>CM037846.1:22765535-24143035 GCA_021234535.1 Stichopus chloronotus
TGGACTGAAAAATCACTGCGACACGTTAAATTTTTTTTAAAAAGTTTAATATCCGGTAATCGTCCTAATTTTCACATCATCCGTAAATTGAATTGATGCAAAATCAAGTGTAAGAACAATAGTGATGCCAACTGAAAACAAGTGACGAAAAAGAGATCTCCCTAACCCAATCAGAGACAACTCCGTGACTCCCTTTATGCACTCTCCGACTGGGGAATTTTCCCGCGGATACGCATTACCTGTTGGTACGACAAACAGATAGCATTGTAGCAAGGGTGATCCGTTGAACTTGAGGAAGTGTTCCGTCACTTCCCATGTCAGCCAAGGCTCTGCATGGTTGCCTTTCCAAGAAAACATTTTAAAGAGGAAACATTAAATGGAAGCACTTTGTGGGCTTTTTGGTTTACGGAGGGAAGCCCTATATCATACCACTCAGGGAGTTGCTAGAGACTCCCTGGTCATACCATGGAGCTACTAGGAAGTCAGCTCCATGATCATACCAAATCACTTCTTCGGGAGACTATAAGGAAAGATTGTAGTAATTATGACGTAATCAGAAGGGTAATAATGGGGTAGGATACCCTTATTAACTGTTACATTAACTAACACACTAAATAGCAAAGCAATACGGGCGTCAAAAGCCTTGGAGCTGTTTTCGTCAAGTAGTAGCTGGCTATAAGCTACCACTCTTGGGAAAGTCGCCACGTTATACATTCATGGCACTTTCGGTACCATGGCTAGAGGTCAGTCAAAGTGAGTAAACACTAGTGTACCTTTATAGTTGCTATAAAGGTATACTCTAGTAAACACACCTCAGTTGGCTCAACATTTTGGTCGGCCGGCTTAAAAATGCTTCAATTTATTTGGTTCTTTCGTCTATACTTATACACACAGGAGTATAAGGACACTCAGGCTAGAGCAAATTGGTAAGTTTAACGAAGCTACCGACCATACAAAAGAACAAGAGAAAAGAAGAAAGAAAAAAAACAAAAAAAAAACAAAGAGGGCAGCAATGATCAGTCGGCATATTTAGCAACAAGGTGATTTTTGTTTCCGGTTTCTGGACATAGCATAGCTACCAGAGTCTCTGGTAGAGCTAGTGTGTTAGATCTTGTATTAACATAGCTCGGATGAGGGTTCGACGTCATTAAATACATGAAGTAGTTTATTATATACATATTTTTAAGTAAACCAACAAATCTTGAATTTATTACATCACTGATTTTTAAAATTCTGAAATCATCGTACAAGGTATCTGTAGGATACAATTCTTGTTTTTATATGTAGCAGTTTTCAGAATTCTGTTTGGCAGGAATTGTGAAGTTATATATAACTGGAAAATATTCATTTAAAATTGTTTACCAACTTCCTGAAAACGTTCTCCTAATGACAGTTAATATAACAAAAGTGTTATTTAATCGTCTTTTAAGCCTGCGCATTAAGTTAAATTAAGTTAAATTATAGTTTTAATTTAGTTTATTTCAGTAAAAGGAAGAATCAGGCACGGTCCCCATCAAGGACCATGAGAGAGAGAAAAGTCATCAAAACATCAAACTCATATTATTATCAAGTCCAACAAAGCAAATGGGAACTGACCATTCTCTGTGAAAGTTTTTGTGAAGGAAAAAAAAATATTGTAGGTTATGAAACATCTGATCTGTATACGGTACCGTAATCAAACACGACAAAACAAATCAAATTCCATGGCTGGTAAGCATGATTTTACCCGGGCATTCTCCTTCTTTCCCATCTGATCCTGCATGCATCCTCCGAATGATAACCCTCCCCCCCCCCCTCCTCTATTTCGGCAGTCTATGTGGTAAGATGAATAATATCATGCGGCATAAGTATCGAGGATGTTCGTCCAGGGGGAAGACAAAAACAGGGTGATAAAACCACCATTAAATCAAGTGCATCCGCTGACAAAGTTTAAAACGCTCCTAAAATATAATTGCCTGTCGAACCCAGTGATCAATTACTTGTTATTTTTCAAATATCAGCAGTATTTTTATAGGCTTGTTTTCTTGGTTTATTTATTCTCAACCTTACAAGTACAAAAAGGGAATAATGATTACACACGCATAAGTTCCGTAATTAAGAATTACAAATCAGAAGAAAAAGAAGACGAAGTGTAAGTTTAGTGAAAATCTTCTTATTTACAACATTAGCGATAGAATTACCTTTCATCCATACGTCTGAAAATTTTGATGAAGAAAATCGATCGTAGTCTACTACTTTAATTCGAAACTTTAGTTTTTAGTTGCTAGTTTTATTTACTCTACTGTTTTAGCATGGCCCTTAAACACAGGAGTTACATCTGGACAGGGAGTTGCAACAAGATCTAGAACTTCCGCACGATAAATTTACTAATGCAAAGTAGGCCTACTAACCAAACTCTAAATCTACTCTAAAATTGTCTTTAAAAAAATATGCATTGTGAAGAGCACGAACTCAAGCACAGATAATTTGAAAATTAGGACGATTGAAGATTTTAGACTGTGCTATAGAAAATACAAGATGCCGCTGTGATAGCCCCCCCCCCCCTCTCCCTCTTGTCAAGGGACGTTGTCGACACTCCAAAGTTCCAAATATGCCACTCTAGACTGTATCATTAAATATACCGTGATATAGCTTAGGTATTGGGATTAATGCTTGTTATGACCGTGCCTTGTATGTACCACGGTGTAACTCTCTGCATGCACTGACGAAGTGCCATCAAATGTCGCCATATATTTTAGAGTGTAAATTTAGTTGGAAGTTTAATGGCGGGGTCTTACACGAAACTGCGTTTTTCAAACCTTTTCTTTTTTGTAAAGAACTTGAACATTCATCATTTGAGGCCAGCAGGTTTCGATTTACAACTATTGCCAACACATGAACGGAAGCTTGAACTATAAGTCGACAGGCAAAAAATGCGTTTGTATTTATTGGAGGTCAAAGGCCATTTGAGGTAAAGTGGCGTAGGATTGCAAGATGTTTTGAACATATTGACGAATTGAAACTTCCATATGGGGAAAAAAAACTTCCGTGTAGCAATGGATACTATTTCGAGTTTCAGAGCAGACAGCTTTTATTCAGACCGGCAGAAGTTTAACTCCAATAACATTGTAAGCGTGATATCTCTTACAAGAAACAAAGGGATTGACTTCATAAATAGTGGGCTTATATGAAGAAATACTTGCACCAAGGTATACCCGACGGTATAATTACATTAACATACAATGACATATTACGGATTCTTAACGAACTCGTAGCTTAATTACCGGAAGCTTTAGTTTCGGGTATCCGTGTACCAGACCGACTATGGACTTAAGCTAGGTAGCCCGGTCCTGGCACGTAGCCACAGAGATGGAGGGGGGGGGGGGGGGCACATGTCCAATCTGGCCTGAAAAAAAAAAATTTAAAAAAAATCAATAAAAGGTCCTGCTGTTTTGGAATACAAATATATTCAGAAAAATGGAAATCTAAACCATTTTGGATCTACTACACTTGAAAAGAAAACAAAAAGGCAAAGGGAACCCCCTCCACTTAGATCCTTCCCCTGAGGCCGGCAAATCTCCAACATTGATGCCCAAAATATTTGTAAGTCTGGCTACGGGTCTTCCCGGGTCCAAATTTTCAGCAAAGTATATGGTCAGACAGTTCGTTGTGTATGTCTTGATCCAATCAAGTTGATCTTCAGCTTTTCATATATGTCACTCCGACAGCTCAGGGTGGCATTAGATGAAAGGCCTGTTCATGAGACAATTGATTTCTTAAATGAAAGCGAGTTTTAAGCGAGAAGGCGAGTACTATGATAACTCAAAAGTGTTGCCCTTTGGAGAAAGCGACTGGACATCTGCTCTGGCAAAGAAAGATTTCCGATCGAATGAATCAAACCTACGATCTGCAGTCTTTCCACAACCACCAATTACATTTTATGCATGACGTTTGATCGTGACGTCATGAGATTTTGAATGCTAATGAAGTAAAAGATCCAAGTGGTTTTCCAAGCAAAAATATCCCACTTAGAAAATATCAAAGTAATTACAATCATAAAAACTGTTTACCAATAAAGATACCGTTAATGGCCAATTCGGCAAGCAAGGATGTGTAAAAGTAGAAATTTGACCCTTCTTACGAGGGGTCTACAAGTGTGTTTTCAACACCTCGTAAAATTATATAGGTATTAAATCGAGACGTTGTAAAAACACCCAGGTTTTATAAGCATGAAAGGGAAATGTTATCTCCTATCCATTGGTATCAGTGTTGTACCATGAATTTCTTAAATGACTCAGGTACTCGGCAAATCTAGGACGAATCAGTTAGTTGCGGCTTTATATACACGTACATGTTAGGACTATTCACGCGAAATGAATAGCAATACTACAATCACCTGGGCGTACTCGTATGTGGATATGCTATATGCTGTACATACAAAGTGTACAGTATTATTCCTGATTATAGGTGATTGTGTCAATTAAATTTCGTAAAGTTCGCCAAGTTCGAAGACGTGGGAAATAACTCTTTTCTCTTTTTAATACCTAAAAACTCTTTAATTTCCAAGAAGATGGAAAATCAAAGTGTCCACCTATATTGGTATGATTCGAAAGAGAAAGCCCGATTTTGCATTGTTCAACAAAAGTTAGGCCATCATTTGTCAGTCCCGGTTTGCGAAATGTCATTCGTTGAAACTTTCCAGTGGGGGAGAATGTTAGAGATCGGGTCATGTGACCCAATTAACTAGGTGGTTACGGATTGACTGTTTAGATGCCATGTAAATACAGGCAAGTCACTGAAACTGATAAGCATTTGTTGCTCTTTGAAATTTGAAAAGAAAGTTGAGGAAAGCATTCACCTGAAAATTCTCGTGAATTTTTCAGCTTTACGGTTGTTTCAAGAAAAAGAAAAGCTGCGCATGGTCTTATTGTTAACGAATATAGTTAATAAGTGCCTGTGAATAAACAATTCTCGTAAGCTCATATCTGCCCATAACAACCAAGGCAGGTCGTTTCTGCTGAACGCAGCTATTTAAAATAGCCAATAAAAGGCACAGACGTACCACGTGTTCTGGGGAGGGGGAGGGGTCAGTGGGGTGGGTTAGTTGTTTAACGATTCATGACCAGATGGGAGCAGTCGCACTCAGTTGGTCAAAAGCGGGATCGTCTAATTAGATCACTTATATGGAGCGTGACAACTATCGCGGTATATCACATTCCATTTTATATATATATTTGATACATTTTTTTTTTCAGGTACAGAAGAGGCTTGAAGTTAGGAGAAAAGGCCATCTTTAAAATTTCAAATGATGAATTAAGAAGTTGTGATCGAATGCAAAGAAAAACCTTCCTTCGCAAAAACAAAATTCTGCTAATGTGTTTAGGTATTATATATATATATATATATATATATATATATATATATATATATATATATATATATATATATATATATATATATATATATATATATATATATATATATATATATATATATATATATATATATACCTGAGCGGTCGCGGCGCATGTGCATCTTCCCTGTGGGCCTCACGTGGCTCCCATCGGCCCCATGAGATAGGAAGGCCATCTATATGAAGAGGCGTCACCATTGTCGGTTGGGATCAAGAAAATGGCCCTGAACTGAAGGAAACGGCCTCCATGATCCACAGGCGTTCAAAGAAGGAAAAAAACATTTCTAGGACCGTTGCACCACCCCAACCCTCTCCCTCGTGTCCTCACTTCCACTAGCTCAAATGCGACCTGGTGTGACAATAGAGTACAAATGCAAAGATTTTTTTTTTCATCCAGAAAATGCAGTTTATTCATTCATTATTCAGCGAATTTTCCCAAACATTTTTTCAGGTCCACCTTAGGGGAATGACCCGTGTTCTCCGGTTGTTCCCCTCCCCGGATCCCCTGCCGACGTATAATATGTAATGACGATATCCTTCCTTATGATCCATCGTGTTAACATTCCCTTTAAAGTAAGCAGTGAAGACTGCCCCGTATGACCTTGGTCATATTACGTACAATAAATTTTCTACATACAAGTAGTATATGTAGCAGACAATACTGTTACCCACCATACCATTGCTTCCGGTCCCGTGAGAACTATACCGGAAGTTGTCTATCTCTGGTTTCTTCATCAGTATCCTCACTGCCTGTACTTCAACTCTCATCTGGATATTTCTGGTACAAGACATCCTTTTCTATTCACATGTGATTCGTTACGTCAGAAGGTCTACAATAGTCATTGTATTCAAACCTATTGACATAGTGATTTCACGGCATGTAATCGATAACTTGTCCTGACTTGTGTATGACTGCCATCATACACACATTCTACACACAATGCTGAATATAGGCCAACCTCGCTCCCAGGTTGAGGAACAATTTGATGGATCGCAAGCCAGATATCTAAAGATTCTGATTGGTTAAAATTCATAATGGACAAGTTTCGTTTGAAAATGAACGCTCTCTCTTCGATATCGACAGACGCGGATCATTCCGCACTGAACAGAATGCTGCCGAGGGTGGAGATGTTGTGGAGGGGTGGGACGATCTCTGACTTGCTCATGTAACCCAACGGTGCGTTTGTAGCCAGCTAAAGATACCAAGTGGCAAATGACTATATGATAATGCCAATCTGACACTCACCTGTAAAAGAAAGTCACATGATAAAAGACACGCGTGGAAACAACTTGAAAGCATTGTTTCTTTCCAATGCCAATTGTATATGCACTGAGCATACAGCTACATGATATATGAGACCGTATACATTACATGTGTTCATCAGGAAGAGCCCATAGTATATTAAAATCATTTGGAATCTTAACATTGCATAATGCATTATGAACCAAAACTCTTCACCTTGCGATACGCTAAAACCGCAGAGCTCATGGGGGCTTTTTTTTTTTCTGGAGGGCCGTTTTAGTGCAGAAGTTTAGTTTAGAATTTGAGGATCAGTATGTAGACTCATCAAGGATCCTATACCATGTTGATCGTGGATCATGGACACCGGCGAAGTTAGCCGACTTTTCTCGATCACCGTTCAGGGGGCAGTGTAAACAAACAATCAATTACACCCAAACTTGCTCCCGAGAAAGCCATTTAACGCCCCCCATACGACGGACGAGAGCGTATCCCCCACTTTCTCAAACGGCTGGAAGGGGTGGAGGACCTGCCCAGCTGGCAGCAGCCCACTATAGCTGTACCGAGCAACCTGAAGCGGACGATATCTGAATCGAACAACGGGAACCCCGAAATAACCCCCTCAGCACCACTGTTGTCAACAGCAGTTACTGAGGTGAATTTTGCCCTTGTACACCGCCAGGGACCGTACAAGTAAGCATATGAAGCATACTTGGACGAACACAGAAGTCACTTAAATCACTTAGACTCTTGAATGATGCATTAGGACCCAAAATTGTACTTTACCTCAACTCGTACACTTGCTTTTTACACGGAACAATAAGTCGAAGCCCATTCCCGGGCCTGCCCCATCCAGAGGGCTTTGCCCCAGGACCTCACGTACTACTGCTCCCGCTATACCCTTGACGTCCGTATAACGCTCTAAATTAGCTTGCCCAACGGTTTCTTTGTCAGTGCAGTTCCCCCCCCCCCCCTTTCAAAAATCCTGCAAACGCTAATCGAAGGGCTCAATCTACCAGCAACAATCGGGTTATATCTGCATAAGAGGGATTGGGAAGTTTCTGGGTTTGTATCTTCACTGAGGCATTTAAGTCAAACTAGATAAAATCAGTTTTCTCTTCATAAAAAAATATTTTTTGTCTTGAAGAAAATTCGGCATTTTACTTTCAAAACAAGCGCAATTTGTCACCAGCATTTTTGCTCTCAAAATATGTAAACCTCTGTCCCAAAATGTACCCGGCTAATATTCGTGTCTGCCACAACTTTTACTCATAAGAATTAAATTGGCTCTCAATAGCACAATCCAATCCCGAGCGAAACGTCTGCGTACAAGTAAAAGTACGCCAAATTAAATCCGGCATTGTCTTTTTTATAATCACGTGACTAAGTCTTACGCTGCATTTCTCCCCTAAGATCATATATATATAGAAAAATATTTGTGACGTGTATCTCTCCGCGAGAGTCTTTTTGGCAATTTATTTTCACTTTGTCCCAATAAATGAAGTTAATTATAGCTTATTGGACCATCCTTTTGGGAATGGATTTACATTTGCCCAATTGAATATATACGCCTCGATCTGATATTGAAAGCAAGGAGGGGGGGGGGGGGTATCTGGCTTATTTTTTCCCTTAAAAGTGGCGTATGCCATAGCGTAAGTCCGTGGAACGGAAAGCATTATGGGAGAGGGTGAGTGCTGACGCTTATAAGGGGAGCGCCACCATCTTGGCGCTGAGCATGAAAGAAAATTTTGGCTTTGCAAGCCAACCAGATGGCCGGAAACGACACTTCCCGTGTGTTCTTAGCTGCATTAGGACCCCGGATTATGCCGGGCCAGCTGTGGAACCTCTTGTAGGGGTCCAGGGTGCGAAGCCTAGGAAGATTTGAGGTTACTTGCAGTATCAGGATAGTAAAAAAGATTCAGTTGCATAGGAACAATAAGACTATTGAACCCTAACGTTTGTCCCCCATTTGCATCCGTCATAAAAATGGAAATACCTGTATTTTAAAGTTATGCTTACTAGTTATCCACAGCTCGCAGCCAAAAACCCCTTAGTATTTTGCTGGCAGCCTGTAACTCAGGCTAAGTTTTAGTCTTATCAAAAAGAAAGTAAAATTATAAGCTATAGTAATAGGCCTGAAGCTTCCAGTTCCCCTGCCACTAGTGTAACTGAGCAGATTTTGAGCAAACGTGAAGGATTGAAATGGGGAAGGAATCACTCCCTAAAGTTGTATTCGTTCTCTACACAGACTAGACTTGCGTAGCGTCCCCCTCCCCGGTCCCCCCCCCCAAAAAAAATAATAAAATACCACTCAGATTGCAGGAAATGGCCCGTCTCACTCTCTCTGACCTTCTCATTTTCTGCTAAATTTTGTTTATTTCGCGTAAGTTAGAAAATTTGCACTTTCACTAAGAGTAATGTGAATTCTTGTTTCTTTTTTCAAGGTTACAAAAAGTGGAGGAACATGCCCTCGTGGGGGTATAGGTACACTGTAAGTGAACAAATAACATATTCACCTATAGTGTACCTACGACAACTTGGGTATTGCACCAATGTATCTTTTTTCACTTTTCTTACAGGCTCATTACTACCTTCTGAATCCCCCCCCCCCCGCCCCTTGCTGCCCTAACACAAGAAGGAAAACAGTGACCACAAACGAAATTCCAACCCTGGAAATGTGGAATTCCATTGTGCGAACTGCAGACAGCAAGCCGACATATTGCAAAAGCCTACTTACATGGACATTGTAAAACTGCTGCTACATATTGTATGCCTTTGCGGAAATATGTAACAGTGTTTTCCTTTCCATACAGTAATTTTTCTTTTCTCTGACTTGTTATAATTTTTTCAGCTTCTCATGGCAGTGGATTAAAATTAGTTTGACCGATTCAAGTTAAAAGGTGTATCGATTTTTATTTCCCTTACGGACGAACGGACGTACCTACAAACCTTTATCAATATTCATGATCGTCACCAGAGTAAACAATCCCAGCAGCACCGCCCATGCTTGTTTTGGAATGCTGTTACTACCACAGCTAGCGTGCACGCATTACATTACAATTACGTTAAAAACATATACACACAGCTCAGCCAGATGGATGAGTTAAGTTACCGGCGGTACGATACTAACATAAAAGATCTGGAGTTGGACCCCGTCACTACTATAATTAGCCTGCTCGTGCTGCTTAGTTACAAGTGAGACACGTTTAATTTTCATTTGCTTCATGTTGGAAAGTATTTATTTTTTGAAATGTTGCTTTAAAGATGATTCCCAACATGAGTGATCAACTTGAAAATGATATTCGACATCGTCAGAAGAGTGGTAAGTTTTCTTATTATTTGATGCATTGCGAAATAGTCCTGGTGGTAGCTAGGCTGCAAATGTGAACATGTCGTCTGTTACACGAAGCCTTACTTGGTGTATGTTGGTATGCACTATAGTGTTGCAGAATTTGATTTTGTGCAACAAAGTTGCAAATACTATGTGGTGAAGTCTCCGTTGTGATATTAGAACAGGAGAGCCTACGGAAAGGTGCGTGCTTTTGAGTGAAGTCTAAGGTTAGATACATTCTTGCGAATATCATTGCTTGATGTGCTCCTCAGTCCTCCTGCACTAGTAATTGTTGTCATATGCACACTAAGTTACAACCTACTAAGTTAGATCTGGACAAGTTTAACTAAGTCATAGATAAGTTTATGTACTGTATTATTATTATTAAACTGCTTACCGCTACTCGCTAGCAAGGCTAGCTTGTTTGACCAAAGGCCTTCTGCATGTCGTATTCTTACCATATCTTCCAAAGTTTCTAATTTGTAGGCCTATATCTGTAGGCCTAGCCTAGTCTATGCCCATTGATATTACTTTCTTATGATACCATAGGTGTAATGGGTGCAGTTGCAGAGCAGACAGTAGCATACATGGCATAATGACTGGCTCCAAATCAACATAATTAAGAAGTGTTAGGATTTGATCCACATTGTTGAAGCTTAAAACCCACTTGCATGCCTATTTTATTATGTGTGACACTTCAGAACTTAGGTTATGACCACAAACAAGTAGTTTAATGCAGTTAAAATTTAGTACAATTCAGTTCAATGATGCATGTCACAGTTTTCTCATACCTGTATGTCTGTAAATGATTGCATCGTTAATTGCTAACTATAGTACTACCTGTAATGCCCATTGTGTATGCCTACAATGGCAGCTGAAATGTCATCATGGAGAAATGGCATTTGAGCAGGGTGCATAAGTTACCTAAATGGGTGTACTTCATGTTAGCCAACCTCAAATTTAAGTCAGGTGAATAGACATCAGAAGAGAAATGAATAGACTGAATAGCTTATTCTAAATAGGATTAGCAGGTGTCTCTCCAATTAAAGACCAAAAACTCATCACCCCAGACAGTTTCAATTCTCCCAACCACTTACGTCGTGTCCCTCCCTCAGCCTTTCTAAAATTCCTCCCCATGTGTTATCAAAACAATGAATCCCTGTGTACACTGTGTAATATGAGCTACTCTGCATTTTTTTTTTGGTCAATCAAAGAGTACTGTAACTTAGAACCAGCTGAGAATTTTCCTTTCCGGAAACTAAATATATACAGCGTAGGGTGATGAGAAACTGCCTTTAAGTCAGTTTAAGGTTTTGTTTGGCCTACATGAAGTATATACCCCTAAATCCGAATTCCACAGAACAAAATCTTAAATGTGAGAAAGATAGGGATAATCACTTCAATTGATGTATCGTACCCAACATTACAGTTTGCAACCCCAAAATACAGTATTTTCAGTTCAAGATTCTTCACAGAATAAATTGTTCAAACAAGTTCCTTTACAAACTTAGAATAAGAAATTCACCTGGTGTGCATGTTCTAAATTACTGACTTGATGAAACATATAAAGAGCACTTTTTTTTACTTTTGTAGGTACCATATTTTTGGATGCGATGTTGATGCAAACTTCTCAAAGATTTGTTCTTACTTAAAGGGAAATAGGGCGTTTAGAATACACCAACATGACATGCAAAAGAAATAGCTTTAGTCATTGTTAAGCCATCCAGTCTTATCAATAAACACCTGCCAAAGCTTCATCTACTCAAAACATTATGTATGTGATGAGTAACGGAAGATGCATCATTTGAATTTTAAAAAGTTTGGGTGAACAAATTAGTGTTGAGCAACAAATTACTTAGTTTCTATCTGTGAGGAACTTATTTCTTGAAAGAAGGCTACTATTCTTCCTTATTTTGAATAATCGATCTTTCTGCATCCACAAACATTGGTTTTAATAATATGGATGTTTTCTGTAAAACAAACGCCCTATTTCCCTTTAAGAATGTATGTTAAGTTGGTTGAAGTGGTGAAGTTATAATAAACTGTTTCTAAAATTGCCATGTATACATGTGGGATGCCTGAGCTGCTGTTGGTTTTGGAAAGTAGGTCTGACAAAAACTGAAATGTATTTGTTATGTACATGTCTTCAGAAAGTTACAAAAACAGACTTTACATTTTGATACCATCTGACAGGAAATTTCAAAACACATGTCTTTGCTCTGTAAAGATCTCAGATTGTCTGCATCAAATCACAGATCAAGAATTTTAACTGATTAAACATGAATTAATACATTTTTACACAGAACCGACTTCTTCGAGGTTTTTTTTCTTTAATGTGAGTTTTGGTTACTTTCTCATGTAAGGCTCATTTGAAGATGTAGACAGACTTTATCCAGCTACCAGTGTCAGCACCATGAATGGTAGCTTATTCTCAGAGCAGCTCTTCCATGGGGTGGATCCCAGCCTCCTGGATGGAACCAGCCCTAACAATTATGAAGTCCTGATGGAGCAGATCAGAGAGGCAGCAGAACAAGCCAAGGCCACCTTCGTGGCCCACATGGAGAATCAGCTGAAAGACCGTGTGAAAATCTCTGATTACAGAGCAGGGAGGCCTCCCGTCGAAGAGGTGGACAGCAATGATAACAGAAAATCCTTACGGTGAGAATATTTTTTAGAGACTTATTTCTACTTTTGGTTCTTCTTGTAATTGGCAATTGCTCATTCTGCAATTTTCTATGTCGGTGTTACTGTGATGCCAGATGTTGTTTTGCATGTACAGTACTGTATGGGTTTGATTTTTAGACAGTCAATTTTAATCAAGCTTTTGTGAACCTCACAAAACGGAAAAACTACAGTATCTGTGTTTTAATTCACAATTGATTGGTGGTGAGGCGCATGTTCTTTTCCGTCGACTCTGTCATGGAACACACTACTGTAGTTTTGACATTTGTGAACAAAGATGACAGCACACTTAGAAAGAGTACCATATATGGTGTCATCTGTGTCTTTGTTTGAAAACACAATCTTACTGGCATACTGTATTGGGAAGACTTGTTTCTCCCTCTCGTGCACCAAGACCAAACTAAAGCAGTGGAACTCATCCTGTGTACAGTATACAGTGTGTGCATTTTTACATTAACATCATTTGCGTACAGTAGCTTTTGGTCTAAATGCATGTATAGTCGATTATCAACATTTCCAAAGGAACTAGTGTAGTGACCTGTGAACAATATCGTTGATCAATTTCTAAGATGACTTTTGTGGTGAACATTCCTAAATTTATTTCCGTTGCATCCTTGTTATTATAATGTGCACAATAATGCTGACTGTTGAATTAAGAAGTGAATTATGTGAAAAGTACAGTAGTTATGTATGTGAGTGTATAAAAAATTGATGTGGGTGTAACTGTCGACTTGCTTAATTAAAGCAGACATCAGGATTTTATCCTGACAGTTAACCCAAATAGTCACAAAAGTCAGTCTTGTCAATTTCTAACCTCTCCCACTCTATCTCCACTCATAAAGTCCCGTGAAATTGTCAAAAAAATTGTTTTTAGATGGACGCATTTCATCAGTTGGCTACTTAAGGTTACCTCAAATGGAATAGAATACTTTTTTAACTGCACGCACTTCATTCCCCATTCCAATGTCTCTTTCATAAATCAAGATATCGTTGTTTTTAGGAAATACAACTCTGGTCAAGAATTACCCTCGTTTCTTCAAGGTTGATTAGTGAGTGAAATCTGTCACTCACACATGAAAGTGGGTGAATAAATTCAAAAGTGGGAGGGAGTTGTATGCAACAAGTTTTATGGAGAAACTTGCAATCCTCCCCAGAAACTTGTGCAAGATTTCATTGTTTGATGACAGCTGTAATTTCAAGGAATTCTTCATTGAAAATGTGATGAAACCAATTTTTCTTTGTTTGTTTCGGTTATAACCTGAGTTCCACTCAACCAGTCGAAGATGTTGCACTTTGGATATGAAGGACCATTATGTCTCAGTCGCAAAGTTTAGTCCAACATTTCTGTCATTAGAACAGTTTCAAATCTTTCATTATAAATTTAAACAAAAATGTGTAATGTCACTTCTATGCATGCATGAGTTCAGACTTTTGTCGTTTCCAGGTCAAAATGTTACCAATGCAGCCCACTGTCACATGTTGGCAGGCAGTGTGGCAGACAGTTTTACAGTAGTGTGCAGTATTGCAGGCACCTGCTCCCAATATTCCCAGCCATTCTGGAACAGAAAACTCACAGTGGTCTACTGCACATGGTAGCACTGCCTGAAGTGCTCACTCAAGTTTGCTAGTGCATGAACATTTGTGGTAAAACAATAAGGTACATGCACTTTATGCGGGCAGCATGAAATATAACAACATGGTTTTCCTGTCTCTGTTGAACACCCGGCAAGATGGCACAGCAGACTGCATTTAGGTTAAATTTGTTGTTTTTCAACAAATGGAACCATCTGTTAAGACTGTACACATGAGTACACACCTTTGGTAGAACAATGGAGCTAAATACTTTCTGTGGAGGTTAATCTTTGGAAATTATCAGTGAAGATCTGCTCTATTTGTGGCAAAATTGGATCTGAATCCTATGGCAAAATACTTCTTTTGTTCAAAATGGCTTAGAGGGTGTGTGACATGCTTCTAGAAAAGAGCACCCTTCATGCACAAGTTGCCAAGTAAAGTCCTTAGTGAACACCCATTGAACTTTTGTTTACATCTATTACCGTTTTTGAGATGTGACTCTTCAAAGTTTGAAAAAAATGCAAAACAGATGACGTGGAGTGTTGCACAGTGTCATTTTTTCCTTTGATATGCCTATATATTTTATGCTTGATTACTAAACTACTGAGTTTCATAGTTTTAAGTGATATCGATATTTTTGAAGGAAAAAATACATGCTTCCAAAAGAAAGCCATCTATGCATATAAAATTCTCAAAAGTCCTTGAAATAAAGTTTACACAAACAAAGTATTGACATAAAAAAAAAAAAAATAATGGGAGTCCATCTCTTTACGTCACAAATTTGCATACTTAGCCACTGGTCATTCATGACACAGCTGTTAGACACTGATGTGGCTCTAAATTGGTCAATCTTTGATGTATTTGTGGCTATTTTCAAAATTTTCTATACTTAATGCACCCAATACTCCCAAGTATTATTTTAGGTCACACGACCTGTAACAACTTATTTTCTTTTGTTCGAAGATTCACAGTGTAGAAAGTAATGTTTCATCATGCATGATATTAGTTTACACATTATCAGTAGGTTTTCATCACCTCAACAAACTGTCCCTGAAAATGCTAAAATGTAGGCCACCAATTAGTCTGCCAATGTAAACCCATTTTAACAGCTTTTGTTTTGTACCCCTCAATTTGAGTGTACCCTGATTACAGTGTGTAAGGGTCAGGTAAGTTTGTCTCATGCTAAAGCTCTCACATCACTTTTTACAACTGAATGATCGCCTTTAGAATAGATAAGAGCTGCTTGAGCACTTCCCATCTTGTAATCATTGACCCTTTTTACATGTTTGTGGTTTCATTTCGTGTCCAGAAAAAAAAAATGGCCAGTTCATCTTGGATAATTTAAAATTTTATGTTTTACATGGCTATACTATATTTACTATAATGCTGTAATTACTACATAATGCTGCACTGAGCTAAACTCCGTAACTTTGCCCTCCATGTTGATTTACAGTCTGTGAACTTGGCCACACGGTACAGTAAACAATACTCTGTTGTACAGTAGGTAGTGCTTGAATCAGGTCCAAACATTGGATCCAGGCACCGGGGATGATGGATCCATAGTCGGTTGGCTGTTGAAAAATATAGCTCCCTTTAGGCTGCAAGTTGCTTGTGAATGCTTTGCATCTTACATTTATGTATAGCCTACTGTACTTTAGGGGCATAGCAATGGTCATGTTCCTACTTAGGGAAAA
This sequence comes from Stichopus chloronotus, assembly GCA_021234535.1. NCBI lineage: Eukaryota > Metazoa > Echinodermata > Holothuroidea > Aspidochirotida > Stichopodidae > Stichopus > Stichopus chloronotus. The sequence continues at coordinate 22,781,447 of CM037846.1, forward strand.
AGTAACATGAATACTGCTTTTTTGTGACACAATATGTAACTTACTGTAGTGAAATTAGTATCAGGGTATCAATTTCAGAATCAGGGATTGACATCGTCCGTCGGGAACCAGAGTACCCAACTACCCAATGGAAAGACTACAGTTACAGTTGGTTTACTCAACAGTGCTCATTTACAATAATCTGGGAATGCTCAATAAAAGCATGGAAGTACTACCTCCGAGGTAGTACTTCCATGATAAAAGCAAGGAGCAAAACACACTGAAAGCTTCATTGATTGATATTAATTACACAATAAATTTGTAGGCATGGAAAGATCAGTGTCGGCAATTACTGAAGTTCTTGTGTCTGAGGCAATTTTTTATCCATCACACTTGGATATTACAATAAATTTAAGTCTGTGATTTAAATATGAAGAAACACATATTGGTACAAGTTTGTAAGCAAAATTTGGAGCAAACGCTGTGCAGCCTACATTACATTGCACACCATGGCCCTCAAATTATAGCACCTGCAGGCCTAACCTTTCTCCTCTCTATCAAATCTTAGCAATAAAACAAACAAAGTTGTCTGAATTAGATGATCCATTTGAATTGTTGCACTAAAAATGTCGAGGAAAACGAGAGGGAGAATGACACAGCACAGGTCAGCAATAGTAACTACTCACAGGGTACGTAGACCTGTGCGTCTTTCCTTGGGTGGGGGGCGAGACTGACAGTGAGTAGTCCGAGGCATCAGGTGCTGCCCATCATGGTTTATGTAGTAGCTAAATTTTGACAGGAAATTTTTAAATAAAAATGCCCCCTGGATTGCTGGAAATTGCCTTCCCAGATGCCACCCCCACTAGCACTTATAAAAACCAAAAAACAATTGTCTGGAAAGACAATTCCACAAGAGCCAAAGAAAAGTTTTGGAAACTACAGTAGAATCTCACAGCAAGACATCACAGATTTAAGATTTCTGACAAAGAAAAAATTGAAAATGGAAGTTCCTTGAATGTTGCATCCATTGCAATCTGCTCATTTTTAGTGCAATAACCAGACTTCACTTAAACAAGCCCAAAGGAATTTTTGTTTGCTGTAACTGCACATTCCCTAAGTACTCTCAAAGTCACTGTTCTCCTTGACACTTTTGTGATCAAGCAATGCAGAAGTGCTAGCAGTTTTTAATGCCATTTGCATCGTTACTAAGATCCAGCCATTCATTCTCTCATGTTGCACTGTTGTAAAACACATTTTCTGCCTTAGAAAAATGTACATGAGCACACTATTGTTAGGTACTTATCTCTCCAGTGCTTCCATCCCACTTTATGAGAGATCACTTTCTTCTATTACCTTGGTGATGTTTTTGAGAGTACCTTTTAAACTGAGCAGTAATAAGTAACTGAACAAAGAACACTTTATCAGTTTCGAAAAGAAGAGCTTTGTGTATTCGGTCATCATTCTGTGTTGCCATCGAGCATAAACAAAGTTTTCTCTATGGAGTCCAGCAAACTTCATCATGTTCTACACAATACTGTACATCATGTGCACTTATTTACCTCCTTGTGTAAATTCAGGAATACTGGATATTGATGCCTAATGAACGATGGAAGCATACATTACATGCATTCTATAGCGCAGTACAAAAAGTGTAGACAGACTCTTCAGTAGAAGATTGGCAAAGTCCAGCACTATGTGCATCAACATGACTGTCGAACACATTCTGTACTTTAAAAATTTAGCACATTCAAAGTGAAAGAGGCAAAGAAATGAAACAATTTTTTAAAGTGGTTGCTGTGATTGCATTTCATCATTTTTGCCTTTTTTTTTTCTTTTGTTCAAGTGTAGAAGTACATGGTAATGTCAGTCAGTATTATCTAGGTGAGCATTGTTTATTCATTAGTACTGTTCTTTCTGCACTGTATCTTACTTTGTGAGCATTTTTCCTCTTTTTGATTTGATTTGCAGTGTTGCCGGAGAAAAGTTTCTACCAAGACAATCGATGTTAACGTAAGTATAGTAACCCTCATCTTGAAATCCTGCGTATAACTTTAAAAAGTTGCGTAGATTTTTGTCGTGAAGCTTTGAGTAGGGCTGTCCAGAAACTGACTTACCTGCATAGCTCCTCTTTGGTGGCCGGCCACATACAGTATGACTGCCGCCCCATGGAGCTAGCCTGCGATTTTTCAAGGCTCCTCTCACAGAGCCCAAAACTTGATGAACTTTATATTGATGGCCATTGGTGCGCTGCACACACGGTACCACAGGGTACCAGGAGGGTGTCCAGTCACATGCTTGTTCACGGTCGATCCACAGAGCTCTGTGGCGTGGTAGTAGTGTTTCCAAAAGCCCTGCTTCAGCCAATCACCTAAGAGGTTTGAAACTGAGGGGTTGGGTATGATTTTTGCAGCATTGAAAGGAATTTGTCTCCGAATGCCAGAGGACGTAAGTTTTTCGCAGCGAGTAGCTGAACAAAAAAACTTGTCTGGCATATGGGGTAAAAATTGACAAACGATGAAATAAAATCGTCCTGGTGATACAGTAGATCAGAAGATTGAAGAGGAAGGACTGATACTGTGATTTATGTTTGAAACATGACCCACTGTTTTAAAAAAAAGGGCAAGTATACAAATTTTGTTACTAACTTATTTTGTGCTCCGGTGTAAGCAGACTTACAGTAAAACATTACCAACCTGAGACCAAACCAAAAACCTTGTTTACAAAAACCGATCTCTTTGAATTCTGCAGTCTAAACTGTGTCAAGTTGTGAATGCAAACGGGATCATAAAACATGCTGTGGTATGTGAAGATTGGGCACTATAAAAGATGTAAAAGTTGTTCAACAGTATATTTCTCCTTTTTGCCTTTTGAAATGCTTGCTTCAAGGTGAATTTTTAAGTTGCAGGCAGTAATTACTTCTGCTTCAGTTGAATGCAATATTTTTTTTTCTCTCGGCACCATTTGGTGCTTCAGACGGTTTTACAAATGCCAGTAGGCAGGCTCACTGATGCCAAATAGTTTCTACAAAGAGTTGTACATAGCACTGTGTAAGATTCCCCCTCTTTTTTCATAGCCTTTGTTTCAGAATGAATCAGTTGTGTATCCGTCTGACAATATTTTTCAATTTCTCCTTTCTGTTATAGACTTTTACATAATTCAGTGTTGTGACATACAGTAGGATCTGAGGACTGTATGTACAAAAGTGCAGGTCATGACCTTTGGGATGTTGTTACCTCGCTCTCCCTCACCCCCCCCCCCCCCAAAAAAAAGATTATGTATGCCTGGGAGCTGTACTTTACAACAATATGTTAGAACTACGGACGGGCTTCATTGCTTTCGCATTTTAATTTTAGACTTTTTGTTTAAAATTTGTGCGCTGAGTGCACCAAAATGTTCAGTTAGTACTACTGTATGCCTACAGTATTTATGGCAGACCCTAGCAAACTGCACTCTACTGTACATGAGGAGGACTTGTCATTTGTCGCTGAACAGCTGCACTTTGCTTTTGGTCATTTTTTTGGTTTTGATGATAATCATAACCTTTGTGATCATGCATATGTGTGTGTGTGTGCGTGTGCATGTGTGTACATGTGTATTGTTAATTTACTGTATGTATGTGACACCCTACCTTGTAAACACAGTATTTCAAGAAGGAAAGCATGGATAGATCTTATATTTGGTATGTAGGTGTACCACATTGAGCAGAAGAGCCTGATTGTTTTTGGTGGAGATCAAAAGTCGTTTGGGGTCAAGAGGGGTCAAATTATGAACACCTTGTGAACACAATATCTCAAGAAGGAAAGCTTGGACAGATCTCATATTTGTTATGTCAGTGTACCTTATTGAGTGCAAGATGCCTATTGTTTTGGGTGGAGGTGACATGTCATTTGGGGTCAAGAGGGGTAAAATTATGAAAACCCTGTAAATGCATTCTGTCCAGAAGGAAAGCTTGGGCAAATCTCGGCATATATATTTGGTATATATAGGTGTACCTTATTGAGTACAAGAAGCCTGTTCTTTTGGTGGAGGTTCAAGGTCATGTGAGATCAACATAGCCTCACCTTCTGCAGTATGCCAGATTCAAAGTGCTCATAAATGAGTCATTGGAACCACAATGTCTTTTGGCTTTCTATTTTTTTTGTTTGTTTTTTTTTTACTGTTTTTATGAGCTACTATATTCACTGATGCCTGAAGATTTGCAACTTTTGACCAATCCCAGTGAGAAGATGTGCTTTTCACATGAAGTTCCCTCAAGCCTAATTATAGTACCTGTTGCCTAATAAGCTGTACAGAACCCACATCCATGCGATGGTCAATTAGGCCTGTTAGTCCAATGCTGAGTAATATGTCCTCATTAACATACAGACCTGCAGAAAGCTTCTTTACTTCAATGAAAGTAACCTACATCATAGCTGCTATGGATTTGAACTTGCTCCATACAGAATTACTATATAGTTCAGTCCACTGTTTGAGGTTGAGCTTTTTGAACTTGCCCAGTATTATTTGCAAGACATAATTTGGCTGTGTGGTATGCCTGTGCTGTTTTTCCATCCAATTTGGCTATGTACCAGGCCGCCACTATATCTTTTCTCATTTTGTTGACGTCTTTGCCCCGGAAATTTGACAGCACGATCAGGTCAATCATAAGATCGCGTTAGGGAGTTCTTGTTTCCCCAAGCAAGAGAGAAAAAAAAAATGGGAATGATAATTTTCGTAGGTCCTCGGTGTCTTAATTAAATCTCTTGTTTTGAGATTGAGTTCAGGGTGGTTGGCCTGAAAATGGCTTGATCTGTTCAGTTCCAGCTTGTTAATGGCTTGTCATTTCCTGTACATGGAGTTGGTACCCTGGTAATTAGATTCAGCCAAAGCGGAAGCATGGTAATCTCATGTAGCATAGTCCACTGATTTTCACCACATGTAGATCTGTTGAAAGCAATACTGTGTATGAATTCTAAGATTCTCTCAAGGTTACAACTTTTTTGAACTATTTTCAGATTTAGTTGTTATGGGCTTTGCTTGAGCATTTAATCATCAAGCATATGCTGAAACTGTGAGAAGTGATGACTTATCCTAACTATGGTGTGTATACCATGTACTGTAGGTGCCTAATTGTTAAATTTTCTCAACCGTACAAATTTTTTTAAACCATTGATCTTAGTTGGGCTTGCCTAGACCATAGCCTGTTATAAAATCAGTAAAATTTCCACCATGGTACTTGACTGTTGTTACCGTGTTTCAGTGACAAAAATGACCGGTTGAAGCTACTCATCGAATGAACAATATGGTATATATTATGAATTATAATGCAAAATTACCCATAATCAAGATTTTGTCCACCATTTTGTACATGTTCAGTGTCTGGGCTGTGTAAATTTCTCTTGCATGAGGTCCAACAACAATATTTCTGCAGGTCTTCTAGGAATGAGTTTAAAGAATTTAGCTACACTTCAACAAGTTATAGCTGGATCTGAATGGCAAATCAGAGGTTATGACCCATGTTCCTCAAACAAAAACATAATCAATTGGATACTTTCGGAATGAAAGAAATAAAATGTCGGTGAAAAGCAACTTTCAAACATGTCATGATGGTAATTGTGATGGCTGTGCACATATTGATGAGGATGGCATTTGCAATTTCATTTGGCAAATGGAATTCGGTATTTGCTGTCACAAAAAAAAACTAACAAGGCACCTCTGACCAGGTTAGAAGCTTTTACACTGTCTTCAAGTTCACATGTGCCTAGGTTTTCTTCGATCTGCATACGTGGTGGTTTAAAGTATTTTATTTACAGACTCTGCCTTTGAGCTTGTTCAAATTTAAACCTAGTCTTAGTTCAGTAAACATTTCATCAATATACTTTGTGATGACGACAGATGAATGCCAGCCTTATCAGTCATGTACTTTCATGAGGTGGTATGGTTCTGTGACACTGTTAACGACAGTTTCTTACGTGGATCATTTTGAAATGTTGTCAGCAACGAAATGCAAAATTAGCAAATTTTGGTGGTTTGACACAATGATATGACTCTGAATAAGTTCAAGCAGTTTCAAGTGAATGTAATTTATCTCATTTGATTTCCACTATGTACAGTGAACAAGAGGTACTGTAAAATGTACTTGTTTTGCTTTTAGTAAATCTTGTTTCCTTTTTGTAGAGCTACAGTACTATTCAAGGTTTGATTTGTAGCCAACTGCAATTTCTTTGAAAAGCTTTCTACATACAACCAATTGACCCAGACCATCAGCAACACCCAAGCAGTGTTGAACTTTGCTTACTATAGTACAGTACATCAATTGAAAATAGATTCTCTTTTTGTCTGAGTGCACAACAGTTGGTGATGCAAACATTACCTTGATGAAAAAGGAGAATCAATAATTGGATGGAAAGCTAACAAAAGGGATGCACAGTTTGGTTACCGTGACTACATCAAGCACTTTGTTGCTATCCCAGTGCTCTTGTTGGCTCAAGTGGCTGTTGCTTCAACAGTAGGCCTACTGTATGTGTTATATCAAGGCTATAAATGTGTTTGTCACAGCCAAAGGACTTTTGTGCAGTCCCAGTAGTGACAATGTAGCGTCTTCCTCAAAACAGCGTAGGGTTGTAGATGAATGGTCATTGCTCAAAATTGTTTGACACAGGGGTTTCACAGCAATCGATAATCACAAACCTGAAGGGTGTGCATAGTTTGCTTGTTCAGTTAAAGGTTTTTGAAAGACATCATACCAAATGGTCTGGTGTAAACAGTGTTTATTTTTCAGTTTCTTACTCTTCATATAAGTGAAGAAATCCTCTATTTTATATGAAGACTAATCAAGGAACAGAATAATAAAATGTCTAACCACAAAAAAGGAAAAACGTGTATGTAAAGTAAACTTTAGTGTCCTGTTGAAAACATAGGAAATCTGCTGGGAACTTAGCTGAGAAGACAAATAAAACAAATGCTTGAAATATTGCAGACAATATGGAACTAATAGTGTGATGAAACGTGATATTGATCGATCGTCACTGTGACACTCGTGTCCAATTTTCCGTCTGTAATATTCTCACAGTAGAGAGTTATTTGAAGGGGCTTTTTCTCTGTTTTGTTTTGTTTTTGTTTTTCTTCTTTTTGAGAATCAACAGGTTTAATATCTCAAGAGCATAGATTTTCTGTGAATCTCAAGTGAAAATATTTTTTCTCTCTAAATGTCACAGAAACTGATGTGCACAACACTTAAGGGTATGTGAACTGAGTCTCATCAAAGTGTAGCAACACCAGTGAGAAAGTCTGCATTGAAGTCCTGTTTTGACTGTAAGGTGGAGAGCCTTAGCTCAAATTTCATTCAGATGTGAAGGAAGTTTGTGCAAGATCTGAGTATACATGCAGATTTGTGTGTTTGTTGTTGCTGTTGCTCCTCAGTCCCTCAGTAGTTGAGAATAAAGGGTGGTTCAGCTTATCAACATTTTTGCTTGGCATTGATGCCACATGCCCTTTAGGTTGATGGGATTTCATCTACTCGTCACTTACCTGTCTCAGTTCAACAATTGCACTCCCATCTACCTTTCCAAGAGTGCTTAGCTTAAACACTGTCCCTTCAAAACGGTGTTATACCAGAACTGAGCTCCTCCTTGTCTTGCAAACTCCAAGGAATGTTTGAGAAGGCAGCGCTGTTCCGGCTATAGACCGGGTCACACCAGAGGCGGTGGTGAAACAAGTAAGTGATAATCGCTTGTAAATAACCAAACCAGGCGAGTTTTTGGAGTTTTACCATGACTCCAGGGTTGAAAGTCTGTAATTGAGATGTTAAATTTACGGAGACTCTGACACTTGTTTGTGATTTTCAGCTCCCAAAGCTCTCTGCATAGTGAAGGTTTGTGAAGCAATACAAGAAAATATTAAAATAATGTAGGCACAAGTCCATGGGGATTATCAGCAATCATGCTGTCAGTACTTCACTCTCCATCAAGTTGTTTCATTACGCTTATCTGCATGTAATTTACAACACATCCTCACTTCAATAGTGCAACCAAGTGGCATACATACAGTGGATGAGACAGCAATTAAAATCACGTGTATAGAGACGCTGCACTTTCTTGACATATACCAGCATGTTTAAGTATTTAATCTGCCTCTGTAATAATTTATCTTAGCTTCAGTAAACTCATTCTGTTTTGGCTATGCCATTGCTTTGAAATATTGGTTGATTTCCCACATCATCTTTGTATTCATGATTTATGGATGTTGCACTGGCAGCCAGAAATTATAAATTTTTGTTCAATTTATGGACTTTTGTGACAGTTCTCATACAACTCACAGTGTAAGCTTTAGATTATTTCACATTAATGAGATTCGTTTTTTGCTCGGAAAATGTGTCAGCTGTTTAAAAGTAAGTAGATAAAATCAAAACTTGACGTGGATAGGCTTGTATATTGATAACAGCATAGACTTGTTAACCAACTAATTAATGATGCTAGGGTTGTATATCCCCCCCCCCCCCCAAAAAAAAGAAGTTCATAATTGTTCTGGTGATCAATAGGAGCTGGTTATGATTGTCAATAACCTCCTGCATAAAAATGAGGAATCAGTGCTTACAAAATCTGATCCAAACTGTGAACTGAAGATCTTCAGAAAAAACAGCAATCCTCCTGCAGGGAGAGGCATATTACACAGGTATACTCATGAATACTTATCTGTGGAACATCACCGTAAGAAATATTCAAAACTTACTGGTTTTTCTCTCTGCTTGGAAAGTTTCTGACAGAGTTTGTCATTGGCAGATCATCCTTTTCATCACAAATTTGTTAAGGATGTTTACACTCAATTTGGAAGAAGAAAGTGCCAAAAGTTAAATGTAAAATGTGTACATGATAGCTTCTTCAGGCGCAATCCTTGAAACACATCTTGGTCATCCATGCATGCACATGTATGTTTTTATGTATGTATGCATGTATAGTATGTGTGCTTGCATTACGTGACATTCCTACTTCATTTGGAAAGAAATGTTTCAACGAGGAATGTAACACTCATCTTACACACACAAGAGAAAATTACAAATCAGTGTTAATGCAGGCCAGGATACAATAACCAGTACGTACTGTTTGTGGATTGTGCCATTGTTGGTGTAGGTAACATCGTCTGAGTTGACCAGCAGTTTATATTTCTAACAGATTTTTCCAAACTTGTCGAATTTCCCGTCACATGCTAATGACAAGTGGTTTAACAAATACAATCCCTGTGTCACATACAAGTGGAAATTAATGTGAGACGAATTAATTATTAAATTGGTTGGAAAATTCATAAGGAGATACCTTTCATCTTAGTGCTAATTTATGTGCTCACAGTCAGTACAAGCTCAAACGGTTGCTATTGGATGTGAAATTGGACTGTCGCAGATTATGCTAGTATATATGTATTGCCATGTGATTACATCATTCAAAATCCTCACAAACTAATCGATATTAATTCAACTCAATTTGTCGCATGGCACCCACCCGTATAAAAGGAGGAAAACATGATTCGGTGAACCTGACCTCTCTAGATTTAAATTTTCATTTTCTTGCACAAATATCATCAAAACATGTCTGCATTTTGTGGCATTTCCAGCTTAAATTGGAAAATAATATTTCAGCAACAAGGAATGTTCGAGAGACTCTCATCTTGAAGACAGGAGAATTACAAAACCATGCAGGGATACAATAATTCTCTAGAGTTCAAATTTAAGGACTTGTATTGTACTTGACATATAAACAAATGCTGTTTGTTTCCTATTCCAAGATGCAGAGGGCTTCATAAACTTGAACATTCCCCAAATTTCCTCAAAAGAGTAGACACCTAAGAATGTATGTACATTTGAATCTCTCCTGTTGATGTGGTTTTATCACTGCCAAGGGTTGGTCATTCACACATGTCATTAAGTGTTAAAGTAAACATTCACAAGAATATAAATAATAATGCAAAAGTAATAGCAAGGATCATTGATGCTAATGAGCTTGAAATCACATCGCTGAGCATTGAAAATTTGAAACAACTTCAAAGTTGTTTTTACAAGGATTGAAAGTGTTGTTGCGGTTTCCATCGACGATTGCTTTGGCTGGTACAACAGAAATGTTTATCCTCACTGACAGTGCAGCTGAAAGACACTTTAAAAATGAAAGTGGTGGTGAAATTTCATGTAGTGCAAGTGAAAAGTGGAATTAAATGCAACCATGACAAATGCTATAGAGGAGAAACAGAAAGTGTTAAAGGTCATTACAATGTCTTTGTATGGAGTGTACTGTACATCGGTGATGTCTTTGAAACAGAAAGTAGCCATGAATGCACTATCCTTTCATTTCAGAGGTCAGTTTAAGTTTGGAAAAGGGTTTTAATGAAAGTATTAATTTGCCATAAAATTTGCCTTTTTTAATGCAGAGCTGACTTTGTGCTTGCATTTGTGTTCAGATTTAAAAAAAAATAACACATTGAGTTTTATCCCAGGTTGGTATTGCATCTGCAGGTATCAAGTACAAAGCCATTGTGACAGCTTGTTTCTCTATACCCTGCAAAGCTGAGATAGTGGGGCTGTTGTTACAATAAAAGAAAAATAGGACACCGGTGACATCGTGTTTTAAATTCTTCCAAGAAGGGGATTGGCTGTGTTAGTTTTCTACTGTAACAGCATAAATTTCAACAAGTTTGGAACCAAATATACCTGCACATAAACATAACACATACAGGTCCCACTCACCTTGCCAGAGGTAACTGGTAAGTTTTGACACCACCATCTCTACCTTCTCCCTAACCTAGAATGGAAAAGCCTGTCCCCTTCCCAAACTACCACACGCTTTCACATGCTTTAGCGCTGGATGCTCTGCACCTACTGTAGCAAGATGAAATAAAGACCTGCTGGTTGGACTGCATGATGGACAGGTACATTAAAACGTTTTTAAAGGTAAAATTAATGCTGCTCCTTTGTCATGATTCCTACAGTAGTTTGCGAAAGTGTTCGGCGTCGAGAGGGAAGTCTGGAAGGGAAATTCCAGAGAAACACGTACAGTAATATCTAAGACTGACGTTGTCAGTAAATTTGAATGGTAAAAAAGGTGGTGTCACATGGTTCTTAAACACGAATCTAATTGGTGAAATGATTTTGAGGACAAAAGAACTGTAAAGGAGGGTTAAAAGCAATTTCAAGAATATGTCATGATGGTAAAGGTAACGGCTGTACTCATTACGAGGATTGCATCGACAATTTCATTTGGCAAATCAGATTTGATGTTTGTATTTGGAGGAGAAGTAGGCCTACCTCTAATATGGTAGGCCTAAGGAGCCAAGACTGGGCAGGTCTGAGAAGGTTGGAAGCTTTTCAAAACCATCCTCAAATTCATATACTTAGTTTATGTCCATTCTTCACATTTGGTGGTCAGGTAATTGTACAAGCATATATCCGTGGGCTTTAAGTCAAAGAAGGCTGAAGTAAGGTGTATGAGTAAACATCTCGTCCAATGTCTGAGTGAGTCTAAAGCTTTGATTTCAAGTACACACACAATCAAGTTGTACAGATTTACTTCACTCCTCTAGTGCCTGTCTCTAACACTATTGCACTGTGCACACAGTTTAGTCGTACAGTTCAGCTGTGTAGCTAGTAGCTACTACTGCAGCTATGGTCGTGAACATGGGAGGTACTTTCCCTCAATGAAGGAAGACCTCCCCAGGTGTCCCCCTGTAGCAAATTTTGCAATGTCCAGTTTTGTACTATTCTGGAAAAAAGGAAAGAATGCAGAAAATGTTCTCCCAGGGAAGGTTCATGATCCCCCAGTGCCTCACCGGCAACAAAAACCTAGCTCACTGTTATAGTATGGTCAAAGGAAAGGATCAGCGTGAATAGTCCCCACTAAAGATCCCGTTAAAGGACCCATTATGACCCTGTTTGAAAACAGTTCAAAATTCAAAGCAAGAAGCTTATATCCTGCTTTAAATGCTTGCCCAGGGCATTCCAGCAATCATGCATACTGGAGAGTACAACTTCCTGATGCAGGCCACTCTCTGTTTCATCAACTCACTCTTTGGAAAGAAAATCCTAACAACCATTTTTCTTTCCTGCAGTCTTGTATCAGTGATGCAGAAAGGTCTCTGAATTCACAAATTCTTTCAAACATGAACGACAACCCAATTGTGTCAAATCACCTGAAAGTGTCCAAGTTTCTCTGAAGTGAAAAGAAGGAACCACAATGTTTTGTAATGGGACATCTTTCAGTTTGGGCATTTCAACCAAGCAACCCTTCTCCACACCCTCGGTAGTAATTTCTTATCCTTTGAAAATCACAAATTCCAGCCCCCAACAGTATAGTCCATGTGAGGTCTACTTTGTAAAATCTGCACAGAGAAAAAGTTCAGTTTCATCACACTAAACACCGATTTTTTTCTTTTATCTGGTTTGGCCATGCAGTGGATTCCTTCCAGGGCCAGTTTTAATATTGAATCAATGCCAATCAAAAATATTCTTCCTGGAAACTGCCTGCAACTTCTTGCCATTCAAGTGGTACTGGAACCTCTGAATACCAGGACCAATGTGCATTTTTTTGTAACACTTGAACATTGAGAAGCACAGTACAGTATTAGATTTGGGTTTATCTGCAAATTTCTATCCTGTGACTTTGTAGTACAGTACAATATTGCAGGGTGGACTCCAAACTGCCACATTTATAGATTTGATCTGTACGTAATAAAGAAAATTTCAATTTTGTAACTCACTCAAGTGGAATTTGATTTTTACTATTGTGTTGTTCCTGAGAAATGTAAAGCTTGTAATCTTTTGAACAACAAAGAATTTTAAGCAAAGTTTGCCTGAAGGTGTTCTCTTGTATTTGATACCACAGTTTGCATATAACACACAATTTGATTTGAAGCGATAAACCACTAAGAAAAATTGGAATTTCATCAACTTAGGGAAACGTTTCTCTCTTTGCCAGTGAATGTCATATGTATCAATGGCATTCTCTATATTCCTTTTCAGCAAATAATTTATCTGGTATCGCATCTCATTTTGCTACACGAAAAGATGAAAAGTGCAGCACAAGTGAAGTATTGTGTAGTAGTGCACACAACGTTACATTTTTCTCTGATTTGGGACAAATACCAAAGAAACCTGAACATTTCTATGCAAACTTTGAACGTTAAATTACTGTATTCCCTGCACTTCAAAGTTGATCTTTGATCTTATCGAATCATAATGATTTTAATCAAATATCTTTTTTGAAGTGGTGTATCATATCATCAAGTACTGTAGTGTGTGATTGGCGGTCAGATGCCATGCTTTATTCAGCACTATCATCACAATTGTGATGCTCCTGTGGGTTAGGATGTTCTAACCCACAATCGTGGTTTAGTACATGTTCTAACCCCATGGCAGTGAGTCAGTGATCTTTGTATTGTGGTGTACACTTACATGTGCCATGACTGCAACATTGGGGATTGTGCATTGCATAACGTACGTGATACAGTAGTTAGGCCATATCCTCTACATGTCATATCTTTATCAAATCAAATTTGGACCAGATTTCGATTTGTTGCATGAAACTAATATTGAGCAGTTTCCACTAGTGAAACAGTAGGGATAATTTCACTTGTTTTAGAGACTGAGCATTATTTCAACTCGGCTTGTCCTTGTTGAATAGAACATCCATTCTTTCAACTCACGAAATTGTTCATCACGCATAAAAATTCATTATTTGTACTGTGACTCAATCTGCTGATCTGAATCCAAACACTTCAACATTTTGCATATGGTAGTCCTCCCATTTGTACCCATGTACACCCTTATTTTTCCTCCCTGATCTAGCTCAGTTTGCCTCATGAAATATGCCAGAATTAATGCAAACAAGTTAACGGTACTGGCAGTAAATTACCGCCAGCACTCATTTAAGCTTATAGTATGCCTTGCAATGCTATATTACGCTTGCAGCACATGAGGATAGTAAATTTGAGGTCTCACTTGCCAAGTCATAAACAGTGCACAGTCAGAATACCAGCAACTTTGATTGGCAGCGAAATATGTATTGTCAGATAACCACTGTGAGTCTATGATTGTTTTAATGCTAAAAGGACAGAGTGAATTGGACACTAAGAAGAGATACAGATCTGTCAGTAGCAGTATTAATTACACACTTGTTATATAGTTGTCTTTATTGAAGTTGAAGGTCCCTGGCAGCCTGTGCAGGGAAAGTTGATTTGTGAGCGTTAGTTAAAGGACAGCATAGTTAATAGTTCTGAGGAAAGACATTAAACATACAGTACACTTTCCACTAAATATGCATTATACAAATCAAGGCATAAGACAGTCACCGTACTCGAGTATGGTCCCATATCAATAGGGAGTTATCTTCATCACGCCTACCAAGTACTGTACGGTTTTGATAAACCAACCCTATGACTTCTCCTACTGTACCTCAAACAGTGTCCAATTGAACCCATATGCATTATTTGCATGAGTCAAGCTGCACACATGAATATAAGTAGGCAATTATCACCTTACAGTATATTCATAGCAACTTGGGTCAGAAACTGTGAATTACAGTTCATACTAAGCTGTAGCAGACTGAGATGGAAATGTGAAACCCTGACCTCTTACATGTTTATGAGATCCACCAGCATTTCACCTATAGTTTTGGTCTACTGCACCCCTCACTAGTGCATTTAGTCAGTATTTACTGGATGTACTTGCAGTACAGTATGAAACTTTTCTGCTGACTATCTGCTCAAGATTTATCACAGTGTCAGCCCCTGGTAACCATGTCCTTAGAGCCACACACACAATGTGGTGGTCGAATTCATTTGCGATACTTCTCAAGCATCTTTGAGAGCCATTAACTGTGGTAGCATTTTGAGAGAAACCTTCCTCAGACGACCCTGCTTTTTTTTTTGGCCACTGTACTTCTGAGAGAATTGCTGCCCCATGCTGCTTGCAGTTGACGCATGCAGAATGTGGGTCACGCCGTCACAATGAATGTATCGAGGATGTTATCGTCAAAATAGCAGCAGCAACATCTTGGTATCTGCTTTCATTTTGGCGCTGAAGGCTTTTTTTTTTTTTCATTTTGTTCGCAATATCAATAGTTGATGAGATACACAGCTGGTCGTGCGTCACATCCCAGCCACCATCACTGTCTTCGCCTGATCTACCCACCGCTGCCTCACATCAACTACATTTACGAGGAGATACAATTGTGCGCCACGGTCGGGAGTCTGTTTTTGCAGGCAGCTACAGTAGTTGTTCAGATGGGATGAATAATTACACAATTTTACACAAGGGATGGCTGTAATACATGTTTGCTTTGCCCTTCAAGTGGATACATTCACCACAGTGCAATACAGTGCAGTACATGTACTATTTGTGAAAATATTAAAAATGATGAACTGTTTATGCAGTAAGTTCCATATAGTTCCTGTTAAGTTTCATGTCTTTTTGTGAGGAAGATGAAGGGATGCCAGGTGACTGCCAGTTGGGGCATAGTTTAAAAAGTCCCTTTTACCCCCTGGGATTGTTTGTCTCTTCTCCTATGGCGGACATGCTTCCTTTCTGATTTTAGGACTACATACTTCACAGGCAGATCATAAAGGCTGGCAATTACGGAAGGGCGGTGACCAGATACACGCACACACACAAAATTGCTAGATACTAGACCATGGTCAATATGGTAATGCATAGATTATATTAGGTGAGTACGTCGCTAGTGAATTCCCAAACCAAGGAGTTTTGGGGAGTC
Source organism: Stichopus chloronotus (assembly GCA_021234535.1). Taxonomy (NCBI): domain Eukaryota; kingdom Metazoa; phylum Echinodermata; class Holothuroidea; order Aspidochirotida; family Stichopodidae; genus Stichopus; species Stichopus chloronotus. The sequence goes on from CM037846.1 coordinate 22,797,151, forward strand.
TCTTCTCCTGTGGCGGGCATGCTTCCTCTCTGATTTTAGGACTACATACAATACTGTACAAAGATACTTTGCACCATTCCTATATATTTGTTTTCAGTCGCTGGTATGTATTTTATTATGTGGGTGGGTAGATGTACCAATTTAAGTAGTAAACTTGTGAAGATCATACTGTATTGAATAGTGATACATTCTTCTTTTTTTTCTTTTTGTCAAACTGTCATACTGGGTGTACTGAATTTTTTTTGTCAACCATTTTCTGGTTCCTTGTGTAAGCAAAGGAACTTACATGCAGTCAGGTATTTGTGTGTATATGTGTGTCTGTGACCCTTGCTCAGGTAGGCTCTAACTCAATATGGGCCATATGGACCATTTTATGAAATCATGCAAAATGTTAAAAGAATATTTTGTTCTACAATTTAAAAGGTTTGTCAAATTAGCATCGTCTCATAGAGGGCACGGTGCAAGAATGATCTCGGGTCAGTGCTGAGCCAGCTTGTGTAACTGTTGGGATAGTGTCAGCAAGGGGTAAGTGTAGTCACTCGTGAATACCCACACCAGCGAGCTGTGGGGGGATTATTGGTCCTATGTATGGACCATTTCATGCAATTATGCAAAATGTTTTTTTTTTTTGCTGCATATTTTGCTTTACAATGTGAAAGTTTTGTTAAATTAGCATTGTGGTAGTGGAACTCTTTGCAGCATTCAACATTTGTGGGTCCAAGTTCAAAATGGGCCATATGGGCCATAGATTATTACATTGTGCAGAGCAATACTTTTTTCTACAAATTATGTTACAATGTTGAGGGTTTTGATGTTAGTACAGTACTGTGGTAGTCAAAGCCTTTGGCCGATCAGTGCTCTAATTGACAAAGGGGCTATACTGCCATTCATTTGTTTTCATTATTTATAGCATGCTGCTGAATGGGTATTATTCAGTCATTGAAATAGGTAATTCCTATCACATTACACTTAGTTTATTAGTATTCAGATGTAATGTATATATATTTGGGAGAAGGAAGCCACCTCTGTCCTATACTCAATCACCTTCATCCTGTGGGTTCAGTCAGGTCATAGAGTGCTGGGTAGCTTGCTATTTAGACATCAACTCCTTGTTTGAAAATATACTGTAGGTCAACAGAGGGGAAGACAGGTTCCAGTTGATGGTCATTGATATTTAGATTATTTCTGCAATAGACAGCATTCCCTTTTTAGAGCAGTTTGATTAAGGACATTGCATGCTGCTGTCTAGTTCAGATGTAAGTACTACGGTTGTGAAGTACATTTGGGGTGGGATAAACTGTGGATTATCCATGGTTAAGACTAAAGGACTACAGTTAAATAATCATGCAAGGAACCACAGGGCCCATCGGGTTCTTGTTTTTTTTTTTTCGGTCCACTTTTACACGCTGTGCTTTGGTTTACACAGTATTTTCCTGTGTTTATACTGGCATGGTATCACTGTACATGCTGTTGGTAATCGCCTGCACAGACCTTGACTACCTGTACACTTGTCTGATTTACCGTGTGGGGCATGTAAGAAGTTTACTGTGAAGCAGAGAATATTACAACAAAGCATTGTGAAAGCCATCTTTCATAAATACCGTAAGCTTTGCTGACTAGAAAACCACTCAGGGGCGTACATTGAAAAGATCGTAATCTCAAAACAATATGTTTCAAAATTTACCGATGTGGAAAAGCTAATATTTATCCATTATGTTGACTTGCACTTATACCAATTGATATGGCAACAACTTTTTGGAAGCAATTGTCAGGCAGCCAAGGTTACTCTCAATCACTTAGGCAGTGGCTGGTAGATTGAAACCAAGGGTATAATTGTACTATGCTCTTGAAGCAAATTACCTTCTGCATGTTTGTAATGTATGTAAACATTAAACTGCAACTTATGTGAATCAAGAGATAGTATGGAGTTATGAGTTGGGTTGTTTGAAATTGGTTGTTACAATAGAGATGTCTCGTTACCTGTGGTGGTAGCAAATCATTTTCTTCCTTCGCTATCCAAACACATACAGTAAGGATGGCAGAATTGGAAGAAGGCGCTATTCTGGTATTAGGCCGGAAGGGGCTAGTAGTGGTGTTACAGGTTGCCAGCACTCTAGGCACGGTAGACGGGAGTACATTTGTTATGCTGAGACAGGCAAGTGAGTCGCCTCAAACCAGAAGGGTTTTGGGATATTCACCAATTCAACTGCTAAACTGTAGTGTCAATAATTGCACAGTAGCTTTGCTTTAGAGACTCAATGAAGTGTCAAACATTTTAGTGTTTTCTTGGGTCATGTGGACTGTAAATGGGACAATTGCATACCACTGGTACACTGGCACAGTCAGTGTCCTTACAGTAGATTCAGTATGAGATCCCTTCCATATCAACCCAACCCAACCCCCTCCTTTCCATGTCCCTGACACCTAACCATTCAAAGGTACAATTAGTAGGTCTGTTGGGGCTATAAATAAAAAAAAATTGAAAAAAACTTTCTTTTGGAATTTGTTGAAGATATGACAAGCATCAAGTTGAGTCCTGATCATGGAATAATTGTGTCATTTCGAGTGTGCATGTCAGCTGTAGGTACAGTACAGTGACCTGGTGAATTAACTTTATTCATTTTAGATATTTAGTAATGTTTGGGAACAGTTTCATCAGAAAACTTTGCACTTTAAGCACAGTAAACTGGCCATTGAACAATCAGCTGAAATCACTTAAATACTGCATTACACATTTTTCGTTATAATGCAGTATGTTCAAATGTTGCAGTGTGTGACAGATTAAAAAAGAAGATCCTTCTGCATAAATAGTGACAACAAAACCTTCCTTCAGCTGCACTGTAGCATGACAGTGCTAAATCTGCGGAGAATTCAGGGACCATAGCCGGTGTTATCACACTTGTGGTTCAATTTCTCCACAAATTGGACAGTTACAGTAGGTTATGGTGTGGTAGACTTTATGGAGATATTTACAGTAATCAAGTGCAACTATGACGGAGGTACAACCAGATTTAATTTTCACAAAAGAAGAGTACATAAGAGACCTCAAACCCTGTTGACTGCTTTGAAGATAAACTGAACACTTAATTAATAGGCAAAGGTTAGCTTTTCCTTCACCCAGTCTATATAGCCCTCAGATTTTGCATGCTTGTGTTCTCCCCTTCCCAGTATGTGTCTCTTTGGGTTTTACTGTCAGGGTAAGAGTGCTAGCTGTGCATTCAGAACCATTGTGCTATGCACTGGATCCTCCCCTTGCTGATCCTTAAACTTTCAAAAAAGTGTTTACTTTACAATATGTGACTCTGTGCTTTTACCCACATACATTCAGTCAGTATTAAGTTCTACAAACTTTGTACGGTGTAGAGTCAATAATCAACCATGTTGTCAAGGTACAGTACTCGCTAGGTACGGCTAGCACACCATACCATCGGTAGCTTGTGGAGTATTTCGTCCACAACAAGAAGCTAATGATACTGTGCAGGGATGCAAGTTAGGTATTTCTCCCTGCTATGTGAGACCGTTCTTTTTGTTAAAATTTGCAGTTGTAAACTATACTGTAGGTATAGCTCTCAAATATTCATAGTTGCAGTATCTCAAGTTCTCATAAATCAAACATTGTTTTTGACACACTAAGTAATTGCTTTCATTAGACCGTGACTTAGAAGTGACGGTGCATATCTTCTTTTTTTTTTCTGTATTTGTTAATTCTTTTCCGTGTCATATTATCTCTCCTGTTATCTCTCTCCTCCTCAGTGAATTACTCCAGAATAAGAACATAAGGACAGTCAACAATGTCTTAGTTGCAGTCTTGTTCGTCATCATCCTGAACTCGGTGATAATGCATCTTCTGAACCTCAAACAGTGAGTACATATCGTGAGATAAATGTTTACTCCCTTCCCCCTTTCCTGTCTTGACACAACTGCTGCACTCCAATCTACTGTGCCAAGAGTACTGGTAACCTTTTAGGACTGTCTCTAGGCCGTTTGGCCTACTACTGGACAATTGCCTCCTTTCCATGCTGTCATCCTTATGTGCCAGGTGTGTGGAGGTTTAGAGAACTTGCGTTTTTGGTTTTTTTGCTCCTTTTGCTCTTTGGGCCTTTGGGTATCCCATGCAATTACCACACTTCTCCTTTTTGTTAATGGTTACTTTCAACACTTTGACTTGTGTGGGAGTGTACTACTGTAATGACCACATTCTGAACTAGCACTCACTTCTCATTTAACTGCGGTCTATGACAGCAGTTCATTTGATTCTGAAAGTTAGACCTCTTCACTACTTTTTACCTTTTCTGTATGTATACTTGTATCCGTATCCCAGGAAGGGCGTTCATCATGATTGCTGTTGTAGGTGATTGACCAAGTCAATGGCCTGATTCCGGTCAGCATCTTAATTGATAATTTTGATGGATACATGACCAATTCTAGCACTAGAGTGTCCGCCATAACTGACTGATTTTGTTTTTATGACATCAGATCTTTGTGTATATCTCAAAAACAGAAAATATTGTCCTTGCAACAAGTAGGATTTCTTGTGCTTTACTTATTTTAAATAATAGCTGACCAAGCACCAGTTCTTAGTGAGCAGACTCACTTGCAACTATCACAGGTTCATGGACAACTATATGATAAATACATTTGGTGATACTGTAGTGGCCTTTGCATACTTAATATTAGTTTATCTATTGCACCCATGCCCAGTTAATTTATGAGTTGAGATTCCTGCTATAGGCATGGATTGGCTGTCTAGTCTACAGGCGTGGATCGTACATTGTTCTGTACACATTTTTGCTAATCCTCCTTGAATCCCCCAAAGCTTCATACAGGTAATCCATGTGACCTATTTAAAGATCAGATTTAGCGAAAGGGGTCTGTCTAGCGAAACAATTACCTTTGGCTGCAGAATGAGAAGGGGGCTTAAGCCTAGAATGAATTTTAACTCCAGTGGAGGCTGTGTCAAAAGTCACCAGTTCTTTGCTGTTAAGTACGGCTATAATGGATTGCAATTTTTGTATTTGAGGACAACACCATCACTGGTAAATGTCCCAACCGGGTAGGTCAGTTTTGATGTTTCTGCATTTATTTTAAGGTGTTCTTCCCATCATGTATGACCATTAATTGAGTTTAGGAACATTCTGCAGTGTGGAAGCATGAATGTAAATGTGATCCCCTCTCCCCCCCCCCCATGTCTATGCATAAATGTAAATTTGCGCCTATGTTCGTAATGTTAAAGCATAGATGTAAACTTGGGCCCTGTTTTTCAAATGTTGACTCAAGACGTTGAGCCTCTTCTCTCAATGTTGAAACATTTACAATATTAACTTTAATTCCCTTATGCCGAAGCTTGTAAAATTTGACCCCCTTTCCACCAGTGACAAAGCATATAAAGTGTGAAGTTGAGCCCCTTCCTCTAATGTTGAAGCATAAATGAGCTTCCCCCCTCACTATGTACTGTGTATAGGTGCATTTAAATGTGAAATGTTACATCACAGTTAACCATTTTTGTGTTTTTTTTCACAGTACCTTATCCTGTCCTAGATCCTTTGATAATAATATCCATCTGGTGCACACTTCCTGTTGTTTCTGATGTTCCATTGCTCAATGACTGTGCCGGCGATTTCTTCAATTTTCTGCGATGCAGTCGCTTTATTTCCGTCTTTTGTGGGGGAGTCATAAACATAGCTCTGAGCAATCATGATTGTTGCCGATGGGAGCGACAGATATTATATAAATACAGACACACGTCATCCGGCCATTTGATTTCTCAAGACACATGCTGCTTTGTAGGATCAATTTTCTGTCCTCGTTGCTCTCTGTTATCAGTCATTGATATTTTTGACAGGGGTTTATTGTGTCTAGTTTTAAATTGTAAAAAGAACCCAGTGAACTATTAAAAACACCAACTGACATAGCAGTTTTCTTCTCTCTTGTTTACTTCTTTATTTTCTATGTGGAAAGTGGACAGATTTAAGCATGCATAGCAGAAAGGGTTTGAGGCTTAAGCAGTTTACTGTACACGTGGTGGGAACTACCACACATATTGCTGTAAAGATATCTTCACATCTCATGTCCACCTAATTGACTTGTGGAGTTAATGATAGCAAATAGGCAATCAAGATCATTTTATTTTCTTAAGTTTTCATTAGTTGGTACTGTATATTTCTGTGATGATTGTTTGCTTAGTGTAGTAAATGTGGTCGAACATACCTCTTCATTATTGGGAATACTGTTGTGTCAGTGTGGATAGTATTCCACCGAGACTGGTCCGAGAACTTTCATTTTCAACACATGATTACATCTTCAATCCAAAATTGTTCTCAGTGAGTGTATAATTTCTAAGCACTGAAAATCTTGTTAACACAGTACCTCACAATAGGAATGATTTATACTTTTAAAGAGGCTCATTGAGTTGTTTTGTGAAATTCACTCAATTTTTCTAAACCGGTCAAGTTTCCTTCACATACTAATGACAAACAGTCAAACTAAAAGGATCCCAAAGTTTTACATACGTTGGAACATTAATGAGTGAGTAACCAACAATTAAATTTGGTTTTTGAAACTTTGTGACCAGACATTTTCACATTAGTACATTCGCATGCACACAATCAGAGCAAGTAACGGTCAAAAATTCGAAAAAATTGACAGTTTTCATATAACTATTGGATATGAAACTTGATTAATTATGCTAATTGTGAGTATTGTCGTGTGTTTGTATACTTCAAAATCACCGCAATCTTTGCTGATATCAACTCAATGAGCCCCTTTAATACACGTGGGTTGGTCATATCAAGAGGAAAAACCCAATTGTTTTTGGTGGCAGTCAGAGTTCACCAGAGATCAAACACTGAAAATCTTGTTAACACAATATATCTCAATATAAGAAGGATGAAGATGTACATTTCATACTTACAGTAGCATTGTGGGTTGGTGATTTTGAGAAGAACAAACCTTTTGTTTTTGGTGGAAGTCAAAGGTTATCTGTTGTCACCAGAGGTCCGACTCTAAAAATTTCATTAACACAATATCTCAAAGTAGGAATCATGGAGACTTTTGATATTTAATTTGTGAATGTATTACATTTAGAAGAAATCTTTTGTTTTTGGTGGAGGTCAAAGTTCACTCTGGGTCAAAGGGGTCAAGCTGTTAAATGTTATGAACATGATATTGCCAGAAGGGAAGCAATGCAACATATTAGCATATCAGTGCCTCATTAACTGTAGGCATTTTTTTTATCCGATACATTCCCAGATGTATCAAACTGTTACTTAACAACATTTTTTTTTTTTTAAACCCCATAGTGTTGGAGTTACATTTGAACTGGCATTTTGGACCATCGGTAAGGTCCCCCTTGTGCTTTATATCTGGTGTCAGATGATGCTATGGGCGACTGCTGTTTTCTTTAGTACCCTTTCCCTGTGGGCCTACCACCCTTGCTTGACGGTCGGTCCGTGGAGGATACCAAACATGGCGTGGCTGGCATTGTACGTAGCGGGAGTTGTGGGATTCCTGATCTACGCTCCTCTGTCTGTCATATGGTACGATCTCCCATTTCTGTCGTCCTTCGTGGTGCTGACCGAACAAGTGCGGTTACTGATGAAGATGCACGCCTTCTTCAGGGTGGTAGTACCGAGAGCATTGGCATGGAAACGGAAAATGAGTGGTAAGCTTGATCTGCACAACCTGAGGACTGTTGTAACTTAAAGTGTATGGCCAAAGAAAAGTATGAAATGAGTGTAAGGTTGGTTGAAGTTCCTAAATTCTATATTCACTGTTTTCTCCCTGTATGTGTCTTCCTCTTTCTACCAAATGTGGTAGTCACTGGTGGACTTCCATCTGTCTGTCTGGCTGCTTCTCGTCAGTTTCTCTTTCTGAGTTTGCAACATGTCATATGTGTCCTTCCTGAGTAGGTTTTCAAATGGCTTTTGCAACTTAACTTGTTTTTGTATGGTAGTATGCAGCATCTTGTGCACCGTTAAGTTTTTACTGTCATATACCTGTCAGTCTTTTCCCTCTTGTTTGACCTTGATGAATACATTACCATTCAAGCATCTCCTTCTTGCACCTTCCAGCTATGGATGCAGTATATTCCTTATCCCTCCCTTTCATAGCCGAGGTTGCCATGCCCAGCATAATCTGCTTCCAGGTCAGCTGTAGCTCCAAAAGTGATATGCAGTATAATGAATGATGGGACCTGTTTGACTAATAATTTCAATTATTCAAAGTGTTGGCCTGGGCAAAACTACCGTTCATCTTAACGCACAAAGCAGAGTGGATAACATATTATGTCGAAAGCAAAAGTGATGATCGAGAAGCTTCACAGTTTCTCATCCCATAGATGTGGGTGAGTTTCAAGCATGAAGGAAGTTGAAACTGTATAATCACTTTGCCTGGCATGTAGTTGTTATCTTAACTTTGCTATCCATCCTCCAGAAAAGTAGAAGAGACAAGGTCATCATCACAGTGGCACATCATAACTTCAGGAATCCAGCTTATGTGAAGTTGTATAAAGCATTTTGAAGTAGCGTTTTCAGGTTACAGTTCTTGCAATCTAAAAATGTACGAAATTATGTCACTGTATTTTCTGAATAAAGAAAATTTGATGAAGTCTTGTTTCTGAAGTGTCTGTTTGAATCTAAAATGTGGAAATTTTGGTGAATATCAAACTATTCTTGCTTGTCTGGACAATGAAATACACTCACAAACAAGTTCAAGTTTAGTTTTAACTTTTGTCTAAAACTGAGACTCAGTCGGTAAATTGGAAGTTTATCGAATTTTTCTTGAAGTAATGGGTAACGTGAAAATTCTACTTCTCTGAAATTGGTGGCATGTCTGAGGTCATTGTCTCCATCATTACCTTTTACAAACGACACCAGAAATGTCTTAGGCTTCCTCTGGCAACTGTACTCACTGTGCGAATGTGACGGTAAGACTGGACCGTGGAGAAGGGTCCTGTAGCAGTCTACTCGAGGATCAAAAATTGATATTTGATCATGTAAATTGCTACAGTAGTTTCCTCTGGTTTTCAGCTCTAAGTGCACCTAATTAAGTTGACCAACCACTGTTTGAATGTAAACACTTTTGCATCAGCAGCCAGAACCATATACTTTCTTGTGTCACACCAAATCTGTTTGGTCAATGTCCACTAAGTCAGTTATGCACCAACTGGACTGTGCAGTAGAGATAGCATTGCAGTAGGAACCTAGGTCCATATCCAAGCCCCCCTTGCTTTTGGCCAAATACAGGTGACTACAGGCACTCAACTCACGTAGTTCTCCCCATGGGGAAAGAAGATGACAATGAACTTGACACCTACAATGAAGAAAAGGAAGAAATAAAAATTGTTGTCATGGCAACCTGCTTATCCACAAAATAGCCTATGCAGGATAGTTTAAAACTAAACTTGAAATTTATGTGATTCTAGCAGGATCTTTGATCTGCTGATGGAGATTTTGCTTGGATCAAAACATCTGGCCAACATATTTTTAGATGAGAAACAAATTTATTTTGTGATTTTTTTTCCCCCCTTGCAAATATTTCATCAAAAGTATGTTGTGATCGGTCTACTGCTTTACAGAAAACAAATTGTTCCATGCTTAAAGGGAAACGGGGCATTTAAAATGCACCATTGAAATGGCACAGAGAAAATAGCTGTACTCATTGTTAAGCCATCCAGTCTCATCAATAAAATGTCTCATCAATAACCATTCTGTCTCATCCGCCAAAGCTTTACTTTATCTTCTGAAAACCATATGTATGTGATTAGTAACAGAAGATGCATCATTTGAATTTTGGAAAAGTTCGGGTGAACAAATTGTGGTTGCTCATCAATTAACTGCGTTTCTATCTGTGAGAAACTTTTTTCATGAAAGGAAGGCCACTGCCCTCTCTTAGTTTGAATGATCTATCATTCTCTGTCTACAAACATTGGTTTTAAAAATATGATTGTTTTGTGTAAAACAAACACCTTATTTCCCTTTAAGCAAAGTGCAAACATTGACCAACCACACTGCAAACTATATCCCTCCCCTTTCATGGTGGAAACCAAGGAACAAACAAAAGCCTAGTCTGTTTGTTGACTCGGCGAGCATCATGGTATAAATGCTGAATCGAAAGCAGAATTGAAAGCAAAATGAGCAGTCGGCACGAAACAAACGCGTGGCGACAATGATGGAACACTCTACCAACGTATTAAGAGGATATGAAAAAGGAGTTTGTGTTATTGATGACTGAAATTGTTGCTGATTTACTTTAAAAAAAAAAAAATGAACCTGAGAAATAATTATTACTGTCAGATGTTTGTGAAACAGTTGATAGAGAAGGCAGGGCCAAGAGAGATGCTGTTTCTGTGGAAGAAACAATTAAGGATTCAGTGTTGATCTTGTGTGTTTGCCTTCTGACTGCAGACGGAGCTAGTCAATCTGTTTCATTTGAGTTCACCCTCATTGTAGCAGTACAGTGACAAGATCCCACTCTTCCTTGGCTGTCTTACTCTACGTACAGTCCGCCGAAGCCGCCAATCCCAATCGCAGTCGTCTCATTCAGAGGATTTGTGTGACAGAAAGTCTGCAAGTTTGTCTCCTAGAAAGTTATTGGTGTGAGATAGCATCCACATAAACAATCCTCAGTGTAATAGAGAATCATGTTATATGTTTTCAGCTTACAGTAGTATTTTGTTTCCTGTGGTACTGGTTGATTTTTATTTGATTCAAATATTCTTTTTGGCAAATATTTGGCAAATTCTATTTGGCAAATTCTATTTGGCAAATATCTAGTGTGAAATACTGCAGTATATTAGCAATAGAAAACTAGATTTAGCCGCGAGGCAAAGGTGCTCCCTAAATAAGCAACATTCTTTGTGAATGAACCAGTTAAACAGGACATATTTCAAACTTATTTGGTCTTGTGCCAGCCATCCTGTTAAAATGAAAAGAAAGAAGAAAGGTAAGCAAACTGGATGTTTGTTTGTATTCAGCTATTTGGCCATAAACTGCTTCCTCCTCTCCTCCCCCCATGAAGGGTAAGTGAGGAAATACAAAGGATCATTACCCTCTCGCCATTGTGAGAACCTGAAATTACACGCCACCAATAGGTGGCAACTGGAGACCATGATCCCACAGAGTTAGCAACCATTTTTCGTTCTATTTGTGGCATTTTGGCTGGTTACTTTGTTAGTTTGGTAAACACAAAACATAAAAGGAGAAATATTTGTTTGTATTCAGCTGTCTGTAAAGTGAACCATTTCTTGAGGTTGACAGGATATCACCTTTGACTTTAACTTGGCGTTAATATCCGGGTCCACTTAGAAAGCTTCCTAAATCTAAAAGCTTTAACAGTCCACCCAGGCGTGCATTCCAAGAAACTCTTCAGACCTGCACTTTGAAGAATATGATGCAAGGAAAAACTCATAGGGAGGGAAAAAGGATGTTTCTTCATCCTATGTCAATTGACATCATTGGAATTCGGCCTTTGTCCCTGAGGTTCTAGGGCGATGTTTATAGTAGGTTAACGGTGCCTCCTAGACAGTGGAAAAATAAACAAGTGCCACACTTTTATGCAATGCCGAATCTGGATGCAAGGATAAAGCATCGGCAGATTACTCTTTTCCCAAGTTTTTTTTTTCTTTTTTACGTTTAATTTTAATTGTTTTTCTCAAATTTCTGTTATTTTTTATTACTTTGACTTCATGCTCCTTCACTTGCATATGGTACACTTGGTTTGCTGTCAACTTGGAAGATGAACTTTGTAATGGAGCTACAAGCTGCTTCAGACAGGCTACATGCCTAGACACAGTGATCTTTTAAAGAAGCATGTGATTTTGATTTCATGTCAGATAGTGGAAAGTGAACACCATTAACCTGAAGCTATTTTCATCTTTTCCTCACCACCACTTTAAGTACCGTTTTGTCATATTCCACAACCATAGACAGTTTGTATTTCAGCAATATTTTTATTATAAGGGTGTGCTTTTCTTTTTTTCTTTTTTTTTGGATCATCTTACATAGCAGATTCACTTAGTTTACAAGACTTTACAACCAGGCTTTCATTCTTGAAACATGATACATACCTAAAAGGATACATAATTGAAATGATGTGTTGAAGTGTCGCCATGTCATATATCTGTCAATCTGTCTGTCTAGTTGTTTTCCCTATCTCTTTCTCTCATTCTATCTGTCTGTCTGTCTATCTGTTTATCTGTCTATCTGTCTGTTTGCCTGTCTTCCTCTTGTCTGTCTTCCTCTTGTCTGTCTTCCTCTTGTCTGTCTTCCTCTTGTCTATCTGTCTGTCTGTCTGTATCTGCCTCTGTGCATGTTTCTTTCTGTTTAATACTACTGCCTACATCCTGCTTCTGTTTTCTTTTGATGTACAGTAACAGACCATACCTCTTTTCTTCATCCCTTACCTATCTCAGCACAACTAAAGGGAGTATTAAGTCAGCCTAGCTAATCGTTTGGAGCTGACACATGACCCTACCTGACATTTTTTTTGTTTTGTACTTAAGACCAAATTTTGTTGCTCTGATCATCTTTCAGATGGTGCCAATGATGGCAGTAGCAAATGCATCCCACCCAAGGGCTCTGAGGATGGTGCACCTTGTCCAGACTTCTCCCTTTATCTGTACTTTTTGTTCGCTCCTACTCTGGTATACCAAGACAAATACCCGATGACGAGCAGAGTCAGGTGGAACGTTGTTCGTCAAAATGTCGTACAGGTAGGATGGTCACCAAAAAGGATGTATCTTTTAAGTTGCTGCTTTCAGTAGTGACCTGGTTCAACACATTGATCACATGACCTAATTTTGTTCAGGATGGAGACAGCCATAGTAGCTGAGTAGGTGAAGTCATTGGACATGTGATGTGACGATGGCACAGGTTTGAATTCTCCTGCATCCGCCGGATTACTATTCTCTAGGAGGATGCTCTATCTCGATCGCTTTGCCCCTCTCTCCCACGTGTATGAACCGGTCACCTGTGAGGTGATGGATACGCAAGAGTGAAGCATGAGCGACAGCATCTGTGAAAAGTCCAAGGACAGCAGCATTAGTTGACATGCTGCTACTGATTTTTTCCGTAAAGTGCTTCGAGATTTTGATTTGCAATATCAGAAGATGCATTTTCTACATACAGTAAATATTGTAATGATTCCATGCTGACCTTAACCACATGATCTTTATGAAACCAGGCTTTAAACCACATAGTGACTCACCCACCACAAATCTTTAATTGACTAGCTGAGTGTTTCTGAAGGTACCTCTGATTCTCGTCAGCCATGAAAAGGAATTCTGTTCTGTAGTGGCACAAGAAGTTTGATGTACTGACAGTTTTGTTATCGTTCCATTAAAGTTGGTGTAAAATTGTGCTATTATTCAACTTTTTTTATGGCAATGAAACATTACATTGATCACCATTGTGTAATTTCAAGAGCATACAATGTGAAATAAACCTAATGCAGGAAATGCTCTTGAGTTGTGGAAGAGAAATTTGCCCAACTTTTTTCGGATACTCTCAAGTTGTCTTGGTTTCGAGTCGCCGTGTTTGCCCAGAGTTAGGAAAATACTTGACATGTTTTTCAGACAATTCCTGCCATTCTCCTACACTTCCTTACCTTGGAAAACAGGAGATGGATGCTTTGAAAACAGGGAAAGGATGCTTTGTGGTCTTGCTCCACATGGATAGAATCAATCATTGCATTCAATAAGCTTAGTTTCATACCACTTAAGAAATAAGTGAGCTTGAAGTAACCAAACTACAAACAATCTGAAACTTTGGTTCGTGGAAACACTCTGTTTTGGAGTCAGCACAGAAACTATCCAGGTCAGTGACCGTGACTGGTATTTCTGCTTGTCTCTTCGTAATTAATGCTCGAATAAAAACCAAACTTCGGTCTGGGAGCCATAAAGTCAGCAACTTGATGTACTCTGGAGTAGTCAACAATAGCAAAAGTGAACAGAAGATTGTTTGCCTGCAGGAAACATTAAAACTCAGAGCTGTCGTAAAATGCCGACACATTTCCAAAAAACTGTAATTACAAATTTTATGATGACCTCTTAGACTTACAGTACATCTTATAAAACTGTGATACCAGACCCAAGCTGACAGTACAGAAATGATAGAGGTATAGCAGCAAGACGATTGCAATGGTGATCACGATAGAAATTCCTAACAGTGTTCGCATAGGGCACCGTCGCGCCCAACCAACAATGTCAGCACATCCAAATCCAAATTTTCGCAAACGTTCGTTGTACAAATGGCAAAATTCACCTTGCATGAATCTAAGAAAATTTCATTGTCATGCCTGTACGTAAGATACGTGCTGTTTCATTCAGTTAAATATACAAAGCAAAAATGTCATTAGAATTTCACAATGAACTCGTAGTCTAGCGAACGTCATACTTTTGGGCACTCGACTGATAGTCGACGGCCGGTGCCCAGGTCGGAGTTATGGATCCGGGGCAAACAGTAATATCTAAGATGAACTTGAACAGTCTACGATAAGTAGTGATGACAGTAGAGATTGGGAGGAAAAATGATAGAAAAAGCAACAGGAGTTCATTGAGTGTAACCGCACATCTATAAATCTAATCATTAAACCTAATGTCATTGACCTAATGTCGTGATACCTAATGTCCTAGTGCAAATATTTGCAAGATTTGTAACTTTATACTATTCTTCAGAGCACAGTTGCAAAAGAAAACTGCAGCATCGGTACATAGTTGCGAAATAATGTAGACGGGTGAGGACACGAAAACCCTCACGGGAAGTGGTCTGAGTGTTTTAAAACGGCAGTGCTCTTCAAAGAAAATGATAAAATGAAACCAAACAGGAAGAAATAAAACATCCATTTAATTAGCTGTCACCGTCAGCAGATTTTGAAGCGAGATCTGCAATCTTGAGTTGTGACGATTGAGAAAATAATCTGGGACATTAACACCATCAATTTTTTCCTAGTCGATGGATTGCTTCCATTGTAACCCATGACACAACAGATGCTTGCTCTTGTAAATGAGGAAGTGCTTGCCGACAGTCCGCCCGGTGGCATTTATCTGTCTCACACGCTTCGGCGGCTTCGACAAAAGTGGAAGCGAAAGTTGTTGAGGCTGTGCAGCTAAGTAATCTTTACCTCTCCAGACTCATCCGATGATGGAAGATGCAACCTTCTGCATACAAAATGATAAGTAGGTGGCTTGATACCTAACAGACAGTTAAGAGATGGACTATGGGAATTAGAGCAGTCACTGAGATCGTAATTTCCTTCACAGAAGTATAAATTTTACCTTTACAGAAATGTAGTTGATGTTAAGTTTCATGTGCCTGAGTGGAACTGTTGGGAACAATATGAAGAATAAGTGAAACAGGGTAGTTACAGTGGCATTTATTTTTGAGAGGAACTGTGGGCAGTTTGAGAGAGAAATCCAAAGGCGTTTCTTTTTTTTTCAATTTTCCGTATCTGCAGTCTCAACAAATCTGATGGAATTATAAAAAAACTGAGATAACGACCTAAATATGCAATCACTTCTCACTAACCTGTCTCAGCTCAAGAATTGCACCCCGATTATCGTACATAGACTGTTGGTTAACACTTGAAACACAGACTTTCTTGCGATTGGCAACTTTTTGAACTAGCTGTGATCAGAAAGACTTAGAGAACAGAGTTAAGCTTGGATTTTGCATGCTATTTTTTTTCATAATTTTGCTTTACTGATGTCTTCAAGTTGTCTCTCTCTTGAGGATGACAATCTAGCTTTTGTGATCACAGGGATTCACATCGTAGACATATACTTACCCCTTACCACACTACTGCATCAGTAAGGGGTAAGTATAGTCACTCGTGACAACCCACACCAGTGAGTTGTGGGGAGTCACTGTAAATTATTTTCGAATCCAGTAGGTCAAATGGAAGCCTAAAATAGTTGTGATTGCAAATTAGAAAAGTGAATGCAAGTCAGAATAGTGAATGCAAATCAGAAAAGTGATTCAGAAGGCAAACCAGAAAAGTGAAACCAAATCAGAAATGTGAATGCAAATAAAAAAAGTGAATCAGAAAGCAAATCAGAAAAATTAATACAAATCAGAAAAGTGAGTGTGAATCAGAAAAGTGAATGCAAATCAGAAAAGTGATACCCTAATTTCAGTGTGCCAACTGAAATTTGTTGTTCCATTAGCATAGTTGTCAGCTCCTCCTCACATGGAAAGTGATAGACTTGGAACAGAAAGAATGGCAACATTAGGTTGGAAATCAGACACAAGACTCTAACTTTACAAGGTTGTCAAGAAATTTTAAAGAAAACTATAAAAAAAAAAATGTAGTATGCCTGCAAGTGGTCAGATCTGACGCAATTTGCAAAAATCAGATAATTTTATGATAATTAGAGTGAAAATTATCAGTAAGAAGTTTGGAGACACCTTGCTGAGTACCATCCAAATTGTTTGTATCAACCAAAGATTAGCACCCTCTCATATTGAAGCAGGTGAAGGGGGGGGGGGGGAGAGGAGGAGGAGAATTCAGTGGAAAGATACAGTTGGAAACCGTGAAAATGATGCCTCCTCTCTAAAGCTAACAACGAACTGCCTCAAGAGTTTTGTCCAAAGTCATATCATTTCTGTCGATGTCAGGAACTTACTTCTTTCATCGTTTAATAATGCGTATGGGTGTGTGTGCTCACATTTGTCTCTTTCACCTCCCCATCTTCAGTGCTTCGTCACCGGATGCTACATCTTCTTAATCATGGAGAAGATGGTCCTGCCGATCACGCAGAACATCGGGAAGGAAACGTACACAATTCGAGATTTGACGAAACTGATCTGTACCTGCATGATTCCTGCATGCCTCTGCCTCTTTCTGGCATTCTACACGGTGCTGCACTGCTGGCTCAATGCTGCCGCCGAGATGATACGTTTTGCAGACAGGCAGTTTTATAAGGTCTGTTTTTTTTTGTATATTTTTTTTTTGCTTTTGCTCTTTCTTTATGCTGATCAGGACTTCTTATAGCAATGAAAGTCTAGACTTAAGGATGGTGAGACCAATGAGAATGGTTCCATGTGGGCACAGTCTCATTTTTAACAGTATTTACAGGTTTCCATAGAGAAATAGAAAGAGTTATATACTGTAGAAATTAGCAAAGAGGACCAACATCCTCAAGATTTGATCACATGGCACTGTCGAATGGGATGGAAAGCTTTTGGTTTCACAATCTTTGGAACAACTCAGTTTGTATGGCAACGATCTTATGAAGTGGAGTAAGTTGAAAGATTTCATTACAAACTTAAAGTAGTTTGTCTTTTTCTAATCATCAAGCAGTTTTGATGTGATCAGCAGAAAGGGGGCCTTTTTTGAAAAGGAGGCATTGGTCTAAAAGAGGCCTAGGTTTTAGTAAACTTTATCTTATTTGATAATTACAAGATTATCAATCCCCGCTCTCCATTGTGTCTGGTATAGCTTGATATTTTTCTCTTTGGAGTGGGCTATCATGCACAAATCTGCAAAGTTGGGACTTGGAAGCAGGAAGCAGTGTGATAAGAGTGACGTTGCCCTGAAAGTTTCGTACCTTCGTTGACCAGATGATAAGAGTTTAGTTCTTTTTTTTCCATTTTTGTTTCATCATTATTTCCTATGTTTTCCTTTCTAGGACTGGTGGAATGCTACCTCATTCGCAGGCTATTACCGGGATTGGAACATCGTGGTTCACAGCTTTCTGTACACGTACATTTATAAGGACCTAAGGGTGAGTGTGCAGTTCAGCATAGGGAAATTCATGGCTAGGTCGTTCTGTGAAGACCCTCTCGTGATATACCACGTGGTCGATCCTTTCACCCCACCCATTGAAGGGGTCACAAGTCGGTCTTCTTTACCCCTCTGTCTTCACACAGAAGGAAGTCTGATGTTAGCCAAGTGCAAAGGGTCAAGATCCTGGCAGAATGTACTGGCAGCTTTCCATGATTGGCATTTTAGCACCACAAGAGTGGTGTGCTTGTCTTAATTGTCTGCTATAAGTGACTTCCCTGAAGTTGCTGAATATGAGGGCAGTAGTTAGTTATAAATGGGAAATGGGGAAGATGTTCCTCACTGGGATATCTAAAAGACAACGAGAAAATAAGGAAGAAACGGCCATTTGCATGTGGATTTTTTTTAATGGGAAATCTTACCCTCAGTAGGGATTGATGTAATGTTGGGGCTGGATGATGCAATTCAAACAGATGGAGGGAGGAAGGGAGAGTAAGGAGTTTGACTTGTATTCATGAGGTTAACAAACATGCTATGACTGAAGCTTTGCTTAGCACAGTTTTGACTTCAAAGTTTGTGTGGATGTTCAACTTAAGAAGTGTAAAGTTGGAGATATTGACGTATGAATAACATTTAGAAAAGGGGAATTTAGGGCAAGGAACTCATCGTCTGACTCATTTAAGCCATTTAAAACCATTTTCATTCATATTCTTGACCTTTTGAAGTGAACTCCTCACAGACAACACGATATGTTCAAACTTCCCACCCATCAGTTTGTAATACTATGCATAGGTACGAAGGGCGTGGCCATTATTATGTAATTGACCGTGATCTCAGTGATTTGTGACGTGGTCGACACCCAACTCTGATTCACGACTTCCCTTCCCCCCTCTGTTAAGATAATTTAGCTGCTGTTGTTTCAATATGAGTGACAATATTATGCTAGTAAAATAATGTTTGAATGTAAAAATGACATGTGGATGGAGCCGGTACAAAACTCCTTGAAACTATGTGTAAACAAAGTTACATTTCCAAAGTTAATCAGTTAAAGTTAATCCACCTTGATATGAATTGAAGGAGTAGCAATGTCTTAAGGGATGGCAAGAGGTGGGATTTTTAGGGGCTGAGATGAAAAAGATTTCACAAATATGGCTGACTGTTGGATTGATGCGGATTGTATTTGTGTAACCTCTTTCACAAAAAAAAACTTTCATACAGGATAATTAGTAAACTTTCAAATCATTTTTGACTAGTCGGTTGTCTGCCATTTGTTTTAATTAATAGGCCTATGTTGCCCTACAATACAGATTTGATTAGAAAAGTTGAAAGATTTCAAAAAGTGGAAGTTGCACTTTTTTTTGTTGTTGTTGTGAAAGACGAACTAGAATTGATGTGAACTAGCTGCCCATTTTGATTGAATTTAAATTGAATCTCAGCCTTTAGAATGGAATAAGAAAAACCTTTCCTTGTCTCTATTGAACAAAAGGAGAGTTCTGCAAGACAAGCTCCCCAATTCCCATGCCAATAGAGTTTGTAATAGCTTTATGGTCTGGTCAAAGGCATACCAAGAGAATTTTACCCCTCCTGGTCTAGATGGCAAATCAATGGATGGAAATTTAGAGAACTTATTACTGACAATTTGATTTAAATTCACATTTAACTATGTACAGTTACTTCAGTCTGTTGAGAAGAAGCTTGTTTTCAAGCTTCTTGTCAACGAAAAGACGATTGGATGAACTTGTATGTAATGTTACATATCTGCACTGGCAGATCCATGGTGGGGAGGAGTGCATAATGGGGGCCATGGCTCTTCTCAAAGGTGGGCTAAAAAATTGTTTCCGACATTTAATTTTTTTTATCCACAATTGTATACGAAAAAAGAACTTGAACAAGGCAACTTCCAATAACAGATATCACGATTGTACACTTTTGTTGCTCCAGTTTTCATCTCCGGGCATTCAGTCAAGAAAAACATTTCAAAGGGGAGGGGACACATCTGCCCCTTAAACCTCTCTCCCACATAACTGTACTACCCAGTTTGGTCCCTCCTGAACAAAAGACTTGGACCCTCAGGGACCCCACAGTCTGTGCAAATTTGATTTTGTTGTAATTTGAAAAGGATTCTTTCTTCAGAGAAAGGCAAACTGTGAGTATTCATTCACTCTTTTATTTTATATTTGTTTCTTTTGTTTACTGCAGGCTATCGGACTAGGATCCAAGAATTCAATGCTCTGTGTTTTCATCATTTCGGCCATCTTTCACGAGTTGATATTAACCTGCAGTCTGCGGTTCTGTTTCCCTGTGCTCTTCATACTCTTCGGCATTTTTGGGGGTACGTCTGCGATCATTTGTGAATATTTTTTGAACCTCCTAGCTAAAAATTCAAGCAAATTTGTACCAAGGCTTACTTTTCAGAAAACTTTCTTCAATGGAAACATAGTTACCTGGCTAATTGCTTAGTTTCATTGTTGCGTATAGTAATTGCTACAGCGACCCTTTCTACCTAAATGAGGGTTCTGCATCCAAGGAGATACAATTAAGAAAGTGATACATCTAACACTTTTCCTTTGAACCAACCTCATCCCTGCTAAGGTCATCTGTTTTGTTCACTTCTTGCATATTCAATCGACTTATAAGGTATAGTGAAGTTTTACAAAATGAATGGTTCATGTCATTTGATATGTCATAAATTGCATGGCATATTATTGCTTGTATCTGTGACATGCCAGTCACTCTTCTTGTAATTAATTTTCAACATTTTACGTGTTCTGGTGCCTATCGCAGGAGACCAGTTTCATTTTACTTAGTTTGCCGAACACGGGTAAACCTCCTGCAAATTTTGAAAGTTTGCAGAAGCAGATAAAATTCTACAGTACGACCCTTTTAATCCTTTGCACATTGCCAAAGCTCTATGGGTTGTTCTTATACAGCAGTCGTAATTCTGAAGAGACACCCAGTCATTTCTAATTTTTTCAAGGGGCCACATCACCACCTTTGAAGTTCGTGACAGACCCACTTGTTACAATCCCTCCCCCTATTATTCACCTTATCTGTGCTGAAAAGTAAAAACAAACAGATAGCAAATGTCACAACACAGAAACATTCAACAAGTAAGACAATAGAATTGTAAGAATGAAGCAGTAATTAGCATGCAGACATATCTATGGCAAGGCCATTTCCAGAAGAAGGTGAAAAATCTGTAGTGTTTGGACGTTTAGTGAATGCAAGATTTGGCAACGAGCATGATTTGCCACAAGCTTTCATATGGATGTCTATGTAGCTTTTCCCCTTTGGCTTGTTTATTTTTCTTATTCTTTTTAATTTTTGATAATTTTGATAAATGAGCATATATGCCAGCTCAATGTAACAATTTCCAATCATTTTTTTCGCTTTTGTGGAAATGTTTCTCACATTAAATTAACCTCCTGACCAGATCCCGCTTTGCTCTCTCTTGCAGTCATTTTGTTGTTCATACCCGATCTCGGCTCCAACAGCTTCCGTGGTACCATGCTGTGGCTCATTCTGTTCGTAGGTTGTGGAATTCTGTGCTGCCTGTACACTTGCGAATGGTTCAGCAGAAAGAACTGTCCCTCCGATTTGGTAAGTAACTCACATCCTTTTTGTCATCAGAGTGGTCCATGTCAGAAGTATTTGACATGGGATGTGCACATTCCCTTTGCGGGTTGCCCCTCGGCGGCATTTTGTGAAACTTCACATATGTCAAAAGTAAGCAGTGGAAATTTGAGCTCACAGTGGTAATGTTGTAGCCCAATTGTAGAAATCTGCTGCCTGAGGATTAGAGATGGCCACAAAAGAACTGTCATCCTCTTAATGATGTTGGACATAGCCTTTTTTCAATTTTGTCCAAATCCATGTTGCTCAGGTCAATTGTCTGTAACAAGCAAGTAGATGTAAAAATAAGTGACAGCAGTTTAATGCTTGCGCAAATTGTTTTTAAGACCCTTTTTCCAATCCTACTTTTCCCAGGTGTGGTACGTGGACGCTTTTGTTCCAAGGATACTGGTTTGCAGTAAATTCCAGCTGGTGTAAAAACTGGAACCCCAATTGAAACCACAACTATTCAAACAGCTCCGTGGCAAAGATGCAGAGAATAAAGTAGTCAGTCAACAAAGGAAGGATCAGCCCACGGTGACATCCGTGACCCGTCACCATGGAGTCGATTCTTTCGACTGTCTCTCTCCCAGAGGCAGGCAGGACCATTGGTGTATAGAGATGGCAATTGACCAGACATCTGAATGCGTTGATTGTAAGAAGCAATGATGGACAAAACATGCTCAAGATTTTTCATTCTTGGCAAAGAGGTCTTCTCAACATCAACATCAACTGAGCATGAGCAGATTAGAAATGATTTGCCCAAACAGTGGAGACATGGACTCAAACACCCCCCTCCCCTGCCCCCCTCTGACTCCTCTCGCATGTGTCAAGTAACTTCACACATAACTAGCAACTGCCCAGAAATGACCATTTGCAATGCGAGCAGTAGCATGTCACTGCCAGGTGCACTTCCATTTTGCGACAGTCGATAGAACTTTTTTTTCCCTAGTGAGCACAAGTACTGAAAATCTGTTCAAACCACCTTGAGAGAAGTGAGTTGAGATGGGATTTTAGCATTTTTCTCCAAATTTTGTATGAATATTTGTAAATATGTAACCCATATGTATAGTACTTCACTAATTGTAGCTGATATCATCATCTATTTGTTGCTGACTTTTTGACCTTGAAATCTTTACAAACAACCAAGTCTGAAATCAGCTTCATTTTAAGATGGGGAGGGGGAGGGACTGTTTGACCTCTTTTCTCTATCTTTCACTCTCTCTCTCTCTCTTGCGTAATTTTATATAAAATTGGACATTTTTCGTGTAGAGTTATTATTGTGAAAAATGCGAGACATTTGTACCTTTTTTTTTCTTAAAGAATTTCAGTGAAAGAAGAAAAAATGAAATGAATCCTTAATCATCAGGAAACTGTACCTTATCGTTTGTTTATCTTAATTATATTGGGAAAGGAGTGGTGGGAGGCTTTAGAAAGAATCTATGGGAAATACCCTGATGAGTTAAGGGGGGGGATTGGGGAAACAAGTGATCGATTAAGGTTTTGAAAACTTTGTTATCAAACTGGCATATTTCTTTGAGGCTGCTGCTCTTCTTATGTAGAAGATGAACTGTAAATGATTATCTATTTTAAGGTTTCTCCTTCAAAAATGCCTAATATATCTTCTTTCTTCCATTGTTTCTGAACTGAGGCAAGAGAGGAGGCCTATTTACTTTATACCTCGTTAAGTCTTCACCTTTCCGTTTTGTACTTTTTGCTCTTCTGAAATATTTCTTGAATTTTCACTCACTATTTTGCTTCCACTGGCAGACTTCAGTTTGAAAAGAGTTTTTGGCTACTTTGGCCTCTTCTTATACGCGCAATTGAATATTATAAACAGAGATTTTTTTAACACGGTTCTCTTCCTCATGTGCAAATCTGGATTGAAATTTTAACACTCAGGAAAATGAAATGGAAATATTCTCACAGTACCTCTGCAGGAAGTGTAAATCTTCAACACAGCTTTTTTTTTTTTCATGGCTCCTGCTATAATTTCTTCCGTGGACACTTTTTTTTCTCTTCATTTTGTTGTACGCAAAATGACATAGGAAGTAAGGAGTTTGGGAAATTGACTGATGGGAGTTAGGTGATCTCTCATGTGGATGGCAACTATTCGCAAGCTTTTCAAAAAAAAAAAAAATTGAAATGCTGACACAAATGTTGGCTTAATTCTGCCATTCAATTCTTGCAGCCAGACCAGCAATACTGTAAACAGTATTTAGACGTTTACTCACAACAATAACGATTAAGATATGGAATGCTCAAATTTTCTGGTGAACCAATGACGTTACCTTCAAAGCATCCTCACTTTGTAAAGTGGAACAATGGCAGCCTACAGTGTTTGTGTGAAAAGTTAATTTAAACAGTTGGGAAAATTCCGGGAAAGGTAGATTTGCTAAGTTATTTCACAGGATGTAGAAATATTCTCTACCATGAGGTCACTTTTATCCCCAGGGTGTGTGTCTCCTAAGGCCAATGAATGTCAAAGTTAGGCTTCAGGTCTGCTGTCTGAGGTACAAAAATCATTTGTTTCTTTTGCAACTGCAAACTGCAGATTTGCAACAGGTAACACCACTAACAAATCAGTTGAAGAGTTTGTTGGCAATGTTCAAAAAAATTGGAGCCAGGAATGCCATGTAGTGACGAAAGCTGCCTCTTTAAAAGACATCTTGTGATATATTACTGTAAGAAAGTCTGACTTCATTTTCCAACAGCCCAGGGGGATGGGGGGTGGTAGGGGTGTCCCATTTAGCAGGTCTCTCCTTTCAATGCATTGAAATCAAGGAGAATCAGTTCCTCTACTCTGTAGATTGATCACACTAGGTGTTACAAGTATTTGTAATTTAGTGCATTTTCACCTCCATACAATGGCCTTGACACAGAGGGATCTACCTTGCTTTGTTTTTGATGGAAGAATAAGCCACTACCTTTTTTCACACACTGGATGCGTCCACAATGCTCTTCCAACAGTACATATCTATGAAAGTACTAGGCGTGTTATGGAGGTACTTCCTTGCCTTTAGAAGTTTTGTTGTCTTTATTTTACGTTGCACATCTTTGGTTATCTTTTCTAGTAAACTCCCACTTTGGAAGTTGTTAAGCAAAATGTCTAAGAGGCAAACAATGAACACCTTTGCTACTGTATTGTGCTCTAGATTGCTGTACTGTACTCGACATTATCATACTGTGCCCTATGTCACTGTTCCTAGCTGTAGGTCACTGTTCTGTACGTCATGTCACAGAGCTGTGCTCTGCGTGACTGTACTGTGCTCTATGCTACTGCATGCGTATACAATGCTCTCTGTCACTGTACAGTGCCCTCTGTCACTTACAGTGCTCTACGTTACTGCACTGTTTTGTAAGTTACTGTACTTTGCTCCACTGTAATGTGCTCTATGTTGCTGTGCTGAGCTCTGTCATTACTACACTGTGCTCTACATTATTGCACTGTAAGAAAAAAAAAAAACTGTAAAACTGTATTGTGCCGAGCATTATCATACCATGACTTCATTTTCTTTTTGAATACCTCAACGGTCGACAAGTCACTTGTATTATGTGCTGGGCTATAAATGTATTGTTTAAACCCAGCACCATCAGTTAGTCGCAGTAAGTCATGCCACGACATACCTAATGTACTCCACTGTCTGAATAATCCGACAGTTAACAAGTCATAGATGCGCTGTTCAGTTTTCCACTCTGCTCTATGCTGTGGTATTGAATACTTTCCTATGCTTTCTCTTCTTCTGAATTATTTACAACACTTCCCTTTGCTGTATTATGATTATGCTTGAATATGCTGACATTAATACTGCCCTTTTTGTGACGTTAACGAGAGTTATGCTTTACTAAAGACAACCAACCAACTTAATTAATCTCAAGTTGGATGTATTGTTCTGTAGATATCACTTAATAAACTGCTGATAGGTTTTTCATTTTAATATTTGATGACAAAGAGCCTCTTGAAGTGTGCTGATTAGATCTGCAATGCATTTTGCTGAAAATACCATGAGACTGACATTTCATTCACTAATTAATAAAATGAGCATGTTTACCTTATGTTTCTATGACATTGTCCTTTAGAGTAGTCATATTTGTCAATATTTTTTTTCTCTGATTGACCTTAAAAAGTGCCCTCCCTCTTCCCACACCTACTGTAGATGAACACATGGGTTAATGAGAAAAAGAAGAATTATGCTGAGGCAATGCTGCATAGTCTGTGAAAAGTCTGTGAGAACTGCTTCCCTTAAGATGCTCAAAAGAGGCTTCATATGAAGGCTTTGCGTTTCAAAAGATTCCTAACACAAGTGCATTTTGCAATGGCATTAACGAGAGCTTCCTGTTCTGGCTTGTGACTGTCTTCAGTTTCTATCTGCTTTCACATATTCCAGTCAAATAAATGTGACAGTTATGTCCTGAATTTTCCAAAAAGTGAGACATTGGTTAAGCTGGCCCTTTTGTTCAAAAATCCTTTGTATATTTCTCACAACTATAACAACTTGGCTGCTCTGGTTTTGAAAGGAAGCATAACTTTTTAGGTGTTTCTGGCATGCAACCAGCAGTCATGAATGCTAAACAGTGCCTTTGGCAGGGTGAAATTTCCCCAAGTCTGGGTATTTTTAAAGTCTTTCAATCTTTACTTTATCACTTTTTATTATCACTGGGTGTGTTAAGTATTTCAACAACTATTATGGGTAAGTTCCTGTATTTGCATTCAGTATGTTTGTTAATGAAATATATTTGTGATACCAACAAGTGGCCATAGAGGCTGCAGAGCATGGGAGGGGGCAGGGTTTTTGGGGGTATTAGTGGTGCACTTTAGCAGAAAAACCATCAGCCATCATAATAGATTCCGGTGTTGTACGTTTTTTTTTACAACAATTTTGGGTACAATTTTCAAAACTTTTAATGTTTGCGATTTTGTATCTGGTATCGGAGAACTTGCAGGTATGGGTTTGTATCCTGAAAATTTATATCACAGCTGTTTTGATATGCCTTGAAATTTTGGAAAATTCACAAAGTATTTTTTAAGGAAACAAATGGTAAAAGCTGTACACATGGAATGACATTTGGTCGATGCAACTGCCGTTGGAGGCAGTGGTGATTCCAGTATTGACTGTACATCGTGAAGCATCATCAATGATGATATATTTACCTTTTCAGTGTTCTCCACAGATTTCCAAGAGCTGAGGATGGTTTTAGGGGAGGGAGGGGTTTGACTGTGAGGGGGGGGGGTTTGATGGTGAGGGGAGTTCAACTCCACCCACAGAAATTGTTGATAATTGAGATGCTGCTTGATGCAAAATGGTGCCATTTAGAGAAGATTTCTTGATTCATTTGAAATAGCAGTATCCTATTGTCCACTCCCTTTTAGCTGAGTGAATTTGTTTGAAGGGAATTTGATCATATTTAGGGAACGTTGATTGCCGAAACACCGCTCACAAATAGGATTTTTCACTTGGCATTACTGGGTTGTACACATTTTGGATGAGTACTTGTGGCATTACATCTCAGCTGATGGGCATTTTGATTTACACATATAAATGCGAGAGTTTCGGAGATGTGGCATGTAAGAGGCTTAAGAGTCTGATTTAACGTTGGACAAAAATCACACCCCAAAAGTCCATGACACCCATAAAGTATTTTGTGTTCAAGTTCGATTTTGTAACATAATAAAGCAAAAGAGTTACTCGTGTCAGTAAACTGAAAACGTAATTAATTTTAGATATCAGACGCCTTTTTTATGCAGTGAAGGCAAGACCTTGAACTCATGGTAGTTCTTACAATAAGAATATTGTTTGTATGTGGGCATTTTAAATGTTCTTGTGCTTTGTCTTCAAACATCTTGACACAGTAAAACCATCATTACATTTTTACATACTGCACCTTTTTTTTTTTTGATACCAGAGAAGTAACAAACACCAATCACATGTTGGCTATTCATTGGGCAGGAACTTGTGATATTCATCTGAGTCAGATGAATCAGGGTGTCATGACCTAATCAGTGACAACTACATTCTGTTCAGATTGACTAAATCCCAATGTTGTTGCCCGATCGTTTGTCAGGGATGGGTTCGATGCATGCTAGTTTGGTGGATCAGGGTCGTGTCTTGCCTGGTATTCAGGGACAAGTCCAGTTCATCCAGTTTGGATGAATCCCAATGTTGTTACATGGTCATCAGTAACGGACAAGTTTGATCCATCCTAGCTGAATGGATCAGAGTGTCTTGACAGTGTCATGAGTCTGTTGTCAGGGGCAAGTATAATCCATCCGGACTGGATGAATTCGTCGTCATGACCTGGCCAGGAGTCAGGGGCAAATTTGATCCATGCGGTTTGTCACCTTCTAGTCATTGATCAGAAACATGTCTGATTAATCCAAGTGGGATGGATCACAGTATTGGACCTCTAGAATAATTTTGCAATTCACTTGTGTCAGCAATTAAGGTCCCACTCCCTGGTTCTATCAACTTTGCACTCAGGGTCCCTTTTTTGGAGCAAATTAAAGCAAACCAATTTGCATTTAACCTATTTGCATTGCCGATCATATCATCGTGGAGTTGGAGATACCCTTACACCTCGGGGATGCATTTAAAGTTGTCTCAGCTAATTTATCTTGCATTTGAAATGTTGGCATTTGTCTGATCAGAGCTAAGAGAAGTTTAGGGGAAAATCAAGAATAAACGGAAAAGAAAATAGTTGACTTATCAATGATCACCACATGTCAGACACAGTGTGAATAACGCACATTCAGGGAAAGAAATTTTGCAATGTACGTAGCTAATTTTTAACAGAACGGGGCTTTTGTTAATTCATTTGACCAAGTAGTGGCCAACGGTGAAAGGAATTGTAACCACCTGTATAGAAGAATGAAAGGGTCGGGAAAGGGTGATAACTGAAGAATAAAATACTTGGCCCACCTTGCGCCCTCGGTATACCGTCATAAACTCAAGAGTTCATCCAGCTTGTGAATGTAAGAATTTTGATAGCAGTTCGCATTGCATTTTGTCATTTAAGCTATCCATTAAGTAATAGTACTCCCCTCCTTTGGCCCATGCAGACCATCGCTTCATCGCAGCGATGTCAAGAACTTTTTTTGTGTGTGTAACTAAGCTTCACATTATATGCTGTTAATCATTTGACATAATTCTGCATGCTTCATTGCTTTTGTTCGTTTGTGAAAAAAAAAACATCTGGTTTCCTACCAGATTATTTTGAGTTTTGTGCCATTTTTGTTTCTTTTGTTGTCTTTGTGTGTAAGTTGATTATGATGGCAGTTATAACGCAAGTATTGTAAAGTAATACTGTATTTGAATATTTTGGCAGTTGTATCAGTCACTTTCATCGATACGAAATAAAGCTAGTATACCTTACATAATGTCAAAATATATGTCTATTATTTCGCTTTTGTATGATGCAATATTTTTTTATCTTTGTCGATTACCCTTCCCCCTTTCTCTTCTGTAACCTTTTTGAGTGGTTCAGTGGGTATTTGTGGTTTCCCATAGGGGAAATCTGTGTAGAGTCACCCTTGAAGACAGTCAAAAACATGAGACTGACCGTTGTAAGTCGGAAGTGACTACCAAGCAGCATTCCGTATAGTTGGTCACGGATGGCTGCAATCATGACAGTCGTATCGGGCAACCCCTTAGCCGGCAACCGGATAGAGAAGCTGCACAAAGTCAAAGACATTGTTGTTTGTTTGTTTGTTTTTTCGTTAGTTTGCTGTTGCGTCTGGAAGCAGTTGCCACAATTAACTACTGTAGAGTACCGTATATGCGGAACTTGGAGGTGGGAAATTATTCTCTTTCATTTAGGAACCTCTTCAAATGTCGGTTAAGTATGCTTGAACGACACATTACACCCTAAATGTGCTATGTGAAAAAGTTGTTCGGCCTTCCTTTTGCTGCACTCGTATATATTTCCCTGGTATGACTCTGCTGAACTGTTGTTTGTCAGTTTTCCACCTTATAAAAGATTAACATCTATATTTCTCGGCAAAATCATGACTTTTTCGAACAATTTTTACCTGATATAATTTTTACCTTACATAATTTTTACCTTAACGATAACGTTCAGAAGAATATTAAAGGTAAACATTGTTTGACATTTTATTTTTTCATGGGGGGTGGAGTTACGGCATCCTTTTCGTTGTAGCTGTATAAAATGCCATTCCACTGAAAATCTCGAAACAGAAACATCTTCGAGACTTCTTTTTTTCTTGTTACAAGAGGAACTATTTTTGACTCCGTATAACCATATTGTGAGTCACCCCCCCCCCTCCCTCGCTTTTCTCTGCGTCGTATCTCTCACGAAGTTTTACATTCCTTATATACGTTTTTAATATACAGGAAGAACTCGCTCATGGCTGCAAACATCCGATGCAAACAGCCTCGGTTTGGAAAGCCTCTGAATTTAGTTTTCATAGGCGGCGAATGTAATTAGATTGCTCTCTATGTGCAAGCACGAATGGTCAACCCGACATGTCTAAAATCCTTCAATCGAATTCGAAAAAGGTAACGTTCGTGCGAGACTTCAAGTTACGTTCAAAGTCCATTGACAATATATGATAGTTCTCTGATGTTTACGTCTGCGTCATGCAAGTCATGGAGACACTTTTGTTTCCCGCCATTTTCAAAATGAAAAGAGCTGTGAAAATTCCTACGTGTACTGACGTCTGTAGATTACTTGATAAGTCACAGGTCTGTAACGTAAGGTGACAGTTCCTTGAAGTAGCGTTTCTTTACTCGAGTCAGGTATAGGCTATGCAGCCCAAGAAACAAGCTCAATATCACAGGTGGTTCAAGAAGAAAAGAGAGTCAAATTGTATTTTGGGAGCTTTTCTGGTGGCCTGAGCATCGTAATCATTCCGACGAGGTATTTGGCACCAAATTTCCTCCTTGACGTGCGGAAGGGTTGGAATGTGAATGGCTTATGAAACCTACCAGCATTATGAAAATATAGCTATATAACTACACCTCAGGTTTAGTTTGCTTCCTCAATTTGTAATGTGAAAGATGCGTAAATTATGTAGGCCGCATATTCCTCGAAAGGCGATGCGGAAATTGTTTTGAGGCAAACATCATCGTTTCATTACGACAACATTCAAGTATATCTTACAATGTTTGTGTGATGAAAACTACACCCATTCATATCTGTATCGACAGTTATTATTAAAAATCTTCAAATGGAGCAAAGTAATTAGTTTTTTGAGTAAGAGCAAATCAAAACTTAAAGAAAGTCCAAGTTTTCAATGCTATCGGAAAATAGACAAAAAGAAAAAAATACCAAAAATGCTATTCTCTTTTTTTTTTTCTCGGTTTGAGTCTAAAATGGTCAGTATATATATATATATATATATATATATATATATATATATATATATATATATATATATATATATATATATATATATATATATATATATATATATATATATATATATATAATCAGCTGATTTTAAACTGTTTTCTTTTTTTCTTTCTTCATATTTTTAAAACCAGAAGAAACTACAAGAATTAAAGGTTTCACGAAAATTTTAGCATTTATCCTTTTTCTCCTGGTTTGTCTGTCTTTTCTCCATGCAGCTTAGCACGTTAACGTTGCGTTCAGACTGGGAAACAGTAGACACACGTTTGCTTTTGGTTTCAGTATTCATCCATAATTTTATTAAGTTTTAGGTCAGATTGACACCATTTCGCACTTTTATCTTCATCTGTCTCTCAGCAGAAGCAAAGGAATAAAATACAAACAAAAGTGTGTGGGGGGGGGGGGGCGGGGGCAGAGGGTATCAATCGAATCATTTTTCTAAGGGACGCAATTAGCTTGGTAAGTATACTTTTCATATATAACAGCATCTCTTGGGGCATAATATGCTTTTGTTACATACACAAAAAGGATGTGTATTAAATGTGGAAGGTACACTTTGTTACCATGGCAGCCGTCAAAATTCGACCTACTAAAACGAAAGAAAGTACAATTGCATTTTCCGAGGTCATCTACACAGGTAGAAATGCATGGTAGGCAGAAGTATGAATAATTAAGTCGAAATTTGTGGTAGGGATCGTCCGATCATTAAATTATCATCAATCCCAAGTGCTTGCTTAAACTTTTGTGAACAAGGGTGGGATTCGAACCTAGCGCAGGTACAGGAGGACCGCTGCAACAACACTAGTTCTAATGAAATTTATATGTCAACTACGGCATATGCAAATCCCTCAGACGAAATGGATATCATTTTCAAATGACCGGGAACTTGAGAAACAAAGTTCTGATATCTTTCGTGGTGCTTTTGCAACCAAATGTTTCATTTAAA
This sequence comes from Stichopus chloronotus, assembly GCA_021234535.1. Lineage (NCBI taxonomy): Eukaryota > Metazoa > Echinodermata > Holothuroidea > Aspidochirotida > Stichopodidae > Stichopus > Stichopus chloronotus. The sequence continues at coordinate 22,828,793 of CM037846.1, forward strand.
ACTTTGTTAGGCTACTTTGTTTAAAGTGCTTTACTACTGCGTGCACAAATAATGCATACTTCCCAATGCATTCGTTGTGTTTTTTTTTTTCTTCTTTTTTTTACTCATGAAAAACCATTTTAGCAGTAAAAGAGGATAAAATGACAGGGAATAAAGAGCACATGAGCTACAAATGCATGAACAGGTACAGTTTCATGACATTAACTGCAAATTTCGTCAGAGAACTTAATTAATGTAGAACTCTTTTTAACTTAGCAAAACAAATCCGAGGGTTAAAATAGTTTCCATGACAACCGCGATTAAAATCACACATGTTGCTAGACGAAATGTAACATTTTCGAAAAGTACATTGCTCTGAAACCTGTTCAATAGTCAATCAGGCGTCACTACTTTCATTATTACTCAATTTCATTTCGCCTTGAGTCAGTTTTCAAGACTATCATGCCAATAGTAATTATGATTTTTGCCCCAATGAGCCTTGGTAATAGTACAAGTCCATGCTGACAAAGACACTTTGGGCTGCTTCTGTCATGACGAGACTAAAAAAATCCTGCCGTCGACCACCGCATTCAATATCCACTCCTCAGGTAAAATTTTTAAGGAATCATTATCATTTTGGAATAATTACCACGAGTTATTATACACTTGACATTTCATTACGCACATTCGAATTCATCTCTTAGGAATGTCAAATATATGGAACGCCATCTATCATCGCATAATTAAAGATGGTTTCCTATTATTCTCTAAGTCATCTTCCAATACATTTAAGCCATTTCCCAAATATAAAATACTATATTGATATTTAAAAACAACAGGAACTGAAGAAAACTAACCTAGATTGCTGGCATTAAGACCCTCGGGAAAGCTCTCGGAAAATTAAGACTCCTCAAATATATGTAAATCCTATGGCGGAAGCCAATGTTACCAGATATTCTTTCGCATCAGAAGTTCGCAAGACATTTTTTTTCTTTAAGTTCAGTTGTACATTTTGTTGACACTTTTTCACTTAAGTTCGTGGTACGTCTGATAGGGTGTTATGTTGAGAAACTAATATCCGTGGAGAAGGACGGGAACTATTCAGTTAACCGGGTCACCCGGAAACATGGAAACACAGTGAGGAATTGTATCAGTGGCTTTGGCCGGTTTCGATGTGGAAATATATGCTCCGTGAACCACTCATGATTTTCCATCTCTTGCCATTCTCAATGTGAACAAACTCTGCTATGTTATGATATAGTCCACCCGGAAACCGTCACACTGTAATCTTTTACCATGCTTTCTGTCAAACCTCGCTATATACTAGGTATGGTAACTTAATGCATAGCAAGAGGCCCAAACACGCACCACATATTTCAATCTAACATGTATAGGTCTACTCATTCTAATCAATTTATGTATTAGAACGGAAAGGGGGCTTGCCGCTATCTCGATTGGAAGTCTGTACCGGTTGTGCCGGTATTTACTGCAGTGTGAACATGATGCAGAAACGATTTAAGAAGTATTACAAGTTTAAGGAGAAACCAAACAGAGAAGTACCTTGCACCCTCCATGCTCGTATCCAGGGGGGTTCAGGGGGTTCGGACGACCCCCCCCCCCCCCCCACACACACACACACACACAAAAGATCCGGAGTTCCGCTCAGCCTATGATAGTAGGCCTATGTTAGCAACATATATAATGAGTTTTAATTTGTCGGTCATAACTGTCGGGTAAAATGTTCCACTTGTGGTCAAATCGAAACCCCCCCCCCCCCGTCCACTGAAAAAGCTGCATACGGGCCTGCCCTCAATCGGATGACATAGGCCCACATGCACACAAGAATAGTAAATCGCGGTAACTGCGTAAGTCCACCCGTCGAGGAATATTATTCAGACTGAGTAAAAATCGTACATTTGTTGATTTTAATTTTCAATGAGCTTGCAAGAAATACGTTCCTAAATATGGCGTTTAAGGGTTTAGCTTCAATGTGCAGGGAGGAACTGGAGCCAAAAAGTCACATTTAGACGAGTAGGGGCCTACACCACATAGGCTATGCTATTTTACAAGGCCCATAACAATAACAGTAGTAATAATAACGTAAACATTACAAAAGCAATCTCCTTATGAATTTCTTGACAAATTTCCTAGGGTTAGGCTGTATGAAATTATCTTGGCGTACTCACTTTCGGCTTGTTAACCGTTAGTGCACAAGGTTTATTAGCCTATACATTTACACTACTTGCTACATCCGCTTATAAAAAAAATGTTAACATAGGGACTATATTTAAAAACAAAATAAAGTAACCAGTCATGATTCTGACATGTAAACCTATCGGATCACATTGTCCCTTGATGTCTTCTGAATTTATTTCGATGTTACCATACAGGTCGGCTCACAGTCCTACACAATAGTCAACTAATTGACTCATACACAAAGACTTTATTTGTGTATGTGTATCATAAGTGCCTCTGATTATCAGTGTATTATTTGTTGCCGACATTCTTAATCGAGAGTCACTTATAGCGGCAAAACAGTTATGTTACCGTTTTTACGCGCTCTCATTGTCTTACCATCATAATCACAATGGACCACTTCAGGACCATTGAATTAAAACGAATGAGTATCTCTTTGATACCGAAGTCCCGTCATTTTTTTTTTATCTATATCACTATCATGTGTCTGTCGTCCTACATTTCGTTTTTACGTCAACGTTTTTGGCTTCTTTTTTTTTTCTTTTCATTTTCTTGACTTTCTAGTAGTTTTGTTACCAAGCGGGTTTACATGTATCTAAGCACATTAAACTTGACTACGATTGGAAAGGATCAAACAAGAGATAAATGAATTAAATGCCTTTGATTGAATACCTGTGATCAACCTGGATGGGGCTCTATGTTTGCATCTTCATCCTAGACACAAATGCGGTTGTCCTCATTTTCCCCATGGGACGAAAAAAAAAGGCCTAACGATAGCACACATTTGTGATAAATTAGCTGATATAAGGCAGCAAACGGCTTTGCTTAATAACAGAATGATGGTGTAATTGAATATTTTATGTTCATCAATGGTATCTCTGTGACTTCGACTTGTTGTAGGAAACAGTAACGCCACATACGTCAGGTCGGCGTTCGAATTGAAAACAAATGCAGTTACACATATTAAATATTCAAAGGCTGGATATGATTTCTACGAGACATAGTTATAAAACCTCCCTAGTTATAAATAAACGCTTTTTTTATTAGACAGTCATGTTTGTGATGAAGTATGAAATGAATATCCTTTTCGAAGTTTTACTGTGTCTTTAAAATGGGTTTGCTTACTTCACTTCAGATTACGAGAAGTTTTAATTGTAGAGTCCACATGAGCAACTTGAAAAAGAAAACAAAATGGAAGGAAGTAACTCGATATGATTGTCAACTATTGAAAGTGGACAGAATATTGTAACATAAATCATTTTTCTTATTCCAAAGAACGGTTCATGGAATGAGTTACCTTTGTCAATGAATTGACAAGAGATTAACGTCACAAGTTCATCATGTAGGAGTTCCGCGAAACTCAGCAGAGGCTTATAGCCTGAAGAGTTAAATCACTTTCTCGAAGTGAGTATTACGGAGTTCTGTTCAACGTACAAGCTTCCACCCGCGTGGAAGTAGTGGATATTTTCGGGACCCCGGTCACTTTTCATTTCATCTGTACGCAGACAAATAGGCCTAAGTAAATCAGAGAGCTGGGAGACTTTTTCAGCTCCCTTAGTAAACATGGTTAGTAATGTACGACTTGATTTGAATTTTGACTAACGAAAGCTAATTTTAGCTAAGGATTTGTGTGTGCTTATTTACGTATAAGCAAGTGTTAAAGTGGTGACTATATAGCACAAGTTTACGGAAACTGTGCCTTTGCGTACGAGGGCAATTCCTATCTATACTCCATGACATCAGCTCGTCACTGATTTATAAACACGGTTCAATCAAGAACTGATAACAGTTGTGTGGAAGGCGTTTGATCTATGTTGAGTGAACATGACCCACTAATGTAACGACTTCTTCCGTACTTTGTCCCCAACTTTCCCTCTTTTTAGATTTGTCCACCCTGATGAGAAATATATATAAAACCGATTGCATGACGTGCAATTGACAATAAACATGCATGTTTATTTTATGATAGTGTTTTTCCCGAGTAAGCTTCTCTATTCCTGCTCTAATTTACAGTGCTAGGCTTCGTTATAGGCCTGACGTCTACCTTTGTGAAATCATTGACAATTTACAGATTCATCACCGACGTGGTTGCTTCGTGCAATGGGTGATAAAGATAAAGGGGGGGGGGGGGTAGTCGGTTGTCCTGAAACATATTACGGCTCACCCCCATAAATGGACGAAGCATATGATTGCTAATCATGGGTCTAATTTTCCAAGTTGAGAATAAAAACCGGTGATGTCTTCTGAACTGGGCCCTAGCAGGGGTAAATTCCCTGCAGAGCATGCGTAAGGTGTATATACTATTCTTCCACATCGATTTCAATAACAGACGGTTGTGGAAGAAATGTGACTATAAACCTTACATCACCAATGAGTGAGCGTTACATTTTGCGGCACGGTTTTCGATATACGGTATACAGTGCGGCAATCGGTTCACGTCAATATATTCACAGTGAGTGACGTCACGGTCAGACGGCCATCCTTTAGTTTAGATTCTCTTGGTATTTCACCTTGCGTATTGACATACAGCTTGTCTCTATTGATACAAGCAATTTCGAAACGAGCGTTTGATGAACTATTTTGGTAATCAAATGGTCACTTTCTTGAAAGAGTATACCTTTACTTTAGATGAAAATGGAACAAAAAAAAAATCCCGTTTTGTTTTTGTACTCGGACTGCAGATCCAGAGTCGTTGAATGACCTAAATATCTGTCAATTTGATCTAGTTTTTTTTCTCTTTCTTTTTTTCTTCATTCTTTATTTCTTACAGACAAAGAAAGTCATTAAATTGTTTAGAACACTTACCAAAGTCAAGACAGATCGATACTATGTTAAATGATATACCGTATATGATGAAGAAAAGTCGAGTTTTTTTTTTTTGTTGCTTCTGAAAATATATTTCGATTTTAGTTAATTAACTTGCTTTTAAATACACGGTGACTCTCAACCTCGTGTGGTGGAAGCAGAGTGAGGTTGAATTAACATTGATTAGTTTTCTGTGAACTAACTTCTTCATTAAGGGCAATAGATCACGGCGTATAGTAAAAATTAAGAACCTTGTTTATTTGATATATTAAAGTGTCATAGCAGCTACTTGAACCTCCAACCTTCAAGTGACTGCGTGTGTAAAAAACTAGCAGGGTAAAGAACATGTTTCATTGTAAGTTTTTCTTTATTTTCCAAATGTACACGCGATGTTGTTCACGGACGGAAGAGAACACTCAGCAAACGAAAATGACAGTGACCATTTTGTAAAGTAACGGTAATGGCATAAAAAACAGCAAAAAAAATAATAAATACAGAAATAAATACAGAAATCGTATTCGAAAATTAACCCTTCTTATTATAATCGGCTACGTAATGAATATGCAACAACACAGGTCTCACTGGTGTATTAAAACATACTACTCTAGTTGTCGTTCCTTGATCGGTATCGGGAATTGTAATATTAAATGAAACGAAGCACTGTTCTTATGATTTAATTACAAACTGATCACCTCATTGCTACGCGAGGTTCTAATTCTGTTTCCACCAACTGAATATTTATCAAAAGGCTAGCCGACTTCCCATTGGCTTGTTCAAATAAGATCAAGGTCAGGTTGAATGAAAACCGTCCACCACTTTTTTTGTCCTTACGTTAGAAGAATTTTGAGTCCATATGACGGGATTGGTCACCTGGAACCTGTTTATTTTCCCAATTTTTTCTCTCTTATTCTTCCAATTCCCATATTTCTTTTTCCGGAATAGTGCAATTAAAAGATACACTAAACTTCTGAACATGAAATTTAATATTTTTACTTTTTGCTTACGTATCGCAATCACAATCAGGTCCTTAAAAAGTCTTTAAACAGAACAGTCAATCATCACATGATATCATACATGTTTATGCTTCTCGAGAGTACACAAACTAACGATAGGTCATGTCTGGATATCACGTCATGAATTTTCAAGCAGAAAAGGTCACTTCGAGACATGATTTTAGCGCATTACAAAAATGTTGCGAGGACTAGGTGAATCCAACTGTGAATATGCATCAGAGGGAGAGAAGTATCCGAAGGTGAGCTAAAAGTATACGACGAATAAAGGAAAGAAAGCGAAGGTGAAAGCTTTTCGCTCTTGGTTCAATAAATATTTAAAAGTTTTGCTATTAGTGATCGATTTTAACAGTTGATTTAGCAAGGATGAATCCGAATCTATCCCCCCTCTTCCCTCCGGCAAGTTTCTTCTCCAACCTTTCCATTCATGAAGGGGACTTACAGAGTCATTGATGAGTTGCGTAAATTTCTGCTGAGAATAGTTATAAAATGGATCTCACCCTTTGGAAGGAAATAAAGGAAAATACGAAATGACCGATGAGGGCCTGCAGGGGAGGAGTACCGAACTTGACGGCAGAGCTAATCCCGGTCATACTGACCCAAGCTCCTACAAGCCGACATTCAGTCAGCGCTCAACAATTTAGGCCGCCGGAGATGTGATTAAGATGGCGTACACAAAACACATCCAAATATATAAGACTCCCATATCATCCCCGTTACTTGTCTACACAGAGCACTGCGGGAGGCAGATAAATGATTTGATGTACACACAGAGAAAAGAAAAACTTCCTATCTAAAATCCAAAATAAACATCAGAAAGCCTATCACCGACGTCGTCATTTACGTCATAAACAAGGGATGGTTCACTTATTTTATCTCGTATATAGACAACAAATTGCACAATGGAGACACCGAAAGGTGAAAATTACCGCACAGTGCTCTTTTGTCGTTCCTGAAGTTTTATGTATTATTTTAAAAACCTAAATATATTACTACACCAAAATAAATTGCCGTCTTTTTTTCCTTGTCTCCAACGAGGCTTTACCAAAATCGTAGAGTTACCAGAAGTTTCTCTCGTTCGTTGCGCGAAAATTTTTAAAATTGTTCGAAAAGTTAAAATGCATTGTCACTTGTATACGCCTATATTACATTATTATTAATTCGTGATCGTCCATAACATATAACGCGAACGTACCTCTTAAATATATGATTCAATTAAATGGTGGCTACGTGCAGGTGGGAGAGAAATTTATATCCCAGTTTTGCCATGAAAAAGAACAGTGAAAGTCAAATAAATTTCAAATTGGCGCCAAAAAGACACTTGACAAAATTATGGTGTACATACACACTATATTGTGTACAGGCTATGTTTGTTGATATACAGTCTTGGGTACCTTGTTTTCCCTATAGTGAGTCAGGAAAAAATGTAGCACGAACAACGATGAGGCAATGGCAGTCAATTTAAAAAGAAAAAACTGAGACAAAAAGTACATAGGCTTCACTTAAAAAAAGTACAAGGCAAAAAATACGTCGCTAAAAGGAAGATAAATAGTTCAAGTTGACTGTAACGCTTTGTCGCATTAGCCTAATTTGATAAAGGTAGCCTACGTTGAAATAAGTCGCACACTTCAACACATTGGTGACACCTGAAGGACTGAATTAATATATAAAAATATGATAGACTTCACCTTTACAGTCACACGTTAAACGTATACTTAAGAGAAATCAAGATAGCATCGATAAAAGCTAACAGCTTATTTCATCGGCAGACGTAAACCGCGGAGGTATACTAGTCCGATTCGTCGATTTGTCACCTTTTAAATTACATTAAGCCTATTGTGATGCAAATATATCCTTTATTTGGCGAAAACTGTCAAGTTATTAGTCTTGAACTTTATTTAAGTCTCTTTGAACATGAATGTACAATTAAACAAACAGACGTGAACAGATTACATATACCATATACCGTAAGTATAGTAAGCTTTCAGTATTTAAACTTTCAGAAATCACTCCCGAGTGTATATCTTCTTGTCTTTATCATACTGTTTAATTGTTGTGTGTTTTCATCAATTTCTTGAAAGTCTGATATAAAGTTTATGAAACAAACAAACAAATATTATGGCTTTTCCGACCTATCGCTTGATAGCTCAAATGAATTATCTTAGGGTATGCGTGTGTGTGTGTGCGTCCGGATCTGTCCAAATTGTGCTTCTTCCAGAATAGTTTGAAAAGTATATAAGCGATTAAGTGTAAACTTAGTAAGGTTGTGCATGATGCCGAGATGTATTAGTTGTATGGTAAATCGAGTCAAATTTGCTGATTTTTAAGAAAAAAAAGCCAATCTTGCCCCAAAATTGCTATTTTCAGCATATCTTGAGAAGTATTTGAACAAAGTGAATGCAAAATTTTGCAAACACTTACCTGAGGATGAAATAGTCAAGGTATATCACTTTTGTAGTATAGAGAGTGAAATTTGCTGATTTGTGAGGAAAAAAAGCCAATCTTGCCCCAAAATTTGTATTTCGCAAACATACCATGGGTATAATTGCCATACAACTATTACCATATTCGAATTTCCTAATAGATATCTCATGTAACATTCAACGGGGAAAGTGATTAGTTCAAGTGCATGTTATATGTGTAGACGATCCTAAAGAGATCGAATTATCTACTCAATAAAGTGCGGTTATGTGATTATACTACGTGAGTATATTAAGTGTGTATGTCGTTTCATCTGACTCATTATTTTCCATAATTATATCAAGTGATGTTCATAAAAGTTAAAATGAAAACAAAGGGACTGAAATGGAGCTAAACGAATCAAACTAAAAAACATAAAACACAAAAGAATCGTCACCTACGACCTCTAAAAATTTACTCTGGTTGATTGATCGCTAAACATTGGTCTTCTTTGCAAGTCACTTTATTGGAAGTTAGTTTGTATTGTTAACCATCCTTCTTATTAATCGCACTCTGAATTATATTCTATCCTTATTAACCATTTTAAAGATGTGCGTTGGACACCTTTAAAATTGAATTATTCAAGAGATCAGTTGATCAAGTAATACCTATATCGTATGTCATTTCCAAGATCTTAGTAGCCTACTTCAATATATCTATTTCGCAGGACATGAAGTTTGGTCGACATGTGCACGAAAGTGGGGCAGGGGTACGTGGCAACATTTGATTCCAACGAAATGTAATGTCATGTACATAACTCATGTTTTTCGCCAATCTGGTTTGGAATTAACATTCTGTTCATAGCGACTTATTTAATATGTTAGAAAAACACGATGTTAGTTCCTGCAGCCTGAAAACTCACGAAAAGAACCATCAATATCAACAAGCAGGCAATCCACGATGTTGCAAATCTCATCCGGTGTTTTGCATACCCATCCTCCAGAAGTACGCTGAGCTGTATATTTCATCGGTGATTCAGATTGCTCGTTGTGGATAGGAGTTATGAATATTCAAGGCACTCAATGATGTATGCAATACGGGCACCGCGTAAGCGTCGAATGGCACAAATACATTAGTGATTACACGAGATTACATGTTCATTCAATGAAATGTTGGTTAAAATAAGATATTTCAAGGTAAATTCCTACTGAATTAGATCAAATTATAATTAAAGGGAACTTTAGACTTGCTAAAACGAGATTATTAAATTTATAGGGATTTTGAATTTCTAGCAGCTAGAAATTCCAAGGTTTTACTTTAGATGCGCGAAGTTTTGTACGTCCATGCTATACTACGTGTAGGGCTTAGATAATAAACGCTAAAGCTACTGTGAACACACCACCCAAATGACGTTTGGAAAATTGTAGAGGTTCTTCAACGATGTCACTGTGCTCCGCATCTCTCTATTTCAACGGCCAAGCGTCCGCTGTACAACAATTGTATACTAAGCTGATATTGTCTGCGCGTGCTGCTAAAACACCTTCTGCGCAGGAGCAGATACGGCCAGTATGTCAAACTGAAAAGCAATGACGTCACGCGAAGCGCATCTATAACTTATTTAAAGGTGGAAATCAGGGTTTATTTTTACAATTTATTTCACTACAATTTCTCACCGGTATAGTACAATGAGTTATAACTAACAAATATCATCAAGATAATCTCAAAACATGTCTGTAACAACCATATTCATCGAATCAAATATGAATATCCAATACTATTGCCTTTTAAAGGTATGAGGAGGTTTGGCTGAACAGTTTCATACGTAGCCTATGTGTGCTGTATGTATCATCAACTATCACTAAACTCTTGTTTACTTAGCATTGCGCAATGCACGAACAGCATGGGAACCGTAAACATTCGGTTATGTTTATTCATATAACGTCATCTCAGTCTTACGCTGTGATTGGTCATCGTATAGAGGAGGCTGTCTTGTCTTGTACATGAACGTTTATTTTTTGTACCCGACAAATATTAAGAGTTCTCATTCAACAGTAATTAACGCAATAATTACCCGTTTTCTTCTACCTTCAAACACCTCCCCAACGTCTCTATATTTCGGTGAACAATCAGTTTAGAAAGAAAAGTCAACTAAAGGTGAATTTTCTCAGTCAAACCCTGATATCCTCTTTAAGTATGACTTGGCCAGTGCAGTGGCGACGTGAGGTTCCGGAAAGTAGGGGAAGGGGGATAAATGAGGTACAGAGACGACTGGGTGGGAGGGGGACATGAATGTGGCACTTTGGGATCAAATAAAAACTTGTCTAAGAGCGGCAAAAAAAAAAAAATCACGTGCGTTATGTGGTGAATATATGCATAGACTACACATTGAGTGCGTCAAGTGCGTGATTTGTGTGTGTGTGTGTATGTTTGTGTGTGTTTGTCAGGGGAAACTAAATTTCTCTACAGGGAAACTACACAGCGCTAGAAGAACGCCAAAAAAACCTTTTGTTTCTTCTTGAAAGGAAATAAGATTTTCGTCGCGGGAAGTGTACACAGCGGGAATTTGTACCCCTCCGCAACAGAAATCTCCGGCTTAAATACAGTTTCCGACCATTATAAGAAACATTCCTCGCTGAAAAGTGGGGTGGACAAATCCCCACCCAACCCCCTGGCTCAGTCTGAGGACCAGTGTCCTAGTCTCCAGTACACAACAAGAAGACAATCGAATTGCAAATCTCATCCCTATTGTTTTGCGTGGTAATTTATTCATCATTTCATGTACTCCCGGAGTGTGCTGATTTGTGTATTATTGTCATCAGTGATTCAGATTGCTCGTTGTGGATAGAATTCTAGAAGTGCTGGATATTCAAGTTACCAGGCTTAGTGCTTAGTACTGCAGTACAACTCATATAAGTTGAACTGCACAAATACCCGCATGTACGTACACATGTGCTTAGAAATCGAGTGTGCGTCAAAAGCATTCCTATAAATGTGTGCGCGTCAAAGTGTTCCTGAGATCCGCCTGCGCCGTCACTCTGGATGTTTTGAATGCCCCGAAAAGCGTGTTGTGCGTGTTTCAGTATTATCTTCACAGTGCGTGAATAACCCGAGTTCCTGTACAACTGTGTAGTAGGCATATACGCCGGGCTGTAAAAATATACTGAGTGAAGGTACTAACGCATGGAAAATGACATTGCTCCCAGACATAATCACTCAGCCCAAAACATACTTCCATAGGTTGAAATGACGTATCACATTCATGAAAAGGCAACTGTGCAAAAAGTCATGTTGACACCATGCACTACCACCCCCTAATACAATGAGTTATGCACTATATTAACAGTGAACTTTGACCTTGACCTATGACGTCATCGGTCGAGCGGACGCAACGTCTCGTACCCAGGAACCTACCACCAAGTTTAAAGTTCATCCGACTTACTGTCTAGAAGGAGATCGTGACATACTTTTTAAAGCACTTTGCCGATTTTACCTTCAATCACGTGACCTTTGACCTGGTGACGTCATCAATATCTTTCAAAAAATCCGTGTATCATCTATTTTCTATATATGGTAGTTTTATAACTGTAGAATATTCACACGTTGAGATAATGCTAAAAATGTGTGTTTCGTTTTCATGACCTGTGACCTTTGAGCTACGACGTCATCGGTAGGGAGGACACTGCACCTCATACCCAGGCACCTACCCCACCAAGTTTGAGGGTCATCCAAATTACCGTCCATAGGGGAAGCTTGTGACACACTTCCTTTTGGGCAGGCACCCACACAAACACACATTTGGACAACTCTGCTCACTCCCTAACCCAAGTGGGTAATCCCTATCCATGTCATTTGTATACCATAAGGTTACCTCACATAAGGACTACTGGCCCACCAAGTTTTGGTTGAATACTACAAGGTGTGTAAGCTGGTTTTCCATTTAAGTGTCACTTTTGGCGACTTCAACCGTTCAACGGAGCGAAATATCTCCACAGGGATGAGATTATAGCCATACATGAGCTACACTTAAATCTATCTATCTTGCGTGGATGGTGTTTTGATGTGCTCAATTGAAAACCGGCGCCCCTAGCTTAATTAATGTCATTGATGGGCGTTTAGTAATACATCAGCTAATCCAACCACATTCAACAAGTCTTCAATATTTTGCCTTTTTGCCTGTCAATTTCTTACTTTTAAAATAGTAGGAAAAGTTTGTTTCTTTTTATTTAGTGACATGTCACCAATTTTTGGCGGGTACAGAAAATGGGACGGTAGAATCTTGGTTAGGGTAAAATACGAGACAGACAACAAGGTAGATGAACAGATAGACAAACTTACGGATAGACAGATAGACAAGCAGACAGACAGACAACGAGATAACTGTACATCCCATATACAGAGACAGCTATCGACTGATAAACAGCGAGGGGCATACAGCTAAACAGACATATCTATTAGGCTTTTCAGAACTTGAGGGAATATTTTGGCAATAAAAAATCGTAATATAAAATACGCTGAAAGAAAAATACGAAACCTATCTTTACGGTAAACATGCATCCTTAATAGAACGAGAAAAAAGTGATCGGTGAATGCCGTATTTAATAATAATATTATTTAATGATCAATCATATTAGCCTCATAGATGAATTTACTGTATTCAAATACAGTAAAAGAATAACGTACTTTTTTTTCTTTTTTTTTTCATGCTTCGTGATGATTTTAGCTTCTTATCTAGCACTATGTTTCACTGCAATGTATTATAGATGCAATCACCACCGCTCTAAGATGATAATATATACTGTATATATAGGCTATACGGCCGTTGGAATGTACCTGTCGCTTTCAGATGACAGACGGCGAAAGAATGAACACCACATGAAAATCCATTAGTGACTCTGAATAATTACGTGAGTGATGTTCAAATGACAAATACGATCAGTAGCTCGACTATATCTGCCTGTCTGATGTGCCTATCAGATATTTCCGAAACAAAGTAAGACATTATACTTTTCCGACAATGAGACAATTTTAGAACCCTTTGTGTGTGTGTGTGTGTGCGTGTGTGTCGTTACGCCAAATCAAAGTTTAATCAGACTGAAAGGTATACAGCGGTTAGAAAGGCATGTGCATGTGCTTGTAACGCTCGTCCACGACGAGAGCATGATGGGTAGTACGCTACCTACAACGTCGACGAAGAAACGAAGTCAAGGAAATGATATACACTCTCAAAAGGGGAAAAAAAACCAGACCAAGAAAAAATATTCGCCGGTGGAGTTCTGCAGTTGGAATTTGCGATGTATATTATATAGCTTTCACTTTTAAGATACAATAATATCCCAGTTTTCGGAGTCTCGGAGCGTAGTTGATATCTCTGTTACGTATCTTATCTTACGTGTCTTATCTTGACTGAAGGTCAACATAATTATTAAATTTTAAGCATTCATCGATAAAAAGTATTAAAACGCTACCCACGATAACAAAGAAAAAAAGAATCATGTTGTCAATGGCAGTCATCCGTGCTAGCATGTCGCAGGGACTAAGCGTTCATTCATAAATTTCATTATTTCATCATTCGAATCACCTCCCCTCCTTTCTCCGTTAATGCATTTATTCATCCATCCATCCATGCAGTTACTACGTTGATTCTTTTACTTTTAATTTTTTTCCACGCCCAATCCCACATCCATTTATCCATTCATTCGTTCATTCATTAATATATCCTTTTTTTTTCATTAATCCATCAGTCCATTCATCCATTAACCTATACATTCCATCAATCCATATTTCCATTCATTAAAGCCATTCTTCCATTAATCCATCATTACTATTCACGAGAATGCATATTGGAGCGTACAGTTGATCATAGAGCCGTATGTGCACTGCCATCGATCACGTGTTGAGCTATGGCACTAAGCTGTAACAGGAAAATGTGTTCATCACTTTATCAAACGTATCGAACGATGTCAAACAAAACGTTTCTCAATAAAGAAAAAAAAATCACAGCGCGGAATGTTTATTAAGTTAAATTTTTGTTATTTTTTGTTGTATCGGTGGCTTCTCTATTCTTTAAAGACGTTATCAACTGAGACCGGCACGTGTTATGAAATATATTTGAAAGTGTTACGAGTTATGACTTGATACATAAATTATACCAAATGACCTATATAATAGGTGTACCTTGAGTCGATCAGTACTTTGAGTCGATCTATGCATTCTAAACTAAAATTTTACTCACAGACAAATTTTCAAGTTTCAGCAATATTGCTGCCTATCATGTTTCAAAATATTGACCAGAATGTCTTCGGCAAAACTCTCATTCAAAATTTGGTTAGAAGACACAACATTTTTATTGGTTTTTTTTTACATGGTTATGTATTAATTTGATAGTAAACATTTTTTTTGATAGACCGTATTCTGATGTGATCGGCTCAAGGTTCTATCGTACGTTACAATCAAACCTATTTCCAAGTAATTACCCATTTCAACACAACCAAAAGGTACTAGAACGATAAGGGCACATTTACGAACACTTCTGCCAAGTTACGTACATTTTAATAATGTTTTCATATTTTTAGGTTTAAAATGCATGTTTGTCAGCTGATATACTTTTGATACCCCCCATGCTATAATCACAGAATGACAGAAGAGGACTTTCGCGTGGATTTATTCTCTCACAAGCGCCATATGTAATGTAAGTGATTGTACCTGACAATGGAAAATTCAACGGACAAGTTGACATCAAAAGAAATTACGTCAATGATTTTATTCAAGTTGTATCCTATCTTTGTAAATTCGTACCAATCCGAGACCACCACACATACTACGATCATAATTGATTACTGTGAGTTATATCGCACTCATTAAGAATTTAAAAATATAATGAAATTATGCTAATTAGTAATATACAAGAAAATCATTGAGAGTGTGCATGAATACTACACCTATAAGATAATGACGTCTGTGAGCATAGTACACACTTTCCTCTAATATGATTATTGGTTGTACAAGTTACCGAACGTCATGTACAGAAAGTTTCCTGTCATTCAAAGTCAGACTCATCAAACAGAATCAACGGGCCATATTTTATAATATAGCTTGTAATATATGACTTTCATACTATTTTTGATCCACAGGATTGAGGTACACGAAACAGATGAGTCAACTCAGCCGATGACGCACTGTATTTCGTTACGCGGAAAACTGTGATATGACCCTTCCTAAATGTAGTTTAAAATGGTTTCTCTGTTTGAATGTACTTCACCACGCATGCGTCACAGGTGGATGGAAACGTCACGCCCTTGTTTCGTGGCTGTGTAGTTGCGTAGTACTTTCGGATGTAGGTTTCACCGCGAAATCAAATCCGTTATGAGGTTCTCTTCTCCATGATCAGATAGTTCTTTCTACATTTCTGTCCCTTAAGTTCAAAATAGATCTCGTCTCGGAGTTCAAACCTTTCACTTGGTAAGAAGCCTCTGACCGATCTCTGACCACTTAATTAAACGTCCATAGAAGGGACATATAAATAAAATCGTATTTCTGAACCCTTCTAATGCGGTTAACTGTATATTTCCCTTGTGCAGTGTAAATCGATTCGTTTGGTTCTTTCCAACAGTTGCCGAAGCGCATGCGTAATTTTGATGGACGCAAAAAGTGATACACACCGTCGGCCATCTAAAGTGACATAGCGTCTAAGGCATTGCAAACAAGTTTCATCTTAGCGTCGGATCTGCGGCACTGACTTGCTTGGTCATGTACGGTTACCTATTACCATCTCATTCTATCTCTGTCTTCTTAAACATCGTATCTGGAAGTTCAACTGTCTCTTTCTTTAAGTGATATTTACAAGTATGGAACTCTTTTTGAACGATGTATTGTTGTTTCTTTTTAGCTGTCACTGATTTGCCGTACGTATACGTAACCACGTGTGCAGGACACAGACGCGGACAACTGGGTAAGCCAATTTCTTTTACAAACATGTTATGTAAATTGAATAAATCTATATTTCAAGAGAAGCCAATTAACGCGTGTCGGCCATGGCAATAAACAAAACATTAATGCTGATATACAAAGTTTTATATTTTCGAACAACTTGTCTTTACTTTTAAAAAAATAGTTCATTAGTGTGCATTCCTTGCTCTCTTTGTCGTTCCAGTGTGACTAATTTGAAATTGTGGCAACCGGATTTGAAAATTCTTGTGTCAAGAAACATTATGTGAAAAAAAATTGTCGCACGAACTTGAAGGAAAGTGTACCACTGAGTGAATTTATGTAACTCGTGTGTTTTGTATTAACAGTAAATCCGAGTTAAGGATAGGAATTTGTTGGCGAAAGTTGTAGAACCTGGCTTTTACAGACGTAGCTCAAATGATTATATAATTATGTAGAAAAGGACATTTTGAATTCAATTTAGGCATATAGTAACTTACTATCTTACCCTGAATGACATATGTATTAAAAAAAGAATGAGAGTGTATGTTAAAGATCGAATAAAAATCGGTTCAAATTTGAAAAAAAAAATTGAAATTTGACGACAATAAGTTCAATCCGTTTTTTTTTTTTTTTGAGACACGTACCGTTAGTGACAAGGTCTTTGACTGACACATAGGATGACCCTGTTAATTGATCCATGACTTACTATTTGCACATGGTTCAAAATTCTGACCCGGGTACCTCTGTAACCATAGTCGGTCGGGTACCCTGGTACCCGAAAAAGTAACTTCCGTTTAGCTAGCCAGCAGTTTGTTGTAAATTCGTCGTATGACAGTTTGCTTTGTACGTCAATATAACACACATGTATCGTATACATGCACATGTGTTATTAGGCGTACAACCTAAATTTTGTCAGATGTACTTACAACGTACTTTATTAAAACCTTGCATCCTGGTACCAATTTCAGAACCGGACCCTGAAGTGATCGGTTGGGTCCCCCCCCCCCCCACCCTTCCCCGATGCAAACACCACCATGAATACCAATAATTGAATTCGTTCTTATAATGCAACTCATCGAAAGTTTTAATCCTTTATATCGCCAAAAAATCTTAACCATCAGAACATTTAGATTGAAATGGAGTATTACCACGGCAGGCACGCCTGCTCCCTTGTCCTTTTTTCCCCCTAACAGGACATCATGAAATATGGTTGAAAGCACGTAAAATTGTCAGTTTTCGATACATGTCCCCCTCCCAACGCTTTCCCGCCATTCCCCTCATTCCGTCAACTCCCTCCCCGCTCCTCCACTCCTTCAAAAGAAGTGATCATATATTGCTTGATCATTGATTTCTGTGCGGGTAAAAATTTAATAATTCCACCATTTCTAGGAATAGTTTGAAACTGTATTTTAGTCTACTTTTACAGATCAACACAACCATGTAAGTTCTTTGTAAAGTCAATGCGTTGTTTTCCACTTTGTCTCTGTGTCGTTGTCGCAATTAAAGGTTAATTGCGGCAACTAATAAATAATACACGATACGGAAACAAGGACCCCCCACCCCGAGATCGCAGCTGGGTGCATTCAACAATAACATTAATCTCCGAGAAGACATGAGAATAAGTTTTGGAACGGTTTTTGTAAATTTCAAGGGAATCATGAAATAATTTTACCACCCAAAAGAATGTAAGTTAATTTAAGCAACAAACAGTAACAACAACAGAAGTAACTTTTTTTTTTCAAAATCTATACAGACGATCTCATATGCTATTATACCAATCTACACATTATTTTGTCAAACGTACATATCTTTTTGATTTTGATACATCAACCGTATTGTTACAGCTTTGCTCACTACAAAAATATCAATCTTCTTTTCAATGCAACTTCCGCAAAGCTTTCATTCATTTAAGCGCTTGAAAGGGAAAGTTGATAATTACTGTTTGTAACTTTATTCACCATGGGGTTTACCCTTCACTGCCTGTGTATCCTCATAACTTAGAACGCTGCAGAAAAAAGAACTCCCATCCCTTTCTTTACCTTGTAATAAAACACTCTGTCTCTCTTAATTACTGAATTAGTTTCATCAGGAAGCAGTACAATTTGTTCAAAAACGCATTTATCACGAGAGGACATTTATAATTAAATCAGAGAAACAAAAAGTAATCCGGCACATCAAGACATAATTACTGCTTTTTAATACTGCAAATTTGGCGCCCTTTCGATTTACATGAAGTGTTTTCTTTTAAACTCGATACCTTTCAATGAACAGGGGTCGCGTGGTGTGCCATTGTGTTTTCCGTAGCCCTCGTGATCATAGGCCAGAAGATGGCGTCATGAATCGATCGACCGTTTCTTTGTGTTTTTCGAATGTTTGCTCTTTTGATTTTCGTGGAATTCCAAGAAAATATACAAAAATTAATTTTTGAGGAAGGCCCTTTTTGGACCTCGTTAAAGTAAAGGCATCCAGATATTCTTTTGTATTAAGGTATCGTGTTTGAAAACCATATTCCACCAAAAAATAGAGGTGACTGGTAGTTTACATAAATTATTTCCCCATTTGGGGGGAAAGTGGGGATGTAAATTCCCCTCCCTCCATCACCATCCCTCGTTTATCAGAGAAATGAATGACGTATTTTCTATACGTCAAGAGAGCGACACCGCAACTCCGTGAGAGTAAATTGTATGATCACCTCTTCGACGAATGATTTTAACAGTAAAGAGGTGAAAGGTCATCGTTACGTAATTCACTTCTAACGAGTGACTGTACTCAATGAAGTATAAAGGTTCACATTCATGACGTGACTCTGTGAAACTGAATTAATGTTTTCATCGAACGCGAGGGTTACTACCTACACTCCGAGAGAGTAAATGAAGATTCCTTGTCATTTAGAACAAAAAAAAGAAAAGACGAAATGACAGTTACACCGCACAGCAAATACAGTGGTGGGACATTTCCAAGAATTTTGTAAATTTAGGCACATTCGAAGGGTGAATTTTGACGTGTACGTAAATAATCGTGTCGACTCTTTGAGTTTATGTTTCAATAAATCGACTAGAAAGGTGTCTTCCCTGCGTAACGATAAACCACTGTACCATTTCTTTGTGTGCGGTTTGCGTTGAAAAGTAACAATCTTTGTCGGGTGCTTAAAGGTGATTGTTGGTTTTATTAATATCCCATATGACGTCAGTTTTTTTTTCCCGATAACTAGGCTCTGCAAATGTTATCAGCTGACGATCTCTTTGTACGTACTAGTGTACAGTGAAAACATGCGATAGTAAAACGGTATGAATACACTGTACGCGGTACCGATGTTTCATTGACACTCACAAAATAGTGACCGGAACTTAATTGTGACGTTTGCAGGGAGTTATCCAAGAACGGACTGACGTTAATAAGACGACCAATCACACCAAAAGAAAATAACGTCAAGCGAGATTATTTACCGTATGCTAAGAATGTGGTAATGTAATTCATTTTCTCATTTATTTTATACTCTGTTTATTAATGTAACAATATTTTGCAGTAAAACGCCATGTCATTGCATGAACCCGATTCTCTTAATGAGGTACTGTTTTTTTTTTTCTTTCTTCTTTTTTATCGTGAGCCATCGATCTGTCGCAAAGGAATATGGGACGCTTGCTTTAGTCACATTCCTGATGATAGAATGAATGTCATTCAAGTTGAAGAGTTCATTTTATCACGAGTTCAGTCCGTAAATGGGTTACGAATTTACGGTACTTTCTATATTCGAATATAGCCTATCCCATAATCCGTGTGATAAGAAATACAACACAGATCACCCAACGAATACTCGTCAGTAACCCGTGACAATGACGTCATGCCAGTGCAAGAAACAATTCTGTCGTAATTTACTGAATTTACAACCATGTATGGAGAAATGTCAGACCATGTCAGTCTTCTTCTCCCTCATTTGATGAAATACGTCTGAAAAGCATTATTTTTTCTCCCCTATCAATTCCATTACAACCGATCGAAAATGCATAACCTTGGCGTGGCAGTGTAAATAAGGAACGGTTTAAAGAAATGCATTAACATGTAAAAATAGCACAATCATGTTAGTTCCAGATATATCTGGTATTTACTGAAGTTAGAATCAACCTTTTCGTAGGAAAATCTGGGATTGGCTGGGATTGAAATGTGTAGCTATAGAAACATCGAACTCCCGAAGTAGACATCAAAATTACGCGAGCGTTTGCCCCCATTAAGGCGTATGTGAGTAAACGTCATTCGCCTACTTCTAAAGTGTTCTAGAAAAACGGGCTCTTTTGCTGAATTATAGACATATAGAGACCAATATGAAACCGGAGAGTGGCAACATTTTTGGACTTTGCCCCTCAGGCTACCCCTAGACCAAAACATAATTTGGGAGGCTGTTTCCTACCAAGAACTAAAATGCCATTTAAAAAAGCATCATGAAAGTACGTGAACAATTGTATGCCATAACTCATGTTAACATATGAAACATGAAAAATCCAGAAATATTTGTTTTTCCAATCATGGTACACACCAAACACCACACCCGAGCAGGTGCAGCGTAACGATTAAAAAAAAAAATCTGGGGAGGGCGTAATGCCAGTCGGACTGTCTAAGCGGAGCGCCACCATCTGTTGGCCCGAATCATAGTAGTAAATGTTTGGCTTTACAAGCCCCCAGTTGGCCGGAAACGGCTCATCCCGTGTTCTTTTAAGTTACGTGACCATGGTCATAACTTCCTCCCCCCCCCCCCATTCCGTTACGTCGCCATTGCAAGTAAGAACCCCAATGGTGAGTTTAAAGGGAAGCTGATACCCTGAAGGGTGAAGGCTAGATGACGAGAACGTTCGGTGTGAGGAAATATATTCCACAGCAGTCTTGTAGCTTTTCAAACTTTTTTTTATACTTTGAGCTTACATGAAGAATGATTGTACACACGGAGATATTTATTGTATGATATTGTCAGGTTAGAATTGTTGATCGACGTAAACGTTTGACCCAATTTCCTCACATAGTTCATGATTCAAAGACATTGCATCCATT
Source organism: Stichopus chloronotus (assembly GCA_021234535.1). Lineage (NCBI taxonomy): Eukaryota > Metazoa > Echinodermata > Holothuroidea > Aspidochirotida > Stichopodidae > Stichopus > Stichopus chloronotus. Next base: position 22,850,149 of record CM037846.1, read on the forward strand.
TTCCTCTATAAAAATCTGGAACACAGTGAGGGTTGTTAGACTTGTTCTTAAGAAAACTCTGAGATCGGCAGAATGGTTTGAATTCATGACATTAATTTAGATTGCCTGACATTTTGTGAAAACATTTACGATAGGCTTAATGGTGATATACCTACTATTGGTGTCAAAAATGCCCTCTTCAAATTCAGGCATGGGGATCACATGGTCATTTCCCTTTAGGTAGTTTGAAAAAGTGTGTGTGGGGGAGGGGGGAGATCGTACTTTCGCTCTCCCCCTCCCCCCCCCCCCCCTCTTATGAAAGTTAGGGGAGTGAAATGATGTTGCTATCCCTACGTGAATATAGTGTGGTAAAACCGTCATTGCGTACAGCCAACATTTAACAAATCTGCCCACAACAGAAATGTCAGAATAATCGAAGTTGGCATCCATTTTGAAGGACTGAACTAATGACATTCAACGCAAGAATATTACACACACACTGAAAAAAAATCCATTTGACCCCTTCAGCTTACTTTCCTGGTATCCAAGGCGCCATTTTTTTGACATATGGGCCCATATGAAGTCTTCTTCACTCATTTGCCGGAATCTCTGTGTGCCCAAAATAAGATTCTCTGTTGAACTTTTGGCCATTTCACCTGAGAGATAAAAGAGCCCAGTTACTGTCTAATGATCAGGAATTAAAGCAGTCCGTATATCTAAATGCATCTCTGTTTATTACATGTATGACAATGAGGTAACGTTTCTGAGAGACGCAAATTCGTTCATGTAAACGTAGTAGGCCTACAAGCCAAAAGCTTCCTTGAAGAGTATTAGCTCTTATTTAAAAAAAAGACAAAAAAAACAACAAGAAAACATGAAAAAAGCAAAAACGAAACAAGATATTGATAATTTAACCTAATATGTCTTCCTAAATAGAATTCGAATATAATCGCTTCATTGGAGTATAAGGTTATTTGTAGCCTGCTTTCAAAGTAATGGGACAGTCACTTTGGTAGATTTTTGATAGATTAGCCACAATGTTTGTCTTTCTTCTAAAATTTAGAAGTACTAAACAATCACAAAAATGCGATATTTTGTTCTACCCGTTGTCTTTATCAGAGGCAAAGCTGCTTATATGGCCTATGTACATTTTCTTCTCCTGTGTGTTTGGTTGACTGTGTAATTCGACCTTGTGTTAACGTCGAAATTAAAAATGTATGTTAAAGTCTGGCGGAAGTGTAGGCATACATGCCAAAGAAAACTGCATAATGGAATCTGAACACGAGACAGAGTAAGATTTCTCCGTAAAATTTTACAAAACGTAGCATGAGAGACATTGTCGCAAGTTAAAACCTTTGTTTTCTGCTTATCATATTTCAGTGTGCGTGTTGTGTGTTCTTTAGATCCGCCGTTTTGCAAGGTCATCCTCAAGCAGTTGAATCAAACATCGGCGAATATAATAACAAACACGCGACTTTATTTCAAATCAGCAAGGCACTCCAATGTTTTTAAAAGGTACATCAACTTCCTACGATCGCATTCAAGTGCACATGATCGTTGTAGCAAAATGCTACTTTCGACCAATGATTCTCGAACCCCCACCCCCACCCCCCCAAAAAACAAAGTGTCACTGGCTTTAATGTAATCATATATGGCATATACCATGCCGCGGGAAATCGTACAAGTTAAAAAAAAAAGACTGAAATGTTGCAAATTCATGGAAACGTTCCACATTTTTTCAAACAAGCTGCAGGTGTGACGAAGTCTCGATGCATACTCAGGTCCGTATAGCCAGACCAAAACAGGGGACCTATAGCACATGTGATACGAGGCTGATGGGGGTTTTTTTCCCCACAAAAGTCTTGGGACCGATTCTTTTAAGAGGCAACTCCCCTATCACCCCCTACTGACCCGTACCGTGTGTATACCAAATTCGAAATTTCTACCGCCCGAATTTCGGTTCGCTGTTTGGCTGATACAATCTATGATTTGGAACGATGTTAGTTCTCTTTACTATTAGTAATGCCAAATGAATCCAACAAACTTCGCCTCCGAGAAGATGTAGATATTTGTTTGGCGCATTAACATGCATGTATACCAATGTTGACAAACTTCCATACCAAACTTTTGATGATTTGAAGACGGTATACATCCTTTTGCACTCAAAGCCATTAAAGTCATTATCGTGAAAATCATAAAACGAAACGATCGTGTTCAGTTGAATGCAAATATTGACAATAGTGACGTAGAATAAATACAAGAATTAATATAACATTCAGCGACTACCACTTAAAAGGATGGTCTAGCCACGAATATAGCTTTGATATGTCAAAGAGTAAGTTAATCTAACAATTACAGTGAAACTTCCATTCAATTTCCATGTGTGGTTCCCGAGATATAAGCAGTTGAAGTTGCCACATTTGTTACTGAAAGTTAACTTGAAGCAAGCAGGAGTGATGTCATCTCCCCACATTAATAAAGCATTTTATGTTTTTCTTTAAAACATACACCAAATTTAATACTTCAATATATAGTGATATCATAATATGAATGTATGAGGGGTATGAGAGTTTTGTGACCTTCACGTAACCAGTATGTAGGCTGACCACCTGCTGATTTCAAGGTCAAAATAACAAATTTAAAAATGAGGAAAACAAAAAACTCTTTAGCAATGTGAAGAGATGATGTCACTCCTGTTTGCTTCAAGTTCCCAGTTGGTAGCAAAGAGGGTAACTCGAAATGATAAAATCACGAGAACCATGAATGGGAAATGAATGGAAGTTTTATTATTAGGGTAACATTGACTTACTCTTAAATATATCTAAGCTAAATTTCTGGCTGGACTACCCTTTTAATATTCAGAATTTATTTCGGAAACAATGGAAGCAAAACATCAATTGTGCAGTTAATTCTAAATCTCTTTTTAGTGTTCTCTTATTAGATAAATATTCTTCTACAAGTGAGGCCATTGAGCGTCAATTCTGCATACTGGTCGTCACTGCATGCCCATGAGCGGAAAGTCGGTGTGCTATCGATACGGTCGCCCGACATGGCATTCGAATAACGTTGTGCAATGGATACCCGCAGGCCGCCGAAACAGAGAGCCGTGTAGTGAACATTAAGTTAGCGTCAGTTAAGGGATTACCTAGTGAAGTCTTACACCGAGGAGCAGATGTACCGTATCCTGTCACTTTTCATAACAACATTTCTTCGAAAGTCTCATAATCCACTTTAAATAATGTAAAAAAAAAAAGCCCCTTGGGACATTCCACGTAGTAAATTTCTCTTTATGCCAACTCCGAGCATTGTTATGTCCCACTTCGGGATTCGTTCATGTTTTGTCATTTAAAGATAAACTGAGGTGATACGGAAATTTAGACTGAAGTTACTTCACGAGGCAGAAAATGGCAGCGAGAGGCAGAAAATGTGTGTTTTCGCCGGCCGATGGGACTGCGTAAAGTCCACGGTCTCTCTGATTGGCTTCTGTATCTTGTAGTAATCGACAAATTTTACTTAAATGATTGACAGATGTGCCAATAATTCCTATTCAAATTTATTCGTGCAACTCTGTCGTACTAGTTAATGTTACTGTAGAATACAAATTTGTAAAAGTGATACATGTTGTAGATAAAGCAGACTCATGCAGTGACCCCTCGGCTGCTAATAAATATATATTAATGACGTAGTGTAAAGCAATATTAGTAGCGTAATTGAAGTGAAACATATTTTTTTAAGTGGAATCACTGTGAATCTGACGTGAAAATAATCTTCTGCGTCTTGTGATGTCAGTGTTCATTTAACAGCTTTTATCTAATTTAAGTTGCTCATACAAGTGTTACTGTTCTTTAAGGCAGCCATCTCAGGTCACAGAACTAGAAGACAGCTGCAACAATGTTTTCTTTTCTCTCTTGGTCTTTCTTTTGTTTCCTTGCTTTTGTTTTGTTTTTGTTTAGCTTTTCTTTCTTTCAGCTTTTGGCACTTGAAAACTCGGTAAAGTGAGAAGTCCTTGACAACTTGTCCTAATTTTCTACCTATCGAAATGATTAAAAAGATGTAATGATCGCTCATACGAAGCAACATTGGAAACTAAGCCAAGAAGTTATAATGATAGCTCATACAAAGAAACTTTCAAAACTATGCCAAAGCCACAAATTTTGACATTGCAAATTAAATGTGCAACAACAATCGTTTGTATGATAATGTGAAAACGGGAAGCATAAAGTTTAAATCGTTTCCCATTTTTTAAACTCTACATTCGGCTCTTGTCTGTCTCCGTCACGAAGGACAAAATAACTTTAATAAAAGCTTCCTGTCTCTAACATTTTGCTGTCATTCTCTCACTTTGGTGAAAAACAAAACAATTGACCTTGTTAATTTCTTTTCTATAAAATCGTGACATTTTCTGTGAGGATACATTAAAACGTTTGCAATTTTTATTTCACGCTACACATGCTTTTATGCACATACACGATATATATATATATATATATATATGAATGACATTTTTGTCGCAATTACTTTCATCTATGCACGTTTTAAAACTTTTTTACTTTTTTATTTTTGTCTTCTCCATCATCACCATTATTGTTGTTGTCGTCGTCGCCGCTGTCGCGATGGTCGTCATCACTTTTCGTTCTCTTCCGTTTTCGTTGACTACATCTTCTGTAGATGATTCACTCACACAGAGTGCCCATGTACATAGTAGCTGAGCGCCTGCAACAGCTGTAAGTTGCCATGTAGAACCGACTTCATAAAAAAAAGTAGGAAAATCACTCAAGCAGACCGGTTTTTGCTTCAATCTTTCCAAATGGTTTAACAATCCATCAGGGGATTCAGTCATTTCTTCTTTTTTGTATCTGTTCATGATGTAGGCATGAGTAGATACATACCGTTTTGCAAATTAACTGGCTACAGACTCTACAACAACAGGCGTGTCACTTGACTTTCAGTATAAGTTGCTACAAATAAAATGAGCTTAATTTAGTGGAAAAGTCTCAGACTGTCGGAACCAACATCTTTGTTGGAAGTCTCTTTTGGAATTAATAACGACAAAAGCGCAGAGAGAAAGAAAATACATGCAATTAAAGAAATAATTTTCACTCGATAAGGCACTCGTGTACGTTCTACGTTTCATTTTTCTTTGAAAGGTTTGAGTCACGTCACCCTTCCTCCTCTCTCCCCTCTGCTGTCACAACGGCAGAGACTATACATATATATATACACATATATACATACACATATATATACATACACATATATATACACACATATATATATACATATATATATATACATATATATACACACCACACACACACACACACACACAAAACACACCCCACACACACCACACACACAAAACACAACACACCACCACACACACACACACAGACCACAACACACAGACCACAACACACAGACACACACCACAGACACACACCACAGAAACCACACAACCACAGGACACACACACACACAGACACACCACACACATACACACATACACACATACACACATACACATACATACATACATACATACATACATACATACATACATACATACATATATATATATATATATATATATATATATATATATGGAGGGAGTGAGTCGAGCTGAAGGGGGGTGGGTAATCGGGAATAGAGAAAGTCATTTTCGTAAACATGATCCATTCTCATCACCACCATACCTATCTGGTCCTCACTTAAAAGATGTTATGAAAATATTGTTCTTTCCGTTTTTGGAGGGTAAGTAATAATGAGGGGGGTGCTTCATCTCAGTGAAACATTAATCTCGTAAGTTAAAACTATAGCGAAAGGAGTTAGGTAATGGAACAAGATCTTTATTTCTTTAATTTCGTGTAAACGGAATTTCTTTGTAGCACTGGCCGAACAATGCGTGGGTCTTTTCCTTTAAACGGAAGACAATACCAACAATAATACCCAGAATGATTTAGCATCATCAGGGACGGGGGTGTAGTATGATTATATATCTCCAGGAGGATAAAATATGAATGCATTGTGTGACTTTTGTTCTATTAAATGTACCAGATATATAAAAGAGATATAATTGTTAAAATTTAAACAAAAACTACTAACCATCAAATAGGTAATTTCTAGCCAATAATTTGTCCAGTAATTTTTACTAATTTTCAATATTCCTTAATCTGCGCATTTCAGCACCCCCCCCCCCCCTTTCATCCTACCGTCACCACCACCGTGACTCCGACAACCATCGACGCCATAATCACTTCATTTACAAGCTTTGATTTTTTCCTACTCTTATAATGTATTTAATAAGAAAATGATTATAGAGGGATAAACTTTTTGGTTGTAAATGTTACCTATATATACATGTATTTCTCTATCTCTTCTTATTTACGTCATTGTAACAGACAAAACTACGAGGCAGGGGGTGGCTGAAGGGGGCATATCCCCTACCTCCCCCATTCGTTCAAAATAGTAGTGGATGCATTCTGACAAATGAGACAGCCACGAAAATCAATTATGTCCTTCTGCGGGCCGTAACTTGCAGAACCTTGGAAACAATTTCCAGCGATCTAAGACATATTTTTATCCTTAATTTTTTTGGTACGTTCCAACCATGGTGGCGCTTGGCTTAGAAATTCTCATCTCCCTATAGTCCAAATCTTGTGAGCTCCACTGTAATAGAGGGATACTGAATTTCTATATCACAATCTTCCTTACACCCCCTTCCATGAAGACAACCCCTGTGAGACACTGGAAAGTTGTGCAAACTTCATAAAAATTGTTAATTCTCGGACAATGTTTCCCTACCCCTCCCAGTCGAAACAATGACCCCCCGTAGGTCTATGTTGTTAAATCCGTCTGAGAACAATTTTGTTAACTTTAATCTATTATCTTTATTCAAACAATTACTCTTTATGGGATCAACTGTATTGCATTTCTCATCACAATTTTCCAAATCTACACATCTCCATATTTGTCCAATATCCTCTGCTCAACTGCCCTTCCCTTCTTTTTTTCCCAACGGTAGAGAGTGTGACATGCAAATCAACATATAGAGAAAAAAAATAGTTACAACACTGTGCATGTAATAAAGTTAACGCCATCATAATTTCCGGTTGAAGAGTATGAGAAGTGTTTTTGTTCCGTTGATTTGTCAAGCCAAACATTAAACGGAACGACGAAAGAGTACATCAGTTATCTTTTGGACGAGTGTTTTCGTGCAATAGACTGTATGCAGATGACAATTTAGACATTTCTAGAAGGTCACGAAAGCAACGCCGCTCCTGTCCGTGACAGATTTCAGAAGATGAAGAAGGAAATAGACCTTGGAAAAGACAAACTACAAGAATATTGCAACACTGATTGAAAAAAATAATAATAATAAAGCAGAACCGCATTTTCTTAACGATTTTTTCTGATGTGAGTTTAGGTAAAGTGTAGACCAATATATATCTCTGGTAGATATATTGGTCTACACGTGACTCATCACATTACATGACACGTGACAGCTAAGAAATTGCAATTAAAAGGCTACATTTGATTAAACTCGTGTCTCTGTTTGGATCGACCTGCATATACCGCTGACTGATCAGGCGACTGTTCCCTTACTTAAATATTTGGACAGTACATCGTTAACGTTTTCTTAATGATCTGTATTTATTATCAGAATCAATATATTGGAGATGACGTCAGATATATGTTAAGTTCTGTTTGATTAGTTACCATTAAGCATACCACACAGAAGTCCAGTTGTATAGCGGTTTAAAATTTTCGGTCCTCTAATTCCTATTTTACGCTAGTTCAAACTATAAAACCTTGCTGTGATTTCACCTGAAAATATTTATCCATCACAACTGCAGTCTATGACGGACCATACTTAGTTCTTTTTAAGTTTTGGCCTCGTGTGTCAATGCATATACATTTGTTCGTGATCAGATGTAGAAAAAAAAGTATTCGATGAATATATCACATTCATGTGAAGTCATAACGATGTACATGTTGTTGCGATTGATATTAATTTACCCGATTTTAAAATTTACAGCAGTTTAAAAATTCTATCACCTCGTATGGAAATAATTCTGTATTTCAGTTTCCCTACAGCCGTAAATGACGTGTCGAATTCAGAGCCGTTTTGCGAGTTTTGGCCTCTTGTATCAATGCTGTCTTCAGGATATAGAAACAAACTGGCAGGCTACTCGTTGAACATGTCACACATAAGTGAAGTTATAAGGTTTTGATTAATTTACGCTCGTTCCAAACGTTAAAATTGATATGTTCTTACGTGAAAATATTTACACATCACAGTTTCGCTACTGATTTTCTCGTGTCAATTGTCGTGAGGGTCTGGAGATTTTCTGCTTCGTGTGTCAATAGAATATCAAACTGACGTTGGTGTATAGAGAGAACACGTGACATTAGCAACTCACGAGGTAAACCAATGTAAGATTCCAGTCACGTAATCCCATGCAGGGGCAACGTTTAAAAAGAAGATAGTTCAGAAAAGAATCTCATCTCACGCACGAATCCGGACTCCGGACATGTGACCAAAATATAGATACCGTATGGGATGGTTAGTTTTATTCATCGTTTTGTCTTTAGAGGTTCTAATGGTCAAAAGATTATCGAATAAGATGCACGAATTTTTCGCGGAATAGATGCCCACGATCAAAACTATAATCCACGATGAAAAGTTATCGAGGTATGGCCAAGGTTTTACTCCTATCTATGTGATTCCTATCACTCTCTATCTCTCTTTCTCTGTGTTTGAAATTCCTCGAATAGTTGTCAAACTGAGACTTGAAAGTCATCTTGTCATGGATATGCATTTGTTTGTTTGAATTTAAATACAGGAGAATCAAGAGTCACAGGAGGATAGGTAGGAGTTGTGGTTCAACACCTTACACAACAGTTGCCAATCGCGTCTAAACGTTACTTTGATTTGCATGTGGTGCCAAATTGATCTGCTGTTGACAATGTCACTCAGAAAGAGACCAAGCATACGAAAAATAAAGAGAGAAAAAAATAGAAAAATCGTTTTTAATTCGTTTTTAATTTCCATACGTTGACGACCGACAGTCATGAGCACGTGTTTTATGTCTCTTCCTACATATCTGTGCACTTGGAACATTGTTTGGTCAAAGGTCAGCCATGTTTTCTAGAACATATAAACTGAAATTTTAATTTTGGCAATCCTGGAAATTTAACAAAAGGAGCAAAATAATGAGAAAGTCCAACCAGTGACTTTTACACGCGACACATAGGGGATATAAATAAAACGGCAAAAAATCAATAATCCAATCCTTTTGTCAAAATATTGTATTCTTTTTTTTTTGTTTTTTCATTTCATGATTGCAGAGTAGAATATGTTTCCTTCTCTGATGTTTTTTTTTTCTTTGTGTAAAATGTGCTTTATGTAGGTTTTCCTATATTCTCCGTACTACATCGTAATAAACGATTACATAAAAACCGACCTGAATGTTTCAAAAAGAATAATGTCATTCGATATTTTGTTTTGTTTGTTTGCTTTCTTTCATCAACTCGATTATAGACCACTTGTTATAGTTCATGTTCACTGCAAAATGGAGAATGTAACCTGAAGAATACATTCGGGACAGATATACAGCTGTACCGTACATCATCACAAAAGAAAGACGACAGTACGAAATAAAATAAAATAGGCTATCTCTCAGTCTTGTGAGAGAGCCTCTTTTTTTCCCTGCTTTTTTTTTTTTTGTGTATTTCGGCAAAGTTTAGCATGCTGTGATTCCAGTAAGAGTTATACTTTTGGATCCGAGGTTCGATTAATTGAGTCTTACAGCATTTGACGCTATCTAATGTGTGTAAATTTCCTACACAAGGAAATAGCAGTGAATATTGACGTCATGGGACAAATTTGATTGTTTGTGCTTCAATTTGAGTGACTTAGTGTAACACATTCACTACAATCATCAGAATAAAGCACTAGAAATTTTTAATATTGCTCGCAGAAATTTTGTGCCCAAATTTCCAAACAAAGTAGTAAGTAGTCGGCAGCTTGTCGTGTATGTACATTCAATAATTGGTGTTCTTGAAGACGAATAGCAAACCAATTTTGACTACAATTTCAAAGTTGAAATGGACACTGTTTTACCGGTAGGATAATTGCTGTTGCCGTGTAACGCAGGGAAAGCGCCCTCATATGGCCATGGCTTCGTTTTATCAACGAAAGGCAATGCACCAGGTCGGCGTTCTTCTTTACTTACCACGTGAGGAGCTGCAGGGGGGGGGGGGTAGAGGTGTATCTACTCCTAAATATCTAGATACGGGGCTCTTTTTGACAAATAGTAACCTTTGATATAAAATATTAAGAGTCTTCTTTTCAGACAACCCCCCCCCCCCGGCACCCAGAACTGTGAGAAAGTTGAGCCGTGTCTGCTTTCATTTCCATATTATCATCTTATTTTGTTAGTTTACAATTTTTTTATAACAGCATATGTTTTTGAAAACTAAACTGCGAAAATGTTTCACGATATAGCTTGCATATTTCGCTGTCTCTTGGTGCTTCGTAAATTATCTGTATAGCCTATAATAAAACATAATGTAGCATCTCTAACAGTCTTATTTCTATGAAAATCAATGTGATTTCTATAACAAGAAAATTCCGGCAGTGATAGTCATTGGTTACTATATTATTCTTACAACAATTATATACAATAGCTTGGCAAGATGTTGAGGTATTCATGAAACATGGCGAGGTTGCCATGGTAGATTGCAGGTACATATATACGATGAAGGTATGTAACTTGTAAGTACTAGTGATGCCATAAACCCATTAATTTTTCATGTATATCCATCGTCTACCTTCTGCTTAACGTGGCAAAAAGTCAATACCATGGGCGACTTTTTGGAGAGGTTTTTAGAATCACAACCTGCTGCGCCAAGAAGATGTCACACCTTTAAACTCCTCTACATCACCTAGCAACCAAAGAATACTCAACACTCCATTCATACTAGTACCCGTTTTGTGAACTATATGGGCATTTTCTATATGTGTAGAGTATGTTATTGATGTCATTAACGCGTTAAGCTACCTGATGCGATCTTCATCACATTCCGCCCTGTCACGTCGTGAACTTGTCACTATGGCAACGCGCTACGGTAACAGAAAAAGCCAAGAACAAGTGATCTACATGAAGATGAAACACAACCAGGTTAATTCTTTATTCTTTAAAGAGCAACCATTTTCGAGATTAACAACAGGTTATACTCACAAAAATATGACATAAATTATGAAATATACCACTTTCCACGGAACTGATTAAGATGATTAAAAGTTAAATAGTTCATTCGTTCATTTTCATTCAAATAAAAAAAAAAATGGAAAGGAAGTAACAAAATACATGTAGTAGAAGACTATGCTGTGTAATAAACAAAGGGGGATATCTGCTTGCAGTGATGTAGCACGTTTCTCTGGGAAATCTTCAGTAGCATGGTCGTCGCCGGCAACGTTTCTAGGGCTCTTAATGACATTTTAAAGGAGGATAGGTCATTGTCACGTTCATCTTACATAACGTTTTGCACTTTCTTCTTCCTAATTGGATAAAAGCGAATCACCCTTAGAGACCGGTCTTAATGAACTGCCTGACTGGGCTGGTCATTATAGCAGATCATTTTGTATCAAAAATCTGTTGAGGAGATATGCTGATTCCCGATTTGGAGGAGAAAAAGTGCAAAAACGTATTTGAGCTTAACTTCACGACTACTTATTCTCCTTCAACCAGGGAGCTTCAATTGCAACTCCCTGCTTTAGCTTGTAACTGTTAGACCACGCAGCCTAACGGTGAATATATTGTAAGCGGACCGAGTAATGAAACTTACTTCTAATGATGTTCTTGTTTCCTGCCAGAGGCAGAACGAACGTTCTGTTTTTTCTGGGGTTTTTTGTGTGTATGTGTGTGTGTGTGTGCGTGTGTGTGCTACATTTTACAATAGGCTAAATTATGACTTTACAGCAAAGAATTGATAGAGAAAAACTTACATCACTATATATGTTTCGTGGACAAGAACCGGATAAAAAGGTTGCTGGGAGATAAGACAATGGCTGCAATAAAAGCTTGCGGTATGTGTTGTCCGCCTAAGAGGAAAGACAAATACAACTTTATGAATATACTGCAGTACAATTGATTTGAGAATAAAACAGATGATCAAGTTGAAAGCATCTCTAAATAAGTGGATAAAAAAAGTTAATTTAAACTGATATCAAAAAGCAAGAAAGGTATGTTAGTTGTAATTTCTTCAAAAACAACATTACAATTACATTCCGAGAAAAATGAAATTGAATGTCTACTATACCATTAGCCAGACATAGCAACAACCAAGGGTGTCCTCAGTGAGGATAAACAATCAAACAGTGTAAGGCTACTATGCGCGTAGGACAGAAACGCAACGTACACGTGTTAAATGTGGTAGCTTGCCCTCGAGGAGGGCGCGTCACTGTAACAGTGTGACGTCACATGCAAGGATGAGGCTACATGGTACGGGTTATGAAAAATCGCTTCGACAGTTGGCTTCGTTTGAAAAATTGTGTTTTGATTTTGTCTTGTTCCTCATTTACCTGTCTCAGGACAATAACCGCATGCACTTTCATCCGTCTTGAACATTTGGTTTAATTTTGAATAAGTACACATCATTAGCCAGAAAGCACGACATGATTTAACCAAAAAAAAAATATATATACGAGATTTCAAAAAGTTGCAAAATTGAAAAGTAACCTCACGACTAAAGCCAACGCAACATGGGAAAATTTGCCCTCTCTGTTTCTTTCTCCGGCGGTGAGACGGGGTTTTAGTGAGATACTGTAACAAAACTAAGAATTTGAAGTTATTCAGATTATTCAGAAAGTGGCTTTTAAATTGAGAACAATTCATTGTTGGTAATTTTTCAATGTCTGTCTGTAGAATGTACAAACATGTCTCTCTAATTAACTCTTTTTTGTCAAAGTTATAGTGTTTGCTGGCTAACCGAACCACAAGTTTTCCAAAGATTGCTTGAAGTAAATCAGACGTGACACAATAATGTTGTATATTCTATCTGGATAACTTTTTATTATAACCATCAAGTTTGCGTGCTTTCTCAAACGAAACCTTGAATCACTTTTTCCTTCTTCTTTTTTCCCTTCTAATTTGTGTTCCCTTTAATTTGACTTTGTATGTTTCTCTCCTAAGATACACACTCAGGTAAAAAGCCGATATTTTTCATAACAGACTAACGATATTGCTACATCTTTTATGACCTTATTGCTAAAAATTTTTTATGACATTACCTTCAGGCTCCAACCGCCCTATTTATATAGATACATATTTGCAATGTTTTCGTTGATGCAATTATTGTATTTTGTCTCCGTCGTCGTATGTTACGTGAGTTCCACAATTAAATTATTTTCGAACGGATTCGAACTCCAATTACCGTGTCAAAACCACTTTCTGTGTGTGTGTGTGTCTTCTTAACAGTCCTCCTAGGGCGTTTGAAATAGAAGGGACATAAAAGATACATCTCTGATACATAGTGCATCTGTACACATAATATGAAACATTTCATTGTGCGGCGTAGATTAGACCAATTTTTCGTACCGTCTGGAATGTACATAATATTAGTAACATGGTCGCTGAAAATGTCTATACAAGGATAAATCCACTTTTTGTTTCTTCCGTCGAACTTGTGGCACTAAAGGTCTCTTTTTCTATTACGTGAATAAGCCAGTTTCGGTTCGTAGCTTAGCCTTACTGATACCGATGTTAAACCTTCATTCATGGAATGATCGACGTTTTATTGTTTTTAATTTTATTTGTATTCTTAGGTAGATATGATCATTGTCATTGTTATCCACTGTTATTCATTGCTATTTGGTAGACGATTGTGTGCACACGTAGAAACTCTAATTACGAAGAGCGGTCCCTTTAACCCCCCTCCAAAAAAAAAGATAAATATAAAGACGCCTTCACAAACGGATATAATGTACCTTTAATTTCTCTACTTATTCCATCATTTAATGTTAAGGTAGGATAAGTATCGATACGAGTCTCCTCTTTCCTTTTTCTTTCGTATTCTGTCTATGGTCTTCCTCCAATCTTTTGTAATCTCTTTTATACGTTGCAGTTTTTAATATACATACTATAAGCGTGAAGGGCAAAATGTAAGTGAAAAATCCAGGAAGACGTCATATAAGCAGTGACCTGATTTAAAGCAACGTGCCTGTAATCCGTTGATCTACATATTCAAACAGTGCCATTAAATTATCATGTATTCAGTTTACGTCCTATTTTAAGTACAACGTCTGAATTAGCAAGCGGTTTTAATGATAGATTAGCGTACGTTCTTTGAAATTTGGATCAAGCCTGTACACTGTCATGATGTTTAATCCTCTTTCCGGTCCCTAACGGGAGCTTTAGGGTGCGCACTCTGATAACGTTGACGATACTCCTGCTTCGGGTGAAAACCGATTATGTTATGGCACTGTAATCAATCATTTTCATCTTTCTTTCTTTGTTTGTTTGTTGGCATATGCTGCTTATATTTGTAGTTTATTTGTTTGCTGTTGAAGTGACATGAATATTTTTAACTTTTATCGCACATACCCGTGAAGCCAGCAACCTAGGCTTCTTTTAAACAACCTGTATGACCAACTTAGTTCATACGTAGGAATGGAAGTTGGTTTATGCAGTTAGCACGTTGGTTTACTATGTTGCTAAACCTGATGGGGCTGTAGTTGTTAACGGTGTGGCAGTGGCCATAGTAACATTACATTTTCGCTCAGACAGTCGTATCTTTTGTAGAGGAGATGCACGTGACGTTGTCCATACCCACGTGATCTATTTTGCTGTTCGACAAGGATATCGATTATTAAATTACCAAAGAAATAGTTTGTCTTAGAGCTGGGATAAGTTTTTGGCTAGATAAGTTATTATGGTTATTATAGTTATTATGGTTATTATTTTTGCAAATGTAACTAAGGAGGGACAAAAGGGCAGTGGAGATAAAATAAGACGATAAAAACCATCGACAGTGTACCGTATACGTCTACCTTTGATATCCAATCATTTCCATGTGACAGTCACTCGGTTGTAACGTCACGATATGACCCAGTTTAAGGAGTCGATGTAGTTTGGAACGGAACGAAGATGTAGCCAAATAGTGTCTTGCGGAATCAACGCGCCGTGTTACTTGTTAAAATAAACAGGGCAAGGATTGAAGGGATTCTCCAGAAGCGCTCTATATACCGTTCAGTTTTTAATGTCTCTTTCGATGGCTTTCGATCTGACGGTAGAAAAGAGAAACAAATGATGTTACACCCTCTTTAATACTTCCACGTCATCACGTTTGTCAAGCAAAGCCAACAACATGAAGTGCAATCTCAATGGGTGGTCCATGATGTTATTGAAATGAAATGTAATACATTTGGCATATTTCCCTTAGAATAAATGTAGGTGACGTGAAAATTTATGTGAAAATAAAAGTGAAATCATAGTGGTAATTTGGCCTGATGAGATGACGTCACTCAACCATTCTGGTCTTGCCAGATGCAAACTTTAAATTAAAGAACAAAAAATTACCACAGATCAGGAACAAAGATAACCATGTGTTAGTCTGGGGTATAGGGCAAACAACGCATATCTTCACTGGCGTCACGTCGAGTGAATACATTAGACAGTTTAGCATAGCAACAGGTCAGCTGACTTGACTTCGAATCTTTCGGAAAAATGAATAGCATGGCGCCCTTATGACAACACACCCTTCTTTTTCCCTGTGGTTCCGAAGAAAAAGCAAATATGCCAAACCAAACATCGACGACAAATCTCCAGACTGAGTGACATAATTTTAGCGTCGAAACTATGAAAAGTGTATTATTAAGCTACATACACTCACAAACACACATCACGAGAACCAGTTTGGTCTGGTCCTGATAAAAGGCAAATGGAATGAAGGAGGACGGAATAGTAAAAATACAAACAAAAGACTGGAACAAGTCATCAGTTGATGGTAAATGTTATTGTAGCCACTGGTCTCTCAATGACGAGCCTCCTTGAATTAAAGGGGCAGCGTGTTGGCTAAGTTATTTATAAAAAGGTTGGGTAGGGAACACAAACGACCTCAACATTACTAGGGGGATCTGTCGATTTACAGAATCGTGGGGATGAAGGTATCAACAGTGGCTCACACATCAACGCACATTAAAAAGAAACAAACAACATTAATCTCAATTGCTATTCGGTATAATTAATGAAATTCTCGTGCACAAATGAATACAACAATCAAATTGTCAATGGCCAGTTGACACTTTTAACTTAATAGACAAAACAAAAAGGGGTACTTAAGTGACTGGAACGTCCAGGTCCGAGACGGTCGAACAGCGACAACGCGGAGGCCTCAAAACAAAGTGTCCAGCAACAAATATCGCGAACGCTAGAGTTCCAACAGTTAACACTAACAGGTTGATGAGACTACCGGAAGTCGAACGCAGCTACCGTCGTCCATGTCCGAACCAGGCGGTGACAGCAAACTGGCAACACATGCGGGGGAATACTAACAGTTCCGGGTACATCTATTACGTCTGAGAAGGGCTCAACTCCTTGGGAAACAGACCACACCAGTTCTGTAGTACGAACATCAAGTACCAGCCTCCTTAACCACGTGTGTGACACCAATAACAACTCGTCGATGGGGTACTTCAAGGGTCCAAACAATCAGGTTATATTAAAGAAAGGATCGGCACAGTTAATTATCTTCAAGAATAGGAAAGTCCTCTTGTGTAGTCGGAGACGACTAACAATTTAACTTTATTCGACATTAGTTGCAATTAAACAGACTGATGCAACTCTTCTCAAAAGCATATATTAAACGATGGGCTTCAGTCAACATAAACACTACAACGGTCGCAAACAATTTCTGTGACTCTACGCTTGCTGCAGCAGAGCCAGCCGACAAAATTGGCTAACTCCCTCCAACTTCTCTTAACTTCAGGAATCTTCCAAACTTACAGAATTTGAATACTTCGATAAAGCAGCAGTCTACTTCTAAAATGCAAGCAAGCGGCTATTTACAATATGTACAGTGACTAATTCAAGATGTCACAAGAAGCGAAGCCTGAACAGTGTCTGCTCCGGCCGATCCCGACTACTGTTC
Source organism: Stichopus chloronotus (assembly GCA_021234535.1). NCBI lineage: Eukaryota > Metazoa > Echinodermata > Holothuroidea > Aspidochirotida > Stichopodidae > Stichopus > Stichopus chloronotus. Next base: position 22,867,279 of record CM037846.1, read on the forward strand.
CTCCTTTTACCTACAAATCCCAAACTCTTATTATGGGATGGTATCCATGCACAAACACATGACTCCACAAAAGTAGTTTCCTAATTATAATAACATTAGGGAGTCGCCCTAACTGGTATCCATCCACCCTACAGTACCATGCATGCAGAGGAACTAGCTGCAAGCAAAAATCCTTCCAGACTAAACGAGATATCCCATAATAATACTTCTGGCTGACCTACAAACACCCCCTCTACCAAGGATAACCTCTGTACCTCAGAGTAGGTCATACCAAACTACTGACCAATCAATGCAGAAATCACTTGCCACATATTCAATACAATTGTTGATGAACTGGCCCACTTAAAATCCTAATATCAGCACTTTTGTCGCTATTTATATAACAAACTGCGCTGTGTTCTACCTATTATCACCCCATTTGTCACTGTCCCATTACCCTGGTGGAGTTCTTGCTCCCCTCCGCCTAAGTAGACCCTAGGGTAACATTGACCGGTGAAGGAACTGGAGAATCGAAACCACTCGTTGTTCTCTATTAACAGACTAACATAGTGAGAATATGATAAGATGTCAAGCCAGGTCACTAGTAGTCCGTCCCAACCAGGTAAATGAACTCACCCTGCCACAAAAAAAAAACAAATATCGTTGATCAAGTAAGAAAAAGAAAAGTTAAAATACTTGCTCAAACGAGTTTTCTAAAAGTTACGCATGCTGCAAGATTACATTGACAACCCACATAATCTTGACAAAGAAAACAATCTAACCAGTTCTTTTGCCCTGGTTACATTATTGAAAAGGGAAATAACGGTATAAATAACGAATAAAACCTCATAATCGTTTACAATATTCACGTGACGGCAGACGAAATTTTTCACATGCCCCGTAGAAAGATTAAAAAAGAAAAAAAAAATATTTTTAACCATGAAACTTTCTGATTGACGTACAGTACGCTGAGAGCCATGCAAACCTTGGTAAATTGTACAACATTATCGGGGACAGTTTTGCTGATATGAAAGATAAAAAGTAAGAAAAAAAAATCAATAAGAAGCTCTTAAATGACATTTCTTGTTTACATCAGAAACTCCGTGATCCATTTCAAGGATCGAATGTATACGCGTTTCTATTGACGAATGTGTAGCACTCAATGTCGCGTAAACATATGTAGCGCACATACCCGTATAAACGATTTCAGTGCAAAATGCATTAATGGAACGGGCATCTATGGTTAACAATATACAATGGAAGTGGCGTTTGTCTCGCGTCACGAAACGTAGGCTTTTAAAACACGGAAAATCTGCCATGTTACAACGCAATCACATATTAGGAATGGTTCTGTTATCTATGTGATTATATCGAACAGATATAAATCGAATTGTGTGTGTTTTTTTTAATATTTTTACGTTTTGGAGTCTACCCAATATGGCATTCCCCCAAACCGTGTAAAAAGTAATTTTCCGAGTCGCCCATTTGGAAACGTTCAATGTGAACTAATGGATACCACTGACCGCCTCACACGGGCCAGCAGCTGGTTAGATCCACTAAGATCAGGGATGGAAAAGGGGCAAAGAAAGAAATGATCCATAGGCTCACCGGACTATATTTTTACACCAAAATTTCTTGAGAAAAAACTTGTTAGGAGACGACACCCCTGCCGTCCCCACCCATGCCCCTCGTTGACTGGCGGGGCCTCATACATGGCCTACCAGTCAAAAGGGTTATTGCTTTTCAGAGCTTTTTTTTTTTGGGGGGGGGGGGTTTAAACAGACGCACAAGATCACACATGAATAAAGCAGTGCAGTCTGAGTTGTAAAGGCCACTGTAAGTTTATGATAAACAAGATTGTTGGCTGATAGAATAACTAATTTGATAATGCTTTGTTATCGGACGATAATCCAAGTTATTTTGATAAATATTGGCCTTTCTCTTGGTAAACCTGGTTTATCATAAATAGTCTTGGGTTATCAATAGACAGTCCAATTGATTATCGGTCTATAATTGAGAATTACCGATAGATTATCTTGGATTGTCGTTTGATTATCTGGTACTTCATATCTGTTGATTATGCCTAAAGCACACAAATTGTCTTTTAGGGTCGTCAGCAGTTTGAAGAAGAATTGTAATTTGGTTAGATTGAATGCAAAGAGAAACGTTAGCATGTAAGCCAATCAAAAAACATCTTCGTATCCATTCCAATCTAGCAATATCGTTCGATAACAAACAGGCAGGTAAACAAAGCGAACATCGCTCTACGTGCCGTACAATACAACATTGATTCATCTCCTTTAGAAAGGTGTTCCACGGTAAATGCAAGCATTGCTTCCGGGGTTTTTCCTCCGAAAGACAAAATCTTTGAAAGAAAGAAAATAGAAGGGGGAGGGGCGGGGGAATCAAATCCACAAATGTTTGTCTTTAAGTTTTTTTTTTTTTTGATGCCATATTCTTTCTATTTGATATACGTACTACGTAGTATCCCGTAAGCATTTGCCCTCCATCAGTTGCAATATGTTCATGCCATTCACACTTAATGCTGAACACAAAAGTTACTTTTTGATGGATTTAACCACAACGATATGCATCTCCATTAAATCCTTATCAGATCGGAGTAAGGATAAGGAAATGAATCTCCGCCTGCTTAGCAGTCTTAGATATGCATCACTTCTCAGCTACCGAGCCAGGGTAGACACGTTACGAATTGGCTGTGACAGGCTGATAGAATATGAATAAACAATGCATGAACGAATGAATAACGATAAGAATGGAGTAATAAAGTTGCTTTTTTTTTCATTTCTAATCTTGTGAATGTCAAACTGTACATCAAACTTGCAATCTATCACGTATGATCATGACGCACGGTTTATCACATCAGGATATTTGGCACTTTCTAGGGCAACTCTTTTGACCCTGAAACTGCTTCTTTCATCTGCGATCTTTCTACTGATTTTTGGTACTTCAGCTTTCTTGCCTTTAATGTCGTTCTCTCATTTTTTTTTTCCTTTTTTTTATCTTAATTGCTTATCTACGGTACAAAAAGTGTACGCGTCATAAACTTGCTCGTACCTCGATCGAGTAGAAAATAAAATAAAATAAAAAAAACAAAACAAAACAAAAAAACTCTGTTTTATTTGTCATGCACTTTTCTGATAAAATCATGATATTTTCTGTTTATCAACTTTTAACTAAGTAATTTTTCTTTTTCTCTTCCATAATTTTCTTTATGCTCTTAAGTGCCCTCCAATCTCACGCAAACCAGTGAATTTAATTTCGGTAGAAGGTTATTTAATCAGCTTTTCTTTGCATCGATTTTCCCAATTTGTTTATTGAAAAAAAATTCCTACCAACTACATACTTACAAAAGAAACGATACGTGTAACATAACACCATAAAGATACATGTAAAACTGCCCTGATATACCAGTACATGATCACAGAACCATCTTCTTTCTCCTCTTTGTGTGATTTGTATTCTTTTTCTTCTTTTTGGGGGGTATGGGGGGGGGGGCTGGTGATAGTTCACGTTTATCAAAAGAGACGTGAGAGCATGGAATGCTTCGAGCATCTTGTCTTTCCAATTTCCTCAAAATCGGATACTCTTGCAACAGTACAGACGATTCTATTTTGCAACTATGCGTGTTGTTTTATACCGTACATTTCAAACGATAAACTTGAACCAAGTTTGAACCTTTTTTTTCGAAAAAGGAAAAGGCAGAAAAATGAATTAAAGTGAAAATTCGACAGGTGTGGGAAACCCTTTATTCAATACACGTGTAATTAATATGAGTCTTGGCACTACTGAAAGCAATTTTTCTTTGGGAGTGACCAGAATAAACGTAAAAGAAATAGAAAGGAGGTTTTTGTTTTCGTCTAGTATGAAAAGTAGCGAAAATGAAGTATGATATGTGTTTGTTCTTACACCCGTCTTAGATGGTATTACTTCGGAAGTGCATAGGTCGCTGAAGTGTGCATAGGGTATGTAATGGAAGGCCTTCTGTACCGCATCTGAGTGTAGGATACGATTTTCGCTAAGTGGAACTTGAATTTACCTCATTCAGTGTGATTTCAACTGTCTGAAGCAAGGAGCAAAATGGTGTCGTTTGTTTTCCTTGTTTCTTTATTCATTTTTTGTTTTACTTGAGAAAGTGGATTGGGGCAATTCTAGGACCCTTTCCCTTGATGGGGAGGCATATGGCATATATGTATAAATAAATAAATACAGGAGATAATTCAACAACATCAGACAGAGAATTGTCACGACCTCCTTTCTCCCCTTTTGCGACAAATCAGTCGATGCCAGGGTTCCAATCACTGAAGCACCAGTCCGTACGCCTGTGCCTGCCAAATTGCTGTTTTTGATGCCAAAAGGTTTGAATGTTTTCCTTTTTTGTTGTTGTCTGTCGCAATTAGCTTTTGATTACGTAAGATGCACCTCTGGTGCTTATTAAAACCTAGTATTCTTTTCGTTAAATTATCCCACAGGTAGACCATTGTTTCACAGATGTTAATGAGTTGATACTAATGACAGGCAATTGAAAATAGAAAATAATACAATTCGCTTGTGCCTGCCAAATTGCTGTTTTTGATGCCAAAAGGTTTGAATGTTTTCCTTTTTTGTTGTTGTCTGTCGCAATTAGCTTTTGATTACGTAAGATGCACCTCTGGTGCTTATTAAAACCTAGTATTCTTTTCGTTAAATTATCCCACAGGTAGACCATTGTTTCACAGATGTTAATGAGTTGATACTAATGACAGGCAATTGAATATAGAAAATAATAAAATTCGTGTGTGACACAATTGGGTACTGCGGACTCTCGGTGCATTCTAAAATCTCTAAAATTTAAGCTTTGTTCCACAGGTATTAATGAGTTGATACTAATGGGACTGTAGACGATTGAATATAGAAAATCATATAACATAAGCAAAACAATCACGAACTAGTTTCTGATAACATTAGGTTTTATGTGGCTTCCTGTATGGCTGTCTGGTTGTATGGCTGTCTGGTGACACACAAGAAAAGTTCGGGGATTACTATCATCACATTGTAAAGATATATACATGAATATCTTCATCATCCTCAAGCAACTTGGCCTTACAACCCTCACAAACGAATTCTGAATGTGTCGACCATGTAAAATAACTGAACGTTTCAGCGATCTCACGACTTACAAAATTTCTTCCTGGTAGTTTCTCAGAGTTAACTAGTTTACTAATTACGGTTTGCTTACCCTCTTTCAGCCTCATCGGGATAATTAGTATTGGTTCGCTTTGAGCATGGATCTTTAAAAAGTCCTTGACGAGACTCTGTTTACGCCGTTCAAGGTGGAACGAGTCGGCGATTTCTCGTAAAAATCGGATTATTTTGTTGATACTGTTCCTAATTTATGACAAGCTATGAACGTAATTGAAGTACGATTGGTAAAGTAAATATGAAATCATGTCTTCCCTTAAACACGAAACCTCAGAGAATCGGCTTATTTTCGTCGACGCTATTATGTTTTCGTTTTTTTTTTCACAAAACTTAATAACCTTTTATGCCGTTTTCTTTTCTGTAGTTTGTGTGTCACTAAAAGAAATGTCTTTCAATATGAATGTTATATTTTGAAAAGCAATTCCCCAGTACGGTTGTAGATTATTGGTGCATTTGATCTAGTTTTCTTACTTATCTTACGTAGAAATACAGGTGGAAGGATAGCTGCCTTTCTTGTATAACCCTTAGCATCCGCTGTTTTTGTTCTGTTTTATCCTCCTAGTGCTTCAAATGGCATGAGAAAGTAAGAACTATAAGCTTGTCATTCATAACTTCGTAGAAACTGTGGACTTTCGTCTCTCTACATATCCCTCCCCTTACCCTTACCCCCTAGTCACCGTCCTCCGTCATATTACACACAACATGCATTACGTCCTACATGTTTGCTCTTTATATATCTTCTGAAGTAGTTACGTTTGATCGTTTAATAGCTACATGGGCGTTGGATAATAGACAAACATTTTTTTCAAGAAAAACTCAAGAAACTGTACTTCTATGTTTATATGGACATTTTCTCTATGGACATTTTCTTTTCATGGTTTTGATATGAAAGCTTAACATTTTGCTTCATAGTATTAGGCTTCTGGTTAGACCCAGTCGATTTAAAGGACAACCAAATACCGACAAAACTAGGCCTACTCTGTTTCTCACGTAAATTTTATCAGAAGTCACGTGACAATCGAGTTCGTTACACCGAAAGCGTGGCCTTTTTTCTTATACAAGTATATTGCCTCTTATTATATCATGAGAGCCTTTTCAGTCTTTATTTCTCCTATGCAAGGAAACGTAGTCTAGGTAGGATAGTTATATCCTAATCAACCCCGGAACGCCCAATTTTGATCGTTACCATATCATGACGCACATCGTCATAGCAACACCATGGTGACCACGCACTTGGCCTCTTGTGATCGCCGGTGTTTGTTATGACTCCATAAACCGCGTTTACGATCTCTTCGTGTGGTATTTGTTTAACCCACATAGCTCTCAATATTGTTTGAAATTGTAAGCGAAATCGAAAATAGCGAAAATACTTAATCAATATTGATTGATACGTATACCTGAATACATCTACAAATGGGCCCATATACGTGTGCCAATTTTCTTGACGGCTGCTATATATATATATATATATATATATATATATATATATATATATATATATATATATATATATATATATATATATATATATATATATATATATAATACAATTCCTTGACCTCTGTCCATTTTCATTTCAGAAAGCACAAACCCTGGAAGAGCAATGTCATAAACAGAAGAAACTAATTTATTTGGATACCTTCCTCCCTGTCTCTGTCAGCTTTTACATTCGCTTTCTTTTATTGTTTTTGGTTACCCCCCAATCCTCCTATGTAAAAAGGTTTCCAATTCTTTTCCCGTAAAATGGAAATAGATTACTGTAATTGTATTCTTATTTTTCAAACATCATTTGACTTTTCCCGAATTGGCGCCACTGCCAGTTTTTAGAAAGTATAGTATTTTGGTCGAAAACAGTGACAAATGTCCCCATATTTTTTCTTCCATATTTTATCTTCACAAAGTGATTAGCTTAATTAATGCACACGTCTAACCTATATAGCAAAAGTTACTGAATGCTTCTCATCGGCCTCCACTCTAGTTGTTGCTATTAATAGACACATCAGGCAATTTAATTACAATAATTGAACGGGATTGTGGTGACAGTTATGCAACTGTTACATACATAGGATTTTGTAGTCAATGACTTATTCTGTTCTCCCAAACAAAGGAAAAGAAAAACAAAAGTATATTACAAAGACAGCAAAAACTTGCCAGATTAATCTTCATCGTGGGCGAGATTGAAAAAATCAATCCTTATAGAGAATTGTTTCAGAAGGTTAAGAGACAATGAGAAGAAAAGAAGCAACCGCTTTGCGAAAATCATCGGTAATACACGATGGCCCCAAATGTATAGAAATCGTCAATGAGGGAAGTATATCTGTGATACATACATGTAATCTATTGTTGGCATCGGATATCCGGATACCCGAATGACGATGTGAGGACTCGATTCTAAAATTGATGTACCATCAACTGAAGTTTCACCAACGTATATTGTACGGGTGTCAAAATTAAGCTTTCGACCAAATGTATATACACGCTCCGTCGTCATGCCCGTAAGGGAGATATATACGATGTTGTATTAACTTGCAAATCAAGATGTTGTGTTAGGAAATTACAACAAACTGGTCGCCCAAAGTAAGTTATATCTTCGGGTACCCGACCGACTATAGACGGAAGGTATCCTTCTCCGAATGGTGGACCCAGTTGAAAGAATACGCAAAAGGGCTCCATTTGTTCCAATTACATGCATTTGTTCATTTTCTCTCTTATTCTGATCAATTAACCTGGATGTAAGAGCGGGATAGGGTGTAAGACTATGCCAGAACTTGTCACTCAATATGTTGTGAATGCACCCATAGAAATTGAACAAAAATGACGTCGGGAGACCTGCAGTGAAGTGTATCTGTCACCGTAACTGCCTCAAGAGTAAGCCGCGTGTTTAATGCAAAAATCCTCAATCAAAATAGTGCCCGGGCAATTCCCCCGGAACCCCTAGAAATCCCCCACCCTCTAGAAATCCTCCAAATATTTCCTTAACCCTAATCTTCTACATAAACGAAGGGTCAACGTGGGGGTGGAATTCTTTTGGTTGAGAATTTGTTGGGGTGAAAATTGTTCGGGGGATGTTGTCCGAGAAGGGAAATTTTTTTTTTTTGGGGGGGTTATTCTTGTGGGAGTTGTCCTGTTACGATCAAAATTGCTTCGAAATATCATCATCATGTCTGCTGCATTTACTTGTCGAAATCCTCCCCCCCCCCCCCTCCCTCAAAAGTTTTGGCATGTATGAATTAAAGTTTCACGTTTACTTTGTTCGTTAAAAGGTTTCAGATTAGTATCCAAAGTTTGATTGGCCACTGCGTATACGTATACACTTATACACATATACATACTACATGGCTTTCTGTCGTACGGAGGCGACGACCTCAGCTCCGCTTTGTAATTACGAAAACCTCTCATAGCTGTCATTTTCAAGTTTTTTTGTTTTGTTTTTTTTTTTGTCATGTTAACATCTCTCCGATATAATGAATCGAAGAAATTTGATTTTATTGTTACACTGAAAAAGATGGGCTTCAAATTTACATGTTTTTACCCTCGAGAAAGGAACTTTCTGTTTGATAGTTATAAGCGAAAGCAAGGCAAGTAGAACGGAAGCAATTTAAAGAAGATCTCAGCTGGAACGAAGGGTCTGATGAAACAAAAAAAAAATATAGTGTAGAACATTTTAAATGGAAATGACTTTCATCGAAGTACATTTCCAGTTAATTTAATCAGTCACTCATCGCCCCATGCAGCCTTAGTTCTCGTAATCACTTGTTTCTAGCCCCTCCTGTACGTTGGCTAAAACTCCTCCATATCTGTGATCAAAACACTGGGCTCCTTCGTACGCTCTGCAATATGGGCCAGTCTACATCTTTCGAATTCGCTGTCAATCGAAGTGCTTGACCAATTGAGAATTTTGCTTACCCCGAGCCGAAAATGTAGCTTGGGGATGATATGTGACTGCTTATAAAGCAGTTGTTGTGAGAGTCAAAGGATTTTGTTTTTTACAGTCTTAAGAAAAAAAAATACAAAATGATCAAATAATATACTTTATTTTATCTTTCTAGTTCTCTCTTTATTTTTATCAATGGAAAATTTTTGTACTCACATATATTCTTTTAAATTTCATTCACAGATTTTCGAAAAAAAAATGACGTGACCTGTGCAAAGACGATACAGAAATTTCTCAACGTCCATCTACTTTGACGTGTTGTTTCTTCTTTGCCTCGTCCATCACCACAAGCGTTACTTCCAAGTTAGTGAAAACCTCGTTTGAACGTGAAGATGAAAAATAGTAATCACGTCTCTTTCTCTTTTTTGTCTTTGGAAATCCACTCTCCTCTGTCGAAATCTCCTTGCGTATTAAATTGCACAATTGAACATTTCTAGATCAGGAATTGACAAGACTTAAACAAGAAGCTTAATTAAACGACGCGTATAGGGAAGACCGAGGCGTGCACCTGTCGCAACGTAAACGAATAAAGCGACTGACCGTAAAAGTCTAGTAGCACAGATAGAAACACAAGCGAGAGGGGGGAAAAAGCTCGTTCAAGGATCTAGTTCGTTCTGCAACTGTAAACCCCCACATAAAGAAACAATTTGTAATTTTTAAGTCAAATTACTTTCAAATATAACTTTTCAGATAACCGTCGTACTCAAAATTTCTCCGTCTCAACGACCACTTCTTTGTTCTTTCATTCCCTCTCACACAATTTTTAATCTATTGGGAGAAAGACAATAAGCAATTCCTTCTTTTAGGTTGCACAAAATATTTTCGCTGCAATATTTGTTTTTCGACTCTCACAAAAAAACCGTCGCTAGCAGAGACACGTTCTTGGTAAAATTATTGATTTTTTGGCAGGAGAGAAAGGGAAAAATCGTTTTCAAAGATCCAGGAGTGACACTTTGATCTCTTTTCGAGGAATTATGAAGAAAACGTGTTTTTTGACAAGCCTAGAGTTTCTCCATCTTTGAGCGTTTGGTGGAATTCTGTCGGAGAACGAAACGTTTCATTTGACTGATGGTGCTCAAGAGAGAACGGAAGTCTGTATATTCGTGTTTTATGGAATTGTCATTGTTAGTAATTACTGTGGGACAATCGCTCGCACTTCCGCACGTACTGCAATCACGTAGTTTACTGATGTAAAACCGTCGTGCGCAAACTGGGGTGAGGTTAATCACAGGAACACTTTTCTCTCTGCCAAATCTACGTGAAAAAGAAACCAGCAAACAAACGAACATTCGTCTGTGGAACCCGTAAATACCAGCAGTACGGCGCAAGAAACGGTTGGAAAAACTGAAGACGATATCGTAGGTGAGTCATGTTGAAGACACTCAGAGCTGAAGAAAGAGACGAAATCCTCCGCCATCCATGTCGATTGATAAAAGTGGAAGCTGTAACTTGCAACTAGTTTAAAAAATGACAAAAGGTAAATCTTACTGTCGGTGAATTTTTTATGAGTTAAATAGAAGTGACAATAAATTATAAGAAGGGAAGTATAGCGACATGTAAAATTAAGTGAAATTAAAATGACGCTGTTTCGTGGGAATAAAGAGAGACCAATTTAATCAGAGCAAATAATCACAGTTAGGGGAACTAGTGAGATAAGTTCTGGCATCGAAGGAGAGAAGGAGACGCTAACGAAATATGCCATTCGAATACAATGAGGACTGCTCGAGAAAAAAATTACAATAAGCTGAGCTCCGACAATTTTTCAGTACGCTGGGATTAAGGACGCCAAATATGTAGCTTAGAAGATACTACAGTTGGTGAGACTGAATAGCAAACAGTGCGGAGGAAGAGACCAAAGGGAAGATACTTTTAGTAAACAAGCTTGTTTAAAACTGTAAAGAAAAATGTGCATTAAGGAAACCAGTGAAGTTGCTCATACCACGTGACGAAACCGTGCGACGAGACGCTGCAGTATTGAAATCTTCTACGTACTTACGGCTGCATTCAACGGTGATGAACTTTGACCGAGGGCAGGAAGCAGAACAGTGAGAGAACTAGTCCCAAAAGTAAATACATCCATGGAAAAAAATTAAGTAAGGTTTTGAAATATTTGAGAAAGGAAACAAGCACTCAGTATAGTTTAAAATTGTAACTTATGCCAATCTCATATGCAGAATTTATGTTTTTTTATGTCTTCTTTGCCAGCGAGGACTTGTCTCGATGAAAAAAGTAATCAAACGAGTTTAAATCGACAAAACTGAATGTTAATGAACAGCCGTGATTTGTGACCTTCATAGATTGCAAATATGGAGCCCTCACCGTCATCGGTAGTATAGAATTTATTCGTACTAAGCAAGCGTGGAGGAAGAGAAAAAGAAGTAGGTTAATTGTTTCGTTCACCGTTTACTCAATTAGAAATCTTCATATATTTTCTAGACTGAATCAACATGATATGGTTTATAGTAACGCAAGAAAAATCGAATTAAACTTGTTTTACATTCATATGAACTAAAATGACAAGCAATTTTCCAGTTTTCATTGTGCCGTATATTTTCAGACTGAAGCAGCATTCGGTCGACGAAATGTGTAGATTACCAGAAGTTTCTTAAACCGAACATATTTAGGAAACATATAACGACAGGAAAGGACAAGGCTGCAAAGCAAACGTGGGGGAGAAGTAACCCTATTCAAACGAGTTTTCGAATCCCTTACGAATGTTAAAACATTTCGGAAAAGGACGGAAGAACACCTGAAGAGCAGAAAAAGACGTAATCCGATCAAAACATGAATGAGACTTCAACCATCACCGTATTGTCGACAGCGTTGACAGAAGAAGACGAAGAAGTATACGAGAAACCCCCAAATCCCTCGATTGATAAATTCGAATGGATTCCTATCGTTTGGACCTGGTGGCTGATTTGCCAGCTCGTCCTTGCTTTGGTCGGTTTATTCGGCAACTTCGTCGTCATCGTCATATACACCAGGAAGAACCGATTAAAGAGCGCCACCAACATGTTCATCATGGCTCTGGCCTTCGCAGACATGATATCTTCGATCACGCTCATTCCCCTGCCGGGAGCGAAGACTGTCCCCGCTGGGTTCGTCGGCCAACTCTACTGTAAAGTCGTCCATTCTAACGTGATCCTCTGGATCTCGATCGTGGCCTCCATTTTCACCCTGACTGTCATTTCGGTCGAGAGGTACTTCGCGGTCGTCTTTCCGATCAAGTATCGGAATTTTTTCTCCAAGTCTCGTCCGAAGATCGTCATTCTGATCGTCTGGGTGACCTCATTCCTCATTAACACTTTCAGTTACTTCGTGACGTACCGCCACGAGGAATCCGGTAGTTGCGTCGTGGACTTCCGAACGCCGTTCATTCAAGCCTTCATAGGGTCCGCCCTGTTCATATTGGAGTACTTCATTCCCGTGGTGATCATGATCTCGACGCAGTTGATCACTATCAACCGTCTGCGACAGCAAGCAAAACCAATCGGAGGAGGAGCGGGAAACGGTGGCCCCGGCAACAAGGAACGCGAAAATGCCTTCATGTTGAAAGCGAGACGAAAAGTGATAAGAATGTTGTTTCTGGTGATTTTAACCTTCATCACCTGTTGGACTCCTGACCAGGTGGCTTTCCTCGTCTTCAATCTCGGCTACGTAGAGCCGCAGTACCTCGGCGGTAATCTCTACCGTATGTTCATAGCGCTCGCGTTTACCAACTCTTGCGCCAATCCTTTCATTTACACAGTGAGCAACCCCCAGTTTCGAGAAGCCTTGAGACAACTACTGCACGTGAAGAAGAATCGTATCTTCCCCTTCACGATCGGCCGTGGTTCCGGCAACACCGAAAATACTTCAGCCGATGCGCCTCCTCCGACGGGCGTAGACGCCTTAGAGGCTCAAGGGGGCGCAATCGATTAAACACTTGCGTAGCAAATGTTATGATAAAATTCCGTTATCGATTTGGACGGACAACTGTTGTTTCAGGCTTAAAAGTTATCTTTGAGTTTAGACGAAAACTACATGTACATCGACACTTTTTTTAATTACCAGCTATTTGTCATGTTTCTCTCTTTGTCATATTTTAAGAAGAAAACGGGAAGGGAGGCGATCTGTGTGTGGGGGGGGGGGGGCGGGGTGTAGGAAGAACTTTGTGTGAATATACACTGCTCAATGTATGGAAGTGGCAACATATATCGTGACTCTAAAACGTAAAGACAAAGGTCGGATATCTCGTGGTTTGATTTTGTACATAAAACAGAAGCACAGAGAGAAAACTTTTTTTCGGATAGACAAGGGCAGTGTTTTGATTAACGATAGTATGCTTCATTACTTTACAATTTCCATGTGAATTTTGTCCGTCCGTGAAACATTTTACAAGAATCAAATATTTTGTTGCTAACGTCCAAAATCATTTGTTATTATGGTTGCTAAGTGTACAGGTGGTATGTAAATATGTACATACATGAAGAATCAAGTGACTGGTACTTCCGCCCTAGAGGCTGATTTGTTCCTTGCTATTGAAAATTTACATCAAAAATGTAAACATTATACATATCTTTCTTTTTCTCCAGCGTTTTTGGCGGCAGTACTCTGAAACCGTATGCCTTCGAGCTTTGTTTTAGATATGCTTAAATTCACGAATGCTAATTGGGGTATGAAAAAAAAAATGCTACTGGCGAAAGAGATGTACTTAAGTTAAAAAAAAAAGGTTTTGATATTTGGTTAAAAAAGTGCTATTTATTTACCAATATCAGAGATAGGACATGGTCAAATGTTGTGTTTTTAATTTAATTATCTTACGTTTTCTTTTTTTTTCTACGAATGCACATGACAACATTTGATGTGAATTGCCGTTGTGACGTCAGTAAACATCAATACGTGTGTTAAACAAACATATCAGAACCTGTTCGCAGGATTTACAAACAAACTTTGGTAAACGATAGAACGACTGAATTAAAGTCAAGAGTCATAATGAGATCGATAGACAAAACCTTCAAATGTACTTAATTCAAGTAGAACAAAATGATCACAATACAATTTTCGCGGGTATACGCAGTGTTCGAAAATGAAAAATGACAAGATCAGATCCCAGCTGACACTCTGTAACATTCCCTCGTCGCCAGAACTGTATTTATGGCTCTTTTTATTACCTTTAAATAAATGTAACTTGATAATGAAACGACGAGACTGCGCTTTACTTGAAACATTTGTAAATTTTAAAAGATTGTTTAAATACAGATGTAAGTAAAATGTTAAACAATCAAACTTACGTTGACGTAAACTTAATAAGGTAAAGGAAAAACTCGGACATTCTCCTTTTTTTTAATGTAAAATACTCAGACCAGACTTACTTCTTTCCAAAAGTGGGTCCGGAATGGAGAAAGGTAGATATTTATTTCTTTTCTTCTTCTTTTTTCAAACAGAAATATTTGTTTCTTATTGTTTTTATTTTACTTGTATACAAAGTTCATTCAAACCTTCTGAGTGGTTGAGGTTGCGTTAAATCATGCACGAAAAGTTGATAATGAGAGAGACTGGAGCCTGGAAAATCTAATTCATTGAAAAGGCCAGGAAAATGGACTACACCTCCGAAGCCTTAAACTTAAGCAATTGGGGAGGATGTTACATTTGTCGATCTAAGCGAAGTTTGATCAAAACACTTCTACATCTCTACATGACAGTGTCTCTGTTGCAATGAATCTCTTTGGATGCTGACAAAGACGATAAAGATATGCTTAGGCACAACACAATGAAGTTTACATGTGTATGACGTCAGCATATTCACAGCTGACCTGCATACAATAAAAAAAAAAATACGCGGCACTGACGTTCATGCTGTTCAAACACTTTCGTACCGTGTGCAATTATAATGCTCAATTTTAGTTGAGAGGATGATATAAAACCCTGGGCCCCTTTTCAATGTTGCGCTACAGTCGTGAATTTACACTGTGAACAGTAATCGTGTAGCCTACACTGAAAGGGGGAGCGGGGTGTCCCAAGGTATTTTGTCCAAGATTGTAGCGACCTATATGTTAGGCCTACTCGACATTGAACAATCATGAAGACTGAGTTACGGTACATGTCCTATACCTTGTAGAAGGTGTAGGCTATCAGTGTTAGATAGACATGAACTCTATTTCCCGTCTATGTGTAAATACCAATTTGGAGGGGATCCCCCCTTTCGGATGATTGCATCGTGACTTTCGGCCGTCCCATTCAACCTTCTGGACGTCACGAGCTATTTAATTGATTTTATTTTATATGTACACCTTTTCCATTGATATTTTTTTATGTTGTTATATTTCCTTTGCAGGGAATGGCAAAATCAGGATTCGTCAGGTGGGGGGGGGGGGGCGGAGCTAGGGGAAATGGTTAATCAAATTACCAACATGAGTCTCAATCAGTTGTACGCAGTCACTGACTTGTCACATTATACAATAGAAATATTTTTAGAAGGAAACTGTGAATTTTTTTTTCAGTAATTAAAAATAAAAGCTAAAACCTGAGTTAGATGGATTTGTTTTATCTTATCTCTACTTCCACCCCCCCCCCCTTCTCTCATTAAAGGATTACTGGATAATATGCCCATTACAACGAACCGTTTAAAATGCAGATATTAACTTTTTTCCTCAGTGTAATGAATTCTGAAATGAAAACCAGGTCCACCCCGGATTAAGAATTTAGACTTTCTAGACAACGTGCCATGTTTGACCCCATAATGCCCCTGTTAGATTTGTAATTTTGCAAGTGATAAGATTTTTTTTCAAACTGTTCTTTTGGACATTTATCCACCCACCCACCCCTTCCCCTCCCCGCTGGCTTGTCAGAGGTTTTCGAAGTTACAGATGATACGCATCAACGGTTTCTTGGCAAAAGGGGATAGGCAGCTCCCGACCCCCTAAGCCCTCTCCTGATGCCTCTTAGGCCGTGGACCGACTGTAGACCGACTGATTTGAAATCCCGGCTTATGCCCTGATGGGGCAACACCCCTGCCCTTACACCCCTTGCCACTTATGCCCTGATATGGCAACACCCCTGCCCTTACACCCCTTCCCACTTATGCCCTGATATGGCAACACCCCTGCCCTTACACCCCTTCCCACTTATGCCCCGATATGGCAACACCCCTGCCCTTACACCCCTTCCCACTTATGCCCCGATATGGCAACACCCCTGCCCTTAGACCCCTTCCCACGTATGCCCTGATATGGCAACACCCCTGCCTTTACACCCCTTCCCACTTATGTCCTGATGGGGCAACACCCCTGCCCTTACACCCTTTCCCAGGACTGCAGTCAAAATAGGGACGATTTTGTAAGGAGACAGTGCATGTGAGACCCATTCATAGGGATGGTAGCTATTTCCGGGGAGACAATTTCTTACCAGGGCTGGTCGCGCCTTCAAATCCCCGTGGAGAACACTGAATAACAAATCTGTATGTAGTACACATTCGAGTTTACACATTATATCTGATGTACACGTACTGATCTTTTCCTATCTTATTTAGTAGATTCCTCTTTCCTGAGTTCCCAGATTATTTTCTACGCAATTACGATGTACGGTGAAGACTGATCTTCCTTTCCCGTTATCATGTGACCTTAAAAAACATGTTTCTCAGTGTCGAACAACTGTAATAGTCAAGCAGACCAGTTGCACCGATGAATATCTCTGCTATTGCTTGGTATTTCTTAGTCCATAATAATTATATTTTTATGAAAACAGCTATATTCCACTTACTGAGTGGGATGCACATACATACATCTGTACTGAGTAATAGAAACTGCAACATTCTGCCGGAATGAAAGGTAAGGGTCTTGTTATTGTTCAATTTACCTCGGAAAACGCACTAATTTTCAGGTTGCATTCGATAACACTTGGGTTGTGCATGTTTCAACAGTTTTACCGATGGGAATTATGTGGAAATTCAATAACATCTTCAAAATGAACATAAAAACGTATCTTCAGACTTCTCTTTGCAATTCTCTTATTTTGTAATAAACAGAAGAGATGAGTGTCTTTGAGAAGCTGGTTTCATACTTAATTTCGAATTAGGTCAGCGAATGTTCAAATATTTGGAGGTTTCATTTCACTTTTTATTCTTCATTTCCCGGGAGCAACAACATCTATCTGCTTGTATGTATGTTTGTGTCTGTGTGGTATGGGTCTCTTGCTTTTGTTTTGTTTCTCTTTGTATCGCTGCATTATGGCGTGAGTATTTGCTACTTTACAGTCAGCGATTTCCTGTAAAATTAGATAACGTTAAATGTTAACCAGTTCTTATATACAGCCATAGTTAGCAGATACACGTTCCTTAAAAGTAAAAATTAGATGGAGATGGAAATTTTTCACACACACATACAAGAAAAATAGGGCACTGTCTTGTTTTTGTACATAAAACAGCCATTCCTTTTATACATTTATACAATTTTTGTTCCATGTTCTACTTTTATCACGGATGTGTTAGCCAAAGTTAACGCATCTGTGCTTTAATGTGTTTTCTTCCAAATATATACAAAAAACACTAAAAGCTGCAGATGACTTCGTCGATAAAGCTTTCAACTTATGCAAAAAAAAAAACGCCTTTCTACCTAAGTTACAAAACTACTTCTGGTCAATATAATTTATACAAATGTTAATTTAAATTCAGTGACTGTAGACTATGTTTCAGTATTGTTGGTGCACTTTGTGAGGTTAAGGTTTGCTTGCGAGGCATATATATATATGTATATGTATATATATATATGTGTGTATATATATATAAGGTTGTGTATATAATATATATATGCGTGTGTGTGTGTGTGTGTGTGTGTGTGTAGTACATCCTCCGATGGAACAAGAACAAGATACTAGAAAAGCTAGAAAAGGCCCCTCCTCTGCGTGCATGCCCTTGCATGGCAAGTGCAAGGACAGATCAGTGTAAGTTATGATGTTTGCTTTTAGGCTACCGTTACAACCGGTGAGATTTGCATTGTACATGAGATGTTTGTTTTGAGCAAAGAAAGAAAGGCACACGGGTTTGCCAAGTTACTCTCTGGACATTTATTCATTCCAGAACATGACTCGCTATTCAGTCGCAAAGCGATCAAATTTCATGAAAAATATTTACTCAGTGTGTGCATCCAGAACTTTAAAAGTAGGGTATTTTTTTTCTCTTTATTCTTTGGTTTATTTTTAGATTGTCACATGATTACTTGTGACGTATAGCCACAGGTTTCACAATAATCCGAGCTTCAGTACTGCTACAAAGTAGAGTTGACGATGCTCTTTCCAAGATAGTGGTTACAGTATGTTATTCCCATTGGACAACTTCGAAACCTCGCATCAGCTACCATATGTCTCGTCAACGTACGGACGACTACCGACACTCCAATGGAAAGCTAAAGACGAATAACATGACCTCATTTCCATTCTGTTTTCTGTTCTATGCTTGGCGCTCCTTCAGAAGCTTCAGTATGGCGGTCGAGCGCCATTTCGAATCAAACTATGTACACTGATCAGCATTAGTCATAGGATCACTCAGGCTGTTGTATTATAAATACTTCACATCGATCACTCATGCCGTTTCCACCGTATGATCCACTTTTGTTCCATGTGCCATTCGGTATATGATCCATTTTGATTTCTTTCGCGCCGTTTCTTATGTATGATCCAATTTCGACGGGACACGTTATCTCTCTCCTTCCCAATATGCTTTAGTAGATGTGGGGCTTACCGAGGCTACGACCAGTTGCGGGGCTCTTAATTTTGTTGGTTCAGTAAATAATGTCGAGTTTTGTGCTACAACCAAGATTCGGATACGTGTATTCACAATCACATGGGTATGTAGTCACGGGTAATACACTTTAGGATGTACTAATACACACTAGTGTTGGTTTGGTAAAGGATTGTTGGTGGGGGGGGGGGGGCAGAAAGTGAACTTCTTACATACACACAATTGGCTAATATTATCATACCTATATGCATTATATCACACAACCTACACTGCCGAATGCATTACGAAGTTGGTTATTCAGTGCCTATGGTAGGTCTATGGCTCAGCCTACACCTACAGAAACTGTTTACACAACTTGGATGACGGCGAAGAACTTTTGAGATAAGAAGTGCAATACCTTAGTGGACTAGAGACAAAACGGATGGCAACGTCCGCATATTTCTGAGGATAATATCACCTAGTTCCCTTCTTGTAGAAGAAGGGTAGGAGCAAAGTAACTCACGGGGCCTCAAACTCTGAGTGATGAATGCTTTCATACAAAATCTGTCCCGCGGAGTAGCTCTATACGGTTAATCAAAGTAAGAACAACTAGACTTTGTGATTTATGTTTCCTTTTTAAGTTCAGCATCAGAAAAAAATACTCGTAGAGCACAGAAAATCTGCTACTTTTTTCTACAACTAAAACACGTGCCAAATTTCCTTCAAACACAAAAACTCAAATGTTCGGTTGTACTTTCCGTATCGTCAATGAGTATAGTTGCATTTCCATCTTCAAAAGTGCAACTACCTCATTTATGTGATCGTATTTCCACCCCCTCCCCCCCCCCCCCACACACACACACGCATACACTCGTACGGTTTTGCCGTATTTTTCCAATGGTAAACATGTCCTTTTTAGTATATTATCAAGTATTGCACTTTTTAATGGTAAGAATTTGAATTCAAAGGAACACTGCGCGGGAAACGAAAATCAGAGAAATTTTCCTGCTATTTACGATACAACTTAAAGCAAATATTGAAATACCTAGCATGAAACACTTAGCCTCTATGTAGGCAGATGTATTGTATTACTTAACGATTCATATGCGGACAAAGTGAAGGTATTTAAAAATGAAATGACATAAGACTAAAAAAGGAGAGAAAAGAATAGACGATATTTTTATATTTTAAGTAGAACGACTCGAATTTAATGAACTTTTACATTTTTGTTGCAGTTATTCAGAAGTGTAAATGGTGTCGGCATATTTAAAAAGCAAAGGAAAGAGCTTTTTTAACAAATTCATGCGCACATCTTCAATCTGAGACTTAAAAATTGCGAAATTTTGGGGGAAAGCAATCGATGCCTGCGATGTAATCTGACACCGTAAGAATAGAAGTAAACAGAGTACTACAAATGGCCTACAATGAAGCCATACGCTCAAATCAAGAGAGTGACGGTGAGTAAATTACACCAGCAGTTCACCTAAATCTCTCGACATTTTTCAATCTTGAGTGTCGAACTTTTGTGTCAACATTTTTTAAACAAATGTAGCACGTATAGACAAGCGGTCTCACATTTAAACTTGAAAATTGACAGATGAAGAAGCAAGATAACGTAATATTTAATTTGATTTGATGGATGCATTTCACACTGTAGTTTTGAATACATGTACAGAGAAAAAAAAGTGTGACTATTTTTGGCAATTTGTCTCGATACTAACAGAGTTACACACACCAAACCGAAATTCTCGAACGCATGCATACATTTCTATTGTTCCGACGTTACATTGGCCATAAAAGGGGGAGCATCCATTATTAGCCTTGTACTATGTAAATGGTGGAAGGGATTTTCGCTGGTACTCCGTTCGTGTAGAGAGTACGAATCTTGACACTTGGAAGTAGACATGTTATTCCTTGTGAAGGATAAATGTAATTGGTAAAAACCTTACCCTCTCCTCTGAATCAAGTTTTCTCTCATTTGGGAGCGTGTCGGTGGCAAAAAGTCTTAGTACAGGCTATTGTTACCCTCTACAGTATTTTCAATAGGATACTTACTTACTAAAAGATTGACTACAGTGACCTTTCTCTTAAAGAGTGGGAATCGATTGAGAATTCACTCTGCTTGAATTGGTTATTAACTCTAATCGAGTGGTAAATGTCACTCTCAACGGAGAGTGGAATGTCAGTCGAAAGCGAGAGTGATCACTGTAGTCACTCTTTTTATGCAGAATTTCCCTCCTTTACATTTTGAGTGTACGCTGTCAGATCAACCCAGAGATGTCTTTTATTGAAGCATCACGTGATTGGCCGACCCCTTATAACCTGCTGTCATAAACTGGTTGGCGCTAACATTCAGTGCCAATCTTATGTTCGAAGTGGACATCAGAGGGCGCCTTTTGAATTGTGTCTATAGAACCACGGAGTTACTGTGTGACTCCCTGATAGACCAATGTCCAAACACACTGCACTACCAACTTTCTCCCACGGTTGTGGAAATATTCTCTTCATCGCCGGCTCCATGACTATAAGTCGACAAGGCTTTAAACTTTAATATTTATTTACGTTGTCTCATTTCTTTTTCATTGTTTTGCTTTGTTTCTTTTTTGTTTCTTTTGTATTGCTTTTCTTTTGTGTGTGTGTGTGTGTGCTTTCTGAGGTAAACAACAGTTTGACGAAATTTCACCCGACATTATGTTAGTCCAGTTCCTGAACAGTACACTCTATCAGAGACGGTCCGTGTCAGAGACAAGATTATGTAAAAACGTGAAAAACAGCGGCGCCGTGACCTTCTGTGAGGAAGCGGCCTTGACAATATGGAATGAGAAACCGCCTTGATAGTATGCTTTCTCGTGTGGGCAATGTACAATGGAAAAGAAACCTACACTACCAGGGAGCATAGGCCGAAAAATGAATAAAATGTGCATGGGCGTGGGCGCGAGTGCCTCTTTTTTAATCACTTAATTTATTGATTCATTTGCTTGTTTTCCTTTTGAGGAAAATTGGGTCATACTTGATTTAATCAAATGTCGCAAAACGCCTAGCTTGACGTATGCAGGGATGGCGAGAGGGTGCGGTTGATAAGCAAATGATTTTGTAAGCAATTAAGTTGCAATTTTTGAAGTTGCTCATTTTCAAGTTTCCTTTACTGGGCATACTGGACTTGTTATAGAACGCAGAAAACAACAACTGTCCTTGACAAGCGTAAGGTTTTAATTTAATGGGAGTAATGATGACGAGTTTATAGCTATATAATGGACGTTGACCGATAATCAAATTTCACCAGAGTGCCCAAACAATATCTATCGATTCTGCATTAATATGTGATGAAATACACACGTGCGAGTAAATTACGAGCTTGGTCTTTTCAGTGACTTCATTTGTATTGCTTCGAGTAACGCATGCTTCAATATCGTTTCATACGTAGAATTCCAAGTGCGTCATTAAAGCATACAATCTGGAAAGATTAGGCTAACTGTAGAACCTGTTCAGTCCAGTCTCTTATTTCAGAGAGGTGAGACTTACGATGACTTTCAACAAAACTTTTAAAATAGCTACAACAGGTGAAAACACCAAGAGTATAAACATGGAGCCTATTTTGTAATAAGTCCATGGTGCATACCACTGCAGGTGCTCGATATCATAAATGGTTATTCACCTTGTGGGACATGTGTGTGTGTGAGAGACAAGTAATATTGCTCTTGATAGTTATAAATAACCAAAGTTGCAATACCAATGACTGTTCTCTTTCAACTATCAGGTCAAAAAGTAAGGCAATAATTTATCCATCGCAGCGCTGCGTAATCTTCTAATCAACCGGTTCGTGAACTGACGCATAAAATGAAGACAAGGTTCGTCCGTACTTTTGTTAAGCATTTTGTATTTGTACGTAGTTGAGTGTATGTGTGTTTGTGTTTGTGTGTACTCTTTTTTTTAACGAGAAAATGGGACAAAAACATATTTACGAAAGTAGTCTTGCAATGTTCACGAAATCTGAATTAGAGTAAGATACGAGACCATTGCCAAGTAGGTCAAACATGCAGATACTAAAAAGAATAGACGATGGAGAATTTCACAAAAACTCACAGAAATAACAAAATTCAGTACACCGTGTAATATATACGGCACACAATAATGACTGGAAGAGCCTAGCCTGAGAGGTTTGTCCTGCCAGGGGCGAATCGGTTTTTGAGGGAAGTGTTTGGGAAGCGACAAACGATCTCAAGAATCAATTATTCACACTCTTTCAGTCGGAAAACAAGCTAAAATAAAAATAGCCATTTACTTTAGAGTTCTCAAAGAGTCCTCAATGGTGTTCCATTTTGGAGTCTCAGTGGAATTGTGCTTCAAATGACGGATTTTTTCGACTCGTCAGTACGGGTAGACTTGTAACAGCTTTTTCTTTATTCCCAAAGAAACCGTCCAGATTTCTATGTAAACACCATCAGGAGTATAAAACAAATGATTCCAGTGTAGCTAGCATATCTACACACATTTTCATCGCCATGTAATGGAGATACATGGCCCTATTAAGAGCCGGAGCTGTATGTAGAGCCATAAAAAACTAGAACTGCATTTGCCCACAAATACGCAGAATTGTAGTGCCCGGTAGGCTAAGTCCTTGTTGTTGGGAATAAGCTAGTCTCTGTGGACCCACTCCTCATAGGAGTTAGCATTTTTTGCGTAAGGGAGTG
This sequence comes from Stichopus chloronotus, assembly GCA_021234535.1. Lineage (NCBI taxonomy): Eukaryota > Metazoa > Echinodermata > Holothuroidea > Aspidochirotida > Stichopodidae > Stichopus > Stichopus chloronotus. The sequence goes on from CM037846.1 coordinate 22,890,776, forward strand.
CCGTTTTCTGTCGAACCCTTTCCCAATCCATTATTTTTACTTGTATCACGCTGGACGAAACAAAAATTCCATTGGATCTCTCTCATAATGTGGTAAAGTTGCCGACGTTTATCGTTGCTGTATACCGTATGTCGTACAAGCCTGTGCTGCTGAGTTTTAAGAGTACTCTAGTACTAGCTGTATATATGTCAAAACTGTCTTTCTGTTTCACCACTGAAATAGAACATGAGAGCAGTAGGCCTACATGATTCTGTAGAAGGACGCCATGTTGTAACCACTAAAAAGCATTGAAGCAGCACACGATTCTGCGACATCATATTTAAACACAATGGCGGTGTATTGCACACCAATTTTGAAACAACATTGACACTCCACGTTTATCACCTCATTGGGAAAAGGCCGAACCACATTCCATGAAGTTTTCTGGAAATTTATCCGCAGGGCTCTCTCATCACTTTAACTCCTTAAATCGATCTTGTAGTCGTGGCATTTGCTTTTCCTTAGTAGAGTTTGATTTGAAGACGGCCATAGCTCGCACTTACTGCTATTACTAAAAGATCGCACATGCATATCTGTGTGAACTAAGTTACATCACGCGTAGGTGAGGCGTTATGAGCCATACAAGGCTCAACAAAAGAAATTGCTGGTCAACCAGTAATGACAAGATTGTAGTGCGGCGCACTACAATAACAACAACAACTTTGGCTCTATATATGGCTCTGTTAAGAGCTTATGAATTGCGCCCTCAATTTATAATTGCGCAGAAAACAATGGTGCTTATATGGTGCGGTAAAACCCTTGTTGATGGTCATTTTTCCTTCTTTTGGATTTTTGCTGCAGTGACATCTAGCGCTTAGTAGACATTCTCATAATATGAAGTAAATATTTCTTTAATTTGATCCATTTTTTTTTAAGTTACAGTGACATGAATATATAATATCTAAGCCACAGGCTTGATTCTACACTTGTGAGGGTGCTTAGCCTGTCAGAACAATTGCCTTTCAGGGTCTGAGTAAAAAAATATTTCTCCTTTCCTTTGTCTCCATCCTAAATTTTGGCAGTGAAAAGCAAAATATTGTTTATATCTTCTTTTCTAGATTCTCGATATCGTTTCATTTCGCTCCTCTAACGTTGATACGAGTTCCAACCGTTTTCTCATACGTTATGTTTCATTACTTTGTCATTTTGCCATGTGGCCTTGGCGTGCTTCTTACTTCTATTACTTTACACATTTTATTTATTTCTGTTGTTTTATAACGAGACCTTTGAGATTTATCCAGCCGAATTTCACCTTAAAGATTTTGAGTTTTTTTCTTTTACATGTACAAAGAGAAATACACCTTGATACGAAGTGACGTAGTAAGTGGTACTTCCGCACGACCTTGCAGAATAACAACGATAACGCTTATTAGTTCCAGATTTCAAATCAGGTTTGGGGGATTTGCTTTAAAACTTGTAAGTTTTTTAATATTCTTTGTATTTGTAAGTAAGATCTTTCAGTTTTATGTATTTTGAATGACTATTTTTATTTTGAAAATGAGGGGACATGAGTGTTGTTGTTGTTGTTGTTTGTTTTCCTTCTGTTTTTATAATGTAAGCTACAGTGACACAGGATAACATGTACGTGCGAATGTGCTACTGTTGAGACGTACAGTATACGGACAACCTGTCCGTAACCACCCATAAAGAGTTTCCTTCTCTTACATTTTATGAATGACGTTTCGTGACGTCATAGGGTTTGATGGCTAACGAACTAAAAGAGGTGAGTTTTCAAGCATAATGTCTCAACATTTAGACACTATCAAAAGATTACAGTAATGATAACTATCTTCCAAAACATAAAAAATTACGTTGATGGCCACTTTCGGCGAGCGAGGATGTGTAGAAGTAGGGATTTCACCGGCCCTTCTTACAGTATGAAAGGTCTATAAATGTGTTTCCAACACCTTGTAAAGCTATGTATTACTAAATCGAGACGTTGTAAAACCACTCAGGTTTTACAAAAACAGAAGGAAAATGTTATCTCCGATCCACTGATATCAGTTTTGTAAAATTAAATTTCGTAAATGAGTCAGGTACTTGGCAAATATAAGACGACGAATCAGTTGCGTCCCTATATGCAAGTACATGTCAGTACTGTACTCGAAATAAAACGATGGCAAGTTTGCGATCACCGGCATTTGTGTAGACTATATGCAGTGCGTACAAAATATACAGTAAAATACTGTACCCTACCTTGTTGATTATAGGGGATTGTGTCAATTTAACTTAAAATTAATTTTGGCGTTAGGGAAAGCTCATGTTGTTGTCATCTGCAAATATTGAAAAATATCGAATTGATTCATAAAATGATTTAGGTACTCGCAAAGTTTGAAGACACTGTTTGAGATGGGGGGAAATAATGGTCTCTTTTCCGATGGTGGTTGATTTTAAATATTCTACATAATAACTCAAAAATCTTTTAATTTCCAAGGAGATGCAAGTTCAAAGTGCCCACCGATACCCTGCTGTAATGGAAATGAAAAAGCCTCATTTTGCATTATTCAACAAGCAGTTGGCCATCACTTGTCATTCCGACATGACATTCGTTGAGACTTTCCAGTGGGCGAGGATGTAAGAGAACAGGTCACGTGCCTTAATTAACTTAGGGGGTGTGCCGGGATGAAATGTGGAAGGATCATTTCTGCGCGAAAAACAAACACTTCAGTTGATGGCGCTACAGTAGAAAGCGTCCCATCGCCGTTTACTGCTCCGAGGGGTTTCGGCGCCGTTCCTGACTGTCTCTATCGCTCTTCAGCGTTCGAGTAGAGTATTGCTACAAGCATTACGCCATTGTTAAACATTTGACTGACCTACATCATTAAATGGCCATTTTTAAGAGACCCAGTATATATGAGGTAGATAATATTAGGTATTTCATACCGCGGTCAACGAGGTGACCTATCATCGCAACCAAAATTAAAAAAAAACTGTACGTCTACCATGCGAATTTGAGCCAGAAGTGAACGGAACCAGATGCTGATTCACTGCCATATTCCTCATTAGCTAAACATATGGAAATGGTGTCCTCTGTCTGTGATACAAAGAACTCATGCTTTCTATATGCTTATTGTATTATATCTGATGTATTTGATTTCATCTTGAACTGAGAAAAAAACACAAAACCTGATTACCTAAAACATGACTACATTCGATGACTAACGCTGACTATGTTGACTTTATCTGAGTATTCGCAATACCTTATCACATGGTCACATATCTTTTGTTCATTTGTAAAAATTCACGCAACGTTTGGGGTGAAATATTTTTTCTTTCATACAAAATGAAGTGTATTGTGATTCCTTCACATTAGGATCATAAATGATTGTAAGAGTGACATTTTGAATACTTTACCGGTACGAAATGACACTGATTCGAAAGTAGTCGAAACAAAACAAAATTTGAAAAAAATTCCCCCAAACGATCAATGCATAAAAAGCAGGTGAAGAAAATCTTCTCATTAGACCCTCCACCATAACATATCAAGCCCCCCCCCCCCCTTCGTCCAATAATTTCTGACGTCCATATTTCCCATTCACACCCGTTTCCTTTTTTTTTAATACGATTTTTCTTCTTCTTATATATTATTCTATGACAAACTTGCATATTACCTTTCCATATTATCTCTCTCCAGGATAGGCCCACAGGCAAGGAGTGCTAAGGAAGCAACTGTGCTCGATAATCTGAGTAACTTTGCTTATAGAATTCATTTTCCTTTAAAAGACGTGGCTTCTTTTGTTCTCTGTTACACGCTACCGTAGATTGTCTTCCGTCGTATATGGATTTAGTTGAAACTGACAGTTGCCGAATTAAATTGGCATATATCGATTTGATTAATATATCGATCAAATACAAAATATGACAGTTTTTCCAATCAGTATTCAGTAATCAGTATTCACGGAAACTGCCATGTGAAGAAAAAAATTAATTTGTCGATTTTATTTGACATGTGATAATTCCCAACCAATCGGAGGGCAAGGAACTGATAGATGCCAATTTAAATCGGCAAATGTCAATATCAGGATTTGTAAACACGGCCAGGCGCCTCATGGTCTCAGATTATATACTGTCGTAATCCGATTTGGGTCCCGTGCCTGGTTTCCCTGAGGACATACTCGCCGTCGAAGTGAACTTCCCGCAGGTAAACACGAAGGACACGCCATCCTTTAAAAGGAACAAACAGATTTGACGCGTAACAATTATACAGATTTGCCTCCACAAGAAAAATAGGATAAAATCACTATTGCATTACCGCATGCGATGAATTACATTTCAAATGCAACATCCAATTAATACTGTGTATAGAATAGACTCGCCAAAGTGCTGTACCGTCTTTTTTTTACGTTCATAATTACAGTTATAATTTTGGGGACGGCATATTGGACTATAAGATTTCATCTGCTTTTATTATCATTACTATTTTTTTCCTTTAGTTCTTTTTGTTGCAATCATGACATCTGCAATAACTTTTCGGTTTTAACTCCCTCTATTCTTACCTCCCAGTTTTTCGTTCAGCTATACTCGTTACGTAAAACTTCGGGGGACAGACATACAGAGGCGGTCTCCAAAAAGGCGCTACGTAGACTTCTCTGTTCTAAGCTCACCCCCCCCCCCCCTCAGTGCAGCCTCTAATCCCCTCGCCCTATCATCCATACCATGACCTACGGCCAGTCCTATAAATTCACAATATCACCGCTTTTGGGTGTTGTACGTCGTACTCACCATAATTAAGTTTGGTAGGTCCGCCCAGAATGATACGTTTGGTATTATTTCCACCCCGTTGGCACCTCGAATAACTTTCATGTAGAGCATACCAAATATGAAGTACGAGAACACAACACACACGAACCTGAGACGAAAGAGAAAGGGTGAAAGGGAAAGTGAACACACAGAACACCGGTAAGTCCATCGAAAAGGTCGGCCAGACTGATCCATTGGATCCAAGTGCGGATCAAAAGAGAGGGCGGTATTTACACCCCTCCGCTCTCTCCTCTCCCCATCTCTCCTCTAACCTTCTCTCCTCTCCCCCTCTCTCCTCTCCCCCTCTCTCCTCTCCCCCTCTCTCCTCTCCCCCTCTCCCCCTCTCCCCTCTCGCCCTAATGAAAAGCTACCTAGACTCAAAGGGAAATGCAGTCAACCCTTATTGAATTAGTATACCAACCTATGATAATTCATGAATGGCTCTTTTTCATTATGTGATGTAAATTTTTGTTGTTACGTTGCTTAATTTTGCAGTGCTTATGCAACGACATCATGAGAGACATTTCCGAGAAAGTCTGAGGAGAGAATTCCAAGATTTCGATAATTTTGATATTTTTCAAAAACAAAGTATTGATGGAAGACTGCTTATCCCCTTTAATGTCTCCCTCACTCAGGTGGACCTTATCTGGCGATTCAACTAGAACTAATTACGTACATCCTGGCTCTCTGTGGATTCGGGCCTTTAATGCTCTATCGCTCACATTTCGGCGTTGCTCTCCCCACCAAGGTTCACCATACTTAAAGAGCCATTTCCGGGTCAAGTCGTTCAGAGTGACTACACTCCACCAACTATTTGTGAATCTAGAGCACCCCCCCCCCTCCCCCTTAAAATAAACATCCTGAATCCGCCCCTTAATTTAGACTCATAGACTGTATCTCTTCTTTCTCGTATGTAAAGGTTTACTAAATGTTCATTTAAATGTATTGTACTTCTGGCGTTTAGATGTTTCCAACACACAAGAATTTTAATGCACTTCTAACAGTGTCCTATGGTACTGGCTGGATGAGAACACCGCATGACAAAAGTAGGAGGTAAACAACTCATAAATTCCTACATTTATACAGGAATGTTTTTAATTTATGGCAAAAATTACCGTACCGCGTATTTTTTCTAAATTTATTTGGAAGTATAACTTCCGTATTTTGTTGCAAATGCACGATACCAATCCCGATGCTACCAGTCAGCCTGTGCAGTTTTGATTTATTTATTCTTAATTTCAACATTACAATGTCAAATTTTAAGGCATGTAGAGTTATGGCAGCAAGTGATTACACTTTTTCTACTTGAACATGTAAATAGTTCACTTTTTGTCCTCTATTAACATAACATGATTGTCTGGAGGTCGAATCTTGCGAGTTATTTCGTTTATCTTTATTATATTATTTCTTTTAGTAGAAATCCTGCACAGCAAATATTTTTAATATAACGGCTTACTTTTTATTCCATTGTTTTTTTCTAACAGGATCACTTAAAATATTCTTGGGAACTGATAAAGCAAATACCAAATACGGCGATAAAACAAGAGGAACAAGGTTGATAAGCCGGTTTGGGGTAATTACTAGTCTCCGATTATTGCAGACAACCATTTTCATAAGGACTTTTATTCTTCGCCTAAAAGAACGAACACAATTATTTGCATAACATCATTTTCTTTACCATTTTGTCACATATCCATAGTTACTGTATTTTCAGTTTGTGTATGTAACCATCGAGGATTAGCAACATGTTTTTTCTTATATAGGCCCCAACCCCCTCCTTACATTGACGTCACATACCTACGAGCAAGGGCGCCCTTGCTTGTCCCCTAAGGAAAACAAATTAGCAGTACATATCGCTACACTAGTTGCGGTATAGATTGAGTGAAAGGGGCGTCCAACGTGCAGACGTGCCCGTGTTAAATTTAGTAGTTTATCCCCAAGGAGGGCTCTAGCTCTTTCCCTGCATCAATGTGACGTGATATATTAAACTGAAAGAGAAAAACTTTCATTTTAGTTCAAAAAGAATATGAAATGTTCATTCTCTATTTTCAGCATTTTTTTTTCCAATGAATTTGTTTTCTATTTGTTTTGTTCATTAAGTTCACGGATAATGTAAAGAACCCCGGCATTTACTTACGTAATACATAATATACTTCCAAAGCTGAGCTTCTTCTCCCCTGGCGTGAGAGCAGGAGGGCATCCACCTGGACAACAGCACCTTGATGTGAGTACCATGAGCTGGTTGAATAATATGAAATAGTAAATAGCAATGAATATCTCGGTACAAATGCCCAGAGAACTGTGCTGTTCGAGAGCCTATTAGTCCCATATACTTCTTTTTAAAATTTGTATCAAAAGATTATTAACATTTTCCTTTATAATAATGGAGTAATAGTGCTGGATGAGGTAATTCAGTTTTGTTTGTGTGTGTGTGTGTTCTGTACTTTTTTTTTCTTTGTTAAACTTGAAGTCGTTGCATGGACCCGTATTAACACAGATTCAACTGTTTAGGTGAAAGTGACGTCGTAATTAGACTATTTTAAGTAGTAATATCAGTTCCAGAATATTTGTTCTTATTATCATGAAATTGGGGGTTGAGCACTGTCTACCACGAAAAGCAAAACAGAGCCCCCATTGATTTTTGGAAAGGAAAGTCCCAGAATAACGTGCTAAAACTTGGTGGGTCACTAATGGTGGGTTCACGCCATGGTATACAAGTAACATGTATCGAGATTACCCACTGGGGTGTTCAAATGTGTGTTTGTGTACAAAAGAAAGTGGGTCACGATCTCCTCCTAGACGGTAAGTTGGAAGAAGTCATCTTAGTGATTACGTCTGTTAGCAATGTCGTTTCCCTTGCGTTGGTAATACCTTCACAGTATATGTTTACAACGTATACATATATAGACCTACTGCACAATTGTTGAAGAATTCGATACGTTTACGCACTGTGAAGAAAATATTGTCCCACGCATAGGGCGCTCATCAGGGCACTCACAGGATCCACGATGACGGGGGGGGGGGGGGTGCGGATATCGGGAATACTCTGACGCGCACGCGTTTTCTGAGAATTCTTTTGACGCAGGTTCGATTTCTAGGCACATGTTCGTATACACGCATGCAGGTATTTGTGCCGTTCGACGCGCTTACGCAGTGTATTGCAGTTCTATATCATTAAGTATAACTTGAATATTCAACACTTCTATCCGCAAAGAGCAATCTGAATCACTAATGAAATATACACCTCAGCATATTTGGGGAGAATGGGTATGCAAAACGATAGGGATGAGATTTGCAACTCTGTGGGTTGCTCACTTGTTCCTCTTGTTGACGGTTTCATTCCTCGACGCGCCCACCTGTTCCCCTTCCTCACACCGTGGCACCACCGAAGACGGTGCGTTACAGTACATACAGGAAAAAGAAAACGCATTCAAACGAGTTTTACCCAGGCTCAGAGCAACGTGAAATTCTACATAGCGATAGCATTTTTTAAAAAACAATGATGAGAACATTATATAGCAATTTTCAATAAGGAAGACACAAATAAACAGTAACAAACCTTTTGAATTATTACCAAAATCCTTGAAAAAATAATGGACAATGCGAACTTTGACCTTGCAGAGAGAAAAATGTAGATATTGCAAGCAAATCTTGCTCATGAATATTTATCACAACTCTGAAGTGAGCAGCCAATCCCAACATGATATTATACATGTTTATACCTTCTCGCGAAGAACATACCCTAACTATTATAGTATATATGTGGATATCACGTCTGTTCGATCATGCAGAAAAGGTCTTCTCGAGACATGATTTTAGCACGTTACAAGAATGTTGTGACCACTAGGTGAACTTGAGACACTGTGTGGACAGGGGAAACTGGGATGCTCCAAACCGGATGTTACGTTGAAAATTACAAAAGGAAAACAGAGGAAATAAAACCACAAAGGATGTGTTCAGTTGCAAGGATTACATTGCGTTGTCACTCCATCTGAAGCAACTGGTGCATGTAAGTATAAGACAACAGCTGCATTTAAACAGCATACTGCCCGAACCCGACTGGACTGCAACACAAACTCTGTGCAAATGGACGTTAAAATTGTGCCGAGGCATGTTGAGTGAGGACGAACTGAGGTCCAACTCGTTCGGTTAAATCTCTTCTGTTCAATGTGCGTCTATCATGAGAGCCCACTGAAACACGGCGCGACTGTTTCAAACGACCCACTTTGAAACGTTGCAATGAAATCTGGTCCGGGCAGCGTGCGAAAGTCTTAAGACCATTTGGATTATACCGGTCTCTATGATTACGCAATTCAACGGCTATCAAACTGACCTGACAAAGATATCTTCTAACAATATACGATCGACATCATGACTTACATAATGGTTATTTGAAATATCTCCGATGACTTCCAAGGAATCTTGAACCTTCGTTAGACACTTCAATATCACGGTCGTGAACCTATGTTTGCGCAGAAAAATAACCAGAGAGTGCATAAAGTGACTCATACATTATATTAGGAGTGGGTAATGACAAATGCATTCCTTTTAAATATCTTCTACTATGAAAGGATTTGCAATCAGATTTCATACGAGAGTAAATGAGATGTCATATATGACAATATTTTACTATAGATAGTGCATAAAGACCTGATATATAAGGCTATGTACGAATATATATACCTCTTATATATATATATTACATGTTGGTTTTTATTCCGTAACTTACAACGTATCAAGTCTATATATTTGAATAAAACATTGCTAAAGATGTCCGACATATGAAAGTCCGCTCGTTTAAAAGAACGATGCGTCTCCCATAGGAAGATATTTATACCTGTAAGAAAAATCTTTATCCAGCTTTTCGTGCATTATATCTTCTGAAATGTTCGGCATTAGTTATGTAAACATTTTGATTTCAGCTGACTTCAATTAAAAGTAAAACAATATAAATCATTGTAATCAAACTTATTTTACAATAACCCCCACCTCCGGACACACATCCTCGGTCGAATAATCTCTGGTCTTTTACCGCCAGGTGAAAGAACAACCACCTGGACAACTATTTTCCGGGGGTATCTATCGGGGGGGGGGGGGATAATTGACCATGAAGGTATTTGTCCGGCCACGCCATAGGCAGGTCAGGTTGAGAGGGGTGTCTTTTTTCAACTTTCCTTAAGCCTAGGTGGTCAAGCATTTCCACCCCTTCGTGACCCCTCCCCCCGCCCCTCTTATTTACTACGGGCCTGCAATTAATCATCTGTTGTGCATGTTTACCCTCCAGTCGGGAAGGACTCTGCATAAAGAAGACTACGTAAAGCCTTCTTTCGCTGTCATTTACCTATCCTTTAACTTGCTTATTAAAAAAAAACTTACGTTTGATTGCCGTCACTACTGGTTGTGTTGTATTGCATGAGGTAAGTAGGGTTAGTACTTGTTCTTTCGTAGAGGAATGTACCCGTCATCTCAGCGCCAATGCTCTTGTCATTTTTCTTATTTTCGTCAGAGCGGCAAGCCTGTCAAAAAAACGAATTGAAGCGAAGGTCAAGAGAATCACTTAGTTATGTATGAAATTTCGAGATACGATTCCAAGTTTTATCGACTGCACATGCTCAGTAAACACAAGAACTTTTGTAGATTTACAACTCTATTGGGAGTAGCTTCCGTCAGAAAGAGTCATAATTTTCAAACCGTTATGGGCCCGTACGTTGTTGGTCACTCTGGCGGTAGCCTAGTTTTTATGACAGTGTTGTGATCGAGTCACTAAAGTTCGAGTCTCGAGTCGAGTCTCCCACTAGTTGAGCCAGAGTCGAGTCAAAGTCTTTCACTAGTCACGTCGAGTAGAGTCGAGTCATCAACTGAACTCAAGTCATGTCGAGTCGAGTCGAGTCAAGTCAAGTCACTCTGTCTATTCGAGTCATCTCGAGTCACTTGAGCATATTGACCTACAATTGACCTATAATACTGGATCAGACAAGCAAGTTCTATACACAATTGTTAAACATGCTGACTTGGTCTCCCCCAGATCCTGAAACCGTTGTTGGAGTGGGAATTGTGCCTCCTCCTTTCACCCATATGTCAACGAGTATCGAAATAAGAAGAATTCTACCATTACAGATTTTCAAACCTGTTCACTTTGCACCGCACAGCTCAGTTTCACACTCCAATGTCACTTTAATTGTCATCTAGTTCTTTTTTCTTTCCTTTTTCAAGAATAACATGTCATTCCTATTTTTGTATCCAGGAATCTATCAGAAGCTCGTGTTGATGTCACACCACCAGGTATCAATTAAAGTGTTCATGTAGCAAACCTTTTCTGCAATTAAAAAATATTACAATAAACGAAAAAAATCAGTAAAAACGAAGCCATTGCAACCGAGTGCCACACACAAAAATGATTTTTCCTGTTAATCACAATCTATTAATCACAATTATTTGGTGAGCATAACCAAATTAATCATACTTAAAATAAATGGTTTGTTCCTTACACCCTGAAAATGACTACAGCAATATGACCTTTATAAAATTTTGTAGCTGTTCAAGGAAGTAAGACATATATGCCATTATCCTTGATTCCACTTTTGTTTAATGATTTTTTTTAATGTCTTCTTACCAAATCTGATCACGAAAATGTGGAAAGTCATCAAGATAATCACTTCAGAATAACACTACCATTTACCAAACTATCAACCATGGCAACCTGAACAAAACGACATTCTTCAGTAAACGAGAATAACCCAACACACTGGCATACATAGTCGCCTGTAATCAGTAAAATTCGAAAATCTGTCCTTCCCCTAGTCACCAGTTACACGAATATTTATCAAACAATACCCAAATATATACATGTATCACCCCTCTTATACAAAAAAGAGAAAATACACATAAAAAATGAACATCCTACCCACGCAATTAGCACTGAAACACAACTGTAAAGCTACTGTAAATGTGATATATTAACGTTCATAATCTATGGCCTACACGCTGATTGAAGCCGTTGGTGTACGAATACAATCGACAGAGAATCTAGACAAATTCTGATTCTAACGGGTCAGCTGTTTCCATTGTCGTTTGCACTGAATCAACTGGTAGTGTATTTCTTGAAATGTACATCAAAACAGTATTAGATATCATATTGTTTGCTGATGGTTTGACTCTAGTCATTGTGAAAAGACTTGAGTCAAGTAGAGTCATCCGGCATAGTGACTTGAGTCGAGTCCCTTCCACATAGTACTCGAGTCGATTCGAGTCTTTTGCTCTTTCTCAAACTCCTGACTCGAATCGAGTCTTGACGAAAGTGACTGAGTCAAGTCGAGTCTTCAAAAATCGTGACTGGAGTGCGAGTCGAGTCGAGGCAGTGACTCGAATCATTACAACACTGTATTATGAGGGGTGTTCACTATCAGGTTGATCGGATCACGTCTGTCAAAGAATCTTGGCATCAGTGCTCGATTTTTTTGGATTTTACATCAGTCGTAATGTTTTCAAGTGGATTTAATTGACGAAGATGCTCATTTCTAGTTCTAGCTATTTCTGGCATACTAGCCTATAACAGATAGGGAGTGTCGAATGTGCATATGTGTACGTTCACCGTGTTCAGTAAAAGTATACGTATTTATTGACCATTTGGCAACTTTTTACCAACTTAGCTGTTTTTTTTTTCTTACAAATTAATGCGGACGACATACAGTGACAATGGAGGGAGGTAAAAAAATGCACCAATGAGAGAGGGGAATGTAAGTCATTGTAGTGTTGTGGCATAGACCTCGTCCAAATGTGTGTATGTACATACCAACGGCAAATGAACCGACAGTCAAGAGAAAGTGCTGAAAGTGTTGTACGTACCATGGCATTTTGGCAGTCTCCCTGGCTAAAGGGGTAGCAAGGATCAAAAGAGTACAATCCGGTATCGTTACTAGATTCATCCGCCTTGTAATGAAGAAATCTAGAAATCATAAACACAGAATTAAAGTTTGTGCAACGTCTCATATTGCGGTTAGCTCTAGGTTACTCAATTTCATCGGCTATGCCCTACTTTTTATAGAATACGCCCTACCGTTTATCCACTACGCTGTAGGAAGCCACAAGTTGGGATTCCACACAATTCTTTGCAATTTTCCCTTTCTTTCCCAACTATACATCCTCAAAGTGACCCACGGTTCACCCGTCATCATCAGTACTTTTCTTTGGTTTCACTTAATAATCATTTTAATTGATTTAATGGCTCCCAACAAGTCAAAACGTGAAAAGGGGTAGCAGTATCAAATTTGTTAATCTGGGGTACTTACTGTTGGGAACAAGTACACAAACACGCACGGGGCAGTTACCCATCTGTAACGGTATTTTATATTCAAGCGCAAATTCAGTGTATCGCGTAATGTATTGAAGATCCAGCAACTGAAATGTCTTTGCGCACCAGTGACAGTGAGTTCACAGCGAATTAAATGAAAGTTTACTAGTCAGGAGAAAGTTTACTAGTCAGGAGGAGACTGGAAGTGTTTTGTAGTCATGGTGAGCGGCCAGTTTCAGGGCAACACTCCCTCATCCCGTTCTGACCAAACCCACTACCCCGATAACTCCACAGCAATGGCCCGAGCAGTTTGGCGATCTTTCAAATTTGCCAGAGTATAATTTTCGAAAGCATAGCCTGGTCTTCCGTCTTACATTTTCTGCCTTCTACTGCTTCTCTGTCTTCCTCCTTCTCTCTCTGATTTGCATCCTCTGTCCACCTCTCTTTGTTCTTGTCTTTTTTATCTTTACTTTTAACCCAGTACCCCCCACCCAACATGGACATCCTTGTTGTTATCTCCTTCCGCAGCTCTTGACTCATTTTCTATCACGTGACGTTTTATAGCCCGTCGTGTTAAGTAAATTTGATCTTCACTAAGAAATCCTCATCATGCATTTTCACCTAACACCTCACCCCCTCAACTTCTCCTCCCCCTCCCCTCAAATCCCCACCACCCCACTTACCTCTAGATACACTGAAACAGGTGAAACATCACGTAACGTATGCAAATTGAGGTCACTCAATGCAATCAACACCCCCCCCCCCCCGCCTAGCGGTTTTTTTTTTTGCAACAAAAGAGTCTTACATTATATATTACATTTTAGTGTCATTTTTTAAGGCGTATTCAGAGCCCTATCGAAATTTTTCACTGCCATGTAGGCTCATTTTCAGTAGACCCTAACCCCATCCCCACACTCCACAATCACATGTCTCATGCTGCTTCACTCCAAACAGGACACAAATAAAACAAATCGGTTAAACAAGATTTGCAGAATGCATTTACAGCTAGGTTCAGGTTACCCCCCCCCCCCCCATCGGCAGTAATCACTAACCATAATTCCTACTTAATTCCTACATAATTTCTACTGAATTCCTACATAATTCCTACTAAGAACATGATTACACATCCTTCAGTGATCATCCATGTCTTTCCCTTTCGCATCCCCCTTCTGACAGTGAAAGGCCAACCGCATCCCCCCCCCCCACTCCCTTCTGACGGGTGAAATCCTAGAGTGGTAAAAATCAAAAGCTGGTGTGCATTTAACGATCGCACAAACCTATACCCCCCCCCCCCCCGATCGTTTTCTTCTCGCTCTTCTACGATCTCTAACAAGTTTTTAACCTACCTTGGGCCCCCGACTTTCTGTCCAACGTCCCATAGGCTGATGACTCCTTCGTGGCTCACAAGTGTACATTGATCTACCTGGGTTCCAAGAGCTGGCGACAGCGTCGCTGTCAAGATATCGTCAGCGAGGTAATTCTGTTCTCGATCATCCGCGACTGTATTTGAAGACAGCATAAATAACAGGAAGAACGACACCAACCCACCACGTATTTTATTGGAGAGTTTTCGCATTTTTGTCCACCTTTATAACTTCAGTGGTTAACCAATCCTAGCGATGGGCCTTCGGTTTTCTTCTCTTTTTTTTTTCAATTTGTTTTCTCTCTCCGTTTCGGTTTGATTGTAATATACTGGTAACCTGGTACCCTGCAGTTCCGATCAAGTTGATGTGGTACAAAGTTTTTACCAGTTGTTAAGTTACGTGTCTTTGAATGTCCTGAACGTCGTTTGTCCGAAACTTCCTTTGAAATTAACGCAGGCTGTCCATTAAATAATTTATTTGAAAGATTTTTGACGGCCAAGCAATGGTAGGTCTACTCGATGATAGAGCTAATAAACCATACACATACACACATGCGTTTGTAGTTGGATATGGCAGCCTTATAAACTATGCAGCAGGGATAATACTCCATAGGTGTCCCATGACCAAACCACTTCACGTCGGACAAGACAACTGACAAGGGCAAAGTCGAAGGGGGCTTAGTTAAGTGTAGTTTGTGAACTCTACGATTAGCTAATTAAAACTTAATGTTGTTGTTTTTGTGGCGCTACTTGATGCATGTACACAACGATATAATTATCATATCATAACGTGTATTGAGTTTGCGAGTTTTGATAGCACCGGTATTAGGGTCACTACGGGAAACTTCAATAACCGTCTCTCTCTCTTTTTACACAGTGGATCAAGTGAACGTTAAAAAGGTTCGAAGGCATCGTCCAAGCTTCTTGCGAACCGAACAGATGGATTTTAAGTGTGGTTTGTGTTTTGCCAGGGCATAACACACTGAACGAAATTGCACTGCTTCTTCTCGGTTGAAGACGATGAGGAACGATACAGACGATTTGCAAGAAACAGAACTTGTCAAAGATGAGATAATAAGACATTGACAGACATCCTTTAAAACTGTTCTTCAAGCTCATGTACGGGACCCCCAGTGGCGTATACCAGACTTTTTTTCATCGGGGAGTTGAAGGGAAAAGGGTTAAAGTGATGGGGGGGGGGGGTGGGGGGCAAGTAGGAACGACACTATCCATGTGGGACATCAGTTGGCGCGTTAAGTACAGAGAAAATTTTTGGATAAAAGTGTCTGTCCGATGCAGAAAAGGGTACGTCCCAGTCTCTCCGGCGTTGTGAATTTCATCTAAAATTTTCTTTTTTCTGTTTGTGGAAATCTACATTCTCACTACGATTTGTGTAGATCGGATGATTAGAGAATTTCATGGGTTTTACAATTCATTGATGAATATCAACATTAAACCATCATTCATGAATGCATTCTGTCGTACAACAAATCGATACTTCTCAACTGTCAGCAAATTTTTTCCATGAAAATGCTTAAAATCTGTACTTTCAATGACGGTTCCCCCCCCCCCCCCGCCCGTCCCTTGCTGGTTACGCCACTGGGGATCCGGTTCCTCTTCCACATCGCAGCAGGCAGACACAGATACATTGACAAAAGTGTACTTTCTTCACCCTCCCATAACATGGTCCCAGATCACTGGCGTTGTTGCCGTATACATAGCTACTGCTAATGCATCAGTAATATAAGTTATGTCAAGCACAAATAGTTTCTGTTCCGTCAATTAATTTACATGCATGTTAACAAATGAGTCGAAAAGCTGCCCCTTCCATTTCTTTTCTTCCGTTAATTTCCCTCTATTTGCTATACATCGGCCCTCGTATATTTGAACAAGCTGTCGTTTGGAAAAAAAAAAAAAGGTAGAGAAAGCCTTTTCTTTTCGTTTGGACGGTTGGAATAATCAGCATAGGGACTTCTCTGTGTTCCCTAATGCCCTTTCCCATCGAAAGGTGGCGTGTCACTAGGGCATCGACCTGACTTGAAAAAAAACTTCAACGATGTTTCATCATTTCTTTATATTTGCTATGAGTTGTAAGTACACTTGAAGGCCTACTATGGCTGAATTGAGGGGTTAATGAGAGAATGAAAGGGACTTGACGATGAGGGCTAGCGCAGGCTTATGTCATTCACTTGGGGTTTCATTTTTGTCCTAAAGGGAACATAATTGGCTCAACAAATCAATAAAATGCAAAAGTAAAAACCGAAAAAAGGTAAATGTTGGCTTGACATTTTTTAAGAGAGGACAGTGTCTGTCTATGTTTTCGTTTAAACGGAGGACACGATGAAACAACGTGGCCAAAAGATCGACAAAAGAGTAAAGCTTCTCGTAAATGTGAACTAGGCCTATCCATTTAGATATACATCTATCCTTCGTAGTTTTTATGGTGAATTGGCCCAGCTTGCATGGAGAACTCTCGGTCAGGGAATATACATTGCAACAGGCAGGAATTTCAATGCTCCGTTAGGTGGGGGAGTGAAGGGGGATCAGCATTCGAACAGCAGATGCCTACCTATATACTGGAGTGCATTAGTAAAGAGCTCAGCTGTTTGCAACCACCCATCCACCGGTATCCTAGATAAAGAACACGTAAAATAAATATTGTTATCAGAGAGGAAAGTTAATCACTCGCCAATATTGCTTGTTTTTGCCTCTCATTAATGACAGGATGGCAGGAACATCCAGTGGTGTATCAAAACAGTCGGCGTAAAATACCATTGCCACAGAAAAAACCCTAAAATTACAGAACAGTTCGTCAGAAAATAATGCTTGAATAGTGACATTTACATAACTGCATAAGATACTCCCGAATTATATGTCTTAAATAGTAGGGGAGTGGGTATGGGAGTGGTGGGGAATATGATACCTAGTACGACCGGTGCTAGTAGCGCTGAGAGCGTATGAAGATAATCTGCATCGTGATACTATGTGTACACCGTGACGAACGAATAAATACGACCAAATATGTGATGTTCTTCTCGTTATTTCAGCTTTGAATTCAGCGAGCCAATATCCAGTGGGGAGGTGACGTCGTGATAAACCCCCAAAACTTCCGCTCTCACGGATGTTTAAATGTGTGTGCAGAAAAAAAATCAAAAGCTATAGTTGATCCATAATGACCTTACTTTACGCGTACCCCTCCCTCACCCCCCCCCCCAAAAAAAAAAGCAGAAGCAAAAGATAATAGCATGCGGTACACGAGATGGAACATTAAAAAACTCTTTATTGAAAAAGAGAAAAGTAAAAAAGAACAAATTTCAGTACGGTTCAAGGCCAGCTTTCAGTCATACTTTGCACTTACATTATCACTATCGAAGTTTGGTACCCACAAGTTACGCCGAACCAGTATACTTCAATTTTACAAACAGGCCCGGAATAGTGAGTCGTAATTCATACTTATTTCTTCTCAAGTGGCTGTAGTCTTTATACCATATGACTCTACATACCATCGTAAAATGAAACAAACCATGGAATTTAGTTGGCATTTCTACGTACATGTTACCACGAAAGTGCAATCGAACAAATCGCATGATTCTGGTACCGTGCACACAATGGTCAAATGTTTCTAGTCGACTCATCAGAAATAAGGGCTCCGACAGTTACTCTTCATCCACGACATAAGTGAAGCAATTGGTGCAATTATACAGCAAACATTAATTAAATAAAAATACAACCAAACGAAAACACGTCTACCCGCTTGTAGGTTTGGTAGGCAGTTATATGGGGGCAGCATACGTATTTTCAGTTTACGTCGACGGGTTACAACACGGGGGGTGAATGTGTGTAAAACAGAAGCACGAATTTTGCTTTGTAAAAGTGATGGTTTACTATTTTATACTATATTTTTATACAAGTTTAACCGTACACTTTGAGTCAGGAAATTCAGTCGGCAACGATATGAAAAATCAAATCATAAAGCCTCCTTAGTTTCATCATAGCCAAGTCTTGTCGTAAAAGTTGATACAATATTGCATGAATGTAAAAGTAAAAAAAAAAAGAGAAGTACCAAACATGTAAAACAAGAAGAGAATGCAAGGAAAGAACAAAAAAAAATTAGCATGGATATATGAAAGACAATTAGCATCAGTTTATACTCAATGTGTTAACATTCTCAGCCTCTTAAACTATTCTTCACTTAGCCGTATTGACATAATAGCAAAAGTTACATATCCTACGCTCCCAGCCTACTCCGAGCCAACTACCTTTCTTCTTAACAAAAGTGCATTAACCACGATTTCTATGGGACTACTTTTTTTTTCTTTGCGTTTTTTTTTCTTTTTTCTTTTTTGTTTGAATTTGTTTTTGTTCCTTATATTGGGCGCTCACATCCTTATATTGGGCGCTCACATCCTTATTCGCTCAAATTAACAGCTATGTGTGTGTGATGAAGACTGAGCCGTGAGTTTAAGACTGTGATGTGAAACGGCGCGCCTCATTCTTTATGTAGCACATCGAAATCCTGTACGTTAGGATTCCGATATCTACGGTGTAGCGTGCCATAAAGTCAAAGACGAAATTCCATCCCAATGTAGATAGGGTATACGAAGAGGTGACCGTCCAGCGCCATATCTGTGACCTTCGAATGCGCGGTTGAAGAATTTTATTAGTGCTACGTTGTGACAGTTCCACTTACTCAGGCTTTGTGATAATTTGAACTTCAAATCTGCTCGTTGGTAACATATCTTGAGAAATTTCTGGGAAGAAGTTTGAAGACATTTTGCGTATCCACCGGGAAGGACCTGCTGGGTACGTAAAACAATAAAATGTCTAATGAAATTCGGTCAAAAATTCAATGACAATGAAATTCAATTCACCTATTTTGGATACACTTTGTTTGAAAAACGATCGCTGATGCAGGACAGCATAATTCTGAGCGCGCCACCACAGCGATATGAAATGGTACGCTACACGCGCAATACGAACACCTTACTATACATAGCGTGTTTGACATACACGTTGCAGGTCCCGTGCTAGCTTAATCGGCACTGATTCTGTTGTTTCCAACCTTTTTCCTTCGTTACGTAACACTGCAGCAATTCAAAATTGAAAATGGAAGAAAATTGGCTAATATCAATTTACTAGAATTTCCCTTTGATTGTTCTGTTTGATAATGCGACTAACCTCTCTCAAAAGCAGGTGCAAAGGCACGGATTAATTTTAAACGCATTTCTACAAATAAATCAAGGACTGATTGAACTAAAGATGAACTTACTTGATACCGGGTAACCAAAAGAATTTCGTTTTCCCGATTGCTTAAGGAAACTAGTCAATGTTTATAAACTGAGAATCAGTGCAGTTTCACCAGGAAAAAAAGGTACCGATAGACTTAAATTACAGAAAGGCAGCCGCGTGGTACTCTTAATCATATACTCTCGTAGTCCGATCTGGAACCACTTCCGGGTCCTTGGTCGAGAGATTCCGGTCCTTTACCGCATGTCAGCACAAAGTTGAAACCCTCCTATGGGAAGAGAAGACGGGAGAAAATAGAATGAGCAAAAGAGTCCAGACTTTCAATGGAAACAAAGTGCGGAGATGTTCGTTGCATTGTTTCCCGCAATGTCACGTAGCATGAACACACACCAAAAAATTAAAGACACACACACACACAAAAGCTAAGATAAGCTATGGCAGCAAACAAATTACGAGAGCTGTTGGGAAAACCTTTATAGGACAGTTACGCCCCGGAGCTTCCCCCCCCCCCCCACACCATATGCTCATTTGGGGGTATTTGTCCATTCGCAGTCGGCAAAAACGCAGCAAAGGGCGACTGGGCACGGAATGCAAGGATAGACTATTATTATCCCCCCCCCCCCCACAGGGTTTTGTATGTGAAGTGCGGTCAGATTGGTGCATTGATATGTTCATAGGAGAAACGCTGTGACTGGCATAAACCATTTAGCTGTTAGTAGAATAACAGCTCACTGCATAAACCGACTTCGATGAATTGATAGGTGTTCACATTCCGGGCCTCGAGACGCGGGGGGGGGGGGGGGGGGGCTACACTAGCAAGTCAGGAAACACAGACAACACCATGATGAGATGAGAGGATGAGAAAAGCCGAGTGCCACATAACAAATCCATGCAACGCCAAGGAAACAATTTTACTTCACGGATACCTTACCTAAGGAGAAATCGAAGGGCCGTTTAGAGAACGTTATGTGATCAATAAGAATCTTTCAATCACAGGAAAACATGACGAGAAAGAAAGATTTCGATGTATTTGTGGGAGTCGAAAGAGGAGGTAAGACAGGAAGGGGGGGGGGGGACTTATCACGTAAAACACACACCAAAGATGATAACAGCAACGTCATCATTGCCGGGCACAAAATGTCGAGGTAATGACCTAAAGAATGTCAAATGTAGTTTTCATCAAAAAAAAAAAAAAGAGGAGTGATCTAGAAATGTCGTCACGTGGGGCACTGAAGCAACGGGAGGAGCTGTCTATCAGTAAACACTGCGAGGGATCATAAAACGATGTGTTGAAAAAAACACTGTAGCCGAACACAGGCGACAGAGTAAATATGAGGTTAAACGCCCTCTACATACCAATAGCGAGGAACAAAACGCTAATCGCGAGATTCAACACACGATTCAACTTTCAATTAAATTAGTGCGTACTGAATTGATCATACAAGCTTTTCGGAATAGAATAGAGTCACGGCGTCGATCCTGGTTTTCTGGAATAGGACGTGACATTTGGTAGTTGATATTTTGCAGTCATTAAAGGGAAATGAGGCGTTTGTTTTACAGGAAATAACCACATTTTTTAAAACCAGTATCTGTGGACGTACAATGATAGATTATTCAAAATAAGAAAGGACTGTAGCCGTCCTTTCAAGGAATAAGTTTCTCACGGATAGAAATTCAGCTGTTTTGTTGCTCAACAGTAATTTGTTCACCAAAACTTTTCAAAATTTACATGCTGCGTCTTCCGTACCTCATCAAATGCATAATATTTTGGGGGAGAGGAAGCTTTTGCAGATGTTTTTTGATGAGACTGTATGGTTTTGCAACGATTAAATGCATTTTCTTTGCATGCCATGTTGGTAAATTCTAATTGCCCTATTTCCCATTAAAGGAAAAGGCAATTCAAGTTGTGCAATTTAAGTTAAAAGTCGAATCGTGTGTTGAATCGCACCAGAGTGACCAGGGATTTACGCGTACTTATATTGATACTAGGCTATATCAACATATTATACATCATGTGCAAAACAAAAATTGGAAATATAAGAGCCACCTATGTTAGGTGCTATGAATGGGGTATCGCCTGCGGAGTATTCGTCCATACCAGGCCATCGCTTTGTTTTATCACCAGTGGCCATGAATTGTCAAAATGCGAAATAACGACATTGTTTCTATGGGTTAAAGGGAAATAGGGCGTTTAGAAGACGCCAACATGACGTGCAAAAGAAATAGCTTTAGTCATCGTTAAACCGTCACGTCTCATCAGTAAACACCTGACAAAGCTTCATCTCCTCAAAACATTATGCATGTGATGAGTAACGGAAGATGCATCATTTGAATTTTGAAAAGTTTGGGTGAACAAATTAGTGCTGAGCAACAAATAACTGAGTTTCTATCTGTGAGAAACTTATTTCCTGAAAAGAAGGCTACTGTCCTTTCTTATTTTGAATAATCTATCATCCTGCGTCCACAAACATTGGTTTTAATAATATGGGTGTTTTCTGTAAAACAAACGCCCTATTTCCCTTTAACATTGTATATAACGTATTACAATTGTAGAATGAACAACAGTAAAATGTACACACAGTTGGCCTATACGACAAAGTGAAACAGCGAATGGCAATTTACGTCACATTATCAGGAGATGTGTTACGTCATCTGAGAATAGTACGGTTGATCGTTAGAAAAGGTAGCATACAAACAAAAACAATGGGAAAAAAAAGATCACTCAGCCTTCAATCTTCGAGAACCGCATATTCGTTCTCTCAAGTCGTGGAAAAACGACATCTTAAGTAAAGTCGTATGGTCACTTAAGCTGGAAAAGATGCGAATTCGATTCACGGCTTAAAAGTGATTGGTTGACTAATTAACATCTGATGCGAGGGTAGTCATGTTGCTAACATTACTCTTTGCACATACTCGTGCACAGTGAATATTATTATGACAACAAAAGGGTACATAAATACCCACCAAAGAGTGAGGGCCGTCGTTACAAAGATGTGTCCGTAGAGCACAGTGTTTTTGTAGAGAGTTGTCAAGCAAAGACTGACGTCACAAGAAACATTGATAAGACTACCAATCAGATTTAAACTTGTTGTCATTCGATTTGCATATTGCAATTCTATGCTTTTGCAAATACGACAGGAACACGCCCTCGTGACATCGCACTCTTACCGCAACTAAGTGTGGAAAATCCAGCCAAAAGCCGCTGTTTGGAATGACTTCAATCCCCGAGGCTCCCCTGACAATTTTCATGTACAGAACGCCACCGACCAGATACACTACGACGGCGCAAACGAATCTGTGAAAGTAAAGCAAACTGCTGAGTCAGTTCTAAGCCATCATCCCAACACCCTGAAGGGTATCACTGTTTTACAGCACATTTGGAGACATCTCTGTCTCGTGAGAAAGTCATAAGTCCTCGAGAGAGGCGATCAGCTTGAGTGTGGAAGATCCTCATTATTTTTTCCCTTCACTCCTCCATCATCCACCGACTGCCTCTCCTGAAAAGTTGTTTACCTGTCGACAATCAGCCCTTTATAAGTTTATGAACTGTCTGCTGGTTGTACTCACATGATACACAGCACGCTCCCAAAGCTCAGTCCTCTCTCTATTGGCTGGCCATGACAGACACCGGGACAGCAGCAACGCGATGTCAAAGTCATCGACTATTGTGGTAAAAAAAAAAGAAAAAATTTTACATATTTCGTAAATCATGATTATTGTCGTCATCATCGCCGACGGTTGTCATCATAATTGGTGCGACAATCGCTACGACTTTGAGACAACACTGATAAAGATACTTAAACTACTACTAATGATAATACTGTACTACTAACAATAACAACTATAATAGCACTAGTAGTAATAACAACAAAAACCCATCATCACGGCCAAAATAGTGATCATTTTAGCTTTTATCATCATTATAGTAGTCAAAATCATCACCATGATCTTCACCAACACCATCATTACTGTCATCATCGTTTCTTTTCACCATTACATTATCATCATTATCATCATCATTTTTATCATTACCATCATTGTCATCATCATCATCATCATCATCATCATCATCATCATCATCATCATCATCATCATCATCATCATCATCATCATCATCATCAAATAACCATCATCTCATAAGTCCTCATTTTTAAAGTCATCTTCGTCGTATATATACTATCACCACTATATATCATCACTATAACCTCTTCGTCATAACTTTCATCATCATTGCAATCATCATCAGCATTGTCGTTATCACTATTGTCATAACATCACCATCGTCATCTGTCATCATTCGTCATTCATTCTATTGGGTATACTGTCACATAAAAAAATTATTCCAATGATATAACCAGAAAGCCAAAAGGCTTTGTGATTCCTTGCCACATGGTTATATTATAACAAGCATGAATTATTCACATGACAAGTATGAGATCAACTGCAGTTACTGGTCTTGAAACACCTTTAATAAGCCTTTAACCCAAATACCCTTTATTTTGGTGACCTCAAATGACATTTGACGTCCACTAAAAGCAATAGGGATCACCTACCCAGTATGGGGAACCTACACATCAAGTATGACATCAGTCAACATTACTCTTCTGGAGATAATGTGCTAGAAAATTTTCACCTCGGTCACACTTACCCTTCTAGAGATACTGTGTTTACAATGTGTTTACAGTTTGACTCAGGGTGGCCTCAAGTGACCTTTATCTCCACCAAAAACAATAGGGATCATCTACTCAATATGACCAACAAACACACCAAGTATGGCATCAGTCGCAGTTACCGTTCTTGAGATATCATGTTTACAAGGTTTTCACATTGTGACCTCTGGTGACCTCAAATGACCTTTGACCTCCACAAAAAGCAATAGGGATCATCTACTTAATATGACCAACCCACACAGTAAGTATGACATCAGTCACAGTTACTCTTCTGCAGATACTGTGTTTACAAGGTTTTTCCAGTTTGACCTCCATTGACCTCAAATGACCTTTGACCGCCACCAAAAACGATAGGGATCATCTACTCAATATGACCAACAAACACACCAAGTATGGCATCAGTCGCAGTTACCGTTCTTGAGATATCATGTTTACAAGGTTTTCACATTTTGACCTCTGGTGACCTCAAATGACCTTTGACCTCCACCAAAAGCAATAGGGATCATCTACTTCATATGACCAACCCACACAGTAAGTATGACATCAGTCACAGTTACCCTTCTTGAGATATTATGTTTACAAGGTTTTTCCAGTTTGACCTCCATTGACCTCAAATGACCTTTGACCGCCACTAAAAACAATAGGGATCATCTACTCAATATGACTAGCCCACACACTAGGTATGACATCAGACACAGTTACCGTTCTTGAGATATCGTGTTTACAAGGTTTTCACATTTTGACCTCTGGTGACCCCAAATGACCTTTGACCTCCACCAAAAACAATAGGGATCATCTACTCAATATGACCAACCCACACACCAAGTATGACATCAGTCATGGTTACCCTTCTTGAGATATCGTGTTTACAAGGTTTTCACATTTTGACCTCTGGTGACCCCAAATGACCTTTGACCTCCACCAAAAACAATAGGGATCATCTACTCAATATGACCAACCCACATACCAAGTATGACATCAGTCATGGTTACGCTTCTTGAGATATCGTGTTTACAAGAAGTGTCACATACACACAAAAACACACACACACACGACATCACCATCGCATAGATTCCTTCTGCCTTAGGCAAGGAATCAAAAAAGTGAAAGCAAAACTCACGTATACTCCTGGCTGTGTCTTTCCAATTACTTCTAGTGCGTCTTCATATAAATATTTGTCACATTTCAAGTGGATTTCTGTCACTCTGAACGAAAGAAAAATTTTGACGAGGATGAAAACAATACTTCATCAAAGGTGACAGAGAAATATTTGTCACCTATTCATTCATTCAAGTATTTCGACGATTCCAGCTGCAAACTTTTACCCGACGTGACACAGAAAACAGCAAAGTCTTATTGCAAACTTCGCTTTCGTGGAGATATTTCGACGGACAAATGAGCGAATGGAGACGCGTTTCCTGATTCCTAAGTCATAGAAATGCACTTCCCAGAAATGTAACTTCAAACCTTTTTCCAGGGGAGTTTAAAGATTGAACATCTGCTATTACTTATTTGCATCATTCACTTATTTCCTTGGTTAGTAACAAAACATGTAATTACATTATAATGTAAAATAATACAAGGATCATAGCATCATGTAAACGTGGTTCGAAATTGAAACAAAATTGCGTCACAGACTGTTCTTACGAAACAGAGAAGAGAAGCTCTCCGATTGGTTAACAGGATGATTTTCAACTTGTCTGTTGGAAGGACTGGTCCATAAGGGCACTACAGGTAAATACGATCCACAATGGAAATGGAAGTAGGCTAATCGCAAGAATGACGTCAACCAGTTACACCGAAGACAATATTTTGGCCGTTCGTTGCTAAAGTTTGAGAACACGATGTCTTCTTCATTCGCTCGAAATCGTAACACCGTTCATCTTATGTCTCACCAGAATACACGAATGCATTGTCGTGTCAATGACCCGATTATGAGTAATTTTTTTTCCGAATTAGAATGTGTCAAAGGCTACCTATGATTTACACTAAATATGAGAGCTGTAATAGCTTCCTTTCTTGAGATCATGTCTACAAGGTTTTCAAAATTAGACCCTTGCTGACATCGAATGATCTTTGCTCTCCAGTACAGGCCAAATGGTTCTTGCACTCGATGAGATACACCTCGGTTCTTAATGGGAGATCTGCCCAAGTTTTCATTCTTCAGATAATATTTACAATATTTTCCCAATTTGACCTCTGCTGACCTCAAATTAACTTTGACCTCCACCAACGTCAAACGTGATCTTGTAATTAACTTGGCACACTTACATACCAAATATGACATTTGTCCACGCTTCCCTTCTCGAGATGTAGTGGTTACAAGGTTTTCACAATTTGACCCCCGTTGACCCCAAATGATCTTTGACCTCCACCACAAACAATAGGGTTCTTTTACCCAATGTGGTACACCTACATACCAAATATGAGATCTGTCCAAGCTTCCCTTCTTGAGATATCGTGTTTACAAGGTAGGGCGTCACGGACATACATACACACGCACACACGCACACATATGCATGACTACAAAGCCTACGATTATCATCGATACCAAACATTGCCCAAAATGTATTGAGTAACCTGACCCTTTCAAATTCAATTTTTAAATTTTGATAGGAGAAAATTCAAAGGCGATTGCATAGTGTAACAATGGAGACAACCATGTTATCCGGTACTATGCTATTTTTTTTTTTATTTTAGGAAGCGCCAGATTTCCTACTTTCCTGCATAGGCACATGGAATTACACCAAGAGCAGCATTCTCCCACACTTCTATTACTATGGAGAGGGCGTTCCAGGTTACATGTACATATACCCACTGATTAATTTCGCCAATTTTTTCACGTCCTTCGATTCTCATCACAAGGGACTCGTCTACTTCGTCCAAAACGAAACGAGACTGCCCGGCCAGTCCAATTGAGGTGAAGTTGTTGCTCACATTCCGGCAGACCTACAGATTTTTGAAAAGTCGAAAAACGGAGAAGACACTGGCGTCACTTAAGACGGTGGCACAAAATTTTGGGGGTGACCATGGGCCCGGCCTAGAAAACGTAACAGAAAATGTAGATGGGAGGTTAAAAACACATACACACTTACACTCGGCAAACTTGCGGCACTAAATGTTGCTTGTGTCTGCATAAGTGCACCGGGGAGGGGGGGGGGCAGTGAACTACGCCTTCCAATTCGACCAAACTAATGGATTCGTTCTGACAAACGACACAGCTACGAGAAGAAATTATGCCAGTATGGCGGGCCATGGCTACCTTGTGAAGTCTAAGAAGGGCAATTTAAGGTGGTCTGGAAGATATTTTCACCGCAAACTTCTCAAAAAACTCCTCGCCAACTCATGGAGGCGCTCCGCTTATAGTCTCTCACAATTCCCATCCCTCTAGTCCAAAATCCTGCGTGTTCTAGTGTAGTACAGTACTGTAAAGTGTGTAGAGTACTGTTTTCCCGTGTCACACTGTAAACCTGACCACCCCGCGGAAAACGACTTGAGCCAGAGTTAAGGCTGGACCTCAAAATTTGGACAGCTTTGTCCAAATTGTAAATCCGGGTAAAGCTCTTCTCTGCCTTCCAGAAATATTGAGCCCCCATGCTCCTATGTGTGTCTGTTTACTCCTCGTTTTGGTCTGTGAATGAGGCCCGGAAAACGGAAGGCCAGTACGTGCAATGTATACACTTTCCGAAGTAACTGACACGTTATGTAATGCTCACTACAGAGTAAGCTGCGGATATAGTCAAGTGCAAGTGAATAATACAATGTTTTGCGTTGTTCTTAACCCTGTAGGCAGTACAAGTTTGAACAAGGTCTTCGACTTTTTCTCAAATTCAGAAACGATCTTCACCACCCCTTTATGAATATCAAGCAGGAATCACGCACAATGTGTCAGGAAAAGGGATCAACTTATAAGCAAGAGAAAACATATACTTATCTGGTAAGTTTCCCAAACAAGTTTATGTGTAACCTCCTCACAACAAGAAAACAGACATGCACACTTAGCATGCAAATTCACCTGATTTACTGTATTTGTCTCTTGTTGAATTAAGTTTGTTGCATAAATGTTAAACTTAAAGTGGTGATTCATCGGCCCAGGCAGTTCCAAAGCTCCAAACCTTCTAACTCCTCCAAAGGCCTGTCTTGAAGGGCCCGAAATAGTGCATTTAGAAAACACCAACATGGCATACAAAAGAAAGGAGCTTTTTACCACTTGTTAAGCTATTCAGTCTCATCAACAAACATCGGCAAAAATATTAATCTCCTAAAAACATCATTCATGTGATGAGTAACAGAAGATGCATCATTGGAAAGTTTAATTTTGGGTGAACGAATTATTGTTGAGCAACCCATAACTGAATTTGAATGAACTCGAAGAAATTAATTTCCTGAAAAGAAGGCCACTGGCCTATACCTAAGTTTGAATGATCTGTCATTCTGTGTCCACAAAAATTGGGTTTTCACAATTGTTTTCTGTATAACAAACACATTATTTAAACTCCTACACATGTGTAATCAAAACACTCAAACACCCCTCTTCCACCCCGTGTATGTGCTGCGTGATACGAACTACTTATTGCCAATCAAAGAGCAAAAACAAATGAGAATCGTGCTGGTACCAAAAATGAAGCTTGGGGTGATGAGAGACTACCAAAATTTGGCTTAATCAATGATGATTGCTTGTCATCCACAAGTTATCATCAGTTTCATTTTGATGTAATCTCTTTTCTTCTTTTCTGTATTAGATGGGTGACTGCGGTGTTGACACCAAATCTTACCAAAGAATCTTGACATTCCCCCTCTATTGAAAACGGATAACACGGATCGAAAGAATATAGACCAGGATCCATTTCCTTATTCAACGTTGATTGGTTGCTCCACCTGTCGAAACACACGTGTGAATATCATCGTTAAAAATTGCATTAATTTAATAGTGACTGGATCAGTAAAAAAAGAAGAAAGCAGCTCGGTGATTAAAACCCTTGAATCACCGGATTGCTTATGAAAAAAGGAAAACAAACAGCAAGACAATAGCTTAATGAACAATGCAGCAATTAACATTCTAAAGAGAGCTACAAACTTCTCCAAAAGAAAGTAAATGATCTCCTTATATTATGACCGTATAGATCAAACGCAAGAGAAAGCCATAGAACAAGTAATAATAACTTGAAGTGATGAGACGACAATCTCAGTTCTGTTTTGCTTCACATGTGACTCCTCCCTTTTTTCTCCTTAAATAGGCTACTAAGATTTTAAGAATGACAGCAATAAGTATGTTGTAAAAACAAAACCATCGGTAAACAAAAAGACTGAACTGAAAATACTAATTGATGCTTTTTGTTTTTTCGTTTATTCATTTATTTATCTATTCTTTTTTTTGGGAGGGGGTTGGAATGATTTAGTTTCATGCGGTAAATCGGAGGGAAAATATTTTGATACATGGCACGATGAAGTTGAAATCGTCACGGTTCACAGAGGCAATATCACCAGAAGTTGAGATCCGCCAACATCGCAGGAGAAGTTGGGGAGATGATGGGTTGGGTCAGTGGGTGAATGGGAAGGTAACGGGAGGATGAAAAAAACAGGGGAATGTGCAAATGCGGTGGGTTGCTTTAGAACTTCGGAGATCGCCAAACGGAAACGGAGCTGTAATGAACCGATATATCTGTTCTGCAGGCAGCCCTAGAATAATTAATTCCAGCTGTTGAGAACCAAATTCTAGGGTACTTTAACGAAAGTAGAAATTGCCTTCAAAGGCTGTTCGGTCAGAAGTAAATTTGCTTTGACGTGTGAAGAAAGAACAAATATGTACAAATTACGGCCAAGCTGAAAGTGATGTACTGCACAAGCTTCCAGTGCATGTTCTCACCTTAGTGATGGAGTATTTAATATTATCGGCCTCTTCATGTATTGAAAAAAAAAGTAGTTTTAATGGAAGCAAACCATGCAGGAGCTCTCTCAGTTCTGCTACTGGTGAAGACAAAGTCTTTTACCTTGTCCTCCTTGTGTTGTTGGTGAATGCATATGCAGTGAGCAGGTCACCTTGGATGCTTGGAATGTCGTGGATGGCGGGGGGGGGGGGGGGGGTCACAATATCTCTTTTGTTTGCTTGGGGATGATTATCCAGCAACAGCTTTCAAAACTTGCTACAATCACCCTCACAGGTAAAGTGGTCTTCTTATTCAAGGGAATTATTTCCACAGTCAAGTTGTTTATTTCTGTGAAAGGCCTAATGACTAGCATAAAAGTTATAGGCATATGCGCATGTATGTGCAAGGCCTATATCATGCATTATATTATGATCAGCTTACACTTTGAATTAGAGAAAACATGCAGCAGTTAAGGGCGCCACGTAGTACAACTAATTTAATCATTGAAACACACATATGTATGTATACGGACTGATGTATACATATATAGATAGATATATATGTATAGATACAGCCCTACATATATGTAGAGTTACCTATTTATGTGACTCCATAATACTCCTTTAAGAGCGTTTGACATAGAAGTGCTGGTTGAATATAATATGGAAACTAATATGGAATACAACTTACTTCACGTCATATGTCTAAATTTTGAGTATAGGCTACTCTACGTGATCATTGTGTGCGAATCCATTGTGTAAGAATACTGCAATGACAAACCTTGGGGGGAAATTTTGTTTCCCAACAGACCATAGATTAATAACACCCCCGTTCACTTGCATGGTGCACGGCCCTGCCACAGTGTCCGTAGAGACTGCCCGTATACAGTCAAGAAGAACTGGTATCGATACCATCCATGACAAACGCAACGCCGTTAACATCATGTTTTTCATTTCCAAGGAATCTCGGTCGTCCAAGTGACTGATTAAGTGAGGGGTTGTGATAGTCAGTCTACTGACTACGGACTACAGTACGTGCGGAGGACCAACGGATCGAAAATCAGATAGGCTTGATATTACGTTGATTTAAACAAAAATATATATATATATATATACAAAGATCGCATGACACAAATTATCAAACAGATGTTATGACTCCTCCAGTTGTATTCACAGATGCACCGTTGTACAGTTGAAGAACGACGTTGAGGTACACTTTATTCTACAAGCAGGGAAAGTTGCTAGTCTTGGCTACATTTGAGCTGAGGCGGAATTGCACAGAAACGCGGACAGCTTCCACCATTTCTGAGGCACACGACTCTGGCTTCAATGCTAAGAAGTAGGACAAAAACGACCGTTCCAAGTGTCATACCACGCACCGTCGAATTGTAAGGATCCCCAAACCAGTTCAATTAAGGCCTATGTACTAGTGAACATTCGTATTAGCCAGTCAAGTGAATTATACCAGTACTAGTATGTCGTGTGTGCCTACTCTCCGTGAATCTCACGCGGTTAGTCGGTCGGAAACTGAATTGTTTACAGTTAGTCAACCTGTAGTAAACGGTCTCGTGACCAACCTTATGACATCACTTCAGTAGTTACCCACAAGGTTGGCTACATACCAACACAATGGAACATACGCGTTGATAAAGTCCATACTAGACTAGCCTACATGTTCAGCATATCTGAAGTATGGCTCGCATTGTGATATGGTTTAGATATTTCCTCAATCAGTGTCACGGGCAACGCTTCATTGACATCGAAGGTCTCGCAATACCAGGGAGTTGCAATTCCGATAGCGACTCGATCCCCTTATAGGCCTAATACCAAATAAAACCATATGATCATGGATAGTCTATACCGCATTTCCATAACGGAGTGTACGTAGCCTAGGCCAGGCCTACTTACTGCACCACCTGCATCATGAGTGGAGGCATTTTCTCTCAACGCTCTAAATCTCGAATGTGTGATGTTTTCAATTATCAACTGCGTGTGAAAAACAGGGAGACACCCACCCCCCCCCCCTTTCTTCATACACACATTGCCCCAAAACACACATTCTTTTTTTTTTCCAGTGGACATTGGGCTTTCTTCGTGTTTTGGTCTCAGCTCAGATGTGACACCAATCAGTTCTGTCGGCCTCGGCTACTACTGCGGCATGATATAGGCCTACTTGTAAACTGTAGCAAATTTTTGTTTATTATATATTGTACTGACCGTGGAGTCACGGCCAATACCATCCCCAAACAAATGCATGTGCCACCGCATGGCCATACAAGCAGCTCCTTGAGTGTACGTTTTCATGATAGGAATTGAAACTCGGTAGAATTTTCCCTCTCCCAGTCAGCTCGGGAATTCTGGATGTGGCTAAGAATTTTTTTTTTTATCATCCAATTGAGTTTCCAAGTCAGCATGATTTTTTTCTGTTAAAAAAAACAACAAACAAACAAAAAACACTATTTCCCTGCATCAACTCAGCGAACAGTCTACTAGGCCTATAATTCAACTTAAAGAAATCTAACAATTTTTTGGTAGTGAGCTAAACTAATTTCTATGCGGAACTTGGGTTTATCTACGCAATTAAGTCAGAAGATGAAAAATGTTGAATCCAGTCCTCCTAATTCTGCAAAAGCTCCTCCCCCTCCCCCCCCCCACCCACACACACCTTCTCCATCGTTAAACGGTGAATGGATTCAGAAAGTAAATTTCCTCAAAGCATAATGAAAAGTTACAAGTTATTATGATAAGTTATTTATTCTTTTTATTTAGGGTGACCCAGTAGGTCCACCATTTCAACAATCATAAGCAGTGGCGTAGCCAGGGGGATGTGGGGGGCACCCCAGACATTTCTGTGTTGGCACTCCCCCCCCCCCCCCACATACACACACACATACACAAACAGAGAAATTTTGGGAACGCGATGGATTATATTGAAAAAAGAGAGCAAAAAAAAAAAAATAAGGAAACGGAGAGAGGAGGGAGGGATGATAAGTTGACGGAGTTGGGGAGAAATGGTAGAATTAAACTGGCAGGTGGGGGGGGGGGGTGAGGAACTGCCAGGCTTCACAAATGTGATCTTTATATAACGTTGAAAACTAAGGCAAAACAGATTAACAACACAATTGGAACAAGGTGTTCATGAAGGTGTGAAATCGTTGATTCGAGGTTTCGATTGGCCATAAATGCGCCTGTGGCTTATACGCAGTACACGAGTATGGCTAAGGTATGGAATCCGCAGAACGATCGACATATTTATTTCACGCGTTGGAAATACGCCTCGCGAACTGTCAATCTCGAATATAAATGATGTCATGGATTCTAGAAACAATGTTCCTCTATTTTTTCAACCCTTACGCTGAAGTAAAACAAGACATAAATCCCCAAAAAGTATTAGTTGTCAGTACCAACTTAAAGGCTGTAATGCATCACCCCAGACAGTTTCAATTCTCCCAACCACCTACCTCTAGTCCCTCCCTCAGCCTGTCTTACATTCCTCCACATGTGTAATCAAAACAATGGATCCCTGTGTTCGCTGTGCAATACGAGCTGCTCTGCATCTTTCGAATTTGCTGGCAATCTAAGAGTACTGTAACTTAGAACCAGTTGAGAATTTTCCTTTCAGGGAGGTAAAAATATAGCTTAGGGTGATGCAATACAGCCTTTAAGATGTATTGCCAATAGGAACCAATATTCCCTCATATTAGTATTTAAACGTACGTCAATTCTACTACTCAAAGTATGTCAATTCCACTATTTAAATGTACGTCATTTTCATTTTTTCCCTTAGAAAATTGGAAATGTTTCACCACATGTTAATGCAACAAGCTAATGTTTTGCCGTGGCGTTCCCCCCCCCCCCCCATCCAATTGGGGTCTGCTTCTCTCCGTTGCATTAGGTAATGTTCAACTGCTCATCCCAATTTTCATTCGCCCGGTATCGGGCCTGTTGCTTTTACCCAGTATAAGAAGATTCCATATGGGAATAGAATCCGCAGCAGAACGGTCTGCATATTTATTTCACGCAGGACGCATTTGCAGTACGCCTCCTCGGACTGTCAATCAAAACCTTCGGAATTAATGCTGTCATGGATTCTGGAAACAATGTTTCTATATATTTTTTTCAAACCCTAACGATAAATTGAAAAAAAAAAAAATAGATCCCGAAAAGAAAAATAGATCTTCAAGAAGTATTCTTTGTCAGTGCCAACTAAGGCTATTGCCAATACGAACGAAAATTCTGTCATATTACTATGTCAATTCTACTACTTAAAAGTGGGTCAATTCTGTTAATTAAGAGTACGTCACTTTCATTTTTTTTTTTTTGGAAGTTGAATATGGGGGCGTTTCCCCTAAAAAATCCAATTGGGTTCTGAGTCGCTTCGTTGTGTTAGTTAACGTTCAATCGTCTACCTAAATCTTCATTTTTATGTTCAAGCTTAAAATGGGTCATAGTCAACCAATAGAAAAGTGGCTACCAACGATATGTTCAGCCCCTCTCCTTACTATTTACCGACTGTTCCAAGAATATATGAAACAGGATCATATCAACCCATCTGATACGTATTACCACTTCTCATAAATTGATTTTTTATCTCATTAATTGAGAAATTGCAGGTATGAGATCCCTATTTCGTGGTTGGGTACATGCAGCGTGGAACATTCGGAAAATTGCCGTTTCAGGCCATCTGGAGGGTTTGAAAAGCCAAACATTTCTCGCACCCTCCACGCCC
Source organism: Stichopus chloronotus (assembly GCA_021234535.1). Taxonomy (NCBI): domain Eukaryota; kingdom Metazoa; phylum Echinodermata; class Holothuroidea; order Aspidochirotida; family Stichopodidae; genus Stichopus; species Stichopus chloronotus. The sequence goes on from CM037846.1 coordinate 22,925,720, forward strand.
TACGATGGTGGCGTACCTCTTGGATAGTCATGCCTTTACTCAGCCCCTTCCAATACTTTTTTCCCATTCTGTAGCCTTTAGTTTAGGTTCATGGGTGCAGATGTCAAAAAAGTCAATTTTGCACCATGATTGAGCAACTAAAGGAGGACAAAAATGATCCTTTTAGGCATGGTGTGGGGATGCCTCATCTTCATCGACCTCTCCTTATGCCACGTATTTGTATACTGACTGATTTGAAATCCTGACGTAAGCCCTGGGGGGACTCATACTCCCCGGCCTTGTACCCACCCCTCTGACGGCAATCAAAAATAGGAAGGAGGAGTCGATTTTGCCCCCTTCACAAGAAGAACCCTGGCTTCGCCCCTGGGCAATTCTCTGCAGCTTTTTGAGGAATGGGCGCCATTTACCGCTGACTTCTTCTCATAGCGTTGTTTGGGAAGCGAATGGAGTTGCTCAGAGTAGTTCATGCATGAAATCTCACATGCACAAACTGACCTGCAGTGCCCACCGGTTTCGTCCACGCGTCGTTCCCGCGGTAATCGTCAGGTGCTCTACCAATGTCGGTCCGAACATCGTTTGATCTCCAAGAATCGGTCGGCGTCCTGAAGAATACCATAAGGGCATCCGGTGAGAGTCGGTCAATTGTCGGATGAGTACCCGCCGGAGACCGGCCTAGAACCGTTACTGAAATTGGGCATATATCCAGACAATACGGCCAACCACTGATCGATCACTACCCGGGCAACGTAAAGAACCCGTGCGGGCCCCCTTTCAGTGTGACCGTGTAAGCGTTATCAACAGACTTTTCTCCGATCTTCTCAAAGTCGCTTGACGCCTAGAAGTCGGACAACTTGACCGGGCGCCTGGTTAAATGTAACCTAGACATAAGATACCTCGATATAGTTTTGTAGGTTAGAAGTTGTTCTCTGTCATATGAAGATTGACTGTGGGTTGAATTTTAGAGATAACCTTCAGTGTAAAATTGTGACGAATGTCACACTGTCTCACACCCTCCCATAAGCGGAGGAACAAAGGGAGGAGGTGGGGGTGGGTTAAGGCAGCTTCCAATAATTTTGCTGGGGTCAGCCCCCCCCCCCCCCACACACACACACACTCACAGAATAAATGACTTGAAATGTAATATTCGAGTTTCTGTCATGTCAGTTAGATAGCTGGATGATCCGAAGTTATATTTGTTTTAATATATGCTTACATAATCAAATTCAAGATCAAAAAGCGTTTTTGATAGATAAATAATAATTAATCTACTGAATTATATCATCAACATGCCACTAACCTACTGATACTACCCATACCACACAAAATCAGTCACGTGACTGGTATTATTGATATCTTCGTCTTCATTTGTAGCTTTCATTATCCTCTAAAATGTTTAGAATCTCGGACCTTCCGGGCATTTCGAACTCTTGCCCCCAACCGGGGTTTGCCCCTGAACCCTACCGGGGACTCTTAAGCGGACCCCTGGATCACAGCCTGCAGGGGATTTGCGCAAACGTATTTCCCCTCACCCCCACCACTCCCAGTAGATTACATCTTCTGCCGCCAATCCTTCGCATATCCCTGTTTGATCCCTCCTAAACAAACTACTTGATTTTGCCACTAAGTGCTGTCTCCGCGGTTTGTTGCCTGGAAAAAAGGAGTTAGTCGGCAGGAATACAGTAAACTGTAGGACGCTATCATAGGCAAGGTTTTATAAATTATATCCATTACGGCTTAAACTATGTGAAGCACGGGAAATACATTCATAACATCGTTTTTTTTTTTCACGTGATTGAGCTGTAACAAATCTTTTCGCTAATGTTGTATATAAACTTCCTACATGGCATAAGAGTACTCATTTTGAGAGACCGTCTGCTTCGCAGGTCTAATTAGAAGAAATGTCACGTGACCATTGTTGCATGATTTTCGCTATACCAAACACACGCACACATACACAAAAGACTCACAGTCAAATTATCGGTAACTCATTTAATTGGCCTGCTTTCATCATACACACCTTAAAATTTGGTGTATTAGTTCTGTGTAATGCTCTCTTTTCATAATGTGGCCAAGGGGGGGGGGGGGGGGGGGTCGGAATCACATGATGAAAGCATATTTCATTAATTCTTCCACGTTTACGTTTATATCTATATGTCAACTTTTATCTGATGAAAATTGCAATCTGATTTGATTCCCTACAAGGAAAAGGACATGTCATATTCCACCCAGACGTATTTTCGTGTTTGCGTCCCCTGCCGAATGCATATGATTTTTTCTTAATTTGCTTTCGACTGCTTTATTCCGACTTAACTGTTACAGTGCATCAAAATTGATCAAATGGGGGAGGGGGGTGTTCGTAACACCATCACTGTCAGTGCTTTCAATGAAATTAATAAATGTGTTCAGGTCAAAGCAACTTAGGCCTACTGGGCCCACCTAACACAAGAAATGGTAGAACTGCCTTTTAACTACAGTCATTTAATTCCCACAGGCTATGAAATTTCAGTGTCAGTTGATGTAGGCCCTACTTGTTTGGTTTGATAAATTCTAATATACTCTCAAGTTTGAAAATTATCATAACGTACCCTTAGTGGTTAACTGTTATGATAAGCACAGTAAATTAAAAACATCTTTTTGGACACAACAGTGAGCTGTTGTTATGGTCATAATTGTGACAGATCCCCAATGATGCTGCCGAAACGGTGTCTGCACCGGCGAGAGAAGAATGACAAAATATCATTTTTTCCCTTTGTTGCACTAAAATATAGTGGGTACCTGCTTTCAGGTTGTTTACTTCCTGAAGAAGACACTGCAATATAAAAACCAGGGGAAAAAAGTTCTGCCCCCTTCTCCCCACAGAAATTACGGGAAAGCGATCATGCCAAAATGGAAGAAAAGACATGAAAAAAGAAACAAAGAAAAATACAACGAAAACAGGGAGGGGGAATGGAAAGTTGGTGCGTCCGCCAGAGCTGTGTGGGGGTGTAAGCTGAGACTCGCGATGGTATAGTTGGGAAATATTGGCTGCGATAGTGTATTTGTTTATGATATTGACAACTAAACGAATTAACAGAATTAGCAAAAACATGCCTTCTTGAAACTCATTTACCTTCCGCACTCTAATTATTAACATTTCTAGTCTACTTCTTTGTGTTACTCAGCAATGGACAAAGTTTTAACACTTATACAAACCGACTTTTTTTTTCTATTTATCAGTTTCAATCTCATCATTTTGTTTCCCCACATTTACTACATGCCCTGTTCAACTTCTGTCAGAGGTGCGAGTATGACGCAATGAAAAAGAAACTCCACATATTGCAAGGGGTGCCATGCAGGGACTCAGTACTTCAGGTTTTGTAGCGAAAATGTTATTTTCTGAACACTGACTTTCCAATTTCTAGAAATGTGCATCTCAACCCCCCAGATGTGGGGGGGGGGGGCTACTGGCTAGTCACGTGAACACCACGGACCACTAGTGAAGCAGACAATGCAATTTTTTTTTTTGGTTTTCATGACCTGTGATCTTTAATCTATGACGTCATCCGCAGGGAGGACTCAGGACACTAAACCCGTCCCAGAGCACCTAACCACCCATAGTTTGAGGTTCATCCGACTTACCGTGGCCGTCTAGGGATCTTGACACCCTTCAAGTTTTTTTGTTTTTTTTTGTACAAACACACAAATTTCGACACACGACCTTTCTCACCCCTCCCAAACAATCGATTATCTCGAACCACATGTTATTTCTATACCTCGGGGTATCCCCAAATTAGAACTGCTAACCCACCTTTCTTTCAGCTGAATACCACAAGGGTGGTATAACCAGCTGCCATTTAAAGTGTCATTTTTGCAACTACACTGCAAGCTCTATGTAGTGCAGTATCTTTCTTAACGAAAATTCTCAAAATGCGAATTAGATATGCTCTGATGCGGATTTTCAGTGCGACCGCTCTGGTGGGGGTTCCTCTCTATAGGAATTATCTTAGTGCGAATTCCAAGATAATTCGCAAATACCGCCCTCAAAAATGTGACCTTCGCACTTTCCAAACCTACTCAGGCTGTCTCATCCATCCTAGGATCAGGAAGTACAAGTAACGTTGCTTTCAGCACTAAACACTGTGTACACGGCACAGTTTTCGTACAACTTCACACTTTACAATCGGTCGGTACGTACTGTACTTGTCAGGTCCTGAGCTGACACACTAATTTTCCGGGCACCATGTCGCAGGACTTACTATTGAGGCTTAACTGGCTGTGTTTATAATCTCTGTTCAGCTACTCGATGACTCTTAGTTGAATTATTCCACAGAATTCTTCCCCTGGTAAGAAATCTTAAAGATTGTCAAACGTCAAATGAGTATTTCGTTTTTAGAGTTGCGATTGTTGACTAACAATTAGCCAATAACCCCTTACGTTAAGCCTTGGTTAGGTCTTACTATAGTGTAGGCCTAACAAGTAACATAGCCTACACAACACTGTCAATGTCATGTCAATTTTGTGAACAGTACACTGTGTGTAACGTAGTACAATTACTGATTATAACTTTTTAGTGCATTCAGTGAGCCTACCAGTGTATCAGGTCTAGATTAACTGCAGGCCTGAGCCTATTTCAGGCAGTTTTTGACAATGATAATTGACATAGGCCTGTTACTGTGTGCACCTGTGGGCCAGCCAGCTGAAGCATGGAGATTTCTAGTGACTGAGGCCGGGTAAGCCTGTGCCTAGGCTGGACCAATATCAAACAGGACTTAGGATGTATTGAAGTCACAGACAAAAGCTTCTGCAGTTAAGGCCAGCACTTCAAAAAATTATAATTACCACTCTCCAGGAGACTTATTTCGGCTCTAATTTAGAATCAGTGACTGGCACTTACCTCAGGAATCTAGAGCAGGTGCACCCAACACAATGGCTCACGACATGATGAAAGTGACGTCAGTTCCAGTCAGTGGTTCTAAAGTAGTACTGCTATTTGACAATACTACCTTCCAATGTGAAAAAAATGTATGCTTAAATGTTAGGTTCTATGCTGTAATCTTGGCCTAGGCTCTACTCGAATTATGTTAGTTTCCACCCTTAGTGATTTCTGGCCATAGAAAAATATTGTTCCCCCCCTTGATTTTGTAGGGTGGAGAACACCGCTTCAAGGGGCAAAAACTAGAAAGTATAGACGTAACTTCAGCCCTCAGGAGAAAATGCCCCGCCACAGTAGTATTGGGAATCCTTCAATCTAAATCTAGTCATACAGCTCATGCATGCTTTTGGTCTCTGCTTTGTCTACTGTCAATCCAAAAGTCATGTGGTGCAGTTACATGTATGCTTCCTTCTATAAATTTGTTTCATCACAATTTGTACAGTAAATATGCCATGTACATAGGAGTTGCTGTATACATCAGTGCAATTGTTATGGTAAGTGTTTCATAAAGCCAGGATGACTGTTTTGGAATTAAAAGTTCAGTTTCAAACACCTTTTGCCTCCACTTTGTTACCACACATGTTCGGGATAGGTCTAGCATATCTATTTTGAGACAACACACTAACGAAGAATTATTTCTTATGGGTAGGCTAGACCAAGCAGAGAGACAAACTATTTCCAACGTTTATTCCTAAAACAGTGACAGGGAGCCCATTGAAATGAAATGATATTTAGGGACAGAAAGGTAGGAGTGGAAACTACTAGGGGCAGAAACTAATGAATCCCAGCCTACTGTATCACAGAATAGGTTAGCCCAGGTCTAACCTCCCCAAGTATATTGTTTGAAACCTTTAATGTAGGCTGGAATTTGCTGCCACATACAGTAGCACGAGAAAGTAATATTGGACCAGCTCTAAAAAATATTTGTGAATCTCAAGTATGAAGAAATATTAATTAAAACAATTTTAAAAACAAGCAGAAGGGCCAGCTTATTATGGGTCATCCAGTTGAAAATGTTAGATGCACAAAAGTGGCAAAAGTATGAATTAACACGTTCACCTGCGCTGAATGGCCATTGTGCAGTGCATGTGTCCGTTCAGTTCAAAGTGTTACCACCAACCCACCGCATCATCGTCATTCATTTGAAACGGTTAAAAGCAATATTGTAAGTCACTGAGGGATATACGAATCACCTGCATGTGTGCACACTATCAGCCCATTGAGTGTGACCTACTCGTTTCATAATTCGAACAGCTTGGCCGTCTACATGGAACATTGGGAATTTATGGTGGACAATGATGCAACTTTAATTTAGAGACTTTGTATTTTGTTCAAATCCAAATGCATGATTTGGCTATGTTAATGAAATTGACATCTTTGTTGGAACAATTTCTCTCTTTTTCACTTGCTTAAAAAGTGTTAATTATGTTTTAATAGTTAATACCTTTCTGTTTGTGGTAATTGCTCAAACCAATCCATTTCTTTAAGTACAGATAGGTAGCCTTTGATCGCACCTTTCCTATCAATGTACTTTTTCCACCCTTCCTTTTTGGCTTGCGTCAGTACAGTATAAGGAAGTGTGAAAACAAGTTAAAAACAACGAGAATTGATTGTCTGTTTATATACTGAACCAAACATGGAAGAGGAGATTTAGTGCTTCAGTGCATGTTCGGTGGGATTGTACGCATCAAACTTCTCGGCACGCCCTTGTTACATAAACACAGTTCTACATGTTGTGTATTTTTTTGGGGTCTTGATTTCTAGCTTGTTAGAGCTTTTGGGAAGCAGTGAAATATTTGAGAAAGAAAGTACAGTTCATTAAATGAGAATGTGTGATTAAAAGCTGTATAAGAGCAGTGAGAGATTCATTTGTTTGTTGTCTCAAAGGTTTTTTTTGTACATCAAAGGCAAAAACTTAGTACACTATGAATCCTTACTGTCCATGTTACCTTCTTTAGCAAGCACACCATTAATAATAAAGTTATGGGTGTGACCATGTCTCTCATGCAGTATGGTACCAATGCATAACTGAGCGCAAGTGAAATTGAGATCGAAAAATCTTTCAAAGCCTCTTTTGTGTTTTGTAGAACACTTTTTTTTTTACTGTCTCGTAGTTTCTTTCGAACTTTTCTCGAACATAACAATTATGTCCAGGCCTAGCCTTAGTGTTACTGTTTCTCACAGTCAGTGTTAGGCCTAGTCGCCAAATAAAGTCATGAGATACAACTGAAATCTTTTGAATTCTACATATTTATTATTACTGGCAATAGATTTTTACTCTTTTTATTGATATATTATTGCAATTTAGTGTGTGTCTCAGCTGCGGAGAAGCGCGCAGGATTTCCCCTGCATTTGATTTATGTATGTGCGGGATTCCAAATTTAAGCTGCCTGCCTAAAATTTACTTTTGTGCGGGAGTGGATGTATGTGGGATTTTCCCGCCCAAGATGTATTTATGTGCGGGATTAAGGAAACACGTCAGTGCACATTAGCGCACGTTAGTGCGAACACTGGCTCAGAGTGGCGTAAGTGCTTTTCAGAAGCAAGTTTGTTTCAACCTTCGTTTGCCAGCATCCTGTTTTACTGCATTACTCTACGTACTATAGGAATGTGTGCAAAGTATGTCCTTTTTATATATGGGCAAAGATTGGTTTAATATTTTGTCAATGACTGTTAAATCGTGACTTCTGGCCTGTCCCAATGTATAGAAGATATTACTCATGCATGCTAGGAAGTTTTATCAAGAAAAATATCCAGTCTCAGGCGATAATGGTATTGTTGAATATGTAAGCTACTCATCTCCTTTAGGACTGTATCTTAGCTACATATTGTATATGTGTAGTCATTACAAATATCGAACACTGTGTTGATATTGGAACACGCAGCTCAGGCAGCCTCTATCCTAGCTACTAGTAAGCTGCCTGCACACTTACATTAGTCATTTTATCTTCATGATAGCTGTTGCTTTACTGCACCTAACTGAATTAAACGAGTTTAACTACCAAGTCGATGTCTATCATTTTATACAGCAGCTTGACCAAAGTACAGTATCACCTGTTACAACGCTAGTGACAGACACATGTACAGTATGCTCTGTAAAATTTCAGTAATATTTTGAAAGTTTGGGTTTACCGTTCCTTTTCGTTTTTCAGTCAGTATCACTCATACACTTTTGTAGCAAGTCCTTTTCAGAGTGGATATGTTTTCATTTCCCTGTCAAACACGATGATGTGAAATTAGGACATTTCACATTGTATTCAACTGCAGCATGTCTCTTCAATTGGTCAAATACCGAGGTAGTCAGTGACCACTCATCTGTTCACCCTGCATTCTGTGTAGATTGAAATGAACTGACTTTTCAAAAGTATGACACATAAAGTTGACATTAGGGTGGTGTATGCAACAGCCATACTAAGCTATTAGTAACATATTTCATGTAATAGTTTTGTCTTCATACCAGGGTTCCTGGTTGGGAGTAGAAGGAAGCTGGGCTCGTCCTTATTGTGTAAGGTTTTTCTTTCTTTTTTTTTTGTAGCAACCGCAAGTGCTTTTGTTCACATTTGTTAAACTGAGAGACCAATGCAGTCTCAGTGATGTAACCTCCTGTCACTGTGCACTCAGACGTGCATGGAGATGTGTACGGTGTTGTCGAAAGTGCTAACTTGTGTTTGAAGCCAACAGGAAATATTGTCACCTTCAGTTTGTGCTGCTACAGTATTTACACTGCACAAGTACAGTAGCCTGCCAAATGCCAAAAGGAAGATGTTTTCTTTCATTCCTGAGTTTTCAATATGAACAGTACTCCAGATTTGCTGTACTTCAATATGTTGTATAGTACCTTGTTATTCAATTGACTGTGGAGACAGATAACAGTGCTCAAGTCCTTCTGCTGTCCAGATTACATTATATGAGTCATTTCATCAGGAAACAGGGCTGTCATTTTAAGCGGTGGTAAACTGGATATATTGGTTTTATACCCTATTGTGTGTACTGCACTGCCAATTAAAGGTAATCTGCGGTTAGTGCTGTATTGTGTTTGAGGGTCCCCTATAGCTGGTCCAACCTTTAAAAGTTTTCTCACACAGCATTGTACTACAGAACCGATGAAATGGCCGGTTCAGTTTGGAAAGTTACTGCACCATACTGTATATGTGTACAGTAGTGGAATAGTGCTGTATACAAACATACTTGTGTCTAAATCTCAGTTGGAAGTGTACTTTCTTTTGCAGTGTGTATACATGTGTTGCATTGTTTAGGCATGTGGTGTGCCCTCTTCGTCAGCTAAGGTTTTCCTGTACAATGTGTAACTGTGCTCGTCTGGGATCTGTGTGTCTAAGTGCATGTAGTACTTTTCAATTCATCGGTACCGTAGTATCGCCACGCTCGCCCAGAAACCGGACACTTTCTTAATCAAAACAAACGAATCTTGGCATATTCTTTCATCAATGTACTTTGCAGTGTAAAAGGTGTGAAGAGGATGATTTCTTTTCATTTTCTTTTTTTTTTGAATGTCACAAACTATTTGGCGCAATGTAAAGTATTGTGCTGTGTACTGTACCAAGTACTCCGGTCCTCATTAAAAGTTGATTTCAGCAAAAGTTTGAGAAATCTGCATTTCAGAGGAGATTCTGCTGACCTAAAGAGATGATTTACAAAAACACATTATGTCAATGTACAGGTCAGCATGTGACTTCATTTTCAGTCGTTGCTAACAAAGTTACTGCTCAGCGGAGTCTGAAATGCTGACCCAACACAAATGAAGTCAGATATAATTCATTGTTAGTGATCAACAGAGAAACAAAGTTCCATTGTATGAATCCAAACTTGAGTAAGATTTAACTGTACAGTAGAGTGTATGCACAGATAAACATACAGTAGTGGAAATATGTAGAGTACGCCAGATGCATGAAATCAAGTTGTGGCCTGTGTTAAACCAGTTTGCTAAACCACACATGGAGCCTATGTAAATTGCTATTCCAAAAATCTCTGCTTTTAATACTGTAACTCCATGTTTGTTGAAATTTATCAGTCCCATAATCAACCCAAACTAAACAACCATGCCACAAACAGTTTATTACACAACACACTACATGAAGTTGAGGTCACGGGGCTTAGTTTGATTCAAAGTTTTTCTTCAGTTTGTCAGTGTGGCTGTGCAGTATGAGATGTAAACGTGGCTGTTAAAAACTCACAGTATCATTTAGGGATTTTTCCCTACGAAAGGGGTAACTGCTAATGGTAAAATGTCTGCACTGGACTTTGGATTGTCAAGTTGCATTGCAATGTATCAATTCAGAGTATGGAAAGTTCCAATAAGAGAGGTACTGATTTGGGAGAGAGGGGGGGGGGGAGGGAGAGGAGAGATGGGGTTCAAAGGTAAAGTTGTCTTCATTGTTTGAGTACCATCTTCACAGGAAGAATTACGGAAAGTCCTAATAAAAGGCACAGTAAGCCCACTCGGTTTGTGTCGCTTAATGTAGGAAGTTACATTTTCGTCGGTGTATCTGAAACGTTTGCCGAACACCTTACGGGGAAAAGTGATACTGATAGGGATGAGGGAGGAAGGATAGTGATGTAATTAAAGGCTGTTTATTTACACTGCCGACAAGCAAATGTACTTTGCTTGATGTCATGAAATATGCAGTGGGTTTGTAGTCTCATAAAAACAAACTTTTTACGATCATGACAATTGATTACTTAAAAATGTCGTCGCATTCGAGAGGAGTGATTATCAGTGTCTCTGTCGCCTGTTTTTCATGTTTCTTGCAGACTGTCTGTAGTTGCTACTGTATATCTCTCTTTACCCTGTCACAGAAGGGGAAAAATGATTGAGATCAGTCCATCGGACCATGCGTTTCGTACTTAGAACTGAAGTTTATGTCACGAGTGTTCAAAAGAAATGCAGATTGACTTTTGCTTTCGTTTTGGACATTTTCATTTAATTTTCTGTCATTTTAATCATGTGGACAGCATTGTAATCTTGCCATAACAGAGGATGTACAGAGCTGTGCGTTTACTGTAACAGTTTTTAATGCTGTAAGTACTTTTCTGCTGTACTTTCTAATTGTCGAGTTCCATAAAATGTTGTCAAAGGTAGGTACGCAAAGTGTCGATGGAAACCCATTTTGACTTCTCCTGCAGCACCAGGAAAATGTGTCAGGCCATAAAATAGCCCCCTTTGGAAGAGCAGCTGGGTGCAAACACCACTGAATGATGGGTACACAATTCCCCCCCATGGAAGCCCTTAACCAACCACCCCAATTCTCATACCACAGGTGGCAATAGTTGGGCAGTAACCCTGACCTGTCATGTGTTTCCTGCAATTTGCAGTGTAGATCTCGTTGGCCCAACTTGTTATGATACTGTCACAGATTATGTAGTGCTCTTCAGTAGCTCGTACTGTGTGCATTCCCTGTGCACACGTACCTGTGGCAAGTGCCCGCGCACCGGACTCCCAGGCAGGATGTAATTCATTGGTCTGTATTCAAAGCTGTTGGTCGTTTCCAGGGCGATCGGATTGTTAGTCAGGAATGTTGATGAATCTATCGAGATGTGTAAATGATTTTGAAATTATCAGGATTTAAAGATGTAAGTTTATCAGTCAGGAAAAGGGGGTGAAATGGAAAGAAAACAAGGAATCCATGCATGCTTAAAGGAATTCTCCACCATCGCTTCTTATGTCTCTAAAAAAGATGCAAACATTATTATAGACAAGTCATCGTTCTCATTTTCAGGAAATATCTCCAAGAATTTGCAAAATGAATTATTTTAGTAAATCTTCGAGGTATGAGCCTGTTGCCAGTAATCAATCGGTTGTGACGTACTACCGGCAAATCTAGATTGAACATTGCCCTTGATTTTTAGCTCAAGCTGTGGGTTATAGTACTGTTCTGATCTCTCAATTGCTGATTAAAACTTCGTTTCACCAGGGAGTGGCATAGACCTGCCTTTGAAAGTATTTTTCAGAAGTACCTAATTGTTTAAGGATTAGTTGACTTAAATGACGTTGGTCTGTGAATGATATTGAACTGGTATCGCCGAAGAAAGGATAGAAATTACCATTGAGCTAATTACGCAGCTTACCTTTGCTTGGTTTGGTGGGTCTTAAAGTATAAGAAGCAATTAAATTTTTATGTCCATCACAATAACAGCTCTGCTCGTTTCATGTGCTTAGTAGGTTAGTATCTTATGGAATGCATCTCACTGAAAGTATCTTGCTAAATGTAGACATTCGTAGGGTTTTCATTATCTCTGAATGAAAGAGTTTGTGCGTCCAAGACCTTGCCAGAAACGGGAAGAGTGCAAATATGGAAAACTGTTTTTGTCGGTTCTACGTCACACATTTTCAGGCTCGTGCTGAAGCCCAACTTTCAAAGTATTATTTCACATCTAAGGAAGCTTCCTCTGGTAAAATAGTTATGTTTAACTGATAGAATGGTAAAGAATCTCATATATTATGTGAAATTTTTTTGTTGGTGGAGAATTCCTTTAATTTTTACTCGTTTTTGAAATTTGAAACTTTCAGTCCACTTGCGATGTTGTAAATTGCTGTAAATTGATCAGAAGAGCTTCAATAGTGATCTATGGACTTTGTAACCTCAAATTGCAATGTTCAGCCAGTGAACATCTCCAGTTTGCATGAATAGGGAAAAATTGCTGTCATGAAATCTGCACAGTATTTTACTTGGCATTATGTATCAAATTGTGATTTAGGTGAGTCCAGATTGGGAACTTCACACATAAAGTAGTCAAGGTTATCTCAGAATATAACACCCACTCTTCTACTGTAGCATACAGTATGTACTGTACTTGAAATCTAGATGTACAGTAAGGTGTCGTATTAGCACTGTGAGTCTGGCTGTGAACTAACCATTCTGCGTGCACATCACCTTGCGCCCTGCAAATCAAACAGGAGGTTGATTGCTACTTTCGCATTTCATTGCACCCCGTCGCTATGCCCAACAAGAGCGGGCTCGGCCTGCATTAGTGTCGCAAGGGGTACTGTAAGTGTAATCACTAGTGAATACCCACACCAGTGGGTTGTGGGGAACTGCATTTCATTGATCAATGGAACGTCTGTCAGTTCATCCCAGCTTAAGCTTGCTGCTGTGAAAATGTTGGCACAAACAGTACAGATTGCCCATCATGCATAAGCGATTCATGTTTTTTTTTCATTGCCCTGTTTAAATATTTTCACTCTTTTGGAAAATACTGCATACATGTTGTCTCAGCCTTTCCAGTTGATTACCTTTGCGATGGGATATCATCAGTGGGCTGCCTCTGGATGCCATTTAAAAATGAGAAACACCCCCCTAAACAAAAGGGATAATGATTTACTTTACTCAATAGCAGAGCTGAGCATTCATGGACCCATTCTACCAAAACAATGGAATCATTTGATATTTCTGAAATAAAGCTATCATTAATTAAAGGCTATCATTAATTAATAGGTTGTAAGATTCTCTTTCCTAGATTCTCAGTCGCTTAGTTTTAACTAGGAAGCAGCCTTGTTAAAGTGAACCAGGAAAAAGGCTTTCAAAAGCTCAGCTATGTGCTAGAACTGTATTTAGTGTACTGTGAAATTACTCATATGCACCGATACATGTTTGGATATTGTGCCATATCATACTGCCAATTACAACCTCTCTTTGGATGAATCTGCACTTTTTGTTGGCTGCAATACCTCTAACTGTAGGTAGAGCTTTACCCTGGTAATGTTTTGGTATCATCTCAACCAGGGATTCTTCATTGCTGATCCTTCGAATTCTGTTCATGAGAGTGTATATCTTTGGTTTATACAATGCCCTCGTTGAATTTTTTTGTTTACCCCTCTCTGGATGTTTGTGAAGTACAGAATTTGCAGAGATACTTTCTTTATTCAGAACTTGATGGGATTTTAACTTCTAGTAGAGGGGAAGGAAGAAAAGGTAAGGTTTGTATCACACAGGTACGCAGAACTACCTTTGAGGTATTTTTGCTACTGTAGTGTTTGCCTGGTCTGGTCACCCCAAGAGATGATGCCAATCAGGACCTGGTTCTGAAAGTGCTTCCCTCTATCAAAAGTGCTACCAACATACACTGACTAGTGTCTACAGTGTGATAAAATTCAACATGTATCTGAGAGCAATTTCACTGTCATGCCCTGTACTTTGTAGACCTGGTGTTACATTAACATGCAGAGCAAAATACCCCGTTCAACTTCGCAACGAGCCCACACCCCGAGTTATATTTTTGGATACCTGATCGACTGGGGCTGTTCTTTACCTGGGTCTGAATTTTGACCCCCAGTGCAGACACTGCTAAATATTTGCATTATTAAAACGTGTCATGAATGCTGTCCATCAGAAAAGTGACTTGACCGTCTGGTAGAACTCATTGTATATGGCGTGGTTGTCATCATGTGACTTCAGTGTCTCTGTAAAAATACCCTTTTAAGCCATTTGGATGTTTCCTCTGATCTTTGATATGTTTGTCACAAATTGATATTTGAAAAAAAAAAGACGTGGAAAAAAAAAAAGGTGTTAAAGGAAAAGAGGAAAACGACGAATCAGTGTCTCTTACTTTTTAGAATCAAGCATTGCCAACACTGAACTCGCATGACTCGATCCAGCCTGGATTTGTTAATCGCTTTTAATCCCTAGGGCTAACTTCAAACCAAGGCGGAGGTCATCGCACCAAGGCTCAGCAAATTACATCGCTGTATTGTACTTTAAGAGAAGAAACTGTAGATTTTGCTATTTTGTGAAGTACATGAATTTAGCGTTCATATATCTGTCACAGCTGGCATAGACTAGTCGTCCTCGAGTGCAAATCGTCAAACCTCGTGGCAAAGAAGAGTTTGTGCAGTAGATGGTTTGGTACCTCCTCGACAGCTTCGTATCAGGCTTTTTCACATCTAAAGTGCTGGCTTTTGTTTTTCAAATCTTGACAGATTTCTGTTTCATTGATTTCAAATGATTTGAAAGCAAAACCGATGTTTGAATTTGACACATTCTTTCGAACAAAACAGGGTACAAAATTTATATTGTCACACATGTACAGTAAATGCACTTATGCACAAAACTCCCATTCATTGAAACAAAAGTGCAAATAGTTGGAAAAGGATACCTTTTATTTGTCCTCTGAGGTCTACACTATACATCCTCATCGTTTCTGGGTAGCAAGGATAGGATCTCGCCTGAAAACATCTTTCTTTAATTAAGTAGTAACTCATGAAAGTATGCAGTAATATTGTGTTTTGTATTTCCAGCAAAGAATTTTTATTTTTGTACGTTACCATGTGCATACAGTATTTTTTCTTTCAATTGTTTTTTTTTCTCTTCTATGCCTCTAGCATACATACCTTTCTCCATCAACAAGTGAGAAAACATCGCTTGCAATTTCCAGTAGGCTTGAAATACTGTATGATAGTAATTATTGCCATGTGCTGGTACCAGCTGATGATTAAATAAAATGTGTTTAGTGGTAAATTCTGTAATTACCTTCCTGCGTATTAACGCAGCAATCTAGTCGCCAATGCTGGTTCCCCGAAAACTTGTCCAGGACCTGATGGTACAGTACATTAACATTAAAATAATGTAGTTATTTTATGTATTACATGCACCTCCAATACAGTGTGTAACTTTTTGAACAAATACTGTACTGTACTTTTGACAGAGTGACAGAGTTATTCTGTACCTCACTGTAGGACTGACAGACTGAGTGCGTCAGTGATTTGCCTTTTTTTTGCTGCAGGAAATAAAGTGCAGGGAAAAAGTTGGATGCAAAGAGGTCAGCAAAATGATTATGTTCTGTCAATTGACAAATGACACCTCATGGTGTTTACAACAATATTTCAGCAGTGTGAAAAAAGGATATATGCTTTTGGTGCCTGGCAGTTTCGACACTGTTGTGCATTGAGTCAAATGTATCGCAGGAACGGCCTAGAATCGTGAATAAGGTTTAAAAAAGAAAAAAAAATTTTTATCTGTTTGTTTTTTCGTTTGGTGGTGCACAGGAATAGATATTCAATGTATTGTTATACTTGTCCTCTTTTCTGATTACTCATTCAAATGTGTCGCACAATTACCAAGAACAGAATTCAAGAACAATTCCTATTCAAACAAAATTTTCCCCTGCAATGTCCCTCGTATCCTTTTTTTGTACTGGTACTTTGGTTGCTTCGCATGGGAACACCACCAAAGCAGTGGGTGGAACATTTCTCAAACTCCCCACAGCAGAACATCATGAATGTTTTGAAATGTTTTTTTTTTTTTTCAAAGGATTTTTTTCTTGACCGTAGAGTCATTTCTAATTAACGAGCTGCAGGCATCCGCATCCTGGCCGTGATTGGTACCAACACTGACAACGGATAGATCTAGCTCTTTCATTTCTAAAAATAGGCAACCAAAACTAGTTAGCAAAATTCTGCTAATTCACAAATCCATTTGGACGTTAAGTAGCATCGATCTCGGTGCATCACAGGAAGTCGGCAAAATGCAGTGTACGTGTAAAGAGTAGTGGTTTGTATTCTGCATTGTGCTGCACCGCACTACATACTATGGAGACATTTTCCCATGTTTACATATGCATGTCTCATGCACAATATGTGTGTGTGTGTCTGTTTCTGGGGCAATATTTCTGTGCAGTATACATGACAAAAAGGGAACCAGAAGCTCATGGTACTGCAGTATCCTTTTTGTGATCTGTCATGGAAGTGAAAGTAAATGCGGTTTACTTAACACATAAAGGTAATCACCGAACATCGTAATGACTTTCCCTTGGCATCGTTTTTCCTCCTCTTCTACTCGATACTACCCACTACAGCTCAAATGCTCCATGGAGATTTACATGCAGCTCCAGATGTTTCTGTAACTCACAGTACCGTAAAATCAAGTGTTTAGCTGTGTTGGAACTTCACACAAGTCCACATCAAAAGAGCAATGAACAATGAAACATTAGTTGCCTTATCCAGGATTAATTTTTCCTTGCAACTGATGTAATAAATTTTTGTTTGAAAGTACGTTATTTTCTAAGGGTGCTATTCCTTGAGGGCAGGGATTAAATTTCTTATTTGCAGAACAACCTCGACTGATTTATTTGTTTGAAGGACACCTCGTTATGGAATCAGGTTGTCTGAAATAAATTTTTGGCATCTAGGACTTCTACTCACAGTTCTCTAACTGTTTCTGGTGTGTGAGGTTTTCGAGTGTAGGCATATGAAAATGTAGTTGGTCCACTTTGGGATGTAGGAAAATTCTTAATCAGAATGTCGTGTGTGTGCTTAGTGCAGGCACTTCCTATTAATTAACATTTGTGCAGCTTGCAGAATGTTTACCCCGCTTTTCAACAGAAGTCGTAACTCATTTCCATGTTACCAGTTAGAATGAATTCTTAACATAGCTTGCATTATCAGCCCTGAATGAGTTGGCTGAAGTCTGCTTTGCAGACATTTTTTGCTCACCTAGCTCCTGTCAGATTCACAACATACACTCAGTGTTCCCATGTCCTGTAGACTCTGTTGTGCTTTTAATACAGAAAGTAGCAAAGAGAGTTGTCATGAACTAGGAGGGGGGGGGGGGGACTGGTATGGAGAAGATTGGTGGACTGGTATGGAACAGAGAATGAGGACTCCATTGGAGTAGAAGAGGGAGCTGGTATGGAGTGGAATAAAGAACTGGTACGGAGTAGAATGAAGAACTGGTATGGAGTAGAAGAAATTACTGGTATTGAGTAGGAGAGAGAACTGGTATGGAGTAGGAGAGAGGACTGGTATGGAAGAGAAGATTCATATGGAGTACTGTAGTTCACTGAGGACTGGTATGGTGTAGAAGAGAGGACTGGTGTGGAGCAAAAGGGAAGACTGGTACGGAACAGGTTGAAGAGCTGGTATGGAGTAAGTGGAGAGCTGATATAGAATGGAAACAAAACATAACACAAAACTGAGCACATGATTTCCATGGTGCAATATATCTTATGCAAAGCAAGTGTATGTGAAAACACATGCAAGTATAGTGATAAATATCTGCACTGTCCAAGTGTTCTTTCCTTTTCAACCCCCCCCCCCCTCCATCTAACTGCTCATGTAGGATTATTTTGCATTTTTTGTCTCCATGTTGGAACTATTCCAAGTAAAATGAACAATCCTCTGGCATGGATTCAGAATCTTTGAAAGTTAAAATCCACATAGTTTATGCTTTGGAGATCAGTAAAACCGTCCAGTGAATGCTTTGCATGAATGGCGCTGGTCATGAAATATACTTCTGCGAGTATTTCTGCCATTGTAGAGCTCTTCCTGATTTTAAGGTGCCTTCCCACTCCTATAGACGAGATTGTGTGGCATTTGTGTCGAAACCTTTTTTTTTAGTTGTCCATTATGTAGCATCTCTTACATCACTTCATGGATGTCCTCTGTGGAATCACCTACTGTAACATGTAATCTTCTAGTCCTTGATCATTGTGAGGTTTCCCTCATCTCAGTCTTTCATTGCATATCATACAGTATGGTAGGTTGACTGGTGGTCTGTTAGCATGCATTTCAGGAAAAGTGATCAGGAATTTCACTCAATGTGTCAACTTCCTCCCCGTTTTTTGTCCGCATGAGGTCTGTCACATTACTGCAATGTTTGGTAAACTGTCTACTGGTGGAATCGTGTACAGTACAGTAATATTGACATGATCATGTAATTTCTTTCTCCCCCCCAAAACAAACAGTAGGAAGAAACTTATATGACAGACTGACTGGTGGACTGACGTAGTGACCCATTAACTGACTTCTTTGTTCACTAATTGATGGACTGACTGACTGACTCGCAGACTAAGAGATACTGATTGAATAAACTGAATGACTCATTGACCCACTCACCACCTCTGACTGATGCACTTGGGATGTGTGGTGAAGTCATTCAAATTTACAAACAAAAACATGGAACTCTTGTTCTAATTCCACACTCCTACCAGCGATAGTGAGCAACATTTGTGTTTTACGCCACAAATGGTGGTTTTTTACCCATTAGGAGCGCATGTCTGTGTCTGAATGGAAACATGACAGCACTGTACCTAGAACTCCATTCTATATTCACGTCAACAAATTTGGAAATTAAAGTGATTGTGTGCGTAGGCAAAAAGTAAAAACATTGATATTTCTTTTCAAAAGTTCAGTAAGGCTTTTAATTACACCATTCAGACAATCTGGGAAAATAAATAGGTTTCAGTTGGTTAATTTTGCTATATGATTTCAAATTCTTCTAACATGACAACAAAAAGTGTAGAATACGATAATGTAGTGGTTGACAGTTTTCATTCAAATCAATGGTGTTCTTCTTTGAACAAGCCAATGGGAAGTGTACTAGCTTTAAATATTCAGTTACAACTCAGGGTCACTGGCGCCCGTGGGTAAGGTTATGTTCAGTTTGTAGGTTATTTGTAAATACAGTGTTTCCTTTCACCAGATACTACAATTCCCAATACCTACCAAGGAGCAACCACTTGAGTAGTATGTTTTTGATACACTATTGAGACCTGTACTGTTGCATATTCATTATGTAGGCGGTTTTAGTAAGAACCGTTAACTTTCAAATATGATTTCTGTTTTTTACTGTTTTTATGCCAATCCCGTTGCTTTTCGAAGAAGTTACTGTCATTTTCCTTCAATGAAAGATGTAGTCTGTTCATGTACAACTCGCGTGTACATTTCAAAATAAAGAAAAAGTTAATATCAAGCATAATCTTATCTTTTTGGTTTTCAGTACACACATGATCACAAATAGATGAAATTTGACAAGATCATATCTGGCACCCTGTTACTTACAGGCTTACTTTTCTCTCTCATTACTTTAATTTCCTCCTGAAGCCTCAAAAAGGACCAAAATTTAGTCTCTGCTGTAAAAGAAAAAATCCTGTTCTTCGTGTATTATGCGGAGTCATTTTCTTTTTTTAAAAGTTGAACACTGATAGGGAGACTAAAAAAATGTGAAAGATCAGAGTGAAATCCCATGGCAGGATTGTCACAACCGATTCCATGCAGTCATCAAAGTGAAGTATTTTACAGTGTTAACTATATACTGTACAACCTTTCCTAAAGTCCAATCAGGTTTGCTTTGAAACCAAACAAGGAAGTAACAACCACGAAATCTTTGCCAGTGCGTTACCCAGGGTTTCATAGTCAGACATGTTTTCGTGTCTGCGGCTGTTTGTTTTTGTTATGAGCCATGCCCACCAGATAGAACAATAAATCGTACTAGCGTTAATCAAGCTCTACGGGTAAAACCAAATGCGCATCGATGGACCTCATGTGGAATGGTGTTGGAACATTTTGCATGTTCATCAGAATCTTCAGTGTACTGTAGCTAGCATCCAGAATGTCCAGGAAATGTCGCAAGTTTAGTTAAGTGCTGTAATGACCCAGCAGACATCCCCTGTAAAGCTGATTGCAGTGCACATTGCTGTTCTTGGTATGTATGGTAGATAAACTTTAATGCAAAAATGTGGAAAAAGTTCATAATCAGCATTCCGTATAGTAGTATAGGGAATGGTGCCTCCATTTACCTTAACTTTTTCAGCATTGTATGAGAGTGTGGGACATCTTTGTATCCATATAGCGATTGTAGCATATTCTTTCTTTTTTTCGGATGGGACGTAGAGACTGGTCCACAAAAATGTATTGTGCCCCTCTTGTGTACATTTCATACTTTTCTGAGTGTAGCACTGGACATCTCACATGAAAAAAAAAAAATTGTCCATGGAAGTTTTTAAAACCTCCTGTCAAAGAAAAAAAAATGACTTGACATAAATGTAAAAAAGTCAATAAAGGAGTAAAGAAAATGACACACATTAAATGTTAACATTTTTGATACAAGTGCCCAGCATCTGACATGGATAGACATCCTTGTGGCATTTCAACCCAGCAAAGGCATTTTGAAAACTAGTCAATTTCAAAAAAAATAATATGGTGTATTTGCTGAAAGAAAGTCTAAATGTTGTAAAAGTGTAAAAGTTCAGAACATTTCATTCTACATACTGATCTAGTTTCAATTACCACAGAGTGTTTCAGCGTTTAAATGTAGGTACATAAGTCTTGTCATTACTGGTCCATGATGTTTCTCTTTGGACGAACTCGTTGCCCATCAAATCATGCGCCCTGATGTCACCCAAACCTGCTTGTCAGGAAGACCCTACAGTATGGATTGGTTAGCTCTCCCTCGTCGGAAGATTTTAACTTGAGGTGTCACTGTATGTCATTGTGTCAGCCTGATCTCAGGTGGCGTGGGGGGGGGGGGGGACAGGTGAGTTAAGGGACTTTCGAAAATGCTTACACAGATGTTGGTTCAAATGCAATGTAGCTGTACCTTGTGACACTTGAGTAGGACATCAAGTTCCTGTTTTCTTGAGACTCTGGTAGTTGGAAAGTTATCCTAAGAACTGCACAGAAAGTCAGATATTTTATGTCCTTTTACCAATTGAGCAATGGAAACTGCAAATGGCACCATTCTTAGTTTTATGTGACTTTATGTGGATGATATTCACTTTTTCTCGTTGAAATTCCTGTGATTAAAATTTGCAAGAGAACTCACTGATACTGTGTAAACAGTCAAATAAACCACAATGAATTATTTCACGTAATAGCTCTACAATACACAATTCTGGGAAAGGTTTGGTGACAAACTGCAGTGCAATTTCACTTCTTTATGAAGTAAGCTGGGGTCTGTGGTGTGAGGGGTTCATTCAGGGTTTTAGCTCTGTTAACTATCAGGGCTCAAACCAATGACAAAAGCTCCCTTCCACAAAACAGGGATAATTGGCAGGTATTAAATTCTTATTCATTATGGATTTAAGCCTGTGACACACGTTCATAAATGTGGAAAGTTGGCGATTTGGGCACACCTCAGTCCATCATTTAGAGTGCTATCAAGTTGACTTACGTATGTACTTCAGTCAATCTTTGCACTCTGTGCGGATGGTTTCATAAATTTGTGAAAACTAAGACAAGTTTGTAGGCATTGTTCCTGTTTCATAATAACTCTCTGAAGAATTTGTGACATGGGAGGCCAGTAAAGTAATATCAAAAGCTCACTTCAGTCATTTTCTCCCCCCTTACAGGGACAATTTTATAAATTTATATAAAAACTGAGACAAGTTTCTATATTGTGGAAGACTTTGTGACACAGAGACCGGTATAGTTTTACAAGCACTTGCCCCCCCCCCCCTCCCTTCTCCCTCCTCCTGATACCTATACAGGAGTTTATTGACCTTTTACTGTATGTCTGCCTCATCTGTTCCTGTTGAATTTCTGTTCCACAGGAAATATCTCCAACCCACAAGTAATGACAAAGCAGTGTAAATTGTGGTGAGCAAGTCGTATGTTAAAAAGTACAATAGTCAGAAAAGCTACCGCAGCAACCATTTTGAGCTATTACTGTAGAAGAGTTTTTCATTGCAAATTGCTCTCTCACCCTACGGTAGTGCCTCCAACAGTCACACAGGTATGGTTCCCGGACAAGAGTATTAGCAGGTATGTGTCAACGTTATTTAATGTTAGGTGTAATAATTTTAGAGAGTTTCTGGTTGACAAGTATACAGAATTATTCCCAGTGCAACAGCAGCAATAATGTAATGTAGTTTGAAACAGTTGCCAAATGTGACCACTTCTGGGAATCCTGGCATTTAGTTATTTAAATTAGACTCATTGAGTTGTTTTGTGAAATTTACAAAGTTTTTCTAAACCTGTCAAGTTTCCTCCACATATTAATGACAAATGGTCAAACCAAAAGGATCCCAATGTTTCACATGCAGAGGAACATTAATGAGTGAGTAATTAATGATTCAGTTTGGTTTTTGAAAAATGTGACCAGACACTTTTCATGTTAGTACTACATACACATGCACGCAACCAGTGCAAGAAAGGGTCAAAATTTCAAAACTTTTGACAGGTTTTATAACTACTGGATGTGAAACTTGACTAATTAAGCAAATTTTAAGTATGACCATGTGTTTATACCCTTTAAAATCACCACAATCTTCAGTGATATCAACTCAATGAGCCCCTTTAAAACTTTTCCTAATGATAGCCCCATTTTCCATCTGACGCTCCTTTGCAAAAGCAAAATGTTTAAATAGGGGATTGGACACCCTTTCCCTTTGTACCCTCCCTAGGGTAGCAGTCAATAACTTGTAAACATTTCATCTTGGATATATGGTGGCCAGGTAGCATACATTCATCGTTGAAGCCAATGTTCCTCAAAACCACTGCAATGTGTGTAACGTAATGTATAGCTCCGCTTTAAGTTGCACTTTTACCCAGTCGTCATGGTTACACGGGAATTAGGTTTCACAATTTATCTACAAAACTGCAGAAGGGGAAGTCCTGGCTGGGTATTGACATTTCGGTCACAATGTAAACATAATTCGTTAGTGTCAGTTTGTGTGTCTTTGCCAGTAATGGATCAAACAGAAGAAATCTTTCTTGAATGAGACCAGTATTTACTTGAATGGTTTTTAACCGAGTTGTCAACTGCACTAATCCACTCAGTGTTACATTCCTCCCGTTGAAATTGATTTTTCAGAGGCTGGGACCAATTTTGCACAGGTTCAAAGTTAAGCCCTTGTTCCCACATTCTTTAATAATTAGTAGAGTGTCTGATATTTGACATGTCTTAAAGGAAAAATCCAAGCTGGAAATTTGAGACTCCATTTTAGTGAAGACATGACTCAACAGTTAGACGTACAGTATTTTGTTTGCCTCACCTACAGTACTGACCATTTTGCTCATTGCTGGACAAATTACGTCCCTCCCGACGGTCACAACAAATGTTGAAGACCACACATTTTTGGACGTCGCCTTGTATCAGTGATTTTGTGCACATCTGCTAAATACCTTTACCAATTGTACATTACAGTAACAGCAAAGGTGAGCTGACAAAATTTGAAAATCGCGTGAAATCGATCGTCAATCATCGATTAAAGGTCGTTTGCATCTCAATTTTGATCAGTCAGGATCTAAGCTGGAGGGAGACGCAGTAGGTTTCAGGAAGTGCAGCTAACCAAACTCCCAAAATGTCCTCCTTCAAGACTCGAAGCTTTGGCATTTACTTTTCCGTTCATAACACATGTCATAGCAACTGTCAGACGGGAGGAACGGCCTGAGAGGAAACAATCACTTACTCAAGTTTTGGAGAACTGTCTTGTGGGTGGTAGGAACATTAAGATCGATCTGATGATGCATGCCTTTTAGTAGAGGCTTCGCTTGTTGTTGAGAACCCTTTGTTCATTGTCTCCGTAACAGGTGGTTTTGTGTAAATTAAAAAAGTGGACTGTTCTGCTGCCCGCGCTCCATGAAATCTTGATCACAAAGTGCCATCAAGTATTAATTCCGAATGCCGTTGTTGAATTCTTCCAATTAGTCTTCCATATGCTTAATTTTGAAATTATTACCCTCTGAGACTTTAGACACCTGGTTAGGTGTCATTGTAATTTTCCTTCTCCCCTCTCTCCCTTCCGTCTTTCCCTAGCCCTGCTAGGGTACAACTATTAGTTAAATCTTTAAATTTATGCTCCTCTGCACTGATTTCCTTTTAGTGTTTCTCTGTTCCTTTCCCAAACAGTGTTCAATTTGTGGCAGGTAGTTCCCCTCCTTAATAGAATCATCCATAGAGATCACAAGAACATTTTCTGTTCTAGGGTGTCGTGGTTCATACTCGCTGTCCCATGAGCAAAAATTGTTCTCCATTCAAAAGCCTGTCCATTCACTCTGGTGCAGTGATTATTACAAGCCAAGGCAACTTCATCCACACAACAATGTATTGTTTTGCTTTTTTTCCACAAAGGTGGTTGCTGTGTGATCAGCTTGGGTGTTTGAAGGGGCCCTTTGACTTGATATGAATCAAGATTGTGGTGATTTTGAAGGGTATAAACACATGACAGTACTTACAATGATAGTCAAGTTTCACATCCAATAGTTATAAAAACTAAAAATTTTCAAATTTTTTGGACCGTAGCTTGCACTGGTTGTGTGCATGTGAATATACAGTAGTACTAATATGAAAAGTGTCTCGTCACAAATTTTCAAAAACCAAAGTAAATCGTTAATTACCCATCAATATAATACAGTAATATTCCATTGTGTGTGACACGTTGGGATCCTCTCAGTTTGCCCATTTGTTGTTAGTATGCGAAGGAAACTCAACCAGTTTAGAGAAAAATAGTGAATTTCACAAAACAACTCAACAAGCCTCTTTTAAGTTTCTAACATAAATGGTGCAAGTCAATGGTGGAGTGATGTTGCTCAGGTAATTTGCGTTGGTTTTTTTACTCTGGTGTTTTTGATACTGTTAAGCAATACAGTACTTCAGTTACCGAGTTAGAGTCAATACTTAAGGTATGTACATTGCTACCTGAATAAAAGTAAAGTTACTGTAAGTTTAATACATGATTAGTACAGTAGTACAGTTAAGTTGACCGAGTTACAGTTTACTTGGTTACCTAGGGTAATAACTAAGTTAGTGCAAGTTAAGTTTAATTGTATATTGCGTTACTGTTGGTAGTGCTTAAGCTACTGAGTTATAATTAAAGTTGTTTAATACTTACAGTAGGTACATACAAGTAATGTTTAAGCTACTGTAATTACATCACTGAAAGTTGCAAGTTCCGAAATACCCAGAGGTTCTGCCATTCTTGTACTCTGAAACAGTCAATCACTCCCCTGTCCCATTGGAATGTAAATTCTAGAACCACACCTGCCCATGTGTGCTAAGTAAATTATATGTACTCTTTTTGGGCCAAAGTACAGGTGATTAGATATAGGTACACATTTGTGTTGTTACGGCAGGTACACGTCGCACCCATTTGTAGGAGTTACAGTATTGTCTTCTCATTGACCCGAACATCGGACTAAGTGCATCTCGTTTGGTTTGTTCCTCATGTACAGTGTAAAATTTGTAAAAGTGTCAAATGGGTAGCAAGGTAATGCAGACTCCATGTGGTGCTTATTTAACTGCTGTAAGTAGATACATGTATTAGACTCTAAGGATGTAAAATTGTACCATACATGAAAACAAATTCCAGTGCAATGTCATATGTTTACTTCACCCCACACTTGTCTCCTGCAACCATTGATGTTTTGTTTGACAGCAGAAAGAGAGGCAGTAGTGTGATCGTTGTAGAGGGCGGGGGGGTATGTCTGGTACGTACAGTATTAAAAGTACCAAATAGGGCTTGGTGCATGGTAGATTAGAGTGAAATAGTTGTAGGAGACAGGTAAGTTAGTCCTTCATGAAGAGAAGACCTGTGGGTTTTGGGGCTTTAAAGGCTGTATTGCATCATCCTAAGCTATATTTTTACCTCCCTGAAAGCAAAATTCTCAACTGGTTCTAAGTTACAGTACTCTTAGATTGCCAGCAAATTCGAAAGATGCAGAGCAGCTCGTATTACACAGCGTACGCAGGATCCATTGTTTTGATTACACATGTGGAGGAATTTCCGACAGGCTGAGGGAGGGACTAGAGGTAGGTGGTTGGGAGAATTGAAACTGTCTGGGGTGATGCATTACAGCCTTTTAGTGCAGATCAAACTAGTGTGGGAGAGAGTTACAGTAGAAAACATAACACTTTTTCTTGATGGTTAATGTGTCAGTGGGTTGAAGATTAACTTTCAATTTTCACATCCAGCACAACCTAACTTTATGTACAGTATCTAGTGTCTGCACAGGGTTTCAACTTGAAGCCATTTCTTTACACCACTGAACAATGCACTGTACCTTACATTCATAAATGACATTAACTGCAGATCATGTTATTGTCATTGCTGCAGCTTTGTCAGCAAGTCCCCAGTTCTCAGCTTCTGCCAGCTAGAGTAGTTTGGGTCCAGGTAGGTAGGTGTATGTGTGCTCTGTTCAATTGTGTGTTGGCTAGAGTATCATTGGACAATTCTTCCAAGTTCAAGAGTTGGAAATTTTACAGTGCAGTGGTGAATCCAGTGGTATACTGAAACTTTATAGTCTCTCAGTGAACATCAATTTGGACGTAAGTGCCTGCTACATCACCATATGAGATTTCCCATCTGGGATCCAATTGGTGCTTCATGCTGGTCATAGGCATTCACCAACAGAACCGTACCAAAAGAAAAAGCCAAAAGGAAAAAGAAAATAGCAAGGGCTGTTTTGCATCATGCTCCATCATTACGAATGTTACGTCTGGCCTGAAGTCTTTCTGTTGGTATTGTAACTTTTCTTGTTGTAGTGGAAATAATCGCTATAAGAAAGGCCACTTACATTATGTGCCTTTCATGTCCTTGAATGAGTTACTTCTTGCTAGTGATGTGTCTTTGTGTAGCAACAATGTTATTGTTGTCATAAACATATGTACAAGAGTTGACTAAGTGAAGCAAAATGCCGAGACAAAAAAAAACTATTTGTTGAAAAGGGCAAACAGTTCCAAGTAAATTATTGTCAGATTGAATTAAAGTGAAAGTTGTGATTAATCATAGACTAAAGTGTGATTGGTTGTGTGAGAGAGATTGACAGTGGCACACAGTAGCACACATTCATCAGGGACTGTCATGTAGTCGTATTGGTAGAGACTATTCGCAGGAACAAGAGGGGGATAATGGGCGAATAACCTTCTTTATTTGCACGTACTGTACCTAACCCTAACCCAAAACAGCACCCTTGTAACAAACGCTGATTGGCTAAATATATCGTTCGTGGCAATAATTTGTTTATTCTCTATAATGTGTGCAGGCAAACAGGCAGAACCTCTTGTAATTTTCTTTTATTTTACTTAGTGTTTGAAGTGATTGCCATACATAACATAGAATGGGCATCTATAGGTATACATGACAGAAATGAACCAACTTGCATGGAAGGTACTATTGGTCAGCATAATCGGACTATGTGACTGTAATTGTGTTTGGTTTCAGTAGATTTTACAATGTTATACACTGGTGTGACCAATAAAGAAAAACACTCATTGCATGTGTGAAGTAATAGAAACCCTAGCTAATTATGTGGCACAGTGAGTTCTCGGTTTTCATGTGCTGTAATGTTTTGCAACGACTGTGTGGCCAATTTATGTACCGTAATACATGCAAGTCACTTCATACTCAGTGAAGTGCATTTAAACACAGTGATAAATGCATACAGTATATTGCACAGATCTAGTTCTAGTTTCGTTTTCAGTGTTATGATGTCAGTAAAGCTGTAGTAAGTAAAACTTTAAAATGCAGCTAGGGTGTGAATAGTGAAATATGAGAGTTGTTGAGAAGTTGTGGGAGTGTGTATGGTATGAGTGACCTGTGCACACAGCGGGTACAGCAATGCTGTGTACAGTGTGTGGTGTACCAGTGTGAAACTGCTAGTGGGGCGGGATGGGGGGAATCAAAGGAGGGATATAGGACTTAACACTGTAGGTGCAATTGTTGCCAAAAGGGTTTAACGTATATTTTGGAGCACTGTTGACTCTTTCCCTAAACAGGGATACATGTACAAAGTCTTTGTCATAGCTCCCTGTCCAGAACTAAAGCCAAGGTTTTTGTACAGTGATTGTCTCCAGTTGTGAGTGTAATTAACTTTGAAGGTTTACAGTATCAATTCAAACACAGGGTTCACTAGCATAGAACATTCACTCCTTGCCTACATAGAAGTGAGCAGGCACGATCAAGTGACTAGCTACTGTGACATATATAGTTTCATTGTGTGTAATATAATAGGTAGAGCCTGTACGCAGTAAAACTTTCAGTAGAATGAAAAGGTGTGAGCAATGAGGCATGTCATTACTGATTACCTGTGGTGTAAACTTGCACCAAAATTAGTGATCGTGTGTGCGGCGTAATGCAGTGATCGCAGTCAGTTTCCTGGTACTGTGCATATGAGTATGGTGGTGTGATCGATGTGATGTTTACGTAAATGGTGTATGATGTGTGACCTTTGTAGTATTTACATTCATAGCAGCATATTATGTTAAAAGTATGTGTTTCAACTTGTCAGTGTATGTACTGTACTCACGCACACACACACAACATGTTACCACATATTAGGGCTGTAGAATTCACACAGACTTTAGCAGTCTGGTGTGCATGAATCAAAGTCAGTAAAACCTCACACTAATTTTAATCAGTGATACAGTAGGCTGAACTTTGATGCCTTTTTTTGTTGACATTTGCCACTACATTGTCATAAAATTCTACATTTCAGCAAAATAAAAATGTAGACAAATCTCTACACACAGTACTGTATGTAGTACATTGTTGCTGTTGCCATCAAATGGAGGACTTCGAGACACACACGCACAGTGCTAAGAGCACTGATGCGGGGCTATGAGTGAAGTGCTTGGAACTAAGTGTTTCTTTACCCCAAAAGAATCATTTGTTATACACTACATTTTCAGAGAAGGAAGGACTTTAATGTATATGTGTTTTGTGAGACTCCTCAGTATGGTGAAGTTGTAAATTCCACAGTTGCCATCCACCTGTATCGTTTGCACACAACCCTCTACAAAGTAAAGTGCTTTGGAAGCCAGTGTTTCACACAAAACCTCCAGTGTTTCCAAGTCCACTGAACCGTGTCTAAGCTTCAACACAAAAGTTACTGTTCCCTTCTCAGTTAAAAATCAAAACAAGAATTGATGAGGTTTGGAATGCCCATTGGCAGCATATGGCTGTTGGCATCTGGGTACTGGTCTGTAGCTTTTGGGCAGACTATACTGTAGCTAATTTACATTTGCATTATGTGGTAGGGACACTTACCCACGTGAATGTGCAACACTATTTGTGTGCACACTTGTAGGACCTCTCAAAACAGGGACAGTACCGTTCTGGATGCATGCTGGTCTGCAACCAATTGGTAGACTATACCTCAACCTACGTGTAATGATTTACAAGTTTGCACGATGTATTAGGGGAACTTGGGGTCACTTAACCATCCTGACCCACAGAGTTGAGTGAAAGACCGTACGGTAGTACATGCACACATATATCTCTCAAAACACTAGCAAGTACCATAGATGTTTGTGAAATGGTCCTACAGTAGTTATTGACAGTTTAGAGAAGCAATTGCATCCCTCCATTTTGTTTTTGCATTTGCAATCTGTACAGTAATCACACCTGCACGTATAATCAAAGCACTAGAAGGCCGACTGGAAATAGCTGAGCAGTGGACTCCTCAAAACTTTTGAACTGGTTGTAACTCTAATGATGTGCACAGTTCATGTGACTGAGAAATCAGCTGTAAAAAAGTATCATGTAGTGATTTGTAATTATGACCATCCATTTTACCAAGACATGCTCAATATTGAGTGACATGTTCCTAAAACAAAATCAAGGCCTTTTAAAAAGGGGGCTTTATAATAAACACAGTTCTGGTTGTACATCCGCACATTTCAACCCAAAAGGAAAAATACTGAACTTATAGGCTCTGTCAATGAAAGTCCATGGCAATATGGCAAGACTAATTTTGTTTTTTCTGCTGAATTTTTTTTGTCCGTGTTTTTAAGGATTAATCTAGAAAATTTTACTGAGGATGGAAGGAGAAATGTTGACTTGTTGAACTTCAGATTTCAGGGAGGAACTTTCTAGTCAGACGTTTGAATTGTGCTGAGGCTGTGATTGTCGTGATAGGAGGAGAGATGCTCAAGTTTATCTTCTTCAGAAGCCGAAATAAGTCAGATGGTGTTGACACCACTCCTTTATTCATCAACACCCCCCACCACTCTGTTTTCGTCATCTGCCATCCCACCTTCAACTAAAGCTTAGCATTTCAATGAAGCAAATGTTGGAATTCAAATTGCCCAGCTTCCTTCGGAAGGTTTATGACCTTTGTATATACACTGTAGATAGTCACTTTTCATGTGGAAACATCAGGGCCAAATTTTTTTTTTCCCTCCTCTTTGCCGCCCTTCTGCGCCCTCCTTTGTCATGTTACTATAGTGTTGAAAAGGAAATGGAGAAATATTCACCGTTCTACAGTAAATGTGTGTGGCAGTGTACATTTCTTTCCATTCATGTGACAAGTGAGGTAGATTTGGAAGTGAGAAAAGGGGGAAGGAAGAACCGATAGAAGGTTTTGCTGACTTTGTTCCTCTGCCAAGTCACAGGGATTAGATCATTTCAGAAGATAGTTTCTACACATTCATCCACACACTTCTGAATCTTGGTGGTTACATAGCTCTCTGTGTTTGTTGTGCAAAATATATGTTCAACACAGCAGCAAGTATTCCATCTCTTAGCATATAATGCAACCATCAGACCGCGGATTCCATCGTGTTTGTTTGCGCCAGAAATAAAGTACTGTTCAAAGGTCACTGCTTGAGCATTTTCTGTTTGAACACCCTTCATTTTTAGTGTTAGTTCAGTTGTTGACTCCCCTTGTGGGTTATATGTCTGCCATTTGAAAAACTGGCTTTGCCTATACACTAAAACCCGATGACATTCAACTGCAGTTACCCATTCTTATTCAAATGTATCTTCCTTTATTATTGCGTACATGTAGGGAAAATTTCTGGGATGTTTTTTTCATTGTTTATAGCCGCGAAAAATTGGCATTGTTTGAATCAAAGTATTGTATTTGTGAAGTAATGTGATTTTCCTTATAAAATCATTCTTTGTTCTTCCAGCTAAAGCAAAGCAGTTCAGTTCTCTGTTGTTTGTTAGATTGTCCATTGTTTACATGGTCACTTCGTTCTTTCTGCTGTGCCTTTTGTTTCTTTGTAAATGTACACTGAGTGCCCCCTCCCCCTCTTCTCCTCCTTCCTCACCCACTTCCCCCATACAGAAAGAGATCTAGAGCAGATGTTCCTATTGCATGGATAGGCCCACGTTGGGTGACACGGGTGTTACTACCCAGTGCTAGTGTGTCTCACCCAGCACTCATCAAAAAATGATAAAAAATACTTGGCAATGATTTTAGTGTAATTTCATCTCAGTACAATACATTTTCAGGAATTTTAAGCTTGTTTTAAGTTGGATTGCACAAAGTGGACACATGAAAATTACTCAGCATTACTCGAAAATTTTTGGCAGCAGGATAAGGGACTTGGTAGGATTTTGTTTGGACTTGAGGTAGAATTTTCATTTTTATTTTACTCTGTTCTTGCTAGAATTCACAATTTTATGACATGCAATGTGATGGAAAAAAAATGTAAAGGTGGGGGGCATTTATTGGAGCGGGGCATTTGACTGATGTAAATATGGCATTTTGAAAAGAAAATTCCCCTTGTCAATAGAGAGAATACAGTTTTGATTTAACTTATGGGTACAATTAATATACTGTATGTTTTACTGCAAAACAGTATCATAGCTGTTAGGCTGAGTGGGGTGGGATCCAGCTAGTTTGCAGTACTTGTATTGAAGGGAGTGAGCACTGTATATGATTACCGTAATCTACAGTACTACACTGCAGTGTAGTTTGTCAGGGACGTTTGTAACGTGACTCCTGCACTTCAGACAATTGCTGGTCATATTACAAGTGCTGTACTGTAGATGTATAAAATCTGAGAAACAAAATGAATATTCATGCATGCCATGTTATTCATATGCAAATGATAGTGCTCTGTTGGAATTGTGTATTACTTGGATTATTTTATGGAAAGGCTTTGTTCATCCCACTTGTTGTCAATTGCTTTAACAAAGAAAAGAGACCAGAAGATTGTTGCTAGGACAAAAGCTGTCATACATCAAAGTAATGGACCACAGGAAAGCTGTGAAACTTTCAGTAGCTTTTTGTTTTAATATTAATAAGGAATCTTCTTTTTGTAACAACTTTTTTTCCATGTCACTTGGATAGTACTACTCTTATTAAATTCCATCTTTTTTGTTAAAGTTTGAATATGGGTGGCTTCATGGAAACTTGGCACTAGTTAGGTATCAATCTATCGGGCTGGTACTAGAAGCTGTGTTTAGTGTTACCAGGACTCTTGACGTGGTAGATGGGAGTGCAGTTGTTGTTTTAAGACAGGTAAGTGAGCTGTTTGTAAATAACCAAACCTAGCTGAGTTTTGGTATATCTGTGTGAAGGGTATCCAGCTCCTGTGAAATGGCATTTTGAAAACGTTTTGCCCCCTCCCCATGATATTCGTCTCTCCCCACCGAGAGATCTGTTTAAGTTTGTAACGCCATTTAGAATGCATGTGTATGCAGTTTAGCACAGACAATTGTGTCGTTAAAGAATATAACTTCCAGATATGTTTGCACTCAAAATGTCAGATACTGTACTTCCAACAAAGGTGGCGATCACTTCTGAATTCGATCCTTAGTGCCGTAAGTGGTCTGTGTTCACATTAGCTGCAGTTGAATGATTTGTCAAGGTCAGACTTACTTTCCCCCAGCCCGTGTACTGAACTTGTAGCCTGTTTGACATCAAGGATAGTTGGAACAAGTGAAAAGCTACAAATACTGCTTGTTATGAAGACATGAACGGTCCGGCAACTAGCATTCAAGTTTTCACATGAACATCATACATGTTGTGCCTTCTCAAGAAGTTAAATCCTGACCCTGAAAGCACATCTGCCCTCCATGTCGTATTGCATCGAGCAGGAAAAGGTCTTCTCAAGACGTGGTCACGAAAGCAAATGAAAAATTCTGTGAGGATTATAACTTTAAAAAGCTTTGAATATGCATAGTGCAAAAGTCTGGCATGGACTTCATGCACCACCCTGGCATTTTCTTAGTGTTGCAAATGAAAGATGTACCACACAATGGATGGTTTAAGGCACAAAAGGTTGAGAAAAGTTCAAATGGTAGATCTATACTTTTTACAGTTTTTGCTCTTTTTTTTCTCATGTGAGAGCTATTGTATATTGCTGAATTATGTCGTGCAAAATGGAAAAGGTGTCTGTCGTACTCGGTACTTGCATTTGAAATCCCATTTACGAAATGAAACATTTGATGGTATCGTTTCGTAGTCTCGAAGAGCCACTGTCAATGTTAAGATCTGCTCATTTCAGTTGCCTGTGAAGTTGACCAGGAACTATTCACGTCTTAGACATACCACAGTACTTACGTGCTGCAGTCTCATTCAGAGCATAGGGGGCGTTGTGATTGAAATTCATCTAGGAGTGTGCCGTTCGGAGTCGATTAACGCACTAGTGCAAGCAAGGGGTCAGTATACTGCAGTAATTTGTGAATACCCACACCAGTGAGTTGTGGCGAAAACGATGTTTCAAGCTTCTATAGTTCACTGTGTGCTTACAGTAGTTCCAAACGTCTACCTCTTATCAAACGTGTACAGTAGTACCCTTCAAGACCCTTGCAACTCTCATAAGATAACACATACAGCAGATGTATAAACCGAGGGTCTGCACCTCGACTCATGATAACTGACCAGTGTAAACGCAGAGCACCTCAATCCCGTTGCTTCTTTTTGAGTGCTTGTCTCACAAATTCATCAGTCCAAAGAGTTTGTTATTGACAGGGAAGCCGGGAAGGTTGATCTTTGTTCCAATTGGTGCGGAGAACATCTCTGCTGCTGTTCCAGCGATAGGGAAGGCCAGTTGCTGCATGGCAGGGACTAAGTAATAAACTGTTTCGGCCACTCGAGCTGTTTTGCAGAACTTTGCGATCCGTGTTAAGTTCATAACTTAAATCTGTCTCAAGCTTGATTCATTATGAAAATTGTCTCATCTGAAACTGAAACCCAATTACTAGAAGTTTATGATGATTGACAGTTCTGCTGTTTTAAGCAGGGTCTTGGCCTGAACCGTTATCATTCAGTGTTTGAATCAAACAAGTGAGTTCATTCTATCATCCTAAACCCTAACATGACAGAGCTGAAAAGGAGGCAGATGTTTCATTAAATGTTGTTGGTTTTGCAAAATGTTTGTTTGTTTCTGTGTTATGGAAGTTGCATCCAATTAAAATTGTTCTTCTCACGGGAGAATAGGAAGAGTGCCCTGGGGGGGGGGGGGGTGTGTGAGAGAATCTGAATAGCCTAACATGAAATTTCAAAATCAGCTCACTGAGCCCAAGGAAAGAGCACAAGGGAATTTCAGCCTAATTTTTAAGCAGCTCCCTTCCTGAAAATTTTCTCCCGAGGAGTAGTTCATTAGAGTGAAGTTGTACTTCGTCCTCCATTAATTACACTGAACATTATGTCACTGATAGCACTTCGTCAGTTCACTGTAGCAACTCAGTGTTTGTCCTGACTTCTTGGGTATAAAAATCAGTGCAGTGGCATTTACTCTGCAAAGAGGGACAGATCACAGGCGTCGACGGCATTGTCGACAACAGCCCAGAGCTGTGAAATATTGTTAGACCTGGATATTACAGAACTTTGTTTTGTTTGCTAAGTCACGCTTTCCTTCCGACGGTGAAAAAGACTCCAGGGGCCCTTTTCGTTGTCTGAATGAAGCATTGTCATTGGGATCATTGACACAGTTTGTAGATCGAACTAATCAACAAACCACTTTTATTCTGTAGCCACTGTGTACGTAATAAAAGAACATTGAATCAACACGGAAGGTTCTCCACTCTACGGCTGGTTGCGTCTCCTCTCCAGGTCGGTTTTGTTTTTGATCATTTCGATCTCAGCAGTATCCTGTTGGTGAGTACGTACTCTCAGAGGATGCAAGCAGAGAAGTGAACATCACCCACATCTGTACGGTGCTTCTCAACTTTCTGTGTTCATGTAACGTAAACAATCATCGCTCATGTTGTTCTCACTTCCTCGTTCGTCCGTCTGGTCACTTCTCCTTCTGATGTTTTGCGAAATCGAATGTTGAGACGATCTGTGACCCTGACGGATGGGCTTGGAAAAGATGGCCCGCAACTGGGATCGCGATCTCCACCAGGTCATGGTGTTGGATACCTTGCTGTCCACGCGACGAAGAGGGTTGAAGTGCTTGTGTATGCTGTCTTTCTAAATCACAGTTTGGCACGCCCTTAATACATATGCAGCTTAATACATATGCTTGGGAAGTTACCGCCTCACTTCCTCATCGTACTGTGTCTGCATGCCGTTTGCAAAGAGCATTTGTATGTTTTATGATTCCTTAGTCCTGGTTACGTGATTAAATCCTGTTATTTAGATCCTGTTTTCACCAGTGCAAGACCAATTAATATTTGAGCTGTTTTCTCACTATTATTTATCTAAAGGCTATGAAAAGTGTGATTATTGTAGATATGATATGTGGGACTGTCACATGTACACACTGATTGTCCCCTGTAACTAGTCCACCAGTGGATATTTTACTGTAGTATTGTGCAGTGTGCACTTGTGTGCTTGCAGTGGTATAGCTCTCGGAACCTCCCCCATTTCTGGTACCGCATTTCACTTTGCATGTACAGCTGTGCACCACTCCTTTACGCCTCCCCATCTTCATCTGGGTCATTGAATTGCTAAAACAGAGCCCTTATGGTGCTGGATTCACCATGTTTGAACATGACCCTGTGCAGTCCTGAAGAATGCAGTTTGCATTTGTGTCACTGCTGAAGCTCATTTCCTACAGATTGATGGTACTTGAGAGATAATTGTAGCGATAAAAATTGCAAGGTTGTTTGATTTAAGGTAACCTAGTTCCAAATTTATATCATGAGTTTAATTTTTAATTGTCCTGATTTTAAATTGGTTTGTTTGATTAAAATCAAACAAATGGATTTGAATCACTGATTCAAATTGTGACTTTATTTTTAAAGCTAAAAAAAAAAATCATTAACCCTCAAAGATTGTACCTGTTGTGAAATGGAGAGGAAATTGGGGACAGGAGCTAAGGTTAAGGGGGGTGGGAGATGAGCTGGGCAGCAAAGTCGATAGATATTCTACTGTTGCTGACATACTGTAGCAGTGAATATGCAGAGGTAGGGACACAGTGTGGTTGACTTACAAAAAGGGTGTTAGGTTGAAAAGGTCGAGGGAACTTTTCATTTTGAGTACCTGCCAGGGAAATGTGTCCAGTGAAGTTGTGTGTATGTTACTGTCCCAGTTTGGATGCTACCTGTTAGCAAGATTTCTCAAGCAATGAATTTTACTTGATTCAGAGTTGGCATGTTCATAAGATTCTGTGGTTCAAAGATGATGATCCTTATCATGGTTCATCAGGGTGAAAGGTCATTCATCTAAGGTCAACCATGGAGGTACCACAGTGTAGCTCCACGGGTTTACAAACATCAATTACTTTAAAAGCCTGAAGTACTGTACATACACACGATATCTAATTACTGTACTTACAGTAATGGTGTTGCTTCATCTTTCAATGTTAGGTTGGTAAAAGATGTTTGTCCTCAATATTCAGCTGATTTGTATTGTTTGTGTAGGTCAAAGGTCATATGATGTCAAGAGACCTTGAAAATCTGAATTTGCTGATTTCCTAAAGTTTCTCTTGCTTGAGGCTGACCGTTTATTACGTACTACTGTACCGTATATGATGGTACATGTAAACCTTGAGAATAATACATACAGTGCATTGTATCATTTATTGTAGTCAAATGTCATTTGAGATCAACTGCACTTGACTTACGGTAGTTGAACTTGATTTTGGTCACTTGTCATCAACAAGGAGAGAAAGCTGGAATGTGTTCCAAACTTCCTTCCCTGAAGTTGCATAACTTTATTGTTTTTGCTACTTTCATGAAAAAACACTTGTTTCGCATAGTAGCTGTGTGTTCCATGCAAAATTTTACATCTGAAAAGCGATCAACATATCATGCCTCCAAGTCTCTGTATTTTTTAAATAACTAATTTTGTTGGTGTAGGATGTGTGAAAACAAAATGACCTTGCTTGAAAATCATGGAATATCACTTGTCAGATAAAGGTCCTGTGATCTTTCTGCATACAAGCAAGGTTAAGGGAGAGCAGGAAATGCATAGCAGGACTCTAAGGGGACAGTCAAATTGTTGTAGTCAGGTCATCCATATCATGGCGTAGACCCTTTGTGCAGTACGTCTATTTAAGTCCACAATTCTGAACTGTGGATGTGCAGAGAAAAGGCACAATACAGGTATAGTATGGCCACTTAACATCAACTGAGACTAAAGTTTATTGCATTT
Organism: Stichopus chloronotus; assembly: GCA_021234535.1. Lineage (NCBI taxonomy): Eukaryota > Metazoa > Echinodermata > Holothuroidea > Aspidochirotida > Stichopodidae > Stichopus > Stichopus chloronotus. The sequence continues at coordinate 22,963,573 of CM037846.1, forward strand.
TGTGTTTGAAATTTCTTTTTAAGTAACAATGTTTAGGACGGCAATTTAATCTCAAAAAACAAAAAAAAACAAAAAAGGCGACCAAACTTTGCAAAATAGTCGTCCGTCGTACGTCCAAACAAAGTTTCCGAAATTTCTGCACTTCAGTTGCAATCCTGATGCACTTGCACAGTACTTTGAATCAAAATTCCAAGGGGCCAAAAAAAAAAAATGAAATTTGAACAAGAATGGCAGCACTTGAGTCGCCCTCAACTTGATTCTTGGTTTATCTGCGGAATATAACCAGAGGAAGTGACAGTTCAGAATCATTGTCCATCAAACATCCTTCCTCTATTTTGACTCAGATTGTAATGGAACCCTGACTATTGAAACGAGCGCACTGTCACCGCTGACTGCGATATATACTGGTCCCTGACCCAATTTCTCCTTTTGGTTTGCAAATTCGTGGCCACTTGTGGAGGTCAAAGGATCCCGAGTATCGCTGTGGTTGTCTCTAAAGTTAAAATGACAAGGACTTGTGGTATCTTGTGGTATTCCACTGCATTTTCCTATTACTACATGTGTCATTCCGATATCTGGTCAACACGAAATCCCCCTTTTCCAGCTGAGGTATCCCGAACACAATTATTGCAATATTTTGACATTTTGTTCTAATGTGCCACTTGCTCACTGCCCTGTGACTGTTCTTTCTGTTGGTTGCACTTGCTGAAGAAGTTTGGGAACTTCCCTGTTCACGTTGCTGTTTCTCTGCAGTTTTTTGTTTCTGTTTTCAACAAGACCCTTCTTGTCCCTGGTCTGACTGACAGGCAGACTGAGAGGCAGGCAGACAGATTGACAGACAGACAGACAGACAGATCAAAGATAATTCAAAAGTCTAAAGTCTTTACTTTGTGAGCATTAAAAATGAACTTGGTGATTAAAGCAAATCAAATTAGGAAAGTGGTATGAAATTTTAGAAAATACATTACATTGGAGATGAAGTATTTAAATTTGATGTAAATTTGGTGTAAATTTAGTGTAATTGAAATTGATGACCATGCGCTTATCATTCCAGTTTGGGTAGAAGTACAGATGTACGCACCAGACATACTGTACTGTCCAATTTGTCAGAAAAGACTTTAAAACTTTCCCAATTCTAAATCAATAGTGTATTAACAGTATCACAGTTAATTCCAGACAAACTGTGTTGGTACTGCAGATGGCTATCAAATTTACGCTCAGAATTGATTTGTCAGTCAAAGAGTGATCCTAAGGGAGAAATTATTAGTTACAGCAACTTGAAAACTTTATACTTCACTTGAATTTATTGTTGGCATAAACGAAAGGTTGTAACAGTTGTTCGGATCAATCCTTAACATGAGACAAAATTTGTGTCAACCACATGGCCACCTTTCCCTCTCGTATTCCATAAAGAAACTCCCGCAAAAACATGGTTTTATTTGAAGAATTTCCAAATCCATGCTGCGATTATTCTTCCTTGTGGTGTGACTTGCGTGCATATTAGTGCCTGGAATCCTGGATTGTTATTTCTTGGTACGGTACATTTGTCTGCACCGGCCATGTTGCCAAATCTAAAATCCATCTTTCCAAATAAATATCAACTAATAAATGGATGTGCCAATAAACAAGTTATCTTTCCTTTCTTTGATCATCCTCATAACAAATTGTCTATTCTGGAATTGGGTTTGAGTGCTTTCATTTCCCAGTCACGAAAGATTGTTGTAAAGTTCTTTCAAAGTTCAGCATGTACCATGGAACTCTGGAAAAGTGCACTGACGAGAATACGTGTAAATGCGCTGTTTCATTCCCGTTACTTAATTTCTTTTGTGAGAGTGTATCGAGCAAACTTGTTAGCTTATTGGCCTGATGGCTTAAAGGAGGATAGGGAGTTGTAAAATACATCTTACTGTACGTAACTTTTTGCACTTTTCTTTCTCCAAATCGACTAGAAGCATACCTGCTCATCAGATTCGTGTTAAAAAATGATCTGCCAATGACAAATTGTGTTAGAGATCACCCCAGTAGAGAGAAAAAACCATTAATATTTGAATTTTGCTTGTGTTGTGGCCTACAAGGTAATATTCAAAAGTATGTCTTTGATGACTCCCCCCTAGCTTGAACATGGAATGTTGTTTGGTCAAAGGTTATCAACGTTTATCTGGACTCTGCAGGTAGACATTGATGGCGTTCAATCAACAACGTCCTTCCTGCAAAGTTAAGGATAGGCATAGAACACATCCTCATGAATGTTGTCTTGCGGGCCACAAATTTGAAATGAAGTTTGAAATTTGAGTTGAAATTTCTGTGGAAGTTTGAATTTTGTTTTGGGCTTGTGTTAATTTGTACCTTTATTGGTCCCATAAATTGCAGTGTGTATACATAGACAAATAACTGATGGCAGTGTGTTTTTTTTTTTTAAACCAGTGCCTGAACATTGCTGCGAGGTGTCTCTGTGTTGGTGCAGTTGTTGTCTTGCTAATACCTAGTTTGCACTTAGTTTGTAATATTGCACATATACACATCAATTCACGCAAAAGTCAATGCTTGCTTGGATATCCAATGAAAAGTTATGTTTGCTGATGAACATGGAAAGTGGGAGGGATCTGGAAGCTGGAGTGGTGTAGATTTAGAAGGGGGAGTGGTATAGGTTGATAAGGGAGAGTGATGTAGGATAACAAGAGCAATGGTGTAGGTCCAGAACGAGGAGTGGTGTAGGTTAATAAGGGGGAGTGGTGTAGGATAATAAGGGGAAGTGGTGTAAGTTTAGAATGCGATGTGGTATAGGTTGATAAGGGGGAGTGGTGTAGATGAATAAGAGCAATGGTGTAGGTCCAGAAGGAGAAGTGGTGTAGGTTAATAAATGGGAGTGGTGTATGTTATTAAAAGGGGGGAGTGGTGTAGGTTAATAAGGAGGAGTAGGTTTAGAAGGGGGAGTGATGTAGGTTGAGGAGGAGTGGTGTAGATTAATTAGGGGTAGTGGTGTAGGTTTAGAAGGGGAAGTGGTGCAGGTTAATAAGGGTAAGTGGTGTAGGTTATGGGGGATTGATGTAGGTTTAGATGGGGGTGTGCACTGTGCAGGGTAGGGGGAATGTGCTATGCCGGGTGTCAGCGTTATCTCAAAAAAACGCACATGTGATACAGCATTTGGTAGAAGAAATTTGATCCTACAACAACTGCTAATTCATAGCGCTTACTCCTTCACCTCATATAACCTATGCATTACCGTATTGACGGAAATTTTGAAGCAGATAAAAGCAGATGCAAAGCACAGCTAGGAACTTCGCTGTTAGACTAAAAGGCTGGCAATTACGGAAGGGCGGTGACCAGATACACACACACACACACAAAATTGCCAGATGCTAGACCATGGTCAATACGGTAATGCATAGGTTATACGAGGTGAGTATGTCGCTAGCTAATTCTCAAACCAATTAGTTTTGGGGATCTTGTTACTTGGGATGAACAAGGAAGTTATGGACCCATATGAACTGTTAAACCAAGTGACAGTCAGAAATGTAAGCGGGTGCAGTTCAAGGTTCGTTCCACTGAAACCATGTAAAGAAAAATCCCTTTTAGCCCCTATCACCAAGAAGTTCATGACAGCTAAATGTTAAGATCTTGTTCAAACAATAGACACATATTTGTGTGTACTTAGGATTGAATCAATTTTCAAAGTCTTTTGTCTCATATCTATGGCAAATATCTGGTAGATCTTCTCCACGCTGGTGTCAGTTCTCTTTGAATTTCATTTGCCTGTGATTTACAAATGAGGAAGTTAAAAACATCGTGTCAAATTGCTTGTTTATTCCGTAGCTTCAGTAATACATACATTCACAGTACTGTACAGCGTCTCTATTATCCCGATGCACCCATACCTGCTGGCAAATTCACTGCAGGTATGTTTTACATAGGCAATTTTCATAATTTTCTCCTGTGTATTCTTTTTGACCTCTCCTCCAGATTTTCTTCTCCCTGTTTGCCCTCCCACTGTATTTGCTCTTTTTTTTCTTCTTTACATGAGCATCTCTCAGCCACCCATCCCTCCTCTCACTGTTTCTTTCTTCCACCTGAAAGTCCTCTTCATCAGCTATGTTGCATGGAGTCACTTTGTAGTTTTCAGCAGATCTGGCATTAGTGAATTTGCCCCATTTGGAGATGGAGCCCCATCGGCAATGCCGGTGATTTGTCGATTGCTGTGATGTACAGTAGCAGCAACTAATAACTTTGTGCAAATAACGTCAAGCCTTAAGTGTAGTATTTTTAAGTGACGGGTCACTGATTTTGTTTTTACATGAGATCATCTTGAGTATTCTCCTGCCTCGCATATGCCTGAATCCATTTCCTTATGTATATATTTTTCCTCTTTCTCCTGATCTTTTTTCCCCTTATCCCCCTCCCAATCTTCCCTTATTACTGGTTGTTTCTTTCTTGATGCGTCACATACTCCTATAATTATTTTTCTTTTCTTTTTTTTTTGCCTCTCTTAAAGGTTAGACATTCCGGCAGAGTTCTCTTCTGCCTTGCGTCCGATTCCCTTGAAGAGCCTGTCAGCGTTTAAGTGCCTACCTGAGTCCCACTGTGCAGCAGGATGCCTCCTCCACCCCCTCCACCACCACCACCACCCCCTGGGCCACCTCCTCCCCCTGCACCATCCATGGGAAAAGGCAAGTCTGCACCGAAGTCTTCTGGGCCAGTAGACAGATCCGCTCTTTTAAACCAGATTCAGAAAGGAAAGAAACTGAAGAAAGCTGAGACTAATGACAGAAGTGCCCCAGTTGTAGGAGGAAGTAAGCATTGCAGTAAATTAAATTTTCTGACATTTCATTGAATATCCTTTTACAGTTTTTAATCTTTTTCTCGATTGGGGTGAGGGGGACAGTGTGAGTGTTATGCAGATGGAAGGGTAAGAGAAGGATAACTTTGATTCTCATAAAGAACAGGATATGGAATGAATCAAACAGAAAACAACACTTTGAGCTTTATTGTCAGGTTTGTGATGAGATTGCTGAACCTACTGGGTCTTCACCCACATTAGATCATTGGTGATGCACGATAGATACAAGTTGGTTCAAGAAGTCTTCGTATCCTGCCAATTGTCACAAAACACTTGATTCATCTGGCATCTTCAGTACCAGGTGATGTCAATCTATATTCTTTTTCTTTATGGAAATTTCTGTGGTCAGAATTTTGTACCTGATTTAGGTTCATCAGATCAGCTCTGTGGAACATCTGAGCTTATTTCAAAAGCCCCACCCCCACAATGGAGAATGCACAAATCATATCTATGTACTTTGCTTTACGAGAAGCCATGACGACCAGTTAACACGTTTCCACAGCTGATCAGCTGATTGATAAATATTCAATGTGTACATATGGACAATTTCAGTGATTGTTGCAACTTTTTTTTTTTCATTAAAGCCAGTTTTTCTTAGAACATTTTGAAAAACAGCTTCGTCCCGTATATGGTTCAAGCTTGCTTTGCAAACTTCGCAAACAGATAATTTAGCCATGCATTTATACTATGCAGCACCTGGCTAGCTTTGAATGGGCTAAGAAAGTATGCTTTGCTTCTGCACATTAGTATTGTGCTTTCATTATACAGAACTTTTCCATTTGTTGGATTTGATGGCAGTCTAAGCTTTGCACTCATACTGTCCATGATGTGATGGCATTGGTTTGTTTGGGTGTGTTTTGTTGTGTGGGTATGTGTATGCATTTGTGATGCCTACAGTACTTTAACAATTCACATCGTAGATATATACTTACCCCTTGCCACACTACTGCATCAGTTTGACCTATGCTCTACAGACCTGGAAGTCAATTCTGACACCGCGCCCTCTAATGCCTAGCTCGCCCTCGTTTGCCTTTCGCTCGAGTGCCTCTTCAACGTGTGTTTTTGCCTTGCTGTTTGCTTCGCACAAACAAGGGCGAGCTAGGCCTTAGAGGGCTCGGTGTCAGAATTGACTTCGAGGTCTATAGAGCATAGGTCAAACTGATGCAGTAGTGTGGCAAGGGGTAAGTATAGTCACTCGTGAATACCCACACCCGTGAGTTGTGGGGAAACAGCATTTTTCAAGAAGGACAGCTTGGAGTAATCCTTTATGTGGTTTGTATTCAGTGAGTGAACTGCAGTGAGAACATGAACCCAAATTAATTTTTGTGGTGGATATCATTTGAGTCTCAACAGAGGTCAAACTTGTGAGACATCGTACACACAGGATCTCATAGAGAGAAAGGTGTTTTCAAATATTGCAATTAATGGGCAGATGATGTTGTTTTTGGTGAGGGTCAAAGGTCATTTTAGTTGAACAGTATCTCAAGGAAGTGTGTAGTTTGTCATTTGAGGTCATTTGAGGTAAACAGAGGCTAACTTTTGAAAAGCCTTGTAAACATGATTTCAAGCAGCAGGGAAGGGGGGGGGGGACTGAAGAGAACTAAATTTACTTCTCTTTTCACATACCGGTCTTAACACATCAACTGCACTCCATGTACTGTGTCAAGAGTACTAGTAAGCTTTGGCACTCCCTCTGCCATAATCTGCTCTAATTCCAGTCTACTGTACAGTGGCTCCTCCATATATCATGAGAACTTATTTGTGTAATTTTACCACAATGACTGCAAAAAAACCTACAGTATGGCGGAAGTCAAGGGTCAATAACTGTGCCCACAGTGAATACAAGAGATGGCCTACGGTGACCAGTCAAAGGTCAATAGAGATCAAATTCATATTATCTCGATCACAATACATATTTATCTCAACCAGCTTGTCATTTGTGATTTTTGGTTAACAGCGTTTACTGTGTGAGTGTGCTGTGTGTTATGTCATCAGTGTACCTATCCTGCACTTTGAGATGTTGTATTTATAACCGCACTATGCAAGGTGTACCAGAAAATATATTAATACCCATCACGGAAAACCACAATGCTTTTCTGCGCTTTGGTTGTGCAGATAAATCATCTGGACCATCATCCGGTGGTGCACCATCACACGGTGGTAGTTCCGGTCCGTCATCAGGCAGAAGTGGCCCCAGCGGCGGTGGTGGTGGTGGTATGCTTGACCTTAGCGCAGCCATCGGCAATGTTCGGTTACGATCCACAGGTAAAGCAGTGTGTGACTGTCTGTCGGTTTGTTTGTAGTTAAGTCACTTAAATAATGGGCTCTGCAAGACCCATGCAGGTCATTGCCATTGAAGGCAAAGTCAAACCCACATCACAAGATGTGTTGTGATTTAGAGATGCCTCCTAGATGACTTTTCACCCAATTTAATGGGGGTATAAATCAAACATTAATTAGTACCCAGGTCACGCTGGTGTACATACAATTATGCTTAGCGTATGGGCAATTCCACCGTGACTCACGTTACATTTTTGCCAGTTTTTTTTTTTTTTTCATACATCTCGGCATAAATATTTAAGCTGGGCGTTTAATTACTCCATATTGCTGGTGGTGGGACATGATGACATAAGACATGAAATGCCATTGAGAGGTAATTATCTGATTAAACAATATCTGTTTAATTATTGGTGACAGCCATGTGATTCACATTACATGAAAAGGATAAGAAAATAAAACGCATGTTTTCTTTTGAATTTTTTTTTTGTCTAAACCTATATGCAACAAAGAATAGTCACTATCACTACTGGCTGTTTTGTGCACATGTTAAGAACATCAACCAATGGAGGACTGGATAATGGATGTTAAAATGTCTTTGAGGGATATACTGTATTCGTAAAGGGCTTACATGATAGAACAACATGCAGCATCATTTGTTGTGGACACTTGTCCATTAAAGGGTCGCTAAAGTGACGTGACTCACGTTACACTACACTATTGAACTCAATGTGACTAACATTATGAAGGATTGATGCTCTTATACTTTTTTACTGAGAGATATAGATAGCGTTAACGTCAGTTTGCTTCGCATCAAGGCTAGGAGGAAAATTACAGTGGGTTACTTTACGTCTTGTGATCAGATTTTGTGGTATTGAAAAAAAAAAATGTGACTTACGTTACATTATGCTAGTCCACTATAGTATCAATATGTTAGCAATTTTCAGATGCAGATTTGTCATACATTTGATATCAATCTTGAAGAGGCAACACTTAAAAACAGGAACATTCGTCTATGCCAGGATTTACTTATCATTGTTACAGTGATCAGATAGGTTGCTTGCATATTCGTCTATGGGCAGTTTTGGTCCTCTGTTGTGAACATTAATGAAGAAACATGGTTTAAAACCTCCATGTTGTGATGACTTGGCAAACATTGATCAGGGAAAAAAAAGAGTTTTGATAGATTGCTCACACAGATTGGACATAGACTGAACTATGATTTGCATGTGCATGTGGGGGCATAGCTCAACATAAATGTGCATGTGTTTGCCATTGTTAGAGTGAGACTTATTTCAAAATGTTGCGTCTGACTCAAAATCAGTGAGCGGCTATGAGACAAAGCATCATGGTTTCAAGTTTGGCATGTAAGCTGCCAGTAGAAATTTTGCACAGGCAAGTTGTTCAGGGTATTTGCAGTTAATTAAAGATCACAATATATGTCTTTTTTACTTCTTTGTTGTCATCTGTTTGTCTAGGGGCAAATGGCCCTGGTTCCAAATTTAATCCTGCACCAAGGCCTCCAGTGAATAATTCTGTACCAAGGCCTCCAGCAGCCAGTACTGGACCAAGACTTCCGGCACCTAATTTTGGACCACGGAATCCGATCCCAGGTGGTTCTGGGCCAAGGCCTCCAGTTGCTAGTTCTGCTCCAAGGTTTCCACCTACAAGGCCACCTGTTCCACAACCAAACAACGGTGTTGGTGGTAGACCAAAACTCCAAAGCGGAGGACGACCAGGACCTACCCCACCTCCGCCTCCACCAAACAGAGAACCTCCAGGTGGTGGCAGACCACCCTTGCCAAATGGTAACCTACCACCACCCCCTCCTCCTGGTAGGATCAATAATCCTAGCCCGCCATCACCGAAAAATACTTCAAATTCTTCGGGATTCCCTCGTCCTCCATCATTTATCACAAACACACCGCCTCCACCACCACCTCCTTCTACAAGTAGACCGCTGAGTAGCAGTAATGCCCCTCCCCCTCCACCACCTAATAGGACACCACCTACCTTACCAGGTTCAGGACCTCCGCCTCCACCAGGTCGACCTCCTCCCAATAGGGCGAGACCACCACCCCCTGCTAGGGATCCTCCTGGGAGAGACAGGTCCAGCGCTGCCCCTCCGCCACCTCCTCCGGCGAGAAACTCAAACAGACCTGGACCTCCACCCCCGCCTCCTTCGAGGCAAGGTCCTCTGCCTCCTCCACCAACAAGAGCAGGCCCACCACCACCACCACCACCAGGAAGAGGTGGTCAGTTGCCACCTCCTCCTCCACCAGGGAGAAGGTGGTCCTCCTCCACCCCCTCCTCCATCTAGAGACAGTCGCACTCCCAACGATAGATCATCAAGAGTTTCACTAGTCAACGGTGATATGCCAGGAGCAGGTGAGTCTTCCTTGTCCTAGTATGACCTAAAACATAAGTAAAACATGACCATGTCAAACATTTCAGTGAAAACAAATCTGGCAGTGTCTCCAGAATGTCCAGTCTGTCACATTTGTTGTTTGTGTGTTGAACTTAAACTTTAACCATATCAAATCAGTATGTTTAGCCTAACATGTTAACAATTATAGAGCTAATGTGGATATTTAGAAAGCAAATATATAGAGGTGATTGCATAATAGGTCGATCGCCAACATACATACAGTATCATTTAGAATTGATCGCAACGTTAACCGGTTAACTGCGTAAGACATATGTATCTGTCCCGTGTTAACTACACACTGCTGCGTAAGAAATACATAAGTCCTGTAGTAATGCACAATGCTAGTAACATAACCCCTAGCAACAATACACCTTTGAACGATCATTTACTCAGCATAGCAAATGTTCTAGCACCATTATCTGCTCACTATTTGACACAGGATGGGTATATTCGTCTCCAAATTGTACATTGATCATCTAAAAAGAACCCAGAAGTGTTCTTGAGCTTTCTGAGATGGTTGAACTTCTCTCTGCAAAGCACCACGTGGTGTAATTTCTTTCTGATTTCAATATTACAATGGCCCCTGTCTATTTAAAAAAAGGCAGGATTTTTGTCAACTTGAAAAGTGTTGCAGGGTTTATTTGACTATAATTTTGGGTCCAATAGTGACTCAGAAAATGAGAAAGAAAAAGGATTTTGAGCACAACTTGTGATTTAGAAAGAATCCCTAACAAATAGCCCCTAGCAGGCTCTGTCTTTGGCATGTATTTGCTTGTAAAAAGGAGGAAAATAATTTTATCACATTTTGTGCTAAATATTCACCGTGTAGTATTTTTGTAGTGTTTAAGTTGCAGTTTATGAAATAAAAGATATATTGCGGAAATTAACCCTGCAGTGGGATGTGATATTTTAATTCCGCAGTTAACTGGTTATAGCAAAATATGGGAAAAAGTACTAGAGTAAGAGAATGTTACATGGTCAAAGGGTTTCTCCATAGCATCTCTGAGGAGCCAAGGTATGAACCCTGATACAGTATAGAACAAAAGGACCCAATGAGAGCTTTGAATGATGGCAGTCATAAAAAAAGTACAGATACGTTATACTGCAATAGTTAGTAGAGTTTCAAAATGCGCAAATAAGTGGTTCAAACATTTTATTGTTTAGTTATTTCACCTTCGAGGGAATGCCAGAGTTGGGGGCCAATGTGTGTGATGAAACACTGGCTACATACGTAAACAATGAAGGGAGTCACCAAATCAGTCTTTCACCTTGTTTCATTGTCACTGCTCGGGGAGAATGAAAAGGAGTTTTGAAAAGTATTTGGAAGGTTACTCTCATCATATTGAAACCTTGACAGAAGGCCCTTTAGCATTGTGCAAAAAAAAAAGAAAAAAAGAGAGAGACAGAGAGAGAGACCAGTTTGTAGATTTTGCCAAGTTTAATTTTTGCGTCTTGTTTGCTCAGTGTGACAAGGGTAAATTTTTCAAAGCAAGAGACTGTTACTTTTCACATCCCACTTTTCTTCTTTTTATTTATATTGCTCCTTCATTCTCCAATCAACAGCCTTTGAAAACCGTTACAAGTTTAACAGTCCAAACCAATTTCCAAAACCACCTGCTTTCAGGAAAACACCGAAGAGCTACCCGACCAAGGTGCAGGCAAACAGGCAAAGTGAGTATAAAAGACCAGCTCGATGGAACCCATCTTTGGTTTTTTGCCAGCGATGTTGCGATTTTTCAAGGTGTAACGACACATTTGTCCGTAAGGGACCTAGTTTCAAACATTTCGTTTCACACGTTAAGTTATAAATTTGAAGGGAGATTTAATAAAAAACCCTCAATCATTGATTTTCTTAGTTTCTTGGTAATAACATGTGAGACTGATAAATCAGGCAACTGTTGTAGATGACTTAGTGGACAGACACTTCAGAATGACGTGCTTGGAATGGCCCATTGAACCTTTCAATGTCTTGTGGCCCTTTTCAGCTTTTGCTTTCGTTGTAGTACAAAGGAAAACTAATGAGCTTGCATCAGCAATTAGCAAATTGACACTTAATTATTTGTCAACAGTAAGAGGGAAGGGCTATAGATTTGATCCCAATGAGATTAAAGAAGTCTTTCATAAGTGTTTTGTATGAGTGGAATTCAGTGTACTTCTCGATTTTTGGGACTTATGCATAAACATCTTTTCCCATGTATGGGGTCGTGATACCTGTGTAAGTCGACAATACATGTTGCACCTCGACAGACCCTCATTAGTCATTCTTATGATTGGTGTACTGTAATCTTGTGTCAAAGTGCAAGGGACAAAATAACTGGATCCGCAATTTTCGACCTACGAAAGGCCAAGTGCCGTTCAATTTCATGCATGCTTCACAATAGTTGCATTTCCAGTTTTTTCTCTGGCCTCACCTGAAAAGTTGAGTTCTCTTTGATGTCGAAGTCACAATTTTGCTTACGGCACATATGTCAGTGTGTTAAGTATTCTAACTTTATACATACTGCAGTGCTTTTTTTGACATCTGCCAATGAAAACGGTTTGACTGCCAACGAATTCATCGTAATTCATCTCTTCACATTTATTTCGTCTCTCGGAGCTATGCAGTCATCAGTCGGCAGTACCCTACACATGATCATACCAATTTCGTCATTCATCACAGCTGAAAGGACATCATACCCCAGTCAGTCAAGACTGTTTCAGTGGTGTGTGACGAATTTGATAATGTGACGCACAGCTTTGAACTTTCCATTGACAAGTTATTGTCAAGTGTAGTGAAAGGGGATGATACTTTCAATGTGTTGCAATTTCCCTTTTAGCTGTTTTGACTAGTTGATGGTCAGTAACTCTGAAGTTAATAAAAGCAGTTGTCCAGTTTCCATCTGTTGCGTGATTTTTTTTTTTTTGTACAAGGGGGGAGGTAAGGGCATTCTCATTTGGTGTGTTGAATAATTTTATGCTACTGTCATGGTACTCACCATGGTACTCACATAGCTTGGTCTGAAGTAGCAATTATTTTATACATTCAACCTCCTGCTCTCCTTGAAAAGCCATATATTCTTTTGCATGAAATCACAAACAATGATTATGGGCCCCTCCTTAAAAATTGTGCAACGGTTTACCGACTTGAATGGAACTTCAGATGTAGTGCATCCTACCCTTAGATACTCCATCTGTTTTTTTGTGGTTTTTTTTGGGGGGGTGAGGATGATGGATAATGTCATTCTCATTTGGTGTACTGAATAATTTCATACTACTATCATGGTACTCACCACAGATGTCGTCTGCAGTAACAGTGACCAGAGTTTAAGGGACCTGGAGAACCCCAGTGGTCCCCCTGCCGGTGGTATGTTTAACCCCTTCACGAAGAACGCGCCGGCTTCCTCCTCCGGTGGTCGCCAAGTGAGGCGTGGGTCCCTCAGGGGGGCACAGCGTGATCCTGGATCGATCACGGCGAGCGTCACATCCAGCAAGAGCTTTGCTGGCACACGCGACAAAGCGACCTCCTTTGGCAGCAGCCGATCGGAGGTCCCAAACGAGTGCCTTTATGACAGCGCTGGGGGTATGTTCCAGAGGCATGTTGATTGCATGGTGAAGCACCTCATTTTGACCAAGTTTGTTTATCGATTCCCAATCTTGCACTGTTCCCTTCCATTACCCATTTCCTTCTGTGCATGGGGGATGCCTCATATGCTTGCATGGCATAATGTTTAGATAATGCATGAGGGATGAAGTTGGTTCACTAGTTGGTTCACTAGTCTGTGATGAAATTGGCCAGTAGTTTTCACCTTTGACCTTCCTGAAAAGGAATGTCCCAGGAATAAAGCTGGTGTGGTTAGCATAGCCTGCTTCATCAATTTGTCCAGTAAAACCAGGAGTCAACTTGTTTAACAGGCATATTGCAGATATCAGACAAAGTTGTTATGCAAAAAATTTTTAATACTGTAGGAACCAGGGGTGAGACTGGTGACAAACAATCACCTAAACTCATCCAAGAAGGTACTTTTAAAGAAAAGAATGCTAGGCCAACAGAGTTTTGGACTGACTTTGACTTGAGGTATGATAGCAAAGACTGTATAGCATAGAACAGAAAAGACTTGGTGCAGAGAATTGCTTCCATGTCTGCTCTACCACAAGCAGGGAAGAGCCATCAGTCTGCACATTGTGTCCCAGTGGTAGGTGGGGGGGGTTACACAGCAAGATCGAACAGAGAGGCGGGATTTGTTGAGATCAGGTCCAGTGATTGCAATAGCCAGCATCGCATCGCAAAATGTTACGGTACACGCTTTCTTGCATTTGCGACGTACTCATGGAAAAACATAGTGATGGCTGTGAAGCACTGTAGCTATTTGTTTCCAAAATTATGAGAGACATGAAAAAAAAAAACAACAAACGCACCATGTGACTTACCCAGAAATCATGTGGAAAAATTTTTCAGCAGTTAGTTTCAGAGAAGAAAATGCAAACTACTTGGTTATAAACCATTCCTATTTCCATGTCAGTCACACAGATGTGGGAATTCAAGAGCTGCACACTATCAGCTGAATATTAATGAGTTTCATTGTCAGAAAAAATTGGTACACTAAAATGAAATTGCTACACAGAATCCTTTTTGTGTAGCACTTTTTGCTCCACCAAAATATTTCACTGATTTGAGCGCTGGTCAGAGAATGCTTTTGCGAGTGCGTTGGAACTGGGATTGCGTTGGAACATACACAGATGTTGCCATAGAAACCAGCCCCTATATTCAACCTCTAAAGGAAACAGTTCCACTCTTTTTGTCGAACCATTTTAAAAAATTGGAAACCAGTGCATTTGAGGGACAAATCGGTTCATTAGGCCTACATTTGTTTTTTTGTTTTTGTTTTCTGAGCAGTACATGAATGTTGCTTGAACTGCCTGTTGTAGGGTAATGTATCGCCTCTCTGAGGCAGCCGACCAGTAATGTAGGTAGGTCAATTGATTCGTTATGGTTGAACGACTGGCCGTCAGTGGCTTTGGCTTTCTGGACAAAACACAAAACACTTCTGAATAGGATGCTGAGATTTTGCCTATTGTGACATCAGTGTCATGGATGACTGCAGGAAATCTCATTACCACTTTCCAGGTCATGGAAAATGAATGAAATACTTTTAGAAATGGAAAAATCGTATACTTTTGAACAGGCCGCTGATTTCTTACGTGTTCAAAAAGTTTACTTAAACGGAAATCATTGCGGCATCATTCATTTTTCAAATTCTTGCATGTTTATCAGCTATTTGGTATTAATGAAGTGGTCATGTAAAGGTCATGAAATAGTCAAGGAAAGCCCTCGTCATAATAAAGTGGGGTGGTACCAAAATTTTGCGCATTGTCACAGCAGTTTTCATGGATGGCAAATGCAAGTACTGTACTTAGATTTGCATGTGACAGTTTTTTTTTTTTCATGGAGCATGGTCTCTTTTATGAATACTAATTATCTCCCTTGCATACATACCTTCCAGTATTCCATAATATTTCAAGGTTTTACGTTATATGTGTGTCATGTTCTACGTTGGCATCTGGAAACCAGCGATTCAAGCACCTTGCAGAGGAAGACCTTGTGGGTGACCGCTGTAAATAAGTTTACGGAGTACTTTCTCTCTTCGCAGAAGCGTTGAGTACTAGATTGCACTTTTTCCTTCCTTTACAAGTTATTATTATTATTATTATTTTGCAAATGGTCGCAAAGTTCCAATCAGAGCCAGTCGGAGATGGTGACGAATGTTGACAATTAGGTGATTGGTCCCACATTTCGTTGTCTCAAAGAATACTCAGTGTGACCGTACAGTAAGGATTTGAACATGTAAGGAAAACACATGGTTAGCGTGAACATTTTCTGTAAGTTTTTTTCACTACAAGACTTTATTTGCGTGACATTGGTGGCCTTTAATGACCTGTAACTTACTGCAGTTGTTGCAAACTTTTCACCTGCCATGTGTATGTGAGCTCTGATGATGTTGAAACCCTGGAGATATATTGCTTCATTTTTTTAATATATACCCTAGAGGATGTACTTCTTTGTCCCCAGAGAGGAAAAAATGAGGAGGCTGTCAACAAACAAAGTGGCAGTGACCGCTTGGTCAGTGAAGTTCTTCACAATGTAACTCACGCATTTGCTCTCTATGGGGACCGGGAAGCTCATTTGCTGAACAAATGTGGAAATATATTTATGTTCTCACATATGGAAATGATCAACAAGTGGTGTTAAATTGCATTGAATAGTACTGCATTCACACTGAAGTTGAACACACAGAACTGAATAAAGACACATCTGATCCTGCCCTTCATGCATAAACATGAATGTGCGTGAGAGTGTCATCGAGTACACACAGGAATCCTGAAAATTTGCATGCTGGCTTTTCAAAGAAACGTTTCAATTTCGTATTTTGTCGTCTCCGCCTCTCTGTGAAGTCTCATCCCTTTTTTCTTTGTTTGTGTTTGTCCAATTCTAGGGAAAGCGCTACAGTCGAGAGGTGTCCCCCCGTCTCCTCCAAGACATTGACGACAGCGATGATGCCGACAGTGGTGGTATCTCATGCCTTATGAGGTTGAGGTTGGATGTCTTCCTTCCTCTTCTCCCAAATCTCATCAACTAGAAGAGTTTGCTCAAAAGTCAGGGGTGCACCGTACGGGATGGATGAACTCCTCGGGATAAAACCTTCTCTCTCTTAAAATATCTTTGGGGTATCCTGGAAAAAAGAGCCGAGAGAGGTGGCTTGATAAATGTGGAGGAACTGGGGAATTCACGCAAGCATAAAGCAGAGTAAAATTTATAGTTCTTTTTTGTCCCCTTTGTGGTAACCTCCTAAGATTCTGGATGAGTCTTCTAGAACCTTAGATGGGAAAAGAGAGAAATCTAGTAGAGGATATGACTGTTGCAGAACTTTCCTCCTTTCAGTTAATATATGGCACGTTTGTGTGTGTGGGCCTGTTTGTTCCTCATTCTGGTCCGCAGGCTGTATCTTGGGTACCGTCAGGTGCACCATAGTCCGTTTTAGACTGGAGTTTGATTGGAGGTTTTCATATCCCTGCTGTTAACTTTGCGTATTAAACTGATCATACAGGAAGCAATATCTTCAAAATATTTTCTTTAACTTTCGAAAGACAACTGTGGATTTTTAGCCGCAGAGAGCTGTCAGTGCAAATAACCACGCAGTTTTCGATGCAGCTTAGTGTTAAGAGTGACACCAGCGTATGTTCACAATGTGAAACATTTTCAGCCACGGTGCCTATGGACATGATTGAAGGAGCGGCAAACTGCACGTGGTGAGTTTGGCATCAGCAGCAAGCCACGACTGGACAGGACACAGCAACCTTAGACGCTGCGGAGATGCCATGTTTTGTAGAAGCTGATGTGTTGAGCACAGTTCCTATGGTGCTTTCGCTTTGGAGTGTTTAGACCTCCTCGATACTCTCAAATCTCTGTCCTGGAGAGGAAGGCAACATAAACACAAGAAAGAAAACAAAAGTGTATCATGCAAATGTTGCAGTGTTGTTACCTTGGCTGTAGTGTTGTGCTGCCATGACAATGATATGCCAGCACAATGAAAGGAGGCGCTGTCATACCAAGGGATAGAATTTATGTGGAAAGGACTGACTTTGGATGCAAACAGAAACAGAGGGAGGAGGTCAAAGATGCCCTTTTTTGGGAAGGAAGCTTCAAGAATCAGGTTTTATCCTGGATAATCAGGCTTTGTACTTAAAATACTTAACACTTTGTCTGTGCACTGTAGATTTTCTTTGAGGACTTATCACTTAAGATCATATCTGGTGAAAAGATTGGTGAATTTTGCTCTTAATTTTTATCATAGGTGTCATACGTCTGCCGGTATGAAGGTTGCGTCATGTGACCGGTGCACCTTTTCTTTTTCTCTTATTTTTGGCAGCATGTTCCAGCGCTTTGACATGGCACTGAAAATCAGGATTCAGGCTCAATGATAAAACAATAGACAAATATGTCGCTGAACAAAAAAAAGAAAAAAAAGAAGGAAGTCTTTCACCGGTTCAGCGCTCTAACTTATCAATGAAAGAAATTTATCCATATAACTGACCTAGAACTACTGGAAAAGCAGTAATGGCAACTATCGCTTTTCTTGCCACAGTGGAAATGCAAAACAAGCGGCAGGCAAGAGCAGAAGTTGTGACGTATTTTCCCACTACTTTGATTTGGATGTTTTTCTTCTTCGATATTTTCTTTTCCAATCTCATAGTCGTGATTGCTCATCTATACATAGCATAATTTGTGTTTCACTACTAGTTGGGTGAGGGATATGATATCCTTTACCAGGTAGATCAAGGGATACATAAATCCCCCTTGCTAGTTTTGACTTGTCACGAAAACATATCAATGCAAATAAATATACTTTATTGTACACGTATGTACCACTTCGAAGGGATGAATGCATGTAAAATGTCAAATAAAAGAAGCGATTGTCACCCCCCCCTTCCACCCTTAAGGAACCTCACCAAACATGTTCAGTGTTTTTCTTTTTTCTATGAGAAAGGACATTTTTTGATTGCCAATGCCCATTCCCCAGAACATACAGCAACATATTTCTTAGTTTGCTTTTTGATTGCATAGAGGGAACTCTCAGATTCAAACTGCTTGATTCCCTCTACAAGCATGAACTGTGGAAGTTTAAGGTGTCCAGATGGTTATGACAGACAGCCTGACTAGAGACACGGCTGATGTTCTGTCGGCTTTCCGGGATTTGGGAAGATATCGAAGAACTGATGGATTTTTTTTTTTTCTCTTCTGATTGCAATATGAGGTTTGAGTCATTTTATCTGTATCAACTCACTTTGCTTCTTTTTAGAAGTAAATGCTTTGTAAAGTTCTTTTTCTACACCTCTTTCTACTTTAAAAACAGTGGAAGAGTCAAGCTCATACATTTTCACTCCATGTTTGCTCAGCCCTTTATCAGAGTCCTGAGTTAAGTTGCCTGTGTCTATAGCAGAAAGTCTGTTATGAGACCAAAAATGCTTAAAGGTTGGTTTGTACCAACAAGTGTGTCATGTCTGACTTCTGCTTCTTCCCATTGTCATCGTTGAAGCTAATGGACCAGAGGAAAAAGTTTATACATAACAAAGCAGATTTGATGTAGTGAATAGTTTACTTAAAATATTTTTGTTTTTGTCATTAGTCACTGGCTGCTTCAGTATTTTCCAATCCTTGACTTTTGCTCCTCTCTTCCATAATTTCCTTCTTTTTTTAAGTTTAATCTATGAAGATATCACCTTTGCGTTTAATAGTCATGTCACAAGCATATGCAAGCAGCTGAACAAATGCAATCTGGCATTCTGTCATCGACCGCCTGCTCGAACAAGAAAACACAAACAGGGTCGTCAGGACGTCTCCGGGGACAACATACAAAATGGTGTCAGGTGGCTATGTCTCTCTCAAAAAGTTGCATATTTTCTGATGCAGGTGTAGTTTTTGCCAGTGTCCTCATGTCTTTTAAATATTGTCTGAACCGTGAACTAGTCCGTTCGTGTCCTTCAATACAAGTGTCAGATACCTGTGGACACGATGAAAGATAATAAAGGGTCTCATCCTTATGAAACAAGTTTCAAATTACGCCTAAACCTCAAGAAACTCATCGTGATTTGAGAAATGCAGCTTCCACCGTGGTGCTTGTGTGGCCCTCCAGACATGCCACACCGTTTCCAAAGTCAAGGAAATCCAAAGGAAGAAACTGCCGTCCAAGTGACCCAACTCACATGGAACGCAATTTCATCCTTTGGATTCCATTTCTTTTAATTAGATTATAATTTCAGAATATGTTGGATCAGCCGGCTGCTCCCGTCATGTGTTGTGTGCATACAGTGATGCAACTGGCTGCTCTCCTGTGAAGTGTGTGTGTGTATGTGTTAATCAGCCAGTTGCTCATCTGACTTATTGATCAGCTAGCTGCTCCTTAATCAGGTCTGTTAACATTGAGTCAGCTGTCCACTTGGAGGGTGCCTTCCAAAGGTCATGTCCCTTCATATGAAACCAAGGTACTATCACAAAACCTGTACAATTGTAACTTTGCTCAAAGGGATGTCAGAATATTTCAATTCTTAATGTCATTGTCATCTTCTCTTTGTTTAGAAAGACAAAAAGTGTATAAGTTTCTTTGTTCTCTTTGTAATTATTCTCATTGATGGGAAAGAAGAGGGAATGTTAAATGTTAAGATTCTTCAATAAAATACCATTTAACATAAAAAACAAATTTTTGCATAAATGGTATGAAATATATCTATTATATTTTCCATAAATTTTGTACAAATTAATAAGAAAAACTCATATTGATTCCAATTATGAAGAAATATTCATATGTATCCTTTTTCTTTTGTTTATATTATCAACAATTATGTTTATACCTGGGTTCATGGGGAAAAAAAGAGCTAAGGTGAAAGTTTGTAAATAGTCACCTAGTCGTAAATTTTTCCATTTTAATTATAGGGTATCTATATTAATTAATAAATGGATTGTTTATAGAGACAAGGAAATGTCTTCTTGTGAAGGACAGTGCCAAGTATGCTGTTTTTCTTGAAGACAGAAAAAATAAAAGCAATTAGAACAAAAAACAAGCGTCTTTTTTCTCCTTTGCATGAGGAAATTTTATGATCCTCGGGGTGGAAACTTTTCACCCGGACAGGATGTAGAAATAAACTTGGAAAAAGTATGTTCAAGGTGATTAAAAACACAGGGGTACTGGAATCGCATCACCTTTCGGTGACAATGTTCTTTTATCAAAACTGTCTTGTGAGGCCCAACTGCATCCTCTCAAAACATATAAGAAAACGAAAAACAAAACCAAGAATAACAAACATCATCAGCTGTCCAATTGTTGTGAATATTGAAATGCATTGGGGACATATCAAGTCGTCATGCAATACTCTCTCTGCTCTGCAATGGTGTCTCTCCTACAGTCGCCCCTGCGGTGAATCCCAGTGAGATTCTAGGTCTGTGTGGTGATGATTGGAGGAGGACCCTGTCTGCAATTTCCTCTTCTTCAGGAGTATCACAAAAACCGGTCAAAAGGCAGAGATCATTTTGAAGCAGTCACTTTGGATGGATTGCTCAGTATATCGCTTATAAATCACATTCGTTATTATTCAAGATGCCTGCTGGAGGATGCAATGCCCTCTTGAGATGTTGGCTGACAAAAGATGTTGATGCATGGAGTGATTTGCAGAGCCTTGAGCTCATCTTGCTACCACAGGAGGTGGATCACTGCAGCATGCTCAACCACTTGGGTCCATTACAGCAGGGCTTCTAGCACCAATCTGCGATTAATTTCACGATCACGATTGACAGAAGTTCAAGGGTCTTGTCATCTTAAAATCTGCTATAATCAAGTTACAACACATCTTGAGCTACCAGTGCAGGACAATACTCTCTCTGAACCATACCACTCCTTTATAGTGCCTTAGGTAGATCAACCACTGGGACTGCCCCTCAGAGAATTGCCCAGCCTAACCGACCAATTCCTCTGTCTACAGACCCCATGCAACTGGTTAAAAAACCTGCCTGTAACATTCTGAAGTCATGTCTGAGGAGAATACCATCTTCAGGTACAGAGTGGGTGCTACAAGCAGGAAGGTTCTATGCACAGATTTTAGCAGTAAAATGCCCTACTCTACATAAACTAACATGCATTTCTGCCTGTTGTATACATTACATATCTCAAGGATGCTCGTGTGCAGGAACATAAAAACACCAGTAGAGGACAAGAGGGCTGATCTCTTACCCCAATCACCTAAGAACGACTGAAGTTGTGAACATGTCACACATTAAAGTTCAACAACAACAAAGGTCTACAATGGGTCATTATCAGTGGATCATTATCAGCAGGTCAGTTTCATTCTACAAGACAATTACAACATTATTACCTCCATGGCCACAAAGTTGCTCAACGCAGCACGATCGATAGGATAGGGTCACTGGAAAACGCTGGGCAAAAGCAGATTCCCATGGCACTTGGTATGAGATGTCCCAAGGTGTGGTCCCAGCCTTATGGCTGGGTGAAAATTACCTTTCCAATGAGAAGTGGGTAAAGTTATCTTTCCTTTGAGATGAGATGTCCTTCCTTTGAAATGAAGACAAGTGATCAGATGCAACAATTTTTGATGTAGGAGAATAGAATAGACAAAAACATTGAAAGATGGTGAATAATTCAAAATGTTCAAGGATTGATGTCGTTTGGGTATGACACAGTTATTCAACACTGTGCCACCACCCTTCACTTCAAGTCACTGGTCCCACCCTTCACTGGTCCCACCCTTCACTGGTCCCACTCCCAATGCTCCAAATCAATGTACCTCTTTTGCATCATTACCTGATAGACAAATATTAGAAGGAACTGACATCTTCGCCCTAACCATCAACTGCCGTTTCAACTCGGCTCATAAGAGGAAGACAACCTGTGAAAACAAAACCGTGGTGACTCCTGTCTCAGTGACAGCAGAATTTAGGTGCATCCCTAAAGAGAGAGTCACTGAGGGCAGGACTTTGACAGCACTCATCTTGGTGTGACCTCTGACCTGGATGATGTCATGTCTTGCCTCGACTGGGATCTAATCTCATCAATGGCTGCCATCTTGGTGTCGTGAGTCGAGAGGTACCCACTGGTTCGTTCCTTTGATTTTGTGATAAGGTCAGCAGAGAGACGGAGGACATCTGGAGGGAAATAGAGAAGGATTTGGTGAAATTTTGTTGGAAGATGGTGAGTTAAAAAAAAAAAAAATGCAAAATTACTGCATTTCTTTCCATGAGTTCATTAACGACTGAGATTGACACTCACAAAACAACATTCAACTCACACAGGGTTTCCATTAGGTTTTCCCTCCCACACATATTTTTTACATAAAAAATAACACTAATTTATTTATTACGCCAGGCGTGGTCGATAACCTGCACATCAGCTTTCACAAGTTACATACATAGCCCAGTTTACCTAGATTGACATTCCTAACGAGAATCGAATAGAATTTTGCCTGCAAACTTTTGTCAACCGCACAAATCAACATATACTGCAAAGTCAGCTAATAACAAGTAAACAAAATATCCGTACAAGGTACATCTCAGATGCACCATGTCGTCTTCTTTTGTTTATTTACCAACTTATGGTTTTCATTTTAATTGACAATAAGCTGAGAGTGGCAGTGTTTTCAACACCACTGAAGACTCTAGTATGTCTGACACATACAGTATCATACATATTAGGTGCTGTGCACCGCACAGATACTTTTAGAAAAGATGTCACAAAGGTATTCAATGCAGATCTGTTTCGAACTCTTCGTGGAAAAAGTTACAATCGTCTCTGCCTACATGCATTAGTCCAGGGAAGGAGCGTTTTGGCGACTGACAGTTGTACTACTGACTGGTCGCTACAATGTGGTTTGCAAGACATGTGGCCAATCACAGACAACAATCTTGCCAACAAGCTACGATTGTAACGATTAAACGATAATTGACAGATGTTCCTAGAGTTTGGTGTAAATACTATACGATGCAAAGCACAACTATTGAATATTCAGTAACGTGATGATGGTGACAAAGTATTATCTGCCTATGGTAGAATACAGCAGATGGGGATTTGCAAATCGGAAGAGAGGAACGACAAATTTTGCTGTGGCCTGGGGAAAGTTTCCATGGGGTAGGCATGGAGATTTGAAGAGGGCACTGACAGGGATTTTGCCAATGCTCACAAAAAATAAGGAAAAAAGACAACAAAATTAGAGGAAAATAGTTTAAGAAATGGTGTTGCTATTTCCTTTGCAGAAAAAGTTGTGCGTCCGCCAAACTCATAGGTCTTGCTTAGTGTACATCCCTGCATCATTTGGCACGTATTTCACCTAAGCTCTCAGTGTATCATGAGCCCTTAAAACAGTTTAAGAAGTGGTGTTGCTATTTCCTTTTACAAAAATATATGTGCACCCTCCAAACTCACAGACCTTGCTTAAGTGTGCATCCATCCATCCTGGTGCGTATTTCACCGACCCTAGGTCCAGGGTTATCACAAGCCCTGCTTACTTACAGGAACTGACTTAGAAACAATTCACTACATATACATTGAAATAATATGTATTGTACTGTGATGTGAATCATGCAACTCTGACAGTAGAATCTTTCATTGATGGGTCCAGGACAAGGGTGAATATTTCATCAAAAGGCTTAAATATATTTCTCTCAACTAAAGAGAAAAAAAAAAGAAGAAAGGAAATGACAGAGTATCAAATGATCAGAAATGATGAGCTGTTTGCTGGCTCATATGTTAATGGACGTATCACATATAATTTTATAGCCTTAACTATGGAATGCAAATAGCTCCAACATAAGCATCATTAACTAAGTGAGTCAAATTTTTTAGTAGAGGCGATTTTTACTCCTTGAATAATTTTTCAGCAGGAACAACTGAGCCCATATGTTCCTTTGATGCAACAGTAACACACTGTGGTCTTACCTGCTACACATTGTGGTCTTACCTTTGATGGCATGGTGGAATGCCTTTTAAATAGTTCTTACCATCTAGATTGGTCGTTCCCTTTACACACTGTAGTCTTGCCTTCTACAGATTGAAGTTTTACTCTTGGTCTTACCCTCTGCACTTGTGGATTTAACTTTAACATTGATTGCAATAATTTTAGTCCCAATATTGCCGTCTTACTCCCAACATATTACATTTGGATTGTGTCATTATCCTCTCTATTGTGGTCGTTTCCTCTACACAACGTAGTAGTACCCTCTGCACAATGTGGCTGCACCCGCTGCATGATGTGATCGTCCCCGCTACACATTGTGGTCTTACCCTCGAGTGTTTTGTGGTAACTCTCGCTGTTTGTCGCTTCATCTTCATCTTCACCTATACCTCCATCGTCGCTGCTACCTTCTTCGCTCTCGGAGGAGACCCTGTGACCTGCTTCCCTCCTCTCCCTGTCATTCACCATCTCGCCATCCAACTGTTTGAGATTTGGTAGAGATTTGACCACTTCCAACCTGTTTGAAGAATTACAAAAGCACAGGTGCCACAAAATTTTATTTCCACCTTTAATGATCTGTCGTCACAGATTAATAATCTGTAATTTTCATAACACGAATAGCAGATAAACACTGACCATACAACCTAGAAATTGGAGTCAGCTTACTGTCAAAAATGAATGATTTCAAGATCTTCATAACCCTGACCCAAAGCACGAGTATTAATATGCAACATGTCCTAACTAAAACAATTTGTTCTTTTTAGTCAACATGGCAAACTAACAATCCAAACATGAGGTATTAATGTCCAGACGTACTTTTTGGAGTATTGAGCTTACAAGCAAAGTATGATTAACATTCACACAAACTTGTTAATTTATTTGAGAACATATACAAATTTAGGAAGTGCGATATTTTTCGAACCTTTCAAGTTACCACGGCTGTTTTTGTAGCTTTGTATGTTGCAATCTCATGATTTCAGTCATGCAAACTTTGAACCTCTCACAAACACAATTAAGTGGCAGTATATAAAGTACAGCAATGATATAAAAGGAGTTGCCACAGACAGCCGCCTCTGTTTATTAGAATGTCACTTTGACCACCACTAAAACCGTACAAACATCATTAGGTTACGAATGCTTAGTGTTCTGACCACATCTTTGAAGAAGGTTAAAAGTACATTGTGGACATGACAGGAAGACGGAATCTATTTATGATTTTGATGTAACATGTGCTTAATTCATTCTGGTGAGACATTCTAGAATGTGACCAGGTTAGACATCTTTGATTGACACGTGTACGATTGTTTTTCTATAGAACCCTGATATGACAAAGACTTGTCACAGTGATGTCATAACACTTAGCACTCACCTGTAACTGGGTATTGTGCAGCAAGGGTTGCCTGTCAAGTTAAGTATCATCAAAGATTTTGGAAACTGTTCTGAAAGCAAAAGAGGGGAATGTACCTGACATTAAATAAAAACTCAAATGGGCTAAGAAATGGATAAATGTTTTGCGGTCAAGAGTTCGGTAACTGTGTCAGCAGGTCTCTTTATCACCTCAAATCCAGGAGCAGGGTTGTAGCTATGGTGGGCAGCACCTGGTGGCCCCGACTGGGACTAGTAATTCCCACCCAGCATTACCGATCAGTTTACGCCTTACCACCCAGCACAAACTGCACAAAATGAAGTAAATATGATGTTAGAAACAATTGTTTGAGTTCACACTTTAAGACTTTGTGATCACTTTGCCATAAAAAAAACACTGTTTCATAGTACAAGACATAGTGCACCCCAGGTAGCTGCTCCTTGGACCCCCACTGGGGCATTGTTCTGGATCTCATCAGGGGTCCATGTGCAAGATCCTAGACCCCAACAGAAGTGGCTGGTCACCTTGCCTGGAGCCTGGCACTATGTCTAGCTACAGCTCTGTCTAGGAGCAGCCAAACTTGAGTAACAAATCTTTGCAGTTTTTGGCATGCACATCGTTCCTACATTCATAACTCTGAAGTTGAATCAGCAAAATAGTCTGGAAGTGACAATTTTATTGCCCCGGTAACCCTCCATTAAGGTACTCTTTACTACCAGGTAGAAAATGAGAAGGACTGGTTATAATTTCCCCAAATTCAATTCACTAGGAAAACCGAGTGGTCATCTGAGCTGCCTACTGCTTGCTCTGGTCCAGTAACTCCATGTCGATGTTGGGTGACCGTGTTCCATGCTCTTAGCACCCTGGGAGCTAATGTCCCTTCCCTCACCGTTCCAACTTGAATTATGGTACACACCTGTGCCGCATAATGACACTTACCTGGGTCAAGGTCTTCGATTAAGTTCTCTGACAGGTCCAAGAATTTGAGTTTATCTAGCAGTGCGAGATTCTCCACCACCTTTATTTTGTTTCCGGAGAGCACCAGGAATCTGAGGCGAGTCAAGCTCTCGAGGTTTTCTATTCTTTCGATGCAATTCTGAAATGAAAAGCAGAGATGATCATTTCTTATTATTTATTATAACCATTCTTATTCAGATTTGAAGAAGAGTATTAAAATGTACATTGCTAGCACACTTGCTAAATCTTTCTTTAGAGCCCTGCAGACCAGAGTATCATGCGAAGCAGTTCAAGAAAGTTAAAATGGGAAATAACAATGGAAATGAATACAAAGAAGTAAAACAACAGATAACCTAACAATAAGTAATTATGGAGGTAGGAGGGTCAATAGTTAAGTCATTAGGTAGATAAGTATGGTGAATAGAGAGAGGGTTTGAGTTAGTGTAGAAATGAGTTTGAGAAAGTGCAGAATTGGTATCAGTAAGTATGAATAAGCATGAGTAAGAATGAATGTATACACAAGTATTAATTTGCACGTATGAACATGTATATGTGAAGTTACAACAACATGAACTGGAATATCTGAGTACAAGACATTGTGATCGAGTACATGCTAGAAAGAATCAGTATACATGAATATACAAGATTTCACACAAATTTAAGAAATATCAGGACAAAATCGTCTGAATAATCTATGCAGAATTATAGCTGGTATCAAATTCTAATGCAATTGTGTTGAGATAATGACCTCCACTGGAATTTCACACTGAGGGCATGACATTAAAATGACTCAGGTTTGATAATGCAGCTGCTGTGTGACCATTGCAATACCAAGACAAGGAAGCCAGTAGAGACACTCTAATGGAAGAAAAGATACTGCCACATTAGCTAACTTTAAACTATCAAATATCTAAAAGCATATAGATTGCAGAAAGTGATAAGTTAGGTTTATTGATATTAATCGTAGAATGACGGTAACATAAAATGGACTGCAAGCATTTCTCAAGAAGGTTACTGACATCTTTGTGACGTACGATTTAAAAATTTTAATGCTTGTGGGTAAAGGTAAATCTCGCAGAACACCGTCTGCATGTGCAGAATCCCACGGTTTCGGGGTGGCTCAAAGTAATGATCAAACAGAGCGTGACCACAATCCTTGACACTAGCAGATCGGCACACTGGCTTACCATTGATCAACGTAATCATACTCAATAGTGAAATACATCTTGAGGAATTTGTTCAGGTAGTCTAATTTTCTCACAGGACATGATGATAGCTATAGTGGCGCATTATCATCACTCTCTGGAAAAAGCCAAAGCCGCTCATCAAATTCTAAGCCAAAGCCTGCAAAACTCGTATCTCTGTTTTGATTTTGACATGATGCTGTGCGAGAGGATATTCCCGAGTGAGCTTCCGGTGACTTTACCTGCTGAAGATAGAGATTTGTGACAGGCCCCAGCACCTCCATGTGATCGATCTCTCCTATTCTTTCTCGATCGAGTCTGATGTGGGTCAGTTTCAAGAGTTTCTCCACTCTTTTCGGGGAGAGAAACAAAAGTAACAGCTCGTAAATGGAACTATGTAGAAGAGGGGATACTTCATGTTCATGCATCAAATATGACAAACTTGCAGAGGACAAGATACGCAAAGCATGTGAAAGTACCAAATGGAACTTTACATCACCAGAATACCAATCAGATTTCATGCAAATCATTATGAGCAAAAGTTTATGCAGTAGCTTCTGCAAAGAATAGATGACAACTATACAGTTTAAGAAAAAAAAGCTGCAGATAGCTTCAGGTCTTAACATCTTAAACAGACCAACTTGCATGTACACTGCATAGTATGTGAAACTGACATGGTTGCCTATGTATGCCATTGACTGTCAAATTGATCACTTTCTCAGTCCCAGTGCATACAGTTACTCAAAGTGTCTGGCTGAAATCTAAGCAGAGTGCAGAACTCTTAATTAATAACCCCCTCAGTACATTAGATATCACAGGTACTGCAGCAGAAAGAACTAAAAAGAAAGACGATGATGAAATCTGTTAGCTACTGTATGTCAACTCCCAACACACATTGAAAATGTCTTACTTTCACCTGTGAGAAAAAAAAAAGACAACCAAAGGGGTAAGCTGTGTGCTTCTTGTCTGGCACTCAGGCTGGTTGCAACAATAAAATATCTTACCTCTGACAGTGTACATAGCATATTCCACTGTGTGATCAATTTAGGTGTTGAACATTGAAATACCTGAACTGTGTGATAGGGTTTACTACCCCCCCCCCCATGTGATAGGATTGACCCTATAGGGTTTACTACCCCCCATGTGATAGGGTTTACCCTATAGGGTTTACTACCCCCCATGTGATAGGGTTGACCCTATAGGGTTTACTACCCCCCATGTGATAGGGTTTACCCTATAGGGTTTACTACCCCCCCTCCCCCCCATGTGATAGGATTGTCCATCTCTGTGATAGGGTTTATCCTAGAGCTATGTGATAAGGTTTTACATTCTTTGAGACAGGATTTGCCCTCTGTGTGATACAGTTGTAGGGTATATAACATTTTGTGTGTGCAGTACTCAACTCAGCATTTAATCAAGCAATCCTAAAGACCACATCGCTGAACTTTTGGGTTTCCAGGATATCTGCATCACGTCCAATGAAAACCATATTGCACAATATGATGATGCTGCAAATTTCATCACACAGGGGCTCTCATTCTGGTGACTCTACGTGATATCCAGAGAAGCATCAGTCTCACGTCGAATGACACACTTTTATCACACAAAGCAAGATGTACAGTCATAAAGATTTTTTCATAAGTTTAACCACATATGAGAGCCTTCCGTGACATTTCACCAACATCCAGCACCTTTCTCATTTTTTCCATTGAATGACCAAATTCAATGGGGAAGTACTGGTGTTGAGGAAACACTGGCCCCGTGAAATGATAGTGTGGCGTGGTCTTACATTAGCTAATCATCAACTCAGTATGAAATCATTTTAGATGTAAACAGAATTTAGGATGCACTTACAGTTGCTCTGATCCTTCCGAGATAACTTCCGGTGGGAGATTTCGTCTCGCAATTACTGACACAGTGATCTTTACTAGTTTTTCTGAATGGAAATATGTCAACACAAATAAATTTCAACATACATTCAATTCAAAACTCTCACAAAATCTGACTTGAGCAAGAAAATTAATTACAGAAAAATTTTCGAAAATACTGGGTACTGTCCAAGTCTTGGATAAGCACCTAGAGGAACAAACAACTGCAGCAGCATGAGGCTAGAATGGAATAGCCTGATTTAGCCATAATTTTCCAATCTGGCAATCACAAATTTCACGCACATGCAATTTAGTAACACACTGTTACGTGAACAAGTCACGAATAATACTGTACAAAATGCTGTCCTGCGTGTGCATCTCAGACTTAACACAATAGATGTACAGTAATAGATCAATACAGTGTGATAAGACTTTTAAGCTGGATTCCACTCGACAAGTCAGCGTTTATCTAGGAAACTACGGTTAAGTTAGCCTACGTGATTCTACAATCTTGGACAAAATTGTTCTGCCACTTTGTCGTACATTGCAAATTATATAATTTACTAAATTTTGGGTGAGCGGATAACATCCCACACCCCTTTCCAGTGTTACTGTATAGGAGTGAATGTACATTTTGAACAGTAATCTTATGTATTCTGTCCAAGATTGTCTGAGTTTTAGGTCTCAATTTTGGAGCAAACTGTTGAAAGAAAATTGCACATTTTTGGACAAGGTGCATCACAAAAATTAGTTATCGAGCCCTGTGGGTCTGAGGATTCATGGTTCTGTATGTGGACAGAAATGGTTGCGTTTAGAAATAACATTGATGGGCAGCTGTTGCGTTGCATTGCAAAGGGGGTGTCACTCCAATTGTAGAATGGTGGTAGGACACACTATTAAATAAGATACCATGAAACAGAGCCACTTTGTACCAATATCTGTAAAAGTCAGGACTGTTGATTCAGCTCCATATTAAAATAATGGTAGAACGTTAGTTATGGCGAGTTTTTTTTACAGTTTTTTTTACAGATTTGTGACTACAATTTTTACAGTACATGGCTTACAGTACTTCTGGCCTGTCAAAATTCTCAGACAACCTGGGACAAAATTGTTGAGACACTTTGTCGAATGTTGCAAGTATAGTGCTAAATCTAGGGGAGGGGATAACATGAAACCCTTTGTCCCTTTCCAATGTTGCACTACAAGAGTGAATGTACCCTTGGGACAGTAATCCTATAGTCAACATTGAAAAGGGACAGGGGTCTGAAGGTATTTTGTCCAAGATTGCAGCCAGCTGCATGTTATAATCATTGAAGCATAGAGTTCCTTGTAAAGGAAATTAGCATTATGCTAACTTTGGAGTCAATAGTGTTTGCCAAATTATGACAGAACCTTAATTTTCTTAAAGGCTGTATTGCATCACCCTAAGCTATATTTTTACCTCCCGGAAAGCAAAATTCTCAACTGGTTCTAAGTTACAGTACTCATATATTGACAGCAAATTCAAAAGATGCAGAGCAGCTCCTATAACACAGTGTACACAGGGATCCATTGTTTTGATTACACATGTGGAGGAATTTAAGACAGGCTGAGGAAGGGACTAGTGGTAGGTGGTTGGGAGAATTGAAGCTGTCTAGGGTGATGAGTTTTTGTCTTTAAGAACTATGACCTTTAATAAATCCCACAATCTCAAATGTTGTGATTTTTAGCTTCATGATTGGATAAAAATTTATAGCCTACATTGTCATGACATTCCACAAGATTTCATTCATTTTATAAAAAACTCACAACAAAACTTTGTCACACTGCCATACCTCCATTAAAAAAGTAGTATACTATAGTGTGACCCTGCAAACCACATTCCACTAGCTATGACTGACGCAAACTCAAAGGTTACTACTGTAGCTAGTACCATAGCACCAGAACCTTTATTCAGTTATTGTTGCCATATAACATGACTGTTCCTGAGTAAAGTAACCCTAGTCTACTGTTTATTATAAAGAAAGTGATTTCACTTCAGGTATGTGCCAGTGAAATTGTGGTATCAGTTCTCCTTTCACACACTTTCCACTCTAGCTTTTTTTGTTAAAGTAACTTTTGTATTTGGAACACTTTCCTACCAAATAAGTGCATACCTACTCTAAATCTTTAATGTGATGCCACCTATCGGAAGGAGTAGCTTCATGCCAATGAGAAGCTGCAGTCACAGCATTCTGTGTTGACTTCATGACCATGATATTATCTCATCTTCAAAACTTAGTTTATCCCCTGAATACCCTCAGTTACATGGAAACCAGTTGTTGTAAGTTCGCACTAAACCAGTTCGTCCCCCAAATAACCAGTTCGTCTCGAGCTGTTTGCCTACCTGTTTACCCCAAAGACTCACCAGTTTGCCCCCAAGAGCGGATAAGTTTGCCTCCTACAAAAATAGAGGTCACATAAAAATATGGGAACACATAGTACCTATGGTGCATTCCATGTAATGTTAATGCCAAAGTTACGTCAAGGTGTTGGCGTTGATACGCCAACAAACATAGGTGCAATACCTCATAATGCTGAAACATTTAACAGGCCTCCAGATTTCAGATTTTATGGGAACCCATTTTCGGCTTCCGTGAAATAAGAACATGGGAACCCATCGGAACCCATTTTTGCATTGAAACATTTTCCACACAACAGACAACTAAATAGAAACTTAAGTCCAAATAACACAGCCACCAAATATATTATATGTGTAACTTGTTTCAGTTATGTAATAATGATAGAAATAACAGATTTACAGTAAACAGTGTTCCAAAGCAACTTAGAATGATGTTTCACACAGCAGACTACTAAACACTACTGTACCTTACAGTGCGTGTGAAAAGCACAACCAGCAAATACATTTTATGTGTAACTTTTTTCATAACAACTATAGAAATGACAGAATTACTGTAGAAAGTGTTCCAAAGCAACTTCTGCATTAGAATGATTGCATCTTAGTTTGTCCTTTGTTATTGATCTTCTCTTACAAATTCAACATGACCAATGAAATCTTTAAGCATCACCATACCCAGTGTAATGTTTTTTTTTTTTTGAAACTGAAAAAAAAAACTGATCAAGTAATATCCTGTATGAGGAAAAATTCAGAGAACTTATGATATGTCAGAACACAACAAGGCATTCAAGTCAGCCCCTATGGATCATCTGGATTAGAATCAGAAGTTGAAGAAAAGTCATATTCTTCTTCACAATCAGACCAAGTGTCATCTAAAAAGTCCAGGTTTGTGTCAAGCAGTTCATTTTGACAAACTGGGAGATCAGCTGATGATACTGGAAGAAAAAGATCTTCTCCTTCTGATGAATCTGTAGAAAGTGTTGACATAGTATGGTGACACCATCAACATATTTTTTTATTGCGTCCAATGGAGGGCCACTGATGCCTCTTGAAGCTGCCTCTATCCTAATAGCCCTGTCAAATGAAAAGAAAAAAAAAATTATATGGCCCTGTATGTGAAGGATGTGCAGTCCTAAAAGAACCTGGTGTGGTTGGTAAGTAACTTCAGGTAAGTACAGTCTCTTTTTATTTTGTCTTTATTTCTTGTGAACAATACTGTGCTCTGTTTAGCACAAGGCAGAGCACAAAGGCCCGGTGCAGTATTAATATGACATAACAAGATTTGGGGCAAAGGCGGGCAAGACTCCCATAAGATGCTGGCCTTGTAAAACCAGACCCAAAAACAAAACCCAAACTAAACCAAAAACCCACATGACATAGCCTGCCACAATCAGATTCTCAAACAGATTCACAAAACTATTCATAATAATTAGTTAAAATAGTAGGCCTATAGCTGGACCGTGTTTATAGTGTTAGCTACCCTAACACCACGCAAACTTACTTGTAATGTACTACAAAAATGAGCGAACTTTCCTTAACGATATTATAACGTTAGGCCTAACGTTAGGCTAGGCTCCGTAGTTCAGAAAAATGGCAGTAGGCCTAACGTTATACTCACTCAAAATTCCCACTGCAAATCTTGCATCGGATGCTGGAGATAATATCCTCACAATCAGGGTCCCTTTCGATGTCAAAATCATTACTGCAAGACCATTTTTTGAATGTTTTAATACTGACAGAATGAGATTCATTTTTTTTCTTCTTCCGGGGCGAAGCCATTTTGCATGGTACGGTGTCGATCATTAAACCATACGTACGTAGTCAGATAGTGTGCATGTAACGAGTATGACAGATACGTACTGTAAGTATACTGTTATGGCGTTCCATTGGGTGCGCACCGCATTTTTTTTTCCTACAGAACTGTTAGTTCAAAATTATGTATGCTTATCTGCGCTGCAGAAAAAAAAAATAACATGAACATCGTCATTGAACTTATTTACGCGGCACACCTAAAAGCCTGAGACGTTCACACTGTCAAGGGCCGTAAACACAATATTCAAAATAGCATACTTCGAAGGGATTTTTTACTTTTTTTTTACTCTGTTCACCTTATTTCATCTGATTTTTTTTCAGTCTTGAAACTGTAACTTTGTGGTTCAATATATATGAATTTGTTTATTTTACGATCACAACCTGAACATGGGTTTATGTAGTATACTGCAACTGTAAGTAACAATAATTTGTAAAACTCCGTTTGAGGGATAAAGTTAAATTTTTTTCCTTGTCGGAAACGATTTTCCGGTACCATCGGTGGCACTTCACGGTAACGACACGCTACCAGAAACAATCGTTAGCGTGAAATCTGGAGGCCTGATTTAAGCTGTAGTACCATGATTGTGCTTCCAACTTAACACAAACAGTTACACAAACTGTTTTATATTTGGCAGGAAATAATCACATTTTGTGTTGGCCTTAAATACAAAAACTCATCACCCCAGAGAGTATCAATTCTCCCAACCACCTACCTCTAGTCCCTCCTTCAGCCTGTCTTAAATTTCTCCACACGTGTAATCAAAACAATGGATCACTGTGTACACTGTGTAATACGAGCTGCTCTGCATCTTTCAAATTTGCTGTCAATCTTAGAGTACTGTAACTTAGAACCAGTTGAGAATTTTGCTTTCAGGGAGGTAAAAATATAGCTTAGGGTGATGCAATACAGCCTTTAATGTGCATTAAGTGGAAACATACTACAGCAGAAACTTTTGTAGCAGCGGTTTTGACGTAAGAGTATTTTTTAGCACAAATTGTCCAGTGATTAGGCTAAGCCTCATAAGTTGTACGCCAAAGCTGATTTTTTCATGCATTCTGAGTTAAACATTTTTCCGCCGCTACAACAGGAAAGAGTCGGTCACGCAGAAGATTTTCGCATTGTAGAGCAATGAATGTACACTGGGCTTTAACTTTGTGTGTATCTTAACTTAGCCTAGGCCCTATGGGTATTGCTGAGTAATCATTAACAGTGTACTTCTTCAATATTAAGTCAATTATGCACGTAACCTAACCCTAGAATATTACTGTACATACAGTTCACTAGGTAGGGCTAAGGCTAGCCAGATCAGGATCACCATCGATTGAGGTAAGTGGGATTAGGACTGCTGACATTTTATATCCATACGTAAAGCTTATCACATGCATTAGAAAACATAAGAACAATATTGTCGTTAGCCTAATCGATTTTCTTGAAAATGAATGGTTTTCGGTTTTACTTAGCGAAACTGGTACCTCTGTTGAGGCTGATCTTTTGCCAGAGCGACTTCTTTACAATTACATGTATGTGGACTACCAAAAAAATTACGGACTATATTATTGACGAAATAACACACACACAAAAACAACCTACCTTCTGTTGTAAAGCCGTCTTCTTTTTGCAAATTTCTTTCCATAGTGGCATCTGTTTCGCTGGCCATTTTGTAGGCTGCTCACGTCAAGAGTTTAGCGACAAAGTTAGGATCTTTTTCGGAAACGGAACGGCAGCGTCGTTAGAAACGAGAAAAGACAGGTCTCACTGAACTATTATTACTAGGTGTGCCTTGAATAGTATACTGTGAATCGATCAATACATTCTAAATCCAGTGAGGCCGTGTGGATTCAAAGAGATTCCAATGTGAGAACTGCATCGCATTTACTTCAAACAACATAAAAAGGTATTCGTCATGTAACGTTTCATTTCCATGGAAGCATTTTTCACAGCCAATTTTTTTTTAAGTTTCAGCAATATTGCTGACTATCATGTGTCAAATCGTACTGTACCAAAATATTGACCAGAACGTCTTCGGTAAAACTCTCATTCGAACTTTGGATAGAAGAGAATATTTTTATCGCCTTTTTATTAACGTATTTATGCATTAATTTGATGATAAACAGTATCTTGATCGACTCAAGGTTTCATCATAGGCCTAGTGTCATGTACGGCCACGGAAAATTCAAAACCTATTTCCAAGTAATTATTTTTAACACAACCAAAAGGTACTAGAATGATAAGGGTACATTTATGAATATTTCTGTAAAGTTACATATATGCTATAAAGATGTTTTCATATTTTTAGAATTAAAATGTTTGTTGGGTGATCGACTCATGATACCCCCATGAATACACAATGAGCAACCAGAATGCAAAAATGCATTGCGGTTTCGATTATTTCATTATGGGGCGTTTTATGAATCTGATATATAAATTACTAGGTACGAAAGCCCATTAGGGCCAAACGAAAATTTATTGAAAAACCGTAATTACATCATAATAATCCCTAATTACAAAATATTAAGTAATATTTACGAATTATTTGTTCATAATGATGATGGATTATTAATTTGTAATTACAGATTACAAATAAATTACCAATTAAAGGCAATAAACAAGAGAAGGGAATTACAATCCCTAATTACAAAATATTAAGTACTATTTATGAATTATTTATTGGTAATGATGATGGATTATTAATTTGTAATTATGGATTATGAATAAATTACGAATTGAGGGCAATAAACAAGACAAGAAAATTGTTACTAAAATACAGATGCAATTGCTAGCTGAGTGGCCTCCTAGGGCAGTCTGCATGATGATCAAGCTAGTGTATTTTGGTAGTTAAATAGAATCTTTGGGAGGTAGTATCTGCTTTTAGACAGTAAATCCATTGTGATTACAAATTTCTAATTGGGGACCATGATGAAACTGCCCCTCTTAAAATCCCTTACATGTTCATCCTCTGGTTGATTACACATTAAGACATCAAGGAGAAAATAAGACACACTGCAGCCTTAACATCTAACGAAGTCATTTGAGGTGGTTTGTGCTCAATGGAGCATTTGCTGATTCATTATTTCTGCATTGTGGGCAGAATGAATGCTAAAACACTGGAGGGCACGGATCAGTAGACATCTGATCATACGCCACGCTGCCTTTGACGTTATGAGGTATTTATGTAGAAAGTTTAAGAAGAACAGACACTGCATGCGGGGAGAGTTCCCTGTCCCTCTACTCCCAGATCTTTAATTCTCATGAAAGGATGGCTACGGTGCATACAAGTTTGAAAGATAAATTTCGTCTTATCAAATCCCAATTAAAAGTCTGTTGTACAAGGTTCGGCCAGAACTAATGCCTTTTTCAGGTGCCATTTAATTTCCGATGTAAGTAACATTTTCCAATTGTATTAAGAGGTTAGTGCTTATTTCATTCTTAAACTCAAATGAAAGGAATGGCAAATTCTAAGTACACTGTGTACATCAACTGCCATTACTTTCTTGTATACTGCCTCCAATTATTGATTCGTATTTATGAGTTTGTAATTACAAATAAGTAATTACAACTTATTAATTCGTAATTACAAAGTAAAAATACAGTTTTGTTTGGACCTAATGGTCTCATCTGTTGTACAACTGAACAAAGTTCTCTGGCTTGCCACCAAAAAGCAGTCAAAATCTCAGAGACCCTGAATGCAGTTTTCATCTTGACTTGAACTGTTGCAGAATGATTTGCTTGGAAGGTTGTGAAGTGTTGGCACTTAGCCACGGGTGGGAGGGAGGTGCACCGGATGGCACATGCCTCCCCCCAAAAAAAAAGTAAATAAAAACTGCTTTTCTAAGAATAAAAATTCAGGGAGAAAATATGGCAGAAATTTTCTCCATTCACCATTTTGCATCTAGAAGACTTGAAAAAAGCCAAAAATTTTTCAAAGGTAGGGGCACCCCCTACCCTACGATCCCTCCCCATTGGTTAGTCTCGCTACAGGCCTGGTGAAGTCCATGTCCCAGACGACCATACAAAATCACAATTTCCAGTGCAAAATGTTATTAACATATTGCAGAGTGAAATTTCACAATGTATTATGTTATTTGAGGCAATCAATGATGAATATTTGCATGAACTTAAATTTTGATTCACTGGCATATCCAAGAGCATTCTCAAGTGGAATGATAGTAGGAAGGAGGGGGTAACAACTAAAGAGTAATGATTCATGTCGGGCGTACCCCAGGAGAAATTTTCTTGCCTTAGAAAAAAAAGCTGAGGTACAAAATGGATCCATCACTTAATGAAATAACCTCGATGCAAAACTTTTTCATGGTGAATAGAATGGTAGTGGTTACAACCGAGCCTTTAATGCATCAAGCTTTTCTCTTACCAAGGGGTGCATGATTGTCTTGGCCTGGCTTTGCATAACTGTACTTCCTCAAATGCTAATGCCAGAGTGTACTTTGGTATGCAAATGCTTGAAAACAAAAAAGATTTTACCGAAATAGTTGTTAACCTTCAGAATGCACCACCTGGAAAGATAACAGCTATTCACATTTCAGGCAAGTCACTCAGGTCTCAGTTTTACAGTGGCCGATTCCAAATAAAGGAAGCACCACTTTCAACAACAACTGCAACACCGAGACAGGTATGGCCAATCGGAAGCCAGCTTTCAGTAGCAAGACAGACACAGAAAAGACAATACTTCATTTGTTTGGACAACTTGATGCGGTTAGTGTATTAGTTCATAAAATATATGCCACAAAAGCAAAACAAAAACAAAAGAATAATGATTGCATACATATAAATGAACCAAAGAAAAAAGAAATAGGACAACTTTCATAAAGTGTTGAATATCAACAATGAAGTCATTGAGCTGCACTGAGGTCAGCTGAAATCCTTCAACCCAACCCTCCAAATTCCATCCCTCCTGAAAAAAAAGAGGGGTGCATATTTTTCCTTTTACATACAATTCTGCAGGCTTCTACTTGGTCCATAGTAAAAATGTTGCATTTATGTGTTCCTGACGTGAAAATGAGAAAAAAAATGCCACACAAAAACAGTGCCAACACTTCCATATCAGCTATTCTAGGCACATTCTGTCATTTCACATGAAACTATGATATCTTCACATTTCTTTCTTTTCTTTGAGACTTTTGAATTTTTTTTAACAAAAAGCAATTGTGAAACAAATTTCCTTACACAAACTTGCTTTTCATGTCAACTTGCTAGCTGACATAAGGTTCCGCTGGCCGGGCACGGCTCTGTCAAAATTTCCTCTGCGAGAATTCCCACAGAAAAGAAGAGTTAAGCTATAAAAAAGTAACAAAGAATGTGGGATAAGTTTGCCTTAAAGTAATAAGGTAAAGTATAGAATGCAAAGGACCATTTCTTTCTCAAGTCCTATGAAATCCTAGGAATCCACGGTGTCATTGTCGATTAAAAGCTGACACCCAAAATTTCTGAGAATAACATTTCCCTATCAGTTAGATGTTTGTTTTCACTGGTGATCAATAGAAACAAACTCGTTTTTTTTTTTTTGGCCATTCTATCCTTTATTTTTAATAAGCTTGACTCAACAGGATTTTAATATGAGTCAAAATAAACACCACTGAGAAGAACAGACCAAAATTTAACACATGTGAAAAGAAGTAGAAATGTGTATTACTGTGACATTTTCTATAGAAATGTCATGTGCACTATGTGCAGACCCTTCTGGGGTAAGTGGGCGTAGGACAAGTCATAAAGTAAACTGGGCACCAAAAAAAAAAAAAAAACACATACAGACAAAAGACACACAAAAAAAAAACCACAGAAAAAAACAAGACAAAAAAAAGCTGATATATAACAAAGTGAGGTAGATGTCAGCTGGCCAGAAACCAGCACAAAAGAATGTATCATGCCTTTTAATGTTTGTAACAGTTTGATTTCATCGTGTGCAAATATTATCTAAACTTAAAGAGACACATTGATTTATTTTGTGAAATTCACTAAATTTTCCTAAGCATGTCAAGTTTCCTTCACACAGTCATGTCAAACGGTCAAACTAACGGTCAAACTTGCGTCACATACAAAGGAACATTAATGAGTGAGTACTAAATTAACAATTCAGGTTAGTTTTAACAATTTTTTTTTAAGATTCGTGACTTAGACACTTTTCATAATAGCACTGATTCAAATGCACACAGCCAGGAAAAACTCAGGGTCAAAAATTAAAACATTTGACAAGTTTTCTAAGCTACTGGATGTTGAAACTTACATAATTATAAGTATTGTGTATGAACCCTTGAAAATTTTCACAAACTTATAAATACTTAATGAGCCCCTTTAACCATCAAAAGCTTTTCATGTACAGTAAATGAGCAAAAGCATTCTTGATGCCACCCCAGATACATGAACATGCCCATGAACACACACTCGAAATAACATAGCGTGAACAGATTTTTAGTATCAATTAGATAAAGTACAAACACTGATACATATACAA
The DNA here is from genome assembly GCA_021234535.1 of Stichopus chloronotus. NCBI lineage: Eukaryota > Metazoa > Echinodermata > Holothuroidea > Aspidochirotida > Stichopodidae > Stichopus > Stichopus chloronotus. Next base: position 23,003,630 of record CM037846.1, read on the forward strand.
AAGGAATTCAAGTCTTTAAAGTAGTTAAAGAGTGAGGATTAGCATTAAAAACGACTGTTTTGCAACATGTACAACTAACGTAACTACAAATGCACAAAACAGAATAACAGAATGAAAGACTAACAACTACAGGTGCAAACGGAGGAAAATATGTCTCCAAATATAAATTCAGTTATATTATTTATATATTATGTATTTGTTAAAATGTTTACATGGTTATATCAGTATTAACAAAACATAACATACACCGTTTCTTGAAAATATAATCACCCTAAGTAAACATCCATCTTAGTCAGTTTATAAAAAATCTCATCTTGATCCACAAAGAACATCAGAAACAATGGGCAAGAGGCAAATAAATAACTGGTTTTAATCACAAACTGATATTTTTGCGCTTCAGCTGTGAGGTTCAACCACATTCAGCCTAGACACTTCATTTTGTGCACATCAAAGCCGTAACAGGGAAACAAAGGAGTACTTTTCAAGGATTTCTGACATTTAACATGCTCAGATACTCTGTGGGTATTGAATGGCTGAGTAGAACCACAAATTTTCATTCATGTCACAATGGACAGTTAGGTGCTTCATTAAATTCGTCTCAAATCCGGATGTTCATAAAATCATACACGTTTATCCCTTCTTGAGAGGTACTTACCCTAACCACTGTGGTATATCTGGCTATCACGTCATGTTCTATCATGTAGAAAAGGTCTTCTCGAGACATGATTTCTGCACATTATGGTAATTTCCTTAGGACTAGACGCTGATATGTGCAGTTAAAGAGCAGCAATGCTGAACTGTATAGACAGTTCTTTTTATTCTTAGAATTGTATTAAGATGAAACCTGCATGACGTGACCTCAGCTCATTTACAGTATTTAATAGACATGTCTCGTGTATTCCTCTGGAATAATTTATCTTTCTTGATTCTTGTATAAAACTTACAAAAGAACTTCTCACTCCATTGCTTGAATAAAACTATTGGACGACGTGTCATAGAGACAGACAATCCAAGCAAAACTTCCCGGAGTTCAACGAATCTGGTGAAATCTGACATTCACGTAAACGCATCGCCACCAAAATGTTATTGACTGCTCCTTCAACAAATGCAATGATTTGCATTTGTGTTCACACTTTTCTAGCTAGCGCTGCAAGCTGTTGAGTTGTCTCGTTGCTGATACGCCCATACACCGCAATGTCAAAGGTCTTAACAGCCTCAAAGGTTAATGGAACTCATCTGCGGTGACTGTACGCAGTCGGCCAATTCATTCATTCATTCATTTGCAAAGAGTGCAGCTGGCAAATTTTACAAGAGCACCGGCCATTTTCCCTGACGTCGTAACATCCCAGGTGAACGGAAATAACCTTTTTAGGGAAGATTCAAACTATTGTGGTATATGCAAGGGAAGTGTGAAAGTAATGTGGGCAAAAGTTTGATCCTCTTTTCACTGCTAACGAGATTCAAGAGTCATCTGAAACTTTGTGCACGATTACAGATGGGAAAACGATTTTCTCACCTGCCACAGTAGGAGAGTGGAGCATTTCATGTCACAGTAGGAAAGAGAGGTTTTTCAAGTCGCAGAAGGAGGGAGGGGGTATCAAAAGGATCAGACAGCAGAAATACAAATCTGATTATTTTATCTTAAGAAAGGCACATCATGTTCCTTTTTCCTTTAGATGAAGCTTTTTAAATAATAAAATGACAGGGTGGAGAGGTTTGACTGATCAAAGACCACACTTCATTCAGGAAAGTGACAGCTGCTAATATGCTCTAAGTGAAAATTACAAAATGAAAGGTGTTGCAGTAGCAACTTGCAAATTGTGTGAGCTGTAGAAGAAGAAATAAAAAATAAATATGCATGATTTAAAGTGAAGGAATTTAAACTAGAACTGCTACTGTTTTATTTACATGGAGCTGGGAATGAACACGAGCCAGATTAAAACTGTTGGCTTCAAAGACGCGGCGATTCTTTGGAAAACATTTCCATCGATGCACCGAGACAAGACACATCAGTATTCCCAAAACACTGGCTTTCCTTGTTTGCTTCATTCATACTAAGGGATGAAATATTCCTCTTAATGTCTTAACAATTTAATCATATCAGAAGGCAAAAGCTTTCATTTTTCTTAAAAAAAAAAATTTTTAGAAAAATAAAACAAGATGTGATGAGCAAATGAATACAATACACAAACCTGATATCAGTAAAGCTGCAAAAACCTTTGATCATTCGCATGCAAGCAATGTTCCTGAGTGATTGCTGGTTGGTGACGGGGGGGGGGGGTAAAAACATGATGGTGTCGGTATGCATCCAACGTTACCCCGAAAGTAATTTTAAGGGCTAGATCAACAGTCAGAAAAAAATTCCCACTTGTAACAAATGTTTTCAGAATAGATGAAAGCTTTCTGGTATTATTCTATATGGTACACGGACATCTCACGATTGATTTATGATATTGTCATTCATGATAACGACGACGACACAATGTACTTTGGTTCAGGCTGAAACTTCAAAAGAGGTACACATGATTTTACCGATTATCTAAGACTCATCTAAAGATACACCGGTCAGTAATATGTCATGTCAAGAATGAGATATGAGATGGTATTAAGTTATGCTGTAAATACAAATAATATCAAAGTTAAATTAATTTCCACTTCTATGAGAGGCAGGCAGAACGATGAAAAATTGTAAATTTCTATGTATCATATACATTACTAAAATAAGTTTTAAACCTCTTTTAACTTTATCAGATATTTCAGTCTTCTTTTACAGTAAGCCTCTGCTTATTACTTGAGCTTTTTTGAGCTAATCTTTATTCTGCAATCACAAAAGGCAAGAAGAAAAGAAGAAAGGCAATTCTTAAAGTTCAGAGTGAAAGCCACTGGTCTTTATGAAATGCTTTTATACAGCAGTGTTCTTCTGCAACAAACAAACAAACAAAAACAAATACCTAGAAAGTACAATAAACAAAGGAGTAAAACACAAAATGCTATTTTCCAAGGAAAAAGAAAAGAGAAGGGTCAAACTCAAAGCACACAGCTTTCCCCTTCAAATTTTCTAGTCAACCTTTTTTTTATCGAGTAACATTCAGCGTTTGGTGGACACAGCTCTTCCGTCTGTATCCCTAAGTTGTGTGTTTTTTTTTTTCTCAAAAGTACAGAAATACAAAAACCATACACTAACTGGATGATAGCCTATGTCAACTTTACACTTCTTAAAACAATTGTGCAGCTCGCTCTTTCACAATGAAAACAGACATATGCAAGATGAAAATAAAGAAAAAGATGACTTGACTACAAATAGCAGTGCATGGCCGGCGGGAGATTGGTGTCCATTGTCACCATTTTGTTCTCCTTTTAGTTGGTTTACTGTTGAAGCGACTGTGAAGTGTACAGATTGTAGTACTGTTCCTTGTTGGCCATCAGCTCTTCGTGGGTACCCATCTCCGCCACTTTCCCATGACGGATGACCGCTATCTTTTCCGCGTCGTGGATGGTGGAGAGACGGTGTGCTATGGTGATGCATGTACGGCCCTTCTTGGCTTGGTCCAGAGCAGCCTGTACCACCTGTCGATAAGGAATGCCAGTAATTTTCAACCAGAATGACAGTCTGCCTATTTGCCAGACAAAAGGATGACATTTCTAAGCTACATTTAATAAAGCAAGAGCATAGTCCTTGACAAAAGGGCAGTGCAATGCTTTGCTATGTCTAGTGTTTGCATCAGGTCCGAAATTTGACCTACGAGCAGTTGTCAGCGGGTTATCCCAGGGTACCTCAAAAAACCTCGTTCAGTTTGCTGTGAAGTCCTAATAGGAAATATTTCTTTGCAAGTGAACATAACAAAATGCATGTTATGTACTAACAAGACACTGAAGTGTCCTTAGTGAGGTATACATGCTGAATTTTGTTGTGCATATGACAAATACTGCATTAGTGAAACTTTGAATCCGGCTACATGTTTCAGAAGTGGGTTGTGACGTCACCGGTCCAGTACCCAGGTATCCAACCGTACCCGGATATCCGGCGCAACCGCTAGTCACCACGTAACGCTCAAAACACCAAGCGAGATTGAAGCATACAGATTTCACTTTTAAAACTTGCCAACTACCAGTTTAGTTGTAGTAACCCAGGAACATGATGGCCATTCAACTCTTACCTTGACGGTACTAGAAATTAAAAAGCGGATTTAATTAGTCACTGGTGTATTTCAGAGAAGATTTTAACTAGAGGTGATATTTTACGACTGCATTATTCACCCAACAGCCACACTTTGTCACACCAACGATAAAAGCCAACAGAAATTGACAGAACTGATAGTTTGACATATAGTGAGACTCAACAGCGTGATATCCTCGTATCACACAAGGAGAGGGTTCGTCTTAAGCCGGTGGCACTGATCTCGAGCTCCACAGAAATGAAAGTCTTGACACTTACCCTTTCACTTTCGGTATCCAGGGCTGAGGTGGCCTCGTCAAGAAGTAGAATCTTGGGGTTTCTGACCAATGCCCTCGCGATGGCGATACGCTGCTTCTGTCCTCCAGAGAGCTGGGTCCCTTTGTCTCCGACCCTCGTCTCATAGCCCTGAGATGGGAGAATGAGAGGAAGAAAAGCAATGTCACCATTAATGTTTGATGCCATTACCAAAAAATGACAAATGTGTCAAATGTTCTAAGATTAACATTCTGATAACATGAGTAAGTCCTTCACCAGTGTTAAGGGTATGTCTTTTCCCGGGTCTCCTACAGCGCTAATGTAATCTGGCCCAATCTTGAGTTTGCTGAGTGCGATTGACAGTAGGCTTAAGCAAAAGGAGGGAAAGGGGAGGGGGAATGACCTAGAAAAAGTCCGACTTTTTCTTTAAATGATTATGTGCGATATCAGAGCACCTGAGAAGCTATCAATTGTCGCTTTTATGACATTAGCAAGTCGAATCTTTTGATGGGAAAAATGTAAATTGTGCAACTTTGGCCACATAATGCCAGAGTTCAACGAGGTATCTGCAAATTTACTTCAAACTCAGAGCTTGGTTTAGTACTGTTGGACATTCATGCAGATCAAAAAGAATTACACAAAATATCAGATTGTTAAGATTCTGGAACACAAACTCTCACAGGTGCATTCATCCAACATAACCTGGCAACAACAATGAATTGCTTGCTTTACATGAGTAAGTCCAACTGATAGCTAAACCTACTCCCTCACCTTACAAACTCCACTCTTATTGGACAAATGGTCACATGATCATACTGGCTAAACCCAATCACAAAGAATTTCAGAAAACTGGAATTATACAAGAGCGTTTCATTTCTTAAATAGTCAGAAAGTGAAAGAAATGACCATTTTGTTTCATACCAGAGGTAGCCCTGCGATGAAGTCGTGAATGTTGGCGTTCATGGCAGCTGCTTCTATCTCCTCCTGAGTTACCTCCCTGCTGTTGTCGCCATAGGCGATGTTCTCCGAGATGGATCTGTCGAAAAGGACCGGTTCTTGGGAAACAAGACCAATCTGTTGGCGCCACCACTGAAGGTTGAGGGTCTTAATGTCGTACGATCCCACAATCTGCAAAAATAATAAAAAAATTACAAAAAGGGGTAACTTGCAAGGTAAGGCAGAAGAAAATCTTGTTTCATTGTAAACCTAGGCAGCATACACTATTTCTCCTTGGAACAAGGGTATGATTCAGTTTTCATTTGCCATTTGTGTTTCTTGATTGCAAAAGTTTACGCCATTCCAAATGAGGTAAGTTTCAGAATTACAGCCAGAGAGCAGGGCGACAATTAACTGTCAATAAAGAGCAAACACGAACTAGGAATCCTGATACTCTGAGATGGTTTCTTTGTTTGACCATATCCAACAACTGTTCTTGTTCTTGTATATGTCCCCAATTGACCGCAGCCATCTGTTGCCATGAGTCGGCGAGTTTTAGTTGGAAGGTTCCCTACCACAAACTGAAGCCATATGTAACTAGACTTGGGGGATTATATAAGTTTTTGTGATATGACATGTAACTTAACAATCGACACAATGTTTCATCTGTTTATTAGCCCACACCACACATTTCTTATCATGTGACAGACTGGTTAAGTAGATAAGTAACAAGTGCCCAGAATCAGCGACCTTAGCTGCAACACTATCCAAAACTAAAATCTTTTGTTACTTGAATTGAATATGCATTTGTAAGGTAAAGCATTATCTACACCTATTATAGCACTAGTACCTACAGTTGGGTCCAAAATATTTGTTACCACATGAAAAACACTCACAATCCAAGTGTCCTTGCAACTTTGCGATCTATTCCAACATGCATCCCTTTAAAGATGTAACATTTGTGATTTGTTTTTGTACAAAACATTAGAAAACAAACCAATGTGATGTAGCAGTTTTGTGCTCGCATTTATATGGATGCTTTTCATTTTACTAAACCCACAACTGTAAACTTTACAAATTTTGAACAGTGGCAACTCCTGAAAAAGATTCCTAAGTGTGTTGTGAAACAAACGCCTGTCTGCAAAAATATTGTTTGTTTCCCAGGCAGGAAGCAGATCTGATATTGAAAATTATATATAATAATATATATATAATATATATTATAATATTGGAAATTATGAAATTTTAGAGAAATATCTCCTTCAAAATGTACAACTTGGGCAACTTGAATATCCTTTGTATGTCCTTGTAATCTCGACTATTTTAAGAAAAAAAAAACAAAACAGTAAGATAGCTCAAGAGATATGACCTTTATTTCCACGATACTTTAAAGTAAATTTTGAATATTCCCAATCTACATTTTTAGTGGTGTCAAATTTCAAGGTTAATTTCAAGGGCATTTTTATAACCGTGAAACAACTGGAGATCTTTCTTGACCAGAGAAGCCTTTCTGCAAACAGAAATATATTAAGTTAGAGACAAAATATTGGCATGGGGTTGAAAGGCCTGCAGTGAAAAATTTTTCTTCCCCCTCAGAACCCGTTTACTTGTCAGTAAAATATTCCTTTAACTACTCACCACTTCACCGGAACGAGGATCATAAAATCTTTCCACCAGGGCCACGCTGGTACTCTTGCCACAGCCGCTGCTACCCACCAGGGCGAGGGTCTCCCCTGGCCTCACAGAGACAGTCAGACCTGTCAGGACCGGCACATCCGGTCGGGTCGGATAACGGAAACGTACCTTCTGGAAGGTGACTTCTGAGATGTAGTCCTCCTGTAATGTAAAGAACATTTAAACTTTCACAATCCATTACATCAGCATTAGTCCATCATGCAGAGGGCACAAGATCGAAAACAGGAAGAAAAACAATGTCTCAATAACTCAGGGTGCTGTTCTCAGAGCCCTTCCATCACTGAATTCCAATGGAAACTACAAGGCAACATCCAATGCTCTTGTTCACATCACAATTCTACCATACTTGAGGAATTCTCCAACAGCGAGGAAACTTAACGCGATGTATAGGACTTTTTCCCGTTCGGTTGAACATAACAATTTTGCAAGTGGAAGCTTCCTTGGAAGTGACATAACGCTTTGAAAGTTGGGGTCCAGCACGAGCCGAAATGTAAGATAAGGTAGGAAAAGTGGGATTTTTAAAGACAAATTAGGAGAAGCAAGAGAATGATCCACCAAGTAGGAGAAAGTAGGAATCACTTGAAAGCCTGTAAGTTACTAACTGGTTTCAGTCCCTCTGTGCTGTACTTGTCCATGTCAGGTTCCGTGTCGAAGAGATAGAACATGCGAGCGGTGGCCATCTTGGCTTTAGCAAAGTCAGGGGTGATGGCGAAGGCCCTGCCAAGTCCAAAGGCACCGAAAATGATGGCAGAAAACACCCTGCAGACAAAGCGAGAAAGGACCAAAACAGTGATTTACTTTCAAGCGAAGGGCATCCTCTCGACTCGACATCACTTCCTGCTGAACTTTACAAAGTCCTTGAAGACAGTTTACCGTTTACTCAAGGAGTGAAATCCAGTCAGTGTCCCATGCCCATTGCAACATTAAAACCAAGGCAGAGAGTTCAATGAGTGGAAAGATTTTTAATCAACTTGGTTGACAGTTATCATTATACAGCAAGCTCTACAAATTTACATCTTCCATCAGTTCTTCCATGAAAGATTTCTCAAATTTACGTCACCAAACACTCTGTCATGTAAAAGCTTTGTGCCAATACATATTTTAGACCTTACTCTCAGAGTCTGAAAATCCCAACTTTCCGAGATGCGTGCCACGACACTGCATAAGAGTTAACTTCTGCAACAACAATGAAGCTTAAATGATAACTCAGGTACAGGGGCAAAAACGTAATGCAACCAACGTCTCTCAGATGAACGGTCATAAGGGACAAACTCACAGGAATACATCGTCATATTCTGTTTTTTCTGTCTCCACCAGCCAACCGCCGAACCTGAAAGCTGCAGCATAGGCAAAGTAGATGATGCACTGGGAAAAAGCAAAGGTTACCCCTTGCAAGAGGGCCGAGAGGTAGCTCTTCCTGTTGAAAGAAATGGAGAGAAGGAAAGATAATAGACAATTCTTTTCCGTGGACTGCTTGTAAATGCAAAAACAAACATTGTTCCAAAAAGATAATGTCCTTAAAGTAAGCATTAATGAGAAAAACTCAACCCTGATGGGCTCTGTGGTTCCTTACTTAATTATTTTAACTGTAGTCCTTTAGTAACCTTGGATAATCCTTAATTTATCACATCCCAAAAAGGTGGGACTCCATTTTATCCTTAAGAGTGCTGATCAGCCAAATGCACTTCACTACCGTATTACTTATCTGAACTAAAAGGCAGCATGCAATAACCTTTATTAAACTGCTGAAAAAGGGAATGCTGGCTATTGTAGAAATAATCCCAACAAAACCAATAGGAATGTTAATGACCATCAACTGGAACCTGTCTTCCCCCTTCTAAATCTTTAACATCCCAAGGCATCACTACTACAATGCATCCATATACAAAGTTTAACTACTGGTCAAGCTCTATAATTTGAGATATCATGTTAAAAAGTTTTCAGAGTTTTGCCCCCAGTGCCCCCAGATGACGTTTGTCCTCCACCAAAAACAATACCGCACACCTTCTCAATATGGCAGACCTACATACCAAGTTTGTCTTTCATCTGACTTTCCACCCTTGAGATAGAGCATACCTTAGCAAGTGTCACAGACACACAGAGTTTTGCCCCCAGTTCCCCGAGATGATCCTTGACTTCCACGAAAAACAATAGGGCACACCTTCTCAAGATGGAAAACATACATACCAAGTTTGACTTTCTTCTGACTTTCCCCTATTGAGTTAGAGCATACCTAAGCAAGTTTCACAGACACACATACACACTCACACACACATGCCAATGTGACTGCATGATGTAGGTTCCTTCGCTGATGCATGGTGCCAATAATTTAAGGGAATACTATGATCACAACCCTTCAGATTTAAGTAGGTACATTTCCATAGAAATGTTTGCCAGCTTTGCAAAATCTCAACTAGTCACACAGTATCCCTACAGCAATGACGTCTTTTTGGCCAACCAAGAGGAATGACATCTATTTGTTGACGCGCTTCTTTAGATACAAGAAGCATTTCCTACGGATGTGCATGGAGGAGGCACGAACATTTCACAGGGTTTCATGTGAGTCGATACATGTGAGCATCGAGACGCCTGATGATGAATTTGGAAGTCCCTTGAAGGCTTCCCCTGGTGCATCCTGAAAGTTAAGAGCAATCTAGACAACAAGTGTCTACCTTCAAGAAACATTTTAAGATAAAGATGGGGAGTTCACAAAGCCGTGGATCATTTGGGATGTAAATTTCATTAGAGGGTTTCTGATTTAACAACCGACACAGGGATACAAAGAGAAAACCCAAAAGGTTCACACACCTGACGACTTTTACGATGTCAAGATTTACTTTGATGACAGATTAGCGAAGACACCCGATGAGCTTTTCAAAATCGGCAGGGACTTAGAAATGACCTGCAGAGACATCTAGGGAAAATTAACTCCTGTGGAGTCATTTGAAAAATATGTGAAGGTGGTACTCACTGCACTGACTGTTGTAAGAGTGCTATGTACTGCTCCCAGAATGTAAGCTCTCTCGTGAGAGACTGCACGGTCCTGATGTTTGTTGTTGCCTCTGTCACCACCTGCAAAGAGAAGGAGACCATAGTCTCAACTGAGGTCAAACCACAACTGAGGTCAAACCACAACTAAGGTCAAAAGGTTTCAGAAGGTCAAAAGGTTTTCTGAGGTCAAAAGGTTTCAGGTCAAAAGGTTTCAGTCAGGGACTAAAAGGTTCTATACAGAGTCTGTAAGACCCAATTGTCTGCATGGACGCCTTTTTGGTTCATGTTCTCACTTACCAACATCTACACCCCCAATAATTGGTCAGAACACAATCAACATCATAAGGAGGAGTTAAAAGACATGACAACCAGTAGTTACCTACTCTGTGGATTCACATTACTCTTATTGAGAAATACGACTTTGTCATGCAACATAAATCATATGAGATTTTCTCCAGTCAGTCATAATTCTGGGAAATGGACTTCAAGGACAACTACAGTGAAAGTAAGGTTGCTAAGAAATTAAATCTTGCAAAGTTGGCACTGGCAGACAGCACACTTTTTTGTCAGAAAAAGTCATGTCAACTCTGTTGATCTCAATAATTCTCCTAACCTTTCCTGCCTCTTCCAACTCTTTCCTCTGTTTGTCTGCTCCGCCTTTAAACAGCCTCCAGTTAAGGATTCCAGCCAACCCGAGGAATGGAACGAATGCAAAGACGAGGAGGGTCAGTTGCCAGCTGTAGATGAGGGAGATGATGATGGCGACGACGATGTTGAAGAACACCTCGGCGACCAAACCAAATCTGACACCGGTTACCTATAGGAGGAGAGGGGAGAGGCTCGCATCAGAATGATAGAGTCAAAGAGCTTTGAATAGCACCTAAATTCCGCAGGAATGATGCGCAAGAAATGGAAATTTTGATAGGTTTCCCAGGAAACATCATCAGCATCAAAGCATTGGAGTCAAATTTGTGACTTATTTTCTACAGAATAAAAAAGGTATGTGGTACGGGCAGGTGTAATTCACAAGTTTTAAGTTCATTAATTTTGTCCATACATGGTATAAACAGGGCACTAGGAAAAACTGGTAAGTTTAACTTAGGTAGTGCCCATACAAAAATACCATCAAAAGGAATGATAACGGACAACTGGTTTGTGATGAAAAATTGTTAATAGGACAGAGAAGTGGGAAAGGTGATGCTTTATGACATGACAACCACACAAAGCAAAGGCCTAAACGATATTGACTTTTTACGACTGAAGTGGATCTACGCGACGGTGACACAATTCTTACCCCTTGAACTAACGATGCTTCTGTCGCGAGCCTGGTCGAAAGAGCTCCAGTACCGTGTTTGTGGTCGTCAAAGAAGCTTATATCCTGCAAGGGAATAAAAACAGGTTTTGACTTCAATTCTTGCGACTCACCAAAAAGACGGTGGTATGCATGGAGATGAAATGCGTAATGGTGGGAGATGAGCAAAATAGTGAAAGGGCTCTGCAGACGATTAGGGCCATCGATGTTTCGGAAATTTATCGAATCTACCCCTAAAAAATGAAGAACCCAATAAAAATATGAACCAGGAAGGAACAAAATTAAGGCTTTACTGTTAGTGTCTTTTCTTCTCAATTCATATGGTCGACTTTTGCTGCTCACTAATTTACCTTTTGAAAGTGAATCACCTCCGATGCAAAAAGGAGATGAATGCAACATCATGATCCACGAAAAATTCAAAACATTGAGACATCTTGAATTCTAGTAGTCATACAAACACATACCAAATTTTAAGGTCTATTTCCTTTCAAGCGATAAAACATTTCCGTAACCAAACAAAATGGCAAAGAGACATGATTTGCCCTGTCCGAAACACAACCTGGAAATCTCTGTTGAGCTGAATAAATGTGGCCCTAGATGATCCACATGCTCTTTCCCGGGTACCTTTCCTCAAAAACGACGAGAAAAAAAAGAAGAAGAAACTGAAGCCCATGTGCCTCCTCTTTTACAGCTACCCCCCAACTTTAAGGTTCCAAAATAAGATGCCAGAGTAACAACTGTAAAACTGAGAAAATTAAGGCACACAAGATCTATCACCATGTAGCCGGTAAGGCTTGGCACAAATAAGGAAGAGACATTAATTTATACTCACCCTTCTGAGAAAGGCCTTGAACATCTGGTAACGCAATCGTTCTGTCAACCTTTCCCCCGAGATAGCAAACATTGCACCCTGAGGAAAGGAAAGGAATAAAAAGTACCAGCAAGTATTCTATGAGAAATGCAGACAACCTCTAAGTTTTGATGTCTTTTGTTACCTTTTCAAAACTTTTGGCCACCAGGGGATGTTCAATAGGTGATGCGCTCAAGGGTGAATATACCAATGTCTTTCAGTGTTGAGTTTCGTACACAAACACGAACGGAATAGTTTTCTCGTAATTCTGTTCATGGAAGCCCTTCAGCCTTCTATTTTATGAGCACTAAATGTTTCTTTTAATTTTTTGGTCCGTCCATGATATTATTATTATTATTACTCTAAAAGATATATAATACCCTATCCAAAATACAAATAGCGCTACAAAGCTGAACATCAAAGGGATTGAAGTATTACAATAACAATAACAATATACAGAGCACATCACAAAACTTGAAACGAGTAAAAGTACGACAAGATGGCAAAGAATACAAGTGACAAGAAAAGACAAGCAAATGGCCACAGAGTAAGACATTTAAAAACATTAAAGATGAAAGTATTAAAATTACAAAGTACAGAGCATATGTTGTGATATTGTTTGGGAAAGGCACCATCTCTGCAATATTGACATGAAAATTTGCATATGATGGCAACACCTGTTTGATACGATGGATGTGCTGTCTGATCAAGTATTCAAATAATTTTTAGTTAAATGTACCACGTTTACACCTTCAGACTGATTTCGTCATATTCTGTTCACTGTCGTTTTGATTTTTACGCTATGTGGATTATGTTATGACACATTTCTTAGAATACACGGCAAGTACTACTTGCATGGATTGAGAAAATTTAAGCAGACTGCAAGCCAAGATGACCCTCCACTTTGGGGTTCATGTCACTACTCTGTGATGAATAGGTCTATGGCCTGGAAAACCGATACAGTAGCTTGTAATCGTGATGTATACTCAGTGTCTTTTCCTAACACTGGGCATTCCTAATTTTCTTCACCTCATTATGTCTGCTAATAGCAGTGATGACTTATGATACAAAACAATACAACCTCTTTGATCTGCAGTAATGTCCTTCAAAAATTGGCCAGTTTCAAAAGCCGATAGGCTTCACAAACACTGGAAAAATTACCCAACTTTTTTGTATGCCACTGGGCATGAAATCTGAACTTCAAATGCCACCAAGATTATCGAATAAAGTAAACTCTAAGTTTTCACTGATTTCTATGGGATGCAATATTCTAAAGTTGTCTTCAACACTCTGAAGGACTAAGGAAGATTCATGTTTGCTATAGATCTGGATCTATTTGTTCTTGTTAACTTTTCAAAGGCACAGCTTAATTTGCATGAACATGCCCTTCCTTATATTTTATCTCACTTTTTGATGAAGACTCTCTATCTGTGCACGAATCAAGGTTTAGGGTGAAGGATCTTACGGCTGTGTTTCCAGCCAGGTTCCCCATGGTATATATATTGGATCATTTTAAAATGCTTACATAAAAGAATTGGGAAATTGTGACCAAGATTTAGTACCTTAGATCCACAATATGGGGCCATATCACACAAACTCCTGCCAAGAAGTATCAATGAGAACACATTTGTGGTCAGATTCAGAAATAAGAACACCGACTAGAAAACTTTTTGTTCTCATTTCAAACTCTCAAGTACAGCACAAGCCAGTTTTCAAGACTGATGTTGTATTTACCTGTATTGAATTTGAGAATAAAGCTACAACGCCAAGACCTGCCAAGAAGACGCAGAAAAAAGTGATGCCTTCCCAAATTTCCTCCTCTGGACCGCCATACACCTGTCACAAATAAGCATAAAGAGATGGCTTGAACACTGCCCTCTAACAGTCCTTCAAACCATACCACTGAATATAAAAACAGAAGATACTGACTCACACCCACCGCCACCCTTACAGAAACTAAACTCAACTCGCTCAACCCAATGCAATATAAGGGAACAGTTCATTGGGTCAGGAAAAACACAAACATTTATATTGTCAGCGGCAAGTCAAGTGTGACATGTGCCATGGCACTGATACCCCATCTCCTCTTGTCTGTTTGCTCATATATCTGTCTGACACACTGTCTGTCTCTCTTTGTGTCTATCTCTTTGAGTGTCGCAATGTCTGCCTCTTTCATTTTTTCAGTCTCTTTTCTGTGTTAACTGGTCTATTACTATGTTTCTATCTATTTTCTCTGCCTATTCTGTCTGTCTGTATGTCTGTCGTGTCTGTCTGTCGTGTCTGTCTGTCACGTCTGTCTGTCACTATTTGTCTGTCAGTCTGACTTTCCTGTCTGTCACTTTTCTGTCTCTCTATTTGTCACTATTTGTCTGTCAGTCCCACTTTTCTGACATTCTCTCTTCTGCCTACCAGTCTGTATCTCTGAAGATGAGAGACAGGGACGCTGCTTGATGTTGAGATATCAAACCGTCATCATCGACTCTCCCACTACCGACTTCTGATTTGATCGACATCTAAACAGGACCAGCAAAACAGGAACTCACCCTGAGCACCCGAGAAAAGATGATCGCAAACGCAGGCTGTACCCCTCCGTTGAATGCAGAGGCTACAAAACCAATCACTATGAAGTACCATTCTGATGCGTTCAGTTTCAGGACCCTTCCATAACTGAAATAATCTGAAACGTCCTCATCTTCTTCTTCATCCTGGAAGAGAATTGGTAGAATAGCACAACAGGTTCATACACTTTACACACAGAGAGGGATTCCTACTCCTTCTAGGGAATCAGTCTTCCTGACTTTTCCATGACTTTCCTGGAACCAAATAAAGAATTTCAATGACCTTACTTCTATTTTTTTTCTCATCTATAACAGCAAAAGCCAAAGCACGAAGATGAAAAAGCACAAAGATGAATTGAACAATCTATTTTGATCTTACCGGTGAGAACACATTTTGATATCATGCAAAAAACCAGGAGCAATGCCATTTCATAACGAACTTCCTGACGTTTCCAGTTCCGCATCCTACTGCAATACGTGCGGTACACAAATGTATTGACGGTGCAGCTGTACTTGTGCTGTACAAAGCAATTGATTGAAAATTTGCCGTATGGATCATCATCCCCCTCCTAGCCACCTATCTTCAAATGGACACCTGGTAAAATTTTTCAATGTTGCCAGGACGACTTCAAATGCGAGAGAATTTGGACAAAGAGCTTTACTTTTGTTCTGTTAACCGTTCACAAGAAATCTAGTTTCAAAATGATGGCGTCCTGTAACATGAGACGAAGAAGAATTTACGGTGTAACACCCTGGCAGCGGGAATCCCGACGGCTGATGGAAAAGGTAACTGTATCAAAGGGAAATTTATATAGGATGTTTTCTATGTTTACAAAGTACACGGTGAATGCCAGAGAAGTCATGAACAAGAAAGAACCATTTTTGCAACATAAGCAAAAACCATGTGAAAGAGAAATATTTTAATCAAAAAGAATGTTTTCAAGACTGACAGCAAAACGTGATCGACTAAACACACACGGTTATGAGAATGAAAAACTTTTGACAGTATATGCACTTTTATATTTTTCCCCTTCATCCCTTCCCATAGGCTTGAAGAACTTCCAACCTGCAAGCACATGATTATGACTCTGGTTTAATAGGGACTTTGTATTTTGCTTGATTTTCCCCATCGGAAGGACCAGTAAGTTTTGGGAAAAAAATCAGCAGGTTGTGTACCCTTATGTTAATAACAGTTAACACCACTGAAGTAGACAATTTAGAACAACATGTGACATTTTGCATAAGTGAGTGTATGACTATTGACAAAAAGCGTGTTTCCTTCTCATTGAGACACCATTTTGTAACGAGAAAAGTTACTACAGTCAGCCAAACATTGAGTAGTTTTATGTGGGGACCAGTTTTTGGACTCCAAATAAGAAGGGAATTTGCTTCAGTATGGGCACGGTAATTAAAAATATCCACATTTTAAATGGGTGAAGGGATCCTCTCCCTTCCAAATTCAAGCAATCCTGAGAAAGCAGGTAATCAAAAAAAAAAAAAACATAAGCTAAGAAATATACTTAACAAAATTAATAAAAACAAGGCCACTAAGTGCTCCCAAAGAAAGAACGGCTTGAAGATGGAAAAGTTTCGATAAATTATGGAGTTACAGTTCTCCAGTTGAACTCGCACTTTTAACGTGGTAACTTGAGAAGGGAGAATGCAAGTCCAAACTGGAATGAGGTGTAATGGAGGCAATGTCAAAGTCATATCCACAATCCTCCACAAAAATGATGGGGGGGACACTTGAACACAAATGTAGCAATATTGAAGTAGATTTGTTTATCATTCCAAATCTCTCCCCCCCTCAGATTAATTTGTCCCAACCAAAAGATATCCCATATTTCAACACTGAATGGGGGAGAGGGGTTAGGCGTCCTATGTGTTTTCCTCTAGGATTACGGTATAGCAACTGAGGTGCGGTAGAAGTTGCGTGAGGATACAGGTATGCGAGAAGTGAAGTACATCACCACAGCACCACCGACCATGCTATCTTCATCCCACTCCTCCTTTTGCCCATTCCAAACTTACCATGGTAACTGTACAGATGCTGCCTAGAAACAGTTTTGTTATTTGCTACAATTTAGACAAATTCTAACGAAATTTCCAGACATAAGTTTTGATTAAAATGCCTCCATGAGTTATGTATCATGTGATAGTTCGGAGGAGACCTTTCGTGCCATATCATTTTGCTCCCACACATTCTGTCTCTTGATTAGCATTCTTAACATTCTTGTCTTTTGATTAGCCTGCCCACCCAAAAAGGTATCCCCCAAAAGAGAAGGTACAGCACTACTGTAAATCTACCAGAGGTGACAGAGATGAGATTTCACAAAATCTCCGTCTCCTTCAAGTCTTCATCATCCACCCACCAATTTCTCATCTCATCGGCACCATCATTCTAAGATACCTCGAAAACTCTTCAAGGATATATCCACACAACACAAATTTTGACAAACGAAAACGTTCGAGATTCTGTAAATTTACAGAAATGAAACAATGAGGGTGCATTGAGAATTTTTTCTCCAAATCCTCTGCAAGATTCAATGTGATAAATCATTACAAACCCTGTGAGAAGTGACATACAGTATAACACAAAAAACTAGACAATTTGGAAGCAGGCAGTCACTGTAAGGAAATACTTGCCAGTAATCGGGCACCACTCCAAATCTGGTTGTACAAAGTGTAAAAAAAAGAGTGAAAAAAAAATGCTTTATGAATATCGCAGAAGAACACATCCAACTCCACAACATGATAATAACAATTCTTAAAGGTTGTGTGACATGCGTTACAGAAAAGAGCACCTTCATGCAGAAGTTGCAAAGTCAAATCCTGAGTGAAAATCTGTTGAAATTTTGTGTACATCTATTACGGCTTTTGAGATATAACTTTTCAAAGTTTGAGAAAGATGCAGAACAGATGACATGGAGTGTTGCACAGTGTCAGTATTTCTTTTGTTAAGCCTATATAGTTTCTCTCTTGATTACTTACTTGCTGAGTTTCACATGGGTAAGTTATAACGATATTATCGTTGTAGAAAAGAGCACTCTTCATGCAGAAGTTGCAAAGTAAAAACCCTGAGTGAGAATCCGTTGGAATTTATATCTATTACGGCTTTTGAGATATATGACTTTTCAAAAGTTTGAGAAAAATGCAAAATAAATGATGTGGATTGTTGCACAGCATTATTATTTCTTTGGTTGTGCTTGTCTCTTAATTACTGAGTTTCACATTGGTAAGTGATATTGATATTTTTGAAGAAGATACATGCTTTCAAACTAAAACCCTATGGGCACACAAACTTCTCAAAGGTCCTTGAAATTAAGGTTACATACTGTAATTAAAGCATTAACATAAGATGTATATCAAAGGCATCCAACTCTTGACGTCAAAAATTTGCATACTAGCCAATGTTTATTCATGACACAGCCGTGAGACACTAATATGACCGTAAATTTGTCAGTCTTTGATGAATTTTTGTGAAATTTGTGGCTCCTTATCACATTTTTGATGCTTAATGCAACCAATATTCCCAAAATGTCATTTTCATGTCACACAACTTTTACGTAGTCCCTACGCATCTTAGAAGAGGCACAAACTGGTGTCTGTACAAGGAGAAGCAAACCATAAGGAAGTTTCTCTACTGCAACTGTTGTTGACATTCTTTAGCACAACTCATCTTGGTAAAATGAAGCAAACCCTTTGCTGTTTCTAATTCATGACCTCCATAACTGACAGCAGATCGTCACATATTTGACACTCGTTCAAATTGGCTAAAAGGAGACATTTTTCATGAATTGCGAATGTGTGTCCAGTGTGTACATTCAATTGAGATGTATGCATACCAAAGACCCTTTCAGTACACAAAGCCACAAAGGGCATGGTAACGCATTTGCCAATGTTAACGTTAACTCTAAACAGCGTCAAAATACACCTTCCTCACCACTCATTCCAGATGAGGCTCCTGTCGCCTACGTAGCTATGGATAGCTTCAACTTTTGACTAAATAATGAGGGCAGTGTTGGTGAATCCACTTTGATAAAATCCTGCTGAATAAGATCCCCCCACTACAACAACAGACCTTACGCCATACGTATTTGCTTATAACAGGGTAATCATATTTGCCACACGACTGCAGACAAACCATGTGTATTTGACCGGATCTTCACGAAGCCCTCGGTGCGTGACATTCAAAGCCTCCTAGCAAATTTCGTGTGTGATACTTTTCTTTTTAATTACTTGAAAGTGAGGAGAGAGATGGAATATAAACAGTTCCAGAACTGACGTGAGTTTCTTCTACTGTC
The DNA here is from genome assembly GCA_021234535.1 of Stichopus chloronotus. NCBI lineage: Eukaryota > Metazoa > Echinodermata > Holothuroidea > Aspidochirotida > Stichopodidae > Stichopus > Stichopus chloronotus. The sequence continues at coordinate 23,022,708 of CM037846.1, forward strand.
AGATGTTTACATAACAACGTCCTCAATATAATGGAAACTATTTCTTTCATCCCATAGACAACACCCACATTTCCTCCCAAACTATACCACACACTGCTCTGGGCCAACAGCAATGCAACAAATTTCCTTGTGAGTGTTTGTACCAAGTAAGTCTCAACAAATTTTAAACAGTTGTATCATGTTTCTTGTTGCACGCTCGCCCCACATTGAAATGACCAGACTCAACTCAATAAGTTCGGACCTCTTTGTCCCCAGTCCACATGGGGTCCACCGCATTGTTGTCTTCACATCACATGCAGGCACTTGGCTTCCAAAATGCATCCTCATTGGCTATGAAACACAAGTCTAGTCACAGTCAGGTTTGTAACAGGGGCACAACTAGCCCGACACGACACACCTCAACTGCAAAGGCTTCAAATTTAGCAACAAACATCGAACATGTTTGACACTACTATTTCCTTAAAACTCCTCAAAGCTTTCGCAGTCGAATCACGAGCAAAGTCTGCCACACGCTGCGCCGACACAATTCAAACGCGACAGACAGTCGCAAGGAATTTTCTTGCGCTGCAGTTCGGTCTGGCAGCGTGCTGCAGCAGCATCAAGGCGTCCATTATCTGACAAACCTGATTTTCAGAGGCCTCCGACTTGACTGACATTTGTGACACGAGCCTCTTACTCGGACTTTTCCTCCCGGAGCTACGAGAGTCCCCTCGCTTAATTCTTGTTGAGGACTGCCTCTCTTTCTCTGATATCTTGTTGTCCACCTCTGCTTTCTCTTCTTCATCTTCGTCATCTATCATCTCTTCCTTGGCTTCATCTTCCTGCTCATTGACTTCTTTCGTCTGCTGCTGCTTGACCAGTTGAGCATAAACCTGTGGCGTTGTTGATAAATACGAACAGTTGATCAACGCTGTAATTTATCTAGGTATCTTATCGATCTGTTGCAATTATCGTTCAACGTGATAAAAGTGTAATTACACAGTGCTGATAGCATCGTTCACATGTACCGTACTATCATCAACACAATACAACATCATCAATACTGTTGATAGGTCCATTCAGCACTATGCAAGTATCATTGGACAGAACTGATCATATCATCGATTCTAGTTGAAGTGTCGGTCCGTTCTATGACAGTATCATTCAATACTATACAAGTATCACTAAACAGTGTTGGCAACATCCTTCAATGCAGTTACACATATTATTCAACACCATACAAGTATCACTGGACAGTGTTGATAGTATCATATATTCCAGTTGAATTATCAATACTATGGGAAGTATCACTGAATAGTGCTGATAGCATCATTCACCCAAGCTGCAAGTATTACTTCACAACAGTATGTGAGTATCATTGGAAAACATTGATAGTATCATTCATTGCAGTTGCAGGTATCATTAAACAGTGTTGAAAACGTTCTTCACTCTAGCTGCAAGTATTACTTCAACAGTGTGTAAGTATCATTGGGCAACATTGATAGTATCATTTATAGTTGCCAGTATCATTTATAGTTGCCAGTATCATTAAACAATGTTGAACACATCCTTCACTCCATCTGCAAGTAGTCTGCAACAGTATGTGAGTATCATTGGAAAACATTGGCAATATCATTTAATGTAGTTGCAAGTATGATTTAACAGTGCTCAAAACGTCCTTCACTCCATCTGCAAGTATTACTTCAACAGTATGTAAGTATCATTGGGCAACATTGATAGTATCATTTATAGTTGCCAGTATCATTAAACAATGTTGAACACATACTTCACTCCATCTGCAAGTAGTCTGCAACAGTATGTAATTATCATTGGAAAACATTGGCAATATCATTTAATGTAGTCGCAAGTATGATTTAACAGTGCTGAAAACGTCCTTCACTGAAGTTGCAAGTAGTCCTCAACACTATGCAAGTATCAATGCCCAACATTGGTAGTAATATTTATCGTAGTTGCAAGTGTCATTCAGCATCATCACTCAGAGAACCACTTTTTTCTTCCGTGAACGACAAACCTTATCTCAAAGTGTGAAACTTTCTCACCCCGTCTGGCCGGTTCATCAGTTCCGCATGGGTTCCTTCCTCGACGATCACACCCTTTTCAATGGCACATATCTTGTCCGAGTTCTTTATGGTGGACAGTCGATGGGCGATGACTATGGTGGTACGGCCAGCTTGTACCTTGAGTGAGGAAAGCATCGGTAAACACAAATTAGCTCTCTCCTCTTGCTTTTGGTAATATCAGCAGTTGACTTACACTTACTGAATCCTTTCATTGAGATGACCACCTTACTGGTCTGCTCTAACCATGTAGCTATTGTGAATGGAGTGAAAACAGCTTATAATCCTTGGGTGTTATGATCTGTTCCAACATTCCAAAGCTCAAAATCCTCATTAGTTGGTACTAAAGGCTACACTCCAGGATTACTGAAGGTTAAGCAACAGCTGCAGGCAAGATATAGCTCCACCCTTAAGTCCTAGTTCAGCCATACTGTTGGTTTCGTCGTAATTTTTACATAACTTTATGTACGAAAAGTTTCTCAGTTTTCAAAGTCTCCACATATCCTCCATAGAGAAATAGGTGGTAGTGCTGGGGCAAAAGCCAACTTTTCTTTATTTGTAAGTCATTTTATACATGTAAAGGTTATTGTAGACTGTCCATTCATGACTACAAAATAAACTCAAAATCTGCAAATTGTCTTTTGAGAAACTCGTTTCCATTTTTGGATGTGTAAACTATAATAACGGCCATTCTTTTCGTACAATCAAAGTTTTGGACTCCTGTTTGTCGGAACAGATGAAGGAAGTTCAAAGCGATTACATGGAGCAATGCGACAAAGGAATTGTCAGATTAGAAAGATTAAGCACTGAATGGATTTGTAAAGGGGTGGGGGGAAGAAGGTAATGTGATTTAAGGTAACATTGGCCTTGAACAACAGCACCATGTCACAAAAACTGCTTGTACACCATTCCTAGCAGCTCCATGCTTTAACCAACACTGACAAAGTCAGCTACAGTATGACTAACAAAACATCATCCTCATGTTGCCATAGCTTGTAGCTGGCTGAATGGTAACGAGCAACAAACTCAATGACTGTACTGATATTTCATATCCTTTTCACTCTGGTGAGGGCATTTCGATAAACAAATGTGGGTTGCATGATGAGACGAATGGTAGATACATCGATCAATGCAATGCACAACGTGTCACAGGGAACCGTTTGAGGAGGAGAAGGGAGAGATCTGACAAAAGTAGGGTCATATCACCTTGAGAATTTAAAGAAACTGTGGGTCAAAATAAAGGATAATTATGACGCCTTTGCAAAGACATCTCGTTGATCTTTCGGTCATTCGTCTACAGCTCGTCGGTGAGATTTTTAGCTCTTCCACAAAAATTCTTGATAACTGAGGGAAACTGCTATTTTTAGGGAAAGGATTCTAGTTCTTTTCATTTCACTTTAATTCAGATCCACTCTTACTAATAACATCTGTCAAAAGAGTGATGAAGTGAAAGTCCCTCTTCCTCTGACTTGCATCACAACTTTTTCACGCTAAGACTACAATGTGGGAGCACTGCTTTAAAATCTGCTACAATATTTAATGTCACAATGTGTAAACAACATTTGCAATACATTTCACGATATCTCATAGATTCCATGCAGTTCCTTGTTAACGGCAATGTCTAATTCATGTAGCTGTATTTATGTTCATTACACAGCTCTCACCTTCTCCAGAGCAGCTTGGACGATTCCTTCGCTTTCTGTGTCCAGGGCGGAGGTAGCTTCGTCCAAGAGAAGTATTTTGGGGTTCCGAACCAAGGCACGAGCAATGGCCACACGTTGCTTCTGGCCACCAGAAAGCTGGGCTCCGCGCTCACCGACGAGGGTCTGGAATTTCTGAGTGAGGAAAAATGGATACAGGAACATCAAAGGCCTGTACAGGGGTATTCGATGGGCGAAACTTCGTGGAACAAAAGCCGTAAAAAAACAAAAAGTGAGCTTGCAAATCTGTTCTTCGTGAGGTTTCTCCACTTAGGAATACCCATAAAGCAATATTTATTCAGCAGGAGTTGTTAAAGGGAATTGTCCCCCACTGCTGAAATTAAATTAAATTAGGGTAGGAGAGGCAATAACTGGAATGTATCCCACAACTAGTGAGATGAAATGATTAGCTGACTGATGGATGAAATTATCTTAGAATAGAAACTTCTCAATCACTTTACAGGAAGTCACTTTCTAGTCAGCATTCCACCATACCTCTGGCAATTCCATTATGAAGTCATAGGCATTAGCCTCCTTGGCTGCCTTTTCAATATCCTCCTGGGAAACGTCCAACCTCCCGTAGCGGATGTTCTCGGCGATGGTCGTACCGAAGAGGATGGGCTCCTGGCTGACGACGCCGATGTTCTCTCTCAGCCAACGGACGTTCAGGTCTTTGATGTCCTGACCGTCGAGTAGAACCTGAAATGTTGAGAAGAGGGAGAGATGCAAGGTGTCTCCAAGAATGTGGAAATTATAAGTAAAAATTGAATATGTAATAATAAAACCAAAAACAATCTTCTTTGAGGACAACACTCCTAAAATAATACACAATTATATTGCAGTGTCTGACACCACAGTCAATCTGAGGGTTTGACTCCCACACTCACAGAGGTAATAAACTGTAACAGCGTTACTGAAAAGAGTGCAACGGTGGTCTTGTTCCTTCATAAAAAAATGGACTTCATGATGTGTACGTCCCCTCTTTTGCTTTTTCTCTTTCCTTACCTCACCAGATATCGGGTCATAGTATCTCTGGATCAAAGCGACAGATGTGCTCTTCCCGCAACCGCTGCTCCCGACCAAGGCCACACTTTGTCCGACGTTGACCTCCAGATTAAAACCTTGCAAAACCTAGAAAGATACAGAGATGGTACCATTAAGATAAACAACGAGAAAAGTTTAGCCTTTTTTGCTTCATTTAAAGTCCACTAGGCAAAACACCTTCAGTTGTCAGCGTTTAGTGGCCCCATCTCTTCAGAGCAACAAAACCACACACACCCCTTTAAATTAGGCTTTATATGGGAAGTGTCATTTGTACAAGACAAAAAACAGGTGGACTGTCCATGACATAAAAAATCTACTTAAACTCTTCTCTGTTTACTGATCTGTTCCTTTACGTTTAAAGATTAAACAACTTTTTAAATTTTAAAATTTCACAATCCCTTATTCATTTGCAACTACAATAACCCATTGTGCAGTCTTTTCATGCAAAAGCTCAGGTTCTACTGTTTGGTCCAGGTTTACAAGTACTATCACCATGTTTTACATCAGAATAGCTGGTATGTGCAACAAGCTGTTTCAATTGTTTCCTGATATCGCTCGTTGGATAGCACAGAAAGTGAAAGAGAAAAGAAGAGCAAGCGGCAAATCTATACAGAGAAAAGTTGTCATCAACTTCAATTGGGGTCGTACTAGACATTCCATTCTAAATCACAACCATTGCAATGGTCTTGGTGTTTAACACAACTTTTTTCATGTTTTTCTCATTTCACCATCTTTTTTTGTCTTTCCTACATCCCTTTTGTTTGTCTGATTTGATTGAGCTTGACTTTCTAGTTTCTACCATGACCTTACTTTCTTGTACCACTTTTGTTATAATTTCTTTTACAAAATGATGAAACTTAAGGTCTGAATTCCACTTAACGACTGGACTTACCGGACTGTCAACCCTGGACGGATATGCAAAGTGGACATTGCGGAAGCTGATCCGCCCAATCAGTTCCTGGGGTTTTAAACCTTTTTCTGACAAGCAATTAATCACTGGGACCTAAAGGAAGAAAAGAAGAAGGAAAACTACTTTGCTGTCCATCTTACTTTTAGTTTCTTTACATTGTAATGCATGTGGTAAATTGCAAGAGAGGTTTACCTTGATACACTAGAAAAAGAATATACCTAGCAGAGAATAATCATTGGACTCTTGTGTAACTTCTTAAACCTAAACTCCTTAAGCTCATGTTAACTTCTAAATCAGTGGTTCTAAACAGGGAATTTTCACAACTCAGAGGGAATAAAGAGATTGGTACAAACTACCATGGGTTCTGACATAAATGCTTTAATTTACGATAGAGCAAAGTTGACAGGGTTTGGGTTCTGACATAAATGTTTTAACTTATGATAGAGCAAAGTTGACTGGGTTAAAATGGGACACATAATACTGGTTGTCACACAGAACCTTGATCAGTTTTAAAATGAAACAGAATATGATCTTGAACCACTTAAAAAGTCATGTGACAGCCGTGATAGAAAGTGATGGAAACTGAGGGCGATTGCCCACTGCCAATTGACAAATGGGGGGGGGGGAAGAGGAGGGTGAAGTTGAAAAAGACTTTATCTTAACATCACTATGATTGTCATACACAGAATAAACCACATCAATGAATATCTTCTCACTTTGGATGTTCCAGATCTACAATGTTTGATTATTGAGAACTGTAAATTTGTTGCAAAGATTTTCTTTCAATAAATTTCACAGGCCACAAGTGAGATGCAGCATCTTGGCCTGAAGCATTTAAAGTGTCAATTAAGAACGATAAGAACGATCAAAAAAGAAAAGAAAAAAAGATGCGGGCCCTTGGATCTTAGATCAGTCTAAATACCTGATCAATGACCTGCCAGATGGCATAGGCGGCACCTCTCGCCGCCGCAAATTCAGCCAAATTTGGACCAGCTTGACCGATTGAGAAGCTTCCAAAGAGAACAGCCAAGAAAGTCTGCAAAATAAAAACGGATGAGATCCAAAAATGAGGAATGGGCAGGTGGAGTGGGGACAAAGGGGGTGAGATGGGGAGGGAGGGGAAAGGATTGATTAGCAGTAAGGAAAAGGCTCTACTATAGGGTTGAACAAGAACTATGCCAAGAAACTAACATTCCATGATTGGGAAGGGAAACCCTGCATTCGGTGACAGCGTTACCGCCAGCATGAAGCAAAATTACTCCAACTGCAGTCAGGCATATCAGACAACTGCATTTGCAAAACTTTTCTGGTGACTTTTTGACCTGACTGTGAGGAATGCTGCAAATCTGCAGATTGATTCTTCCCTCACATTGACGTCGTAATTGATGTAACCAAGTCATGTCAATTCTAGTCTCTTTACTTCTGCGAATGACTTCAACTGATGTCATTCTAAAGTCATTCTTTGTTGATATTGAAAGAGTGATCCAAATGACAAGGGTTTGCACTTATGTTCCAACATCATGCTTAGAGCAGAAAGGTTTCCAGTAAAAACTGTGTATAAAGCACATCAAAAGCTGTTGGTCTTTTGCTTCCGTTACGTAAAACGTGTTGTCAAAAGTGAGCGTAAATTGGATCGAGAAATTTTTCAACTCCTCTTTTTTTTTTCTTGAAAGGAGAAGGAATAATGTAAGGATCATGTTTTATTTTAGTATATTAACATCACAATTTCAGGGAAACTTTTCAGGCAATGATAAAAATTGGTAGTTCCCAAAAACTTTGCAGCAGAAGGAACATGAATATATGCAACTTGAAGAAAACTGCATAGGTAGTAAAGTAAGATGCTTTGCAACAACTTCTCCTCTGCCACAAGAATTGTGATGAATGATGGAAGACAGAGTTGCTGTTTTGGTCTCGAGCAAAACAGCTCAGGCCTTCCTTTGAGGCACAGATGACAGCTGCCTCTGCCTAAGTCATGTATTTATGAATTTGTTGACAGCATAATTCTCCCCAATCCCAACTTCTTGACAAACTATCGGTCAGATATCAAAAGCATATATACACACTTGAAAATTCAACAGTTTTATCCCCTTCCCCCAAATGTAACAAGCAATAAAAAACTTGGTAAGCTCACATTTTTCCTCAGGTTCTTTTTTCCGGGTGAGATACCTCATGGGTGTTGCAAAAAGGGTATCGACAATAAAAGAAAGCCACGAGACATCTTCTAAAAGATGTAGCAGGCGATGGAATATGAATCTGACGACTCTAATGTCTGCTGCATAATTACGAATTAATGCGATCATTGTCAACGAAAAGGTTTTCAAAAAACAGCTGGGAGATAATCCCACTAGAGGGTGCAGATCAACAGCAAGCAACTAAGATGGCGGTGAGACGAAAATAAAAAATCATCACAACTTTTGGTAATGATCGAGGGGGGAAAATGGGTGGGGCAAGATGATCACAATCTCAATTTAAAACAAAAAAAGACAAAGTGAAGGAAAAAAGACCACAACTCACGATGAGGATGCCACCAGCGGTAAACTCTCCCCCTCTAGGATTGAGGATGAGGATGGTGCCGTACCTAGGGTCACAAACAGAGAGGGTAAAAGCATGTTAAACTGCAAGCGACCAAAAAAAGCCATCTCATCAGGGTCGAGGTTGCCAAAATGATTTTATAGGACTGCAAAAATGAGTAGATTCTACCATTAAGAACAAAAAAATACAACCAAACACGGTTGAAATTACTGCCCAAACGCTGAAGTGACGATCAGATTAGGGAGGGACAACGGCAAGTGTGGGATTTTCACGTCAATGTCAGCAACCAAAGATATCCAAGGACATTTACCACTGTGGTCTTGGTCACTGTGTTATGATGTTCACTTTAATAAATGAGAGCCATTTTCTGTTCGATTCAGGTCATCAAATTTAATTTGTTTTATCCATTACCATATTATAAATTTCCTATTCTTCTGCAAGAGGGATCTGGCATGCAAAAGTGAAACGAGGAGGCACAGCGAGCGAACAAAATTTGCTACCTTTGAGGCGTGATTGATCAGCGAAAAAATATGAGTGAAATTCAACACTGAACGATACCATCGAATGATGATATCAAGTTTACATTGGTCATTCAAGTTTTACCATTAAGTTAACCACATTCCACCAAGCCTAAATTGTTACAGACCAAACTTACGGTTGTCACGACAACAAAACCTTCTGCCTTCGTGAACTCCATCAGTTGGAGTACGTCACTGACAGACACACTTTAAAGGTAGCAGTTTGATAAATTTGATGGTACGCTGTGCTCAAACCTGCAGTCCAGTGAATTACAAGTGAAAGACGGGGATGCAACCACAGACTGAAGAACTCTGAAGACTACACACTGGTATGGTACGGCATGGCACGGCATGGCAAGGCACTCATTTGAAACACGAGCACATTTGTACTTGGAACAAATATTTTACGTAGACTCCGTTGGTCACTTGGACGGAGGAAGCTGAAAATATCATACATCAAGCACTCACCAGAAGGCCACAGCATATGCTCCATATATCACAAAGAACAATACTCCGAGAGTAGATGACTCAGCCGTTGCTTTCTTGATGGAAACTGCCTTTGCATCTCCCAATTTTTCGGCATATCTTTGAGGAAACAAATCAACCATTTGATCCATCAAGCATGCACAAATAAATAAATCAGTCAAAATATAAACTCAATCAATCAATTGATCAGTCATCATACACTTGATCAATTAACCAATGGATTATGCAAATCAGGCACTCAATAAATCAGTCAGTCAATCAATTGATCACTCATATCACACACTCAATGAATCAATTGACAATCAGTCAAATCATATGTATTAATCAATCAATCAATCAATCAGTTCATCATAAGTCATACACGTCATGAATGAATCTTTAATCAAGTCATGCACCCAATCAAATCACATTCAATGAATCGACTGATAAATCAGTCAAATGATTCAAATCCTACACTTCATCAGTCAAATGATCAATCAAATCATACACTCAATAATTCAATCAGTCAGTCATATCAGTAATCAGTCCATCAGTGCCCAATAAATTTATCATAGCCTATACCCTTAATGACTGAATCAATCAATCAATCAATCAGTCAAATCATACTAAACCAATCAACTCATACACTCAATCAATCGATTCTATCAATCAGTCTCAAGCGATCTCTTACAGATGTGCATTGTCGCTACTCAGCTGCTAATGATGCCATAGAGCATTGACACTTCTGGCAACCTTAAAAGCTATTATGGTCACATGACCCTGGTGACAGACCCTGAGGACAGATCATTCCCCAGAGGAAAATACTGGGCCAATCCTACCACTTTGGGACCATGTTTTCAGACTCAACATGACAAATATGTGACATTTTCATCGACAACAACAGGTTAGAGGCTTTTTCATGTAGTCTGGAAAATCTATCAATTTTGAAAGTGCATAGCAGCAAATTAGCAACTACGTCGACCTTTGAGCCATTCATCAGTATGTAGTATAAAATAGCAAAAGAGGGAAACACTTTATAAAAATTTGTTAAGCATATACACTGTCACTTCAATGCAAGTTCAAACAAACAACAGTAACAGCTCTCTTAACAACCAAAATAATTGTTGGGCTTTTGCTGTGACAGGTGTGTTGTACTTCACCAGTAATCAGACTTTGAAAGTAATTGTCTACAGATTGACAGAACCCACTTTATTTCTCCTTTTCTTTTAGATTTTCTGAAGTAATTTTCTGTTTGTATATGGGCAATGACAGGGGGTTTTCATTCTCTGTTTGTGTCTCCGTCAATTTTTTTACAATTGTTTCTATTCTGAACACGAAGTTGACACGGCAGCGGGTTTGCTCTGCAAGGATATAATGTCGATGCTATTCCCAGGGAGGAAAACAGCTTTTTTGCCCATCCTCAAGAAATTCGACAACGAACATGATAACAATTTGAATGGTGCCCCCACCTCTCTAGCTCCTTGGCCTCTCCACCAAATGCGGTGACGGTCCTTATCGACGACAGTACTTCCTCTGCCACGGCACCAGCTTTGGCGTAGGCATCGAGAGCCTGCTGAGTGAACTTCTTGATAAGCTGTGACAATAAAATGGTAAACAAACAAATCAAATTAATGAATCAATTCAATAAACTGAAGGAATAAATCAATTTGTCAATGATTGCTCAGTTGTATATACATCCCCCTAAGTCTTTAATCAATTTAATAAGAAATTTTTGGCGAAGAGGCGACATGCAACTTGAAATAGCTGAATGTCCAACGGTTCAAAGCTATTCCTGCAAAATGGAAATTTTTCGATGTTAGCGACTTAGCTCATATCGATCAATCAATTCAATCGATCAAATGGCAAATAATAATGCCCCCTGGATCTCTAAATACTCACCACAGCAGAAGCCGTGAAAAGCGGAACGATCATCACAAAGCTCACTGACATGATGACGAGACTCAGCCGCCAGTTCTTTATGAATCCAATGGTGAGCCCTGCGATTGCAGTCGAGAAAGACTGGATGCTGAGGGCCAACTTGTCCCCAGTGCCAGATCGAATCTTGTTGATATCACTGTGAGAGGGGCAGAGTAGGTAAAAAAACAAAAATTTTCAATTATTTTAAACAAGGGTCTGGGAGAATGATGACAAAATGTTGAATGCAGAAGATCACAGACAGGTGGAGAAGATTGTTGTGGACAGTGCTAGCTGAGGTGAAAATAGTGACCATTGTATTTTAACACTCTGGAGAGATACAGAACCCATTCAATTGCTTCACGGAAGTTCTAATGGGTCCTGCAAGTATTAAGGCTCATAGAAAATTTGTGAACGATGAGAAGGTAACATGGAAGCAACTTGACACAATAAACCTGGTTGGGAGCAATTGTGAAAACAATTTCAGAGTCTTTTAATTTACTCTGGAAGAGTCAAGTGACTTGCAAACACATTTGAGGCAGGACTTTATTTCATCATACAACTCTAAAGTTCAGTATGCAGAAAAGCTTTACACTACCCTATGAGACATCACCACCACTCAGATTCGCACACTTTTCTGCCGATGAAAAGTATGCACTTTTGGAAAGCAGAATTTTGTTTTTCAAGAACCACTTTAAGAACACTCCAATTTCAAGAACCACTTTAAGAGCACTCCAAAAGCATGTTCAGAATTTCTAAGTCACAGTTGAGGTTTACATGGAACAAAACTGGTCCTCATCGAAACATTTGTTGCAGGTAATAATAAAGTTCAAAATCATACAGTGACAATTCAAATCACTAGAATTCCAGCACTTTTCAGAAACTTTGATGCAAAAGAATAAAATTCAAGCCCTTTCAAGGCCTCCAAAAAGACATGTGAATTGAAGTACTTTAGAAGGCCCAAACGAGCCCCGCCACCACGATCATCAGAGTGATGGGCATCACCATAACAACCACCTGCATCATCATCAGAATAACTCTTGATACTGTCACTAGCCATTCAGCATAAGAAATATCATCGTCATCATCTTCATCATCACAACCAACATCTTCGTTGTCATCAACAGCGTCTTCGGCGCCATGATCGTGGCTTACATCATCGTCCCCATCACATCATTACTGTCATCATCAGCGTCACCATTGTTCTCATCATCATCATTATCATCACTATCAACACCATCATCACTGACTCACCACCGCAACCATCATCACTAGCATCGTCACTACATCCTCTATACAACATCATCATCATCCATCCCCTTAGTCATCATTGTCATCTTCATCACTGTCATTGCCACCATCGACTTCACCCATCATCACTCCCATCGTTGACTCATCACCGATACCATCACTACCAACACCTCTATCGTCGCCAGGTATCATCCTCTTTCTCTTCATCACAATAGAAGAGAGGTTGGATGAAAAGAAGGCTGGAACCCAGAGTTGATGTTGAATAGTCAAAGACGGGTGCATATACGTAGAGGTGGGTAGAGGGGATCGTGGTGCAATGTGTTCAAACTGAGTATGAAACCAAAATGCAGAAATGCATTGTGGTTTCGATGATCTGTTTCATAGAATTTTTTTTCTGAATTTGATATAATAGCATTAGTATGTGTCACACTAAGCTACGTATGCTTTATATGAAATATGAGATCTGCACAAGCTTCCTTTCTTGAGATCATATCTACATGTTCACACTTTGACCCTTGTTAACATTGAATGACCTTTTACCTCCATTAAACACCAATTGGGTCTTGTGCTCGACAAGTACAACTAATTATTGAATATGACATCTGTCCTAGCTTCCCTTCTTGAAATAGCATGTTTACAAGAATTCCATACTGTGACCCTGTTGACTGTAAATGAACTTTGACCTTCAACAAAGACAATGGAATTTTGTATACACAATGAGATACACCTACAATCTAGGAATGTACTGTGCATGTAAATAACGGAGCAAACAGTGTCAATTTCTCAAAGATCTTTACATGAGAATAAATTTGCAAAAAATGTCTATGAATGTGTTCAGTTTCATGTGTGTACTCTGCCTTTGAGTAGGCCTAAGAGGATCTGAGGGATAAGGTCATTTAAAGTAGAACATTTAGGAGTGCTGTAGAGTTCTTTCAACCCATCCCCTGTGACTATGAGCCAATATGATTGAGCTTGGTCTCAAATTCTTGGAGTTGTTGAGTTGTTGGTTTGTCATAACACTGTATAAGGTGAAACATTCTCCACACTATTGTTGAACGTACAAAGTTTTAGTGTAAAATATCCCATCCTGTTCCTGATGACCCAATATAAGCTAAGCAATATACAGTATCAGGCAACATAAAGCACATTTTTAAGCAACTTGGATCAAAGTTTACTTCAAAATCTTAGTTAAGTCTGTTCCTCTACTGTAAGTGTAAGGCACAACAGTTAGAAATACATGCGTTGGCTAGGCTCTATCACAGTGTGTATGTTTATATGTTAGGGTACAGAGAAGGTCCCAAGTCTTGTTGAACTCAAGTGACCGTTGACCTCCATTAAAATAATAGCGTTCTTGTATTCAATAAGATACACCTACACACTTCATATGACATCTGTTCAGGCTTCCCTTCTTGAGATATCGTGTTTACAAGGTTTTCACAATTTGACCCCTGTTGACCCAAAATGACCTTTGACCTCCACCAAATACGATAGGGTTCTTCTACTCAATGTGTTACACCTACATACCAAATATAGAATATGTTCAAGCTTCCCTTCTTGAGATATCATGTTTACAAGGTTTTCACCATTTGACCCCTGATGACCCCAAATGACCCTTGACCTCCACAAAAAACAGTAAGTTTCTTTTACTCAATGTGGTACACCCACGTACCAAATATGAGATCTCTACAAGCTTTCCTTCTTGAGATATCGTGTTTACAAGGTTTTCACAATTTGACCCCTGTTGACCCCAAATGACCTTTGACCTCAATCAAAAACAATAGGGTTCGTCTACTCAATGTGGTACACCTACATACCAAACATGAGATCTGTCGAAGCTTCCCTTCTTGAGATATCGTGTTTACAAGGTAGGACGTCACAAACATACATACACACACACCTACACACACATGCATGATTACAAAGGTTACGATTATCATCGAAACCAATAAGGACTAAAAAACCAAATTAGTTACTCTGAAATCCTTGTTGTGAGTTCACCACCCTTCTGCTCGTCAAACCAGCTGATATCCTGGCTGAGAATGGCCCTGAAGAATCTGATCCTTATGATCCTGACCTGGTGCTCTGCTGCTAAGTTCCAACAGGCAGACTGGAGAAAAGCCACCACAAGCACTCCGCATCCTAGCAGAACATAGTTCTTGGAAAATCTGACGATGACTTCCAGACCGTCTTGGAAATTTGACGCATTGGTGGGAAGTGTGACGTTTGCAGGTCTGGTGGGGAGAAAAGCAACAATTACATATTCTACCAATTTTGGGAGGGGATACTGAATGCTAGTCATAATGGATCAAATCAGAAGTGCAGGTCTACTCATAAAGAACAAAAAAAAATGCGCATTTTAGTAAATGGACAACAGTGATGTGAATGTGCACATGTAAAACTTCATAAGCAAACAGAAAAAGAAGTATGCCATAAATATGCCATAACTAGCCTGGTTTCCCTTCAACTCATAGGTGTGATTATTCAAGAGTGACTACACTCCCTTATCGCTTGCTAGAACTAATGCATTATCTTACCTCGCACAAGGTGCCCCCGAATAAAGTTCTATTGAGACGCACCGTATGACCCTGCCCGTCCTCATATGTTTTTTGCTAAACGAGGAATGCTAACAGGAGCACTGGATGATAAACATGATGCATACAATTTAATGACAGCGTAGGCTTATGATACCACATCTAAAGGAAAATATCTCACAGGAAGGAGGTATACAGTACTTGGAAAATGTCAGTACGGAATTGATTTAATTTTATCAAAGAAACAAAAGAAAATCAAGGTTTTTTTTCACGGCAGGCGTCCCACTCAGACAGTAACATTGAGCTCACCTGAAACATGTTGTATGCTCACAAAGTGACAGGACAAATGTAATGATAGGTCTAGCTTTGCTACTGCTAATGCAGGCTTTCTACTTTCTTGCGATTTATGCTTGAAATTTCAAAACTTAAAACCCAAAATTTTATTCTAGCATATAGAAATGACAGACGGTAAAATTTATGTCGTGTGTGTATGTCTTCTTCTTTTTCATTTTTTGGAAAAAAAAAAAAAAAAACCCTGGGTCCACATACTCGGCAGAGAGTGTGCACTGAGTGTTACTGACCCTACATATAGTAAACTTCAGAAGTGATGCCTCATTATGTAAGAATCACTTTCATCCCAAGCACTACAGTATCAAGTAGCAATATTCTTGTCCAAATCTTCCTCTTAAATATATTTTACCGATAACTCTTGTCTTTATGAAGGAAAATGTTACGAATGAAGGAGTGCCAGTTGAATGGTGACAGCCTTCTTCAATTTTGTGCTCCTTCCTTCTTTCTCGGAAGAAACATTTTTGTGGTGCGTTATGTTTTTCTTCTGTTTTGACAGCAGAGAAACCATAAAACACTAACTAATAAATAAACATGCAATGACTTCACTATCCAATGACTTTCATACTTTGCTATTTTCACCTCCTTTTTTGAGTAAAATTTTGCAAAGGCTCACATCATGTTGTTACTGTCTGAAGTCATGATGAAACCATCAATTACATCCCCAAAGAAGGCGAGGACCAGGGGGAGGGCGACACCGTGTGCCATCGCAGCCAACGTTCCAGTCAACATGAGTAGAACATCCAGAATGGAGGCAAATCTAAACTGTAGTGGGAAAAAAAAAAAAAGAGAACAAAAAAGGAAAAACAGCATAGTTTTCATGAAAATGCAAAAGCCTCTGTCAAGGGTAAAGCAACAACTTCAGGCTTTTCAATGAAGTTGAAGGAACAGGTCACACAGAAAGGTTTCTACAAATGCTATGCAATTCTTGCTTTATCCACATTTCAATCACAAACAGTTGCACAGGTCATGATAAGACCTCTTGAATGTGACGTCACAGTGATACAGTGAAGTGCCTTCACTGAGGATAAAGCTACTAGATTTACAGCGACACATTTCACGTTGCGACTCCGCCATTTGATCAACACTACACGAGTCTTGAGTAGCCATACGCACACTGCTGCTTATTTGTTTGTTTATTTACAGGGAGGCTGCCCTTGTTATGTGACATCAGTGCAAGGGGTCCTTACCTTCAATACAAATTGTAACCTTTGCCTAGCTATGAATTTACAGTAAGCCCTACTTTAATAAATCCACAAAGGCATGTTCTCCAAAAACCCAGGACACAATAGGAACTGTAGAACAACCTCAAGCGAAAACAAAGTGAGGCAGGACCTGCACATAGAGGACGTGGAGCTAGAACTTTTCTTTGGGGCCATACGGCACTGGGGCGAGAGGTACACGAGTGTTTTCTCTGCTGTGAATCCACACATTCTCAAGAATGTTCACACTCTACACTTAAAGCACCCTACTTGTTTTATCATACACTCTAAGTGGAGGCTATGGGACAATGTACTCCCCACAACTCACTGGTGTGGGTATTCACGAGTGACTATACTTACCCCTTGCCCCACTACTGCATCAGTTTGACCTATGTGGGCAGTTGAGCATAGGTCAAACTGATGCAGTAGTGGGGCAAGGGGTGAGTATATGTCTACGATGTGAATAGTGTAGATCAACACAGTCGGTACGAGTCACCAGCAGTACAAAGCACCCGGCATCTGTATTTTCCTACCTACTTTGCAGGTGTATACAAACTCAAAAAGATTCGCATTCTTGTAAATGTTTGCCATTCTATTCGAACCTACAGCATTCACATGACATCATCAGTGGAAGAATTCCTGCAATTCTTTGGGCACAGAATATTAGCAAAGGGATGCTTACCCAGTGACTGGGTACAGTACCTACATTTGAATGACCTTTTCACGTTCCTTCGTTGGAGGTTGAAAAATTATTTACAAAAGCCTCAGAGTCACCACTGTTCTGACAATGCAGAGATGTGAAAAATACAGTGGGTGGAGATACAGTACTAAAGAAAAGACAGAAGTTGAAAGACACCCATCATGATCTTTAATGTTTGCCTAAGATTTCTTTTATGTACGTTACTGTTTGCACTCACCTTTGACAAATCAAACCGAGAAAACAAGCAATAAAAAAAGACAAACTAATGTGGATGATCGATCTAGAAGGACTGAACCTACTCTAAGAGGAGAAGAAATCCTCATACAGATGATGTACAATAGTCACAAACCTCAGTGACATCACCGATCATCAACTTTCTACTGTCATTCCATTGGACAACTGAATCAATGAACCCTTCAACTTAAGAGAGTACCAAGCCCAGGCAGAGAAGAAAAAACCTTTGATAAATCCTCCAGTCAATATGGTACAATACTGTACATGCATACTGTACTGTAAAGTGCTGTAAGAATCTGACATTTTTTAGACAAATTGAAGAATGTTTCCTTTGATTCCTGCATTTGTCATGAATGTTTAATCAAGATTGCATTTTGTGCCCCAAGTCTATATTTGCTTCATATCTGTGATGCAGTATCAAAAAGCCAAAATGTCAATGGCTTTTAGCCAGAATGCAAAATTGGGATATTTTCACTGACACAGAGTGGGTTTGATTGCCAATGTGACAGTGGATGTCATTAAGGAGAACTAACTACTAGAGAACAAATGTTGAAGGCCAATTGATATTGTGCATTCTCACGGATCCCAGTTTGGTTGCCAAATGTGACGCTGGATATTATATGGAGTCATGAGGTAAAATGATATGGCTCAAAGATGTCCATTTTCCCTCCTCACAAAATCCCCTGGTTTGATTTGTCGACGTGACAGTGAATACTGTACAGTATGTCATCAACACCAACAGTAAACTACAGTAGAATGGAAACACTGAAAGTGACCTGTACAGTACCATTCTCACTGAGCTCAGTTTGGTTGCCAGTGTGACACTAGGTATGTCACACAATGGAGTCATACTCTAAAACACTGAAAGTTAACAATACTCTTTTTCACAAATCCCATTTTGGTTTCTAATGTGACAGTATCATCACAAAGTCAAGATTTCACACTTACTGTCACTGGAAGCCTACAGTACCAGTCCGCTATTCCAATTCAGCACAGTGCGGTTGCCGTGCCAGTGTGACACTAGATGTACTGTACAGTATGAGACCATGGAGGTCACAGTTACTGTAAAATACAATCATTGACAGCTTTTCAATATCTTTCTCACTTTTGGTCTAGGAGCTGTGTCTACCAGCCTGCTCCTTGGTTTTGTTGACAAATGTGACACTTCAAGAAGTCTACAACTACAGCACAATGCAAATGTTGTATCAGACTACTGTACTGTATCATTCTCATTGATCGCAGTTTCATTGAAAGTGTGACACTGGAAATCAAAGAGTCATAACAAGAATGCAAATTATTGAAAGCCAACGGTATCACCTCATTGAGCTCAATTTGGTTGTCAATACGTGACATTACCTATATTTACATAAAGACCTCAACTCTACAGCAGCTACAGCAATTGCGTCGATTTAGATCCAGTTGGTTCACTGTTGCGATGTGACCTTTGTTTAAATTTCAACAACAACTCATGACACGGGCTACTGTGCTCTGTCCTCACGTAACTCACGGTAGCCACATCTGCGCTAACGCAACGACCTTTGGAGAATTTGCATGTCGTGTGTGCTCACTTTCACGACTGACGAAATTTGGTGAAAAGCATCGAAGCAGAGCCAATTACCGAGATAGTAGGATGATATCGAAACGAAGATCCATCACTATCATGACGTGCACTCATCAGGGTGGGACTGAGTTGAAACAACTCAGACCTTCCACTGTACACAAAATGCCATTTCACTCCTTCGAACCTCGCTGTGCGGACGTTCCGTGTTCACGTCTGTCTTGACTTTGTTTGCATATCTGTTGCGATTTACGATCATCAGGGGGGGGGGGGAATCTACAGTACTTTCTTTTACAACTGTTTACATGAAGTGCCATTAGCGATGGGTACAGAAGGGGGTAGACATTCTCTGATGCAAACCTGACGTTCGCAAACGGTGTAATTTCAAGCACTGTCGAAAAATGAAGGAAAATTACTGTAAAACAGCACTGACCCAAAGTTCTGCTCATTCAAGATAACACAACAAAAGCACTGGGTATGCATGCTGCAGGTGTTTTTAATACCAGCTTCAACTTCTAGCTATTGTACAATCTACAAAGTTAAGGAAACAATATCTAAAAAGCAGTTCTCAAAGGAATTCAAACATGCCTTTTTCCATTTTACTACACTTTACCCTTCCTTTCAGTTGCAGACATGATACGCATGCATCAACTGAAGTTAAATTGTCATCAAAATTATTGGTGATAAATGTCAACTACTTTCAACATCAGTGATGGCACTGTCTCTCAGGAATATGTTTGTGGGTTTTTTCCCCAGTGAAGTGTGCAAAATATGTGAACAATATCAAATCTGATGTGAAACATCTGCATGACCCCCCATACCAATACGATCCCAAGAGGGCTACAGTGTGAGACGTGGTAAGGATAAGATGAGATGTTCATTGAAAAATTCAGTGTGGACATACTGCAACAGAAAAGGTGGTAGTTGAACCGAGACAAAATGGACAGATGACAATGAAGATTTGACATCAATAAATGGAAACACAAAGCAGTTTTTTCTTTTCACAGACAGGACACTGAACTGTAGAAAGAAAACTGGGATGGGGGGGAGCCTGACAGCAATTAAGGACAGTGCAAAACATTTACCAGTACTTTGAACATGTATGGTATACATGAGTGCAGTTATTAAGCTGGGACAGGTAAGTGAAGAGTGAAGTAAATCTGATTGCTGAAAGCAGGATTGAAAATGACCCAGTGAACATTCACAGTCAATGTTTCATCGTATTCCCCACACGTTTACTGGTGTGGGTATTCACAAGTTACTTTTGAACTTGTGTACCAATGCATAGGTGTGAGCAAGGGCAAAGTGTTTACGATATGAATTTGGCTACATTCTGATAACTGAAATACTGTATTTGACCAAACACTATGTCAAAGCTGGGTGGGGGGGGGATTTCATGAGCAGTGAAAACTTGTTCAAAACCGATGATGACCTGCGAAGTTAAGTACTGTATCTGGATGCACACTCCTAACTGACTGAGCAATGCTATGTTGTCCTATGAACCGCTTAGGGTACACTTCATTGTCCTGTAGAGCATGATTCAATTCAAAGCTTAAAGGGAAATAGGGCGTTTGTTTTAGAGAAAACGTCCATATTTCTTAAACCAATGTCTGTGGACGTAGAATGATAGATTATTCAAAATAAAGGAGGACAGTAGCCTTCTGTGCCAGAAATAAGCTTCTCAAGGATAGAAATTCAGTTATTTTTGGCTCAACACTGATTTGTTCACCCAAACTTTTCAAAATTCAAATGATGCACCTTCTGTTACTCATCATATGCATAACGTTTTGTGGAGATGAAGTGTTGGCAGATGTTTATTGATGAAACTGAATGGTTTAACAATGATTACCGTAATTTTCTTTATTATGTCATGTTGGTGTGTTCTAAACGCCCCATTTCCCTTTAAAGGGGATAAGCCTCTTAAAAAGGAAGATACAAAATTTCACGAAAATTGGAAATATATGACAAGATTCTTTGCTGGAAAAACCATACAGTACAGTATCTCAAGAGCATGTCCTGTTTGGAAAATAAATGGATATTTTAACAATTAAAGTGGCTCATTGAGTTGATATCAGTAAAGATTGCGGTGATTTTGAAGTATACAAACACACGACAATACTCACAATTAGCATAATTAATCAAGCTTCACATCCAATAGTTATATGAAAACTGTCAATTTTTTTGAATTTTTGACCATTACTTGCTCTGATTGTGTGCATGTGAATGTACTAATGTGAAAATGTCTGGTCACAAAGTTTCAAAAACCAAATTTAATCGTTGGTTACTCACTCATTAATGTTCCAACGTATGTAAACCTTTGGGATCCTTTTAGTTTGACTGTTTGTCATTAGTATGTGAAGGAAACTTGACCGGCTTAGAAAAATTGAGTGAATTTCACAAAACAACTCAATGAGCCTCTTTAAAAGAAAATTCCACAGCACTTGGTACATCATACTACAGGAGTACAGGAGGTCCATGATGTCACACACAGACACTTTAAGTCGACTGCTTGGATGTATCTTTTGTATTTGTTTTTATCTTGACCATCTTAAAAATAAGCGGGTTACTGTAAGCAAAGGGCAAGTATATGAAGTACATGTCTACCTCACAATGTGAATTGCAATAATTTGCTGGTACCGTTTTGACAGTTTTGCTAAACATGTCAATTGGTGTGCCTTTATTCTGATGGTGTACTTTGTGCTACAGTTTCTTTTTTTTCATTATTTTGTTTTGTTTCTTCTGTGCTTTGTGACTCAGAGCATGTATGGTGCACTTACATACAGTAAACTATTACACTAGCAAAATAACAATACCATACTGTATCCAGTAAATTTTCTAAAGACAGTACCATGCCCAAAACGAAAAAAAAACATGATTACCTTTGATCAAATATTTTTTCGCCATCCATTCCCAAGTACTTTGCACAAAGAAAGGGGGGAAGGAAATATACTGACACATGTATTCAGTCCAACATAACATACAGTAGCTTCCACCGTAATGTTAGTGTAACTTCAGTAATGCCTGTGAACCAGACGCTACTTCACACTTGACTCCGAAAATATTGACAAACTTTCAAAATTTGCAAAGTTCCCATGGGGCCACAAGACAACCAATCCTGCCAAAATTAGACCGTGGAATGTGAGACAAGGTGCTAACGATAACCAATCACAGCAAATATTTCATATTTATACTAAAAAATCCTTTGAAACAGAACGTCATAGCAATCAGTGACGTAACATGAAGTCCTAATGTTACAAGTTTTGTGTACAAACATGTTGCAGCTTATTGAACATGAACAACTAAGGGCACTTTAGCAGAGTTTACACAACGGAAAACTTTTGCGGAACAGTGTGTTGCTTTGGTACTCAAAGACAATTTTTTCAAACCTGGTGACTATTGGCTAATTATACCGTACGATCATCGGAATTTGTTAAAAATAGACAAATTACAGACTTCCTTGTACATGTCTTGGCCATCACTGGCAGCGAATTTTGGTAGGTTTTTCTGAGAAACTGTACAGTAGTATGTATACTGTTTTATGATTGGGAAGATTCTGCTAAGTGCTCTTAGTTATGACTTTTGTGAAGGACAAACAAAAAGAACTTGTTGGTTAATTCACTCTTAATTTAGGGGAAATTCCAAACAATATCAGAGAAAAATAAGTATGTAAACTACTCTCGATGTGGATTTAAAGAAGTTGTTCATGATAATAAAGCCGTAAGAAAAGCTGCGCAAGCACAGTAGTTGGACGAATATGCATCCCTGGGTGAAAAACCTGCGTCCTCGACATGCTAGATCAGCTTGCATTACTGTAACAGCTAATCCTCACATCATATCATGAATGTTCATCCCTTCTCGAGAGGTACAGTACCTACAGCATCTGACAATGTTATGGTACAAACAGTGTCTGGCTATCACGTCAAGTTCTATCATGTACAGAACAGGTCTTCTCGAGACCTGATTTTAGGATTTATAGCACATTACATAAATTCTGTGAGGACTAGGCCGTAATAAAAAACACTTGAAAAGTTTTTCAGGCAATACCTTACTAGGCATTTTTCATCGTAAATGACATCACACCATTTTCCAAAGCTGTTTTGAACAGTGAATGGTCCTTTTTAGCTTATATGACAACACAAAGCTAACACTGCAAACTGAAGGAACCTCTCTGGAAAAAAAAAAATTCTGCCTCCGAAAATCTCAAGGGATGTCACAAAGGGCATAAAAGGTGACAGCCAAAACAGACAAAAGTCCCAAGGACACCAAACAAGAAAGGAACACCTAGCTGGTGGGTGATAAAGGTACTATTCATGGCAGAACATACAGGTACTGAATCCATCATTGAATACCTTTCACCTCCATGGTGCTGTAAGGTATACTGCAGTTCCATGCAGATTAAAGATGAGCTTTTCAGCAAAAGGTCACTTCCTTAAGATAATCTAATGTGCTTCAAGGGAAACGGGGTGTTTAAAATGCATCAACACTGCACACATAGAAAAAAAAGTGTTAAAACCGTTGTGAAGACATAAATGCTAATCGATAAATATCTGCAAACTAGCTTCATCTCCTCAAAAAAAAAAAAAATATTAAGATGACGAATTACAGATGCATCATTTGAATTGTTAGAAGTTTGGGTGAACAAACTATTCTTGGTTGACAAATAGCTAAATTTCTCTTTGTGAAAAACTTATTTCCTCACCAGAATGTCAAAGGAGACTTTATGATTCCTTGCCAATATTTATGAAAAACGAAGGACAACCAACATACCAATCTACAAGTTCAATCACATTTACCCTTTTTAAGATACCATGTCCACAAGATTTCAAACTATGACTTTTGTTTGAAATCATGTGACCTTTGACCACCATAACAAATGACAAAGATCATCTACTCATCAGCAGCTGTCAATGTTGACAGCAAAAAGGTCCAGCAACATTCAGTTCCTGAAATATCTTCCTTGAAAGGTCTTCAAACTTTTACCTCAAATGACATTTGACTTCCATGGAAAACAACAGGGACCCAGCAAATTTCCCTTGTGGAGATACTGTGTCTACAAGGTTTCTAAACTGTGACTGACCTCTATAACTCTACTGACCTCATGACTGTGACCTTTGACCTCTCTGAAACTACTCATGGAGCACAAGCAAGTTAAGAGTTTGAAGTTCCAGTAACTTTCAGCAGCTGAGATACTGTAGCTTTCTTAAAGGTTGTGTGACATGCACAGATATAGAAAAGAGCACTCTTCATGCAGAAGTTGCAAAGTAAAACCCTGAGTGAGAATCCGTCGGAATTTATATCTATTACAGCTTTTGAGATATATGACTTTTCAAAAGTTTGAGAAAAATGCAAAATAAATGATGCGGATTGTTGCACAGCATTATTATTTCTTTTGTTGTGCTTGTCTCTTAATTACTGAGTTTCACATTGGTAAGTGATATTGATATTTTTGAAGAAAATACTTGCTTCTAAAATAAAACCCAATGGGCATATTAAATGCTCAAACGTCCTTGAAATTAAGGTTACATACTGTAAACAAAGGATTTACATAAGACATATCATAGGCATCCAACTCTTGATGTCACAAATTTGCATAGGCCTAATAGCTAATGTTTATTCATGATACAACTGTGAAACACTCATTTGCCTGTAAATTTGTCAAGTCTTTGGAAGATTTTTATTTAATTTGTGGCTATTTGTACCATTTTTAATCCTTAAAGCAACCAGTATTCAAAATGGCATTTTCATATCACACAATTTTTAATAGCTTTTCAGAGTTACCCCTCTGGTGACCTCAACTGACCTTTGACCTACCTGGAAAAGAATATGGATCATCTGCTCACAATGGACTACTGTACCTACAAACTCACTAACTTTGAAGTTCAAGCAACTTTCCCTCATCGAGACACAGTGCTTACAAGGGTTTTCAAACTATGACCTTTACTGACCTCACATGAACTTTGACCTCCTAAACTTCACAAACTTACTTATCAAGTGCTACCACTTGTTAGACTTTTAGTTGCTGAGATACCTTTCTTATTATGTTTTCAAATTTAAGCATCCAGTGGCCTAAAATGACCTTCGACCTGCCAGAAAAAAAAAGTCTTTGATCATCTACTCACAATGGACTACCTATCCACCAAACTTCAAAGTTTCCCTTCTTGAGATATCATGTAAAGTTACAAGTCAAGCATCACACAGACACGACAAAAAAAAATGCTTTCCTGAAATTATCTAATTTTCCAAAATTACTTTTGGATGCTGAGTGTAAACAAGAAAGTAAAGTCAAAGCATAATATCCCATAGAAAGGAGATTATCATTCGCAAGGTAGTATCCAAACTTCCACTGTATCTGGATCAATGGTATTGATACCGCAAGACTAAACTTTGCTCTTGGCACATGTTGGTCATATATACCACAGCTAGGCTGGCTTGGTCACTTTGTCCTCATTTACCTGTTTCAGCAAACCGCACAACAACTGCGACACATAAATCTCAGCACACATTATTACCTTGTTACTGGAAGAAATCTAACATGGTACTGCAAATGAGAGCGCTGTCAAAAATGTTAGCGATTAGATGGGAGTGCAGTTGTAAGGGTAAAACAGTTGAGCAGTGATGCGATCACAAAAATTCAAACTAGGAGAAAGTGGGGACACTCACGATACTGATAATGCCGACTTGGTTGACGACTTCCTTCTCTTCTTTGGCGGGTTTTTCCTCCGAGTCCTCGGATTTCTCGGGGGCGGCATTCGCTCCGCCGTTTGCTGTCGTTGCGTTGCCATTACTGGTCGCTGGTACTTCATATTTGGCCGCATTCTTCGCCGGTAATATTTCCACTACCACTGGATCTGCGATTTCGGTCTCATCTTTTTCTTTCTCTGCAAGACATATGAGAATTAGATTTGTGTTCACTTCATCTTGAGAGCTATGAAGAAAAATACCCGTATGGATCTACTTTCCACAGAAAGCGATGAAATACGGCTATTTTAACCTTCCAGAACAAAACAGGGGGAGTTTGAACAGATACTGGAAATTTTAATGTACAAAATTTGCAGATGAGATCTGAATTCAGATTTATCAATTTCAAAAGTTCTTGAACATGGTCAACATCACATCCATTAAATGATAAGGGATAACTGTCGCAAATCAATAAAATTTACCTTGCCAGTTCAGGAGTAGAAATGCAACCATTAATGGAGTACTAGTGAGAATACATGAATTGTGCTACATTTCAACAGTACTTTAATTGCTGAGCAAGTACACATGGTGCAGAATATGGTGGACTCGGTTTCGCACTTTGCTAAAAGTTTATTTCTTTCAGCTGTTTGTTTTTTTTCTAATAACCTACAGATTGCTTCTTGTTTTGGGTACTTTCAGTTCACATTAATTTCTTTCAGAGGGAAAGTCTCTCACGAGCACCGGACGGGACCTGATTCAGAGAGATGGCAACTGGCATACTGTTCTGCTGATCACCAGTACGTATCAAAAAATTCAAATATATGGGTTAAAACTTTCTCCAACGATTACTAACGATAGATTTTGTGGCAGAACAGTGCTGTGTAACTGTTAACCCTAGACCTGTTGTGTTGAACAAGCCCCAAAATAGGATTACATGTACACACACTTTGATGACTGCAGGCTTCAACTTGAACTGTACCGTAAAATCAACCGTTTCTGTCGTTTCTTGTAACTAAGGGCGGTACAGCCGGTTGACAGATACACCACTCTTCTCCAAACGGTTGCAATCTCCATTCATGAGCCACATTGGAATAATTATGAGACATTGTCACATGACGCCAGCCAAACAGCATTTACCGAGGAGATGCCTGACTGGCACTCAGAGTCTCTGTACCACTGTAGTCTCTTTGATGCTTAAAGATGGATAAATTTTCACTTAGGAGAGGGGGTTACGAATACGGTAGAGTGTTTAACTTAAAGTTGTCCTACAGTACTGTATTTACAATACTGTTTGATGCATGTTACTGCTCGACAGCTGTTGTACAGGTTAACTACTGTAGTGAATTGCAATACATAGATACACACCATGCACTGTAGAATTAATCATATTTTAATACTTTGAAAACAATTATTTGACCTTCTGACTTTCACATTGCTACCTGAAGTATATATACTGTATGACAAATATGAACAGCCTTTTTCCTTAAAGTTGTTGTATACACTGTGCAATAGATATTCCAGACGGAGTCTTTCTAGGTTCCCAGATTTGACCAAAATTTTTACATTTTACATAAAGTGACTTGCAAATACTGTAATTACAGTAATATCCACTAACTTCATACAATACTGTTTGAGATGTCTGAAGGTCCTTTCAAATAATTCTAGTGCCAACTGCACCATCCAACCAAATGGTTGCCTGAAAAAAAGGCAGAATCGAATTCATTGTACTATTTCATCCACTATTAACCACCAGCAAATCTGTATAATTAAACACTGCATGCTGTACATACTAAAAATAGCTAATACATCACAGACCCTGTCATATGACGATATTTTATTATTTCAGATATTGATTACTTTGACAAGGGTCAGGTTTACTGTACAGGTACCTTCCAAATGATACTCTTCCCTGCATAGACAGATCAGAAAAAGGAATTCATAACGATTGACACAATAAACTCTTATAATGTTTATTGCTGTACCGAAGGTATTTCAAATTAACAGTGCAACGCTGCTTCTGCAGTTTTGCAGCAGCTCGAGTTTTGCCATTGATGATGCGCAATGCCCTCTGCTGTGTACGTACTTCAAGTAGCCGGCATGAGGAATATCGTGTTGAACGTGTAGAGGGACTTGCAAAATGACAGCATTCATATAACATAGAAGATATAATTTCCACTTCTTTACGGTAATAAATGAGAGTGAAGGTTTCACGTTGCACAGTACAAACTTTGCAAGAAATCAGCATTTGACACAATTTGAGCATACTAGTAAAAGATTGCCAAATTAAAGGTACTTTAGTTAATAATATTTTATAAATATTTTTAAATTGTTTAATCAAACTTTAAACAACTAAGAGAGGTATGTCATTACTGCAGCTCTTTAATGCAATTTGCAATTTTGTTATCATCACAAAATTTCACAAGATGCAAAATATATACAATAGTCCTATTCATCATTGTTCCTTTTGCTAGCCCCTTACCAATTTATGTTTGGGGAATTTTTCAAAATGCCACATGTACAGTAAGTATCATCAATTTGGGCACACTACGGTACAAGTTGAATTATTATTACAGTACAGTATTATTGATATAGTGTGGCACTGTAAGACTGATTCATAAAGTTGAAAACAAAGCGAATGATAAGATTCTAAAATATGAAGTGGCAAAATTTTAACCTATTCACTGTGTCTTTTCCTAGTGCATACCAGTGCTGACAAGATATGTTTGGCAAGCACATTTTATACTGTATACTTTACTAGCACAGGCATTATAGTATGGAATGAATTTTCTTCAGTTTGATGATTGATTAGGTGAATTTTACTTTAAAATAATGACTGTATCTACAGCAGGGTTGTTTGATTTAAATCAAGCTGATTAAAATTGATTTAAATCATTATTTTTGTTAAAAAAAAATCATGATTTAAATCAATTATATTTAAATCACTGATTTAAAACATGATTTTTAAAAAAAAAAAAAAATCAACAACACCATGATCTATGGCAGAATAAAGCAACATACAGTGGTCGATGAATTCATTGTATAAACCACAACTGAAACTGGATATTGAGACAGACAGCTGGGGTGGAGAGGAGAAATGTGAACATGATGATGATGCAAAACATGCCCCGTGACAGCGCTATAGGGTGGGGGGGACAGCCTTGCCATCTTCGAGAATTCTGTTCCCTCTCCCCACCTCCTACAGTAGTCCAAGGTATACTGTACACTACAGTAAATTGTGAACGCTGCAGAACATTAAATCAGGTATAGTATTTCTTGCAGAACTCCTTCCAAATAAAGACGCTGTCTCTTCAACTGATACAATATTGCAGTCTCTTGTACCCCACCCTTTCCAGATGACCTACAGTATGCCACCTGGACACTCTGGGTATATGGTACTTGCAGCCCTGCATTGACCGTCACCTGCTTGTAGATCTGTAAATCAATTTCAGTTTCCTGAACCTTCCGTCTTGTGGGATACTGTAGACAGTTACTGTCATTGAAGTACCAGCCTACATCTTCAGTGCACATACAGTATTTTAACTAAGGCCATAGCCAGTATGCACTGTAGAGTACTGTATCTCTCACACTTCCTAATACTTCCCTCAGTGTAAGTACGTACTGTACATCAAGACTTCTGAGGGTTGAATATTTGGAACCAAGTTCTACTGAAAATCATTTTATTTTTTTTTTGAGGAAAACTTTTATGTCACAACCAATCATATTGAGTAGCGTTTTCATCCATTTCTAAAACTCTGAATTCGGTAATTTTTTCTCATACCCATCGGGTACTCGACCAAAATGGCGGCTTTACTGTTAACGTTGGCATCTCCACAGTTACCATACAACGCATCACACTTGTGAACTAGCACACTACAACACTTGCCAACAGACACCTTCTGATGTACAGGACCATCTTTTTCCTTGAGGAAAAGAAGAAAATTCAATTTTGAGCTATTTGCTATGTAAGGTAACTTTGGCAAGGTGAAATTTGGCAACCTGACACTGCACGTTTGAACACACAGGGGTTGTGTTGCTTTACACTTTAGAAAGGAATCGGGGTAGTAATTTTGGATCCAGGTAATTACATGCTATTCGGGTATCCAGATACCCAGGTCACACACTATTAGTATACAGTAGAGTGCAGTACGATGCCTCAGTATTTGTGAAAGCACTTATATGGGGACATCATACTACAGTAGATGTACAACACTAACTTCTGTAAACTGTAGCAGGTGAAAGATGTGCACAGTTGCAGATTTGGAACTGTGACTGAACAAAAAAAAAATAGCAAAAAAAAAAATGCCACACCTCAATGGAAGTAAATCTTATTCACTGTTTACACTGAGTGAGGAAAGAAAGATATTCTGGAGTGACAGAGAACTCTCACGCAAGAGTAGGCCTATTGAAGAAGTCACTTTATTGCCGGCCAATTCCATAGGTGCTATGAATATGCTGACTCACACTTTCAGTAGTCAGCTAAATTGTGCGGCAGTTTGTTAATGCCATGCGAATACAGTAACAAGCAAATTGTGGAAGGAAAAGTCTTTGTAAAAATCTGAAGGACGGTGACATCATACTGTGGAGTGTCTTACGTGGGCATTTGTTTACATTATCATGTTATGTGCTTCCTGTGAGCAATAAACAGAAATGAAGTTAGTGTGTTTAGTCTTGACAAGTATTGTAATACTGGGCTAACACGTGCCACATAAAGTACAATGTAAGAAAGTACAGTAGAGCTCCCCATGCATGCAACTTTTATGACTCTAACAATAAAAAAGCTCTGAAGTTGCCAAAATAGTGTTTGGTCCCAGTCGAATAACAAAGACAGTGTGAGGCTGCATTGCGTAAGAGTTTAACATAAATTTGAACAAATGTACAGGTAATCAAACCCATTCAGCCTCTAATATCAGCAATGCAAAAATGCAAGAAATTCTTTTACTAAATACCTTGAGAATCTATGACTCCTCCTAATCATTTAAATCCTCTGAGTATGTGGGGAGTTTTGTTTGCCTATCCGAATTGTGATACAAAAATAATTCATATCAAATAAAAAAAAAGGTACACAAAATTCTGTTGACAGCTGTTACTGTACCAGTTTAAAACTTTGCAACTACAGTGTAGTAGACTCACAGAGTGTGCAATGTGTATGCACAGTGTTTACATTACATAGTGTGCTGAAATGTAACATTGGCCTATGGTAGATGTACCAACTTTAAGGAATTTTGTGGGTAGAATGATCTACTTGGCATCCTTACAGTAAGTCCGTCTGAAAAACAAAACAGTGGCAATAGGATATACATGCATAAGAAGGACAATGAAAGTAGATTACCTCAAAAACAATGTCAGAGACATTCAGAAAAGAGATAGTTAAAAGGTGATAATGACACTTTAAATGGAGGGGTATCTGAAATGCCTTTTAAACTCAAGAGGAAGTTTACTGTACTCTACAAGCAATCTCTTTTAAACTTATCCCTCCCCCCTCTCCCTCGTCTCCTCCTTTCCCAAAGTCCGATAAAAAACCACAGTGTGTTCTCTCATTGTGTATGCCTGTCAGTCTGGCGCCTCTGAAGAAAGATCGAAATAAAGTGCGAGATAACAAAAGGGCTTTGGTTTACCAGAGGATATACAAGACATGGCACAGTAGCGTACAGTGCCTTCGTCAGAACATGGAACTACTACCCTGACAGGGTCAGAACAGCCCTTCTAGGAGATACCATATGTGATAAAATGTCTCAATGCACACAAATTTTACAGGTACCATCCTTTGGGTATACAGGTATTCCCAAGCTTCCAGATGATTAATGACACACAGGTCCTGAAAATGTACCCGTGATACAATGTTAATGATAAAAATATCATTTCAGGGGTGATCATATTATATTTTAGCTTCACCATCTTTGGCATCCATCCATCCATCTATCCATCTATCTATCTAAAATTTTGCCACTTCAATTGATCATAAGGGAAGGAAGTGAAAATGGTACAGTGTTACTGTAAGTTCATGCCGACATCTTTGCATACAGTATTGAGGAGCTCCAAAGTTCAGCGATGCAAGATGTGTGTCCAACTACTCTGACCCGTCTGTCGGTGGACCGGTGGAGGGGTACGAGGGAAGGTGTGTCGAAATTTATTCAAAACTGGAAGCGTAGACCTGCAAAATAGTCACACTTCTTAAGCAAATCAGTCAAGGTAACTGGTATGAATTTTCACTTTATAAAACATAGAACACCGCAGGCATTGTAGGTACAGTAAGTTTGAATTACTATCAACAACGGGCTTGTTCCTTACAGGTACAGTAGGTCTCTACAGCACACACTAGGTTTAACATACAGTGAAATTTACAGAAAACATTTTTCACATTTCAAGCACACCAGTAACAAAGACTGCTTTACAGTACACTACATTTAGTGGATATGATTTTTATTTGAATAAAGTGCAGTATGAATTGGTTAAAACAAACTTCTGTTAAAGTATTTTTTAGGAAATCAAAAAGAAAACTACAGTAGCTGAAAAACAACAATCAAGACTAAAATAACTTAACTTGGCCAATTCCCTTACCAAAAGAAATTAAATTTTGCATTGATCCAGCCACCTTACACAGTATACCTGTACTGGCCCATTCAAGCCTTCCAAATTCATCAAACTATGTCCCTGGCTCTCTACTGAAGTAACCCCTCCCTCCCTCTCCCCCTCCCCCAACAACTGCAGATCTGCAAATCTACTTTAAAGCTGAGATACTGCAGATTTTTTACAGGTCACTCACTTTATATCGACAATAGAATCTGTCACAGTGGTGAGTGAAGAGTCATAGTATTAAAGGGTCAGGGTCAAAGGTCACCAATCCTCACCGGCTGGGGTTACAGGTAACAGGAGTCACCCGTGGTCTCCAGCTATGAGGTAAATGCTTAGTAGAGAAATTAAAATGTTCACAAACCTGAGCCACTGTCTTTTTTCTGTTCACGATCCAAGGAGCCATTGGCCTTGCTTTCGTCTTCTTTGGTCATCCTGTCACCAGCTAATACTGTCTCAGCAAACAGAGCAACTGGCACATTAATACTATCACAACTTGACACGACTAGAAAAATATGGTCCAACTGGTAAGGTGCACCTAGAACAAAAATGAAAGAATGCATAGAATGTTTTAAAAATATTAAAAACAATTTGCCTCTCTCGAAGGACTTTGCAAAATTTTGCTGCCGAAGTCTTATGCAGTACAAGGAAAGACCACCTGTGAGTTGTTTTGTTCGCCATGTGGTGTTGACACTACAAACAGCTGCAGGCAGTCAGGTAACTGTAAATGAATACAAATGCCCCCTAAATTTCACCTGCTACACAATCAGCAAATTTCAGGTATGCATCTAAATGTCTGGGAGAATAGTTCTAGGAAGTATGCTAAACTATTTTGACACCCTAAAAGAGTGATAAAAAGGAAGAGTACAAAAGCGTCCAGACAAAGTCGAAGCAGGAATATTCGAAGGCCGTGCTTGCAACTGAAATCGCACAAGCCAGTCCGTCTATGCAAAAACCATACATGATGCATTTCCTGTGGGTCAGTTACTACAGTACATTTAACCCATTCAGAAATGAAAGGTATCGACTGCTTCTGCAGACACACTCACACAACTCATCCAAACATGCATCCTAGTTTTCAGAGAGCAGAGAGTACAGTACAACTGATCTAACCCGCATCTTACCCTTTTCAACTTGAGGCATAAACAATGCAACCTCTGCTTGGGCTACCTACAGAACTGATAAATATAACCTTGCCATACAGTAGCTAGTTTGAAAGTCTGTGAAACCTGGTTGACCAGGGTGCTCCTCAAGTTCATATGCTCATTAATACAGGGATGACTATACATTGCAATGTCCATCTATAGTTTCATTAAGAACAGTCAACTGCAGAATGAAGAAGTGTACGGCACGTCAAGCCATACCATTTACCCGCTAACGCTACCCTCCACAACTTACACAACCACATTTCACTATTGTAAATAATGGTACGTACTGACTACAGATAAAGTTTCAAACTGTATGAAATGTACGTAGCGATCAACAACAACATGCCAACGGCAATATTCACAATATCTGCACCCAATACGGATGGTTCATTGTTTTCACAATGACACACCACAAAGTCACTAAAATTTAAAACTGATGGTAAACTTACTTCAAGTTTCCTTCAGCAAACAACAGTCAGAATAACAGAATCATAAATACTTAGCCATCCCAAGCTCAACGACTGAACAATGCACAAATCAAACAGTCTGCACACTTTAAGCCTCTCTTGTAATTCAGAAGAAATGCTTTCAATTATTCAGCACCCAAACTAGAAAATGAATTTAAGATAGAAGGGCCAATCTTTTATACATACTTATGGACTGAGCTTTTCTTCAGTACTAGTACACAGTAGTTTGTTATCAACACAAGAGGTGACTTTTGAATGGACGCACAAATCGGTCCAATGATTCCACTACAAAGTCCTGTGACTAAAGACCAGTGGAGGGTCGGTGTGTCAAAGGACAAGTCTGATTTCTTCATTTCGTGGAATATTGCATGAAGGACAGGAAGTATTCACTTGATGTAAAGGAAGGTCTCTTTGTTGGGACACTGCCTCGCAGGAACTGGAAATGGGATGATGCAACTGATGACATAACAGTAGAAAATGACCTCATCCAAAACAAACAGTTATTGCAAAATTAGCTTATTATCTTATTTGGTTAAAAGAAGATTTCAGTCTCAAAATTTCTTCACAATTTTGGGCACATTTGCAAAGAGCTTTTTTGAGTCTCTAAACAAACTGATAACCATCTTACAACAGTAGCTGTGACCATTTTAAATAGAGTGATCTTCGTTAGCATTATACAGTAGTATTGAGCATTTCTCACAATATCTGCAATAAAAAGGTTTTCATAATGACATTATTGCTTGCTTGAAGTCAAAATTCTGACAAAAACATTCACTGTAAAACATCCACACTGCCAATTTCAACCGGCACATACGATACAATACGGTTCTGCAACTTCGAGTTGCTGTAGTGTCAACTCAAACACAATCTGCAGATTGACTTTGAAAGTTCTTTTTGGGGAAAAATTTGGCTATTTCTAACAAAGTGGCGAACAGTTTAAACAAGAGGGCAATTCACGAAGGTTGCGTACCTCATCGCCAACATGCATTGATTTAAATACAGGGCATGCACACAGGGATTTGTAATAGTTTACTGACACCACATCTCACAGAGACATAGCTAAT
The DNA here is from genome assembly GCA_021234535.1 of Stichopus chloronotus. Lineage (NCBI taxonomy): Eukaryota > Metazoa > Echinodermata > Holothuroidea > Aspidochirotida > Stichopodidae > Stichopus > Stichopus chloronotus. The sequence goes on from CM037846.1 coordinate 23,057,599, forward strand.
TCGGGGAACTGCTTGTAATGAGTCGCAAACATTCTTCAAGCATAAAATGGTGGTAAGCATCTCAATACTGATATCTACTGTAAGGTAGCAAACTTAAGATTATAGCCTGGTACTACTAGGCTCAACGATAACTAATGGCTCAAAAGTATCTGTGCATATTATGCTACATAACACAATTATAAAATTGGGTTATTCCATGTAGGTTAGGCTTAGTGGTTAGAGTTAGGGGCAGGATATAAGAGCACCCCTCTATGGGTATTTGCACATAAGTCTCCTATTTACCTGTGCAGGACCTGGTTCTGCTAAATTTATTGTTTGACTTAAAAATAATGTTCTCATAAAAGACATTATCCACAGGGGCAAGTTCTCCTAAAGATGTTTCGGCTAAAGTTAAAAAGGTGGTGTCTGGTACTGACCGAGATGCTGGCTCTAAGTTTGTTACCAAACAATCATACAATTTCACCAGTTAACTATAAGAGTAATATACTGTATCTTCATTATGGTGTTCACAGGAACGGCCTTGCAAAAAATTTGCGTATAATGCTTAATCAGCTCTCAAGATATGGTGGAAATACAAATTTTGGAGCAAAATTGGCTTTTTTTTCTAAAAAAATCAGCAAATTTCACTCTCTTTAATACAAAAGTGATATACCTTGAATATTACATTCTCAAGTAAGTCCTTGCACAAGTTGGCATTAAATGCTCAAATACATCTCAAGATATGCTGGAAATACAAATTTTGGGACAAAATCGGCTCTTTTTCCTCCAAAATCAGCAAATTCCACTGGATTTACCATTACAGTAATATTATGTTGAACAATGTGTTTTCAGGTAAGTCCTAAGAAAACTTTAAGTTAATTGGTCTAATAGTTCTCAAGATATGCTGGAAATACAAATTTTGGGGCAAAACTGGCTTTTTTTCTCAAAAATCAGCAAAATTCACTCAATTTATCATTACAGTAATATTACGTTCAACAATGTGTTCTCAGGTAAGTACTTACAAAAATTTAAGTTAATTGGTCTAATAGTTCTCCAGATATGCTGGAAACACAAATTTAGGGACAAAATTGGCTTTCTCTCTAAAATATCAGCAAAATTCACTGGATTTATCATTACAGTAATATTATGCTACTAGCGCCATTGATGCCCAATAATTGACTGGAGCCTCCTTCCCATTCTGCTGTGCAGTATATAAACAAAGCACTGGTTATCGCTCTGAATGCATGAGAAAGTCAGCCATCAAGAAGGACTTTGTCAGTTACAAAACTAAAAAGGCTCATGTTTTAGCTCAATCCATTCAGGTTTGATTGAACAAGATTCACGACAAATTCGCTCTACAACTGTTACAATCACAATATCCTGGTTGGCAGTGGTTGCCGACATTTGATTACAAAATATAGGAAGACCTTCCATGATCACAACGTCAGAGAGTCCTGACACCACACTCTGCTGCAACAAATTCGTTGTGGCACTGATAAACTGCATCGTACAGAAAACCACAGAATTATTTTGGAAACTCTGACTTTTAAAGCTGAACTACTGTTTGAGTGGTACAGGCAATCTCCTGGTCATCCATGGTACTTTTGTTCTTCGTGAGCATTTCAGGGGAGAGAGAGTAGGGGAAAAGATCACTTGTCACAAAATATGCAAGACAACTATGGATCCATCTTCCAGATATATGAAAATTGTCTTGACAATTTTGTTGGACTCTACAAAATTCAGACCCTCCAAGAAAGCGTAGCGGTCATTAATCACCGTTACTTGAAATCAAACAGATCAATGGCAATGGGGAAAATGGATATGATATTCATGCACGAAAGATGGGGCTTTAAACAATGTTTTTTGTTTTGTAGTAACTATAACTCGTATTCCTGCTTTAAATGCGACTGACAGACAAATTTTTCGTCACCGAGGCTCCCATGGTGACTGTTCAAGTTGAATAGTAATTTAATACCACAATGATTTGTGGAGGTAAATTACATCATTGAGAGAAGCTGGGGAAAACAAGAGTGTACAGTCGACAATTTCTGGATCGAGAAGGTAAAAAAAAATACAGAATTTCCAAATTACTGAAAACAAAGTCTCTTATGCAGTGACTTGAGCAGAAAATGCAGTGAAGGAAGCATAATATGTATTGTAAACATATTGTTGTGTGCATTTTCAAATGAGAAGGTTATGAAAGCTTTTCAACCATTAAATACTGTATAGTGTTGCTGCATTAGCACTGAAAAATTGCTTCGGCTATTTTATCTTTTTGGTATATTTTTCACACTGTTTTAAAGTAAAAAATTAGCCTGGATCTGATTAAATGTGTCATTGAATTTGAGATGCCAACTAGAATGCTCCGAACTATCCTCACTTTCAGAGCGTGTAAAATTGTCAATGTTTCATGGATGTTGTGGCTTTTTCAACATTTTTAAGGAGAATAGACACAATATTTGAAAATGTCATTTTCATGTCACACAACTGTTAACTAATTACACCTAATATACAGTCACACATGTGCTTTATACACCTTTTTCCTTTTGTTCAAATTTACACACTTCTGTACACTAAGGTATGTTTTCTTTCATTACTTTCATTTCCTTTTCGAATGCAGTAGTCCAAATCTATTTCAACAGAATTTTGCAATAGAAGATGATTAACCGCAAGACACGAGGAGGCGTGACACTCTACGCAAACTGCACAATACCGTGTGACACACAATAGCCATAATTGGATAAAACAACAGCCAATCACGACACAACTGTGACTAGCAGGCTCTTGCCTATAGAAGGAGTTTCTAGTGCATACTGGCTGAGTGCTGCAATGTGTTTTAAATAGGTCAATTCACTGAGGCAACCAATGTAAAATCCAGCTAAGTGGATGATTACCATAAAAGGCACTAATGTAGCTCCAGAGTGCTGGACTGACTTTCCTACAAAAAAATGTTAACACGCACAATGCTGCATAGATAGCGAGCATCATCAACAAACATTTAATTATCATAACTTTTATAGTTACAATGGAAATGGAGCTTTTAAAAATACCTAATGTAACATTCTAGGACAAAAGAAAAGTCCTACATGTTGGATAAAATTCGCTTATATCTCTCACTTTTTTTTATCACTTCACTCTTTTATTGTTACGTGTAAGACGCTGTGAGCCAGTCAAATTTCTTTGCAAACAAGGATCACGTATGGTGACGGAGATTTGAAAATCCTTGCATAGGCTTCAGGATCAAATACAGTAAGAGCTATGGCGAAAAAATAGATCCAGCAGACAAGTTTATGTCCATAATGCAAAAGTGCATTGTGGTTTCAATGATCTCACCTACAGTCTCCTGTTGCTCCTAACATTTATTAATACATAAAGCAATTAGATTTGGCCTGTGATAAAAGGATGCATTAACATACGCAGAGCTAATATGAAGTCTGTCCACACTCCCTACTGTACAGTATATAATGTTCAGTTACAGCATGGATAAGTGTTCATTTTTGTTTTCTCAGCAATACTGAATACATTATCACAACGCCTTATACACCTAAAGCCAATCTGTGACAGATTCATGATTTTCAACAATTTTCGAAAAAAAATTTTCGAGCACACATTACTAATGTATAGGACACGTACCAATTACAACGCAGCAGAAATGTGTGGACCATGGGCACAGACATCTGTGGGATTTTTGAGTCGCTAAATCCAGACTCAAGTTGCAGTGTAAACAAACGTCAGCGTTTAAGCTAACCCTAAAAGAGACACTTGCAAAGCACACTGCTAAAAATGACAATTCACTACATACAGTAGAGGATTTACCGTACATACTAACATTTCTGATCGGGTTAGATCTACAGATGTGAATAAAGGCTCTGCAAAATTTCTATGGGTAGAAGTGAAACTGGGCCACAAATCAGACACATGGCCTTCAAGATTATATACAAAACATTTCATCATTTTTAAACTTTTGTCTGTAAAATGTGGCTTTGTGGAAAGAAGGGAAGGGGCAGACATTATCACTTTTCAATACAATTTTTCTCAAGCTAGAGAAACCATTTTGCATCAGTATATCAGACAACAATAGACATGGATCAGGTGACTCAGTTCAGTGGCAAACTTGAAAGTTAGTCAAACAATACATTCAGAGTTAAGAGTGTTAAAGAATACTTAACAGCCCACCCACTCAACGAACTGTACCAATTACAGTAGCACCACATTTTCATATGAAATAAACTTTCAACAATCACTTAAATACACATCACAATAGAGGGATCACAAAAAGGGGACTACACTGCAAGACCACGTCATGTGTCTGTTCACGCACAATGCATTAAAACACTGTTGACATCAGACGAATATCATTTAAATATTTGCACGGCAGAAACCCCCACCCTCCTGGCACGATATGGTACCAGTTATAGTTGGCAATCCTGGATGCCATTATCCAAACAGAGTTTGCCATAATAATGGCAGATGCAGGTACATACAGTAGGCCCACAATCATGATCACAAGTTTCATGTCAAAGGTTATTCTCAGGTCTAACATTGTAATTCGATTTGTCTACTGTTCAAGCACCTCAAATGCAAGTAGTCTAAATGGTATTCCCATAAAAGTCTGTGATGTTCTTTGCAGTACCACAATCTCCATATTGTTATACAGTAGTGTTGAACAACAGGTTGGTGATATTTAGGCAAAGTTAAAGACAAAAACTCATCACCCGGAGACAGTTTTAGTTCTCCCAACCACTTATGTCTAGTCCCTCCCTCAGCCTGTCTTAAATTCCTCCACATGTGCAATCAAAACCACAGATCCCTATAGTGTATGCTACATAATATGAGCTGCTCTTCCTCGTTCTAATTTGCTGTCAGTCAAAGAGTACTGAAACTTAGAATCAGTTGAGAAATTTGCTTTCCAGAAAGTAAAAATATAGGTTACTGTAGGGCTATGAGTTACTGTCTTTAAGTATGCTTACTATGCGCAGTCCAATTTTTCTGCCGTTTTCAATGTCAAAACTCAACTTTTCCCATGAATCATTTCACTTTGGCAAAACTGCTTGTTCAATGACCATGTGCCAAAGAGACTTCTGTGCAATTTTGTCTCAGAATACAATTGTGACCCAAATGTTTTGGCAACAAAGATGAAAAGGACAGGTCCAAGCTATTCTATCCCAAGTGAAAAAAATTTCAAATTGATTGGAATAGTGAATGTAAGGTATCATCCTAAAGGTAAAAACTGAATGTTATAAATATGTAAAGACAATTAAAAAATCTTGTACAGTGAATGAATTTATGGCTTATTAATTAGCATAGTTATATATGAGTGTGACGTATGGGACATTTGATTTTAAAGGAAAATTTTGATTTTAAGATATCTAGTAAGGAATATTCTCATGGTTTTTATGTGGGACAGTTTAAAGTCACCATTTGCTCAGTATTGACCCTCACTCCAAAATTGCAAAAAAATTAATTATGCAAATTAAGTTAATTCCAATTTAACATGTCCCGTACATCACAATTTTAATCAATCTTTTTGAGAATTAATACCTCCAGTGATGAGATTTGCTTAAGATATTTTCCAGACTTCTAATTTATTATAATGTTCAACAAAACATAAGCCAAGCTGTTCCAGATTGTAATTAATTCTTCTTAATTAGTCAAATTAAAGACGTGACGTACGGGACAAAGTGTGACATACGGGATATTCTCCATATATCACACAGACTCCTATGCATGGTAAGCCATCCAAACCATACTGTATGTTACTCTCTATATTGCCCTCAATCTAGTTGATCAGTATTATGGTGTTTATAAATGTGAGAAAATACTCCCTTGTTTAGGTTAAGACTACCTTATTACAACATTTTACCCACAGCTTGGCCGTAAACACCGATCACATGATTTTGTGTCTTTGTGTTGCATAGCATGATTCTAAAGGATGGTAACTGTAAACACGCAGGATCCAAAACTATTGTAGCATGTTGTTGAAGCATTTACACACTCACTTAACATCAGTTTTGAAAATTTACCTTCATTTAAACCTCACAAAATCTAAAAATTTTTGCAAATATTACGTAATAATGTGCATGCATGTTTTTATCCACATAGTCAATTTTTCAGGTCTTAAGGGAAGGGGGCACAAAGTAGGGATTAAGAACTTCAAAATACTGATATTCTACAACTAACGTATGTTTGCCATTGTTAACTTCTAGTTTTCACAGAATCGTATATTTTCACAAGAATCTGTAGGAATGACTCAGAGCCTTTTCAGGGTAGGGGTTGTAAAAGCCATCATAGGGGTCACCAAAATTTTTCTTGAATGACCCTAGGATGAAGTGGAGGTTAAAAGACTGACCAGAAACATGTTATTACCACCACTAGATGCATTCCTACTTAAGAAATAAGAATTACACTCATGATAAACTATTCTAGGCATGTTTTGTGTGTAGGACAAATGTCCGGTATGTCACAGGGATTTTTTTCAGGAAAATTAAATTACATAATGACTGAATATTTTCTTTTGTGAAAGTTTGTCCCATGACAAATAAGTGTTTACCTTGCATATTAATCACGATTTGACCTTCCCTCTTTTTTTACTTTCAGAGAGTTTTAGTCACACTATTTATTTTGAAAAAGTCACTTTTTTGTCCCGTACGTCACACTGTTAATTAAGTAATATAAAACCTAATTGAAGGTATCGCAGAATTTCATTTGGCAACCTTAGTAATACGTTTGCTGTATCTGTTCTAACAATCAAAACAGATTGTGCAATTTGTCTTTTTTATCTGCTGGATGGATTTTTAAAGTCTCTGAGTGTCCCGTACATCACAGTTCAAACAGCTTGTACCTGCCCAAAAATGTGATTTGTGAATTGTACAGTGTACAGTGAAATGGCAACCAGGGAAGCATGGTAAATTGATGTTAACTATCCTCTCAAAAACTTGGTGACTTTATATAAGCACGAAAAGGACTAGGGAGAGTAAAAGTTGGGAGTCCTGTTCAAGGTACTGTAATATTGCAGTTAACCTGTATACCAACCTGACTGCTGTAAGCCTACACCTTCTGATTTGAATAATCTTTGACAGTCTTGCATCAGCTTTCAAAATGTATCTACATCTAGGATCTAATGTTACTTTGGACAGTGTTTATGCCACAAAATAAAGTTCCTTGGCCTATTTTATATTCATATACTGTAGGTCTATCCTAGGCCTATATTGCCTTTGATACCATACCATATAAAGTTACATTTTTATGACTGGAAATTTGTTTGCTTTTGTCTGTACACATGGTGTACAGTTAGTCTAGAATTTCATGTGCTATGACATACAGTAAATAGGTCACATAAGTCACTCTTACTGTAGACTAACATTGGTCTGATGATATTTTTCTGTATGTACCTTGATGTCAATACTGGAAAAAGGCCAAAGCCCACTAAACTTTAATAACGAAGAGATTAAGAATAAGCTATGTAGTACAGCCCTAGGCCTATAGGCTTTGGTTATAAATTTGTGTAACCTTCACAAGTCACATGCTCGTGGGAAAACAAAAGTTATTTTACTGCTAGCAATATCAGGAGTCCTCATCTTGAATAATCAATGCTTCTACGCCTTTGTCATGTGTGCTGAATATTGAAGCAGTCCAGAATGTAGTCTATGCTAGGGGCAGCCAGGTTTGCAAACGATTTATTAAGCCCAGTCCAAAGTGCTCTGATGTTTCCTCTACAAATCGTCTTAAATGGCACGGCATTACAGGGCTAACTCATCTTGAACTGTTTTTAAAAATTCGGAACAACTGTGAATATTCCCCCTTCTTTCCTCCTATCATTACCTGGCCCTTATTGCATGTAAATGCCAAATGGCCAACGGCCCCCTTGCACTGACTTCAATGAGAGGTGTAACAACTTCCGTTGAACTAACAAATAAATAGGGCCTACAGTAGCACTAGTAACAGTACACTAACAGTTAGGTAAGAAGACGAAGCCATGGGCCTAACTTATCAAGAAATACGCATCTATTACTGCAAAACTTGTAAAAGAAGAGAGTACTTGCTTACTTTTAAAAGCGAAATCTCCTTCGAGCGATGACAACTTAGTGAATGTGAAAAAGCGACGTCAAATAATAACCTTAATTAATGCTACTCCGACCTATTGGCTACGTACAACGACAGTACAAGACTTCAAAGCGCACAATACGTACGTATACAGTCCTTATATAAGTGAGTGCACTAAGTTGCTAGTTAACAACACAACGGCAAGAACATACAACAGATACGTACCGGCCTTTTCACTTTCAATGCCGCGCCGAGTGTAATAGTTTGAGCGTATGCGCGTAAACGAGGGCGGGATACAGAAATAATAAGTCAAAAGCAGAGCACAAACGGCTGATATGTGAAAGGGCCAGGTACCGTCATGCCGGTAAAATTGCCTAGTTTAGATCCGTGGACAATCGCTCACAGTTGTTTCAGTACAATGTATATGTGAAGCCTATCATCCGTTTTAAATAAAGAGTACATATTAAAAGCAGAAGTAAATTATTTATTAGAACTGTCATTTCTTTCTTTCTTTCGAATTGATGGAACAGAGTCCTTTTTTTCAGACTTAAGCTTTTCATTCCTTCAAGTTAAGACATTTCCAGAGCAAAATAAATCAAACTTTTGGTGCAACAAAACAAACAGACCTCTCCACAGGCTTACCGCAAACTATGTATTTCTTATTACAAATTATTTGTCAATTTATTAATTTCTAAGTACAAATCATTAATTTGTAACTAAAAATTGATAATTTTTTTTATAAAGAATTGATAATTTGTTATTGCAAATAAATAATTCGTTAATTACTAATTATTAATTTGTTATTACGGATAAGTGATTCAATGCAAAGCATACGTCCGTTGTATCGTATACCAATTGAGCAATGGAGGGAGTAAAAGCACCAAATTCAATCAAATTTTTTTGACAATACGCAGTGAAAGTACTTGAATCCTTTTTGTATGAAGAAACTTTGATTGACAAGTCCTTTAGTTATCGTCTCAGTTTGCTTGACTTAACTCTCCTAATGAGAATTTGATTCTTTCAGACTAACGTAATCCTCAAACAAAGACTTGACGGTTATAACAATACTTTGAGGCCATCATGGATGCCGACAAATGTGCAACCGTTTTAGTCTGCTGGTCTAAACGACTGCAGATGCAGGCTTTTACTGGATCGAATTCCTTTATTAATTTCATTTCTTCCGTTAGCTAGTAACATCTCATTTCAGATATTAATGTAAGTCTAACTTTCTCATATGAAGTTTACAAAGATTCCGGATTGTTCCTAAAATAACGAAACATCTGTCCATATTTAATCAAGTTCAACTGAATTGTCCTGAACCCTTCTAAAACGTGAGCACTGGAGTGCAGTGAAAGAACAAATTTTGTTTTCTTTGACGACTGGCAATATTATAGCAATGCGTAAAATCACGCTAGGAGGTGTTTGAGATCTAGCTTACTACAAGAACTATTGTTGTCACTTTCTAATCCCCGTTTCAAGTAATAGCTTCATCATAAAACTATTTGTCATCAAGTGCAGATTAATCCCTGAGAGTATTCACTTGTTATTACTCTACAAATGTCGGAACCCATGATGACTTTAAAGGAGGCTGATCTGCTTCTACTCCATCCGTAATAGCTCTATGGTATAAACGACCACGCCAAAAAGAGTAACAAACAACCCTGGACAAAACTCGCTGGCATATCCCGCTCTCGTTTTTAAGGCACTACAGGATTACTGTTCACTACCTGCATTCACTCTTTTCGCTTTAGATTGAGACGGGGACCGCAGTTCCATATTATCATCGGAAGTGGAATTCAAGAGTATAATTGCATAGTGTCCCAACACTTTTGTCCAAGAGTGTAACCTACAAATTGAATTCCTACTTGGTTGATGAACAGTGCATGGGAGAAGACGTATAAACCATTTTCTAACTTAAACAAGCATTGAAGAACCTGATGATTATTTAAATAAGGAAACCTCTTTGTTTCTTTGTTTGTTTGTTTCTTTGTTTGTATGTACCCCCGTAATCAACCAAATCTCACGTTCAAGATGAAAATGACGTCCTTCGAAGGAGTGGAAATGACCTAATTACTTTTAGGTATGGTCCTAGTGATGTGACAGCATAGCCCAAAGATTCTCACGACCAACCAACAAGACCCGTTGCTGCTCTCATATACTCAGAAATGGAGGAGCTTCATCAGTTTGGAGTTTGGAAACGGAACTCGAAAAACTATAATTTGTAATAAAATTAATAATTTGTAAAGGCAATTACAAATTTGTAATGACAAATTAATAATTTGCAATGAAAAAATTAACAATTTGTAATAACAAATTAATAACTTGTACTACTACATTCACTATTTCTTACCATTTACTAATTTTTACTATCATAGCACTAATATGATCTGTTTTCTTCATTTATTTTTTCTTTAGCTTCAAGGACAGTGCTTCTGAACATATAACGGTTTCTATCTCCATGGTGGACTCGAAGAGGAATAGCGACACGAACTTTCTTAGAACTTACCCACAGATTAGCTTGCGGAGCAGACTCTGTCGTAGCCAACCGCGAATGGTGGCGCTCTCTTAGCAATCATAATACACCCTTTCTATGCACACTGTGCAGACTAGAGTCTGCCAACCTTCATCCACTTTTCATTTAAATGACGTGTACTACGAAACAAATATGAATGATCATATTTTCGTACATACAACGGTGAACAACTCATAGAAATTTTGTACATGGAAGGCAGTATCATGCACACAATTTAACTATTAGGCCTGGTAATTAGGCTAAGTGATTGTTGAACGAGGCCCACAGACGGCCTCTTTCTTGGTGATTTTGCATAACAGGCATACGGCCAGATGACAGTTAACGTCACAACGTTCGAACTCAGTGGCGTAGCTAGCAGACTTTTTCATCTGGGGCAGGGGAAGGCTGAGGGGAAAGGATTGAAGTGGGGGGGGGGGGCAGAGAGACGAGTCCCCGCAGCGACGGAATTTTCTGGCAGCTACGCCGGTTTCGAGCTTCGCGTGAGCGCGAACGAACCTGGGAGGCTCTAGCTCTCGCCAGCGACTGCGACCCGCTAAGGCAGCGTCCGTAGGTGCACACACGTTTATCCCCTGGTCTGTGTGAGCCTAAAATAGTGCAGGTACACACACATCGGCACGGACACGTGTTTGGTCAATCTACCATGGGGTATCCCTGGGGTGTCGCTACTCATCCACTCCAAATGTTTCCATGGCAATCGTTGGCTGGATGCAGTGGTTGCATAGTACAGTATGTAGCTCAACTAGCCAACTGACTACAATGTATCATCTTACCCCTACATATAAGGAGATGAGATAAGAAGAAGGCAATCCACGGATTTGCATATCTCATCCCTATCGCCTTCCATGCTCATTCTCTCTATCATGCGCATGTTATAATGATCGTATGTTCGTACATAACCGTACATGTTACCTACAGAGATTAGACATAGCTGGACACGTACGAACGTACACGCCTGGCCATGCCAATGTAAAGGGCGTGCAAGTGATTTTCTTACGTGATGTAGCCATTCAGAAATCTCATCTGCGTAATCCTTACCGTTTCTTTAATTCTCAGACCAGCGAGGCGACACTGTGGACATCCTGGAATAGTTCTAAGAAGCACGTCTTGATCATTTGCATTATTCCATTCAGTTTCCCCGAAAACGTTAATGTAAAGATCTCAACTCCTTATCTAGTGTAAGCAAGTCTGCAAAACATGCCAATCCCGTTGCTTTCCGAAGTAGTCACTGTCATTTTCCTTCATTGAAGGATATAGTCCGTTCATGCACAACCTCGTGTGTACATTAAAAATTTAGAAAAAGATGAGATCAAACATAATCTTATCTTTTTGGTTTTCCAATACACACGTAATCACTTTAATGAAATTGTTACCAAAGATACAGCCACCAGTCTCAAGGTCACTTACTTTTTGTTTGGGGCGGAACAAAATGGCAGTCAAATTTAATGCATTCAAACTTAACTCATTACATATAAACCACTTATTAGCATACACCAACTCATTATCAATTTCATCAATATTTCGTATGAATCCTGACATTTCAATGATTCTTTAGATTTGGGGGCCTTTTAGAGGCAAGAATCATTTCGTTCTGAAACAGTTTGCGTAATAGCGGATACTCTTATATTAAATTTCATTGTTTCAGAAAAGCCTCTTGAAGGTGTTGGGTTTCTTATCTCAGTTTAAAAGCTAGGGTTTTTCCCTTTCTTGTTTTCTTGTAGATTTTGGTACAGTAAACAATAGGAGTAAAACTTGGACCTTTGCAGATTCTCGGAGTGTTACCTTAGAGTTAATTTTAGGGATGTTCCATTATACATCAGCAGTACGTTGCCTCTGGAACAACGCCATTGCATCATTTCAGGATCTGTTGGGATAATTCACTTTTCTTTCCTACATACAAATGTCACATATTTCTGAGGAAGCTTGGTCTTCCATAGCGCAGCCAATATTTTTTGTCCAAAAACAATATGCTTAACCTCAGACAAAAATTCCTTTAAGGATGAGTTCAATTAGTTTGCGCATGGAGTTGGGAGATATATTTTATTTACTTCATATGGGCTTTTCTATGCCTATGCAAAGACTTTTTGACAGTCGTTGAGTGTCTCCTCATGAGAAGTCTTGAAACTATCGAAGGTTGCAAGAGATATTAGTTTTGGTATCTTTGTTGCTTACAGAAAGTGTCGTCTTTGCTTACAAATAAAGCATGAAATGATCTACGAATTCAGAGGTTTTCCCTGTAGGGTACCCGTTACCACTAATTGCAGGCCTGCCAACAAACTTTGAATCGACTGGGGGTACTTTGTGTACTTTTGGTAGCACATAAATGACCATCATACAAGTCTTGTGGTTGTAGTTTTATAGGCCTGTAAGTGCTTTTATCAATCTAATTTAATTTTCCTCTAAAAAAATCAATGGCGTCCTGAGTCTCTTCCTTTGCAAGTTATAGTGTTCGACCGCATACCCCATTGTCATCGTTTTCATTATTTTGGCGGCCATGTCACAATTGGCAGCCACATTTGGTTTGATTTTGCAGTATTTTACAGTAGTCAGCAAATATGCCACCTGGAAGCAGCACCGTTTACATGGGCAGTGCAGTGCAGTGCATTTTTATCTACTTTGTTTCAAAATAAGTTGCTTTAATGTTTTCAACATCATGGCCTTTTAATACTAAACCTTTGGCAATCATCTTGTTTCATGAAATGTACGAATTAATTGATAGAATTTACATTCAAGATATTGTAACGTATTTGAATGTTATTTGTTTTAATTTAAGGTGCTTTAGTTCTTTCAGTGAAACTTACAAAGATACAAAGATGCTGTAATCCTGGTCGCCATTTTGTTTTAGGCGACCCTCTTGTTTTTTTTTTAATTAACCTGGAACACATGTGTGCAATGACATGTCTTTAAAAATTTACGTGTTGTAATTGTCTTCATAGCAGATTATTTCTGATTTCTTGCAGTCATGGCAGGCATTTTTAATTTAGCGGCCATACTGTATTTAGGGACCGAAACTGAAATAATAAAAAACTGAAAGATAGATAAACCAAAATAACGTCATGGAAGCCTTAACTTATGGCCATAACGTATGGCACAACGCGTTCTCATAAAACGTCATATGTCGTATTATGTTCGGCTTCACTTGTTCAATGTGTGAGCAGTTAGACTGACGTCATTTTGGTTTGTCTATTTCTATGGATGGTCCCCAATTTGATAAGAACGCAAAAAGTTACCTTTGTGCCAAATTTCATGTTTTTCACCCAAAAGCACAATTTTGTTCACCATTTGCCTGGACTATAAATTCTAAAGTCCGAGTCGTCTCTTTCCCATGGGACTCCATTGTTATTACAGTCGATTTTAATTAAGTGCATGTTAAACTTAGATTTGGATAAAGTAGGTGGAAACACATACACAGTAATTTTAACGCTAGAGGTAAGTGCCTGGATATTATGAGATAAGACAATTTTATCCAATCAGATTGCAGGAAACTGACAAATGATGATTTAATTCGATATATGTCATTTCAGTACAGCACACTACCGGCGCCCTCTACATGCAACTTTTAAGTTGGTGCCCAGTGCAAAAAGCCCCCCAAAAAGTTATCCCTTCTTGCCCTGAGTTGGTATTCGACTCTAGTGGTGCATTTATTGTACTACGTACTGCTCGGTAACAAATATATGATATGTTTATTAAAAGGGATATCTGTTTTCGTTTTTAAAATGGAGCAGTTGCCCTCTGATAACATTGGAATTTTATAATTGCATTGTGATAAGTTTTCGAAACTCTTGTCAGGCTGGCAGTGCTTGTGAAGTACTTTTGTGAACTTGACAATGGCGGTGTTGCAAACAATAGTACCACTTTTGTAATTTCGTCTTTGTTTACTAGGTGATTATATATTGTTTGGACCATTCAGCAGAAGAGGAGTATTTATTTTCCTTTGAAATTCAGTGGCATCTATTTACTTTAACGGCAGCAATTCTGTCAGATTTAACTTTTGTTTCGAATAGCACTACATTTCCTGTGGGCTGATGATTTACGACTGCGATGTTTATTCCACACATGAGATCATAGGCAGAAAGACCCCTGCCTGACAGTGAACCCCGGAGTCGTTTGGAAAGTACCACAAATTTTCAACGAGGAGCATTCTTGCATCAGAGGTATTTTTTGGAGTAAAATTATAGCATTTACCTCAAACAACGAGGCCTGAGAGATATGCTGCCGTCCCACCCTGCTCAGCTTTTCTCCTTCATACTACTCTTCGTCAGTACAACTCCCATAGGAGGAAGTCACTTTCGAGGTGGTATTATATCATGGCAGCCACTGAGTCAACCAACGGACGGTAGTTTACCACAGGTATGCTGCATCTTATTCGTAAATCACATTTTAGAGTTTGTCGAAACGTCCCAACCCTGGGGCTGTTAGTTTCCTTTCTTTTCATTTTATAAGAAATCAAATGCAAGTATTTGACACCCTGGTAACTGCAGTCCCACAGTCATACTTTGCACTTAATTGTCACATTTATGTTTCATAAAAACATTGATGGAGGCAAAATAAGTATTGAAGCGTTTTACCTATGGAAAATTGAAAAAATGTCATAAATTGTTTAACATCATAAAATTCCACGGTAGTATATTGCACTATGGAAAGCCATAGCCATGATATTCAAATGATACCACTATCTACGTATATATTTCTTGAACCAGCGTAAAAGAGATATAACATATTTTTCACAATTTCAATCGTCACTATTATTAATTTTTTCCCCAATTCAATGGTCAATAAACCCAATCGGGCTTCTTCGGTGTCAAACATTAAAGTTAAATGTTCTTCAGTTTTAAAGAACACTAAAAACTGTTTGCAGCAACTTGCAGCAATTGGAATGTTGTTGCGACGTTGCTGCAATTTGCAGCATCACATTGCCAGTTACGGTATAATCTTATTAGCATGTGATTAATTCATCTCATTGTGATCACAATGTGTCGATATAGGTCACAAAGACAAAACCAGAATGCAGACAACATTGTTTTAGAATACTGATGAGGCGCAAGAGGTAGGTTTTAGCGTATAGAGTTTATAAAACTGAACTATCACGTTCAACAACCTATAAACCTACGGCGATATTGAAAAACATACGTTTTATGACCTTTGACAAAAAGCCTGATAGTTGCTCTGCCGTTCATGGTCACTGGCTGATCCTGTTGAACAGGAATATTTTAGTCAGTAACGAGGCGTCCCCTGTCTCCCTTGGGCAAGTATTTATGTGGTTAATAGTGTTCGATTACGCCGTTAGTTCTACACTGGATGTGGCTTATGGTTTTTATCTAGTTTAGTGCCACTGTACATGTTTTAGAGATAGAGAGTATTGTTTTTCACATTAAAGTCACTGCAAAAGAAAAAAGATGCATGGGAGACTCGAACTACAGAGGGGTTTCTAATGCCTGTCTGAGCCAGGCTCTCATCTGTCAGGGGCGTCGAGGATCACGTGCCTCCAGATTCAGCGATTGCACAGATTTCGCCGAAACATCGCCAAGGTTGAAATGCAGCGATCGAGATGCAACAATTCATGATCCACTGCAAAACAGTGTCTTCCTTTCGCTACCAGCACGGTTGGCTCCACTCCGCTGACAATGCCACGACTCCCCTTTCTGACATTTTGCGCCAACTGTCTTCCTCTCTTCACTGTGGTGGTGATTCGATCGTCATGAAGTGTTTTTATCACTTACACAATGGGCAATGGGGAGCATCAGCTTTCTATCCTATGGAATATTAAATGATAATGTATCCATACTTTAATTGCTCTTGTCGACGCTTTTGTTCCTTGACCCATCAGTCTTTCTCATTCACCGCGGAGAAAAGAAATCATTGCTTTGCTATAGCGGTCAAGCATCACTTCTACCCATCACTTGTAATACGGTGGGAACCTTTGTGATTACCGATCTAAGCTCTCTCCTTTTACACCCTGTCTGATGGTGTAAGCAATGCCTGCCAGACCAAGCCTTAGGTGCACATTTTTTCAATCCAAATGAGAGGGCAAATGCACTTGTTTGGCTGGTTATATTTCATTACCCTGTGAACTCTAGCCGTCATAAATTTATTCATTTCTTTTGTGGGGGGTCTGAGGCACACCATAACAATAGTCGACCACTTACTAACGTTTATAGACCGTGACACAATATACAATAGTAATACAATAGTAATAGCTACATGATGGTAGGTCCATTATACGTAGCCATAACTCTGCTACCCGGAGACAAAAGGAAAACGTAAAAACAGTGTCAAAACAAACTGAATTTGTCAACTTTGCCATTATTCTCATTGGTCCGATAACTCAAGACAAGCCCAGAATGCTGAGTCTGACTTCCTCTGGCTTCTAATACCACCACTGCGTTGAGTGTGGTCACACCATGGCGCTACTTCGTTGTGACTCCCTAGTTTATTAGAGAGTGAATAACAATTTGTCACAGGCGTGGCTTCCGCAGACGCGCTTACATCGTATGGGAGTGACCCCCCCCCCCCACTTCCTTCTCTCCACTTCTCAGTTTCTGTCTCCACACCTCTCTCTACCTCTCTCTCTCTCTGTTTGCAACAGTTAGTTACATTAACTGTATTGGCAACAAATCTCTTTTTAGACACAGTCGAAGACTAGTTTGTAAAATACGGTACGAAATTGTGTCATGTCCTCAGTAAAGAGTGTAGTTTACCTGAATTATATCTTCCAACAGAAGAGAAAAGAAAACGGTCATTAGGCTGCTTAAAAACCCATAACTTTGGGGATTATGGTATTACGAGATAAAAGAGTTCAAAGCTGCACTCAAATCGATTGAAACTTAGATTGAAAAGATAGATGAATAATACTAATACTATAACAATAAAACTAATTCGGCGGATTCATGACTGCAACAAATAAGTCCCATCTGAAGGCCTCTCAGGGTTATTGGTTTGATATTTCGACCTTAAAGTTACAATATTTATAACATTTTTAAATTATGTTCTCCATCAATGAAAGGTGTTGAAGGTTTGCCTGCCACCTAAACGGTATCCCACAACTCTAGGAAAGAGAGATTCCCACGTAGGTAGATTCATAAAGGGTGCTTCCAACTCGTTTTCTTGGTCCAGGTGTATGCACACATGAGTAAGTAAGTAAGTATAGGAATAATTATGTATTGTTATTTGCTTTGTTTCCTTGGCACAGTTACAGATTTCATGGCGCATGGCTTGGCGGCGTAGTTCACACACGGGTTTCTGTGATGCCGTGGGTACACCGAGAGGCGGTGAAGGCTCTTTGGCGTGTGATTGCTCTGGTTTGTCTTTGCCGCTGAGTTTCATATGTACAGATTTCAATGTAGCGGAGGACTGGACCACTGGTGTCGGGGGTGGTACATACCAGCCAACAACGACAACTTTTGTAATGTGGTAAGTTATACTTGGTATTTTTTCATGTGTTCACGTGGCTCTTGTAGTTGTTTTCTTATAGAAATCTCTGCAGCACAAAGTTTTAGTCATATCCTAACGTTACTTATGAGATAACGTTTATGATATTATTCCACGAAATGTGATGTAACTTTGTGCTGTTAAGTTCTTCTGTATGCCTTTACTATGTCGTGTCAGCAAGAAACATGGACACGGTGATAGGCAGATCCTCAGAATGATGAGGGATAGCTCAAAAGAGTACAACAATTGAAACCCCCTAAGAAATGAGTGGACAACGTTGCGAAAGTCAACAACAAAGACGTAAGTAAACCAGGAAGCTGCAATTTAGGAGATACTGTCATCAGAAGCTCCTTACTCTATACCAATTACCTAGTTGCGCCAAGGACACCCATTTTGTCCGCCATTTATAGATTCAATGGACTGGTACCTCGTAAATTAACGATTGGATTTTTTTTCCGTAGTATTAACATTTCTAGGGACCTATCACAGTCGATCACTTTCACGTTGTGTAACATCCTTGACAAGGGTGCACTGTTTGTAATTTTGGCCATTTTTAACGGGAATTGATAAAATGCTACTATAAATTAACGTCTAATGACCTTGTTAATCCCCGAGCATGTAGAAAACAACGTCAACTAATTGTTCTTAACACCAGTCCTTCTTGATTCCGAAAGGATGACCAGAAACAGACCAGGCATAATTTTTGACAGACAGTGGTCATGACCATAACCCTCACAGAAAAGCTTTATTCTATGTTACCGTTTGGATAGGATATAAGCAGGTGGGAATAAAGATTACTTAAATGTCAACAAAAAATTTAGACATATCACACACAAATAAAATAAAACGCCCTTATCCCTCGTGGAGTGGTCCGTTATCACACAATCTAATACGGCATAAATAAAGCTTTCATTTGTATAACCTCCTAAATTACACGTCCCTAGTCACAGTGTCTCCAATCTCCACCCCCCCCCCCCCCCCCACACACACACACACAAAAACAATGGCAATGAATCAAAACTTCTCTCGTAACGGTCATGGGGATTCTTTTATTTACTCTCACTGTGGTGCACATGGTCTACTTATCAAAGTTATCATTTCTTATCGTTGCACAGAAATCAACACTTGATTAATCGCTGTCATCTCAATCGAATTGACTTCAGGACTATTGCACTTTGACTCCAATTTAATTTATTCTTGGATGCAGGCTGTTCCTTCGAACTGATTTTTGACTCTTTCGTTGTAAATTGTACTGTGTCAAGCGCGGCTACAGGAGTGTTATAAATCCTTGCTATTATTGTTGTTGTTGTTATTATTATGATTATTATTATTGTTAGTAATAATAATAATTTAAAAAATAAATCAATTGACAATTATTATTTCTCATCCCGTCCATTGTATTATTCTCATGTCCTTTCTCTTAAGTGAAAGTGGAGGAACGTCCAAAATTTTGGCGTCTCATTGTAAGGATATATCATTTTCGTCTGGGTTTAAATAAGTGTATACAAAATCAGTTTTTTTTTTTTAGTTTATAGTTATGAATATTTCGCAGGTAATGGAACCAAATAAACTTGGATGCTTAGCCTCTTCTGTATAGCCGAAAATTTACCATATCATTTTATATCAACATTTTACACTATACAAAGTTCATGCCAGAAAACTTTGTAATATTGCACGACCAAAATAAATGTTCTAAAGACTCATTATCGGTGTTACAGAGTGTACAAAAAGGACAGTCTATTCGACTGATTTCGCACAATAACGAATTTGTTATTGGATCTCTAATGGCCAAGATCAAACCAATGCCTCCGTCCCTCATATTTGTTCCCATTTGGGGATAGCTGTAAGGCTTTGAACAAAAATCTTCAGGAAATAGCAAATCCACGGAGTTGCAAACCTTATCCCTATCGTTTTGCGTTGCGTTGCTATCCTATACTCATAATTTTGCGTACTCTCAAAGTGCGCTGAGTTGTATGATCAGAAATTCGGAGTACAAGTTGTGGAGAGAAGTGATGAACATTAATGTTTTTAAGTGTTCTCAGTGTACTGCACTGTGTTTGCTTCGAAAGGCCCAAATTCCTGCATATTTTCACATGTGCGCCTACAAATCGCTTACGCGTCAAAGTGTTCCCAGATATTGCGTGCGCGTCAAAGTATTTCTAAGATCCGTACTCGCTGTCACCAGAGCCGTAAATACCTCTGGCTGCCACATGCACTAGTCTTATCTGCGCGTTTTTGTAATAACATTGAATATCGCGTGGTATGTGATTCATTGATCTGTTTACGTAAGTACGGAAGCACTAAGTGTGGACGCGGAAGCAATCATCCGTAAAAGTACGCGTACTCAGACACGAGTGTCGTTCCTTGGCCTTTTGAACGGTTTTGAACGGAGCGCGCTGCATGTGGCACACAATCGCATGTGGTTACTGGCCTCGTGCGCCTAGTGTGGAACGAACATAGAGGCGAAAAATAAGTCTAGACTTCCCTGTTAATTCCCTGTCAATTCCCTGTTATTGCATGGGGGGGGGGGGGGGCGTCCACCGCCATTACGAAAGAGGTCAAACAACGGCCATTTGAGCAGAAAGCTGCCGCTGTTCTGCAGGTGCAGTAGGTTCTGTAAATCAAAGAGTGCAAGAAAGCGGTATCTCACTTCAAAGGTAGGAACCTCAGTACAGTATCACAAGTGATTTATCGGGAATTTAGTAAACAAGTTAAAAAGAAAACAGGGGATAGGTTTTTACGCTTAGTCTTGGCCTTTCCTACGGTAACGGGTAGCAGCATAGACCCCCCAGCAACGTGCAAACGAGAACATTCCATATGGCTAATTTGGCAACCCAACCTTAACTAGATGCAGGCTAATTTTGAACTTCAAATATATATAAAACATGATTATAAGTTCATCACTTGAAGAATTTAACTTCAACAAGTGAAGTGGAACGATCATAGGTATGAAAACCGGTTAGGCTAGCATTCCTAGGCCGGGTCTGGGCTACAAGTAAGACATGTTATCACTTATCACAGTGTCTATAGGTCTCATTCTTGTCTCTTTTTTTTTCTTTCTAAAAGTGTGTGAGTTACTAACTCAGCCCTAGCCATATTCACTAATCTCGACACGTCCTGTTGGAAGATTTCGTCAGGACAAAGAGTAATTGCGTGGTTATTCGATCCACACTGCACACTGGATTCTACGTCCTCGCAGACTGCGGCGCAGCTCCTTTGCCATAAAAGTAAAGTGCACTAGTACTCAGTGAAGGTACTACTGACGCATGTGAAATGACACTGCTACCAGACATATTCACTCCGTCCACAACATGGTTGCATAGTTTGAAATGCTGAGTCACAGCCATGGAAAAGCAAAGGTGTAACAAGTGGGCAATCCACGGAGTTGCAAATGTCATCCCTATTGTTTTGCATACCCATTCTCCCGAAGTACGTTGAGCCATATATTTCATCGAGCAGTGATTCAGATTGCTCGATGTGGATAAAGAGAAAAATATTCAAGTACGTAATGACGCGTAAGCGTCGAACGGCCCAAATAGCCTGCATGCGCGTACACACGTGCCTAGACATCGAGCGTGAGCGTTAGAGTAATCCTCATATCCGCAAGCCCGCCCCGCCACTGTGGATCCTTTGCGTACCGTGAAAAGCGCGTTTTGCGTGGCTTAATACTTTCTTCACAGGGCGTAAACATTTCGACTTCTTGAATAATTGCGCAGTAGCTCTATATATGTATACGATGTAAACATATACCGAGTGAAGGTACTAAAAATGCACGGGAAATGACATTGCTACCAGACGTAAACGTTCAGCTCAGAACTGGTTGTATAGGTTGAAATACTGTTTTACATTCATGGAAAAGCAAATGTGTAAAATTTAATATTGACACCATACTTACACCACCTAACACTGCATTATGCGTTACAGTGATCATGATCTTTGCCCCTGACCTGTGACGCCACATCCGTCTGGCGGACATTATACAACATACCCGAGCACCTACCCAATATCTTGAATTTTATCCCACTTACGGTCTAGGTGGAGATCGAGACAAACCTTTTAAAGCATTTTTGCTGATTTGATCTTTATTCACTTGACCTGCCTGCGACCTTGTGACGTCATCAATATTTTCAAAAATTTTTTTTCGTCTTGTCTACGTTTCATATATGGTAGTTTTATAACTCTAGGATATTCATACACTGACATAATGCTAAAAATGTGTTTTTTTCTTTGTTTCATGACCTGTGACCTTTGACCTATGACGTCATCGTCATTGGCAGATACTGTATGATATATCCCGAAACCTACCCAGTAAATTTGAAGTTTATCCGACTTACCATCTAGGAGGAGATAGTGGCAGAATTTTTCAAGTATTTTTGTCGATTTGACCTTTTATCACGTGAACTTTAAGCTAGTGACGTCATCAATATTTTAAAGAAATTTCGCGTATTGTCTATTTTCCATATATGGTAGTTTTATAACTTTAGGATTTTCACACATTGAGATAATGCTAAAAATGTGTTTTTCGTTTTCATAATGTGTGCACTTTGACCTATAACGTCATCGCTGGCGCAGAGACTACACCTCATACCCGTGCACCTACCCACCAGGTTTGAGGTTCATCGGATTTACCGTCTAGGAGGAGATCGTGACACAAGATCGGTTGTGCACACACACACGCAAACGCCCCCCCCCCCCCCCACACACACACACACACGCACGCACCTTTTCAGCCCCCTTATCCCTGTGGGTAATCCTGATCCATGTCATTTATATACCATGAGGTACCCCACATAAGGGCTACTGGCCCACTTAGTTTCGGTTGAGTACTACAAGGGGTGTAAGGTGGGCTAACATTTAAGTGTCATTTTTGCCACTTTGACAGCTCAAGTAAGTACAATATCTCCTGCCTCTATACTATGAAATGGATGAGATAAAAATTTCCGTTGATACCATGTACTACGTACACCTCATAACTTTGCACTATGTGCTTAAATTAGTGTGACCTTTGACAATAACGTATGACGTCATCGGTTGGGCAGACACCTCTTTTCATGAACCTATTGTGACAACTTTGAAGCTTAACGTTCAGGAGACAGTAACATAACTTTTCAAGGGTATTTTTCGATTTGACCTTTGACCTTGTGGCCTTTGACCTCGGGGGTAGAAGCATTTTGTTTCGACAACATTTTGCAAATTGTTGAATTACGGACTGATGCTAACACTTTGACTTTTTTTTCTTACATTTCGAGGTAGGGTAAATCGGTATCGCAACAGTTTACAAAATTTTGCAAGGATAACAACGCATTTGTAACATTTTTATCTCGACAAAACTGACGAGCATGATAATTGCTCGTTAGTAGTGCTTTAGGAATTCCTGAA
Source organism: Stichopus chloronotus (assembly GCA_021234535.1). Taxonomy (NCBI): domain Eukaryota; kingdom Metazoa; phylum Echinodermata; class Holothuroidea; order Aspidochirotida; family Stichopodidae; genus Stichopus; species Stichopus chloronotus. The sequence continues at coordinate 23,080,958 of CM037846.1, forward strand.
GGAGAGTATTGGCTGCCACAAAAATCATACTAATTCAGCTTAAATTGGCTTTGCTTAGCATACCCAGTTTAAGATATTAAATATTATCTAGGCTTAAGGTCTTCGTGGTTGGTACGTTGGTATGCTGTTATGTTTGGAAATTTCCATTTACTTAGGTTTTGTACAACTAAATTGATTTTTAATACACCTTTTTTTTTATTTTACTAAACACCTTCATTAATTTTATAACTCTGTTTCCATGTTTCTTAGATTTCCATTCTTTTTCCACAAGTTTTGTGATAATAAATAGTTCTTTATTTTGCATCTCCTTAACCATTCTCCTCAATTGATTTTCCTGTTTCTTTTCACAAAAAAATGAAATACTTACGGTAACACTAAATGTGATTTCAAAACATTCAGATCAATAATCGTTTCTGCAGTTGAGGTGGACACTTCGTGCCACCAAGCAAAGGAAAGCTTCTGCCTTTCCTTTCTATATATAAACTTGCAACACAGCTGCTCATACAGTTACGGGTACGGATTTTGTCTCAGAATTAACAATTATGAAAACGAAACTGGGAGGATAATAACTGTTAATCGAAACAGAATACCGTACTACGCAGGAAAACAGCCACGGTGCGTTTTACTGCATGCACTGTACAGGTTGCCACACGATTTCATAGCGGAACTGTCTGATGGAACTAAAAGTCGATTTACATACGACGTCAAAAATTGCCACTTGGCCAAACTCGGGTAACGATGGGTCTGATATTGGACAGAAAATGGAATCACACACAAGATGTGCTTTTTAGAACTACGCTCAGGATAACAGGGCACTGCTCTCTGGAACACTTTGGGGCACAGGCTAATGCGGCAGTGAGGTACTATAAAAGCGCACGTACCCGCAATCAAGAAAATTGCCCACGTGACGTCATTGGTGCAGTGAACATTCTGTCTTATACCCAGACGCCTCAGTACCCACCAAGTTTGAAGTTCATCCCACTTATTGTCTAGGAAGAGATCGTGGCACACTTTTTCAGAGCATTTTTGTCGATTTGACCTTTAAACACGTGACCTTTGACTTCGTGACGGCATTATTTTTATACTTAGTCTTGTGTCGTCTTCTTTCCAGTTTTACAACTCCAGGGTAATAAAAATGTGTTTTTCGTTTTCGTGACTTATGACTCTTTACCTTTGACCTATGACGTCATCGGTCTGACGGACGCTACATCTTATACCATCTTCCAACCAAACTTGATGGTCATCGGACTGATCCTGTAGGACAAGGTCGTGACACTCTTTTGTGAACATACGTACTCGAACTCAGTGCCTTGTCGGGATACGAGGAACGTTCCAGCAAGTAAGTCACTGGAATTCCCCTTTTAAAGAATAGCGCATGCAGCACGTGATTGCCGGTAGAAAGAGCGGGCTCCAGGTTATCATTTGACACCTCCTCGCAGAGACGAAATTTTCGGGCAGCTACTCCAGTTACCAGCTCTGCGTGAGCGAGGACGGACGTGCGTGGCTCTCGCCATCGCCAGCGACTGTGTCCCGCCAAGGACGCGTCTGTTGGCGCACACCCTCACTCATACTCACCCATACACACACATCTGAACACCCCAACCCCACGAGAGGGTGTATACCACGAGATACCTCCACATACGGACCACTGACCGGCCAAGGTTCGGTTGAACACCACAAGGGGCGCAATTAGGTGGGCTACCATTTTAGTGTCATTTTGGGGGGGTCTTAACGGCTCAAAGAAGTACAATGGCTCGTCCCTGTATACTACGCATAGAGATGAGATACTGAAAAGTTGGGGGAGAAGGTAAAGAAAGTGCAAGTTTGAGTACTTCATCCCCCTCTAGAAAATAATGATGGTATTGCAAATTTTCAGCCTTCAAAATTCAAGCAAGTACAGCATTCATCATGAGATGTGCAAATTGTATCAGACTTTTACAGGAAAAATCTCTCAATGTAAGATTTTTCATCCTAGAAAATACTGACAAGTCCAATTTTTTGGAGCCCGGGAAATAATCCCTGTGGCTCCACTGCCCAAAGAAAAGAAGTGTGGAACTAAATATTTGTTCACCCATAACCAAATATTTGCGAAGTGCTTGAAGAATGTATGAAAGATAACGCATATTTTATTATGATTCTTGTACTATGTCAACCCATGTAATATGCATTACCATTTTCAAGATTTCCTTTTGCCCGCATTAATTTAAGACGGCAAATATGATATCTCTGTTTCAAGACTTTGAAAATGCAGCTTATAACACCCAGGAAGTGCCATCTGGGGAGTTTGAAAAGCCGAAAGTTGCTTGTACAATCCGTGTCAACTGATGGTGGCCAACTGATGGCGGCCAACTGATGGCGCCAATTTAAGTAGACCTGTCGGCCCTTCCCTCCCCCCTCCCATCCCCTTTCCTACCTTTGAAGGGCAACGTCCCAAAAAGCTATTTTCGCTCCTCTGAAACTTCGAGCTTCGTCACTGACCATAACAACATAAAAATGCGTGTGACTGAGCTGACAAAGTTAATGATTACATGGAAAATGATAGAGATGAGATATGCAACTCAGTGGATTACCCTCTCGGTTGTAATATTAAACTTTGCAATGAACGTAAGATCGCTCAAAAAATTTCTACTTTCATCTAATTTCATACATACTGTGCTTTTTCTCATATTTTTTTTGTTTGCGTAACATTCTGAGAGAAAAGTTGTTTTGTTTACGGTTAGTACTATTTAATATAGATTGGTTAACATTCTCAGTAACAGAGAAGCGGAAGTTTAGGTCCGCCAAAGTATTACAAACATGCAATGAACGAATCATTAATTGCCGCTTTCTAGAAATTACAATCAAATGAAAATTTACTACCATATCTCCTCAATCCATGGCCAAATAATTATTGTTTTTACACCGTATAGGTCTACATAACAGTTCAAAAACTCATCCAGAGTCTCTTTACGGCTTGGGTAACATACCGATAGAGGTATTTCACCAGCATTGTATCATTTGTCTTTTAATTAGGTATAGTGGCTACGCCTGGTTGCCCCTAATTAATGGTGGAGGCAGTTGGCTTCTCTTATCCATCGTAGACTTATCCGTCAGAGAAGATACCATGTCAATTAACTCGTCACCATCGACGGCTACTCCACCAATCGTGCGGTTCAAATTTGGCTGCAACAACAACTTAGTGATTCCAAGTGAGAACTTAGATTTGACATTCTGTAGTAACTGTTGGACTATTCCTTTTGATCATCCCCTTTATATAGCCTCAAAGCAATTGCTGGCCACTTTTTATCAGTTTTATCGTGTTTTGCATGGCAGAAATAGAAGGCTACGCTGCGTGTGTTGGCCCATGGTTTAGGTACACCATCTGTGATCAGGGAGGTGAAATAAACTCAGTTACATTGGAAAGTGTAACTTTGGCTAATCCTATTAGATTTTGTCTAATTTCTTTTTCAATTTATGTGGGAAAAGCACGGCTTAGGATAATAGAAGGGTATCCTGAGCGTGCTGTGTTAGCCTATGAATCTTGGGGCATACCACATCTAATACATGATCAAGGACATGTAATATGTTCAGTCACATAGGAAAGTTTAACTAACGCTACTTCTATTGGATTTTCTCTGATTTTTCAATTTATAAGGGAAACGTGGGCACTCTTTACTTTGTGGGACATATGGAAGTACTGGTTGGTATCATGGATCCCGCAATCTCACCTGCTTTTTAACCAACCTATGAAAAGGATGATCATAACAGGACAATGTTTTGATGCAACACGTGTTGCCGACAGTCACGTCAGGACAACTAAGACGTGCATAATGTGCAATAAATGTTAAATCCAAGTTCGATTATCAAGGTTTATCAAAACCACGCTGACTTCGATGTACAGAGATTATGTGAGCAATTCTCATAAACCTGGATTATGGAGTGATGAACCTGGATTATCAAAATTATTTTCGATAATCCAGGTGTTACGACCAACGAACATGATTCATCACCGACAATCCAGAATTATCGAGTGATAAAGCTGGATCATAGCCAGTGATGAGATTGATAAGCCGGTATTATCACTCGGTAATACTCCTGGAGTATCATCGATAAACTTGGATTGTCGATCAATAAACAACGTATCTCAAAATAGTCGTGATAATCCAGGTTTACTGGCCAATAATCCAGGTTTACAGACCAATAGTCCAAATTTATCAAATGCAGTTTGGATAAAAGTTCAAAAGATAAAAGTTTTGATGAAAATTTGTTGAGTGATAAGCCTTGAATATCGACTGGTGAACCTGGATTACAGGGTGATAAACCTGGATTTTGATTTTGCGACTGGCAAAGTTAGAGCTGTTTGTCAAATTTTTTTTCCACGTATTTCACAAAGTAGTATACGACATGAATCTTTCATGTTTCCGGTGTATATCTCTCCTGTCCCATCTCCCCGGTGTGATCGCTTCAACAAATTCTTTGGGGAAATTGATAATATGCTGCGATAAAAGAAAGTAACCTCGTGATTCTTTCAATCAGTCGTTTCGATTTGTGAGGCAAGTCGTCCTGGCTCGACTGTCGGAAACAACCTTTAATAGCTATAACAAAAGAGTTTGAAAGTTTTTTGTAATGACAATATGATATCTGATCACTAATTTTTCATTTTGTAGAAAATGGTCACCTGATTCTTTCGATACAGAAAAATCTAAAACTCTTAAGCGCACTTTCCGGTGCTTTCCAACATGAATCCAGTTTGTCCGATGGTGGCGCCGAAAGTGATCATTTCATGGCAAACAGTTTGTGGGTCATTTTGCTACAGCACAGAAGTGTCCATACTTCATTCATTACATGGAAAATGGTTCTCTGATTGCATTGCAAACGTTTTCACGGTCCTCGTCACACACTTTTGAAAAAAAAATTGAGAAATTTCAGTTAAGTTTATTCATTTACACATATCGAGGAAATTAATGTGCTATCTCAACATTTGTTCGGATGGCACAATTTCAAAGGTTCTTCACTGATTACGTGAGGTCTATTCGTGTTATTTCATCAGCAATGATCAATCAGTTTAGGAATGAGACTAACCCTGAAGTGTGACGTTCAAATGAAGAAAATTGGTTGTTGAAACTATCCAAGGGATGACACTCTACTATCCACTTTGAAGCTTGTAAACTTCGCTTGACAGAACAGCATCGGTTGTATATGAATATTGTGCGAATAGAGTAACGTTTCATAATTGGATAATTCATATCACGAAGTTTCTGGCTTGGTATGTTTTACATTCGAGAAAACGTAAAATCATGTGTCATGTGATAACCTTCCCTCTTGGGATTGAAAGCAAATGGTTGCAACAATAATTGTTTCTGTTCTGAAAGGTATCAATTTAATCTTAAAACCAGTGAAAAGGGGTGGATGGAGAAGGAGGGGGTGGTAGGAAGTGACGGAAGGTGAATTTCTGTCTAAACAAATCACAAGCGAATCGTACTTTATCTATTTTATGACGTTTTACAGCATTAGATGTAGATCAAGACTATACAAGATGTTTCTGGGCTGCATATTGCGGTGGTATCTGCGGTCCTGTTCCCGGTTTCGAACTGGACGAAGTAAGTATAGATGTATTCATCCAACTCGGACGAACAACTTTCTAGGTCATTTGAACAATTTTCATTTGAAAAACTATTGACCCTGCAAGAGAGGTACTGTAGAAATTTTACAGTCTAGGGTTTCCTGTGTGACTTCACGATCACTTGATATCTACACGACTTTCAACTTGTTAGGATTAAATTATTACGTCACATAATGATGAAAATAAAAAAGGAAAACATTGGAATTACTTGTAGGCGATAATGGAAATAAAAACATAAAAAACTTTTTGTGCATGGAAATTTTAATTAAAACGTAACAGTCTAAGCTGATAAAATAAAAGTACCGATAAGAGGAGGAAAGATGAATGGGTGTACCTGTGATGCATGTTGTTTGCGGTTGCCAGATGTATGTGTTCAAATCAACTTTCAAATAGAGTATGCTAGAGACATATGACATATGTTATCTGTCAACCTTTTTTTCTCAATCATTTCAGAATTATCGTATTTGAGGAAAAACTTTTTCTCTTGCATTTTGTCTCAGTCTTCTTGTACGTTGGAACTCTCAGCCGACTCAATTGCAGGCCAGGGGCTGTACGGTATGGCAATTGAGATTCAAGATTTCAATAGCCAGGAATCATCAACAGCGTTGAGTCAAATACCCTTACAATTCTTGATACAAGTATACAGCTCTCCTGCACCATGCGAGGACATCCCTACACTGGTTTCCCCGACGAGAGAATGCGGATCGTGCGTTATAATACCAACAGGTACAACATACACGGATCAGGTCGTCGCTAGGGCTGCTGACGGTAACAGGTATGTCCCACGTCAATTTTATTGTAGGAATATCTGTCGTTTCAGCCAAATATATCAGAAGGGACGTGTGTATTGCATGTACTTTTCCGTGCGGACACAGGCTTTCAATGGGCCAAATTAAAACACACTCAAAGGAACAGAGAAAAAAAAAGAAGAGAGGCTATATTCTTATGCGACATCTTTTTTTCAATACTGTCGGGGGGTCAGTAGGCTGTTTAGTGTTACTATGCGTTTCAGGGACAACTTGACAGCAATTAAATTTCTGTCCAGGCTGATGCCTCACAAGTGATGGCGAGGGTGTATCTATCCTGGGTACGTTTAATCACGTCATCATTTGGCGTACTAGAAACGTCTAGATGAACCCCCCCCCCCCCCCCATCCCTGAAAATCGTCTTTCCGTGCTCCACAAGGAAAGTCGTCGTGCCTCAGCAGTGTAACATTTAAACGTCAATAAGCTCTCTTTGTAAATGTGCATATATACAGATTTAATATATACATCACTATGGTAACATTTGCTTTTTATTTTGATTAACAGTCCAATAAGGTTACTTCATGTTACATTAAAACATGTACTTACGAACGTACTCCCACATTACCCAACACGTACCGATTTCACGATTTTTTCCCTATCCAGAATACAATACTCATTGCTAAAAAATTCCCAAAATGAATCAGTTTTCTCTTCAAACAAGCAAAGCACTTCTCTCCAAACACACGAAGAGATTCCCTGAATGTTAAGTGTTGGAGAAGGGGGGGGGGTGCTCCTAACGCGTAATTATTTACGATTCCCTAAGGCGTTAGTCACATTTTCTGGTCTCTAAAATGCTTTTGCTATCTTGAAATTCGTTCGCCTTGTTTGATAAACGATGAAATCTTTCCATAAACCATTTCACACCATTTTGAGACCACAACTGTGCTACCGTTGAATATCACAGGGAAACTTTTTCACTATTGCCATCTCAAATCTGAACATTCTCACTTACTTTTGTTGAAGATTACAGATGTGTCCTACATCGCCTCATCATACATCGCATTATGGTTAGGCTTAAGTTTTCACTGGGAAAAACACGAGTAGAATACCTTTCCACCTCATGACGTAATGAATGCGATGTGCAATTCACACATACCTTATAATTTTTTTATTATTATAACACGTGAAATGTGTTTTCTCTTTAATGTATTTTTTCTTCTCTTTTGATCTGTATGTTTATTGTCTACATGGCACATTAATGACTTTGTTCATTTGGCTTCCTTACGCACACTCCAGTTCTTTTTTCTTAATTTTTTATTTTTTTTTGTATTTTGAAGTTGATCTCCGTTTTTTTAACCTCATCACTTTTGTGGCATCATAGTATTACATCTTCATCATCGGATTGACTACATCCGCTGTTATTGCTTGGCCAGGAATCGATAATGATTATTACATCGACGCTTCTTGGACTCCAGGCTCTTCGACGAACGGAGAGTAGCAGTAGTAGTAGTAGTCGCTGTCGTAGTAGTAGTAGTTGTAGTAGTAGTAGTAGTGGTAGTAGTAGAAGTAGTAGTAGTTGTAGTAGTAGTAGTGGTAGTAGTGGTAGTAGTAGTGGTAGTAGTGGTAGTAGTGGTAGTAGTGGTAGCAGTGGTAGCAGTGGTAGTAGTAGTAGTCGTTGTCGTGGTAGTAGTAGTAGTACTAGTAGTAGTAGTAGAAGTATTGATAATCATTTTCGTTTTTCACTTTCTTTAACATCATAGTATTACATCTTTCGAACCTTTCGCACCCATCGGATTAACGACATCCGCTGTTATGTCTTGGCCAGGAATCGATAACGATTATTACATCGACGTTTCGTGGACTCCAGATTCTTCTACGAACGGAGAGTTCTTTTGCGTTAGACCTGTCGACAACGAAGGGTACGAAACTTAAAAAAAATAGTACACAAAAGGACTATGATTATGTTATGTTCTAGCGTGGATATGAGTCTCTTGATTCAACCATGGAGAGATCATAATCTTAATATTAGTATAGTAATTGAGGTAAATTTATCCTTTGTGTATGCACGTGGGTATAAAACATGAAAAATAGATTCATTTGAAATCATGTTAAAGATAAAGTGACATGCATCTTGAAAAGAGCTGGCTTCAGTTAGAAGTTGCAAACTAAAAACCCGAAGACTATTTGTTGGAACTGCTTCTTTTTTTTTCTTTGAATCATGGTTTTTCCAAGTTTGACCAAGGAGATGCAATTGAAAAGGAGATACAAGAGAAGCACCTTCCTTTGAAGTAGCCTACTTTCCACCGACGTTCCTCTTTCCACCAAAAGTTCCTCTTTTGTTCACCTCTTACAGATTCAATGAGATTATCACACCTAAAGGGATTAGCATAAATTAACCTTTCTGCAGTATCTCCTCAGGTTTGACGAAAAATCAAAACAAATGGTATACAGTACATACGCCAGACTTCCACTCTTCCTTTCGAACAAGATTCAACAACTACTAATACTCTACCACTAATCACAGTCTTCATTCACAACAGAAGAATTCTGATCGAATTTGACTTGATACTCAAAGCATTCTCACGGACTGACCCAAGATTTAGAATTAGTTTCCAACTTTCCAATCGGGTAACACCTGAAGAAGGACCAGGGGTCCGAAAATTTCTGAAAAGTGTTGTTTAAAATGTACTGTGTTGTAACCAAAGGCATTACCTGCATTTGTCCTATCTTCATTAGTGTGTTTCCAACACCTGTAACTTTCAATTATGCATTTTTTGTGTATGTATTAGCATTTGTCATTTATTATCTTTTTCAGAAACATCGGGCAGCTTTGTTGCTTGACATTGTTCCCAAGCAAGTATTTTTTATTATATTATTATTACTGTTTCATAGCAATGGTTTGGTCAACTTCCATGGGGCCTGTTACTTTAACTTGACATACCCGTAAGTATAGGCCTATATATGTTTCCCTTGAAGTTCAAACCAATATTAAATGACCACCTCAAATGACGGTGGTTAGAACTACCATACATGTGGTGAAAGGTATATAAGGGCACAAGTCTGACCACCAGTTGCGTACCACAGCTTACAACAAAAATATGATGAAAGTCTTACAATACATTGTTATTTACCAACCCCATTCATCACTCTTCGGCACTTGTAATTACATTTATACTGACAATGAGCAAAAAATGAAATACATGAATACGTTACATGCTCCAGCATAGTACCTGAGCACTGCATCTCCTCATAAACCGCAAAGCCAATGCGGGTAGATGTTGGTAGATGAATGAACCATGGTCTGAAGTTGTGTCTCCCGTCAACATTTAAGGTCAAAGGTCAGAGGTCCAAGGTCTAATAAGTGAAAATATTACTTTTGCTGTATTTCCTAATCCAAAATTGCTATTTACATGTGCACTTCAAATACATGACCGGTATACAAAATTGTAACTAAAAATCATGCTTGTATGTATTTGAGGTATAAGGTCAAGTTAAGAGGTCAAAGGTCAAATTGAAACCGAAATATTCGCGACCACAACTCCTCCTGAAGCTGATGAGCCTCAAAGTTGGTACACAGATGACCCATGGTTGAAGTTGTGTCTCCCGTCAAAATTTAAGGTCAAAGGTCAAAGGTCACAAGTCAAATCGCTAATCGGCAACATGCTTTGAAAAAGTGAGTCGCGATTTCCTTCTAGACAATAAGTGTAATGATAATGATATGTAGTGTTCAGCCGATCGGTGACGTCATAGTTCAGTAGGGCACATAATACAGTACGGTAGGTTCTGTTAGTACAAGGTGCAACATACCTTATTAGTTGTTTGCTTTTTTATATAATGCAAACTAATAATTCAACCTATACAACCATGTATGGACCAAGCAATTATATCTAATAACTATGTCATTTTCCACGCTTTTTGGAAGACCCCTACTCAGTATGTTTTGACTGTTACATGTACTGTATACACTAGCCACGAAATTGAGTGGTTTACAGTGCGGTTTGCCAGGAAAAGAAATTGAGTTATGCGAATGTTTGGGACGTGTTTCTTAGAACTATTGCAAAACGTCCACATTGGCGGCGCGCTGATATGAGGAATAAAGGGAATCAAAGGATTACTTTGATGTGCACGCGATCTGCACGATCTGTTTTTGTCAGATCTTTTTTTATCAGACTAATTCTCTGCGGGTAGTGCTGAAGAAGCTAAGCTACATATTTGCTTTCCTGTTTGTCGGAAGTAACGACATTAGCCATGTTCAAACGCCGTCTGGACTACCGAGACATTCATGGTCCCAGTCTCAATCAAAATACGTATGCTTCCCTCAGCAGAAATGGCTGAGCTAAAAAAAAAGCTAGAAAGGAACAGACTTGAGACAAAGGTAATCTACGTGTGGATTTAATAAACTATCTTTGATGATGGTGAATAAAGGTCCTAAATTTTAGAAGTGAAATTAATGTAAACCATTTTGTGACACTTCGTAACACGTGCGGAATAACAGTGACTGAGACAAGGAAATACTTCAAGGAAATGTTGTTGAAATGACACGGAAATGTTGTGACGTTAACCTACACAACGAACGCATTGTGACGTGTGACCTCTATTATAGAATGCATGATGTTGTGCACCTCTGTTGGATAAGTTGACCTTTCTAAAAAGTACTGCTACTTTATGAAAAAAATGACTAGGAGAAACATCTCTAAGCTCTCATAAAACTTACAGTCGGCATAGTATAATAATGATAGTTGTGGTAAGTTAATCCATTAAGCTTCTACGTGACGTTGTTGAGCTTCTGTTGCAGTTCAATCTTTGGATCTGTGAACGCTTGATTTATTTTTTAACATACTTTTCAGAAAATTTGCCTTTGTTTGCATAATGACAATACTTATTATTTGTTTGCATAATGACAATACTTATTTTTCTATTGTAACAGATGGTTTTATCTCTTGTCCTTTTTTTTCATTAATTTTAAATTTATACGTTTTTATTTTGTTCTGTGTTGCAGCCAGCCCTTTTGAAGTTGTGTCCAGTTCGCTGACGAACTCACCAGTGGCGACGTTTTACCAACATGCGTTGGAGTTGGATTTTAATTTCGAGAGACGAGTATGTTGCTTTTCTTGTATATTTAAACATTTCGTGATGATTTTCTTCTCATGGATGGGAAGTGTTAGGCACCTTAGGTCACAGAATAAAAAGGTAAAAAGCAAACCATAACGTTCACTTCGGTTTCATATATGTACCAAACCTTTACAACAATTTCACGAAACTATATTGTATTAAGTCATCGTATGTTTGTAAAGACCCGTAGCAATTTATTGCAGCAGAAGGGTATACAATGTGGTTGTGCACTGTTGTTTAACCATTTAGCTCCAGTTTCAAATGAGAAAACTCAGACAAAGTTGCAGGAATATATTGAGGCATTTTGAGCCTCATGGAAACAATCACTTGGGTCGTACGTAGATCATTGTTCTCCTACGGAACGCATCACTCCTTGAACAAGTGTATAGGTCATCCATATTACTCTAAGAACGCAAAGCTTTTCCAAGAGGCTGGTAATAAGTCTGCAGTCGCTATCAGTGGCAACATGATTTCATTCGTCCTACCAGCTGGTGTGTCACTTGGAAGTTGTTCATTTTACACATTAAGTTTGTTTTTCACGCCTATCGGGGAGCAGTGAGGGAGCTACTGTGCAGTCAGCACTAGGGTTCCCTTATAGAGAGGGTTGCCACGACTGGTGATATGACGCCATTTTGCCTCCAGCTGCACGATCGTTAAACGTACTTAGGTTTGTCAAACGGTGGGGCATGATTTACATTTAATTACTGAAAACAAATTTATACAACCGCAATTTTATTGGTAATTGCGTGTCACAAACAATCAAGAACTATTTCAAAGGTTTATTGAGTGGTTGGCCAGGGGCCGGGCTGGGACAGTGATGTCAGACTTCAAATGCGATTTAAACTGGGACCAGTAAAGATGACATCATAGTTCTTAATATGTAATAAGAGACTGCACTGGTATAAATTCCACACTGTGGCGCTGGCATTGCTAGAAGGGCAGTCGACTGGGATTGAGGAAGGGTTCTGAAGGAGTAAGGTGTTAATAGCGCGATAGATGTTGAAAAAAAAACAGATGATATTTTTGAGTTGCCGAGGATATTGCAATAATTAGAGATATATAATACTAATTCGCCCTATTTTGTTGCTTGCATCCCCAAAATGTTTGTGGAAAGTATTGCCATAGCACATGCGCTCGTGGGTCTTTCCCTTTCTTCACCCCCCCCCCCCCCGGGATTCGACCTTAACAAATTAGGAGGAGGTGAACTGGATTATACTTTTACTCGTGACAAGGCTGGGGGTGTAATATTGTGTGGATTTGACACAAATTTTCTACAAACGAGAATATTGAAGTACTCATTCATATTTAAGAGAAAGGTAATGGACATACAGCGACAATGCTTCACTTTGAGAAATTGCCTTTGGCAGAGTGGGTGCCAGATACAAGAGGAGAACATAATGCAATACCAGTGAAGAACTTTCAAAAAAAATACTGAGGTTTACGACATGAAAAACAAATAAAAAAAACTGTTACTTCCATATGGATAATTCTTGGAGTAACTCCAAACAATTTAATCCGTTTCTCCGACCCACGAACACAGACAATTTAGAACCCTCAGCAAGAGAGGCAGAGGAAGATGTTGGAAAACAAAATCTTTTCATCTCTTTCAAGATAATTATCATGATAATCTGTCTATTTCCCCTGCGTATGTTTTATAAAACGTGCAATCAGAGACAAGAACAGCTGTTGAAGAGCATTGTCTTGTCATTGAGAATACTAGGTATCAATATAGTACAGCTCCCGCAAAAATTCCCCCCCCCCCCACAAGCCCCTCCAAGCCCCTCCAAGCCCCTCCAAGCCCCTCCAAGCCCCTCCAAGCCCCTCCAAGCCCCTCCAAGCCCCTCCAAGCCCCTCCAAGCCCCTCCAAGCTGTATAGATCAACATAAACGTGAGTAAACGGAAGCTTTTTGCATAGTTTGCGGTCTTTCTTTCTTATACATAGATTGCTCGTCCGGAGAGCAGTAAGTTTATATCAGTTTTCGACGGTGAGGATAGCATACTCTTTCAAGTCGACGCCAGCGATGACTCTGAAGTTGACTTTAACGGGGGCGTCATCTCATTCGTAATTCCAGCAGGCATAATCGATCCAGGAGGTTCATTTTACATCACGATGGACGGTGGTGTTGCCACAACGACTGGTAGTTGTCCATCCGAATCTGTTGCTGTTACAAATAACGATACTTTAGCCTTCTCCACACGCCGTAAGTCTTTTTTCTTGTAATTTTTTTTCCCTTTTATTGTTCTGGTCAACAATGTCGCAAACAGATGTTATCAAGATTTTTGTATTATTTCGTATCATTCCATTTGTATATCCATTGTAGAGTTTGGCTACTGGTTTAATATGCTGCTGTGGATCAGAAGACTAATTATAAATTATCCGATAGTCATTGACGTAAGCCCAAACCGTCTTTGTTTTTCTACCTCAACATCAATAGTTGGAGAATGGGCGTTCCAGTGTATTGTCACCCCTCCTGTGTTGGATCTGCGATCATTGAAGCCGTTACATTTGTTAGCATTAGCAGGTGGAGGTCCAGACCGGTTCAGTATGACTTTTAGAGGAAGAGATAATCCTGAATATTACAGCGATGGAAGGTCTGTACAATATTTCGAAACGAGGGTGAGCAGTAATTAGAACTTGCATTTACCTAACCATTTATAGCATGTTTGTTTTGAAAGTGACACCTTATGTAGTTCCTTTTGATAACATTCAACGAAAGTTACAATATTTTCATTTGCTATGTTTACATACTGGGTCTTTGTTTGTCAACAACTGTCACAAGTTTGATTTTTTCTACGAGTATTTAAATGTCTTTGAAAAAAAGGGGTCTCAATCACTGATTAATTTGCACTATTCAGAAGTATATGGTAATACAGTAGGCCTCTTACTGGCGTGAGAAGTGGAATTGATTTTGACTTGGGGACATGGTATTTAATCATTACTCTTAATATGTGATGTTTATGCTTGATGTTCTTCGGCACTTACGTAAAATCTCGGTTAGATGACCACCTGTGATGTAGGAATGCGGTGTATCCTCTCGGTACTCAACTGACACGAGTGGGTGCATGCATCTTGGGGAACGAAGCTCGAGTTGCGCCCATCATCACTTACATTAAAACTAAACTTAAATAAGAATAAGAAAAGCGGAGCGCCACTATATAGGCACGGGGCATACAGAGTAGTTTGGGATAATTTGAGAATGATTTCGTGTAGTTTATTTGCCTGAAAGACAGTACAGAGACAAATATGTTGCTTGTCCTATAAAGACAAGACGTGTGAAACATCAGAGGTGATCGAATATCCATCACTCATGTAAATACAGTTTGTTTTCGTTTGATCGTTTCACAGGGAACCTTCACGGGAGATGAATCCAAGCTAAGAAGGCATGAAGCTATTCTAAGCAAACCTCACGAAAAGTACCACGAAGCTGATAGGTTTGGCGTTCACTTCTGTAACTACTTTTCTTTTTCATCAAGATATGAGGCCCAATTGTTGATACACAATCAGAAAGGTTGGTTGTTCAAAAAACGTAATCTGTTCGTAACACTTTGCTGTCGATTAAAATTGTGACATTTGCAATCATGATGTTTGTTTGAATGTGTGCGTTTGGTGACGTCAAGGTTGTAAACACGATATCTCAATGAAGGAAGATCTTGTGGAAATCTCATATTTAGCATGTAGGAGAGCCATATTAAATTCGAGATTCCTGACGTTTTTGATGGAGGTCAAAGATCATTTAGGGTTAACAGCGGTCACATACTAATTAACTAGAAGTTTTGTAAATAGCATATTGCAAGAAGAGAAACTTGGACAGATCTCATACTTGGCATGAAGGTGTAACATACTACGTACATATGCACTATAGCTTTTTGTCGAAGTCAAAGGTCACTTATCATCAGCAGGGCTCAGAAGTAAATACGTCGCAATCACGTAATCTTGAGAAGATACGCTTTGAGAGATCTGAGACTGTTTATGTGGGCGAACCATCCTTTTGTTTGTGTTTGAAATCAAAGAACATTGGGATCCACGGGGGGGGGGGGGCACATAGTAAATCCTTGTAAACACGATGTCGCAAAAAGGGAGGCCTTAGCAGTTCGTGATGTTGGGTGTTTCGGTAAACCTTATTGAGTACAACACCCCTAATGTGGATCCTTTGACCTCCATCTGATTGGTGGTCAAAGAGCTCTATAAATGGTACGTACATTGCAGTTAGTACCAATGAACCAATGTGATAATGCAGTGACGCGAAGCAAAACTTCCTCCGTAGCGCAAGGGATGTGAGTGTTGAATTGAAACAAAAGGGCAACTTAAAAACGATTGGTATACGACTAAAAACGATCTAGAAACTTATCGGAAAAAAATTTCAATTCAGATCGCAAAACCAACGAAAATGAAATATAAAGGCGTTTCAATCCAAAGAAAAGTCGTAGGTTAAATGTTAAACTCATTTAATTTCCTCGAAACACTGGGCGAGCACACTTCACCAAGTTCGTGCTTTACTATTACTGTGACTTAATCAGAAAAAGTCAAATGAGACGCTACATTTGCTCGCTTGCAGGTGCAATGAGAAACCACGGAGCATCCAATTGCTCGAGACTTTGACGCACCAGACGACGACGATTGAAAGGTGTGACGATTTTTGGTGTGATTTTTGGTGTAATAACTACAACGCATTCATGATTGTAAATATATCGAAACTACCTTATTGTTCATTGCTTGCTCCATAAAGTCGAAGAAAATTCACCTGGCCATAAGAAAAAAGCATCCATAATTCATAAGAGACATAAAGAAAAATATTATGTTTAAAATTGAATCCCCTTGAAAACAGTATTTCTAGAAAATAATCTACCCTGATTTTTCATTTTAAGTTGTATTCGACAAACCTTGAACTTTTGGAGGTCACAGGCTCACAACTGAACTGTACAGTTGAATGAGGCTGAATGGGTACATTGACACGTTTAGTGTATAGATTAGATGTCCTCGGAATACAGAAAAAAAAAGGTGAATACTACAGTGCAGGGAAATTTCAGACGACAGTGCAACTAAAGCGCGGGAATTTAAAAGAAAATAAGATTTTAAAGTGTCATACGCTGAAGTGTGGGTAAATGAAGACCTTAACTAACACACACACACTGCATCTTTCCTTATCTACGTACATACAGCTTTGATACCGAAGGACAGCATTCGGACAATTATTGTATCTGTTGGTGAGACGCTTACCCTTTGTGTGGAACCAAATTTTCCAAGGAAATGGAAAGGACCGATAGTATGGAGCTTTAACGGTCTGAGAGACACTAGCTGGTTACGTCGTTGGACAGATTCTCCCTGTATCCACGTGAAACATATACAGACCTGCCAAGGAGGAGTGTACGAGGCATACCGTCGTATCTGCGGAAGACACGACAAGCAACATGCCTTCTTTGACGTTAGAGTGCGAGGTAAAATTATGACAAAGACGTTACAGCGATATCTCAGTTATAATAATTCTGCAATTATTTAGTAACTTTTTTTTCTGTGTGCGATGTATTTTTCATGTTTACACTTCTTGCTCCGTCATTCAATTTGACTCACGTGACACTATTCTTCCTTCGTTTAAGCGTGCCCCAGTGGTTTCCACACCCCTCAGGCTTGTACCAGCACCTGTAGTTCTTCCTGTGTTCTTGGATACTGTGGCGACGATGGCTCGTGTGTGTGCAAAAATGGAATGACCGGTGAAAACTGTGATATAGGTAACCTTAAGCACTTTTTCCATTGTCTCAGAATGTTTACATGTTATTTTTAACTCTTGTAAGCGTTAACATCAGAATTCTTTGATAATAATCAAGGACATCAGTATCGACTGATATTTTTTTAGTTAAATTTCCAACCTCAGGGAGCGAAAAGCTATCTACCACTGACTGCAACGTGTAGTGGTTGGAGTAATTATAGTTATTACTTTTTATGACAAAAATACTTGTATGTCTGCAATTTATTGAAACTTTCGGTGATATTCAATGTTGCAGTCACTGCAGTGAAGACAGAAAAATTGTTCCACATTAAATTATCAAAACTTACAATTTTTTATGTTAACTTCAGATAGTATTATTTCAAGCTGAGGCATGCTCGCGCAAATGAACCCTGTATTCCCCCGTATCAGAGGGCAGAAAAACTCCCAATGGTTTGCTTCAGAGTACTGGTAGATAGGCACGTTCTGTCTTATACTAAGCTTGCTCTCCTACTTGTTTACATAATAAAATCCAATTGTAATATTGCCTCATAAAGAAAGGAATTGGAATGCTGCCCTCACCTACGATACGCGTGTGATAATGAACTTAAAGATATTGAATTTATCATCTGCGAAAATATTATATATATTAAGATCACCTTAAAATTACACCCACAGCCACGGCGGGACATCTTGGTCTCATATCGGGAGATATTGCATGTTCAGCAGTCGGTCTTGACCCTCAGTGTAAGGGTAGTTTGGTTTGTACTCAACGAGCAGGATGTTCTTGCCTGCCGGGTTGGAAAGGAATAAACTGTGATGAAGGTATGTTTTATCATTTACTACGAGTTTGACGCAGGTTAGTCCATTTTGTAAGCAATGTAGATCCTTACCTGCAATATGATTGGCCGATGTCTTCTATGGCATCAGCTTCAATTCCGTACAATTAAGCTACGCTTTTCCTCTTTTTTGTCTTGTACATTAATGGACGAAGTAATACATCTGATCTAGAAAAATCTGGATGTAAGGTACAACATGAGTCCCCGTCCGTTCCCCCCCCCCCCCCCACACACACACACACAGAGTCTTCTCGACATCAAGTGAAGCTCTGCAAAGAGAAGTGACTGAACATGAGAGTAACAATGGCATAATTAGTCACAGGATTCTGAATCTGTTTGTTGAAAATCTGTCAGTAATAACCATAATACCATCAAACTACAAAATACTTCTATACCATCAAATGCGCATTATCGAGTTTAGGCTAAACTGGGAGAACCTAGGGTAAAATATTAAAATTACGGAACTTGCCGTAACTTGAGAAAGGAGTCGATTATGCATGAAAACGACAAATGACGTGACTTTTCACACTATGCTTGATTAATGAATGGTTCGAATGAGAAACATGATCGTGAAAATATAAATTGTATGGCATTCAAGTAACCAGACTGGTGGTGTTTATCGTCAGGTTTTAGTGACATCCACTGACCTCGTTTTATAGCATGTTTGCTCCCGTGATTTACAATTGTGATCTGCCTATGCATGACACACCGTATATTAAAACATACTTAACATTATTAGGGACTGCGCCAGTTGGACGATATTTTCGTGTCCATGTCAATAGAACTACATATATTTTAATGTTTTGTACTTGGATTGTCATGTACGTTTCTTTTCGTTTCTGAATGGCGTGTTCTTATTTGTCTTGACTTTCCAGGGTCCCAACTTGCATTTGCATCATCAATATTTTGATCAGCATTTGAAAGAATTTCCTTACCTCACTTTTTTAATATGTATCAAATCTTTTATCCTTGTTCAAGTAGGATAAGTAATGAACTATGAAACAGGCGTTACACACACAGCACTATCTTGTTTGGGTAATGCTATGATCTCTAAACTATTTACACCGTCAGTAATTGCGGGTTTAAAAAAAATTACAATTCGACTAACGCAAAGAGTTAGAAGGAGATGAAATTAAATTGAAATGAAGAAAACCACTACTAACCTAATACACATCAAGGGAACTTACGCAACAAGATGAATTATGAGCCGTGCATGACATGACAAGAAAAAAATAAATGTAATGCAATCGTGGTCCATGCCGCTCAATTTAATCTGTTCCGTATAAAAACCTCCTTGATGGTCGTAGGCTCAAATGCTAAAACATCAATTACCAACCTTATTTTCCACTTGCTTCGTTTGCTCAGACACGTTTGCAGCTAATTATCTTTGCCACTATTTAGTCGTTGTTTGTTTTTTATCATTTAAACAGAGTGTGGGACACTGAGATGGGGTCCAGACTGTGTTTTTCGCTGTGACGGAGGCACATCATGTGATCGATTTACCGGTGCAAGCGATGCAGAGATGAAATAAACCTTTCATGTTTTTTAAGTAACATTGCTAAATCTTGTCATTAATGTTTCCGAAAGATTTGATTCTATATACATATCTTTCACCAATATTTATGTCGAAATCATTTTATTTTGTAAAAAGATCATAAATCACTACGTAATTTGTTAGGCCCGAACTAGCTATCCCTGTTTTAGCAGTTTCACTTTTGTGACAGTGGCAAATTTGCTAAGTGCGTATGATTAGCCTATGATATTATTTACCCATGTTCTGGACAAAACGGAGATGTTCTCGTTTACCAACTTCTGGCAGAGATGTTACTGTTAGTGCCGTAGATACCTTTACTGTTTTCTTAATTAGAGAAGCAACTAAGTTGAGCGAATCACAAATTGATTGCTTACCTTTTAGTAAAGATTGCGAAGGCTGCTATGTATGACAAGGTTCTTTCAAGAGTTTTACATTCTGTTTTGTATAACTGAAAGTGATAGTAACAGTCTTACTACTGATTCGCTTTCCTTTTATCATAAAAGGAACGACTTATTGGCTGAAGACAGTTCTTCTGTGGGAGTGCATGGTATTAATACCACAAAAGTAACAGCAGTCTATCTTAAACGGATTACACACTAGTCACACAGGAATCGTCAGAATGAAGTCACTGGCCTGTATGAATGTTTCCTGGCCAGGATAAAATGACCAGATTGATAGGTTGGTGTCGCAATGTGCTGCATGTCAAAGAAGTCAGTCAGCAACGTCAGCCGAACCAGTACATTCATGGAAACTGCCATAGAAAGTATGGCATCTCATAGACGTGAACTTGGTTGGGCTCTCTTCTTGGTTGCATGTTTTTTGGTAATTGAGGATGGTTATTTGAAATAGCCAGAAGTTATTTTAATAATACATTTCAGAACTGCGTAATGTGTGTTTCGAAATTTGGCTTCCCAAAAAAGGGGGAACTGATATGTGATAATGGGAGGCGATTTTCTTTTTTGAAGAGTTTCGTGATTTCATTAAGCCGAATAGACTTCACGACAGAAGTAGAAAAAGTTTGCTGTAGCCTTCAAACGAGCCATAAAATGGCGAAGTTTAATACAGTCAGTCTCTAAGTTGAAATTGATAGTTTTCTATTGACAAACAGAACAACTTCTCATTCAGTCATACGTGAAACACGGGGAAAATTGTTTCTAAGCAGAAGGGTACATACCCAGTTAGAATTAAATCACACTTAGGTAATGGCATTTCACAAGTTGAATCAGTCTTCAGCTCGACTTCTGTCTATAGGGGGAAATGTTAGGGTTCTAGGTTTTAGGAAACATTCCACGAAATTGATGCCCGGTGTAATTTCAAACGTTTTGTTTTGTGTCGACAATCAAATCTGGAAAAGACACATTGCCCGGAGTAGGTTATTGCGTCGGACTTCCCCAGTGCCCTTCTTTATGCCAAACTAAGACACTGTGACTGGTCTAAGATGTGGATGATTCAATAATGCCCCCAAGTAGTGTAAGAGTACGGAATTATCAGACATGTTTTTAAAAAAAAAAAAAACTACCGATCAAAATGTCCAAAACGAAACGGCTCCTTCGCCAGTCGTTGTGCCGATGCCCATCTCCCCAGTGAAATGAGACGGTCTCCTCTACAGAGCGAGAAACAGTCGTGCTAAGAAGATCAACGAGGATTTGCAAAGCTAGAGTCATGTTAGATTTAAATTATGGACCGATGTGTAAATTTGTAAATAATGTGAATTTCACTTTGATACATGTAAGTTTTGAAAACGTGAAAAGTATCACGACTTGCTTTACCAAGAGGAATGTGTAGTACGTTACGTTAACGGCATGGTATTACTTTAAGCAGGTGGTGTTTGTGTTAGGGCTATACTTTAAATTGATTGAGAAAAGGCAATTTACATTTAGAGGTCGACCTGTCAATATGTTTCTTGTTATCTTTGAAGTCACGTGTTTTAAGTAGTGTGTGTGACCACACGGCAATAACACCCGTAACCTTTAACGTCATTGATGTAGCACACACTACAAGTGCAGCCACCGACCAAGTTGGAAATTTTTCCAACTCACCGTCTATCATTTTCCGATTTGACTTTTTGACGGGATGGAAATTTCCTGAAAATTATTTACCACGGGTACTTCACAGATGTGATATTTTCAGATCGCTCGAATATTTAAATATGCAGAAAATGTGTTGTTCGTTTGTCTTGGCATTTATTCTACCATTGAGCTTTGACATCATAAGTAGGGTGGACACGCGATACCTCATACCAGGGCACATACCTTTTCAAGTTTGAAGTTTATCCAACTAAACGTCCTCTAGGAAAAGATCGTGGCATACATTGATTGATTTTACATTTTCTGTCTAGTAAATTTGGCCTGTACAAGTTGAATGTTGCGCAACTAGAAAGCGACCCGTGATATACAGTATAGCCTCCAGCTAGGAAAATCATTAGAAAATTAAATTTTTCATTTGTTCAAGTCAAACCATTATAACCTTCAAGAAATATTTTTCTAGCAAGCAT
The DNA here is from genome assembly GCA_021234535.1 of Stichopus chloronotus. Taxonomy (NCBI): domain Eukaryota; kingdom Metazoa; phylum Echinodermata; class Holothuroidea; order Aspidochirotida; family Stichopodidae; genus Stichopus; species Stichopus chloronotus. Next base: position 23,102,987 of record CM037846.1, read on the forward strand.
ACATTGCAGCCTTTGGAAAGATTGTTCCAAATTATGTCTGCTAGGAAAAAAGTGTTATTTAATATACCAAAAGCCAGGAATATTTTCCTTAAGAAGCGATCCGAATTGATCTCAACTTACAGACATTCTAAAAATATTCTTCTCAACCTCCACAAGACCACACAGAAAGGACGTAGCTGCTGATGTGTGGAAAAACTAAGTACAGTAAAGCGTCACATCATATACGCGTGCTTATCTACAAGGGTATCAACCATGCCGCTAGTCCTTAGTTATTGGTTAGACTGGACATGCAGGTGTCCTGTATGAGGTATCAGCCATGTGAAGTGTAACTATGCCTTGCGTATTGCACACTAAAACGTCCATGTTGTGCAGTTTACCGTGTGTCGACATTGGATAGGACAAGCTTAGCCTACATGTAAGGATAGGTCTGGGTCATTTGTACTGTCTCTTTAATAAATTCTAGAGACTTCAAAAAAACAGCAATAGTCTAAGACAATCTATTTCTGACCGTAGCTACCACCGAACGATGGGCCGCCATTCGTCGGCCGAAAACACCTTCCAGATCACCGGATATGGCATTCTCGAGCCTGTTTGTTCTATTTAGTTCATGCCTCACACTTCCCTCTTCAAGTAAATGTAGCTTTAATATGTCTTCTAGTTAATTTAGTTTTAGTCCATAAACGGCATTTAAGACACGAGTCTCCCCCCCCCCCCCCCTCTCGCCAATCGTAGTGACGCTAATTCGTTGAACAGGATTTAGAATCGGCCAAAGTTGTTTGTTTAAATTAATACCTTTGAAATACATTGTATAGGCTACATTTTTTGTGCTTTTTCGAGGGGGGAATTAACAAAGGGGAAAAGACTCAGTTGGGGTTATGGGGGCTTACCCCCCCCCCCCCACTTTTCAGAGAATTTTCCTCTATATTTGGAAAAAAAAAAACCGAAACCCTGTGGTAAACTTGGGTAAAATGAATCTGCAGTTTTAAGCAGGAGGGGGTAGATCTCTGATAACTTCTGATCATTCCACAATTTCTGCTTCGGAGTCAGTAGAATACTTAGAAAACTGCTAAAGACCAGTGGCGGCGCTACGGGGGGCCATGAGGGCGCATTTGCCCCCCAGATTGTTTCCTTGCCCCCCAGTTCCCCCTCCCCCAGTTGCTCTCACCCTTCCCAACCAGATCTTGTACTCATCCAAAATTAATTTAATCACAAAACTATGTATTGGCATTGGACTGAATAAGAACAGCTTCCAGGAAACATGATTGATAAATGCTTAATTTATGTTACACAGGCTGCCAGTTTTCATATCATGCCCGTAGGCACTTCAACAGTAGGTCAGTCTGGCCAGACCAATTTTCTCTAGAATGTTTACCGTCCAGCATAAGGGAAGGGCGGATAGGTGGTTGTGTTCCTAAATATAGGAATGTCGTTGCTTTCCTAAATATAGGAATGGAATGGAAGTGTATGTAGCCTATGTGTGTGTGTGGGTGTGCGTGTGTATGTGTGTGTGTACTCGGGGGCACCGCGTAAAAGTGAAATAGTACCCCCAAAGAAGAAAGTTGGGAACCTTGGAGTACGGTCAACCGAAAAAATGAATAATATAAAAATAAATAATATACCTCTCTTGGGACTTAATTTTCCACCCAGAGATATGGTAAAACCTCAGAGCTTCCGGGGCTTCGCCCCCTGGACCCCAACCGGGGCTTTGCCCCTGGACCCCACCAGGGGGCCCTAAGGCGGGCCCCTGGACCCCACCCGCAAGGTCTCGCGCTCGGTTCCGCGCTGCGCGCGAAAATCTTTCCCCCCAACGTTTTCCTCTGCCCTCAGTTTGCCCCCCAAGTCTGACATTCTGGCGCCGCCACTGCTAAAGACAGCCAAGTTAAGGCGTTTAATCGCGAAGGAAACATCTTTTTGGGCAAAATTAGATCTAAAAGACCTAGTGATACATCGCAGAGTTTGAACCCAGGGGAAAGTAAATGTGCGTAAGCAGATCAGTCGGGACATTTAATAATCTGTCCCACACCGTTCCGAGAGTGGGGATGACAAGTTCCTTCCCGTTACCCCCCCCCCTCAACGATTTACTCCCATGGTAGAGGTTTCCATAATACTGTATTATCACTGCTGCAGCTCACTGGTACCGACCACCATATTGTAACGGAAACTGGAGGTCTCTTTAACGTAAATTGTTTTTTTAACCCATCATGTTTTTTTGTTAAGTCCAAAGCAAGGTCGAGTCCCGACCTTTCCTCCTTATAATCCAAAAATAGATTTTTTCTAGAAGAGAGCGGATGTGTGACGTCACCGTAACACGCATCCGTTGAACAAAGGAGTAAAAGAGGGGTTTCTTTTGTCAGTGAGTTCTGACCAATAGACCGTCGACAGTGTACTGATGGAAAATTCCAGTAGTAGCGTGGTTTGTAGAGTTGTTTTATCTCGCCACGAGGAGACGGAGTTTCGACTGTGGCAGGAAAACATCTAAGGGGTGCTTCACTCTTACTTGATAACATGTAAGTTGTTCCGATTCGAACGGTATTGTGTGTTGAACGATTATGTGCATGGTACGGCTATTTTAATTTAATTTGTAAGTTGAACAGTAAGTCAAGTTTCTCCGAAGTTAATATTTCCGATAGTTTAAGTAAAAGCAAGGTGCAGTTATCGGCGGTAGAATCTAAGGTTATGTGACCTGTCGTTAGCCTGTCCGTACTCTGAGACCGAGAAAACTTTATTAGCAAGTAATATTTATGCAAATCAAAAATTTTATAGGCTAAGTAATACATCTGTGACATGTTGGTCTAGGCAAGTTTTATCACCGGTCGCTAGTTAACTAAAGAGCCTTGAAATTCTATAATTGACGAGGGCGGGTTAATATTTCTTATCGTTACGCTAAGAGGGAATGCAAGTTCTGAGTCGAGGGTTGCGGGTACAAATTTTATCCTGAATCCACAGTTATTTCAATCGTTGTTTCCCCTTAATCTAAATAATATACATCATAGGATATTGACGATCGGCGGAGCTAATGTTGTAGACGTTTAGTCAGAAAGAGCCCGTAAAATTTGAAAATAACAACAGATCTCGGCAGGAGCCGATAACTGCGTAACTGCGTAACTGCGTAAGTGCGTAACTGCGTCAAACTTTGTAAATGGGCCATTGTTTTGCTGTAGGGTCTTGTCACTGCGTAATTGGGTATTCACATAAGTAGCTTGGGGACAGCCCAGTATATTACCATTTGCTTTCTTTTTTAATCTCAATCCAATTTTTGTAAAGTCTGCCATTGCCATAACTCGTGATTCATGCACCATTTGATCAACCGAGATTATTCAATAAAATCAGTTAACTTTACAACTCGTCTCCTCTGATGTTTTGAGTAATTTTGAAGCTTCAATCTGTAGACTGTGGAAGACAACGGTCGACGTTACACTTGGTGGCAGCGGTGGGATAAAAGACTAGTCCTGATTGTCTTCTACGGTCAAGAATAAAGATTTAGCCTGCTTCAGCGGAGACCAAAGAACCGTCCGAAGGCACAGCCTGTAAAGAAGCTACAGATTTCAAGAAACAGCACAGAACAGAACAGATACAAAGAGATGGATAACTCAAGAATCAACCCATTTCTTGGTGGCGATGATGACAACCAGACTGACATGTTAGGAGTGTCCGACAGCGGATGGAGGCCCTCATTGGCGGAACAGAATTCTTGTACTTTGCGAAACGTCATCACAGAACAAGGGTCTTGTCCGTCCCATGATACAGTTATGCCTGTACCTACAGATTATGAAGTTCTCAGTTCAGAAGGGTCCGAAATAATGTCGGAGAGGGCATCTAACAGTATTCAGCACCGGCACAGAACAGTCGCAGAGAGTATGTTGCCGAAGGAGACTGGCAACGAAAATTCTGTGAGACCAGAAAGGTGGTCAACAGGTAAGCCTTCTAACCCTTTCATTTTGTCTACACAGGGAGACGGGCACGAATTCAGAAACATCGCCACACAACATCGGTATCACCCCTGGGACCCGGGACCACAAACAAGACACTGACGCACAGATACACCAGGACCAGGTCCATCCTTACTACAGAACAGATAGGCAGCCAGATCCTTTTGTTGCAGAGTACCCCAGGAAACAACTGAATCCACATATGGCATACAAGAATGAGGGAGACAACCGACAAGATTCATCACAGATCCAAGGAAGGACGAAGGTGACCCCACCCTTATACGATGGCAATTCAAGCTGGGACGATTACACAGTACAGTTTGAGCTGATAGCCGAACTGAATAACTGGACAGACACAACAAAGGCACTTTATTTGGCAGCAAGTTTGAAAGGACAGGCAAGAGCGGTTGTAAGTGATTTAGACAGTAACAGGAGAAGGAATTACAGAGCGCTCACGGAAGCATTAGGGAGACGGTTCAGCCCTTCCAATCAAACACAGTTGTTCAGGGCTATGCTGAAAAACAGACAGCGGCAACCAACAGAAAGTCTTACAGAGCTCGCCCAGGACATCAAGCGTCTGGCGTTAAAGGCTTACCCTGAAGCACCTTACGACATGGTGGAGACTCTCGCGAAGGAGTATTTTGTGGACTCACTAGGAGATACAGAGACCAGGTGGCGAGTGTACCAGTCAAGACCTGCAAACCTCTCAGAGGCAGTGGTCATCGCTGTTGAGCTAGAAGCCTTTCACCTGGCAGAGGTTAAGAAGGGTAACCTAAAACGGCATACCGTAAGAACAGTCCAACACACAGAAAAAGAGGGAGACACAGTAGAAAAACAGATTCAACTACTTGGAGAGACTTTGTCAAAGACAATGGAAAGCTACATGGCAAAGATACAGGAGGAGATAACTGGTGCATCCCGCAGGAAACAAACAACGCAGTCTGCAAGCGAAAAGTCCAGTACAGGTCAAGATAAGGGACAAGAACGTGGCAAGTCCTGGCAAGATGGGGACAGACCGCCACCCAAGTGCTGGAGTTGTGGAAAGCTTGGTCACATCAAGAGAAATTGCCCAGAACAAAACAAAGAAGTCAGTACAGAAAGTCAAAGTCAGGGAAACGAAGAGAAACCGGACTTGAGGGTCGAAGGCCGGCAGTAAAGAATAGGCCCACAGGAGTGAGCGTTAGGAAAGGTTGGGTAAAAGACAAAGAATCTGGGATATTTGTTGACGGTTTCGTGCAGGGTACTCAGGTTACCTTCTTGGTCGACACCGGTGCCAACATAACCGTGATAAATTCCAGTGTCTACAGATCTATACCAGAATGCTGTCGTCCTCACTTAAGACCTGTAGGCGATGAGCTGGTGTTAGCAGATGGACTGAGTTCTGTACCGTTTGAAGGGTGTGTGAAAGTTCAGGTAGAGCTGGAAGGACACTCGGTGGAACACACAGTTTGGGTTGCCGAAATTGGAGGCGATGCACTCCTGGGTTTGGAGTTCATGAGGCGCCACAACTATCACTTGGATGTGATAAATGGTATTTTGTCTTGGGGAGGACCGAGGAAGAGCATGTGAGGTGGAGACTGTGACAGAGAATCATGTTTACCACGTATTGGTAGACGAGACAACAGTAGTTGCCCCTGGATGTGAGGCGATGATACTGGGACGAATCTCGGAAGGACCACAGCACTGGGAAGCTGCTCTTGTAGAGCCAACAGAAAAGTTTACGGAAAAACATTGTTTGTTGGTTGGGAAAGGTCTGGTTAACCCGAGGGAAAGCAAGATACCATTGAGAGTGTTCAACCCAACGCCGGAAGTGAAGAGGGTGTATAGTGGCACGGTTGCAGCCTCATTGGAGGAGACGTCGATAGTAGAGGTGAGAGCACCTGAAGAAATGGATCAGAAACACAAGGTTTCAACTATATCGACGAAATGTGCACAGACAAAAGTCCCTCCACATGTTGCGGAACTTTTGGAGGCGGAGAGTGACCACCTGAGTAAAGAACAGAGACGTTTGCTGAAAGATTTGACTATAGACTATGCCGACGTGTTTGCAAGATCTTCTGCTGACCTGGGATATACCACAGTCGCCCAGCACAAGATCGAAACAGGCAACGCAAGTCCAGTCAAACAACCAGCAAGACGTGTTTCGGTACAGCAAAGAGAAAAGGAAAGAGAACTTGTGCAACAAATGTTAGAGGCTGGAGTAGTTGAAGCATCTTCAAGTCCGTGGGCATCGCCTATAGTCCTGGTGAAGAAGAAAAATGGATCGACAAGATTCTGCGTGGACTACAGACGATTAAATGCGTTGACAGTCAAGGATAGCTACCCGATACCGAGGATTGCTGATTCACTGGATACTATGTAAGGTTCACGTTGGTTTAGCACGTTGGATCTAGCCAGTGGGTACTGGCAAGTTGGAATGGCGGAAGCGGACAGACAAAAGACGGCGTTCATAACCGGAAACGGGTTATACCAATTTCGTGTTATGCCATTTGGACTGTGCAATGCGCCAGCCACCTTCGAAAGGCTAATGGACCGCGTGTTATCTGGACTCCATTGGGAGGCATGCTTAGTATACCTTGATGACGTAATCGTGTATGGTGCTACATTTCAGGAGGCTATAGATCGATTAAAGACTGTCTTCGCCAGATTTAGAGACGCAGGACTGAAACTAAGCCCAAGTAAATGTCAGTTGTTCAAGCAGAGTGTGAGCTACTTGGGATACATTGTGTCCAAAGATGGCGTCGGGACCGACCCGGATAAAGTAAAGGCAGTGAGTGAATGGCCACAGCCGCAAAATCTAACAGACGTGAGGAGCTTCCTGGGCTTGTGTGGATACTACCGTAGATTTATTCGAGGCTTTGCAGAAATTGCACAGCCGTTATTCAGGTTGACCGAGAAGAAACAGAAGTTCGATTGGGGCCAAAACTGTGAGACAGCCTTTTCAAAGCTAAAGACAGCGTTGACAACAGCACCAATACTTTCATATCCAATGAGCAGCGGGAAAGGGTTTATTTTAGACACAGATACAAGCGATTTTGCGACTGGTTCGGTATTGTCACAGATCCAAGACGGACAAGAAAGGCCGATAGCATATTTTAGCAAGACCATGAGTAAACAAGAAAGACGCTATTGTATCACACGAAAGGAACTACTAGCTGTAGTACAGTACGTCAAATATTTTCACCACTATCTCTACGGTACACGGTTCGTGATTAGAACAGACCATGCTGCACTCAAGTGGTTGATGAGCTTCAAACATCTAGAAGGGCAGACAGCGAGGTGGCTGGAAGTACTGGGCACCTACAATTTTGAGATCCCCCATCGCCCTGGACGTTTCCACGGCAACGCCGACGGTCTCTCACGACGACCATGTCCCGATCAATGTAAACATTGCACCAGAGTGGAGATCACGGACAAGGATCGAGACAGACCAATTGAGTTTAAGACTAGAAAGTGGGAACGTGAAGAAAAGAAAACGAAAGTTGACGGCATGCCTACAGGAAACAGTAATCAAGAACCGAAAGAGACTAAGCTGGTTGCTACGATTGTCTCAGACACAAATTCATCCCAGTCATGGTTATCACAATGGACAGATCAAGACCTCAGGTTGGAGCAGATGAAAGACGTTGAACTATGTAAGATGATAGCTTGGAAAGAAACGAAAGATCAACGTCCTCCTTGGGAAGAAGTGTGTTCGGAAGGAAAAGAACTTAAGGCATATTGGGCTCAATGGGACAGATTAGAGGTCAGACGAGGTCTTCTCTGTAGAAGATGGGAAGACAACACGGGAGATCGCATAACATGGCAGTTAATCATTCCAAGAAGTCTACAAGATGATGTCATACAGTTGCTACATGACAGTCCAACAGCCGGACATCTTGGAATGAGAAGGACTATATCTAGAGTTCAGGAACGATACTACTGGCACACCTGGCGACGAAAGGTAGAACGATGGTGCAAGGCGTGTAAAGTTTGCTGTTCCCGACGGATGCCGAAGAGTAAAGGAAAAGCAAAATTACAAACTCATCGGGTTGGCGTTCCAATGGAAAGAATTGCGATTGACATTCTGGGGCCGTTGCCATTGACAGAAAGGAATAATAAATATATCATGGTGGTAGCAGACTATTTTACTAAGTGGGTAGAAGCTTATCCTCTGAAAGACCAGGGAGCAGAAACTGTTGCCGACACTCTGATGTCAGAATTTGTTAGTCGTTTTGGAGTCCCGCGGCAGATCCACACAGATCAGGGGAGCAACTTTGAGTCCAACCTCTTTAAGGAATTATGTCGACTACTGGGAGTAAAGAAGACTAAGACAACTCCGTACCACCCACAGAGTGACGGCATGGTAGAAAGGTTTAACCGAACGCTCGAGGAAATGTTATCCAAATTTGTCGATACAGATCAAAGAAATTGGGACAAGTGCATTCCTCTGGTGATGATGGCGTATCGTTCCTCTACTCATGAGTCCACCGGTTACTCTCCAGCATGCATGATGTTAGGACGGGAGATTCATTTACCAGTAGATCGAATCATTGATGGACAGGAACCAAAAGAATGCAAGACAGATTCCTATGTCCAGGGCCTCGAAGACCGATTAAGGACAATCCACGAGAGTGCGAGAGGAAAATTACAAATCGCCAACGAAAAACAAAAGAAAAATTACGACAGAGACGCTACAGATAAGTTTTTCAAGCAAGGAGACGCTGTTATGCTCCATTCGCTTCAAAGGCGCAAGGGACTGAGTCCAAAGTTACAACCAAGGTGGATAGGACCGTATCTTGTAGTAAGTCGTTTGAGTGACGTAACCTATAGGATACAGAAGAGTGAGAGGAGCAAGCCAAGCGTGGTCCACCACAACCGCCTCAAGACATACTCCGGTGAAATTCCTGTGGAGTTGAAGTGGATGACCCTGAAGCAAGACAAAGAAGGTCCAGTCAATGTCGCTGTACAGACAGACAAAGGAGAGATGAACGATATTACTATACTTGCAACAGAACAAGAAGGAAAGAGCTGTAGCAAACCGACCGTTCCGAAGAGTAGCCCAGCAAAGACAAAAGATCACCAGGACAAAGTTGCTGAACGACAACCTAAACTGAGACGGTCAAAACGTCTGCGCCAAATACCTTCCTGGCTCCAGGATTGCATTCGCACAGACCAGATAATGCTACAGTAAAGAAAAGACACGACAGGAACTAAAGTTGAAAGAGGGATGATATTGAAAGAAACCTATCATTTTTGTTTTTGTTTTTGTTTTTACAGATACAGTATGACAGATCGAAAAGAGGACGAAGTAGGAGAGTGGAGTGATAGTGAAATAGACAAGAGCATCGAGTATCGTTGCAGATTGTGTAGACAGAGGATGGAGAGTGCAACAGAGCTAAAGTCCCACTTCCAAGAAAAGCACTGCCAGAGGAAGTTCAAATGTGACAAGTGTACCTATGAGAGTGACAGGAGGGCAGATGTTAGGCGTCACGCAGACAAGAAACATCGCAAGAGTGCGCCATCGACTGAGAGAGAGACAGATAGCGGCTCGGGAGAGAGGGGACCCCCCAAGGTCCGGCGACAACAGACAGATTACGCGCCAGCCCTTAGCGAATTGTTGGGCTCTCCACTTCCGTCTTTGACCAAGCCGCCGACACCACGGGAGGTGAGGGCTGTGTCGTCCCCAACGAGCCCGGTGACCTACTCTCGGAGATGTGGCTCTCAGGAAACGCAGCAATCGCGGCTAATACCAACGGAAGCAGCGGACCTACCTGGACCGGATCCCCGACTGTTCAGGGGAGAGACCTGTTCCTCCGAGACCCTCCAGGAGTCGCTAGAGAAGGCGAGATGCCTGACAGTGAAGTCCAACCAGGTCCAGTGGAAGATGGAGAGACTGTCAAAAGGGGTGACTATCACTACCCTAACGGAAACAGCTATTCATCCTGACGGAACGGTATTCCGGGCGGCAAAGGAGACAACAGAAGGACCATCGAACTAGGAATCCCGCCGTCCCCGTACTTCTAGTTTTAACTTTGTTGAGATTTTATATGACATTGATATTTCTTGTTCTTCATCGTTAATGTTTATGACTTTTCTTTTATGACTGCAAATTTAAGGGAGTAATCGTCAATGCGTGGAAGCATTGGTCTTTTAAAGAGGGGGGTAGTGTAACGGAAACTGGAGGTCTCTTTAACGTAAATTGTTTTCTTTAACCCATCATGTTTTTTTGTTAAGTCCAAAGCAAGGTCGAGTCCCGACCTTTCCTCCTTATAATCCAAAAATAGATTTTTTCTAGAAGAGAGCGGATGTGTGACGTCACCGTAACACGCATCCGTTGAACAAAGGAGTGAAAGAGGGGTTTCTTTTGTCAGTGAGTTCTGACCAATAGACCGTCGACAGTGTACTGATGGAAAATTCCAGTAGTAGCGTGGTTTGTAGAGTTGTTTTATCTCGCCACGAGGAGACGGAGTTTCGACTGTGGCAGGAAAACATCTAAGGGGTGCTTCACTCTTACTTGATAACATGTAAGTTGTTCCGATTCGAACGGTATTGTGTGTTGAACGATTATGTGCATGGTACGGCTATTTTAATTTAATTTGTAAGTTGAACAGTAAGTCAAGTTTCTCCGAAGTTAATATTTCCGATAGTTTAAGTAAAAGCAAGGTGCAGTTATCGGCGGTAGAATCTAAGGTTATGTGACCTGTCGTTAGCCTGTCCGTACTCTGAGACCGAGAAAACTTTATTAGCAAGTAATATTTATGCAAATCAAAAATTTTATAGGCTAAGTAATACATCTGTGACATGTTGGTCTAGGCAAGTTTTATCACCGGTCGCTAGTTAACTAAAGAGCCTTGAAATTCTGTAATTGACGAGGGCGGGTTAATATTTCTTATCGTTACGCTAAGAGGGAATGCAAGTTCTGAGTCGAGGGTTGCGGGTACAAATTTTATCCTGAATCCACAGTTATTTCAATCGTTGTTTCCCCTTAATCTAAATAATATACATCATAGGATATTGACGATCGGCGGAGCTAATGTTGTAGACGTTTAGTCAGAAAGAGCCCGTAAAATTTGAAAATAACAACAGATCTCGGCAGGAGCCGATAACTGCGTAACTGCGTAACTGCGTAAGTGCGTAACTGCGTCAAACTTTGTAAATGGGCCATTGTTTTGCTGTAGGGTCTTGTCACTGCGTAATTGGGTATTCACATAAGTAGCTTGGGGACAGCCCAGTATATTACCATTTGCTTTCTTTTTTAATCTCAATCCAATTTTTGTAAAGTCTGCCATTGCCATAACTCGTGATTCATGCACCATTTGATCAACCGAGATTATTCAATAAAATCAGTTAACTTTACAACTCGTCTCCTCTGATGTTTTGAGTAATTTTGAAGCTTCAATCTGTAGACTGTGGAAGACAACGGTCGACGTTACAATATCACTGGTATAGAAACATTGCCTTACGTTGGATCAAATCTGATATCTGAACTTTTTCAGTGTTTGCAAATGTAACAAAATTGGAAAGGGCGGACTCAGGCTACGTTCCTTGATCACCACACCCACCGTGACTGTGAATCATTAGGCTGTTTTCGCAAACAGGACGCGGACGTAGAATTCAGTGTGCAGTGTGCAAAATGGGACAGTCACCATAGTGACCACTCGAATATCCTCCGTCCTGGCGAAATCTACAACCGTTCTCAGGCAAATTAACGTTCTTTCTAGACTGATGCGCGCGGCCAGTAACAACATGCTATTAGGTATGTTTCATCCTGAGCGCTCCGTTCATAAAGTGCGAAACCGTACAAATGAACGACGCGTGTCCGAGTACACATACCGTCACGACTGATTAATTCCGCGTACTTTTGGCGCTTCCGTCGTGTTTGCGAAAACAGCCTATTGTAAGGTGTACGGAGAAATAAGTACACACTGGGGCATGTCCACCAAATTTGTCGCAAAGCTTATCCATGTCCGCTTGTGAGTAGCCAATTCCATTTCGTTATAGTTTCGGTTCCCCGGCCGCTTCCATGTAAGATGAGAATGGACACAGTACACCAGAGAAAACTCTACACCGGAAGTATCTACTGGCTCTGGAATATATATCTCTATCACGTTTCGTATCTACATACGGCATGCAAACACACACGAGTAATATGGAACAAAAGGGAAACTTGAAATTTAAACTAAGAAGAAATACCTTAAAGGTGGATAGATAGTTGAAAAATACATCTTACATGACTTTTTTTGTTTTTGTTTTTTTCTGCTTCCAAGTCGGGTGTAGGCGTAACTAGCTTAGTTAGTATGAATTTTGAAAAAAAAAAGTACACTCACATCACTTTTCTAAAAAAATTGTAAAATTTCGAATAAAGATAACTCATGTTACTTGTCTACTAGGGTAAATTTAAATTTTGCAATGTAGTAAATATATACTCGTTTAATAAACTATTTAGGATAAACGTATGGAACGGACAGATTATATCTAGTCCATGAGAAAGAAGAAAACCACAGTGAGCATTCTCCTTCGTTAAATGCTATGATAAATCCGTTCACTTGAAAAATTAGTCCTTTGGTTAAACCTAGCCACCTGAGCCGTAAAGTTATAAATGAAAGCTCCATATGGTACTTTAAATCATAGTACAGTAGTGAATAACTCATAAGTACACACAATTTGAAAATATATTTTGTTAAATACTGACCTGCAAAAGAGGCAGAATGGATGTACTTTTACCTGAGAGGAATAAATCGCAAACAACAAAAGTTTTTTGACTTCAAAGTCCAATTCGTTCCATCTGGTCACTTGCGAAACATCATTTCGGAAGCAACTGCTGAGCCGATGAGGTCATTTTACAAAAAAAAAAAAGAGAGAGCAAGCACGGCATTCGGTCAAAGTCTCAAAAAGCGGGAACTGGACGGATCACATCTGATCAATGAAGAGCAATTGCCAACATCTTAATGTAATGATTAAAAAAAAGGAACTTGATCGTGAAAGAAAGTTGATATACTGATAAATAGGTACAAGGATAACAAAGGCTGCCATGCACTGCGGCATACCTGGCTCACAAACATTCTGTCTCACTGCCGCATCAGAGCCTTGATGCATAAATCGCACTTGGTCGATGAATATTCACAGTTATTGAATATGAATGAGCTGAGCTAGAGAGGCACCTAGTACCTCACAGAATTTCCATCATGTGCTAAAATCTTGTCTCGAGAAAAACTTTTCTATATGAGAGGATGAGAGGACATGACGTGACAGCCTGATGTACCTCTCTAGAAGGGATGAACCTTTGTGTCCCACTTCTGTGTCCCACCACTGTGTCCCACTACTGTGTCCCACTACTGTGTCCCACTACTGTGTCCCACCACTGTGTCCCACCACTGTGTCCCACTACTGTGTCCCTTACATTGCCTGTACCATAATTCCTGCTGAAAATATGACCTTACGTATTGGCAGCAGTCATGAAGTGTCACTGACATGATTACATCAATACCAAGTAGGAGGTAAGGGGTAGCCTCAGGTGAGTTGTAACTACATTTAGGCTGCATGTACTCAACTCCAAAAATGTCAAAGTTGCCTGTGACTGCTGCACAATAAATTTTACAGAAAGTCCTGCTCAACTGGGATAAAAGCGAGGGAAGATTCTGGTTGAAAGAACAATCATGTGGTACTTATCTGAATCTTATTAGAAGTAAGAGGCACAAGTTAAGGGATGCACCTTAAACAAAAACATTCAATTGCACTTACATCAATCACCTTCAAGTTGCTTGTAATGCCTGAATAATGTACTGCCATCAATTGTCTGGAATGCAAGTTTCTATGTATAAATACCATAATGAAAGATTTATAAATTCTTGCACGAAATTTTCAAATAAGATTTAAAAAAAAAAAGTGGAATCATTCTGTTTCCACTCTCATATTGATTCTACAGTCATATAATTATATGATCGAAATGACAAAAAATTGATGCTTGTATTCTGTGAGAAGTATTGTATAAAAATATTTAAAAGCCTCTACTTTAGAAATATTTCCACATCAAAGATATCTGACAGTAATAAAAGAGGAACACTCTTACAATCACTTTGAGAGCAAGTTAAGACACACTTGCATAAAATAGCCAAAAAACCAAGACTGTAGGACGAAAATAGCTTTAATTTTATATATGGACCTATTGCATAAGACACAAAGCAACATGTAACTTGACATTATGCAATAAATTGGGACATCTTCAGTCTACATAGTGACTTATAATTAGTTGACTATGTATCAAAAATTATTATCATACAGGGACAGAGAAAGAAAAAAATATGATTATTCATAAGACGTGGAACAGCTTATGAAATCTAAAGGTCAAGTTTAATAATTTTATTAAGTGGAATACAATAGCAGATTCTCAAATTTTCTGTGATGGTGCAAACACTTTTTGAACATTACACTTATTTATTTCACCTTTGACTACAATATAAACACAACGAATAATAAGCCTCTCTGTGAATGTTCAGTCACTTTACAAATTGAGCTGCTAAGTATAACTTTTGGGTTTTTTTAATTTTTATTTTTTTATTTTTCTTACTTCTTAGAGTCACGAATACTGTCCCCATTTGAGAAACTTCCCAATCTGAATTGCGCAAAGCAGTGTGTCAAAAATGTTGTCAAAAGGGATTAACTTAAATGAGAACGTCTGACATAGTAAATAAAGTCCACCGGATTCAATCACACAAACAAATTTAAAGATGGAAGAAAGCCTCATTTTGTGAAATCATGAATATTCTGCCGATTCATACAGTCTTCTAATAAACGAACCCTCTTGATTTTATTTGAGCACAAGTGGTTATATCAACTCTCGTTGCAGTTGAGAGGGTGATCGTAGGAGGCACTCTACATTTTTTAAACCACTCAATGTAATCACATCACATATTTTAGTATTGACTACGGCTCCCAGATGCAAAGCAAAGATCTAAAATTCACAGTATGAAAAGTCAGTGTCTGAATAAAGTAAGTCTGGTCAGCCAGCAACGTTTCACATCGATTTGATGGTATTGTCAGTGCAAAATTTTGATGGAAAATCAAGAGCTGGGTTCGCACAATTTACATACTAAAAGAAACAAATGATGACGACAAAAGTGGCAAGCTGCAAATATCAATGTATTTGACTCATAGCCTAGGTTACAACTTCGCTGTCCAGTTTCTGATTATTTTCACTTTTGTAATGACTGCAAGGTGTAGAGATTGTAGTACTGCTCCTTGAGTGCCATCAGCTCTTCGTGGGTTCCCAGCTCCGCCACTTTGCCTTTCCTGATGACCGCTATCTTCTCCGCGTCATGAACGGTGGAGAGACGGTGGGCTATGGTGATGCAGGTACGGCCCTTCTTGGCTTCGTCTAACGCAGCTTGAACAACCTGTCGGAAAAGAACGCTCATTGCCGTTACTTCACGTGCAGCAAAATTCTTGTCAGTGAACCAAGGTAAATAAAATACTTGTACCTCAATTTAAAAACAAGGTCTTAGCAGAACCTCCTGCCATCTCTAAATTGTCAGGATTAACTTAAGTCTCTTTTCATTTGGTTATGTAGGAAGATCTTAGAAGGATGGGATGGCCCATTACTTTTTTCTGTTTCATGTTTGCTCCACTTTCCACAACTTTCTTTCTCTGATTTCTTTGCTACCTTGTTCCCCTCAATAGCTGTCTTCTTCTTGCACCTGTATCCATAGAGTTGCAATTTTCTTCATCTTATTGCTTTTTAATTCATCTTGTAAATTATCTATGATGGGGGTAAAACTATTGAGTCTTATACTTCAGTTTTCTTCTTTTTCTCCATCATACCTTGCATATTAATGTGATAGATGAACGACATGAAACGCTTAAGGCGTTCATCTACGGTAAAATGTCACAAACAACATGTCACA
Source organism: Stichopus chloronotus (assembly GCA_021234535.1). Taxonomy (NCBI): domain Eukaryota; kingdom Metazoa; phylum Echinodermata; class Holothuroidea; order Aspidochirotida; family Stichopodidae; genus Stichopus; species Stichopus chloronotus. Next base: position 23,118,798 of record CM037846.1, read on the forward strand.
GATGAACGATTCTGCTGGATCGTTCATTTCAATTGTTTCATCTCAGAAGATGAATGACAGAACATTTCAACACTGTTGAGAACTGACTTACCAGCATGCAACATGAAATATTCCTTTTTTGTTTATTTTACTTACAAACTCTTCTCTATTTCTAAAGAATAGTAAAACATATTTTTCCTCGTCATCAGATTATCCTAGCTCCTGAAACAATTGCACTTTCTGTCCCATGTCTGTAAATTACAGAACAGAGGGTTATTGGCACAACACTTATGCACATTGATCTAATAGACAATTGGAAAATGTGGCTGTGTATGTGGTTGGCATAGATTTCATGAATGTTTCACGGACTTCCTTCCATAGCGTACAAATGAATGTTCCAAGAACTGATCAACCCCGGATGCAAAATGAAATATTTTACTGCCATAAACAAACTCTTCTCTTTTTTTAATTAAAGCAGAAGATATTAATCCTTGCCGTCAAATCGTCCCAGATCCTAAAACAATTCCACTCTCAGTCCGGCGACTGTTAAAAGGGACAGACTGTCATTGACTTTGATAGATGATTGATAAAGGTTTCTGTTTATGCTATTGACAGTGAATCATATCATGAATATTCATTGTCTCCTTCCATAGCATAAAAAATTCTATGCTCCAAGCCTTTGGTTAAGGACATGTGCCACAGGCCTCAGCAGACGGAAATAACGTGATAAAAAAAATTTGTTTCCCCCCAGCCATTTTTACCCTTTCACTTTCGGTATCCAGGGCTGACGTGGCCTCATCAAGGAGGAGAATCCTGGGATTTCTGACCAACGCCCTTGCGATGGCGATACGCTGCTTCTGACCTCCAGATAACTGGGTTCCCTTGTCTCCGACCCTGGTCTCATACCCCTGGGATTAGAGAGTAGATACATACACTGGATACAGCTCTATGGTGCATATTAAATACAATTTCATTTTAAGTAATTCCTATTGGTGATACAAAAAGATCATTGTTCAAAGATTTTTTTGATGGTGGCAATGAAAAATGAACATTTGCAGAAAGAGAAGACAAAACTCGATAAAGTGAAGAAGTGGTCCAGAGAGTCTCCTACAGTTAATGGCCTGGGTATAATGGCCTGGGTACTGATGGTCCAGTAAAACACAAACTCACACGCCAGCTTCAGTTGTATCATACCCTGAAAGCACAACAATCAGAGAGGATGAGCGATGACATGCATTTGTCCTTATACTGGTTTGGCACCTCAAAGAGCACCTGACCAGGGGCACCACCAGGGTCTAATGGTTAAGGGGGGATGTCACATATTGCCATACATCTACCATAGGCCTACTTCTCAGGTGCCCGTCCAGGAAAGGGTCTGGCCTTGGGGGAAAATCCCTCATGCGTGCATTGCACGTGCAGGACTAGCTAAGTAGATCATCCATATGCCTGGAGACGTTGACACCTCCCAGGGGTCCTAAGCTGAAAGTTTCCAGCATTTATATGGTCATCCCATGTCTACAATTTCTCATTTAATGAGAAAGAACATCAATTTATCAAAAATGGTAATGATTTAATTGGATCACTATTATCTAGAACATTACCACCAACTAAATAAAAGCTTTTGCTCCTTCGGCAGTGGGACATTGACCTTAAACAAATCTCGAGGTCTTCGCCACCAAGAAATCTTAGGGTCACCTGCATATAACATCTAAGCAGGGTGCCACCACCGATTGATGTGGAGTGAACCATGAAATTTCTGGCCTAAAGCACTTCCCAGATCACCAGAAATTGGCACTTCAGATTCCATTTTTTCTGTTTATTTTATGACTCACCAAATTCTCTAAAAATTAATGTAGCTAAATACATTTTCAAGTAAATTTATTTTCACGGTCAAGATATGATTTCGATGGGCACCATGTGCCCGTATTGTCCCTCCCCTTTCATTTCTTTGAGAGGATGGGTAGCTAATGAATCAGATCTTCTCATTGATGCACAACAAAAGGTCCTACATAATGGCGGAAGAAACACAATAGACATACCAGAGGTAGAGTGGCAATGAAGTCATGAATGTTGGCGTTCTTGGCAGCTGCTTCTATCTCCTCCTGTGTTACGACCCTGCTGTTATCGCCGTAGGCGATGTTCTCCGAGATGGATCTGTCGAAGAGGACGGGTTCTTGGGAAACCAAACCAATCTGTTGGCGCCACCACTGAAGGTTGAGGGTTTTGATGTCGTACGAACCAACAAGCTGCCAAAAAACAAAAGGTCAAAATTACGATACCGCAGTACTTACACAATGAATTCTTGCATTTATTGCAGTTTTTGTAAACAGCAACCATTTGGTTATTTTTTTTTTTTTAGGTTGAAAGCCTTTCATGACAGAAAGGGCTGGGCCTTCTTGATTTCATGACTTCACAGGTGAGAACTGACTGTGTACTATTTATAGTTATGATGTGGAACAGACATGGAAATAGTTATTAACTACAGTCCTGTTGGATTTGAATGCAACCAAACAACCACTGACAGTATCCAAAACAGTCAAACTATCCTTTTTGTGACCACAGCTCACCCACATATCTTTCAATGAAACACTGGGGGTCTATGCCTAACAAGGGGAGGGAGGGAGGGAGGGAGGGAGGGGGGATGTGTCAAAGAGACTCAAACTTATAACATATGTAAATGGAGAGTTTATGTTAGAGGATATAACCTGTAAAGATGCTAAATGTAGACTTCACTGATCATGCTCCCAAATTAGTCATCAGAACATAGCTGATAAACTGAGCCAATACCTAAACTGTGCATAAGAAGGGTGGGAGTATTCATGTAGAATTTCTTCTGTGACAATGGACTACAATCAACTCACCACTTCACCACCATGAGGATCATAAAACCTCTCCACCAGGGCCACACTGGTACTCTTGCCACAACCGCTGCTACCGACGAGGGCGAGGGTCTCTCCGGGCTTCACCGAGAGCGTCAGACCGGCGAGGACCGGCACGTCGGGCCGGGTCGGGTAACGGAACCGTACCTTCTGGAAGGAAACTTCCGACACATAGTCCTCCTACGGAGTGTTGAATCAGAGAAGACAATCAGAAATGCTCGTGCGAATGATAAAGAACTGTTTATGCTTACATTTAATGTTACATTAGTCTAAGCGTGTTAAACTACATGGCTGAGAGTGGTGTGATGGCCAAGGTCCAAACCACAGAGAACACACAACATCATTCCCCTTCTAGTTATAGTTCCGACACCTCACATTTCTCCAAACATCCCTTCCTTTCAAATCCCAACATCTTCCCCTTTCTACTTTTAAAACATTCTCCGAATGTGTCATTCAATGTGTCCGCCATGCATATCCATGCAGCTCCACTTGGCAACTAGCAACATCCGTCCTCATTCCTGTGATACCATATTACCCTACAGATCTCTTTACACTAGTTTTTGCACTAGGATAAAAATAAAGATGGGGAATCCCCCTGCCACTCTCAAAAGAGCTTTCCGCAGGAACTATGAGAAAATTAACAAAAGCTTTTACATGAATATAAAAGCATACCTACCATCAATCAACAATAGTTTTGTTGATGGTTGTAGATTTAATAGGACGTACTTTTTTACATTACTTTGTTCTCATATACCTTATTCTTGTAAGCACAAATCAATTGTAACAGTTAGAGAGTTTTGCTCATTCACATGCACCAAAAATTTGCATGAAGCCTAGAATTTCTTTTCTGGAGATTCCCGGCAAAGGACAATCAGTGAACGGGAGGGAGTACTTGACCCACATGCAGGCATTCCGCAGTCCGACACTCTTACACCAACACTGATTCACACTCACCGGTTTCAGTCCTTCAGTGTTGTATGAGTCTATGCTGGGCTCGGTGTCAAAGAGTTGAAACATGCGAGCGGTGGCCATCTTGGCTTTGGCAAAGTCGGGTGCCATTGCAAAGGCGCTGCCGAGTCCAAAGGCACCAAATATGATGGCAGAGAAGACCCTACGTATGATTGAGAAGATAAAGTAATCTAAGTAAGCTCTCAGAGGGAGTGGTTGCGTCAATCTCCATGGCAACCATTAAACCGCTTGACATGTTTAATATGGTGATTTGGATTTATCCACCCGAATTTACTTTCCATGTTCAAGTTTATGATTCCTTGTGAGAAACAGAATTCTATGGGCATTGATCACAAAAACTTACCAACCAAAAGCAAGGGGTAAGGGGATCAAAAGGAAATAATTTTTTCAGGTTATTTGTCAGTAAAATGACATTTTCTAAAAAAAGTGAATCTTCCAAAGAAGTTTGTTTTTTAAGTTCAAATGCAAAGAGGTCATTGTCAAATGGGAGAACTTTGAAATATATGCAAGGTGTTGTCATCTGTTACTTCTTGCGCTGGGTACCTGAGGGCCCTGTGGACCATGTCATAACTCAGTTCTGAGATTGCTACCCAGGGAGGTTGCAAAATTTGGGTAAACATATACTGTACTTGCTGCACAACAATTATCACGACACAATGAACAGCATCATAATCGGGTAAAGAGAGATAGGAGCAATAATCATCAAAAAGCGCTTACAGGAATACATCGTCAAAGGAAGTCCTGTTGGTCTCCACCAGCCAACCGCCGAATCTGAACGCCGCTGCATAGGCGAAGTAGATGATGCACTGAGAGAAAGAGAAAACTGCTCCCGCAAGGACGCCAGATGTATAGCCCTTCCTGAGAAGAAGACAGATCCAAGAAAATGATGGTATTCTCGGCGATTAAATACTTTACAAAGATGGGCAGATCAAAGTCCATTTTTACAGTTAAAAGATGGAGAAACCTTGTCATCTACTCATCCAATTAATCTTGATGGTTAAAAGTATACAGGGACCACAATCTTGACAGATGATTAATTTAACAAGGAAAATATAGATTCCAGGTATCTAAGTAGGGTTTTGAAGACAAACAATGGGTAATAGCAACCTACGAGAGACCGTGTGTAACAATGACAATTCAATTGAGCACCCCTTTAATGTTATACCCTCTTTAGCTCTCTATATCACCCATTAGTCATAGTTAGTAATGACTAATACCACCATCTGAGTTAGTGCCACTTTGCATCAACTCTCCATTGTGTGCACATGTGTTTTCCAATCTGTGATGAAGTTTTCTCTTGAAGAGTGTTTCTCTTGAAAAGTGTGCATTAGGAATGTTCTTGGAGGACGAATAACAAGTTTACTTCCTTTCTCCAATATAACAAGAAGCAGGGCTGGGGTAAGTTTCTTGACTAAATTTGTGTTATTCCCCCGCTAAATGCTACCTTCATTATACTTGGTATGTCCATGTATCCGCTAGGCATGAATGACTTGGTTTCAGTCATGGAATTGCTTTATGTCGAATTTCCTAAGTTTAATGTACTGCTGATGTTAATATTAATTAATGATGATCTTGTGTGTCACTCATTAATGTACTTTTAGCCTGGGTAATACATTTGATTATATACATTTAGCCGAGTCTTAGATGAGTGCATCATAGTGTTCCCTCAGAGAGGTTATACCAACTCTCTAAAGTTCCTACAATGTTTATCTTACAAATGCTATTTGTATAGGAGAATGTTGTTTCCATATTTACTTTATCTGGTAAAATTGTCTTATTTTTGCTATCTTTAGTTCTAAGATGCTGATTTCAGTAGCTTACTCTTTGTCATGATAGGCACATATATGGGAGTAGAGCAGGACAAAGGATTCAGTAGACCATGTGCTTGGACACTTGCTAATGATTCATTCTGAGTAATTTCCAAGAAGTTATTCACTCCACTGAAGATACCCTCTGTTAAAGTAGTGTTTACTTTTCAGCTTCTTAAATGCTACCTCTGTGTATATATGAGATGTATTATTGTTACTCTCTACGGACAGTTACTTTAAAAGGTTGAGAGTTCAGCGGCTTGTATTGACATAAGTTTCTTTTAACTGGACAGGACTATTAACATTCCTTTGGTAATAAATCACTGGTAGGATTGTTAAAGGTTAGTAGTTATAATATGTTTTCCCCTTTCCTGTTTAAATTCCCAAGTGGATTAAATAGTAGAGATATTGGTTTTCCCCCATATAAGGTGGAAGAGAAAGTTTTTTCTTTTTTGTTCCTTTAAGTTTGAGCCCAATGTGTACTGCAACAATTATTTTTGTCTTTGTTCTAAATTTAAAGATCTTAAAGTACCACATTATTGTTGTCATGTATCTAAATTCAAAGTGATATCAGCCCATGTTTAAAGTGATATACAAACATATGATTTTGTCACTGATGAAAGTTACTTTATTTGTTTGCCCGACTATGACTGTTTATTTTATATTATTTTCTTTCAGGAATTAGGATTTAATTCCTTTATTCCAAATTAACATTTGTGAATAAATATGTATCCAAAACAACCTGGTAATGTCACTCTTTGTGTCAATTTGTGGCGTTACACGTGATTAGCATGGGAAATGTATTGATTACATTAGCAAAGTACTGGAGACAATATTATGATTACACCTTTGGTTTTTAATTGTGGTGATGAAAATACCAGTAACTTATATGCATGCAAGAGACAGTGACTAGCGTTGGCATGTAGTGATAGCAAAGTACTGTCAACAACCTTGCTTTTAATCAGTGTGAAAACACCAGCAAATTACATCAGACAGTAATTCGATTTTGAATTGTCGTGATGTTAGGCAAAATGCTTAAGACAATCATTAATTATATCTTAGGCTCTTAACTTTATTTAGATGGTCCAACAGTAAAACTACAAGAGGCAATGACATGCCTGGGCTGCTTGTAAAACACAGTCGTTGCTCATCAATTTTATCACTATGGGAACAACGACTACAAATTATTAAATTGATGAGGTACCTTACATTTGAGACCCTTTCAACAACTTGCAATAATTCTCCCAAAATGTAAACTCTCTCGTTAGGGACTGCACTGTCCGGATGTTCACCGTCGCCTCGGTTACCACCTGAAATATCAGAGGCAGAATTCAAGGATGTAAAGACAAAAGAGAATACATGCTGACCACACAAGTGTCACATGGGTCCACGTGCACAGTGTCCCAGCACGTCGTTGTACTTCACTCACTTCTCTTCCAGAAATATTGCACCACACCTTCTCTTTTTGTCCAGAAAAGTACCAAGTAATTCAATGTTTTCCTTCCAAGAATTGCAAATAGTGAAAAAAAAGTTTGATGGAAAAGGAAGGAACTACATCTTGTCTTCACTTCTTAAAGTTCATCTACAAATTACACCTTCGCCATAAGTGCTTCTTTTCATAAAAGTTTGGTCTTTTGTTACTGAAAAAAAGCCTGAAAGAGTCAAAAAGTTGGACCAACACTAAGATGTTGTCCTTTCTGTCTCAATGTAAGGCCTGTGTTCACACTTTTGAGCGATGCATTCCATTTAATGCAGGGGCATCCAGCGCAGGCTGCAAATCACTTCCAACATTTGTGCTTTGATAAAAAGAGACACTGCTCTCCTTCATTTTATGTTGATTTCTAAATTTGCTCATTTGTGAAAAAGTCAACAACTTTTGGGGGGATACACGAACACTGTCAAAAATGCATTGCAATGAAAAGTATCCATCTACATTGACAAGAATACCTTGGCTGTAATCAGAATTTACATACCTTGCCCTACTGTGCCTACACGTTAATTACACTGTTGCTGGACAGCATCTGAGATCAACCAGCATGAACAAGATTAGAGCATGAACAAGTACTAGGTGCATGTAAAAAAACTTCCGGTAACTGCCAAGATGTTCATGGATCTCACAAATACAGTATGCACAAGAAATATGCATGCCATAGTTTGGAAGAGGATCAGTAATCAACATGTTCATTGTTATATATGTTTATTAATTGTAACAATAAAATTCCTCTGTCACATTGGCTGTTTTAGCCAGAGGTTAAAAAACCCACTAGATGACAAAATCAGACTACAAAGTTTTGTACCTTTCCTGCCACTTCCAGATCTTTCCTCTGTTTCTCTTCCCCACCTTTGAAAAGCTGCCATTCCAGAGCTCCGGCGATGGCGAGGAAGGGAACAAAGGCCAGGACGAGGAGGGTCAACTGCCAGCTATAGACGAAGGAGATGATGATGGCTACCACAATGTTGAAGACTACCTCAGCGACCAGACCAAACCTGACACCGGTTACCTGGAGACAGAGAAGGAGGAGGAAGTGATCAACACCACTTTGGTTTGAGACAGTGAGTCAAATTTGGTTGCAAAAAAATTCAAATAGCTCTGGTGTGTATTGGGGTGATTTTGCAACACATACAAGTGTGGTGAGGATTATCTAACATGACTATACATTCCAAGACTGGATTGATAAACTTGAAACACCAAACACCAAAAACCTCTTCATAATTACTGTATGGCCCCAACAAACTGCCATATGTTTTGGTTCAAAGCCATCGAAAAAATGAAATTTAAACGAACTGCCATAGCAAGTCCATGAAAGGAAAATACTCATTAACAATTAATATGTCACAATAGACTGGTTTGATAGGAATGACCTTCCTTTAAATTCATAGATAACATTTACCCCTTGAACCAGCGATGCCTCCGTTGCCAATCTGGTCGAAAGAGCACCGGTGTTGTTTTCATGATCATCAAAATAGCTGGCATCCTGCAGAAATCAGTGAAGACATTTCAAGATGAATTTCGGAAATTAATAAACTTTTCACTTGACCATGAATGCATTAGTTATTGCAATGGTGATAAAGAGGTTTCCCTTTTCAGAATTTGACAAATTATAAGCACATACAAAGCTCGTAGTTTGGCGGACAAAAATCAAGAATATGGCGGAGGAGGGCGGATATTTGCATATGTTAGGTTGGAGTTTGAGTGACTAACATTATGCACACCTGCATAGTATGTAAGAGACATGTCCAAGCTTCCTCTCTTCACATTCTTTGTGTACATGATTTTCAAAAACTGAGCCTCGTTGACCCTAAATGACCTTTGACCTCCACCAAAAGCAATAGAGTTCTTGCATTCACAGCGGTACACCTACAACCAAAATAAAAGATCCAAGATTCCCTTCTTGAGATATTGTGGTAAACAATGTTGTTATTATTTGACCATTGTTAACCCCAGATGACCTTGGTCTCCACCAGAAAAAATGGGTTCTTGCACGCAACATGGTTCCCCTTCATGTAAAGTATCAGATCTGTCTCAGGTTCCCTCCTTCAAATATTGTGCTTACTAGGTTCCAACTATTTGACCCACAGTGACCTCAAATAACCTTCGACCTCTACCAACAACGATAGGATTCTTGTGCTCAATGTGGTACACCTACATACAGAATATGAGATCTGTCCATACTGCCTTTCTTGAGATATCATATCATTGTAGGTAGGCATCAAAAGCGTACATAAACACCCATGCACACATGACAAGGGTTTAACATTATCAAAACCAAGAAATGATACACACACACACACACAAAGTCACACAGGCATCATCTGAAAGAGAAAGTTACACAAATGTACAGTATTTGTTTTCATCGTCATCCATCCGAAACATTCGTGAATGTTTTGTCCTTTGTAAATATCAACTGTAATCTATGACTAGCCTATCAGTAAACAGTTGCAAAAGACGCAGAGATGAGATGAATCGTATCAACATTTGCATGATGCATACGTGTGAAAGTGTAAAAATGCAGCTAACATTCTTCTCGCGTTGCAAGGTACAGTATTACAGACACATTTACAATGAGCATACCATTCTCAGCAAAGCCTTGAACATCTGGCGCCTCAAACGTTCGGTTAGCCTTTCCCCGGAAATGGAGAACATGATGCCCTGAAAAAAAAAGAAATGGATGACATTGTTCCATGATTTCAAAATGCAACTGAAGAACGACAAAAATCACCCACGGAAATCTGAGACTCAGTGCCAAAAGCTACCTGCCACATGATGACACAACGCGTACCTTCATCTTCTTTTTCTCTTCCTTATGCCCTAAGTCTTTCTCCTGTTCGAGGTAAAATTCAATTTTAAGTCTGTTGACTCTTGATGGTGGGATATTTTGGTGGAAAATTCCTTGTCATTGACTCAGTTGTCTTTCTCATAGCATTTGCATGTTTACACTTTACTGGGAGGAATACTGAGCAGAAATTTGTTTATTAACATATTTCATATTTTAATTAACTGAAAAAATTTTGATATGCTTCAGCTGCCTGAAATGAAGACACATATCGCAAGTTTTAATTCCAAAAGATGCCTAATTTTGACACGCCTTTAATCTTATTGTATCATATTAATGAAATCACCTGTGTGGAATTGGAGAACAACGCTATCACGCCAAGGACAGCCAAGAAAATGCAGAAAAATGTGATGCCTTCCCAAATTTCATCCTGAGGACCGCCATAAACCTGTTGGTTAATGAGCAAAGAAGAGGTGAGGAGCAATGAACTTTCTGCAAAACTTCAAAGACATAATTGCCTTAGCACCCCGAAAAGAAAATGAACTCAAGGCAGACAGGTTATCTCACAAACCCCTCTCAAGAGATCCCACGCACCAATACAGTTACACTCAAATTGAGGCCTGGATATGATATTTAAAGCAAAATACAAAACAACTTCTCCATTTCACTATGACTATACTCTGAACTACTGTGCATGCATACTTCTGTCACAACTGTTGCAACCCAGTACGTACATAGGTGAATATAACATAACTCTTACACTTTAGGGTTACAAGCTGCTCTCAAAACACATGGCAGGTGAAAGTGTAGTATGTATTCCACCGAAGAAAAACAATTTTAAAGAGGTTCACCACTTCCTGCATTCATTGGAGCTGACTAAGACCATGATCCGACTTACAAATAAGTAATTACATCGTGATACGTACAGGTAATTAAAAAATACACACTGGAATTACATGGACAGCCAACTGAAAGTAGTCATAACTCCACTTGCTAGATGAGACAAACAAGCCCATAGACCTACTGTAGTGTCAGTCATGTAGCCTTGATTTCTTGAACAGGTGGGAGGGGGCAGCAGAGAGTCACAAACCTTTCCCAGGGGGCTACATCTTGAACTAGTGAATTAATTACAACTGTGCAATTGAAACTTGCCCCCACTCCCAAGCCCCTTATATGCCACTTCCTAGAGCAAGATTCAAACAGACAATTTCTTTGTGACAGTTGCTAGTTCGGTATGATACCACTATGCATGATCAATTAATGGATAACGGATAATAGTCGAAATGTTATTCTTCTACACGATAAGCAACCACAAATGTGAAGAAATCTTAGGCTTACAACTCCACATTAGGGGGCAACCAATTCAAAACAATTTTAGATCAGATATGGCTTCTTTCTTCAGTTTTTCTCACAAGGTGAGTTCAGATGAGAAAACTGTAGATTGCTCTTAGATGAAAAATGCATTTCTCTGGGACATGGCTAGGGATCAAGTTGAGTAGATCTCGTGGGTGCTAAGCTTCATGCCAAAACAACAAAGAAAGATTTCGATTTGTTTCAAAGATAGCAATCCAACTTGGCCGTATGGATACTTCAAAAGAAATATAAACATCTTCTTTCATGGTTTAAGCTGAAAAATATATGAAAGACTATAGGTCATGGGGATTGGGGGTGTTGGATAGGATTGGGTTGGTTCAGGGAGGGTAACACCCAGTTTCATCATGAACACTTTACCTTGAGAACTCTGGAGAAAATGATAGCAAATGTTGGCTGGATGGCTCCGTTGAATGCGCAGGCTATGGTACCTAGCAAAATGAGGTACCACTCGGAGGCATTCATTCCAAGGATTCTCGTCCAACTGAAATGTGTCAAGGCTTCCTTCTCTTTCTCCTCTTCGATCTCCTTCTGCTGGAAACAAAGCACGTACAAAACACAATGTTAAGGACCATATACGTGACATGCATCTAGAGACCACTGGCTTCATTCAAGTAGCAGAGAGGAAGTTCGAAAAAAAAATACATTGGAACAGTGCTTTTATCTACCACCGTTTCTTTTTTTTTTAAGTGTGGCTTTCCAAAATTTGATGAAAATGCAAAATGATGCCACGGAGTATTGCACGGTGTCGTCATTCCTTTTGTTAGTCCTATAACTACTTGCCATTTGGTTTAAGACACAGTTGGTATTAGTGACATCAATATTTTTGGAGAAAACGATGTACTTTTCTAAAAAAAAAGCCTTCAGGGAATATAAGTTCCCATTCGTCCTTGAAATAATGATTAAGCAAAGGGATAGCGGTTAAAGGAGTACAGTACATGCATGAAACATATCTGGAATGCATATGAGGTTTGTTCCAGGCACATGGACCCCGACCTGGAGCCAAATCTGTCGTGTTGTAATAGTGTACTGCGCTATATATTGGTTATGACAGGACTTTCCTGTCATAGTGATGGCTTTCCACATTGCTGGTGTACAAAACAACATGCGCGTGACAGAATGATGATGGATCGAAGCAATAGGGATGAGATTTTGACTTTGTGGATTGAATTCTCGCTTATGGTTTGCTCTCTACTTAAACACAGGGCTGGAAATGAGACTGAAGAAGGGCACAGCCAAAATGAGCAAAATGGCGGTATAGGTTTATGTTATTTTATAGGACACCACAGTCATTTGTAAGGGCCTGATATAGCCACGGCTATCAGTGCCACCCATTACTTCCAACCCAGTATATGTTTACACTGCGACCACATTTGACAGTCACAACATAAATTGTGCCAATTTAAAAATACGGCACAACGTACCTTATTCTCCTCAGTCTCTGGTTTCACAGAAACTTGCGAGACAAATCTCTTGACGGAAGTTTTCCTGCCGGAATTGACACGAGAAGATGCTACGGTTTTCTCTGACATTTTGTTGTCCACCTCTGCCTTATTTTCTTCCTCCTCATCATCTGCAATCTCTTCCTTGGCTTCATCTTCCTGTTCGTCGACTTCCTTCGTCTGTTGCTGCTTGACCAGTTGAGCATAGACCTGTTGCATTGTTGACAAATGAAATCAATGGATCAACAACGTGATACCCTGTTGCAGGTATCACTCAACGCTGTACCAAATGCAAACAACGATAGAAAAGGGAAACATTGAAATTTTTCAAAGAAAACCTGGAAATCCTTTTTTCAGACCTTGGATCAATGCTGTCGCTGGATGCATGATGGGGTTGCACACTCTTGTATCGCTTGTATTAACCGCCGATGGTGCATTATCCTTCAGTTAATGCACCGTCCAGCGTTAATTTCCCATACCAAATCATGACTCTATCACACACTGACACATTATACACATTTTGCATTGTGATGAGGTATTTCACTGATGAAGAAATTTTAACTAAACACTTAAAGGGGCTCATTGAGCTGTTTTGAAAAATTCACAATTTTTTTTTTTTTTTCCAAACCTGTCGATTTTCATTCACATGGTATTGTGAAATGGTCAAACTGAGAAGACTCTCCATGTCTCACATACAAATGAACGTTAGTGAGTTAACAACTAATGATCCAAGTTGATTTCTCGAAAAGTCGCGACCTGACACTTTATTCCCATCAGTAATAGTTTGCATGCAGCACAGTCAGACTGGTCAACGCATGCAAAACTTCGGACGGTCGTCATAACCGGTAAATGTCGAAACTTGACTTCTTCGAATGTCACGTAATCGAATGTCAACTCAATGTGCCCCTTTCGAGACACACACTCAAAACTACGTGACGTAATTATACCCCGTCAGGTCTGTCCATCAGCTCAGAGTGGGAACCCTCCTCTACGACCACTCCGTCTTGAATGGCACAAATCTTGTCCGAGTTCTTGATGGTGGACAACCGGTGGGCGATAATCAAAGTAGTTCGACCAGCTTGGGCCTGAGAAATGGAGATGCAATTGGTTACACTTTAATACACGGTATGCACAATTTAAAAGGTTGGATGCCCAATTTAAAAGGTTGGTTTGTAGAAAATGCTACATGCACTAATATTTCCATTCTTCAAATAACCTTCGTCCAATAAAATCAGCTTTCCTGTGAAACAATACTAAAGATAAGGAGTGTGGTATATATTTTTCTGATTTGGCAAATTTTTTACCCACAGTACTTGTGAAAGATGAAGAAGTTAACACAATTTGCTCAGCATACTGTACTTCCAACAAGACTTTGCTTTTGACAAACTGTCAACAAATTTTACCCTTTTCTAACATCTTGTAACAATATTTAAAGGTCATGTGACAAGTATCTAGAAAAGAGCTGGCTTTATTCAAAAGTTTCAAAGTGAAACACGAATGAAAATCTGTTGGAATTTATAGTTTCTATTACTGTTTTTGAGTTTTCAAAGTTTGATGAAAATGCAAAAATGATGATGTGGAATGTTGCACAGTGTTAATATTTTCTTTTTGTCAGGCTTGATATTTTCTATTTCTGTTAGGCCTACATACATTACTAACTCTTACTTACTGGGTTTCACATTGGTACAGCAAGTGGGAAATATAATTATAAAAAAGAAAATATAAGATTCCAAAACAAAACCATTGGATCATATAAAGTTTTCAATTGTCCTTGAAATAAAGGTTAAGTAAACAGAGGAGAACATTTAAGATATCATGCAAGTCCCTCTGTCGACATCATAAATTTGCATACTTTGTTTCTTCAAGATGAAGGGGTAATAAACAAAAGATAATGCCTGTGAAAATTGTGAACATTTGATGGATGTTGATGAAATTTGTGGCTATTGTCAACATTTCTGATGATTAATACAGCCAATATTCCAAAACGTCGTTTTCATGTCGACCTTTCGGTAACTTTTTCTTTGCTTGCATACATGCAGTTGCTAGGCAACCCTACATTGCTAAACTCAGTTATTCACATATTTTACCTTTTCGAGGGCAGCTTGGACAATTCCTTCGCTCTCTGTGTCCAGGGCGGAGGTGGCTTCATCCAAGAGAAGTATCTTTGGATTTCGAACCAAGGCACGGGCAATTGCAACACGCTGCTTCTGGCCTCCTGAGAGTTGGGCCCCCCGTTCTCCGACGAGGGTTTCAAATTTCTGAGTGAAGACAAAAAGAAAACTTTGATTTCTCTTCACGGAGGTTAAATGTCATATTTGATAGTCTTTGAACACAGGCATCCATTCAAATATAATACCCTAAGGAACAAGTTGATTCATTTGCATACGGATGTCAAAGCAATGGCAAAGATAGCTTTGTCTTCTTAAATAAGTGTGTACACCAAAGAAGTGGAATGAGATTTACAGAGTGCTGATAGAATTCCTAACTAGCCAATCTGAAGTGGCTAGATAATGAGATAGTCCAGCCGAGTCTCTCTACATTTTTTTTTTTACTATTAGTTTAAGTTTCTTTTCATTGTACTGACTAAAGACATCAGCAATGCTGTAAACACTATAAAGGAAAGGCTGAATAATGCAGAGGGCTTCAATGTCATGCTAAGAACTTACATTCATCTTTATATCTTGGTAGCACACACGACATCATCATATAACAATGCCGCTTCCAGCAAAATTTTTTTAATTTTATAAATATATCCTACATCCTGATACCGATGTCATTCACCTTTATACCTTGCAACACAGCTTCTGAAATATACGTAATGATGCCGATTTCAGGTTTACATCTTGTGCCACAGCTTTAATACATCAGAAATGCCAAGTGAATTAAGTTCAACTCCATCTTTTGTAGTGTAGCTAACGTCCACTAATTTAGCTTTGACTTCTTAACTGTGCATTTATTTCAATAATTCCCTTAAATGCATATTTGTATCTCGCGACACAGCTGACGTCACGATGCCAATTCCTTATTTAATCATGTTTATATACTGCAAATAGATTCACACAGCTTTGAAGTCAGCAAAAGAGTAGTTACTTTCAAGTTGCTTTAACTTTTTTGGGTTTAAAGCCATATTCACATGTTTTTATCAAATTTCCTTCAGTTTTGGAGCCAAAAAACTTTGGCATTTGATGGTTTATCCATTTGTAATTTGTAATGCTTTAGTAATGTACCTTGTGTTCGCCTACCATCTACCTTCAACTGTTAGGTGATCCTAGGCACATGGCAATTTTAACCACTGTGATTCTGGGTAAAATCATTTCATAGTAAGGAACACCAACTAAAGGTCTGATGGCCGTGGTATTGCAAAACGATTCTCGTCAGCCCAAGGACGATGCTTAAATTGAGATCACTTCTTGGCGCCACTAGTGCTGCCCTTTCTGATGTTTACTCTCTCTTGCATAGTTCTTTTCCTAGTTTAGACTGAACTTCAACTTCACAATTTTTCTAACAGTCACACAACATTTTGTGTACCTCTGGCAATTCCATGATGAAGTCGTACGCATTAGCCTCCTTAGCTGCTCTTTCGATATCCTCGTGGGTGACCTCCAACCTCCCGTAGCGAATGTTCTCGGAGATGGTCGTCCCGAAGAGGATGGGCTCCTGGCTGACGACGCCGATGTTCTCTCTCAGCCAACGGACGTTCAGATCTTTGATGTCCTGACCGTCAAGTTTGACCTGATGGAAATGGAAAAGTGGTTGGTAAAGGTTATGATTGTTTCACAATTTTGTTCATAACGTGAACTCCGATTGCTATTTCACAAAGGTACACCTGGAATAGCTTACCTAGTCTTGGAACAGTTAACAAACTAAAGGCTCAACAAATTTGTATTATTTCTTATGTACATCATTGTCCACTGTGCAATTTAAGTATTCCAATACAATTAAGAGGAAGAAATAGACAAATACATTGTAAAAGTCCAGCGGTTGTGTGGATAAAGGTAGTGGCCTTTGAAGCAACGGAGATTAGAAATGGAGGGGAAGGTAGAGGAGGGGAAGTTCGATCCCTGGCCGGGTCAGTGCAAGATGGGTTTTCTGTTCAAAAGTAATCTAAAGTTTTCCCATCTGAACTGACGTTGCGCGAAAAGACGCCCAATTTGATCCAAACTTGTCGAGTCGGTAATCACCAGCAATGAAGTTGTAACATACAAACCGCAAAGTCCTTCAAAGTCTGAATTAAGGAAGTGACGACATCACTGAATTTCAGTTCACTTTAATGCAATTCCCTTCGTTTCCATTGATAAACGGAAAACGACGAGCTCACGCCGAGTTACGGCATTTGGAAGGATCAAGTAGGCAAGAAGGGCTCAGGAGACGAGAAAAACCAGAACTGAAAAATACACGTGGGGCTTCGATGATGCAGCCCATCCTTGCTGCTGATAGTTATCAACAGTACACAAGCCAGAAGATATTATTGGTTGGCAGCTTTGATAAGTAACACATGATATGACAGAGAAGACCCCGACCTTACCATGTTAGCCCTGCTGTCATGCTGCTTAGAAGGAAGAATGGACTATTCCAATTAAACAGCCACTTCAAACATTGTCTCAAACATTTTCTTTCGCATCCACTTCCCTCCTTCTACTTACCGCTCCAGATACTGGGTCGTAGTATCTCTGGATCAAGGCGACGGACGTGCTCTTCCCGCAGCCGCTGCTCCCGACCAAGGCCACGGTTTGACCGACGTTGACCTCCAGATTGAAGCCTTGCAGGACCTACAGAGGATAAAACAAGGAGGGGGGTGTTCAAAAAAAATTTCACTTTTTTCTATTTTCTTTTCTCGACTAGACCTAACACATGGGATATGGAGCAAATCTTATGGAGGACACATGCTGTCTGTTGAACAGAAATGCATGTTAGTCTCAGAGATATCAATGGTGGCCTCAAGTAAGTCTTAATTCTCATCTCCTGATGAGTGAGGTGCTTTCACACCCCAAGCAAAGCAAAGCATCTCACATGGTGTTTTTTCAAATACCTCATGGAAAACCATAGTCAAACACTTGTAGTTTTCACGCCACGTGGGAACAAAGCAAAGTGTCTTGTGGTTTGCAAGTGTCCCACTCAGTATATATAATATTGGCAAATTCAATTTGCTTTAAAATCTGGTCAAGCACACCTCATGCAAACGTGTGCTATTGCTGTGTCGCAATCAGAAAAAGTAAAAAGAGAACTCCATCTTGTTCACTTGTATTCACTGGTAAAATGAAAAACCGCTGAGCATTGGACACTCACAATGCCAACACTTGATCCACTTCCCTAGGCGTGAAAGCAACTTTACACTCACCTTGCTTTCTTGTCTAGTTGGATACACAAAGTGGACATCTTCAAACGTGATTTTGCCGTTCAGTTCGGTCGGTCTCAGTCCTCCGTCGGATAAGCAATTGATTTCAGGAGTCTGCAAATGAGAAAAGTTTAAAATACGTTTGGTTTTGTTTTTCCCTCTTGTTACATAACGGAAGAGAACTAGTGATGGTTTTACAATCAACAAAAGCATTGTCTTTATTAAGTGTAAGTAGGGAATGATGAGTAATCAATATATTTAAGGTGTTACTCGCCCACCCCCCTTCCTTCCTACCAAAGTCTGGGCTCAAATGCAAGAGTGATACCCTAATGGTTCAGTGCAATGGATTGTGGCAAATAAGATCATAGAGGAACAACCATGCTACAGATTGTACTTTCAACACAATATCCTATCACCCTGAGTTTCCGTAAGTGGAGAAATTCTTTACTTTGTTTTAATTTCACATTTTCTATTTCCCATACAAAAAACACATGAACTAGGCTACTGCAACCAAACATCAAATGCATATGCCAATTTACCCATAATTAAACATTGGTTTCAAGAAATATTACAGAAATATTCATTGATTGGCAACAACTATGATGTCAGCAGACCATATGTTTGTCTTATTGTATCCTTTTAGTTGGTCAAACAAAATGTGATACATCTGATATTTCAACTTTAATTAGTCACCCCACATGTGATACATTTGCCATTTCTATTTTAACAGCTCCTTTCAATTTTTCTTGTGCTCTGTCACTTGGTCATCGTAAATGCCGTATATTTGAAGAAAAAAACTGATTGTTTGTTTGAGCCGATTTTCAACTGTGGGTGATTGGATTGAAACTAAACAAATCAGACAAAGCCGTATTTTCAGACTGGCCGCTGTGATGATTTCACTCCTTCTGGTGTTACGTATCCATGAACTAATTAACTAAACCATTCAACTGAACATTCATAACCCTGTGACAAACACGTCAAACAGAAAAACATCATCTGCTCATGATGTAGGCTACAGACAAATAACATATAATTAAAAACCCTCTTGAAAGGTGATACATCAAAAAAGGTGAATACCCTATCGATGGTCTCCCATATGGCATAGGCTGCACCTCTGGCTGTTGAGAAGCCAGCGAAATATGGACCAGCTTGGGCCAACGAGAAGCTCCCGAAGAGGACAGCTAGGAATGTCTGCAATTAAAAATTCAAAAGACAAGTCATCCACATTGAAATTGAAAACTGCTGCCATACAAGAAACATGCTGTAACATGCCGGTAGAATTGAATAGTCTTGTTGAGCCTAAGTTCCCGGAAGAATGTTTAATTGTTGAATTGTCGAGTAATGTCTGCCTGCCTCTTGTTATAGTCTACTGCATCCATTGTATGATAAACAAACCAAGAAGCCTTGTTATAAACGTAGAAGAGTCACTTGTGTAGTGTTACGCTTGGTTTGTGTACATTACATAGTACTAATAAACATCGCACTAATAAACTGCATGTTAGTGATAGGCCACCATAATATCTGAATATGCAGTCGGAAAACTATATGGCTAAATCAAGCTGTTCGATTCTAGCCCTGTGCAAATCCCAGAGTATATATTAGCTGAAATGTACTGACTTCCCAATGGGTAGCATTCAATTTATTACAGGCTGTTCTGTTTTTTTGTTGGTCAGAGAGCAGAAGGAATAAACTATTACAGGTCACTGGTACTGACACCAAATACGAACATTCTGAAATTTGCTAGAGTCTATCCAATTTACCAGAGGTTCTTACCTGACAGACTTTCTATAAGACAATTAGCCAAGCTGGGCTGAATTTAAAGACAACAGAATCAATTTTCCAGTGAAAAAAAAAATGGAAATTCATAACCTTCCTTCTTTATTTATAAAAGCTATAACTCAATAATGCTTCCTTGTTTGGAAGTTGTGGGATAAACAAATTTCTATGTCACAGTAGTGCACTGCATTATGGGGAATCTGTGATGTCATTCCAGGCAAACTAAATGAACTGCCTTTGCTTTTGCTTTTAATCTTGAGTGCCTTTAAAAGGGATATTTCAGTGACAAAGTACTGGTACCAAGTATCAAGATCAGATGCACGCTTCAATTTCAAGGGACGAGAAAGATTTTGGCAGTTTGTCGGTGGTGTGGTACATAACATTTTGTATAAACCTTATGGCAAGCAGATCTCTTTTCGACCACAATAGTCTTCACTTTTTTTTCTTAAACGTCAATATCTTGCATCACGAACAAGATAATGGTGTATGGTTTGAAGTGCCTGCAGTGATAAAACCATTTCCTTTCATTTATGATACTTTGACACAGTCCGACTGCACTGGACTTTTCCTTTAGGTTGTACAATGAGTAAGATGTTAACCAATTCAGGTAGCAACAAAGGAAGTGTGCAACACATGTGCATCTTGCATACAGGCATAACATCAAGGTGTACTAAGTTAGGAAAAAGTAACATTTAAAGTTTTCGAATCTGAAAAGCAACAATTTCAGAACGTGATCATAGGTCGGGTAGCTGGTACAAATACCAGTAAATGTATAACATCAACTGACTATATTCAGATATCTGGCACTACATTAGGGAAAAAATGATACAGATTACCGGTCCTCTACAAAGTGCCTGAAAATGTGTCAAACTTTCAAATGCTGCATCACCTGTCCTCAATTTTTTCCACACGTTACCGTTATATTAATCCACGATGGTTAAAG
Source organism: Stichopus chloronotus (assembly GCA_021234535.1). Classification (NCBI taxonomy): domain Eukaryota; kingdom Metazoa; phylum Echinodermata; class Holothuroidea; order Aspidochirotida; family Stichopodidae; genus Stichopus; species Stichopus chloronotus. The sequence continues at coordinate 23,139,574 of CM037846.1, forward strand.
TCAGAGACTGAGGATCTCAAGAGAGAGGGAACCTCTGAAAACTTGCAACAAATTTTACCATTAGAGTACAATTTCTGACATGGATGGTAAGGGTGACAATAACCACAGTTCTGTTAAGGTAATTTTCATTTCTTGCCTACAGTATTTTGCAGGGAGACGGGTGGAAGAGAGATCCAGAAGCAGACACAGAGTAAAACAAAAATGAAAAGGAAAGAAAATGAGGATGAAGCACTTACGACAAGGATGCCTCCGGCAGAAAAGTCTGAGTTAGGATCAAGGATCAGTATAGTACCGTACCTGAAAGTTGAATTGACATGCACACTTGCAACCAACGGTAACACAAAAATAAATTATTCAAATGACCCCAAAAGAGGTCATGCACGTGATATTTTCTCTGCCACATTATCTCTGAGATGGTGAATATATTTTGGATTGTTATTCGCTGAGAATTCTTGCAAAGGTCATCGAGGACAGATCAAAGCAATCTTATTTTGAAGGAGAATAAGTAAATAAGCCACTTTTTGGCTCTGTCCTTCCAAATCACGGTATATCACATTTGTGACAAAACATGATCTGCCAACGGCAAATTTAGCCAGCAAGTGTTCCCAATAGACAGAAGGAAAAAAAGTTACTTTCTTCATCTTTCTTACGTTAACATCCCACACGTGATATTCATGACTAAGTGTTTTCTGTCTCTCCCCTAGCTTTTATCATTTTTAGTCATGGAATGTTGTTTGATTAATGGTCAGCAATGTTTACCTGAACTCTGCTTGAACCTGATTCAGCAGAAGAAAGTGGTGCATAAGGTTATGTAAGACATGTATCACAACTACCTATTCTCCTTAAACCAGATATTGGCCTCGGAAAAATAAGAGAAGCAAGATGGGTGCACTAGTTCACATTCGCACATTTCCCGTCCAGAGATCATCAGGAAGACACACACGTCGTGACGACATTTTGCCAAAAAAAAATTCATAAAGCGGAGAGACCCCACAATTTGTCAGTGAAAGTCGCATTCATCAAAAAACGTCATAGCCCATACAAAAAACATCATTTGGGTCACATTTTTGCATAAGAGAATATTCACATCCATTGTCATTGGTCTGTTTGATTTCAAGTAACCATGATTAACTGTTACGCTTTCTTGAAGAGTATGAATTTCGAAGGGCTAATAAATATGTCAAGACAATTTTCATATTCAAATATCTAGAAGACCAGTGCATATTAAAATTCTCTTTCACATTTTGTAACAAGTGACCTTTTTCCGTACTTTCTCTTCCCTGAAAGACAGACAAAGAACAAAGGTAGATGACCAGGCAATTGCCAGTACAACTCATATTCTATCTTTAAAGTACAGTGGAACTAGTGATAGCATGTGACCTACAATCTTGGACAAAATACCTTGGGACACCCAGCGCCCCCGTTCGGCAAAGTGTCCCAACAATTTTGTCCAAGATTGTCTGAGACTTTCGACGATTTAGAGGCATGCGCGGGGCACAGGAAAAATCGTCAATTTGAAATAAGTTACACAGCAAAATGGGCGGTGATATTCCTAGCAACAAGAAACATCAGCAGTGCAAGTTTGGCCTGTTTTGGGCCTATATTGACGTTAGTTTACTGTAATAATATTACTGTTTGAATGTTGTCAATGTTATTACGGAGTAAAGGGAGGAATAAGTCAGTCAAATCCATGTATTTGCACTAAATGTGATGAATAAAATGCAGTCATCGGGGAGGTAACATCATAACTAAAATGCATCTTGTCGACCAGGAAACTACTTTAAAACATTTTGTATGATACAAGTGACGTACTTTCGGCTCAAACTCTGATATTGCGACAGGTACAGAAGAAAAAAACAAACAAAAACAAGAAACACCCCCCCAAAAAAAAACAACACTAACAACAACTAACATGTTAGTCACTGTGGTCCGTTGAAGAAGATCGATGTATATGTGTTATTTATTCAAATTGTTTACAGTGATGACGTGGTGTCTGGTATTAAAGTAACTACGCTTAATGACTGTTATGACTGTCTTGCAGGTTAATCTGGGTAAAAAAAGTGTACTATCATTATACAAAACAAACCCCTAAAATGCAAATTTAATAAATGTGACGTTTGCTCATATTCACATAACAGTGACATTGTGGCACCCATTCTATTGTACTGTACATGGTGCACTGTAATATGTCAGTCATTTTAAGCAGTTTCAACGGACTTCAGAGTACATATTTGTTGTTAGAGCTATATCATTATATTAATATACATACATACATACATACATACATACATACATACATACATACATACATACATACATACATACATACATACATACATACATACATACATACATACATACATACATACATACATACATACATACATACATACATACATACATACATACATACATACATACATACATACATACATACATACATACAACATACATACATTACCTTATGTTATATATGAATGAATGAAAAATGAGAAGTTGACAGACATTTGAGTTTATAAATGGATAATTAGGCAGTGAAAAACACTATGGTCATGCCGTGAATCGAACCCCGGCCTCCCCATCCAAGCTGACTTAGACCTTACAATAGCGTCCGACAGTATAGGTTAATGAAACCCACGTTCTACCAAATGTTTTGACAGGAAAATTTAAGCAACCCAAGGGAAAATTGGGTAGATCACAAGACTAAATGTTACACATGTTACCAGCTTCATGCAATGTAAAAATTGCAGTCACAATTCTTGATTTACCGGCCAAAAATTGTAAAAAACCAACCTTTACTAACGTTCTACCATTATTTCAATATTAAGCTGAATCTACAGTTCTGACTTTACCGCATTTTGGTAGAGCGTGGAGCTACATCAGAATATACTATAACCTGGATTCCTACCAGCATTCTACAGTAACACTCCTGTTGCAACGCAATGCAACAGCTGCCCATCAATGTTACTTCTAAACGCAACTATTTCTGTCTGCATACAAAACCATAAAACAATCTGTCCATTCATGATCACTCCTTTCCAACAAAACATACACAAATAAACACCTGAAATTAAAATTCAACTTGTTATGTTCATAGACAAAATTCAGAATACTTTCATTTGAAAATCCCCAGACCGATGGGCCCGGATAACTAATTTTTATGATGCACCTTGTCCAAAAATGTTCAATTTTCTTTCAAAATTTCGCTGAAAAATTGTTCCCAAAAAACGCAGACAATCTTGGACAAAATACCTTGGGACACCCAGCGCCCCCGTTCAATGTTGGCTATAGGATTACTGTTCAAAGGGAACATTCACTTCTATAGCGCAACATTGGAAAGGGGCGCGGGGTTTCATGTTATCCTCTCACCTAAAATTCAGTATTATATTTGCAACGTACGGCAAAGTGTCCCAACAATTTTGTCCAAGATTGTAGAACTTGGGTGATTATCCTCAATACTGGAACATCTTCTCTTTCCTTATACTCACCAAAACGAGATCGCATATGACCCATACACCACAAAGAATAACCCTCCCAACGACAAGGCCTCCGAAGATGCTTTCTTGATCGAAACCTTCTTCGCTGCACCTAACTTTGACCCATACCTTGAGGAAATACGAGAAGACAAAACAGGAGCGTAAAAGATAAAGAAGGCACATGTATATGTCACTCAATCGCTGACTGATGCCTTTTAAATTGATGGATAAAAAATGGGTACAATAAAAGTCTGTTACAATCAAATTTCCAAACTGATAGGACCAAGCAGTTTGGTTCAGTTACGAAGAAATCTTTGCTGGCAGCATTTAACCCAAAGGACTATGAGATGCCTTCAGTACAAACAGGGGTAACTGTGACAGTTCTAAGTCTTGGGGCATGTCGCATCTCAATATGCCATTAACCCATATATCATAGTCCAATGGCATGCATGCATATGAGCCCATGTTTGACACATTTAAGCACCCCCCCTTGACAATAAACTAAAAAGCACTGAAATGTACATTTGTGACTGATTAAGTTCTCTTTCCTGACCTGAACAGAATCATTGAAACAAAGATACATTTCCGTGAGTAGCCGTCTTCCAGTGTGACTTCCCAAAGCTGCCCATTATCGTCACTTAATGGCGTCCCATATATAGCTGTAGTTCTCACCTGTCTAGCTCCTTAGCCTCTCCACCAAATGCGATGACGGTCCTTATCGAAGAGAGGACTTCCTCTGCTACGGCACCAGCCAGGGCGTAAGAATCCAATGCCTCCTGAGTGTACTTTTTGACCAGCTGCGATGAGAAAAAAAAAACACAAAATCGAAGGATCAATTCATCAATCAGCAAATAAAACAATGTCCAATTTTCAGCGCAACATCATAAAAATGCTGTTTCATTATACACTTTAAGCCAACATAAAACATCAACAGATCAATAATAATTGATGGTTCTGGGAATCTGACCATTTTGCCATTATCTCTTTGTTGTTTTGTCCAGGTGGTTACATGTTTGATGGGAGTGAGACTCTTGGGGAGGAATTGTCAGGATGGAGTATCACAATCCATGCACGCAATGCCTGTGCGCCAATCAAACGGGGGGCATCGTGGCTTGGAGGAGGGAGGGGTGACACCCAATCGCAGTTGCACGTTTTCAAAACTGACGACGACTCACGATAGCGGAGATCGTAAATATCGGTATGATCATCCCGATGGAGACCACCATGATGACCAAACTCAGCCGCCAGTTTTTTAGGAACCCGATGACGAGCCCGGCGATGGCTGTCGAAAAGTACTGGATGACCAGGGCCAACTTGTCTCCGGTCCCAGCTCTGATTTTGTTGATGTCGCTGCAATACGAAAGACAATGATCGGATTTGAAAGGTTGAAAACGTGACACTCTTCAAATGAGTCAACACCAAAAAAAAAAAAACTGACTGGTTTGGGTGATTACAAATGATGGTACATTGCTTTCCCATTTATAAACTTTGTGATGCTCTTCAACATAGACAGAACTGGTAAATCTATTGCACTGCACCCACAATGACCCTATTCGCAGGTCACGTGCCTAGCTCCTATTCCTTAAATCTGCCATTCCAAAGTTTAAGACCTAGGTCTTGACACAGGTGTTAGAGGAGTGAGATTCTGGTAGCGAAGATAGGCCGAAGTAGAGCTACCTTAAACTGGCATTTTTTTTCACAGTGTGATGGCAGAGAAGTCACTAGATGACTTGCAGCAATGGAACAGCATCACCTACTCTGGATGAATAAACAGAAGAGCAGCTTCAAAACTGAGGCCTCCTTATTAACATTCCAATCCTCCCTCAAGGGCTTATGGACGGATTGATGGACGGACGGACCAACCGACCGACCAGATTATTGAACTTCCAAGCCTTGCTGCCATTTGGTGCTAACTTCATAGGAGTTTCTTAAAAAGTTTTTTCTTTAAGGAGCACAGACCAACGTCAAAAACATATGAAAAGACAGATGAGATGAATTCAAGTAATCATTAGCTGCAAAAGGACAAAAAAGATATGTTATATTTACTCCGATATTCTGGTAGCGAGTTCACCGCTCTTCTTCTCGTCGAACCAGCTGATATCCTGGCCGAGGATGGCCCGGAAGAATCTGATCCTTATGATTCTGACCTGGTGTTCTGCTGCGATGTTCCAACACGCCGATTGGAGGAAAGCCACCACCAGCACTCCGCATCCGAGATAAACATAATATTTGCAGAATCTGACAATGGTGTCTAGACCATTCTGGAAGCTTGCAAAAGGATCAACGGTGGGTGCCTCCGACATTGTCACACTTGTCACGCCTGTCAAAGAAGGAACCGTAGCCCTACAAAGAAACGAGAGTACAAAGTTCGTGAAATTGAAATAACTCAAGCGTCAGCTGTAAAGTGGAATTATGCAATGATCAAACGCAAAACTTCTGCTGCTCCAATTGTTTTTTTTCTGTCACTGGGAGAAGACTGTGGCAATGAATATCTCTAACTGGGAAAAAGGTAGAAGGGAGGTAAAAAATTCCATCAACGAAATCCATCTTAACATGTTCTGGACCCGAGACAAATGTGTACGTATTAAACCTACACATATTTCATTCAGCATCTTCAGCTGTTAGGGTTCAAATAAATGACACAGGCTGCATTTTTTTTTTATTTGTAATGTTTTCATACATCTCCTTTAAATTGTTTGTAGCATCACAATGGCGGCTGATTAACTTTAATACAGTGACACTGAAATGGCTTTCCTTTCTAAATTAATCAGCAGCTACTTTCAGAGAGGGAACATTTATCAAACAATGAAAGTAAAACAAAGGTTAATAATAAACAAGGCTTTTCAAATGAGTAAAAAAGAAAATCCAATGAACTCTTCTCTACAGTACCATGACTTTCTCGCACAATTTAACTTTCATTTTGATGTCCTATTCAGTTTTCCATTCATTGTCTCTTTTTTTTCCTTTTTCTCACACAGTGCATGGAAAGGAAATCCTTGAAAATTAAGTGTTAGGGCTTGCCTCATGCAGGCACAATCCACTGTATATTAACAGATGATAGTTTAAGCAGGAAAAGCATTACTTTTATTGCTGATTGAGGACAAGATAATAAACATGTATGATATATACACAAATTTGAACCTTCACCATAAGAATTGACTGTTCTGCAAAGAATGAATGCCAATACTGTATACCAGTGTTTGCATCGGGTATCCGACCGACGACGTCAGTAACGTCGATTCTGATATTGCCATACCCGCATCAAAAGTTCCCCTCACATACACTGTATAGTGACTGTACACTGCATAGATGTCATGCCCACATGTAAAATATGAAAAGTTACCGTATGTTAATGAGAAAGCATAACATCATATTATGACTTTACAACAAACTTGTAACTGAACGGAAGAGTTGGCTTTGGATACCCTGGTACCCAATCGAATGCAGCCGGCGAGTACCCGTGTCCGAATTTTGAGTCCAGTGCAAACACTGACATTGGCAGGCAATCTCCTGTCTTAAAAACATACAGAGATCACATAGTTTCCCTAAAGTTTCTGCAAATGTAAGTCCACAGAGGCTAGAGTAGAAGATTAAACATAAAACTTACATGAACACACCCAATATCCTCTATGATTTGGTCACAAGATTAAAGTTGCTATCTAAAGTACAGAACTAAAAAGGTTTGAATTTCTTTAGGTTCCCAGCAGCAATGAAAAAAAAAATTAATTTGGGATCCTGCTTTCATGAATACATTTGAATTTGTTTTTCCTTTCAATGAAATGCACTGTAAATGATACAGTGAGAGCACCACAGGTATTTACAAATGTCCCTAAAAGAATACACAGTTGTTGCACTGAAGTCTTCTTGTGATGCAGCATATACTGTCTTTGAGACGAGTGTACAAACATTTAGTACCGATGTCCATGCATTTCCCTCTTGTGAGTATAAGTGCACGCAGACGTAGGAGTGCAGTTTTTTTGTTGTAACAGGTAAGGGAACTAAATACGTTGCGTAACTTCGGACGCCCCTAGAGAAATCTGCAAGAATTAATTGCTGGCCAAGATCGCAAGCTGGAAGAGTTTCATACTTCCTTGAATCTGCCATCAACCTACAGCTGGTGACACAACATGACTTTGACAACCTCCAAGCCCCTAAATATAGCATTTACAATAAGCTCAATGAGGTACAATAGCGCATTACATAAAAAAATGATTTTTAAATCTTCCGCGGCTTTCTTCAACATTGCATTTACACTGGCAGAGGCGGGGTGTACGTATCACACAAATCGACAATTAATTTACTTGATAAAAGTGTATGTATTCTATCTTTATCGTCAAAGCTTACATCATGTTGTTACTGTCTGAAGTCATGATGAAGCCATCCACGACATCACCGAAGAAGGCCAGGACCAGGGGGAGGGCCACCCCGTTGGCCATGGCAGCCAAGGAGCCAATTAACATGAACAGGAGATCCAAGACGGACGCAAATCGGAACTGTATTAAAAGAGCAAATTGAAACAATTGTAAATCTTGAGGTGATGTTAAAAAAAAAAATAAAATTACCATTGAAATGTGAAATACATTCAGCTATGTACTGCTGTGGGGTCAAATTAAGTGTCCAGTTGTACATATGCTGTCTCAACTATATTTCAATATCTTTGTCGGTAGAGGCAGAATTTTTGTTTGCAGTAGGACTCCCTCTACAGTATATATTGCAAATACAAAATCAGTTAGATCTTTCAGGCTAGCTAACAGATAGAACATTTTAACAACGGTGCATAAATATGGTTAAGTTAATGTCGCATAGAACATTCCCAAAAGCCAAATTCCGGGCACCATGATTCACCAAGTTTATTTTAAGGGATGATGGACTTGAGGACACAGTTTCAAAACTGTTGCTCACTGCAATGCTTCCAGGTGTAAAATAAAAATATTAATTTAATGGCACACCGATCGACTGACAAACACAGATTTAAAACAGCCAAGTGTCAAAGTGCAGCAATTAAACTTTTTTATGACAGTGTGATGATATTGTATTGCAAGCAGCTCTGCAAATGTCACGGACAAAGGCATACTGCAGAATTAATACACTGCAGTGTACAGTAGTAGCCGCATACTGTACAATGAATACAGGCCTATACTGAACAAGCATGTCAAAATATAAGAACTTAATATGACCATTCAAACCATATATACTGTGGTATAGTTTGATAGTCATAAGACCCAGCAAAAGAAGCAACATATAATGTGTTATAAAATTACAACATTTGATTTGTGAGTTTTAGCCAACAACGCCAGGCAGAAGGCTTAAGCTTGAAAGGATGATGCATTCACTGTGCACCACTGAGTTAAAATATGCCCCATCTGTGATTCCTTGCCAATCATGGACACACCTTGTACGTACAAAAGCAAGATTCTCCCTTTCCATTTGCTGACCAGAGTTGAGTAGGTGTTCAAGCATACAATATCGATTGATGCATTCATACACATACAGTATCTACAAAACAATGTTCACGTTAGAAGTAAGTTACGTTCGATACTTTATGTGGACTTTTTGTACACTTGCCAAATCTGACGTTCAAGTACTGTATATTTATTCTCTATCTTGAGATATGTACCATGCTTTATACACGGTTTTTATAAATTGATCTCTGTTCACCTCCACTGAATCTGTAGCCTGTTCCATGCAAAACAACATCTCCTCACCAAACATATTTCCACTTAAGCTTTTACTTCTTCGCATATATCACATACCCTAATACCGTAGGTCTCACACACAGACACACCCGTACAGCCTATTACACACACAGGCACAGGCACACATCTGTATATACTTATACTGTAATTTGCATCTATGCTGTTGGTCTCAAGGGAGGACTAGAACTAGTCTAACCGGTACTGTATGGCTAAAGCAAGCAAAGTTGTTTGTAGCAAACTTCAGTGGAGCAAAACAAAATACCATGCTTCATCCTTTTGGTTACAAACGTGTTAATCACTACAAGCGAGCTATAAAACACTAAACTTTGAACCACTGGTATCTGTACCCTCCATTACTTTTATGGTAGTGTCAGTAAATCTCAGTAATAAGGTACATCAGCACATTTGCCAAACAGACTTTGAAATAGCTTTGACAACCTTGAGGGAACCCCATTGCATGTTGCAGCCACATCAGTCAAACTTTTGTGTTTTAAAGCAAAACACTGTGAACAGTGTTTTTATTTGTAAACATTGTAAGCTTTGTACATTATATTATAGCATAGGCTGAGCTTAGATATGTCCTGAGCACCTAACAAGATCAATTAGTCAATGAATTACCCTTTCTTTAAATTTAAACAATGCACAATATATATTGAACAGTTATCCATTACACCAACTATAGAATATACATGTACTAATTCTAATCGATCAGAATGTTAGACAAGCTACCCATTCGTTTTTTAATTCGATCAGTTTTTCCGGCAATTCATAGAACGAGGCTGGAAACAATGAATGGAGAATTTAAATATGATGCAGCCAAAACAAACATCTACACATGAATCTTTTATTAGCTCATTACAACCATGTTGAGAAGGTTAAACTTGTCAGACTGCACACATTTTGAAGAGCCTAGAGAATAACAACCTGGCATACAAAAAAAAAAAAAGCGGCAGCTTTGCAAAACATGGTTACAGCTGAGTACATCTGAAGCAGATCTCACAAGATACTAAACAATGCTCTCATCGGTTGCCTTCAAATGCTTCTTCAAAATTCAAATACTGCATATGCATTTACCATAATATTCTACCACAATAAAGAAGCCTGGTATAGTAACCAGGGAGACGTTTTGTCATGTAACTCATTGTATGCTGCTCTATGCAATGGGAAAAAAATCCAGATCTGGTAGGGTAACAAGGCACAAACCACTTCCTCAAAGGTTTAAATATTTAACATATCGAAAAACTGTAAAACTGAAAAACCTTGAAATGATTCAGCAAAACCAGGAGTCTGCTTTCTCAGAAACCGCGACACTTCCAGCTGGTAGGGACCTATATATGCCACTCAACCAAATTACGATTGCAAGACATACATTATATACATATCGTGAAATTTTAATAAAGCCCTTCCTACATGACGTGACGGACTTTTGAGAGATGCTTCAACAGAGGACAGTATATATGAACAGTTTTGCTTAAAGTCTGGAATATTTTGTTCTTTAAGTGCATAGTTCCATACATCAGGAAACATTGCAACAATACCCCAAGACCTAAATCCTTGGCAAATAAAAGTATGTTGTCTCTCTTTGTTCCCATACTGTCCCCGGTAACCAGTGACGTAACCAGCAGGGGGTAGGATCCCCCCAGAGATATATCTTGTGCCCCCCACTTGCCCCCCCCCAATGAAATTCTAAGGTTAAAAAAAAATCGGCAAAATCAGTATAAGACAAAACTTCTCAAACATGCAGCGATTAAATTACAACTACTTGCTCGAAAGAAAACAATACAAAAATAAAATATTTAAAGACGACAAAAGTTTTGAAAACTACAAGGTACAACGCAGAAGTAAATGGCACCGTATCAATGAAAAATGAGCCATGAAATTGAGAAATTATCACTTGTGCATGGAAAAATCCAAAAGTGACTGAAAAAAGAGAGAATACTGGGCTAGTATTTACATGCCCCTTGAAAACTACAAGGTACAATGCAGAAGTAAATGGCACCGTATCAATGAAAAATGAGCCATGAAATTGAGAAATTATCACTTGTGCATGGAAAAATCCAAAAGTGACTGAAAAAAGAGAGAATACTGGGCTAGTATTCACATGCGGGACTGAAGAGAGTGGGAATTGCCGTTTCTGGCGACCTATCTAAGAAGCATTATTATCCAAAAATTTTCTTGGTACGCTATGCGCCAACCCATGGTGGCGCTCCGCTTAGATAGTGTCGATAACAGCTTCCCCCCACTAAAATCTTTGCCCCCCCCTTAGCCCCCCAAAATGAAAAAGTCTGGTTACGCCACTGCCGGTAACTGCAGTTCCAAGACTTTCTGTATCAGTCACATAACGATGAAGCATACTGGCCTATTTTTGCAGTTCCCTAATTACACTGCCATGATCAGCAAATAGTGCCATCATAGACTGTACCTTCAATGCAAACTGGTCCGTTGACAAGAATTTGAACTGTTTCAATGTGCATCAGTTCTTGCATGAAGTGCACTGTTACCGTCACTTTACATACACTAAAAATGTCAGGTGAAATAGTTGTTCATCTTATCAAATTATTAAGAACTGATAGCTGTACGGTGGAGATGTTTAAAGGGGATTTCTAAATATTAAAATGACTATACCTAATTCTAACAGTGACACTTGACAATTTTGGAACATTTTGCTTGTGCTGACTTTTGGTTGAATCAAAAAAACTTGGTTGGAGCTGAAAATCTGCCACCAGCATATTCTGGACAATCTCAAATTAATCTTTGTTTTGCTGCAATCAAAGACCTCAAATCATTAAAATCATCAAATATGCACTACTATTTGTGAGCAAATGTCTGTGCATGGTCTGAAATTGTCACAGAATCCACATCACAAAGCAATGGGCATATGGGTGAAAGTAGCCGCAACAAAAAAAACCTGTCCTGCATTGTAAACAGGGTTGACTTTCGGCCAAGAAGTTACACAAACTGAACAACTTTTAGCACACTTCAAAAAATAAAATAATGCACTCAAAACCATCAATAGAAATTTCAAAACAAATTAAACCACTTCATCAAGAAATTTCACAGCCTAGATGTAATGTAAATCTGCCTGGCACTGAAAATGAGAGCAGCAGGCAGACAATACGGATGATTTGCCAAAGCAAACACAAGGTATTTGTTGTCCGCTACCATGGAGCTGTCTGATGGCTTTACACTATAGTTACAGCATCAATGCTGATGAGTGTTCTATACTGTCAGTGACAGTCAAGTCAATCTCACAGTCATAGAGCTACAACTGTATGCGTGACAGCTAAGGGCAACAGCCCAGTACGTGTCCCCGACGTACAGCTACGGAACAATGAGATGCAGACCAAGTGGACAACAGGAGGATGAAACACAAAGGATTGGAGAACGCTGGTCTATTCAAAGGATGGAATCAATTGGATCATGATGCTTGTATAATCAGTTGCCATTGAGACCTCCTTGTACAATATGGTCCATGGAGGTTACAGGAGAGTGTTAATTCATACAAACTGCTGACTCATCATCCCTGGCCATCTCTATACTGCATCCAGGTGCTATCTTAAGTCTGGTGAATACATAATGAAACCGCCTTACTGTATAAATGGTTGACAGTTACATTAACATGGATAACTTCATTGTCATTTGTCTGACTTTTTTCTATTTTACTTATTTTTTTGGGGGGTGCTCAAATTCTACACCTAAGAGAATTAATTTCTAAGACAAGTGAGAAAAGAAAATTAAATGCATACAGTATAGCAGCACTTCACATCAAAGGTCTAAGTTTAAGTAATTCCTCACTTCTCTGACCTAAACTTCTCAGAGATCCAAAGATACCAAAATGGAATCTCACAGCTAAACAAGACAAAATTTGGACAAAACATACTCTGAACATAATCTCAAATTAGTAGCTGTGTTTATGTGTAGCTGGCTACAGTAAACACATGGTATAATCCTTTTACAGCACAAGGCAATATAAAACCATTGAATAAAGTATACTGTGCCACATGTACTGTGCCTATATACAGTACTGTAAATTGATCAGCCAGAATGCAATTAGTCACAACAGCTGGGAGTACCTGCTCCAAAATGAAACTTACTTCCAACACAATTTTAATTTCTTCTCATTAAATTAGTGAAACTTTCCTCACTTTTTGACGAAAGTTTAATCATTCAGTACACGAGAAATGACAAGTTGGAAGTGCTGTACAGTACTGTATTCCAAATTCTCTTTCATTTTAAGTTTTTTACAACAGTTGGTTTGTGATACAATTTTCTGAAAATTTCATGAGATACTGTAATACAAATTAAGAAAACACTCCACACTTAGGAAATTTATGTAAAATGTTCAAAATGTATGTAATTATAAACATTACTGTTGCTGCTGTCACTTTGCTTTTCTTACCTTTATTTTTATTTTTCTTGCAAAAATATGTGTGTAATCATAATGACCTCCTGCAGTACTTATCTCTGCTAAAAGAAGCACGCATTGGATGTGGTCAATCAAAACGGAAAACTATGGAGAACTACTTACAATACTAATCAATCCAACTTGATTGGGATACTCTTCCTCATCCTTTTTGGGTTCTTCAGATTTTTCACTTTTTCCAGCATCGCCATTTTCGCCCATTGCCTCTTTCGCCTTTGCATCCCCGTCGCCTGGCGGTACCTTAACAACCACTTCCTCGGCGACGTGTGTTTCATCTTTTCCTGGTTGAGAGACGGCGGAAGGAAGGAAAAAAAATTACGAGCTGGTGTCACTAACTTTCTTCAGAATGAAGCTTTCTGTAGAGGAACTTAAGGGTCATTTGCATTGGAAAAAGCATTGCTATGATTTACTATAAACTGCTTCAAGTTGCTAACACCAGCATTCCAGAGCTACCTCCACAACATTCTCACAATCAATTTTTCAGGTAAAGTGCCATTATTTTATTTGACCTGATGACTTATCAATTTAAAGGATTGTCATTTGTGGGAGGGAAAAAAAAGGAAAAGAAAGAGGTAAACATGTATTTTGGTTTAAACACAGTATGTTAATACCATGTGAGCAAGAATGTGTGTTCTACTCATGCAACTGCATGAAATTCTGGTGAGTCAAACATTCTGATATTGAGTATGACCAAATGCAGCGTTTCTGCTCATTATCCAGACTCTGTACAGATATATCCATTGAACAAGACTTTGCTTTTTATCAGACAAACAAATAAACGGTGCAATAAAATATTGACCTTCCAGATAAAGGAACAGAAGTGTGAAAATTATGACAAAAGGCGACCATATATTTGCTGGACAAACATGTTTGTGAAGTGACGCAGAAAACCTTCCAATATTTATCCTTGAACAATGGTAAAGCAGCCTGTAGCTGCTGGTCCACAAAGACTACTGTACTTTTGCAATCTCGCCGCAACTATAGAACTTTGTCCGAAACACATCAAGCAGAGAATTGTTGAAAATTTGAATCTCATATCATTTCCAAATTCTTTATCCATCTGCATCAAAGAATTTTCACCCACAGTGCAGTATTTGTCACACCAATGCCAAAAGTGTATCCACACAATGGTACTCAAATCCTTTTTTCGCACTTAACGCAAGCTTTTTTATGTCTAAAAAAAGTCAATTTTGACCGGAGCAAGAGACAGACCAGGATTAAGCTCAAAAAGTTTTTGAAAATTGAAGCTGAAACTCCAAAATGCTACACTTGCATTAAAAGTGTAGAGAGCACACACAAGTGACAAAAATAGCAAGTTACAGTTTACTGGTACTAATTACTGCACAGTACACAACTACTGCACACATTATGCATTTACAGTATCCAGTTACACATGCTGTATACAAAGTTTATCATTTACAGCTTGAGGTTTCAGAACATTTTATTTGCGCTGTAGAAGACAACTTCAAAGATATTTGTTTTTCAAATGACTGTATTTTTCTGTAAAATATAACTTCATCCAACCATCTGCATCTGACGTTCATTTTCCCCTCTCTCTCTGTATTCACAATTTGGACTACTAAAGGAAGTCCACAGCAAAGTGCAAGTGACCTCAGGTTGAAGTCAATTTCTGAACAAAAACATTCCTGTGAACAGCAAATTTGCTATTAGAACTAAATTCAGAGCTGAGTCCACAGTGCAATATGTACAGTAAAATAGGGTTGGACTAACTTAAAAAAAAAAATCCACCAACAATAGTAACATTCCACACTGACTACAGTATATGTTATTCATTAAATGGCTGCAAATTACAGAAGAATGTTCCCCACCCCCTACCCGATAGCCATGCCTGATATAAGGCCTACCGAAAGACATGCTGTAATGTAAAATCTGGCAATACGGAGACGAAAGAACATGTATCATTAAATTAGTAACTTTGATTGTGAGTTAGAAATGTCATACATTGCGACATTATACACGCTATATCATAATGAGATTTTTTTGCCGACATAAAGAGTTAGAGATTTTGTTCCTTACTTTAAGAGAGTATACAATATCAATAATGTACTAACCTGTGACATTACCGTTCTTCTCTCCATGGTCCACTGTACCATTCATTTTTGTATCATCGTCTGTGGACATTGTGCCCGTGCACCTATCGATAGCATCCACAAAGTTATTGCAGCTGGAATTTGTTGCCCTCCTGTGTCACAAGCAGTATGTTGTCTCAATTCACACAGGCAAATTGATGTGGTTACTATTCAGCTGAAAACAAAAACAATTTTACACAAAATATTTAGATATTCGTAACTGTAAGATTTGGAATCCTTTCTGTATCCTCTCCTCGGAGATCTAGGTGAAATCTTTGTCTTGTTAAGTGTATCTATGGGCAAAGTGCAATATTTGTGATCCAATCTACGATGAACATATAAGAACTGTTGAAGGGGGTAATCAACTGACCACCAACTACAATAGTTGCCACAAAATGAAAGCAGATCAATTAAAATGATTAGCCACAACCATCACAGATTATATTTTATAGCTGATTTCTACAGTACATGCAGACACTGAAGTTGCACTGCAGTGTGTAGATATTGCACATCAGTGTGTAAATATCATAAATATTACAACTTAGTGTGTAAATATCATAAATATTGCACATCAGTGTGTAAATATTGCACATCTCAACATTGCACATCATTGTGTTACATCCTGGGTTTTCAACCTGTAGGGGCCATTTTGAATGACAACCAAAAAAGGTTTTGCAATGCTGAAATGGGCATCTTCATCCCAACTGACTTTTCAGTCACTGACTCCATTAATAGAAAACTTCATTAGTGAAACAAAAAGACATACAATATGGAGCTTACAGTAGCATTGGATATATATAATTATTTCAATTGACAAAACACTTTTAATGCTGTAAATTTTGTTGGACATTTTTTTTACACTGAGCACAGCTCAGTACAGTAAGGTGCAGTCGATTTAAATGACAGGTACAGTACAGTACAGTAGTTTTCATGTAAAATTAAAAAAAAAAACATAAAGGTTGCAGAGATAAAATTGAAAACACAGTGATTAGATGGACTTTTCAATTTATTGAGGTGACATCACAAGAGTATAATTCCTGCTTTGATGTATATTTCTTTTCATGATTTAATGTCACTGAATAAAAAAAAAATGCACCTTTGTTATAATCCATCACAAGCATGAAATGATGACATCAACTGTTTGTCAGTCAGTTACCATCAAATTTCAAATGCAAATAAGAAGGATGTTACATGTATATTTACAACGATGAATTAATGAGATAGATGTTACTTCCTGTACTTGTAACCAACATTAGATTTGTGTTAAGCTTAAGCATAAAAAAAATTAAAAGTTTAAGTCATCATTATGCAACATCACATATCATTTCTTAGTTGTTATCTTCAGGAGACATACATTGAGCCTGTCAACTTGTCAAGAGTTGTTTTGTCCAGGATAACTTGCAAGTTGACCATAACTTAGGATATCTGTGATATAGCAAGTTTGGTGTTTGGGTGTAGAAGTTGAAGGAGAGGGTACAGTATAGAGTGCCAGGCTAGCCCCATAAGTGTCACACCAATTTTTGAAATGTGTAAACCATTACATAAAGTGTACAAGCCAATACACAGGTATGCAAACAGAACCATAAAGATACGTCCTTTAATTATTAATTAATGTTCAGTCAAGATATGAAACAAATTAAGCCAGAGATTTTAGCATGGCAATTACTTGTCATCACTTTATACATTGCCCCACAATCCCCCTTCTTCCTTCAAAAATTACTACTAGAATGGACTATAGTAGCAACATTACTGATGTGAGCCTAACCTTTTTGAGCCTAATCACAGTTATGTAACTTTCACTATTATGAACACATTTCAATTATGTTCCTTCCAAGTTTTGGCTTATGTAGCACATTAAAAAATGTGTGATAGATTCCTTAGGTGCACATGCTACCAGACAACATTCACAATACTTAAATTTGTAGGTCTTTTGTACGTACAGTATGTTAAATTTGAGGCCTTCTTGGAAACATACCCTGATACAGAGTGACTTCAACTAATTCAATGGCTCCCACACAAAATCACCTTCCCTGTCAGTACAACAAGTATGAGCCCTGCTGCCATTAAATTTCACATGTCACAGGCAGGAAATACATCTAATTGGTTGGAAGCTTTTACCCCATACAGTGATCATGAAGCAGAAATTCCTCTTGAAGTAGCATGGAAGTCGATCACCTAACAAACATTTTAATCCTAAAAATATGAAAAGATTATTATAATATATTTAACTTGACAGAAGTATTCATAAATTTGGCCTTATCATTCTAATACCTTTCGCTTGTGTTAAAAATAAGTAATTTCTTGGAAATAGGTCTTGAATTTAACGTGGCCGTACATAACACTGGGCTTATGATGAAACATTGAGTCGATCACCCCAGAATAAGATCTATCAAAATACTGCTTATTATCAAATAAATACATAATAATGTCAAAAGACAATAAAAATATTGTCTCTTCTATCCAAATGTTGAATGAGAGTTTCACCGAAGACATTCTGGTCGATATTTTGGTACGATTTGAAACATATAGTCTGCAACATTGCTGAAACTTAAACACTTGAATGTGAATAAAATTTTTCATGGCAGTGGAAATTAACTTGGCAAATACTTGTTTTTGATGTTGTTTGAAGTAAATATGATGTAGGTGGTGCTTTCTTTGGAATTCCTGTGCGTCCACATGGCCTCACTGGAGTTTAAAATGCGTTGATCTACTCAAAGCACTGATCGACTCAAGGTACATCTACTGCACATACTTTTGTGGTGCACAAACTTCTTAGAAAAAGTAAGTTTCCGCATGCCTGCTGCTTACTGGAATTCAATTAGTCAGTGTTGCAGTTGCCCAGGGCAGGATACTGCTGACTTATCCAAGCAAAGGTAGAAGAATGTCGCTACGGAATGGTAACTCAAGCCTGAGTATATAGTAAGTTATCGTGCCTTGATCAGTATCATGAGTCAATTACTGCATTGAAAACGCCTGCACAGTATGTAAAAATGATGTGATTTCAGTGCAAACATGACATGCATACAATGTATATTCCTCAAACAATATAAAAAAACTATTTGCCTTATCATTTTTTATGTTCACAGCGAATATTTTATATTTTTAAGTTTCTACTTGAGTATGAAAAATGTGCAAAATTACCAAGATCTGTGACCAAAATGTTTTTGATGAGGCTTGTATTGTATGATTTTAGAAAGAAAAGACAACATTCTTTATGTCTGTAAACAACATTATTCTTAATAGTGGTAATTGTTTTTCTTTGCTCTTTTTTTCAGTAGGCTAGTGATTGACTTAACATTACTTCAATTCAAAGACACTGTGTTGTGTATTGAAACCTTCATTTCATAATTCCTGGGCATAACCAAAATATAGCATGAAAAAGAGAGGCACCTAACCAATTATTAGTACTCAGTACTCCTAGAAAGTTTTATTGGTTTTAGTATTATCGTAAATGTTTGACTGGACTGTATACGGTCCCGACGTTCGTTAAGTGATTAACTTTCATCTCGACCAGTGAGGATCGAGCTAACTACGCCAGTACCTTTAATTCAAGTCTAACTATTTAGTCTGGCTAGTACCTCTGGCTACGGCCTAACTCATGATTGATAAATGATAGGCTTCTTGTGCTTAGGGCCGTCACAATGTTTGTGTTACTGTAAAAGCTAGCAAGTAAAGTCCTTCTACTATGAGGGTGAAAACAAACTATGCCTTACCTACGTCAATACGACGCTACCTTAGATTTTTTAACTATTAAATTACATTATTTTGCTTTACATAAACCCATATTGTCTAAAACAAGATATGGTAAGTTAGAAAAGATGAACGTTACCACGTAATTTTTGAAAACCCTTCGTACGGTACTTTAATCCATTCAACCTGTTTGCCTCACGTTAGTCACAAACAACTCACGCCGGTACGGCGGTACGGTATGCATTCAAGATTCTATAAATGCCATCGCGCGATATACATCTGAATTTCGAAAGGAAAAAGTGATTACGTAATAATGTCAGGAGATCACCTAGCAACAATGACGTTTTGTCGGGCAGATGACCTATTGGCCGTTCATTGAGTTGCTACTGGCAAAAATACATAAGGTTTTTGTGTTTGTAGTGAAGAAGAAGAACTACAAATGCAATGTCCCTGTATGATAAAGAAGAAATATTATTTCACTCACTTAATAACCATTATACATTACCCTGTACACTCATGGGAGTATTATTTTCAAGGCAACAGGGAGGAAATGATAAAAATTGTAAACGTGTTGCGTACGACGGAAATAAAGGGAGGCTAGCATGCGAGATGTAAAGTTATCTTGTTAAGAGTAGCTTGTGAATTGTCGAGACACCGACTAACGCTAACACGACATCTTGGAGAAATTTGTCAAACTATGGAGATACCGGTTTAGAAATAACATGTTATCTTGACAAAATTTTGCAAATTATTGGGTTACGGACTAACGTCAACTTGACATCTAGGATTGTCGAGATAACGTGTTACAAATAATTTGTTGTGTTAACAAAATTTTTCAAATTGTCGGGATACCGACTTTCGCTCCCTCAACATCTCGGAAAAAAATTGTAAAATAGTCGAGAATCCCTGTTACAAATAACTATTACTATAATTGTATTATACTTATTATTATTTTTTATTATTATCAAGTTGTTAAGTTTCAGGAAGAAAGCAAGCGTTGTTTTTTTTTCAGCATGTTTTGGATGCTCTTTGAACTGAATCGTCGTCAGTTCGTCATAAATTAATGAGTCCTTTTTTTTTTGAAAAGGATACAGTGTTTATAGAATTTTATGAAAGTATCTAAGAATGGATGTTGTGGTTAGGTGGTAAAGGCTTCATTCAATCTGCGGAAACTGAATTATTTCCCTTTAAAGTCAACTTGGAGGGACAGTTTGTACATAGTCTGCGATATTTGTAATTATAATTTTTACTTTGACCACAAACGCGTAAGTACAACAGAGCAGAAACCATCGGTAAAGGCAGCGGCAGTCAACAGCTAATGTACTCTCTTCGTAGCACTGTCCTTATAGCTGAAATTTTTGCTTTTAATGAAGCGCGGGGTGAAGTTTTGGGATCTTCATGAACTTGATCAATCCACTGAAGGAAACTCCTTTCTCTTTATTTTTGAGAAACATCAAAAAGCAGGATAAAGGAGCCTTTCAAATGTTTCCTTCAATTTTGCTTTCATATCGTTTTATTCAAATGGCATTCCGTAAAGACTATGGCGCTGTCGAAAAAAGTTCATGCGAAAAGAGGGCGCTATAATAGAACACTCGAATTATTCTAGTATCAAAGCTAGAACTCCATGAATACCCTTGATCTGCAATACTGTTAAGTGTGCGTGAAGCGTTTTAAGTATGTCTTTGATTAATACAGGGAGTATGAAATTGAAGAAGTATGGAATTGCTCCTTGCAGGGGCAAATTAAAATTAACTTTCTGATTAATTTATCTGGAAACAGCTTTCGTTGTTTACATTTTTATGCCTGTTTTTAGGACAAAGGATCGTGAGTCGTGTTTATGCATGACATTACACCTTGTGCATTACAGGTATTGGCCTCTGAAGACAATTTATACTCCAAAAATAAAAATATGTTTCTCTTTTGGTGAAAACCACATCTCGGTACCATTTTCGCTTCGGAAGTTATGACTTTTTAAGGAAATATAGATTTTAAAATGGTTCATTGCACTTTGGAAATCTGTGATGATCCCCTGGCACAAAGCCTTGGATATCTTTTGTATTTTTTTTTTTGTGAACCTTCTCTGTCCTCGGAGAAAGACTTCAATAATTTAAGAGAGGTAACCTTAACTTTTATAGTGTTTTAAGGTACACATCCAATGCACATCAACTTTAAAGTTTAAATGAGAGCTTCAAATTGAAAATACAAATTAAAGTCTTTTTGCAATAATTTGCTACTGTTACATTTCATTTTTGTAACCGTCCTTGGGGCAACTGGAAATCTTTCATGACCAAAAGAAGTCTTTCTTCAAACGGCAACAGCTTGAGTTAGGAACAAGATATGTTGACATTGGGGTTTGAAATGCCTGCAGTGAAAATTTATTCTTTTTCATTAAAGCCCTCATTAAATTGTCAGTAAAATATGCCTGTAGTGGTTCACTTCATTAAGTGCTCATCAACTACATAGATTTAGTTCCATTTTTAGGGTGTCAAATGCGAACATTTCGTTAGAACTATGATTACGGTGGGTTATCACCAAAGAGGGATTGCTACATGGAAAATGAATATTACATTAACTTTCACCCTATTATATATTTGTCAGGACTAAGTATACGTTTGTCATATGAAAATTATTTGATTAGAAATGGGTATTTTATATGAATCTTAAAGTTGTTTTGTTTAATCTATGTTTACATTGTACAGATTAAAGACAAACATTATTTATATGGCGTCATCATTAAAACAATGAAAAGGGCGAGAGTGGAAGAAAACCCCCAATGACATCACTGCAAAAGCTCTGTTTATTGCTCGGAAAATTATTTTGCTTCAGAGAAACATAAAAGACACATTTGACCGACATCACTCTTTCTTAAGTAACAGTTTTGAATTTATTCTAAGCACATAGTGTGCTCGGGAGACAAGGCAGAATAGCCCCTTCATTTACTGATCAATTATTAAAAACGTTTAAACGTATCCCTCAGTCATTACTTGGGTTGAACTTTTGCCTGATGATGTTAATGGGGTCATGTGCATTGCCACACGCAGGCTGCATTAATGATCATAATTATTTCAATTTCGCATTATGATATTTCTAATTACTACTTAAGAGACAAAAGAAGTTTTATGCTGAAAAGAGGGAAAAAAGATATGACTAATTTTAAACTTTCGTTTTTTTTACTTTTTATTGATTTTCTTTTTTGCAAAACCAGGGTTTCTTAAAAATGTAAAAGTAAATCTAATAACGGTATGTATATAAAAAAAGACATTATGGCTGTTGCGTCTTTCGACCATTGGACTGAATTAAGATGGATGACGTCATTAGTCTGCCCGGATTCATTTCCATAAAGTGGTTAACAAAAAGATCCAGAGAGCTGTGTGCGTAGTCGGCACGGCATTAGACTGTAGTGGCAACGAGACAAACATGTGTGTCACGACAGTTTAAAGGGAAAGAAGAATTCTTAAACGGTGAACACTCGAAATGCCCCAAAAATGTCTACACCGAAGTCAAACAAAGAAAAGCTGGATTGCAAGTAAATTACACACAGTGAGACGCTCAGTATCATCTAACTGAAAGGAGCGGACATTAACAACCAAACAAAAAAAAATATACGGCTGGGCGGTCTAATAAGAAGGACAAATTTAACAATGGCACTTTGATATTTCATTTGGTAAAAATAGAATAAACGAATTACATGAACAACTCGAATACATCAGAGAGGGCTCGGTACATGTGAGCTGTAATCCCAAGATACGTTGCAACCTTACAAAGAGAGCCAGGATTTTCAAATTAAAAACATGTAGGAGACCAGGAATGAGAGTTGTACATACAGGAACTATCACCAAGACGTCGAAGTGGCAGAGTAAAATAGAGGGCGTATTCTTAAATGACAAGATGACAACCGCGAGCACCCCACTATCCGTGTAAGATCGTCCATCTGTCATCACCCTGAATGTTTGTGGCTCCTTGGTTTGTTGTGTCAGATTATGTGTTTGATGTAAATTGATGGAAACGGCACGAACTGGCTATATAATGCAACAACTTGAGGTCACAGTTTGAAATATTTGATAGTTATAGAATAATGAAAAGTTCTTATTAAAGAGAAAAAGAGGAATCTGATAAGAATGCCACACACAAACACAGATCCGGAAACAACATATGCAAACTGATGTATTTTGGTGTGCCATATTGCTTTGAGGTAGTTAGCTTGACAGGACTGGAGTAACTCCCTGCATTAAATGTACAAAACTATCTTTACTTCTCAGTGAAACATGATAGTTGATATGCATTGTAGCAGGCGACTAATTGGTCAAGGAATTTGGAATACAATAACAATGAAGAGAATATTTTGGAGTTTTTAGTGATTTAGATTAAGTGATTATTGAAGAGGTAAGATATACAGAGCCAAAACGATCACTTGACTCAAAATGATCACATTTTTATTATGCTAAACTGAAGGTTCTTCGTTGTTTAGGTACAGTCAAACGAGAGACGTGTATACACTCTTTACGAAACAACTTGTCAAAGGAATGGTTGTTACAAGCCATCACCTCGATTGGGGGTTCAGTCACCTTAATTATCTTTCAGTTTTCTATCACATTCACTTTGGGGTTAAAGTATGATGGGGATGGGGACAACAACACCCTAGAATCGTCACTGTTTACTCTCTCTTATAGCAATAATAGTTGTTACATGGATATTGGAAAAGTTTAAATCTGGTTCACCATTATCACACTTATTGGCACAATTTTTTTTTTATTCACACAACAGAGAGGTCTGCACACTTTTAATGACATTACTAACTTTCACCTTAATACATAAAGACGTGCTTAGACTTCGTCTGCAGTCTCCTTGAAAGTAGTAGTCTATAAACCGCACTTCTTCTCAGGAGATTTATGGCGTGATCAGTTTTAAAAGTGATAAGTTTTTTTTTTACAAGAGACAGCCACGAAAGAAATGACAAAATACCGGTTTTGATGGATACGACGATAACTCGCATTCATATAAAAGCACTCTTTTTAATTTTAATGTATAAATGCACAAAAATGTACAAAAAAAATAGTACCAAAATAGATCCATAATTGATGAACTTCTGAACGACGATTCGTATATGCCTACTAAGCAGACGCGTAATCTTTTGTGGGATAGACCCCAGCGATAGACCCCCTGGTCCTTGGCTTGACCCCTTGCTCTGCATAGACAGGACCACCGCGTGCAATAGCATACTTCCAAATTCCTCGATCTCTCAACAAACCAGAAAGCCAAAAGGCTCTGTGATTCCTTGCCACATGGTTATATTATAACAAGCATGAATTATTCACATGACAAATGAGATCAACTGCAGTTGCTGGTCTTGAAACACCACATTAATAAGCCTTTAACCCAAATAACCTTTATTTTGGTGACCTCAAATGACATTTGACATCCACTAAATGCAATAGGGATCACCTACCCAGTATGGGGAACCTACACACCAAGTATAACATCAGTCAACATTACTCTTCTGGAGATAATGTGCTAGAAAATTTTCACCTCGGGGACCTCAAACGACCTTTGACCTCCACAAAAACAATAGGAGTCATCTACTCAATATGACTAACCCACACACCAAGTATGACATCAGTCACACTTACCCTTCTAGAGATACTGTGTTTACAATGTGCTTACAGTTTGACTCAGGATGACCTCAAGTGACCTTTATCTCCACCAAAAACAATAGGGATCATCTACTCAATATGACCAACAAACACACCAAGTATGGCATCAGTCGCAGTTACCGTTCTTGAGATATCATGTTTACAAGGTTTTCACATTTTGACCTCTGGTGACCTCAAATGACCTTTGACCTCCACCAAAAGCAATAGGGATCATCTACTTAATATGACCAACCCACACAGTAAGTATGACATCAGTCACAGTTACTCTACTGCAGATACTGTGTTTACAAGGTTTTTCCAGTTTGACCTCCATTGACCTCAAATGACCTTTGACCGCCACCAAAAACGATAGGGATCATCTACTCAATATGTCTAACCCACACACCAGGTATAATATCAGACACAGTTACCGTTCTTGAGATATCATGTTTACAAGGTTTCCACATTTTGACCTCTGGTGACCTCAAACGACCTTTGACCTCCACAAAAAACAATGGGGATCATCTACTTAATATGACCAACCCACACAGTAAGTATGACATCAGTCACACTTACCCTTCTGGAGATATTATGTTTACAAGGTTTTTCCAGTTTGACCTCCGTTGACCTCAAATGACCTTTGACCTCCACTAAAAACAATAGGGATCATCTACTCAATATGACTAACCCACACACTAAGTATGACATCAGACACAGTTACCGTTCTTGAGATATCGTGTTTACAAGGTTTTCACATTTTGACCTCTGGTGACCTCAAATGACCTTTGACCTCCACCAAAAACAATAGGGATCATCTACTCAATATGACCAACCCACACACCAAGTATGACATCAGTCATGGTTACCCTTCTTTAGATATCGTGTTTACAAGAAGTGTCACATACACACATACACACACACACATACACACACACACACACACGACATCACCATCGCATAGATTCCTTCTGCCTTCGGCAAGGAATCAATAAAAGTACGGTAGCAAAATGCCTCTCCATTTAAATGAACCTAGCGCTCCCTTCATCCT
Organism: Stichopus chloronotus; assembly: GCA_021234535.1. Lineage (NCBI taxonomy): Eukaryota > Metazoa > Echinodermata > Holothuroidea > Aspidochirotida > Stichopodidae > Stichopus > Stichopus chloronotus. The sequence continues at coordinate 23,165,627 of CM037846.1, forward strand.
GATACCCTTGGCTTGGTTAGGTGCTTACAACATGACGTGGTGGTTAAGAAGATTCTTTTCTGGTTGCGTAGAGTCAATTTACATGTGGCCGTAAACAATGAAGAAACAACACAATTAATAAGACTGCAACGCTTCATCAACGCATAAGCATGTGTGTGTTGAGTGTTGACACAGTTTATGAGTAGAGCATTGCGCTTTCAAATGGTGGGATTTAAAGAATAGCTCGAACATTGACAGAATACGAATTATTGTTTTTTCTTCTTTTTGGGGGGGGGGGGGGCTGTTTAAGGAAATTGCAATAAATCGCTACATTCAACGAAAGAAAATAATATTAAATGGCGATAATTTTTTTAAGTTCGCTCGAAAATCGTTGGGGCGACTCTGGCGTGTGCCTGTCGATTGAGCAGAAAAAAGGCGTTTACTCCGAGGGCCATAAGACATAAAATTGCGAGTGTCACGATTACGTACGTCATGATGGTTCGCCTGTTATGTTTCGGTTTGTCTGAATCTAACGAAGGAAAGAGCGTGGTCGCCATGAGAGTTTCTTTATATCCATCGGCAGTCAATGACCAAGAATGAGATAATTTGATTTTTACTTGAAGTTTCCCAACTACATTCGTCGCGGTACATCGAAAGACGCCCTCTAATCGCTTCTGCGGGCTTTTAAAATATAGACTCGAATTAACCATTCTTCCTTCAATCCCCTCGACGTGAAATAAATCGTCATCATTACACGAAGGTTCGATGACGTTCCCCATTCGAGACCAAGAAATGTCGGGTGTCGGAAACCCAAATACGGGACAGACAACGGTGAGTGGTTCGTAGCTACTAAACGAGAACTCTGTCGGAGAAGAGAGTTTCTCTGGTGCGACGTAAAAGTTCGCTGACGTCAGCGAAGAGACCGGCTCTCCCGCGTATTTCTTTGGAAGACTGCAATCGCCAAAAACGCTGTCAGGAAATGCCCAGGCAGTTACCCAGTGTAAGTTGTAATCACATACCCAAGGGTTGTCGGTCATTTCGACGACAGTGGTTCTGTTGATGTACTCCCCTGTCCGTGAATCGATCCACGTCAGGTTGTTCCCCGTGCAAAATAATTGTCTTAAATTGGGAAGAAAGTGAAATATTTCGTATTTCAAAGATGACACGTGATTGTCGTTCAGAGACAAAGTCACGAGGTTTTCACGATGGACAAATGATCGCGGGGAGAGATCGTCTATGGAGTTGCCATCAAGGACGAGTTTTGTTAAATTTCTTGCATCTGGAAGAGCTGGTATAAATAATAAGCTATTATTCGTTAAGTCTAATTTCTCGAGGCTGGGATTTTCGTAGAACGACCGTGGATGTATCAAACTGATATCGTTATTGCATAAGTACACTTCTCTCAAAGAATCTGATAGATTGAATAAACCTTCCTGCAACGTAGTTAAATTATTACTTTGCAACCTCAGGTAGGATAATTTGGGCATATTTTGAAATGTTCCGAGTTCAACAGATGTTAGACTATTTCCCTCCGCAGCGAAGAGGGACAACGAATCGAGACCTTCAAAGGACCACTTACTTAACTGCGTGAGCCGGTTATGCGAAATATGCAGAAATTCCAGTTTCCGCAGACCTCGGAAGCAATCACGTGGTATGCTTGACAACAGATTGTTGTCTAGGTGAAGTGACGTCAGGTTTGGCATTTTAGCAAATACACCAGAATTTATTTCGCTAATATTATTGCCATCCAAGAACAACTCTGTCAATTCTAAAAGCGTTTGAGAGAAAGTCTGGTTGTCGATTCGTGTCAAAGAATTTCCAGAAAAATCTAACAATCCTGCATCAGGTGGCACATCCTTTGGAACGACTTCCAGTTGGGCACGAGAGCAGAGGACGTTCAATACCGCGTATCGGCTACAAACGCACTCGGACGGACATGGTGCTGCCTCAGTTGTCACCACGGTTACCATTACGGCAAAGAAAACAAGATGGAAGACTTCTGTTAACTCCATGACTCATCGTTGTGTGATATCGGACCTTTACGGGTATATTGTCCAATATATCTGTGTGGAAACGATATAAACATAAAAAAAACCTTTTATGTGGTTTGAACATACAGGGAGAAGCGCACTTCGTCCTTTGTAAGAGTGAGTGCCCCAATACTGCTTGTTTTCCTTCAGCCAAATGACTTTTCTCATTGTAAGATTTGAAAGACCCCCCACCCCATAAACAATACGTCATTATTTAGAATAAATACTACGTATCAAAATTTCCTCCTACATTTATAGTGTACCTCAGTTAGACCGGGACATTTCAACGCATTACATATAAAACATGTACTGGATATACATCTGTACCTATTTCTGTGCTCCGTCTCTATAGAGGGCATACGTCATAAACTCCTTTCTATAGATTACACAATAGCATATACATACAGATCTATAACAATTTGTTGTGTTGTTTTTGTTTGTTTCATTCACTTTTACTTTTCGATGCTCCACTTAAATGTGACGTGATTGTGTTTTTTTTTTTCCTTAATCTGCCCTTCTTGATCTTCACAAGAATAAGCTGACGATAATTATAATTACAATCTTTGTAATAACCTATCACTGATAATATTCTTTTTGACAAAATGTTCACCTACAGGAAGTGATCTAGGGAGATGAACTCTTTTCACCGAACAGATAAAATCACTGGATTGAAAGGAGGCAAAAAAAAAAAAACTTATGTGCAATACCAGATGTAAAACATGCATGCATGGTCAGCCTAGATGCCCCGTGATTTAGATGCCTAAATAAAGAGAGAGAACCAAGTGCGACTTAATTCTGATCCATTTTCACCCGAAAAGTTCCTGGGACGAACAGATACGGGCCTGTGTAAAAGTGTCGAGTGATTGGGCACGGACGAAAAAATATCACACCTGTGATTCCGTCAATGATAATCTCTCAGAATTGACATGTAATTAGCGCACATTTATTACATCCACTGTCCTGTCACCCTTAATTTTTGCCTTTCATGAGTGTCAAAATAATTTTCAGTCAATGAGATCTTAGAGGGGGTTACGGATTGCAACTATAGCACACTTCACGATGTTGTTACCCTATCTATACACAATGCTCACAGTTGACAGACCTTTTTATCATTATGTATCACTTCCGTCATAGAAGGTAAACTAATCAAGGCATGGCTAGGAAATCCATCAGTCTCAGATTTGTGGATTTCCTGCCTGTGACAGCTACATGATGGCGAACCCACACTGCAGAGCAAATGATAAGTGACTGGAACTGAACCAGTCAAACAGCGGCAATCGTAAAAAAAAAACAGTTAATGCTTATTTGTTTGTTTCCTTGCTTACGGGGAGTTTATTGAGGGATATGTGAGTGGGGAAGCGAGACGTGGGCTAAAGTTGCACGGCTACCATTTTCTTTTGTAGGTCGATCCCTATACCAAATGAATGCTCAAAGGACCAAACTATAATAAGACTCAGTTCCTATATAAATAACAGACGAGGGTTAAAATGACCTAAACCAATCACATTGAAACTTTCCATAAACAACATGTTTGCCCTCTCAGTGACACCGTAGGCATCTGATACGAACGCGCAGTAAGGTAAAGTAGAGCTAACATTAAAGGCAGAGACTCATCACCCCTCCAGACAGTTTCAGTTCTACCAACCACTCACTTCTAGCCCCCCCCCCCCCCACATTGTATCTAAAACTTCTTCACATATACGGGTATCTCTTGCGTAAATACAAAATGTTGTCGTACTTAGTAAAAGCTCTGTCCATGCACTTGCTGTTCAAGTTAGTTCCCCAGCACGCGTGGCTGGCTGCTCCATAGGTGAGTATCACGACCACCAACGCTTAATACGCACTTTATGATATCCGTAACTTGGGATGTCAATGCACTCATTTAAAAAAATGTTGATGCTAACACTGTTGTAACAGAGTATTGAATTCCAAGATACCGATGATTACTATTTTAAAAACGAGACAATTTGTGGTTACATCTATTAGTTTTCATTGTGGAAAAACAGTGGATTCTATTTTCAAAACAAGTTCCGCTGAAAATACAGAGTACATGCATACTCTGTAGTTGCACATAATGAATTTTCTTTCCCATGTAACCATGGTAACTATGTAGTTTTGACGTAATTTGCCCCATTATGGCGACGCATCGTTGCAAGCATAGACCCATGTGAATGTTAGTCACAGCTACATGGTCTCCTGTAATTGTAAAAACAAAAGGCGTTGACCCTTAGACTCGAAATGACATTTGCCTTGACATTAATGCATCACGTGCTACAAATGACTGAAAGCAACTAACAGATCTGTCCGGATAGCATTTCCCGGATTTTGCCAAGACGATAGAGTACACAATCAAACGGCTCAAAGGGATAAATATTTAACCTCTAGTTTGCAGCACAATGTTTGTGTGTGTGTGTTTGTGTAAGCAATAGTTACTTTCCTTTTTATTCATATGATTCACTGAAGTATCGACATATGCAGTATGTCTGAAAAGCACATCAATTTTTTTTTTCTGTTTCTTTTAAAGGAACATAAAAGGTGTAAAGTTGTAATTTAAATGAAGCACATCAATAAAGGAACTTCAGACATTGCCACTACGTATCATTGTAATCACAAAAGGCATCATATAAAGCGTAGTAACTGTAAGCAATATCCGAAGCGGTCATAAATTTACATAAAATCATATACCGTAGCAGCAGGCAGGCAACTTTCTCTAAGTTATGCAATATGGTCAGTGAGTCACCATACCCCAGGCTGTGATAGGGTTTTTACTCGACGAGGCACTTCTTTAAAGAGGATGATTGAGTTGTTTCATGATTTTCACTAAATTTTTCTAAACCTGTCAAGTTTCCTTCTCATGGTAATGCCAAATTGTCAAAATAATACAATCTCTATGTTTCACACACAATAGACCATTAACGAGTGAGTAATTAATGATTTAATTTGGTTTTTGGAACTTTGTGACCAGACACTTTTCATATTAGTACTGTATTTATATGCACACACCCAGTACAAGCAACGGTCAAAAAATTCAAAAATCTTGACACTTTTTGTAACTATTGGAAGTAAAACTTGACTAATCATGCTGAGTGTAAGTATTGTCCTGTCTTCATAACCTTCACAATCACATCAGTCTTTAATGATATCAACTCAATGAGCCTCTTTAAATGCTCAATCTTTTAAACAAATGAATCAGCATTAGGCCGGCCCTCCTGGTGGAATTTTTTGTAGTCAAGAGATCACACGGGAACAGCCTTGATACATTTAGGACTAGAAGAACATGGTTTACAAGACAAACGTGAGGTGAACTGCCACCAGACACGTTTTTTAATTTCGGTTTTCTCAAGGATGAGTTTCTCCCTCACACTGAATTATAAACTCCCTGAATACTATTTTTATTTTTTTCAGGAAGGGGGTGGGAAATTTCCAACCACTAATGAACCAGCGCATACCACTTTTATAAGCTTAAGGTCGATCTACGGAATTGCAGCAACACTAAACCAAGGCTGTTTTCGGTAAAATCAGGTAATTGTCCTGTAGCTTTAGCATTCTGTAACTGTATGCGACTAAAACATCCTTCTTTCCACCACTGTGTATGAAACAATGTAGGCTCTTATCGACAGAGTGTTAGGATGTGCACACAATGCATTTTTCATATATGGCTCATTATAAAAGTGACAGAACCCTTAAACTTTCTCAGCACTATGGGACAATACCCCCATCCCCCCTAAAAAAACATATACAAGGGTAATAGGTATCATAACCGCTTAGAAATTAATAAAAAAGATGTGCACATAACATACGATAAAGTTATATGAACTTGACTTGCTTTTAACATCACTAGCTATATATCCTGTATTAATGTTTCACAAGAATAACTATACCTACGATAATTCCCTCAAAGAACCCCCTCCCCCCCCCCCCACACACACACATGTATCACACAACGCACGGTGATCCACAAAGTCCAATGCAACACGTGATGAAGGCATTCAGAAATTTCAAGATCGGTCCAATGCCGCTGACAACCCTAGAGTGATATTTGCTGCAACTAGGAGATATACTATATAGTCATCAAGTTAAGGCTTCTTCCTATGGGTACATGTAGTCGGTCGTGGAGTCTGTGTGGTGAGTCATGCCTCGGTAACATACACTCCCTCAAAATTTCAATATGTACACTTCTTCACTTCTTCTTTATATTTTTGAATACCTTTTCCCAAGCCTTACTCAGAATGTTGAGGACTCTCATATTTGCATGTTAATAAATACGTTCATTACAAAAAAATAATCAACAAGTTCCAAATGAATAAGCTGGTCCTTGATCGGTGAGATTTGTGGACACCCTCACGGGCTGGCAGACGCGTTGCTAACATGAAACTGGTGAATGTGTATGTTATACGTCGTTGATGTTTATCATACAGGCGGGAGAATTCGTGCATTCTAGGTCACGAAGCATTGGCATTTGTAAACATTCGTTGTCTAACACAGCTGGTTTGGATTTACTCCCGTACGTGGGCACCAACAATATATCCATTCTCCATTGGTATATTACCAACATTGTGTAGTTTCAACTGAACGGTACACAGACCGGATAAAACAAGTTCGAAGTCTATATGGCCAAAAAAAGTGCACTTACCTCCCTGTTTTCTTTGATGTATCTTTATCAAATGAGAATGCATCCCTTTTGAAACATTTCTTGCATACCATGACACGTATAGTAGTCGCCAAGTAAACCTCCCTTGTAACTGTAGTAACCATCGATGTGAAATTTGCTTGCATGAAGTTTCTGCATCACAATTCTGGATGTAACCTCAATCACAGTTTCCTGCACCCCGTGGAGGTTTAGTGATGGCTGTTCAAAAATGCTACCCGACACCGTTACTCTATAGCTACACTGACAAAAGCGTACCCCTTCAAATGAAATGGACTCTTCCAATTTACACGGTTCGCGGGAAAGTGAGGAAAAGAAAAACTTTTTTTACAGTCACTTGCCATAGATCGCCGTCGGCAGGCAGATAAATACCAATGTACACGTCACGTTTATCAAGTTACGATTATCATACTCTATTAACGTAACATATAGGTCACGTTTCTTAATGACAGCATGGCGTGATCTCATAGTCGATTCTGGAAATTATTTTTGAATCATGTGAAATTTTACCACAAGGTCGAACTCTTCATTGAAGGTAATGCAAATGTCGGTTACGTCAAACGAAAAATGGAATTTTGGTGTCTGAAAATTAAAAGGTGTTTGTGGCGGGGGTGGGTATGGTAAGCCCTAAGTGCTATAAATAAAAAAAAATGCAAGATTATCGTCCGAAAATGCAAGTTTATTGACCGAACATGCAAGATCATCGACCGATAATCTTGGATTATCTATTATGAAACAGGTTTATCACAAGATAATCCAAGATAAACAAAACAACTAAAAACTAAAACAGATAAACAAAATAACTTTAGAACGATGACGATAATGTGATAGTCCAGTCGGGGAGATCCTCTTTGAATTATATAGATAAAATGATTTTGGACGAAATGTCTTGCTGTCAATATTGTCGCGGTCCTCCAGTCTAGATGAACATTCTCTTTCTGCAATGAAGAGAGTCCAATTAAAAGAAAAATGAAGATCTGGGAAGTAGGAAGAGTTTAGGAATTCTCCTCCCCAGTGATGTCCTATCGATCGTATCCCTTAAACTTCTGTGCGGTATAATCGATAATTTATTTAAGCCCCTTTGCTGAGTACCACCAATGTCCCCCCCCCCCCCCATGTCAACTTCATAATCTCTCGACTCTGAACTTGCAGGCTTACGCCAATGGGAACCAATAACGACTAAACAACTATCGCACCGTTTACGCCATCCTAATATAGATATCATGTAGCCCGTAGCCGTGCAGCCTTAATTGGGCGAGGCAGTAAAAGCTACAACGCAGCACTGACTGAAATTCGCTCAAGGCCACGAAGAGGTCATGCATGGGTATGATATGAAAACACTTCTCATAACATAAACTAATAAATGATGTGACGGATCATTTTTAAGTCGATCCCTGATTTTTTTTTCAACATATCTCAGATCGACTAAACTGAAACTTGAATTTACAGGTTTCTATGCGGTTCATATTATTTTTAGGCCTATACCTTTGTATAGAAGATTGTGTGAGTGAAAAGCCTTGAGTTGCTGGTATGATCTATCGTTCAAATCAAGGGTTCGAAAATAGATGATCAGTCTTCGGTTTCGCTTGTTTTTTTTTTCTTCTTCTTTTTTTCAAGAGAAATACACGAGATTTGGGAGGAATATCAACAAGATCACAATAATGGGCATTTGTGAAACGTTTATGATTTAACTCTAAGTGGGCCATGAATATTCACAATGCAGCGAGTTATAAGGTTAGAGACTTAAATGTGATTGGTCAGTTTGTCGTTTCGTTAGCATCTTGTACATGTGGAGTCACTCTCTTCTTTATAAATCTCTCTTAATTAACGTCACAAGTTCATGGTTTACTCTTTGCAATGTCGAAGATTTATGACCTTAATCTTGTTTTTTGATATTTTAAGGTTAACCTTCAAGAAACAAAAGCCCCCCCCCCCCCCCCCTCACTGACATCAAATATCGAGGTGAAATAGGCCGAAGCCAAAAAATAAATAAATAACTAATAAAAAAAAACGCAGCCACAACAAGACTTTTTGCAGTAACTTAACCTTAAATGGGAATCTTCCTTCGCCAGAACTTTCGTTCTTCGAACGGCTATATCCCGAATAAGTAGTATACTGGCGTGGGGATTGAAGGACCTGCAGTGAAAATGTACGGTATCCTCTCTCATTTGAAACCCAGGCTTAACGTGTCAGTTGAAAATTTTCTTAACAGCGGTGAATGATGCAGTTATATCGGAACTTGCTGCTCAATCATCCATAGACAACTACGAAACAAGTGTGACCGAACTTACCATTTTCGAATAGCAGATAGGCTATTCACCATTCGAGGTAGTTAGTTTGACAACTGTACGAATAAATTTGATAATTTTCAAAAGAAAATGGCGAGGAAGCAGATGTCGTATCCTAAGCATGCAGGTCGGTAGTCAAGACGAGCCAAGGGACCCCTCCCCGTTGTGGGGAGGTAGAAGAAATTTGTTAACATTTGTCACATGTGCCTGGTGTCCCCCTCCACATATATGTTTTGGTCCCTAGCCCCTAGGGATATTACCTGGCTATGGAGTCTGATGGTATTATACTATATCAATAGCTTTACTGACGAAACACAAAGAAATACAAAGAAACACACACTCACACACACAAAAATAGTTGACATACCATATACTTTATAATATCTTTCATATCATATTTATTCATATCCGTTGTGGACTGCATTTCGTCCTGAATATCACACAACTACATTTTTTTTTCTCCAATATAAGAAATGATGTGGTCGTTTCGCAATGTTGAGACAGTCACGTCACTATATGCGCCTTTGTTAGGCAGACTTCTATTTTGGTAAATGTGTTCGTGTCTTCTTTATTTGAGTTTCGAGACGACTGCGTGTGGTAGACATCGATTGCCTGTCCATCATGTACGAGGGTGAAAAAGTCATTTCTAAAAAAAAAAAATAGAGAGTAAAAAATCTTTTCGGGAGGAATGGTCAATTGCCTCATTCCTTCCTATTTTCCTGGGCAGCAGTTGGTGACGAATTAGATTATATATATTTACGGCGTCAATTAAGGCAGAGTGTTTTATAAGTTAACCGTTCCAAGCATGGAGTTACCGCGGCCGCAGAAAACAAATAGCTTTGCTGAACATACACCAGGATTTGAACTATCAGACTATGGGATGAATTCATACTCAACAAAAGTCTTTGCAAAATCGAAAATTAACTAATTACCAGCTATGTGGCTAAATGTCGTGCGGTTTGCGTCTTATGAGAATATCTATGTTTGTACATCCCTAGGCCTAATACCGAAGAGTTTGCATCAAACTGTGTTAAGGTTGGTTTGTGTTCTTCTCTCAAGGAAGGGAGATATAGTGGCATTTTTCCGAGACAGGGTTTACATTCACCGGGTTGTTCAACCCACAAGTTGATTATGGTATACGAGTCTGCTATGGTATACCTATCCACAGCCAAGCAACTATAGGTATTATGAAAACAATATGAAGCGATACATTCCAGTATTTGGTTGTTTTGTTATTACTTCCTTGGTATGTCGTGAAGGAACGGGACCTGGGTCACCTGGCTATACTGTTACATTTTGATGAGGATAAGGTGCGGTGTATTGAACCCGCAGGGACCATCACTATATGATTAACATACAAAACCAGTGATTTCATCGATATCGCTTTCACCACAATAGAGCCGATTTTCATTTGACCCTCCCTGTCAAATGCATTTGTCATAAACCACTTGAAAAGGTGACTTTTCGAGAGCAAGGACCACAATTCATATCATCCCCAAAATATCAATATTGTTGGCGAGAATCGTTATAAATCAAGTATCAGGTACATCGTATCACTTTTCCCTTTAGGCATGTTTTTTTTATTGGGATCTCTCTTTTTTCTTGTATGCGGAAGAGATTTTAGGAACCACACAAACTTAATCATTTGGAAATGACGGAAACATAACAGAAGAAATCCAATCTTTTTATTATTTTTTTTGGTGCTTTAATCCAATCACTTTTCCTTTATATACATTTTTTTTTTTATTTTTGATTGATCACATAATTTGTAAAAGTTGAGCCAGTGAAAGAATATACCGTTTCTAAAGGACGATATACGATTTGAGAAATATTTTCTCTCGAACAATAAGTTGAAAGTTTGTCTTGCCAAGGGGGCAGCAATGTAGGTCATAAAAATCCAGTGACGGGATTAAGGATATCTTCTCAAGTGAGGCCGTTAAGTTTCACTTTCTCAGATCAGCGACAAGCGTAATCCTCAGTTTCGTCTGTACAACATGCAGTTCAATGTAAGGACACAAAATTGCGATGGAGATAACGGCTAAGAGTGCATAGGAAGGGCTGTAAGGCTTGCAGGTTTCATGGCAGCACGGGAGTCTTGCACTTCAGGACGGGAGGGGGGGGGGGGTGAGTCGGCGCTGTTTTGCCCGACTAAATTTGATGCCCAGATATGATACAATTCCTGTTTAATATGAATCTAATATGACGGGCAGCACGACCTACTAATGTCATTGGTCATTCCCCGCTAACAATACCTCCTGGTGCTGAAAACTATATTCTGGAATAAACGCATATGCTTACCAATATTCAGAAAATACTGATTTCTGTTTTTCCTACTTCCAAACCAGCCAATCATTACATCCATGTTGCTCAGGCTGAGGACTATGTTGGAACGCCACGTGAGCGACAACAAGTGTATTCAAAAGTGCCCATTGTGGACAACAGGCAGAACAAAAGAAGTAGGCGGGAGTGCGGGCAAGACTAAGCGGGGGGTCCATCATCTGCGGGTGCTTATTGTGCAATTTTTTTCCCATTACACCCGAAAGATGGCCAGAAACGGCAGTTTTCGGACGTTGTAAATTGCATGTACCACGGAAATAGGGACCTCCTGTCTGCAATTTCTCAATTAATGAGAAAACATCAATCTATGCGAAAGATGGCAATGCATATCAGATTGGTTGAGATGATACAAGAATCAAGCAGCATAAATGGGGTTCAGGGGGTTCGGACGAGCCCCCTCCCACCCTCACAAGATCTGGATTTCTGCTCAGCCTATGATAGCAGGCCTACGTTAACAACATATGTGTCGGTCTTAATTGTTTGGGTAAAATGTTCCCCTTGTGGTAAAATCGAGCCCCCACTGAAAAAAAAGCTGCATACGGGCCTGAGAATCATATGTACGTATGCCTCCTCTTTCTTTTATTCTTGGACCACTTGGCAGATATTGGAGTGGGGGGCTGAACATACCTTTAGCCCCTACACACACAAACACTTTTCATTGGGGACAAAGTCAAAGAACACTACCCCCACACTCCCCGGTTCCACAACCACTAAACTGCATGCTAAAACAGGTGTTGACCCAGAAGGGAGAGCACCTGGTGCACACCCACTCTTTTTACGATGACCAACGGTTTTTTACCAACATGAGCAAATCGATACAAATATAAACATAATATGTAACAGAATATACTTCTCAGAGGCTGGGAAATCCCCTAAGTCCAGTAACCCTGTGTTGGCGTCTTCGGCGCTCGCTAGTCGGACTTCGGTTCGTGCACCCCCCCCCCCCCTTCTCAAATTTCTCGCTGACAGAACACGGCCCAGCTGAACGAGATGTTGATGGTATCGTGGCTAGTAGTTTGGCAGCTCGACAGAAACCAGAAAGCAACTGATGAGAGTCATTCTGCGGCAACCACTGACACAATTGAATGAACATTTTGTGCCCGAAGTTCTGTTTGGATCACCGTCCTTAGCACACAATCTCTCAAAAATTAGTTTGTTCTGTGACTGCAGTACACTTATACCCAAAGTACACAATTTAGAAAGTCTCATAGGATTTGGTAACGGGCTTTGTTTACTACATTAGATCCTGTAAAGCATACTGAACCTCGTGGTCCTCTCCTTGAAACCGTTTCTTCAAATCTGTGTGGGTAACTTTAGGTCTGCGTAGAAAAAGCATCTCCGTTAGATCACTATCTCAACATCAGAGATCAATGGGGAAAATTCTAGTGTACACTGTATCTACATGACTGCAATCTGTGTTGACCCATCCCACTTTTCAGTGAGTTCACTACTACCTCAATGAAATATTGACTAGGCTTTTTTTCTTCTTCTTTCTTTCTTTCTTCTTTTTTTTTTAATGAAATTTTCTAGGCTTATGGAAATGAACCAAATAACGCATTTAGGCCTATCTTTATCTTACAAGAAAAATATTTTCATTTGTTTTTCTCTGGGGAAAGTTATTTTTGCCCCACTAAGCAGCTTTCCACCCAATGGTGGAGTCGGTAATTTCAGTCGTCCGTACTCGGTGGAGGGATGTCCCACTGATATTCAACGGAGGGAAACCCGGTGGAGGAAGTTTGTTTACTGATAGATTCCGCATAGACCGTGTTAAATATAGAGCCTGGCTACCATCATTCATCCATGACGTGAACATTGAGCGGGTACTTCAGTAACATTACGAGACTTGCAGTAGCTTCATTACGTACATTCTGTTTGTTTACTTCAAACCACTTGAAAGACGAAACCAAGGAAAGCATGGTTTTGTACAATATAGTTTTTTTTTCTTTTTTTTGCAGTTTGTCTAAGACTTATTCTGTTACATCGATGGGTATAATCATTTACAGTCTACTAACCATCATTCCACACACGTTTCGGCTGTACAAATGCACTCTGATTACAGAAAAAAAGACATGTAATGGACTTCAATAGAATATAAAAAAGACCTTTCCCCCATCTCCCCATCCATCACTATTAAAAACTATCACAACAAAAAAAAAAAAAGGGAAAAAAGAAGACAAGAAATGTGCGACCGAAGTTGTAAAAGAAATATTACGTTACAGAAAAGTTCATTCATACTTAGTCGGAATCTTCAACTCCTATTGGCCAATTACAGCCAAGTAACCGTGGTTTATCCTGAGATGACCGCATGGTAATATAAACGCATAGTAATTTCAAAGTAAAACAACTGGTGGATGAATACAGTAAACCGTAGCCCGAAGGTGTTTTGTTGTCTGCTATCCTTATGTACTGTAGTGATATACAAAACAACGGTGGTACTTTGTCAATCACACACGAACATCACTGCCATGCTGTTAATCGTGCTACCTGTTCTTGGGATTTGTTCTCAATAAAAACGTGGTCATTTACATACCCAACTCTTCCTTCGGTTTTGTCTTATCAAAATCTCGCTGTGTATAAATGAACAAGGTTAATCATTGCTGGACCTGTCCTTGGCTGGAGTGCAATGCACCCTGGGCTCGTCGGGGGTGGGGGGTAGGGGTTAATGCCAATGCTCATGTGTCCTTGTGCATTGCTTGCATTGACCCGCAATCATGCACTGTCCTCCATCTGCACTGTCCAGCATTAACCTTTAATTAACACATTTGAACTGAGTATACAATTAACACAAGTGGGTAGCAAGCAGGCCGACTATGTCCACACGCCCCGTATGATTAGGTGGCCTCACACCAAATGTGCAACAAAACGTCTCAAAAGTGGGGTTGCCATGGCATTGGTTTAGGTGGCCATTACTGTTTCTTGTCCATTGACCAACAAGGGCCTTGCTACAATGATCACTAAGCAACAACTACGGTAATCGGCCCAAGGCATACCAGTTCAAGTATTAATGTTGGAGGAAACTAAAGGCAAGACTTGTCAAGATGCAACCCTCACTTGACGAAGGCCAACAGCACATACATCACCACCCCCCCCCCCCACCTGCCCCTACTCTCCCAGACGATGTAACCTCCAGAATAAGATAAATGGGTCAACAACGTCATCCTTCTATCACAATCATTCACAGTTGCCCCCCCCCCTCCCCGTGCTGTCTACATGAGACCTATTATCTTGACATCCCTGGGGCTGGCAAAAATAAGACAATTACGATGGCAATCGCATCATAAAATCACCTGAAGAATCTTGCATAAACTTGAAGTTCACATTCCAAATTGCTATTTTTATTTTGTCTTTGAAAACAGCTCCTCCTATATAAATCATATCTATGCATGTGGATATTACGTGCCCAAACTTCTGACTTCTCAGATATGAGAAACTGTATCTCAATATGAGGAACACGAGCGTAAAAAATGTTTCACAGTGCATGAACACTTCAAAAGATATGTTATCCTCTTCTTCTATCCTTCAATCACACTTTAGCGCACACTTTGTCACCGTGTGCCATTGTGCTTGGTTTAAAAGTTTGTTTGCGATGGGAAACAAATCAACAAAATTTATAAAAAAAAAAATGAAAAAAAAAATGAAAACCAAAACAGTACTGTTTATCCACAAATTCTAATGGGATCATAATCCAAATCGACTTTTCCATCTTTACAAAAATCACAAATTAAGTGTCAGAAACATACTGTATCAGTGGGCTGTACTGGACGTATCTTCAGACAATGTTTACGTGTTCTAGTCCACAATGACACTATATCCAAAACTGTACCACTGATCATAGCCTTTTATGAATGATGATCATTTCTGACTGCTTATTACTTACTCCCATAAACGGAGTGGAATCAAAGAGATTTGCTGGCTTTTGGCACCAAATTAGGAATTGTCACATAAACAGAAGTATTTTTTTTAAAAAAAAAAAAGTCTGACCAAAAGGGTTGACATGCATAAATTGTACTCGTTTGACCTTAAGCAGCCTCGATTCTCTTAGTGCAAGACAGCGACAGCTGGAGAATGAAGCTGTTTAACAACATTGTTTAACGACTGGCTTTGACGTTCTTCGTCTTTTCAAGCCGTCATCTGTTGCACAAAGATTTGTTAAAAAAAAAACTACTACTACAGGATCAATATTTTAAATTATATATTACATATTTTGTTTTGAACTGTTCTCTACAAAATCTGTTTAAGTACTACTAGTTAGTTCTAATGATGAGTTCTACATCCACTACATTCCTGGTGCTTGTAAAAACTTCAATCAATTGAAAACTTCCACTTTTTTTCCTCTCTTGGAGAAGTTTTGAGTTAAGATATTACAAATGTGGAATTATTGCTTTTGCATGCTTCACTGTCGGATTGTCCTGTGACCCAGTCACTTTGGAAAGTGTGACACTCATGTGGAGCTTCTCTTTTCTTTTCTCATTAGTATCGAACATACATGTGTCGTGACTGCGAACATGTAAAAATGTACCCAATTAAAAAAGAATTTGACTTACAAGATTTTCTATCAGAAAGTTTTAAATTTGAATCTCATACAAAACAACTATTTTGGGATCTTTGTGGGATATCAAAAAGAAAAATGAGAAAAAAAAAGAAAAACCCTCTTTGAGGATTCAAAACAAGATGGAACAGAAGTACAAAACAGCATTGTAAACAAGAAAGGATAAAGCTAAAAATTGTCACATCATTTTTGAAGTGAGAGGATGGATGTCTTTGCCTCGTTTCCTTGACAATCCCCCCCCAAAAAAATCACCTATTTAGAACTCCCCTTACCATTTCCTTAACCCTAACCCTTTCCCTGAAAAAATTATCAGAGCGTAGTCGTCCCAGGAGGAATCCTCCGAGTTGTAAATTGTTCTGGGATGGAATTGTCCCGGGAAGGTTGTCCTAAGGGGAATTTTCTGGGCAAAAATTGTACGGCAGGGGTCGCCCGGGTCACGCTTTGCCTCACCACGACCTGTTCCCCTTTTCATTCTCACCCTGTCACTACTAACATCCAGGCAAACGTCCGAGGGTCAGACCAGTAAGTCTTGAGGGGGAAAACCAGAGAAACAAACCAGTGAGTCCAGACGTGGCGTCTCCTGGACAATGCAAAATTGATTAAATCTGCTGTGACAGCAAACATGTCCTTCACAATGTGATCACAGAAGTCACGCACAGTTTCAGAGTCAATGTGTCACATTTTTCCTGAATATATCCCCAGTGACACCGTCACCTTCACCACTACACCATTTTTGACATTTCAATGGATTTGACGTGGCAATGCATACAACTATTATGTAGATAAGTCTGCAATGATTTGCATTCAACGTGGCATGGTATCAACCCATCGCTGCTACTTCCCTCTATCTTAGATGGTGGGGGGAGGGGAGGGAGAGGTAGATGGGGGTTAGGTTCTTGATTAATTCCCCTCAATGTCGAAAGACGCCGTCATATCTCCTGAAGCCATCACAGAATTTGTTGACAGGACTGGTGTTTCATTCATGACCCATCTCACCACAGTAACTATACCAACTTACCTTCTTGCATTGTACAAACTGTCAAATGTTTCGATGTAATAAAAATAGTTGTTTTTACTTTAACATACTTAGCAGATTCTACAACTTTAACCTTAATGAAACGTCTATACTTATTGCACATATTCTAGTTAAAAGCAAAATAATTGTCTGTAGCATATTATCGACCACATGAGTTCGGCACAGTCTGCCGAGGCAGAAAACGATTCAGAGAGTAAAGAGGGCCAGTTACAACTTTCTGCAGCATTTCTCAACAAAAGGAGGGTTAACAAATGTCCAAGGGCCTCAAAACATCGGGGGGAGGGCCAAAAATTGGTGGAATTATGCATAATATTTTCTGTACACAAAAATACTGAAAACTTTGTAAGTTACAAAGATGAAGAATTTACATTATTGATTCAGAACCAGGTAGTTTCTAGAGAGCACCATATAGGTATTGCTCAAACACACTGTTGTTCGAGCATTCTTCTTCACCAAAAATGCCCACAGTATTTACATGTAAATTCCTGACAAAAGTATGAATATCTTCTCTGCAAGCTCCTGACAAATGTTTGAATATTTGATTCACAAACTCACATGCTTCGCAAATCTTAATCTTGAAGAAGTATGAGTCTGGCTGAGGACTTATCAACATAGAATACACATTCTTTTCTCACCTTGATAGTTCTTATACGACCAGTTAAGACAGCCTCATTCCTATATTACAACAAAGCAGACAAAATGTATGTACAGCATCATCTGGGTTTACAACCGTTTACAACAGTTTCCTTGCATCCCATACGAATACATATATGTAGCAACCCACACACCAAGTATGAAATCAGTCACAGTTACTGTTCTCAAGATATCGTGTCTACAAGGTTTCTACATTTTGACCTCTGGTGACCTCAAATGATCTTTGACCTCCACCAAAACGAACACACCAAGTATGAGATTAGTCAAGACTATCCGTCTTGAGATTTTGTGTTTACAAAAAGCGTCACATACACAATTACACACACACACGACATCACATTGATTCCTTGTCTCTTTGTCAAGGAATCAAAAATTGGAGTTTCGACTGTAAAAGGTCAAAATTCCTCTTACAGGATTTCACGTTAAAAATGTTTACAAAAGTTGAAATTTCTCTTTCTCCTCGAAAAGTGAACTTTTTTGACATGTTTAAGACTTTTTCCTGTAAATAGTCACACTTTGACTTTTTCTCCAAAACACAAAAATTTTGTGTCCTTCTCCAAAAGTCGAAATTCTGACTTTTAAACAAGAAATTTTGACTGTTTTTCGGGTAAGGTCAAAATTTTGACTCCATGCACTCAAAATTATGACTTCTTAAGGTCCAAATTTGATTTCCTTTGAAGAAAAAGTAAATATTTTCAATTTATGAAGTTGAAAATTCCACTTCTGAGGGTTCTTTATTAACCATGTCCCTTACAAACCACAATAAGAATCAGTCAAGAGGGTGAAATAATATCATTATTCTGTCATGTACAGTAACCAACTGCCAGCAGTGAGCCAAAAAAAAATTAGAAACAAGTGCAAAACCTATTTACCTGTCAGATTTGCAGATTAAACATGGAATTCATTATGCAACCTAATGATCAATTGAAACCATATGCAAATAACCAGTTTGACACCATGGCAACAATTCACAGCAGTAAGCACTGTGGTTTGGACAATGTTACCACGACAACCATGGTCGCCCTGTTAAATAGAATCCATCGACTTCAGATTATCTGACAAACATGGAATACACCTGATCAGCATGACCTCAAACTGATTACAAATCCTACCACAAGAAATAAAACGAAAAAGCCACAAGGTATAAATTTATAATTTCTTCAGTTCTTTCTTCATGGCTCCTGATGTCTGTTTCATGTGGTACCACTGCCTCATTAATGTACTCAATAAATTGCCTACCAGACCTATACCTCTAGAGAAGCAACTGGTGGAACACAAAGGAAGATTGATAATACGTAGGGTGCACAGCTTTCTCCGACCACTATGGCAAGTTCTCTGACTCTGCGTAGCAATGAAAGACTTCGGGAGAGCAGTTCAAAACAAAAGCGGGTGTTGACCCTGAAGAATATTGCTGGCCACTGTCTACTGCTGGCTGCACAAACACACGACTGCCATCCTCGCCTTCATTCTGTCTTAGGCGACGGAGACCCCATCACTTGAACAACCACTCCTGTCTTTCATCCGAGGAGCAAATATCTAACACCCCTATCACTTTTCCGTCCACTTCTGTAGCAGCGAGGCACTCTCCAGAAGCCTTGTGGTAAATTTTCTGGAACAAAAACAAATGTGATGCAATGTGTTTAATATTAAAGAGGTGGATGTGGATTGCGGGCATTTTGCAAGGACACATCACGCAAAATGCAGCACAAGCTGTTCTTTCAACAAAGAACTGTAAGAATGTCGAACTTACTCGAGCAAAACCATTCAAAGAAAAACTGACAACATTGTTTGATAAATGATGTCAATGCAGACTAGACTCTGCTTACGATCCTTCTGCGTAACATTTGCAGATCCCCACGGATCACTCTACAGCCCTACTTTGGCACTGGGAAGAATTTATGAGTACTTTTCAGGTGCTAAAAGCGCATTCCAACGTGAGCACTGAGCGTAGAGACTGTCACCAGAAATGTATTTTCTCTTTTTTCGTTAACATATTGCATTCATTACCGAATGCAACATGACATTGACATAAGGGTAGGGATGCGAGTGAAAGAGCATACATGAATGAGCAGTTAAAGAATAAAGTAAAAAAAAAAGTGGAGGAAGGGAGCTTACCTTATCCATTAAGATCCATTCCTGGTTGCCTTTCATACTGTGACATTTTCTCATCACCAGTGAAGTGGAGAAATCTTCTCTCAGGGAGAGACAGAGCAAATTACTGAGGCGCAGCTCGTTGTTGGAGGACTGGTACCACATCTACCAAGAGAATCGAAAATGGGAGTGACAGTGACCAGTGAAAACATCTAAACCAGCCCCAAATCAGTGCCCCCCACCACCCCCCCCCCATTACCTCAATTATCATTCATGCACAATAGAGATATTTGAGATGTTTCATGACATTTGAAGGGGCACTTTTAAAGTAGGAGGGGAAAACTTTTGCAGGATTTCATAAAATGGGCCACAGGGCCCACAAAGAACCCTGGACCACGAATTCAAGTACACCCTAAGATAACCGCTAACAGAGTATCATCATACCAAACCATGAACATTGTACAAGAGACTCTGTAGGAGAAGCATTTTGCAGGCTTTCATAAAATGGGCCATAGGGTCCACATGGGGCCTTGGATTAAAAATCCCTGAACACCCTGAAGGTACCACTAGTAGAGTATTAATGTGACAAACCATCAATATTGTGCAAGAGAATCTGTGAAAGGAGAAGCATTTTGGATAACTTCAGACAGACGGATGGACAGGCAGACAGAGCGATGCCGCACCATTACAATAGCTCCCACCAGCCAGCTGGTGTGAGCTACATATGAAAATTCTGCAACCTTTGACTTTAACTAGAGTCTAGTGGCAGTGTGGTCGGGGGGGGGCCACGATCCCCTGCCAGCAGCAATTTATTTTGAAAGTGCCACAATAGTAAAGAGGCACCTGTAAAAAAGATTTCCAGCTATCTAGGGGGTATCTTCATCCAAATATTTTCTGGTACGCTCTCCCCTGACTGATGTGAGGCTCCACTTAGATCTTCCTGCAGTTCTAGCTGGAATGTTAGTGATTTGAGACTCAGTCCCCAGGCTCAGAAACGATGCACCACCGCTACTAGAGGCTGTATCTAGTGACCGGTTTTTGTGGCTAAGTCGTCATAATGCAACTCCAGTATTCGTGCACGATGATGCAAACCTTCAAAAAGGAGGCAAAAAATGAGCAGAATACGCTTTCACCCTTAAAAATATCTTTAAAGCTGCATCCGATGTGGTAGCCCGACAAACGGACCTCACCTGTTTTTTGCTGGCGATGTCACATTCCTGAAGGGTCAAGCCTGCTTCTTTGATGGTGGGGTCACCCTCAGTCCCCAAGCACACATGATAGAAGACATTACTCAACTGAAGCGGGTGAAAAAGAGAAAAAAGACGTTACAAAAGTGAGATGTTACAAACTTCAATAGGTGACAGGCTTTTAGTTGATGCAACTCTGGCCATTTACTTGCACTGCAATAGCAATTTAATGAATGGTGTTCAATACATCTGAGATGTTTTGCTGTCTCTTGTAAAACATGGCTAAATCTTGAAGTAATAATACTCCGTGGAATCTGGTGAGCAGTTGTCTACCCTCTTTATATTCACTTTTAGACAACAAGGAAGAAGTTGAGCAGGAAACACGACGGGGTCAAAAATTATCCTACCGTAAAACCATGCCGGAACTAAAGCAATCGATCACAAAACGTGTGTATGAAGGATGAACGGCAAACTGTTCGTCCTATTTCTCGTGAATCCCACTTAACGTTAGTTCAAGGGACAATCCCTCCCAACTTTGAAAAAGGTAGCACAAACACTGGTTTCAAGTGGTTAAATAACTCATGAGAGATTTAAACACACTGGTCAATACTTAAACTTAGTGTGCATGTGGTGTGGGATCTCAGCTGTATCATGTAACGAGAGAGCAAGGGCAATGTGGTTCCTTTCTCAGATGTGTGGTATTTCAAGTAAATTATGAATTACAAGGAGCATTTTGCATTATTTTGTACAATAGCCCATATGGCCCATTTCTGAACATGAACCCTCACTTTTGTAACGTAAAATCTGTGGAGAAAGAAAGATATTTCATGCTTTCATGAAATGGCCCATTTCGGACATTGGACCCCAAACATGACAAACATGCACCTACATGGAACCGCTTCCATAGCACTAACGTGACCAACCATCAATAGTGTTACAAGCAATCTGTAAGAAAAGAAGTATTTTGCATGATTTCAGAACAGCCCAAGGGCACTTTGGTTCATTGTACTTGGAATATACATACCCTTAAATGGTATGCTGGAGTTCATAAATATCAGAGATACCATTTCAATTAATGCAATGAATTGAAGATGTTGATTCCTGCAATATACAGCAATATCCCATTCATTTTACAAAGCACAAAAAGCTGTGAATCTTTCATTTAAAGCCCTAAAGAAGGGGTTCAGCAAATTGCAATAAGGCTTATCACATCTATGCCCCTTTAAAGTCCACCCAACAATGACAGCATATGCCCTGGAGGGACTCCTGTTGTCTCATTTCCACTGGTAAGAACACCAACTGACTTATTTGCTTTCACTGTGTCTTACCCTGCTTGCTAATTGAAAGCCATTTACATGAATGCACACATCAGCACTGGAGCATGAGGACGTAAACTGATCCAGCCAAAACTTGTCTGGTGTAACCACCCACAGTACTGCCAACAGCACTGCTGCTTCTTCACTTGACCATGAAACTGCTACCTCACACACTACTTCCATGATTCACTTAAGGGGGACTGATGAAACATATAAGCATCCATAGCATCACAAGGTTTTCAGGGTTTTAGACTTTTGCCCCCAGTGTCCCCCAAAGGACCTTTGACCTCCACCCAAAACAGTACGGCACACCTTCTCAAATTGGCAAATCTATCTATTAAGTTTGACATTCATCCCACTTTCTCCTATTGAGTAAGAGAGCACCCAAGCAAGTTTCACAGAAACAGAGTTTTGCCCCCAGTGTCCCCAGATGACTTTTGACCTCCACCAAAAAACAATAGGGCAAACCTTCTCAGTATGGTAAACCTACATTCCAAGTTTGACTTTCATCACTTTCCCTATCGAGTTAGAGTGTACCTAAGCAAGTGTCACAGATGCACACACGAAAACCTGACTGCATAGGTTCCTTTGCTGAGGCAAGGGACCAAAAATGTTGTAGACAAACAGGAAGCCCAAAGCTTGGCTTCATGAATGAGACCATTCATTCACCTCACAAAGTCTGTCAGTCAGGTTACGGAATATAAATGACTGCTGCAGAAAAAGATCAATGGTACTTACCAAACCTTTCCGAATCGGCGCGGACTCTGGTCGTCGTACGAACTCTTGTCGCTTTACGCCTAGGGCCTTGTGGTCGGTGTCCTTGGGGAGCCTCAGCTCTGGATAAACGTTTTCGTGGTACCACCTGAAAGGTTTGCAGTTCAGTTTCTCCCTCAGGGCTACTCTTGAAGAGATGTCCCCTATGTCGACGTCCTTGTCTTTGATATGAGGTGAGATGTATTGCTGCCAGATTCAAAAAAGTAATTGACCATGGAAGAAATGGAGATGACTTTGTTTTGTGCAGAACTTATTCTCCGCAATCCATTATCTACACACCTTTAACCATCCCCCTTTCCGTCCTCTCATTGGGCCCCCCCCCAAATCCTTCACAGTCCCCCATGCTAATTTCTGTCTTCTCTTCCTTTTTCTAAAGTTGATTAGATTTCCATTTTGAAAAAGGTTTCTCACATACAAAGCTTGAAATGTGTAACATAAATGGAGTCTTGCAACTCACTTTAATGACATGATAGCCTATTGTTCTGAAATGATTGAGAAACGCTGAAATAGCTACACATTTGGATACTTTCAATTTTGCACACAATTTTTTTTTTTTTTGTCTTCTCAATTTTTCGTGTTGTCTGTGGTGTAGGATTATCTTCCACGATTCTTTCAGTTTTCCTGCAAACAATGGAACAGGTTTAACATCCTCTGAACATTTTTAATATTAATATGACTGGCATTCATCTACATTTCTATATACTTTTAATGATTTCTCATCTTTATCTTTTTCTGATAGCGTCACAGGAATTTTCCCAAAGCAGGCCACATCCTCACCCAGTATTCACCTAGATGGCAACTGACAATTCTCCGGTCATCGTACCTATTTCCCACCCACATCGTAGAGCAAGTCAAATTGTATCCTTGACCAGGCATTGATTTAAACTTGAAGCAATTTAAACATGTTTGGCGATCAGTTACATCTCTGTTCACTCATAAACGTTAGAAGCCATATCATATTCTTATGGGGTATTCAATGACAATTGGCTGGTGTTTTCAGGTGCGAATCAAATAAAAAGTTGAGGTTCTCGACCCAAGGGGTGAATGGGGTAGTCTGAGGACGGGGCAGCGATTAAGAGAGCCAGATTTCCAGTCTGGATCTGCCTATCAGATGAACTACTACTGAGACATATGTAGGTGTCAAACTGCGATACCACATTTTTCAAGGAAAAATGACCTCCCTTATCACGTTAAGGTTGATGGGCGCAATGCAGGGTATGATCAGGGGTGAATCTGCTCTGCATCTAGACACAAAGGGTTGAGGAAGCTTTCGGCTATGCATCGTCTTCTGTTTCAAAATTGCAGAGATGTCAAAAAACAAACCCCGTCCTCACCTGGTAATCGTCCATCCACACCCTGGCTACTCTCAGTGAGTTTTTGGCCATCGTGTCTTTCGCCGATCCGTAGGGACGTCTCTTCCGGAAGACATGCCCGACTCTGGAGCACGGGTGGATCTCCAGGGTTCCTCCACATTGCCATATCTAGGATGAAGGAGGATCACAACAGAGACACATCTATCACTGGTAATTTGGTAAACTACTTTCAAGACAAAAATCTTTTTTGACAAATACATATTACTGCCCAGTTTTGAATTTTAGTACTTAAAGCTATTCCAACGGATAACTAACACAGAAAATGAGATGCTCTTTTTCAAAGAGTTAGATATCCTGCCAAAACTTGCATCATTTATTTTATTTCCAGGTTCCTGTACCATGAACACACTTACATTGTGCTGTTTGCAAATTTATTGCAACCTTTCGAGACATGTTTCAGACAATATAAATTAGATATTACTTTGATTCAAATAACAACCAAAATTTGGTCGTCTGAAGGAAAACAGCGTAACAAAGTTTGGCAGCACTGTAGTTATTCTGGGCGTCTCAGATGCAAGGACTATCAGTAAGTTTACTCACTCTTCCATGATGTCACAATTTCCTCCATCTTAACTCTTCATCATACGGTCCACAAATCCATCCTTCTTCGTAGACAATTATTTGAGTCTATTTTTTTCTCCCTTACTTGTTTAAAGAACACCACCCCTCCGCCACTAGCTCAGCCCACTTGTTGAGATAATTTCCACTTATTCCGGTAATTCCGATACCATATTCATATTGTTTACTACTGCTGTAATTAGAACAAAAACTACCATGCAATGAAACATGTAAAATGGCCTTCATCTGCAGACAAGTTTAGGTCTTCTGGATAGAAGTTTTTCACCCACCACTTACATGCAGTTGCCTCCACTTGTCGCAGAAAGTCTTCTTATCTATTTTATTTACCAATCATAACTGACGTTATCAATAAACTGAATTAACATGAAAGCAATCATAGCATCTACATCAAACGTATCAGTAGCTTTCTAATTTCAACAGTTGGTAATTAGTGCAACTAGAAAGTGGACATCTCTTGACAGTTGTGATAAAATTATACCTTTTTTGATATAAAAACACTTCACATACCCTGAATGAAATTTCTAGGTTTTCCCCTCCCCAGATCTCCAATCCGGGGTCGTAGCCTCCGAGCTCATCGAAGTAATCCTTCCTCATCGCAAACAGCCCTCCGGCCATGGTCGGAGACCTGACGACACAAGAAGAAAGACTGCACAGTCGGACTGGAAATAATACGGAGGACATTAGAAAGGAAATTCCGACAGCTGACAAAGTGAAAATCACGCACTTAATGAAAAAGTACTGGCACTTTGGTTGGAAAACCCATGGAGAAAATTTAGGGTCTGTCAATTTTGATTTTTTGGCAAAAAGATTCACCTTCACATTAAAACCAACATTGGCAAGGCCAGGGGTGGGTTTTTCAAAATGCAGTTCTGTTGAAATGTCTGCTCTGTTTCCAACCTAATCTGAAATAAGACATTTACCATAAGAGAGATGGCTGAATGGGACAAAATGGTCGGTACACAACAAGTGTAATACAAATTACATTGGGGAATAATTAATCTTGTATTGCAAAACAATTCACCACCCAAAGTGGTCACATTTCCAAGCAACATGCCAAACATGCTTAGCAGATGTTTACTTGTGATTGCAGGATATTTCAGATGCAGGGCTGAACATTAAGAATTGCCCATTGTCTGGGACAAGTAAAAATCTTACCAGGGCAATGTTTAGGGGTTAGGATCGAGCATCTGGTTAATAATCCAAGTTGTCAGCCACAATGAAGAATTTACTGACCTTTTACAAGAACATTAAATCAAACTGTTATTGCACACCAAAAACAATCTTTAAACATCATTTCTTTTAGTTTTAAAAATATTTTGTAGCGGGCATGGCTCCACGAAAAGTAGAGTTGAGTCACAACTCCTGGAGAGGAGTCGTGAATCTGAGAAGTGGAGAGGGGTAACCCTCCCAAACCCACTGACGACCCACCTGATTGCATTCGCAGCATGCTCTTTCCCGACTTTCATGCTGTCTGGGACAGGTATCCACTGAAAGTTGAGCCCCCAGTTGAACCCCCCTCGAACCATGGGAGAGGCCTGGTACTCAAAGGAGTCGCTGTTTATGATGTCAATGATGGGGCACACCACCGTGTGAGGATTGTCATGGATACGGTCCAACAACGGTTCCAGCCATTCGATGTTGACCTGTTCATGAAAAAAGAGAAGCTATTAAAGTTGGTTGCCGTCAATATTTAAACACTAAACCGACAAAAAAAAAATGTAGTATACATTCTAGATTGCCACCGTGCAAATGGAGGAGAAACAACAAATACTGCAAACTGGTTCCATTTCATTCGGCCAGGGTTGTGATGCTGCAACTTTCAATTGCTTGTCTCTGATGTTTAACATTGCTGAAAAATAAAAGTCACTTCTACCGAACATCTATCTCAAATACTTCACTTATGTGCATATTACCCCAACAGCAAAGGCAGAACTATTTCACACGTTGAGGCAGTCTTGCAGAAGCTGTGCAAACCTTTTCGACACTTGATAACTGAAATGGTCTTGTTAGAGTACTTTTTGTCGGAAATCAAAACATAAACCATCTTGATCAAAGCAACGAAAAAATTCCAACAGGTATTACTGTACCTCGCAGTGACTGTCAAGGAACATCAGCACCTCTCCTGTTGCATAGGAGGCTCCCCTATTTCTCGCTCTGATCAATCCCTCTCTTTTCTTGCTGTGGTATAATGAAACAAGAGACGGGAGCTGGTCTCTGACGTAGATGTCCAACGGCTCTTTCAGGTGTGCTGAAAAGTATCGTCGAAAGAGATTTTTCTTTTTTAAATATTTACATGACAGTGTTGTCCTCAATTTTCCAAATCTCAGTCTGGGAGGAAAGCACGAGAAAGAAGGTTACGGCTCAAAATCGGTGAAAAGGGGATACTTGAGTGAAAAGTCGACCGGCACTTTCGAATGGTAACTCCAGTGGGAGGAGCTATTCCAGATAGGATATGGGGGGGGCATTATATTAGGGGAAGTGTCATAGATTAACAGTTAACTTCGAGATGGTAATGAGAAGTGCAATGATGTTGAACGCAGGTACTGCGAATGAGGAGCGAAGTAAATTCACAAGGCAATAAAAACAATTCTTTACACAAACAAAAACATGTCCTGTTTTATTTAAGACTTGCATACCTAACTATAGGCTATAGAACTTAAAATCAGTTTTACATGAAACTCAAGAACCTCACCGAGTTCGCTGAAGTCATCGACGAGGATGATTTCATGGAGGAGACGTTTTGGAGTCCTGTCCAGGACGCTGTGTATCGTACGCAGGAGTGTTGACCAAGCCTCATTGTAGAAGCATATGATCACGCTCGTCTTCAGGACCTCCTCGGAGAATGATTTATATTTACATCTGAGAAGGAAATTACGAGGAAAATCAATATAATTTATGCAAAAGGCATAGAATCACAGATGTACTGTACGTGTCAGAATAAAATGCAAATTTACAGTATGGTAGTTTGTGAATGTGGAGTCTACACTGAATAAATAACAATTTTTGAAAAATCTTCAATCGGTGGTGTTCTATTAGCATTGTCATTTATGTTGGTCACTCTACAAGAGTTACTCTCAAGAGTTTATTTTGCACTTTTTATGCACAAATGGCATGGTAGCCTTATGGTTTCGAGTGGCATTTTACGTAGGCTACAGCTGCAATAAAGTTTCCATGTTCGTCCACAATGGCATAACCGTATTGTCCCTCCTGTAATTTGAGTGCCCGTCTCGTTCGCTACCAGTTGCTTGTACTTACAGTAGTTCAGCCAATGATGCCATCACAAGAGACTACTTCACATTTCAAAACTCACCGAAGAACGCTATACTGTGCCTTTAACACTACAGTATATTATTGAGTACTGTAGATGAACAGTAGCTACCACAGTACTTTACAGGAAGTGTATACTGTACTTGCACTGCCACAGTCTCTCTCTCTCTCTCGAAGCAAGAATATCTGGGAGGATTTTAACCCACAAATCCTTGAAAAAGAATGACAAACTGTGTGCATTTCAAACATATTTCTGTGCACAGGTGTAGTTTATTATAGGGCAAATTATAGGGACAACTTGATGCTGCACTGAAACATTCAAGTAATTTATCATCAAGACCTCCACATTGTGGTTCCCTACAGGCACAGTGCAAGGTTAAGTGAGTACATGACTGCACCATATATAGGTATCTGTACACCTAGTGTACAGAGTACAAAGTGTTGCCAGAGGCAAGTGTCCCCAAACAACCTGCTGAATTGAAATTCACCAAACAGATCAATTCGTAAATACTTTGGTCTGAAGTAAACCACATGTTGGTAAGTTTTAAAGTCAGATGAATGCTCACCCCAAACTATTGTGAAACAAAATACCACCACCAGCATCAACAACCAAAAAAGAATGGCATACACCGAACACATCTAAAATGAAAGAGGCTTGTGCTTCTGTACTGTTACACACTGTGTACTGTGTACATCAGTAACAAAGGAACAGAACATTTCAAGGTTTCCCTGTCATCAATTGCGAAATCTTACAAGACCTGCAGGCCCTTTAGTGCTTAAAAGGTAAATAGGTCACTGAATGAAGTCACTGTACTTCTTGGAAGTCAACCTTTGATATATATCCTGTACTGTATAATATCCAATAGTACAGTATGAGTATTAGCCACTAATCAGCGTACAGAATACAGAATTAAAAGCGATGAACCAAGACAAGGCCCTGCAGTGTACTGCGCAATCAGCTGTCTTGGTGCAGTAGGGCTATAGTTACAGAATGTACCAAAAGTACAGTATCTATTTTGGAGTTCGAAACAACTAAAACATCACAAAAATTCGTTGTACTGTAGTTTCAATGCATTCTGAAATGCAGCAAAAAGGAAAAGAAAGATACATCTACTGAAAAGTTTAGAGCTGCAACATCTTAGACCACAGTGTCAACACTGAATATGTCAGCATGGTTCAGACTTGAGGAACACATGGGGGTCAACACTCAACACTAAAATTAGGAGCATTTACAGTAAGAAGAAGCAGTTACTGTACAGTACTTACAAGCTGTTTCTCGTGTCTGTTATATTCCGATGTAGCCCTATTCTCTCGCTGACGAGTTCGTTGAAAGCGTGTTTTCTCATCCCTTCCTCCCGCATCAACTTCTCCTCGGGATTGTGGATGATCCCCTGTTCCTCTTTAAATGTCTCTCCTGCTTCTTCGTCTTTCCCCTGGATTACTGGTAACTTTCTGTCGCGTTTGAGAAAGTTATTTTTGCTCCTCTTCAGTTTGTCCAGGACTCCTTCATCGTTCCATTCGTCATTATTGCCTAATATTTCATTTCTGTTTCTGCGGTCTGCGAAAGCCTGAACATCGTCCTTGCCGTCGATGATGACCTTTTGACGGTTGTACTTTGATTTGAGGTGTTTGGCCGACTTCTGGGCCCCGAAAGGAGGCACGCCACCGATCCTATCTTGTGACTGAGATACCTCCCGATAGAACATGAAAAAAACCGAGATCCATAACAGGGTCGAGACGATCACTCCTCCGAAGAATGCTCTCATGCGAAACTTCATCTTTTCCAGACTGCTGTATACAGCTGTTCTTAGTGTCACTACAAATGACAAGTCTGATAGTTATTCCTTGATCGGGGAGTTGTGGAAAAAGACATCTTTTCTGTACAGAGTTCAAAAGATAACTGCACTGTGTATGCTTTCTGCAGTTTGGGGCATAACTATGAATAATACATTTTCTTTGAGGGGGAGGGGTGTGGAGATGCAAATATTTTGTTTTTTTAAGGGGGGTGGTATACAAATGGTAGGAATTCCTTCTCACAAAGTCCAAATTGTAAAAGAGGCAATCCAAGTTTTATTGAGTGTCTTGCTGGTATCAGGACAGAGCTATCAGGCAGCTGCAAAATACAAAATATGCCACCAAATTGAACGTCAAAATATAGGCAGGAATATTTAACTTGTACAAATGTACAGAAATTATATCCATTTTTCCATCTACTGGTGATGAATCAGGGCACAAAGACTATTGTTCATACAAAATCAACAATTACTCCATGGCACCAGGTATTTGAGAGGACTGATGGAACAATCTGATCTCTCCCAACGACGATGGAAATCTGAATCAAATCCCCCACAAATATTTAGATGCCAGTAAAACCAAAACTTAAGAGCCACAATCTACCATGAATAGGAACACCTTCCTCACGAGTAGAAGCTCATCCTGGCCATTTATGACAGTTTCACACTCAAGGAGGCAAATGTTATGCTGACTTTCAATTGCACTTCCTTGATAACAGATTCATTTTCATTTTTCAATGATCCAAAGTTTGCAACAATATGATGAAACCTACTGTACTCCATATTAGCAGGGTGGCAGCCTAGTTTCTATAACAAAAGAGTAAAGAATGAAATTGATTGCACTGTAGTTCTGCGATTGTTATCGAGAGAATTTCAAACTACACAGGAGTTTCATTTTGGATGAGTCCTTACAAGATTAGCCTACCTGCTTCATCACAGTTAGAGTAAGTAATTTGGAAAGCACTGGTTGCAAAACTAGCTGCATAATTTGTTTGTAGTAAAGTTATTCATTCATTATATCGATTTGGTACAACATAGGCAAAAACGAGTAAAGCTACGACATGAACACATGATGGTACCCACAGAGTAAGGTATGAAGTTGATTACAGGCTTACTCTGACATGAATTCCTTAACCTACAGTAAAGCTTTCAATTGAATAAACATATTTCCCTAATAACAATTTTTGCTGACAACATGTCAAAATGATGTACAACCTAACCCTCAGCTGTGTTCAAACACAAAATGTTAGAAGCTGCCGCTCATGTTGCAAGCAACATTATGCATTGCAGTTTGCATGTTTCAAATGTCAGGAAAGCATGGATGTATTCACCCACCTGAGCAAATGTACATGACAGGCATAATAAACATACATTGGCAGTTCTGCAATTTTTGTTATTTCATTTGGCAGTCCAAGGACACCTACTGTACCATGTAAAATTTGGACAGCCTTTTCCAAATTCAATTGCAAAGGTTTTGTGTTGTCAGCAGTGATGGAAGGGAGTGGAAATAAACATTAATGGTGACTGTTTATGACTGACTTTCAACATCCAGAGTCAATTTTCATTAGGGCTGAGTCACGTAGCAAAAATTTGGGACTGGGTTCATGGTTAGGAAGCAAGTACCCAAAACAGAATTACTCTAAATTGTGACCTAGCCATGAATAAATGGAAACACAAAGATCTACACATCTACTGAAGCAAATGTAACATTGGTAGACACATAGCGCTACCACAAGTTTGCAAACCCTCAACACAGTCATCTTTATATAAATTCAAACCTTGTGGAAATATTGAATGCCATTGAGATTGATAAACAACAAAATTATCATTCAAATTTACGTTTCTTTACAGTAACAACAATGATCAACTCTTCTTTCAGATCCCATGAGATATACTATCACTGAGGTGGTTAGGCTACTGTATTTGCTTCACTTTACCATGTTAGGATATGATCCTTGTAAAGTTTCAGAAGACTTCACATGATCTTTTCTACTTCTATTCACTACAAATGTTGGCACATCTTAACCCCAAAAATGTACGTACAGGAAGGTAATACAGTTTGGTTTACATGACACTTGTGACAATTTGTGAGGAGTTTAAGTTTCAATGCAATATCAATGACTTTTCTCTGATTGAACTTCACCTTGCTGAATTGTTTGCATTTCCACGTAATGCTGCAATGCTGCACTGTTAATGCACTGCAAAGATTCTACAGTGCCTTGCAATTTCGAAGCTGCAGAATCTTTGATTTATCTCTATCACAAGGAACTTCATGAAATGTACGCTTTCTTAATCACAGTAATTCACAGACTTTTGAGAGTCCAAAAGACTGTAGTCTTGTTACAGACAGCTCTGATAAAGCAACTTAAAGGCTGTATTGCATCACCCTAAGCTATATTTTTACCTCCCTGAAAGGAAAATTCTCAACTGGTTCTACGTTACAGTACTCTTAGATTGCCAGTAAATTCGAAAGATGCATAGCAGCTCGTATTACACATCGTACACAGGGAGAAATGTAAGACAGGCTGAGGGAGGGACTAGAGGTAGGTGGTTGGGAGAATTGGAACTGTCTGGGGTGATGCATTACAGCCTTTAAGAAAAGGCGGTAGACCACCACAATAACAGGTAGACTGTGTCTGCAATTTCTCAATTAGACCTAATGAGACAAATATGGCAAACATCTATGGCAAAATGCTGACAATTTAAATTGCTAAATTGCTTCAAATATTTCCACCTACTGAATTGTGTTTGAACATTTGGCAGTCGCACACTAACCTTCCAAAAGATCTTAAGGTTTGCGTGAGGTACAGCAGTGCTGTCACAACATCAGCAAAAAATGTATTGTATACATCGACACTGTACATGTCGCAATAAAATATTTGTGATAATAGATGTATCACAATACAGTACTTGAAAAGAAAATCAGTGACAGTCTTGACAACCTCCAGGAATATTGACTAGGTCAAAACTTTGAACATTAATATGCATACTGTATATACATGAGTCTATAAAGTTGAAATGAAGAAAAATATCACTTTCTGTCATTTACTTTTCCATGTATGAATTATTACTACATCATTTTTTTCTGCTCTAGACTTTGTTTTGTAGACAATGAACCTTACAAAATGTTTACCACTGTAAAGAAACGAAATGAGAAAAAAGGGAACTAGATTAGGAAATCTTATTACTTTACATAGATTTTACTTTTTCTTATTATATTGTGAGACATGCAAGAGAGTAACTTTTGGTATCATGAAGAAAGAGCAAAAAACCATAAGGTCACCTGCATACTACTGTAAGTGGAGGGTCAGCACGGAGTGTAGCCTGCTGGAAAACTTTTCACCAAAAAGGACATTCCACATCACTGGAAATTCACACTGAAAAAGTTTTAAGTTCTCATGCTTCAGTCCTACTGCACACCAGTTGCTCAAATTTTCAATTGCACACCAACATTGACCAGCTGTCAGTGTAGGGTAGAGTCTAAGGAGAAGGGATATACTCCTCCCCTTTGGAAAATCTTTGCCTTTAGTTGCAAAGGAACTCTTTTCTATCAGGTACTGTGCAGTGATGTTCTTACTGTATGCTGCAAACACTTGTTATTTTTTTAAAGAAAAGGAAAGTATGTATTCATATCATGGAACTTCACACAATAACAGCGACGGCTGAGTCTAAACATAAATAGTAGTATATGCAGAGAAAGAAAGCTGCACACAAGATCAACAAAAGCAATACAAGCAGAATCTGCATGCAACCAGTCACTTCTTAGATGATTAAGTTCACTCATGAATGATACTACATTTTACTACAGGTTTACATACAAAATGGCATTCTCCTCCAGACTACGTAGGCCTTATTATAAAAGTTAGAACTAGAGGCTAGGCCCCTAGACAAAAGACCTACACAGACTTAGGTTAGGCCTACAGTAGATAAGGTTCTATTTAAAGTTCTCCCAAACGATAGATGGCAGATTCCCAAAGAAAATTTTCACACATACCTAGGCATAGCCTAGGCCTAACTGTTACTTAATACTAGGCCTAGCCTAGTTGCTAACAAATACATGTAACTCAATTTGTCCAGTTGATTTCAAAATAGGCCCGTAACCTACATGGCTGACCAGGTTAGGCTACGTTTTACTGTTAATGTTATATTTAATGTCCATGCAGCTTAAGAAGCAACTACTGTAAGCCTAAAGCCAATTAGGCCTACTTTAAGCTACTACTAGTACTACTACTAGTACTAATGTAGCCTACATGCCGCTACAGTAAGTCAAGTCACTGAATAGAGTGTCGTAAGTTCCAACCCAGCAAAGAAAAAAAACAATATGTTACCTATTACTTACTACACATTTGGGCTGGTAGATCAGCTCCAAATGCTTGAAATGTTAGCTTCTCTCTAATTTCATTTTGCTGGCAATTGGCAGCTTAAGTTTACAACCATGTACGCCGTCCGTAACTTCCGTACGGTCAGTGGATGGATAGACTAGGAGGCCTGCTGTAGTACGAATAATGTAAATATTTATTGCTCAAATAGTACGTAGTAAACGACGAAATGAAGTTTGACGATAGCAGCCAATAGTGAATTCATTTGAGTTTCCCCATGCGAAGTTCCATAGCCACTGTCGTTTGCACACTTTAAAGTTAACTAAGGACACTGTAACACCGACGTAGTAGCAGACATCACAAGTAACCGTACTGAGGACAATAATTTCACAGTTCATATTTCTCCCCGGCATTATTATTATTTTTATTATCAGATTTATACAGCGCCTACAAAAAAGTAAAGGTAAACGAACACCGGAAAAAAGTGCGGAGCAATAAAGAACAGACAGACCTACTTTTTTAGATTTTTCTTGAATACGCTTAGTGATGTGCTGAGCCTTACAATGGGAGGGAGCTCATTCCAAAACCGAGGACCACATACTAAAAACTAGGATCACCAAAGGTTTTGTACTTAGTACGAAGGAATGACAAAGTTTTGAGAATCTGACCGCAGACTATATCTTGTGTTTTGTTTGCGATGAAACATTTCGGCAAAGTATTTAGGGGCCACGTCATTTAGGGACTTAAAAACCAGTGCACAAATTTTTGCAACGAATTCT
Organism: Stichopus chloronotus; assembly: GCA_021234535.1. Taxonomy (NCBI): domain Eukaryota; kingdom Metazoa; phylum Echinodermata; class Holothuroidea; order Aspidochirotida; family Stichopodidae; genus Stichopus; species Stichopus chloronotus. Next base: position 23,200,626 of record CM037846.1, read on the forward strand.
GAATTCAATTGGAAGCAGTGATCGGCATCGGCACAACCAGAGCATTTAGGGAGATGGGAATAGACAACATCAAACAGGGAACTAGCATAGGCCAGAGAAATAAAAATGGCCCACAGCAAGACCCCTGAGGTACCCCATATAGCACGTCCTTAACAGTAGACACAACTGACTCATACAAACAGCAATTTGTGGCCGCAAGACAAGTAAGAAACAAATCAATCACAAACCAACCCATCCATAACTCATATTTAAAGGATGTATTGCATCACCCTTAGCTTTATTTTTACCTCCCGGAAAGCAAAATTCTCAACTGGTTCTAAGTTACAGTACTCTTAGATTGATAGCAAATTCGAAAAATGCAGAGCAGCTCGTATTACACAGCGTACACAGGGATCCATTGTTTTGATTACACATGTGGAGGAATTTAAGACACGCTGAGGGAGGGACTAGAGGTAGGTGGTTGGGAGAACTGAAACTGTCTGGGGTGATGAGTTTTTGTCTTTAAGTTGACTAAGTAAAATCTTATGATCGACCCTGTCGAACTATTAGGCTACAACTTGAAATGCCCAAAATGCCGCCCACATCTCACCCCGATCTCCACGTACTTTGTATGATGTAAAGAGCTTGCACTGAAGGTGCAATCAATTAGTTTTCCTAAATTTCCCTAAACGCACGATATAGTAACATTGATTCCCATGAAAATTTTATCAAGAACACTAGTTGAAACACGCTCATGCATCATGTTCAGAAAAAAGGTCAGAGTTTTTGTATATTTTAAGCTCCAAAAGGTGCGCTGCAGGCTGAAAGTTAGAAAACACTCCTTCTCGCAGTAAATTGTGGATGAATGGAATGGTCTGCCTGAGTCTGTGGTGATGTCTAAGAGTGTTAAATCCTCTAAGAATGGGGTTGATAAATATTTTCGGCCGTGTGGGAGAGTTTGACTGTTTTTCTTTCAGGGATGTCTGCACAAGTTTCTGGGTCTTTCTATATGAGGACATTGTCTTTTTTCTGACCCTTTGCTAACTTAACTAACTAAACTTAACTAACTTGTGTCATCAGCAAATTTCTTGACCGAAGAACCCTGACTGTATCATCCAGATCCAGAAATAACAAAGGGCCAAGAACAGAACCCTGAGGAACACAACTGCGGGGTACATTTGCAAATAAAGAAGTGTGAGTGACCAGTAAAGACCGTGTTCGCTGCTCAAGATGATTCTTATATCACTCAACCCAATTAAGGCCGCTGGACCATCAATCAACCAGTTGATATCACAGGGTACGGTATGACTATAAGACTATTGAGAAACAACAGATGTTGAACTTCGGCGAGTATACTACAAAACTGTAAATGGGAACTAGTGAGTAAAAACCTTCCATGTAGGATTAACTTCAATTTCTCATATGGAACTGACTGCTTCCCGCCTCATTGGTTCCAAGTTATATATGGGTTATATATTCCCATATATGGGAATCACCAAGCTCCCTTTAGGGATGACGGCTTTTCTTTTGCTCTCTGAATGGGATTAAATAAATTAGGCCAATTATGAAGTTTTATGTACTCAATTGTCACCAGGTACCTTCATTGCAGAAGTAACTATATGATGCGGATCATTTTCCAATTACCTACAGATACATGTAAAATTATTGGCAACAATATATCGAAACTTTAGCAAACTCCACTCTCTCCTCAATCCGACACACGTACGACCAAAAATTACCCCCATTTCGAATTTTCAGACTCACAGAATTAACTGATTTTGAAAAACATAGAACGAGGTATCGTATACTACATAGGTCAACAGCAATGTTTTGCTGTACAACGGTGTTTGTGTGTATACGCCAGTCGATCGCAGTTGGCAGTTTCCTATTGGAGTTAACAGTTTCATAGTGTCCTCAAATGTCTTCGTTTCGTGCTGTTATTGGCTGCTACCTTCACGGAGGAAAAGTGTTTGTTGACGATCGGCTGATTCGTCGAACGATCATGGGAAAGGTATAAAATTCAATTCACCGCCTTGATTCGGTACCATATGAACACAATCACTAAATTTCCGCCCTCGGTAGTTTTCCATCTCTCACTCTCCTCGGCAGTAGAAACTGGTGAACTTTTTTGTAAGATACCAACATGCAAGAAAAAGAATGACCTTCCAGAATAAAGAAAAATCGTTAGGTTGCTGAAGAGGTCATCATGGGGGTGTATGGTCTTGAAATTATGCTAAACCTATAGTTGGTTAAGAGTCACGAGCTGGTCCAAGACTGGTGGACAGGTCAATGAGACCATGCCACTAGAACGGAGTTGCGATATCCACACATTTGTTAACATTAGTAAAATATCACGACGAAAGAACTAGATAAACACGACAGAACTTACGAAAATTTGTCCAGCACATTCGTGCGTACAAGTATACGGCCGAATAGCAGTAGCCTAAATTTAGATGATCTTGTAGCCTATGAGGATCATTTGATAATTGATATTTGTTCTAACTTTTACTCATAGCTTATAATGGCACTATATGGAATATCAAATTCTTTCGAAATGAATAAGTGATATAACGGTTTTAAAAAAAATTATTATCTGTGGTATGAAAAAAACGAAACCGATTATATGACATAAAATTCATTGTGTGTCATACAGGCCTAATTAAACAAGAACGCATTATATGAGATACAGGCCAAATAGAAACGAAACAAATTATAGGCCTATGACATAATTCATTACATCTCATACTTTCATAATCGAACAAAAGCACATTATATGTAATACAATGAAAAGCAAACTAAATAAATGACACGTAATTTATTGTGTCATATATAGAATTAAAGAAAATTTCATCATATGTCATATGATAAAAATCATATGACAACATAACAGTAACTTAAACAAAACACATACGTGATATTTCATATGTGATATAATAAAACCAACACATATTATATTATTTATAATAAATAGTGGAAACATATAATAATACCATTATATCAATACAATTGAGAATAAAATGATAATTTTCAAATAGCACCTCATAATCTCGGACTGTAAAAGAGACAAATTTAGAAATGAAGCAAGCTGGATGTCGATCTTGTGAGTATGAACCACGTCACACAATACGGCGGTCCAGGCCACATGCAGGGACTTGGTAAAGTAAGCCTAGGTCAGTGTTTTCACTGTTAGAAATTCTTTGAAAAGGATTTGTTATTCCTTATTACGAAATACTTCTATTTGCTATTACGCCTCACTAATTCGCTGCGCCTAAATTAGTCCTGTACAACCCCCCTCCCCCCAAAAAAACAAAAAACAGCTGGCGCAAACTGGTATTCTCAACTGGACGGAAGCTACAATGTTTGTAAAAATTCTAAACTTCTAAACTAAAATAGGCGGACTATACTATTAGAATGTGAATGAAAGTGTAAAACAAGAGGGCGATCCACGGAGTTGCGTATCTCATCGCCAACATGCACATTTGCAAAGTTTATTGCTAAGTATTTGATACTATAGATCATAAATTATTATTGAGAAAGTTAGATAATTACGGATGTCGTGGTGTTGTCAATAATTGGCTCGCTAGTTATTTGGCCAATAGAAAGCAATATGTTCATTTCAATGGCACCAATTCAGAATTGTGTAATGTCACATGTGGAGTCCCACAGGGATCGATTCTTGGACCGAAACTTTTTATTTTATATATTAATGACATATGTAATGTATCCAATTTGTTAAAATTCGTAATATTCGCAGACGATACGAACATTTTTTGTTCTCATGAGGACCTCATTTTTTTGTGTGAACAAGTAAGTGTGGAACTTAAAAAGCTAAGTGTATGGTTTGCAGTGAACAAATTATCTTTGAACGTTACAAAAACTAATTATATGATTTTCTCCAATCGGCCCGTAAACTCACATGTCAGTGTAACTCTAGACGATGTTAACATAGAAAGAGTGTATGTTACGAAATTCCTGGGTGTATTGATTGACCACAAGCTAACGTGGAAAGAGCACATTGTAAATTTATCACGGAAACTTTCTAGAAGTATTGCACTGATACGTAAAGCCAGTAATGATTTAAATAGAAATGCATTGAATATTTTATATTGGACAATTTTTTATCCATATCTCAACTACTGTGCGGAAGTTTGGGGGAATACTTATAAATCAACTATCTCCGTATTATTAGTAAAACAGAAAAAGGTTATACGTTTAATCTGTAATGCCAAATATTTGGATCATACTACAGCACTTTTTCAGAATATGAATATTCTGAGACTAGATCAAATCATTAATTTCAAAACTGCTCTGGTTATGTTTAAAGCTTACCATAGTCTGTTACCAAAACCCTTACAAAATCGTTTTTATTTAAAATCAAGTGAAAACCACAACACTCGACAAAAGGGTACATTTATGCAAAAATTTGTTAGAACAAGACAAAAACAATTTTGTACTTCATTTTCAGGAGTGAAGCTCTGGAACTCTCTTGATGACAGTATAAAAAATTCTAAAACCATTAATTCATTTAAGAAAAAGTATAAATGTAAGTTATTGACAATTTAAGGATGGATTGGGCTTGTATTTTAGTTGGCATATTACAATCTGTGAGGACTTCATTGTCTATTGTGTGGTTGTTGTTAATCATCAGTTATTTCTTTTTTGGGAGGAGGGAGGAGTAAGTAATCTTAGTATGTACTTCCATCAGCAGGTCATCCAATTTATATACTTTATGTTACTAGTTAGGAGAAAACGATTTATAAGTATTGCACTTCTGTTATTCTCCTTTTCCATGCATACAACCAATAGTAAAATATTTTATGTAAATATTGATTCAAAAGACGATGATGGAAATAAACTGTTAAACTGTAAACTGTAAACTAAGTACTTACAAAACTTTAAGATAATTGATTTAATACTTCTCAAGATATGCTGCAAATACAAATTTGGGGGGAAAATTGGCTTTTTTCTCAAAAATCAGCAAATTTCACTCTCTTTACTACAAAAGTGATGTACCTTGAAATTTTTCATTCTCAGGTAAGTTTTTGCAAAAGTTTGCGTGAAATGCTCAAATACTTCTGGCAAGATATGCTGGAAATACCAATTTTGGAGCAAAATAGACTTTTTTCTCAAAAATCAGCAAATTTGACTTAATTTACGATACAATTGATACATCTTGCACGTATTGGCATCATGCACAACCTTACCAAGTTTCAATTTAATCGCTCATATGCTTTTCAAACTATTCTGGAAAAACCACAATTTGGGCAGGTCCGGACGCACACACACACACACGCAAACACATTGGCACGGACACGTTTTCATTTATACCACCCAACAGGATCCTCCTGTACCCATGGTCACTCTACCATGGGGTACCCCTGGGGTGTCACTACTCATCCACTCCAAGCGTTTCCATGGCAACCATTCTCCCATGGGTGCACAGTACAATATATAGCTCCACTAGCCAAGTGACTACAATATCTCATCTAGCCGCTATAGGGCGATGAGATTAAAATGTCTGTGAATTTTCAGAAAATAAAACAAAGAAATAAATAATAATTGCAGAAATTGTCACGGGAACTTAATTGCCAGAAAAGTTCTGTATTCCTTTCGTATCTTTTATTTTATTTTCTGCAAATTTACAATTTACAGTGAAAATAGTCTTGAACGGGGCCTCCCGCCCATTCTCAATACTGGTTTTTTTTTTTTTTTTTCGATTTGGCCCCTAGAACAAACCTTTTTTTTTGTCCGGTGGATCGGAATTCACTGTTGGGGCTGATAAAACTCAACATACTTGGTGAGGAGGCAATCCCTTACAGGCCTAGAAGGGGTCTTTTTTTTTTACTCCCTCCTAGCATTTGGAAGAGGTTGAAACTATTCGCACGAATGAACCGACGAATTACGTGAGAATAACCTCCGTTGCTTTAAAAAAAAAAAACCCAACGATCGCCGAGTGGCTATTACTCTACGCATGCGCAAAGTAAAATGCGTACGGTAAAATAGGCTGGTTTCAGTTGGGGGGTTGCAACTTCGAGACTTATACGGCGGAACTAATGAATGATCGTGATCCTTGGGAGGGGTGTGAGAGAAGGGACAATCCCCGACCCCTCCTCTTTGAATGATTTTTGAGTAAGCAAAGTGGGCTGGGTCATGGGCGTCAACAGGTTTCAGAAAGTGAGGGGGACACTATACTATCTAAGCGGAGCGCCACCATTAGTTGGCGTGTAGCTACCAGAAAATTTTGGGTACATAAGACCCCCTAGATCCCAGGAGACGGCCTTCCTGAGTCGCTTTTAGTTACATCAGAACCAGATCTGGGAGTTTTGTCTCACAAAACTAAATTCCAACAGAAAGTACTGGTAAAAAGATGCCGCTCTGACACCAAGGGAGACCAATTACACAGCGTTCATCGCAATTGTGAGAGAAAATCGTGCATATGCATGTGACTTTTTTAATAACTGCTCTGAAAAGTGGGTGGGACAAATGATATCATATCCCCTCCACTTTTGAAAGTGGGGGGGGGGGGACATGTCCCTCCTGTTCCCCACCTGTTGACGCCCATGGGCTGGGTGCAATGGTGCTTCCTCTGATGCTATATTTGAACGTAAACTGAAGGAATTTGATTTTAAGCGGTGAGTTTCAACAGGTGAAGTTTTGTCCTGTTTTTGTATCTTTCTGAGAATTTTGCGGGGTGAAAATCCTCCTGCAAGGCATAGGGGTGTTGACTACCATTCCTCATTGGAAAGTTTTTGCATACATAAGGTGATCTAACTGCAACATAGACTAGTGCTACATCTGATTCTACATCTCTTCAGGAATTCTGATATTTTAAGTAATGACTTGTTTTTCAAAACCCTGAGGATTTTTCTTATTTGCAACAGAACTCCATCTGGCTTGGAGAAGAAAGAGCCCACCCCCCTTGAAAATTAAGCATCAAATTGCATGTAAGAGTTTCTCATCCATGAAACAAATTGCGGTTTGAGACTCTTAAACAAAGATCTTAGACATGTTTGCATCCAAGGCTGATAAACTGGTAACCTTCAGTAATTATGGATAAAATCGCCTGAACATGCATTAAAAACACACACAAAAAAGTACAAAAACAATATTTATAAATATCATGGTATAGTTATGATAGTTTATTAAGTAACAAAAATAAATAGCTATCTCGATAATCTTTAGAAGTTGGAATGTAACTGAGAAATAAATGACTTGAATAGGAAAATAGGGATAAAAAAACCCAAAAGTGCACTATTGCAAAAACAAAAACTTATACTCGCCATTATCATTGTTCACAAAGCATCAAAGAGTTAACAACAAAGCACTGTAATCTGTGCAGTTATACATGAAATAAATTCATGGCAGTGTTTATGAACGTTTATCCTTTGAAACCAAGGAACTGCCAGTGGTAGACTTACAAAGTTGACTGCATAAAATCTATAGCATGGCGACAGTTACTTTCCTGATGTTTGGTCTATTTCCAGACATAGTTGAAGACAGCTTTCAAAAAGGGAAGAAGATACCCCCCTCATTGGAAACCCTCCCCCTAGCACTGAGCCATCAGTTTGGCCCCTTCCAAACAGAGAACGTGGATCCAGCCAGTGTTTGACCTCTGTCATTGCTATCTACAGATCTAAGTGCACAATGAGGATTGACTTTTTAAACTGCCTGATGAGTAAGTACTTGCTTTGATTCTGGTAGCATTCAAACTTGAATACCGGCGAGCAGTCGGGCTCAAATAAATTTCACCTACCTGATCATACATGAGAAATTCGTGAAGAAGGAAGTCACGACAATCAGATATTGGGCATTTTCTGGGCATTTTCCCATAATCAGTGCTGCGCTGCATGCATAATGGTTTCAAGACTGGTACATATCACTTTATACAAATGCTGGGGGATTTGACCTTCCTCACGGCACCCAAGTCATGCGGTATTTTACAGAATGTGACTTGAAAGTCGATCACTACTAAAATGTGAGATCAACACCTAAACAGAACAAAACATATGACAGGTATATCACAAGCTTGTTGGTATGTATTGGTAAATTAATTTCAACTGGATTTGTTTCAATTTTACTGGCCTTTTTTATACTTCGACGCAAGAAATACTGTTCCTATTTGATTTCTCTCTCTGAGGTGTGGCTTTTATTAAAGGGGCAAGGTCAGGATAATTTTAAAACTAAAGTGCAGTGTCTGTGCTTTACTTCAACATACATTCAAACCAAAATACTACAACACACAAAAACAAACAAAAATATGTTGACACTCGTTTACCTTTTCCTCCTTGTAGAAATACAGATACATACGACAGAAGAATGACTGGTACCAAACATTTCTTGAATAGAATTATGCTTGGTTGCTCTTTTTATCCTCAACACATAAGGATTTAAAACGTCACTAATTACCACAATGACAAGCAAAGAACAACTCTCGGCCATTTTTTCTACTTATGACAATCTTTTTTACTTTTCAAATGGAGATCTATATGACTAAACACAAAGCACATTTTACTGACACATTCTCCTTTTTGTGCAAAAAGAAAATTTCAAGGAGCCACAGAGCTGACTGAGAATTTCTTTCGTTCTGCTTGATCATGCGCAGCTCCAACCCAAAGTCACTGAAATGAATTTTGGAAATGGAGACTTAGCACAAACAAGAAGACATGATCAAAGGCCTGCTTTGGGCATGAGTCCAAACATAGGGTAGATTCAGGGCAAACGATGCCAACGTGGTCCCTTGCCTGAGGCCTGTCGGCACACAGGAGAAACCAGATTGAGAGGGGTGTTTAGAAGTGAAATAGATTTTCAAACAAAAAGCTGAAAATTCTACCCACCTATGGAAACTTATCTGGCACCATCATATTACCCAATGGGGAAAATAAGAGTTAAGGTAACCAAAACAGAAATAATTGGCTCTGAACCAAGAAAAAAAAGATAAAAGAGAACAATAGAAAGGACCTTAAAAAAACAGATCCTACATCTGGTCCACTGGTTTTACAAAATAATGCACAACCAGACTGAAATAATGATTTTGTAGATTTTGGAAGGTTTGTAATTGAACATAAAACGTCTAGTCAGTGTTTCCATGAGAGCTTTTACAGGGTGTGCAGCCAACCACGGAGTGAAAATTACTGTCCTCCCAAAATAGTGACCACCTTCCAATAAAGAAAAAAACTCAGCTGGAACTCAGGAAAGAGTCACTGCTCTTTCAAATGTAAGCCTTGGCCTAACGTCACATGCGATAAAATTTATCTCCGAAGCTACTCAAGAAAAAATGATTGTCCCAAAAGGCAACTGCAAAGAATGCAAAATTCTATGTCATGATTTTCATCAATAAAGTAAATGTGTTTCACAAAACTTTCACTAGTATATATGTCACAGGTGGCTGCCCCCCACTCTCCTCTCTTGAAACCTGAGGGGAACACTGCTATTTAAAGGAGAGGCATTTTAAAACTAACTCTTCTATTAACAAAATAAACTCAGGAAAAGGTTTTGTTCATTAATCTGGGTTTAGACAAGTGAAGGTTTTCTGAATTTTTTAGCCACTTGAGATCTAAGCCCTGTTCAAGGCTGACGAGAGAAGGCACTGCGGCTTTGCTTTCAAAACTGAGGGTGCACTTGAAGATACACTGACGGTAACGGTACTTACACGAAGTGCTGAATTATGCCACTATGACCAAAAAAGAGGGATGCAATCCTCTACTATCAACGGACACAAAGTATTCAGAAAATGGAAAACAACCATCGGTATTAGTTATCTATGAAATTAGAGTAAACCGGTCAAACTCTTCCAGTGACAAAGGCAAAAAACAAACAAACAAACAAAAAACAAAAATTTCAATTAACTCCCTCAGGCTGGACCGACGACATTTGCTCTGGACATTTAGCCTGCAGAGGGCAAGTGGCTCTATTTTCGAGAGACAGCAGTAGTTAGTCGCATATGCGATACCTTACCCTAGACACGAGCAAATCTGCGTATAATTTGAGCAAGGGTCCCAGCTCCTGAGTGAACCTTCACAAAAAAGTAGGAGAAAATTAGTAGGATGATACTTCTCCATAAAAAAGGACCAGATTTGGAGGATGCAGATGAGCAGTGGAACAAAGACAGGTCTTTTTTTCGGCCTTACAGGAGTAGTTCGCATTCATACCTACCACAAGTGCTGACAACATATTATGAAACACTTTAATTTTTGCCATATTCACAAACTTTACCACCATGGCCCATTCCCCCACTTATAATTGACAATAATCTACTATTTGAAAATCTTAATACACAATTATTCCTTTTGTTTGTTTTTTTGTTGTTTGTTGCATTTTTTTTTTTGGAGGAGTTGTGGCAGGTCAAAAAAGGAGGACAAAGTGGGGTAATGCAGGATTTTCAAGAATAAAATACGAGAAATAGGAGCAAAGTCCAAAAAGTAGGAGAAAGTAGGATAAGGAGGAGCCACTTGAATGCCTGAAGGTCATGCGACCAGCAACGATACCAACCGGTAACCTAAAGCTGATAATACATAAGCAGTCTAGGGTGTTAAGTGAGAGAAGTTAAAATGATACACTGACTTAGAGCTAAAAAATTCCTCAAGTATAAAAATCATGTTCTGGATGCTTTTAGCATGTTGCATTTGATAAGAGGCAAGCCATATAACAGCCAAGAGAAAATATGGTCAAAATCGATCATTCGTGGGTCGATTCTGGCTGACGATGGACCCACCCGAAAGACGGAGCCTGATGCAGTTCCTGATTTGCCGATCATTTGCCCCGCAGAGATGGTCTCCAGGGAATCCGCTTAAGTGAAAATGTGTTCACGGTTCAGTGGTGCCTGCTAGGTTAACAATCACAGGCGGTAAGGAAGGCCTTGCAGCAGGAGTAAATTCCTCCACCCTCCCAGGAAACATGCTAGATGTCATGTGAAGCACCCACACATCGGTACCAACCGACCTAACTACACTAACTTTGGTGACTAACACTGGAATCCTGACAGAGTGTGGGCCAAGTAATGCAACTTGGCAGTTGTAAAACGGCTGACATTGGCCGGTAGTATAATTTATATTTGTTACCCCCCTTACTATCCCATGAGGTGAGCACCAAATCAAGAGGAGTCATTTACTTTTGTTTGCCCCTCATCAAATTACGTGAAATTTTTTGAACTGGTCATCTCTGCTATTGTTGTATAGTTTTGCCACTTTCTATGTACAAGATATCACTTGTGACATGCATCGGGAAAATTCTTTATTAATAAGGGGACAATTAGTGACATCTTGGTGTCAATGTTTACATCACTACCTTCTGGGTGTCTCTGGTACTGCTGTTTTTCAGCTCGATGGAAGAACCTTCCACAGTCAAAGCTATTTCAGTATATCGCATCCCACTGTTACCCCCGAAGAAGTTGGAAATTTGTCAAAAAATGAAAAACCAAACATGACCTCATCCTAACTGATTAGTTAGTCACGGAGAAACCAAAATTCTAATACAGTTGGCACAAAGCCAAAAGTAATTACCCATCAGCATTTGTAAGCTTTCTATCTACAAGAAAAACTCTCTCAGTCAGAAGCAAAACGACATCTTAGGTTCGAGGAAACGTCTTTGAGTTCTTTCAAATTTGGCGCTGTGCTTCTCTTTCGGAATCACTTCTCAGAAGAAGGTCATATTGTTGTTGAAAGGTCAAGTTCACTGAATTTCCCACAGCTTTGTGGGGTCTTTCCTGGTAGATGAGCAATTTGATTCTGTTTTGTTCTCTTTCTGCAATCATACAGATCTGACAACTAATTCACATTCATAACAAAAAAACCACATGCACTTCACTTTCAGAAATTCGTAAATTATGGCCACAATAAACCATTCTTTTGTTGAGACTTGTGTGCACAGAGTATTAAGCTCTTACCTTGTCAATACTTACATGTATTAGGCTCTCTGCCAAATATCACCACCTAATGTCTGGAGAGATTATGATTGCAAAGTGAAAATTATGACCTTTGACCTAGTTACCTTGTCACACCTCTCGATACGACACACAAGTTAATAACACTGTCGTGTACTTATCATGGGGACGCCTGCCTACCACGTACGGTGGTGATAACAAAATTTCTCAAGCTCCATGTCACACATTTACAAACACACAAATACAGACCAATCTGCGGTCATCAAGGCACTAAAAGTTCAAAGCCACTTGGAGTCATGAACAGAATATTAACAACATCTGAAGCAGAAAACCCTTGTCATAACAGAATGCATCCCTTACCGGTAATTACAAAACTCGTAGACGGGGCTTGCCCGTCTCTAAACAGCACCAGTTTTGACGGCATAAATTGCACCATGTCACTACAGCTGTTGCACCTCTTTCCCAATCGATTCAACACCAGCGGGTACTTGCCACAGTGCCCTCACTGGTTGCCATCCACATCAACACTGTTGAAGACACAGTAACGAATGGAGAAGTCGGTCTGCCACCTGGCATTTTGGACGGTAGAGACGGAGAACAGCGTTCAGCTTACTGTGCTCGTCGGTCCATCATATTACCCTCAGTAGCTCCAGGCTTATCTTAGTTTTATGTCCACCCGACCCCATCACCGAGAGGACCACCACCTCCACCTTGTTGCCCCGGACAACCTGCTTGCCTTTCATCTTGCTGATGTGGATGAGTCCATCGTTTCCAACGCCGATGTCTACAAAGGCTCCGAAGCCCACGACGTTGACCACCTGACCTGTGAGTTTCTTCCCCACTTGGAGGTGATCCACTGAGGTAACTCCCCTCTTGAATATAGGCTCTGAAAAATCTGTTTTAGGAAAAGGAATGAAAATTTTGCATGAAAAAAAAATAGTGTTGTTGTAATGCTTTTATAAAGCCGCACTATACATGATGTTAGTGGTTCACACCTTAAATATTCATAAATGGCTTTTCCAGAAACTCCCAGGAATAGAAACAAGCATTAAAGTGATTCCTTCATGGCATGGCTGGCAACTCAGTATCCCAAGGAACATGGCGAAGGGGAACATATTCCATCAAGTTCCCCTGACAAAATCCCTAGCAAACATTAGACTGACGAAGTATTAAAAAGTTAAAATTGTAATTTCTGTACCGGTTACCTAGATAGCTGACAGACGATGTCAGGACGTGCTTCTGAAATTGTTGCCCCGATCCAAAGTTTACCTGACGTACATTGTATGTGTGAAAAAAACCTAAATGTTACTTTTTCCTGGCTTAAAACACTTCCTTGTCCTTCCAGTATGCAGGATACATGGTGCTACATTAAAGTACAAAGCAAAATGCGGTATCATGACTTCATGAGGAAGTCGTAGTATAAAGGAACTGAGTTTTTTTGGGGTACCCTTAATACCTGACTGACCGAAACTTCTGGTACCTGGGTCCGAATGGTGGACCTGATGCGAACACTAGAATTTGCTCAAAGGAGAACCTTGAGCTTCTTGCTGATATCACAAACTTTCAAAGTTTCAAACCCTGTTTGCATTTTAACTTCCGTTCACCGGTGACCTTCCTGATCGTGGAAGCATGAAACATGACTTTGGTATCAAGCAACAAGCAAAACCCTTAACTCAGATATTATTCTTCTGTGAGCACCATAATTCTCCCATGGGTCGCTCCTCGCTTTGCAGTTTTACCTCTGCAAAAGAAGTCTGTGGAGGAATTTCCGACACTGTGAGGAACACATAAGTGGGGAGGCAGTTAGAGGCGGGTTTTGTACAGAAGCAGCCATTGGTTCTTTGAAAATAGACCGATCAACAGGACTCTTACATCGATGGAAAAATAAATTTCAAAGGGGGTTTGCATTCCAAAGCGAGAAAGAATGGGACATAGCTCGTGTGCCTGACAAGGGTGCTGGAAACAGAGAGTTTGGCAGAAAATCCTGCAGCATAAATGTGAGCAGTTTTATTTCTACTATTTTTAATTTCTTTTTCTGGCCTACATGAATTCAGATTAAACCACAAATGTAAGATATTAGAGGAAATACCTTGCTCTTCTGCACGCATGGGACGAGAAATTGCTTCACAAACAGTTAAGTTATCATCAGATTAAAAATAATGGCTCAAGTTTCACACGAAAAAAGTCTTTTACTTTTAATGGATATGCCAGTGGCAATATATAAGGCTCTTTTCACCGATAACGACAGAAACACTTATCCAATTTTTGTGACTTTTCAATTGCCTTCCATGGCCAAGTCATTTAAACACAACTTCACACCTTACAAATTTCGGAGGGGACAAGACTCACCAGAACGAATGTCAAAATTTGACGGATTCTTCAGTCCATCGACGATCATTTCTAACGTGGGCTTATCAATTGCAAGATTCTCTGCCAGTTCTTGTGAGCCTTTTGAATGATCAAAACACAAAGTCCACTAATGACATCGTCGGCTACTGACATCTTTCTTTCCACAATTAACAAATTTTGCCAAACGGAAACCACATTGGTCATGTAAGTTGTGTAATAAAGACGACATGTGTTGACTTAACACAACCACCACAGACAGGCAGGCGTCAGTTCAAAATGTAATTCATCGACACACTTCGCACGAGATCTCTCAAGTAGTACTTTGGCACACAGGGGTGCCGTCAGGGTCTAATGATTGGCACATGTTGCCATACATCTATGATAGGACATCTAAGCAGAACGCTACTGTCAGTTGGCACGGAGCCTACCGGTACATTTTTTGGCCAAAAACACCTCCCAGATCACTGTAAATGGCACTTCCAAGACCATTTCCTTCTGTTTATTTATGATTCATCCCCATGCCTCACAAATAAATGTAGTTCAAATTCATTTTCAAGTCAATTTACTTTTTGGATCAAAACATAATTTCACATGCTCCCATGCTCCCCCTGGCTCCACTGTTGGCAAATCATACATAACTCTATGGGTCTGACATTTGCTGACCCTGAATGACGAGTGATTCCCATCAAAATCAATCCACTTCTGGCACTCAATGTGATGCAAACTTCAACAAAGAAATATGAGATCTGTTTACGCCTCCCTTCCCCGAGATTTGGTTCTGCACATGCAAGGCACTGCAAAAACACACACAATCACATAAATTGACCACTAAACGGTTGAAATATTGATCAAAAATATTTTTAAAATCGATATAAAAAACTTCCAGTCATACGATGGAAGTGTTTGCGAGGAACTGTCGCTGTTTCCAAACATTATCTTTTCATGGATATATGTTTACTACTCATATGGAGCAGGACCGTTTTACAAAATCATAATTAAAAACTTTACCTATAATTACCCTATCCTACTTTAACTTGACTAATATAGTGAAAGTTACTTGAACGCTAACTTAAACTGTTTAAACTAACAGAATGAAATAATGGAATAAGTGAACGAAAGCGGCAGGATTTGCACACTGTATTTCCATCATCTGTCCATGTATGCATGTTTCATTACCAATGATCTGTGGAGGGAAACTTTAAAAGAAAATTACCATGACTTTTGACGATTTCATCCAACAGTCGTTTCATCTTCGGGCTGCCCACGTCTGCCGTTGAGAGACCAATTAAGTGGACCAATCTGTCAAGGCAAGAGAAGGGAGAAGGCAGTGAATTTGTCACAAGTTTAGTAGGGCGCCACCATCTGACAGCAACAAACTTTGTGGCACATTTTTTAAAGTCTCTGCCACACACGATGACAGCAAATTTGTCTCCTTTGAAGTTTCTTTGACTTAAACATAACACACATGCTCTGGAACTTACAGGATTAAAATCAGTACCATGACTTGCTTAAAGGGGTCCATTTGGGTTGATATTGATCGGTTTGTGAGAATTTTGAAGGATGCAACCACATGACAATGCTGATAATGAGCATAATTAGTCAAGTGTCACATCCAATAGTTATGGAAATTGCCAGAATTTTGTTTTAACGCTGACTGCATAAGCTGTGTGCATATGAATTAGTACCCACGTGACAAAAGGTCGGGTCATGAATATTCAAAAAAGAACTGAATCATTAATTACCCTCTCATTAATGTTCACTTGTATGTGACACAAAGAATCCTCTTAGTTTGATCAATGGTCGGTGGTTTGTGAAGAAAACTTGACGGGTTTTAGGAAAATCTAGTGAATTTCCATTTTACCTCTTTAAACAACTTTCCCCTTACATATTTTCCCCTCCAATTATATGCCTAGAATCCATAACTGTGTTATACCATGTGTGTTACACAAGAAGGACAACTACTGTACATATTTATTTCCTTTGGAAGTCACCAGGAAACTAATATAACAACAGCAGTATTTCAAGAGCACTATTTCAGCCTTTCAGAAAATTCCGTTCAATCTAAGCCCAAAAGAAAGCGGAAACAGTTGGATGTCCACACATTGAAAAGACTTACCTCTCCGCAGCTCCATACGACTCAGGATGTATCCACGTTGTGTCCAGGGGATTGTGGGAAACGATTTCCTTGTGTTTTCGTTTCTTGCCTTTGCCCTTACCTTTAACGTCGACCTTTTCATCAGTTTCGCTTCTATCAGAATGACGGAAAAAGGATAAACATTGATCCCGATCATACTACTTTGACTAGATTGATGACTTATATCTGTTTCTAATAAGTGATCTTTTCAAACTCATACACTAATTTTTGAACTTCTTTCTATCATGATGTCTACCACTTAAGGCTTCACCCGTTGTGGTTTACTTCTGATAATCGAAAAATAAACAGAAACTGTCGACAGGTTGTAACTCACTTTTTGCAATTTTGATGAATTCTGTGCTACAAATATGAAGTTAATTTCTCTCAGCATTTTTTTAATGTATTTTCTTTCTGTTTTAGCTGTATTCTTTTCTCATATTTTTTTCGATAAGTCATGTCTTTAAAAGTTTAACATTAACTTTCAAACTGTTTGTTATTGACTGTTACCACATAACCACTTAGAGCTTCACTAGTTGCAGAACTTGCAGTTCACTTCTGATAATCCCAAATCAGAAAACTTTTGGCAAGTTGTAACAAACTTCTTATAATTTCAATGACTTCAACATTGTAAACCTGAATTTTATTTTCCTTCTCTTCTTTTCATTGCACTTCTATTTTTTTTTTCATGGTATTGATTTCTTATATTAATCCTCTACTTAAAACTTCTTCAGTGAGTGCATGGCAGGATTGTCCCATTTTTTTTTCTTGAGTCTCTTCCTTTCACTTTTCTTTACCATCTAGTTGCCATTTATCTACCAACTGTAATAATTGTACTAAATGAGGAAACCAAGAAAAAAAAAAGAAACTGGTCCGTACTTAATATTTGTTTCGAGACTTACTTGATGACAATTCCCAGTTTATCAATGTCTTGGTCCTTGGTAACACTTGTCCCTGAGACCCTGATGAAACCAGCACATTGCTGAAATGTCTTTTCCCCCAGCCCTTTGACATCCTTCAGCTGAATTCTGTTGATGAACGGTCCCTCGCAAACTCTGTGTTTGATTATCTTTGTGGCCATGACTTGTCCGATCCCTGCCACGTACCTTTGAAGAAAACATCATACATCTCCCATAAACTGAGGCACTCTTGAAACAAGGGGTGCTGGGCAAAGAGTGATGATGGAGGGGAGAGGGCAAAGGAAGAAAGGAAAATGCCTTTCTAATAAAATAATACCAGTATAGAGTCCTGTATGGACTTCATTTCATGCTCCATTTCCATATTACCCCAAGGTGATGATGATGATGATGATGATGATGATGATGATGATGATGATGATGATGATGATGATGATGATGATGATGATGATGATAATGAAGATGATGATAATGAAGATGATGATGATGATGAAAAATTCTTTATGAATTTATAATACTTTACATTGAAACAGTTGCATAAGACCACTGAAAATGGACCAAATGCCAAGTAAGGGTGAGAAACTTCATACTGTCAGATTCAAAGATAGTACAATAAGAGCACAGAGTGACACAAAATCAGCAGCAGCATTTTTCTCTGCTCCAATCTTGAAAATCATGATATTTATTCACAGTCGTTTTTGTGCATCTATCGATCTTTCGCAGCGTCAGGTATTTTAGCTCGATCACGCAGGCGTATGCCACTGCAGGTCTGTACGCTGAGCGAGGTTTCATGCGCGATTTTTCCGAGAAAGACTTGGTGAATGAAAGAATAACGGTGAATGACATCACTAATGCAGTCAATCACTCACAGTAATCACGGGAAGGGCTGCACGAGCAATCGACTGCAGAAAAGAAGGTTCACAATTGGCGTTAGTATGAAAGTAAAGTCTGTGGGATTTGCATGGAAGAATGAGATGAAGGTTTCCTGAGGTGCTGCTGTGAGCTGTAAGCTTGACTTACTTCAGCTCACCTTTCAAACTCACGATGGCAGCGGCTTTTCGCAAACTATACTACACTATACTTTTCCATGAATCATAAATCGTCACAGTGCCTTTAGCTTCAAAGTCACATCAGCTTTACCAGAGACAACAATACGCAAAAGAAACCAACCTCAACAATTCGGCGGAGCAGCTGTTGATGTCTACGCCGACAAAGCTGACGCATTCTTCCACGACGCTTTCAAGCATTTTCTCCAGCCGATTCTTGGGTAGATCGTGCTGTGAAGACAAGAAAAGTGTTCAAATTTTAAAAGACTTGGTCATTCCTTGGCTGTGAAGCAATGCAAAAACCTATGATAAGAAAACTTATAGTGCAGGCTTCTATTTTACGCTCTTTACCTCAGTTGTTGATTTATCAATAATTTACCAGTTGTAACTTACTGCTTTGACCTAAAGGTTTTCAGCATTAAGGTTTTCAAATTGAGGGAAAAACCAGAACATGTGACTATGGGTCATGCACAAGCAATGGAAGATATGTGAGTCGTTTCTGGAAATATTTTCACATTGAGAAAATATTTTCGATCGCCATGTGAAATCCATACCTGGTACTGACCAACGCCGAGGTGCTTGGGTTCGATTTTCACCAGCTCGGCCAGCGGATTCTGGAGCCTTCTAGCTATTGAAACTGTGAGAGACAGAAACAGTGGAGGCAGTACTAGAAATGAAAACATTTTTAACGAGGAGTTGGACTTTTATGGAAGAATTCTCAGTGAATTGTCATTATTCTCTATTACACACAAATCTGAGATCCTGATCACTGTGAAATATCCTGGCAATTCTTGTAGCTTTTAAAGGTACACTTAACCAATATGTGAGGGCATTCTTCCTTTGCAAATAACAGGGTTAGTGCATCCCAAGAAAAACTAGAACTGCATTTGCCCACAAATACGCATAATTGTAGTGCGCGGTAGGCTAAGTCCTTGTTGTTGGGAATAAGCCAGTCTCTGTGGACCCACTAATCATAGGAGTTAGCATTTTTTGCGTAAGGCAGTGCCATTTCCTGTCGAACCCTTTCCCAATCCATTCTTTTTATTTGTATCACGCTGGACGAAACAAAAATTCCATTGGATCTCTCTCATAATGTGGTAAAGTTGCCGACGCTTATCGTTACTACATACCGTACGTTGTACAAGCCTGTACTGCTCCGAGTTTTAACGAGTACTCTAGTTCTAGCTGTATATATGTCAAAACTGTCTTTCTGTTTCACCACTGAAATAGAACATGAGAGCAGTAGGCCTACATGATTCTGTAGAAGGACGCCATGTTGTAACCACTAAAAAGCATTGAAGCAGCACACGATTCTGCGACATCATATTTGAACACAATGGCGGTGTATTGCACACCAATTTTGAAACAACATTGACACTCCACGTTTATCACCTCATTGGGAAAAGGCCGAACCACATTCCATGACGTTTTCTGGAAATTTATCCGCAGGGATCTCCCATCACTTTAACTCCTTAAATCGTTCTTGTAGTCGTGGCATTTGCTTTTCCTTAGTAGAGTTTGATTTGAAGACGGCCATAGCTCGCAGTTACTGCTATTACTAAAAGATCACACATGCATATCTGTGTGAACTAAGTTACATCACGCGTAGGTGAGGCGTTATGAGCCATACAAGGCTCAACAAAAGAAATTGCTGGTCGAGCAGTAATGACAAGATTGTAGTGCGGCGCACTACAATAATAAAATTTCATGACTTTTCCATGACTAGGTCATGACCTCTACACGACCATTTCATGGACAAATATGATTGATGAATAATGGTACGATGATTGCATTAGAAACTAAAAAAATCAGCAATCTGTTGGAAATTTTAAGACTTTTCCAAGACTGTCTCTTTTATGAAATTTCATGACTTTTGCAGGCCTGGAAAGTGAAGATAAAAATTCCATGACTTATTCATGACATTCCCAGGCCATGGAAACCATGCATTACGATTGATGGAAACATTCCAATCTCTCTGAATGCAGTATCTCTGTTTCACTATTTTCCCCTTTTTGATGCGCCTCACCACTCACGCACTGACATACCGCCCTCCTGCAGAAAACAGGTGACGATGTGACGCTAAGATAAGCGAACACCAATTACAACGCACCTGCACTTCTCACATTGGGGTCTAGGTCCGGCATCTCTTGGATGGCCAAAGGTGACACGCTGTAGATGGAGGCTCCATTTTCGTTGACAATGCTAGAGAAAAGAAGAGAAAAAAAGAAGAAAAAAGTTTTTCTTTTATCTGCAAGGAAACATCATCTCCAGTCACAAAAGAAGAGCGACGAGTTTTCACGAAAAGGAGGTCGTTGCAATATCAAATTAATCTTATCCATTCAATATCGTCTTCTCATGATGTGGAAGATGGTTAGTATCTCTGATTCTCAGAGTCCTCATTACGACATGCGTGTCTAATTACCTATCTTTGACAACTTTCTTTAGCAAAGCAATCGGTTCATTCACAATCAAGAGGGCATTCCTGCAAAAGGAAGTCATTACACTACACCTGGGAGCTGTGTGCAGAAATGTGCCTCGGACACGAGATGTCAGAAAGTCCTTGATGTTAAATAATAACAACTGTAGGATTATTTTCAGTGTAAGGGAATGAACACTTTTAAAATATGCTATCTATCGTTACCAACAAGCACATCTTCCCTGTTATTTCAAAATTATAATTACAATGACATGAGATGGGACAAATTCTCAAGCAAATTCAAAAGTTAGAACCTTCGCAAAGTCTGCCGAATGAAGAAAACATTCCATTTGGTGACTTAACAATTCATCTAGCCTGGAATGGAGCATACCAATAGCTGCAGTTCAGGTGACGAATGGACTTGTGCTGGAGCACATTGCTGACGAACACCTCTGTCTCCCGGCAAGCAGTCCCGTTTCCTATGGCAATGGTCTGGCACCTGATGGGAATATGATAGCAGGATGCAATAATGATGAAATGAAAGACATCAAATGCCAAGATTTACCAGTCAACCGGAATCTCAAACGCTGCGACAGACTAGGCAACACCAATGATGTGGAACCCAATGCAACAAAGCATAACAAGTTGGCAAATTGTTGGCAAAAATTTGGCAAATTCCTTGGCAAGACAAAATGAAACAAAGTTACTGATAATGCCTTTAGGTAGTATAAATGTCAATTACAAACATGATTCCTAAAAATAATCACCATCTGACTGAAGGATTTGAAACAAAGAGTAACTTTCAGGTAACTGGAGCAGCACACCAGCAAGAAATCTTGCAATACATGCAGATATAGGAGTAAAGAAAATCACAGACGAAAGACAAGCAGAAAATATGTACTCACTTATATGTGTCCAGGTATCTGATAAGCAAGCCAAAGCTTTTAGTCTGGTAGCTCAGATAGAAAACACCTGTCTGAAGTATTTCACCTGAAACAGGGGGATTTAAAAAAGATTTGAGTCGATATGTGAAAGGTTCATTTTTGAGGGGACGTTACTGAGGCTTAAAGGTGATTGGTCCGTCTAATAAATATCTCTTATGATGTCAGACTCTTCCTGACAACTTTCCACAAATGTCACTAATTTACAATCAAGTTGCACGTAGCGGTGAAACAGCGGTAGCTGGCGTGTGTCTATACCTCTTTGCTATCGTAACGGCACTATCCATTGCGCGCATGAGTGGGTAATAAGAGTGACCGCAAGCTATTGGCGTTTGCAGAGAGTTGCCAAAGGGAGAGTGACGACACATAAGACTTAATAAGAGGACCCATTGACTTTAAGCAGGGCTTTGTACTTGGTAAATAACAATCTGACAAAACAGTGAGTTGCAAGATAGTGATGCATTGGCGAGATACAATGTACATTCAAGACTTCAAACAAATTCAGCAGTTTGTTCTGGAAAGGCGGCAGCAACTCCTCAATTTGCAGAGCACTGACCCACTGACAAGCTCTGTCACGGTGTTAAAACATCAAATTTTCTGAGTGTTGTCATCTGATGGCAATACAACCAACCGTGCAATTCCCCGAAGTTGCTGAAAATGTAGCATGAAACGTCAACTGTGCAACTCATTAATTTTAGAAGCACTGTTCCACTGAGGAGACCTGTAGAAATATTACAACATCAGTTCTGTGAATGTTGCCATTTGGACAATGATTTTAGTGACTGTGCAACTACTGAATTACTCCAATTGTTGAAACATTTTAATCCCGATAAATGTACCTCAATTTTCAGAATTTTATCATGTTATCATCTGATGAAGTGTCGATTAACAAATATTTATCATTTTGTGAAGACTGTAACTTGTCAATGCAATGTCCTTTCTAAGTCATCAGTGGGAAATTGACACTGGCAGCAATTTCAAATATTCAGAATATACAGCACGTTTCATCACACTTTCCATGGTCTTTAGTCGGTAGAATGTGAATTTGAGAGGCAAACAGAGCGACAAAACATTATTCACACAATGTTCCACAAAAATAGTGTTCTTTTTGTAACAATGTTTTCTTTCAACAAACTACCCTCTCTCCCAGCCAAAAGAAATCAAGACTAAAGGATGGACCCCACGAGAAGGGTTAACGCTTACTTTTATTTGTTTAAAAAACATTAATGGTGACAGAGTTACAGAGATTGCTAAAAAAAGGGACTTACTTCCTTCAGAGATCACAGCAACCTTGCAGCCATGGGTGAACCCTGGGTCAATCCCCATGATCACCCTACCCAGTATTGGTGGCGACATCAGGAGATACTTCAGGTTTGAAGCAAAGATACCCAAGGAATCAGTCTGGGCTTTCTTGGTCAGATCTGACCTGGAAAAAAAAATGAAAAAATGCTAGAAGGAAAAATTTACAAAAAGAGAGATCGAGGGTCAAATAAATAATTGTGCACTGGGGAAGTCTTACCCACCTACCGGCCAATCCTATCGGGCAATGAACGATTAAAGTCATTTCATATCAAAGCGCCCTCTCACTGCACCAAAAAGTGGTTTTATGTTTGTATCAAAGTCATCTATGAAGCAAGTCCATTGTAGAGGCCATATGCTGTATAGACCTGAAAGTGACTTTACACAACTTGGGACTTTCTGTTGGTGAGACTGAAATTTAATGGATATCCTACTGCCCGAGACGAGTTAAAATTTAGTTGGACAACCAAATTCACTCCTTCTGGTCATCCAACTAACAAGTAAATTTTTTAAGCAAAGTTCCCCTTTAAACAGTTTGTTGGTATCACCCTTCATTAAAATGCTAACAATATCATATTTGGTTTTCAAGTCTCCCATCGGTCTCATGTTTTTTGCTTGTTTTGTTTTCTGTTCAGACAACCAAAATATAGTTTGGATAACTGTTTTGTCCCAAGAACAAACTAAGGATTTTGTTAAAAATCAGGTTGGCTCTTGAAGATAATCTTGAAAACAGACCTTCCTCAAGTTGGTCTTCAGGTTTCAAATTACTACAGAGGATATATACCTAAACACCAAGCCTAAATCAAATTCAATCTGTGGTTTACCGGTCCACACAAAGAAAAAAATTAATTATGCTGTCTGTTGCAGACGCAACATGATTTTGAGGCCTGGATCGAAGAGGGAGTGGCAGACAGATATTGAGGCCCAGAGATACTCTGGCGCAACAGCCTACTGAAACCATTATCTGACATCAAACAACAAAATGTTACACCAGAAACGATCATGACAAGGGCTTAATGTAAGGTCCTGGTCAGAGACAAAACTTTTCAAGCTGAGTTGATGCCGATGTGACCTGACTAATTTGTTGAGGTTGCGCCACGTTGCAGTCAATTCGATGTAATGTGTCCTTCATTCAGTAATTGTATGGTCCATAGTGCAGATTTTATAGGTCAATCTTACCATGGACAAAAAAAGTGGAAAGGGAATACACTGTTCATAAACATTTCTAATTGCTTGGCATTGCTAAATGAAATACTTTCACTTTTACAATCAACTATGCAAATTGCACCAAACATTTTACATTCAGACACTTATCATGTATTAAATGGTCAAAATAATCTATCCTGACACCACTTTTGATCTGCACCAACTACCACAACTTTCACAGATCGTATGTAACAACCCTAGCGACAACCTGGCCATTTCCATTTTATCACTTATTGCCATTCAGCAGTTGCCATTGTCATACCACAGGACATAGCTAGGCCATTTTAATGGCTTATTTCGGTACATGTCAGAGTATTAAACATGGAGTTCTTGAAACATTTCCATTTCATGTTAATAATCATATAATATCCAAAGACATTCCCTCAGACATTTTTGGACATGTTCTACTCAGGACAGAAAGCACTTGACAGAATTAAAACCCCAGTCATTGAACTCCTCCATGTATACAGTCTTGAAAAACACTCCATTCTGAAACATACCACAGTCAGCATGTGGTCCACTAAATCCACCCTCACCCCTTGCCCTCTCTCACTCCCTACAGTTGTAAAACAGAAAGTGCAATTTACCTCACATGAATATATTTGGCATACAGCTGGGGTACAGGAAAAGACTACGACAAGAGCTTTTAGTGAAATGATGGAACCACTGCGACAACCACGTCACACAACTCGCTAGTGCCATAGTGATATGAAAAATTTTGTGATCAATATTACAAGCACTTTTCCTTCAATTACCAAACGACATCATAGAGGACTAGTTGAGATCAAGGACCCATGAACAAATATCCATGTAATTGTGGATTGTGTAAAGAAGCTACATTGTATGGACTCAGCCTAACCCTTTGATATGATACTTAAATGCAACCACTGAAGTTAAAGGTTGGGTGACGTGCAGATGACATTTTGGAGTATTGGGTGCATTATTCATTGAAAAGGTTAAAAATAGTCCACAAATTCCATCAAAATCCATCAAAGATTGACAATTTTATAGGGCAAATTAGAGCCTCACAGCCACAACATAAATAAACATTGGTTACATGTGCAAATTTGTGACGTCAGAAGATGGGACTCCTATTGTATAATCCTTTGATTATGTGACCTTTATTTCAAGGGCATATGAGAATTTTATATTCCCAAAGGGTTTCATTTTGGAAGCATATACTATTTTCTATCAAAAATATCGATACCACTTACCAATGTGAAAGTCAATAATTAAGTCATTAAGAGGCAATATATAAAGGCTAAACAAAAGAAATACTGACACTGTGCAACACTTCCATGCGATGTGTTATGCATTTTTGTCAAACTTTGAAAAGTCATATCACAAAAACAGCAATAGATATGGACAAAATGCCAAGCAGATTTTCACTCAGGGCTTTTTATTTGCAACTTCTTAATGAAGGTAGCTCTTTTCTAGGACCCACACAACCTTTAAATGCAATGGCAAGATTTGATTTCTTGTTTCCATTTATCTTATTTTATACTAGTAGTACGTGATTCAAATCTCTTCCAAGAAACATTCATTTTTTCTTTTTTCCCGTGAGTGCACAGACGATATCAGGAGCAAGGCCTCACGCCTACATCGTGTGCTAATTCTACCGTACGACATCACGACAACACTATCCACCCACCCCTGAGTAGATCGTTTTAAATAACTGATATGACGATGCGTATCTCCTACAAACATGATGCTGAGAGGTCACCTGACTTCACGAACGAGACGAGGAAACAGCAGCCTCTCGTAGGCATCCTCCAAGATGGATTTCCAGAATTTCCAGTCCTCTGACCTCAATGTTGTAGGGGTCCACTGTTTTCCTAAAGTAGCTTGGAACCGCTTCACCGCCCTGTCGGGAAACACGAGTTTCACCGACATGACGCCACATTTCTCAGCTCTGTTGATGGCTAGCACCTTTGGAATGAGTAGAAAAAGGAAAAAGTGGACAATACCAGGTTTGTTAAGTACCACACAAACTATGGAGAATATTCGAAGGATATCAAATCTTACGATCGATTGCCAGTAAAATGACTGCCAGCCAAGAGATGAACACATTGACAACAGAAGGCAGAATATAGCTATATTTTGTCTCCCTGAGCGAAAACAGTATGGCAATTGAATTCTTAATGAATACGAAAAAATTAGACTTATGCAGATCAAAAGGAAGACAAACGTATGTTTCATTTGCGCTTACAGGAGTAGTTTTACCGAATATTTACCACCAGTGCTGGCAATAAGTTACAAAACTTTTCAATTTTGCCACAATCACAAACTTTCATCTCCCACTCCCTCCAAACCACCATTTCAACAATCCTCTGATATAATTGACGGTATTGTACTATTCAAAGAACAATGTACAATTATTCTTCTTCTTCCTTTTTTTTTGAAGTAATGGCATGACAAAACTGTAGCACAACATAGGATTTTTAAAAAAAAAAAAACCTAAGGAGAAGGAGTAAGGTCCAAATAGTGAGAGAAAGTAGAATAAATCTGAAATAAATTAAGGATCACATGACAAAAGAGTTTTGTTGAGGGCGATATGAATTTTAAACTCGAAGTCAAATCTTGATCATCCACAGCTACATATTCTGAAATGCCATACAATTTATTGACGTCACCATGGACGGGGCGGTTCAAATATAAACCAGGCTGAAAACATGCCGTGTATGCAGCATACCATTGCTCTTAAGTATTTCACACTGACAAACCAAATGGGTGTAGAAATCTGTCCCCACAGTCAAGTAAAGGTTTAAGGCAGATGCTCAAAAACTACACCACTCTCACAGGGCAAGAATGACTTACATGGAATGACTGGATCTCTGTCAGGCGAAAAATTTTCCTCCCGAAGTAAGCGTCAAAATTTTCAGAGGCAGAGGCGTGGCCATCTTTACTGCCTTTGGATTTCTTTTGGTCCTTCCCAGTCTCTTTGGCTTTTGTAGGTGAAACTACCAAATATGACATTGGATCCTTGGCTCTGCCAAACAGGGTCGGACGAAAAGATCGCTTTATTGGCATTGATAGTTGACTTTGGAAAAAGTATAACTTTAATGACGTGGGTGACTATTTGCATCAGTTGTCAAAACCAGCTATACTGAAAATCAACCTTGTTTACAAAGAAATAAAATTAGGCAACACAGAGAACAAACAGCCAATCAAGCTATTACAGGAGACGAAATAGTGTGAACAAACCAATTAGCAGTTTTTGCTAGTTAATGTTTGAATTGGTTAGCAGTCAACCCATTTTGATTAGCAGATTTTAAACAAAAATGGTGAGATGAATAAGTTGAAACCTTAAGTCATTCAACTCTGTGTCATAAGCAAACATGTAGCTCAAAATCAACAATTGGACAGAGATTTCAACTTTTCTGGTAGCAACAGAGAAAATATCAGTTCGCAACTATTGTCTATTTGTGAAGCTCACCAAAGATTGAGTCACAACACAGCTTTAGATGGTAGCAAACTGCCATGTGAGCCTGGTTACGTCGGTCTTTGTATTCACAGAATAAAAACCTTGATAGGGCACTTGGCTGATGGCAATTGAAAATGCCACATTGTAAGAATTGGTGGCTCTTTGAATGAATCTGAGTTGCAGATGTCGGGACTTTTGTCACGAGTCAAAAAGATTTTGTGCTCCACAGTGTGTCACAAGTCAAAAAGATATTGTGACTTTTGTCACAAGTCACAGAGATGTTGTGACTTCTGCCATGAGTCGGTAGGGGTACATAGGGGGAAACTACTGTACAGGGTAGGGGTTGGTAGGGGTAAACTACAGAGTAGGTGTCGGTAGGGGTAAACTGCAGGTACATGACCTGGGAATAAGACTCTGTGGACCACAATAGAGCTTAAACAGTACCCGCCGATCAGATGTCGCCAATTTGTAAACCTCCTCAAACCCTCCTCTGATCGCCACACGATGGTTCACATGGAAATACCACGCCTTGATCTGGAATGCCCTAAAATAGTCTCATTTGGCCATCACTTTTGGAAATCAAGGTTCAGGACAAGAGTCATGTTCCAGCTTTTCGTCGATATCTCGTCAAAAGTTTTGGAAAATTTCCTGAACTCGAATGATTTCAACGTTTTCAAAATTAAGTTTGCAAATTTGGCTAGACTTACATCTCCCGGAGATTTTGAAGAGTGTCCTTGTCGGTGGCGATGACATCTGAGACGATGTGCTTGATGCCGTTCCTCACCGACGCCAGATCTTCCCTTCCTGGCGAGGAGAATCAAACGAACTCTTGAAATGTCTCCCAGGCGAATGAGGGGAGGAAGGAAAAATTCAGATGTCTGACATAGCCGAAAGCACAAGGATCGATGTGAGCTTTGTGAAGTGATTCCCGGGGGGAAACACACATCATGTTCTTTGCTCACAGCAATCAGCACTACAGTCGTATTTGAACCCATTCTGTCACAACAGTTTGAATCACTACTAATGCACCTTGTACCCATTTTTCCATTTGCACTAAACCTGAGCACATCTTCTGCCCACTGTGAAGACAGTCATTTAAAGGAACGACCACTGACTCCTAGCTGACAGGATGAAACGTTTAACTGCACTTTATGATGATGATCTAGATAATACTATAGTCTTTTTTGTTTTTCCTCATGAAACCAATACAGAGATTTTCAAAGAAAGATAAAAAAGAGACAGCGTGATGGGCTCCTGAAATTAATAAAATGTGAACGACAAAAGCAGGGTGTGCATCTGGTCTGGAATTCAGACCCAGGTAATTGCAGTCCATACAGTCATTAAGGTATCTGGGTCACACAGGAAAATATACACTTTAAAGACTATGATTGCATTAGAAAGTCAGACTGTGAAAACACCATGTGTCTCACATACGAGCATAACGATGAAGTTCTTTCTAGTGAGGAGGCATACATGCCAAATTTTGTCACACCTACAAAAGTGACACTCTGGATTTGGGTCGCAAATTTCAGGACCAGGTGTGGTAAGAGTCGGTCTGGTACCCTGTATGAAAAAAGGCACACTTCACACACGCTGCGAAGGAACAAGTCACATTTCAAAGGCCATGGTTAGTGTAGCGAGGACATAATTAGTAAAAACTTGGTCTGTGAGATACTTAAAGTTAAACAATCTGTTACTGCTACTGCAGCTGTGCAAATTTACAAACACCTGTACAGCAAACACTCAAAACCTAATTTCCATACAGATGCCACACCTCTGTGATCAGCAGTTAATGTTTTAATATATATTCCTAGGCAAACTTAAAGAATAGAGTTACTATCTACACACATACAAATCGTTTGATAGTAAACTAGACTGCACAGTCCACACTGCAGCACGCATACTGCTAACACAGTGATCAGTCTATGCTAGGGCAAAGGTCGGCATTGGGGGACTGTTGGTCCAATGACCTTTGGCGGAGCTGTATGTGCTGAAACTGGCCATTCACACGAAGGCAATGTAGTGCAGAAAAAAAGAGCAAAATTCGATTTCAAACTTGCATGGACGTACCCCACAACAACTGCATATCACTCCTCAGGGTGATGTATGCTTTGCACCAAACGAAGAGGTTTTAGTAAGACGTACATGTGTACAACCTAATCAATGAAGTGTATGTACTGCCACATTGTGTGTCAAGTGTGAAAGAGTAACTGAGATAACATATACACAGACAAAGGAATGTTGCTGTTAACTTTCATGCTAGTCTGATGAGCAAAATCTGTGCTCATCGTGAATCGGTGTAGCGCACCTCCAAAGAGCTTCAAGTCTTGCAGATCTATCTCATACTGCCTCTTATGTGGATCCAATCAGCTGGATTCAGATTTTTGCACTAAGCGCTGGCTTGCGTGAGCTACATGCAGTATGAACACATGCTGCTTTAGGCTATACGCCAACCTTTCAAATTTGTGGCCATTTGGGATTTTGTCACCTTGTGACAAGCTCATTTCCAGAGCAGCGGCATGCATGGACGACAACAGCCCGGCTTCATGATCGTGTGATAGAAATCATTCCCTCTGCTCTTACCTTGAACATTTTTATTCACAAGATGATCAAAATTTGTCATTTTGAATTTCATAAATTGCATGGCAGCAGGCTCTAGGCCAGATGTTTTGGCTCGCTCTGCGAGAGACTTCTTGCTGGCAGGTTTGAAAGGTGAGAACTGATGGTGAAGAAAGTAAAACACGAGTAAAAATGTATTATAATATGTGAAATTCAAGTCTTGTACTATAAAGTGCACGGTAGCTTTGCAAAGATTGTGTCCAGAAATGTGAACTCAACAATAATGGCAACTGACTCATTTAGTTTTCATTATCATACAATACCAATGAATTCATAAATACCCCTTCCATGGTTATCTGCTCCCCCCCCCTTAAAAATCTGATCAGAGCAATTATTTCATTACTTAAGAAATACAGAGTTCAAGATCGGGATTTCAATGGCCTCCCTAAAGTTGACAGTTCACTTCTCTTTTTCTAGCACAGGCAGAGGGAGGTTGCTCTGATTTCTGGAGTAACATTTCATCAGTTTACATGACCACTGCTTGATTAGCTTTATGCTGCAGCTTTTGAAACTTTTCACTTTCAGCCTAGAAAACTTATACATACATGTCCATCATTCTGTATTTGTCAATAAACCCTAGGCATACTTGGCAAATCAGGACAAAGGTTGGCATTTTCATCCTGGGACATTGGTACCCACAGGGGTAGATTGAATCACTTTGACTGGTTTTCACACATTGTTGCCACAAATATGCATCTATTGTTTATAAAGATAGCACTAGACTGCACCTGATTGGCATACAGTACCAGCACTGTAGGTGACATTTGCTTCAATCAGGGAGCTGTTATTTAGATGGAGAGAGTACCGAAAATTACCTTAATGCTAATACTTTAAGATTCTACCCCCCCCCTAAATGAGTGACGATAAGCTTTGCAATTAGCTCAAAGGTATTTCTTTCCTTAATTCGACGTTAGCAGTTTAATACACTTTACCTAGCAACGTCATTAAAGTCAGCTAATTCTTGAACAATAAATCTTTCCGAACAATGCTTTGATGTTTAAGTTTGTACCGCCAACCCTTAAAGAGCAGATGGCACGCAAATCGAAACGACTGTTTAATTGAAATGAATGATTACCTTTAGCCCATTCCTTTACAAGTTAGCGCATGCAATGAGCTACAGAGGCAAAAGTCTACGTTTTTGACAAAGAGCCGAGAAGTTTCCTCAAGTTTCCAGAAATGGCGAGATATCAATTCTTTTTCATGGTTTGATAAACAAACCAAATATTGCATTGCCATACAGTATGAGTCACCGAGCATCGAAAAGCCGGAAAAGGCATTTACTTCCATGACGACTGGCAATGTTGTAGCAGTAGGGAAAGTCAAAGTGAAGTTCTGTTGCTCTAACAGACGCCAGAGATGTTACTGTGTTTATCTCCTAATCTGGTGTAAGTCCTTAGAAATTTCAATTACGATACAAAGAACAGATAACGGTGTGACCCTGGCGGCACAAACCCCACTTCAAAGTGTACTGCCTCCAACTAAATACCAGCTCCCTGCTTCAATGCTGATTCATGTATTTCACCAGTATAACGAGAGACTGCAATACGAGCCACATTTAGGTATAGCTGGTAAAATGCAACGATTCCTGCACTTTAAAGGTAAAATTGTGTCAACGCTGCATCCATATTCACTTTTGTAATGTTTCATTTTACTTGGAGGGTACACTGCAGAAAAAAAAAGTTAAAAGCCCCCAGTTTAAACAATATGAACAAACATAGATGGTCTGCCAACTGCAACATCCACGAGTCAGTCGGACTTGGCCCCCGAAGTTGCAGATCACGATTTTATCAGTCTCACCACGTGTTCGATTTCCGAGATGGTGGTCGCCCTCTGAAGGTCTCTCAAAATGGCTGGTGTCAACTTGCTTTTGGTCTGTATCTGTTTGGCTACATAAGCAGCTTTGGTTTGCACATCCCTGTGAGGATGAAAAAAGAAACAAAAAAACGAGCATGCATGAAAGAGAAAGGGATGCATGGGGAACCACAATCATCATTACTTCCAAGTAATTTATAACATGACAGTGTAATGCTTTCACCTCTCCTTCACAGATAGTGGCCACTTAGCTTTTCAAGACCTCTTCTACCCTTTACTGGAAGACGAAATTTTTTGGGGCAGATTATTCAAAAAAATAATATCCATCCATATAATAATATCAACAGCCACCCGTATACGTCTTATTTGCTAGCTTTGTCATTTTTTTCACATGAGCAGAAGGTAGGGCTTACAAAAAAAACTCAGTCTAAGGATGGAATTTTTGGAGATAACCCTCCACAGCACCTCAGAAAGACAAATTTTATGAAAAGAGGTTATTTCCCATAACTTCATTTCTGCAAAGAGGTACAAATACAACAATTTACCTATTTTGCTCCCTGACATGAGAGCAGAAACAAAATAACCATCCAGCCTTCAGTGTAACTTTGTTCACCAAATACTGTGCGATGTTATCTGATTTACTGTGAACTGCCATGCGGCTTGCTACGTAGTAAAGCATGGTAAGTTTTCAGTTTGTGGCATCATGAGCACACTCCAAATGTGATAGGATGACAAGGCAATGGCTTGTCCCTTCACAGTGACAAACATAATATTGTTAGAGATCAGTGAAATATGTGACAATGAATGGTGGATCTACAGTACTATAAACTCCAACACGCAGAATGATTCTCGATATCAGAAGTTTTGATTTCATTCCGAGAGCCTACTGAATGTGGTTGAGGTTTGGGTGTGTCCTTGAAAGGCGGTCCCTTGAGTTGGCTCACACAATTAATGGTATTTTGTTCACACCTGTTGAGTATTTTTCTCGCTTGTTGATAGTAAATGGTCACACTAAGAGATTCTGAACATCTGATACACAACTGAAGCAAGAATGATAGGGTATTCCTTATCGCTCAAAATCGCTTATTGCAAATCTGTGACCAGACACATTTAACATAAGGTACAAAAAGCATGTTCATAAAAAGCTACAATTTCTCATATTTTCAGAAACCATGGGAATAGAGACATGACTGATGAGGCTAATTAGAAGTATTAGTAAACAACAGTTTCCATCAAAATTGTCACAAAATAGTCAATACCAACTCGATGAGCCTCTTTGAGTCACGTGCTTGTGAGCATAGTCAATTAAAATTGTTTCTAAGATAGAAGCATTCTCCCAATTAGGCAAGTCTCTCTACAGCTGTGCATTATTAGAACATGGTGAACCAGTTATACAACTGAAATGGGTAATAACCGGTTTCTGTTCAGACTGATTATCGCATTAAACAAAAATCGAAACATTGAAAAAATCGGTAATATCGTAAAAATAAAAAATGACCCAGAAATGTCAAAACTAATCATGAAATATTGCAAATCGCAATGAAATATTTGTGGAAATATTAGTAATGATCGAAGTGAACAAAATTTGTGTGGTTAGAGAAGCACTTGCATAGTGCCTTAGAACCTGTGAGGCATACAAACATTGGGCCTATGTCAACTTATTACATACACAAAGTGTGTGAGGGAAATACCAGTTACATTCGAAGAACGATTATTGGGCGTCCAATTATACCAGTTGTTCTTTGTTTGAATATCATGGAAACTTATTAGAGATTTGAAACTATATGAGCCAAGCCTAAAGAGGGAGAATTTCCGTATTTACTGAAAGTTCCATGGGTAAATTTACAAAGATGTCAAGTCTCTTACTTGAGTTCCTGCAGGAGACGGAAAACATCCCTAAGTTTGTCAACCTCCATGTTGTGAGACTGCTGCCTCCGGTAGCGAGCGATGAACGGGATGGTCTGTGACATTTCTAACATTTCTATCGTGTTTTGCACCGCCTCTCTTTCCAGGTCCAACTCTTCGGCAATCACCTCTGCTATCGCCCACTCAGACTCGAAAGGATTGGATTCATCGACGAGGGCACGGGATGACCCTCGGGCAGACGTCATTTTTGGACTGATTTTTAAAACCTACAGGATGATCAAAAATAACCATGTCATGTTCAAGTTGAATGAGAGAATGTAATTCTTTTGGAACTACCTTATGCAATAATCTTACTGTAAACCTATAATACTAAGTTCAGTGGACTAAAAATGGATTCTGCAGAGACAGACATACGGTATGAATACTGCAAGGTGAAGTCATCCTGGTTCTGGTGGAAGAGTGGAAAAAAAGTGGTGGTATTTGAAGCAATAAAGCTCAGCAACATAGAGGTTGTGGATTCCATCTGGCTGCATCACGGTGAAATGAGATTTACGTCCAAGAGTGATCTTGTGTTTTCCAATCTGAACTGGCCTAGTTAAAAAAGATACCAAATTTGATGTCACCCCATCAGGGTAGGGCCAAACTGCACCTCGACATAACAACACCTAAACATAATAATTACTGCTCTAACTGCAAGATATATAAATGTTGCGTTTGTCATTGTACGAAAGTACAGTACAACTGCAGGAAATGTGATGTTACCCAAATCATGGTGCTTTACATTGCTCTCTTTCAAAGAACTCAAAACTGAGCATTTCTTTATCCCAAGATGTCTGCTGTTAAATTTCTTCATATTTTCCTACCTTAAATCACAGCTTGGTGAAGGTTATAACAGACTGAAGGCAGAAAGTATGGGCCTACAAATACTGTATATAGAAATACTGTGGCAGGTGGATCATTATTATGGCAGAGATCAATGTTATTTTGAGATGTAATTTGGTTTACTTTTTTTTAAGTGTCTTTTGAAAAGAAGACAAGTATACAACCTAGACAACACCAGTGAGAAATGTAAACAAATCCTATAAACTGTACAATAATTTCGACAGCCAGGTACCCCTGTGTTGTACACATTTACACATTGTTGATCAAAACATTGACTTCACAGGTCATGACTGACTTTGAAGGCAGTCACTCATAGCTACACTTTTGGTTCTGTTTTTTTGATTGACGACAAATTCAAGAGATGCAGAGTACTGTAGCTCATACGCAGGGGCCCATTGTTTTGATAACACGTGGGGAGGAGTTATTAGAAAGGCTGTGGGAGAGACTAGAAATAAGTGCTTGGGAGAATTGAAACTGTCTGAGGTGATGAGTCTCTGTCTTTAAGAAATTGTACCTTCCACTATTAACAAGTACAGGAAAGTTGACTGATTAAGTTATATGTAAGGGAATTTTGACTCCAATTTCTACTCCAAATTTTGGAACTCACTTGATGATAAACTGAAAAATTGCAAGACTAAATAGTTTTCACAGTATGTGCACGCAACAATTATTATTTACTTAAATTACTGCTTAATTATTATGTTACTATCACTAAATTTCATGCATAGAAACTATTTTGGAGTTAATTGTCACGATCATAATTACTATTATGCAATTGTCTCCTTGTGTAAAGTAAGTGTTGTTATTATTTCTTTCTTTATTTTCTCTTTTTTCTATATTATAGGGGAAACAATTCATAAGTATGGAACTTATATTTTCTCCTTTTCTGCCATTTACTTCTTACTTGTATGATCTGTACTGTTATTTGATACTTTGTTGGCAATAAACTGTTTCATTCATTCATTCAGTTCATTCATTTTGAACAATTAAAGTGATTGCGTGTGTACTGAAAAACCAGAAGGATAAGATTATGTTTGATCTTAAATTTTCTTTAGTTTTAAATGTACACCCGAGGTTGCACATGGACGGACTACGTCTTTCAATGAAGGAAAATGACAGTAATTACTTTGACAAGCAACAGGGATTAGCATAAAAACAGTGAAAAACAGAACTCATCTTTGAAAACTAACGATTCTTACTATGAGCGTCTACATAATGAATATGGTCTCTAGTGTATCAAAACCATACTACTCAAGTCGTCGCTCCTTGGTCAGGTATCAGGAATTGTAGTATTTGGTGCAAGGGAGCACTGTACCTACAGTACGAACCTACGAACTGATCACAACAATGCAGGTGTCAGTGATCCTGGGTTGTTTTGACTAGCTGAATATTCAACACCAGTATACTTCACAATGGCTTGGTCAAAGAAGGACATGGTTGATTTGAATGAAAACTGTCAATCACTACATTTTCATATTTTACACTTTTTTGTCATCATGCTGGGAAAATTTGAAATCATGTTGCAGAATTAACCAACTGGAACCTATTTATGTTCCCAGATTGTCTGAATGGTGCAATTAAAAGCCTTACCAAACTTTTGGAGATCAAATTTCAATGTTTTTACATTTTGCCTACGAATGAAATCACTTTAACTACCAAGTATCAGCCACCTGTCCCACTCCCATGGCACAAGACCACTACCATTACTATGCTTTCAGAACAGCTTAAAACTATACAAACCTATATACTTTATAAGGGTTCCACCTATTTCAATATATTTGACAACTAGGTCAGTAAAAACAATAAAGCCCTTAAATACATTAACTGCAGAACCCCTCAGTCCAGCCTGCATTTTGTGTAGGCCTACCCTGAACCAAAGATCATCTTTGGCACAGAACTTACTGTACTTGCACTTACATAATACGGTAGAACTTGACTTACGGTGACAATTCAATAAAATTTACAATAGCCTAGCGTATTGGTGTAAAATGAAAATGACCTTCCTTGGTGCAGGTGAAACACTTGCACAGAATTTGCCTCGTGCAAAATTTCAAACCAAAAGTTCACTGTCTTCAAATACAATTGTGAGCTTAACATTGGTGTATTTACAAAATTTTCAGTTCAGCGCTGGGCAGTCTGTCACATCAGTACACTGCTGCACATATTGTTCCAGCATGACAATACAAACTGGTGCACACTGGGTGCATAGTAGGCTAACTAACAGTACTGTAGGCCTACACTTTTAAAGTTGGCATGACAAATTAGTGAGATTTCAGCCTACGAGACCGAAGGTCCATGAGACCGAAATGAAACACCCGCACTCAAAACCTGAAACTATAAAGAATAGTGGAGAGCTGTTTATGCCAAACCACCAATGAACTACAGTATGCCAGGGGTGGGTGTTGGGCATGCCGGGAGACCATCATATGACTTTTGACCTAGCATTCTTGAAACCACTATATACACGGATGGTCAATAGAAGTCAAAAAAACTGAAAAAACAAAAACAAAACAGCGTGTCTTTTCAACTTAACATGCATATGATCGAGCATTTAACCTTGAAAATTTGTAAATAAAAGTAATTCAAATTAAACCAATTCTTATTTAATCAACATCCTAGCTTTGCATTTTCAAAAGGTAATCCACAATATTGACCAAT
This sequence comes from Stichopus chloronotus, assembly GCA_021234535.1. Classification (NCBI taxonomy): domain Eukaryota; kingdom Metazoa; phylum Echinodermata; class Holothuroidea; order Aspidochirotida; family Stichopodidae; genus Stichopus; species Stichopus chloronotus. The sequence continues at coordinate 23,238,049 of CM037846.1, forward strand.
TACTCCCCAGTGTTAAGTTAACCTGAAATGGGCAAAGGACCATGTAAAGGGAAGGTAAAAAGGTCCAGCGCAAGCATTTCTTTACATACGTAGAGCCTGTCAGTAACAACGTTTTTTTCCCTCAGTTTCATTTGGTTTTTTGATTTTCCGTCTGGCAAACCTTTGGTTTCATGAACTCTTTATGATTTACGGTCTCCCAGACCTTCGTTCTCATGAACCTTTTTTCATTGTCAGTCTTGCGAACTTTCGATCTTGTGAACCCTTTTTGATTTTCGGTCTTGCAAACCTTCGTTCTCATTAACCCTTTTTAATTTTCGGCCTGGTGAACCCATTTGATTTTCAGTCTCGTGAACCTTTGGTCTCGTGGGGTACCCCCCTAGTGACATGGTAACTAGTTTAGACATTTTTTTTTTGGGTGGAGAGAAAAGTCTGGGTGTAACTTGGAATGAGGGTAACATGATATATGTGGCATGGTATTAAATTATAGTTCTCATTCTTTTCATCACTGTAATTGATTGTAACTTGCCTAGACTACACTGGCTACGGTAACATTGTTAATGACTGAACTCTGAACATTTTCAGGTGTCTTCGAAGGTCATCCCCCCCCCCCTCTCTCTGTGCATTGTGTTAATGCCCTGCGGAGTTTGTGCAATGCACTCATGATGATGATTATGACTTGAGTGCCTCTCTCTTACAGTTTGAGCCCACAATTCTGTCACACACAACGCAGGCTAGCCCTTCTAAGTTCTATAGGCTAACTACAGTAACGTTAACTTAGTCTTTAACCCTGTTAACTGTTACTGGCCTACCGAGTAACATATGGACTATAGCCTGCCATAAGTATAGCGTTAGGTCCCTTCTCATTCAAAATTTCACGGAGAGAAATCTTCACGCAGTTACACTTCTGCTTGAAATACTTTATACATACCGTGATGTTTCAACTGCAGAATGCCTGTTACAACCTTGGAACTGCCCAAGCGTTGCTACAAATGACTAGGGCAAATCAGTTTTGGTGAGTTGGGCCGTATTTTGTTTGTACTGTGCTGTGTGCATGTACGTTGAGCCGGGCTGAGTGTTAGACAGATTGTACACCAGACAGTACAGCGCTCATGTACACGTACGTGAGTACGTACACTGTTTCTCATTCGAAATGGCCATGTGCTGGCGCTATAGTGCAGCACAAGGGTGCACAGACCTTTAAGTAACTTTTGTACGTCATACAGATGCATATGCGTACGCGGGTTTAATGTGTGGAGAAACCCCTGAGACGGAAAAAGAACGCCTTGTCTTAGAATTCATAAGAGCCAATGTTGTGTCATATTGCCCGGAAAAAGTTAAATCTGTTTCACTACAGATACCTGTAAAAAAAAAACAACAACTCATGTTTACCCGGTTCGTTTCCCATACAACAATTTCAATCGGGTTCTGTGTTGTACGTCACCGTTACGAGTAACTTACGGTTTTCTCCTAACCGCCAATTTTCATTTTCAAAAGTGGAAGGCGATGAAAGTAATGTGTCATACTGGTTTCACTCTCTTCGTATGGCTATGAACACAATTAACTTTGGTCATCAAATACAGAAAAAAAAAAAATCCACCAAATAGGTGAAAGGGATGGAAAGCAATTCATTTCGAGAGCAAAGGGCAAAGTCCCTTCCGCCCAACGGGGTATGATGCAAAAATTTCTATGCTTGCAAAAGTCCTTTGCCCAAATTGACGAGCATCATAAGTCGACTTTATATGTTTATTTTCTGCGATTTTCTTGCTTTTGCATCATTGACTTCTATAATCTTCTTTAGCGCTTTTAGCCACTGTGTTATCTGATCTTACCAATGACCTTTATTTCTTACTACCTTTTTATATCATTTTGGGTCAAGGTTCACTTGTATCACTTTGACATTCTTGTCAATTTTTGGAGGGCCACGGGGAAGATTAGCCTTAGCTAAGCAAATAACCCTCTTGAAATAAAATTAAAGTAAAGATAAGTCTCAGATTGCACCAGAGGGCTTTGGAAGCAGAAAATTTAATGGACCTCGGTCGAAGGGACTTTGGCGCTTACTCCGCAGCTTTCCCTTATCTCAGCCACTTATCACCCTGACATCAGACTGCAGTAAGCACAAAGCAAGGTTGGCCCCTGCCCAGTTTCTCGAACATGTTTGTCCCCACTTTTACAGTCCAATTCTCACTAATATTAAATATGAAACATAGTTTCATTTGTATTCTTTTTTTCAGTGTACTAAATTAGTACTTCACAGAATGTCAATCTAAAGATAAAACTGAAGAGGAATGTAATTAAAATGGGAAGAAAGCTAATGACGTTGTGTATTATGTAATTTTGTTTTTAGTGTGTGCGTGTGTCTGTATGTTTAAGAAAAATTAAAAATTGAAGTTTTTCTTTTTTGTACACCGGTGCACTTTGTGACTGAATTTGGCATTTATAGATCATTTTTCACCATAAATCTGTTGAGAAGATATGCTTATACAAGATTATACCAGAAGGAAGGGCAAATAGTCATGTTTGAATATTTTGAAAACATGCATGTGACAATCATGTATACCGATATATATAATTACGACCCAATTAACGTGTGTCAGTGCTGATTATGTTATATATATATATGTATATATATGTATATATGTACATGTATGTATATATATATATATATATATATGGTGTGTAAGGTTCATTTATGTGACAATAGTCGGTTGTCAATAAATTTCTAGCAGCTCTACTGAAAGGAACTCTGTGACTCAGAAGTGAATGAAAGACCTTTTGAATCTTTGTATTATTAAAAAGCCTCAAAATTGGAAGCTGGATGAAGAGACTTTTTTATCCAAAAGTTCCTTGTATATCTTGTAAATGACTCTACGCTTTTGACTAAAACAATTACATATTAACTGTCGATGAATTTCCAACGAAAAAAATTTATATTGAAGAACAAAATAAATGAAATGAAAATATTGCACTTATTGCGATGTCAACTCTTCTTAAAGAGACTGCAGAGTGAAATGAAGTTGATGAAAACATTGGTTAGCTTAACCCTTGAAAATGAAACCAATGAATAAGTATATAATTTTCGTAAAGTCTTACATTTCTGTCACTCTAAAATGTTCAGAGCACCCGAAAGATTGAAAGTGGAGGGGGGGGGATCCAAAATGAGTGACGGATAGGTGTGGTGCTGCCCTTGGAGGGGCTTGTTAGGGGAACGTCCATGTCAAGGAGCAGAGGAAAAAAATTAAAATATATACGTCTATACGTAAAAGGCTCGCTATACGGGCGTTATGTGGTAAAATATGCATACATACCAGTACCCAACTCGAAAAGCGCCCAGTGTATATTTAGTACAACAGTTTTTCGTGTTTTGTCATTTAAATATGATTTTCGTAGTGGAACTACTTAGCTCGAGAAGGGCGCCAAAATTTGGGTTTTTTGTCAGCGACTTGTATCGGTGACCTCACCCTGAACAGAATTCTTTAGCTGAAAGCTTTTGATAACATAAAAAAAAAATACCTCTTTGGTTGGGACGCTAGTCCTCTACCACCCTCCCCCCCCCCCCATCCTCCCGTGGAGCCGTCTATATGACGCATGACATTGATGCCGTATGAATACAATAAACGAAAGTCACTAAGAAATAGACAGATCTGCTTTCTTTCTTTTTTTTCTCCCTCTTTATTTCTTCCAGTTGATCTATTGATGTTTCTAACAAGACTTTGGATTACAACATACGTTCCCTTTAAGTTTACCTTTGCTTTTTTTTATTAAAAGTTCACTTACACGAGAATACGTTTTTTTTCGTTTTCAACGACTATACAAAACTGAATATTGATTATTACGGATCTGCATGGTCGTGCCACAGTTGTGGTTGATCACATCAATCTTGAAATATAATATATCCTTATGATTTGTCATAACAAAGAAACACTGGTTTGTGACCTGACAGTCATCAGGTGTTGTAAACAGTATGTAATACTCCATAAATACACAACTCTGAAGTCTCATTTTGCAAAGTTTTTTTTTATCATCTCGGATGCCCAGGACGGCTGGTTGCGGCATTTAAATTGAAGATATGAAGCTCTGTGGAACCGTCGACTCAAAATTCTGTTCAACGATGCTAATCTGTGTGGTCGCAGCTGATCTGGTCAAAGGCAAGCAAGTGCTCTCGTTTTGTTTTTCACCGTTAGTCATTCTGTAATATCTCAATGATTATATTAATCATATCTATACAGTCGGAGTAGGCCTATACTTTGTTTCACAATAATTCGGATAAATTACCATTACAATCTGATGCTATTAGTACACGCTATGAAATTTGTTTCTTTGTTGTTTTTTTTTTAAATCCAAACTATTTTCCTTTCTTTAATGGTTGGACGTTCTGAAGAAACAGTGCACTCACCTGCTCAATTTGCATATATGGTAATAGAGAAGTGATTTCGAGTCTCCTGGCAACTTTTTACCCCGGTTTTGTGTTGATGATCCAGTATAGTGACCGTTTGGTGACCCCTCAAGTTTGAAGGACCAATTCTTCTTTTCAAAAGTATGCTGACTAAACAAAGTTGCAGTGAGAAACAAAGGAAAATCACTCCATCCCAGATCCTAACCATGCGAGAAGGAGGCAAAATTTTATTTCATATATAACTGATTATCGTTCGACCTTAACATTCTGTTCCTTATATCAGCACTTATGGTTCACTTTTTTTTTTTAAAAAAGGCTTGTATTCTGCTATTTATTGGATGAAAATCGTCCAACGTTTGACGTCGGTGAATCACTTTTTCCACTAAAAAATAAACAGCTTGGAGTTCTCATCAGCCCGGTCCATGTACCCCAAGAGTAAATGTGCCGAAGAGAAAAGAAGATAAACAAGGTAAGGTTAAACAGCTTGGTTCAGTTCATTATGCTTCTACGTATGCCTCTATGCTTCCATCCTCAAAGAAACGTTTAGCATCAGTTATGAGCAGCTGCTTAAAGCGAGAACTGTTTCAACTTAAAGGCTGTATTGCATCACCCTAAGCTATATTTTTACCTCCCTGAAAGGAAAATTCGCAACTGGTTCTAAGTTACAGTACTCTAAGATAGCCAGCAAATTTGAAAGATGCAGAGCAGCTCGCATTACACAGCGTACACAGGGATCCATTGTTTTGATTACACATGTGGAGGAATGTAAGACAGGCTGAGGGAGGGACTAAAGGTAGGTGGTTGGGAGAATTGAAACTGTCTGGGGTGATGCATTACAGCCGTTAAACATGACATGAGGAATTAGTACATGACGTCATATACATGAAGAAAGTGCAAAACAAGCGAAGTATTTTTATTTTTTCACTCCATGGTCGAGAAGTTCAAAAATGCGAAGAAATATGTCTGAACTTTGTTTCATTAAATATCAAAGATTAAATCACCCTTTTAGTAATTCCGCCTTTAAAACCGGTCATTCCTTACTCTTCTTCAACTAAATTCTTGGGTGAAATCGCCCTGAATCCATCACATGTTTGTGTAATATAACCACTAAACGTATTGCAAGTTAGGAATCTTTTACGAGAAAGGTTTTATTCTCTAAAAAAAACGTGTCCTTCATATTCCCTGTGGTTTACTACATATTTCACATTCTAATCCACTCAGTATTTTTCCTTCAAGTTAACTTTACAGATATTTTTATTGTTTATTTGTTTGTGTATCACCTCACATCAACTTGCCACATTTATCGATCAATACCTTCTTTTCTCATGACAAACAATTAACTCTGTACCTCGAGTCAATACTGATATTCTCATACTTGCTTTCACCGTCTTAAAATCGTCCAATGTTCTCTAAAATATACATGGACTCAAAATATGGGATTCGCTCTCATATACGTTGAAGGATCAAAAGATATAATTTTCTAGTTCTATTTTCAACATAAATTTGTAGTTTTATCTTATTATAATTTCTTCGTTCTGTTTTCCATTTTTTTCTATTCCTTTAGTGTTTGTGTGTGATTGTGTTAGTTTTTGTCTTTTGTTTGTCTTTGTTTTTCCATGTATTAACATATATATATATATGTATTACTACATACGACTGATTCCACACTACTTTGACCTCTTCATTACATTTTCGGATATTTTTGTCCAGTGTATGTAACAACCATTACTTCTGTCACATGACGCGGACAGATTCTCTACTTTGCCATGTTTCTGAATCCTTAAAGTTGCAATAATTTCTTTGCCTCTAGAACCATGTATATATGCTTCTACGTACATAAATCCCACTAAGGGCATCCGCAGCAAAAAACAAACAAACAAACAAATCAACAAGGAGGGGGACAAAACTTTCAATTGGTCAGATCAGGGAATTTTTTTTATTCCCTGATAAAACTTTAATGCAGTATCGTAACATTTGGCGTTTGAGGGGGGAGGGGGTGGACTGAAGGGGACGAGGGGTTAAAGAGAGGGGCAAGAACAATTGACACGTTTGTGATTTCCAGGGGAAAGTGCCCCCTCGAGAGCCCCAACCCCTCAGTGAGAGGGTCCCCTCGAATGGAAGTCCTTGATTGTCATTTAGTCAATCTTGACATAGACGAACGATCGAGCCGGCAATTTAAGGGCGGGAAATGAAGACGTACAAAGAAAAAAAAATCATCAGTGCTGCCATGCACTGTCTATCTCAAACCCTCGGTTTTCAACTTTCAAATTTCCAAGTTATTACTTCAAAACCTCGACTTACTGTCTCGGAATGTTGACTTATGTCAATTTTTTTAGATAGTTGAAATTTTGAGATAGAAAGTCAAAATTCCGAGATAGTAAGTCGAAATCTCAAACTACTAGTAGGTAGAAATTTCGAGATAATTTCAAGTGAATGGACTCTCTATAATTTTTTTTGTTTTCCCTCCCTTGGCGCAATAATAGCGAACGTTAAAGATCGAAAGCTAAGTGGCGGGTGATTATGACGGACGATTTTTTTTTTATCATCTTAATTTGGTAATTTGGTCATTTTTACAGCACACGCTTTGAGAAAGAAATCCATTCATTATTTTTTTGCAATTTCCCTCCAAATGAACCTTCTGACCACTTCATGCATAAACATAGAAATCTTGAATTCTTGCTTACGAGCGAGAAAGTACTATGAGGAAATTTGAACTGGAAATTTTTACTACATTTTCTATCAAATGAGAGAGGAAATTTTAATCAAATGTTTGTCAGGTCGTTGAGCCAGTCTCAACTTAGTCAGAAGTACGTCAGAAATAACTTGTATTTATCTGATTTTAGCTTCCGAAAACCCGTCCACAGCGGAAACCAAAACTGATACTCGTTCAGGCGTCGCCACGAACCAGTCCAGTAAGTTTAAGTGGTAAAAAATTGCTACGGCAGATATCGGTTAGATGAACAGTTTGTACATACACTACGATGCCCACGTCTTGCCAGTTAGACAAACTCCTCATTTCAGTCTCAATTTCAAAGCCCCTTTCTAATTTCGCGCTATGAATTTTGCAACTGGCAATTCGATTTTTACAATATTCTAACGCCATTCGTTTGTTACTCTTCGTCAGTTGTTACGTAATCGTGACAAAGAGAAAGGTTCCGACCCAGTTTACTAGTTCAAAGTTCATCTATGTAACAAGTGTAGCAGTACAACACACCATTACTTTGACTCCCAGACTTTTTAAAACATGCACACGCCTTTTCATATAAGATATACTTAGGTAATCACACATGTACTAATTCACCGTGGAAACTAAGTTTTCTAAATATTCGGAGGACAAATCGATATCAAGAATTGCTTTTGGTGACCTCGTTTAATGTTGTTCAATCAAAGGTTTATGTTGAAAACTCCCCTTCGGAAACTTTTTTTTCTACAAGGTGGCGTTGACGTCATAACAGGAACCCACTCATGCGCACGCTACCTCTCCACAATACAGTAATTCAAAATGCTTCTACTCACGTGACGGTGCTTTCATGAAGTTTTGGTCCAATGTACCGTGTGGACCATGTGGATCATTTTATGAAATTCTGCAAAATGCTTCCCCTCCAACAGATTCTCTCGTACAAGTTCTTGTGATAAGAATGAATCTTACATTGGCGAGACCAAACGACAGTTGTATCCCAGGATTAGAAAACAGCCATCTGGCAAATCAGCCATCCATGACCACACACTCTACTGTAAAGAATGCAGATTGTCTGAAAGTAGTAACTTTTCCATACTAACAAGTGGCAACTCACATTTTGAAATAAAAGTAAAAGAAGCTCTGGTTATAAAGGAGCACCAGTCTTCCCCAGCAACACCCAGTTATATCACCATATGGATCTTGCTATGCGCTCTCTGTATTTTGATGTGTTTTGATGTATTTGTTTGTATATCTTGCACCTTTCTATCTGTGGATTGAGAAAATTTTCAAACTTCATATAAATTTCTGCATCTGATGAAGAAGAAGTGATTCTTCGAAAACGTTCATGTTAACAATGGATTTAAAGAACATTTTTGTGTTGATTTGCTCTTTTATTTGGTTTAATTAATGTACAACTCTTCCGAAACTATCTCTCGTACATGTGTTGAAGGTTTGTCATATTGGTACTCGGGTAGTGAACGACCTTTGGGTCGTTCAGGAACTTCAGATCCAAGGCCCTTGGGTTCATCTTGTAAAATATTGCAAAAGGCTTAACTCTTTCCTCCAAATAATGGGGAAGCATTTATGTGATAATATGCAATATGTCATAAAATGGTCCATATGGTCCACGTGGGACCTTTGACCAAAATTCCTGAATACCCTGAAGACACCACTAACAATGTAATAATGTATCATTATGACATACCGTTAAGGTTGTTCAAGATTGTTTTTTAATGGGGAGCTTTCAACTGTGAAAATTAAGATCATTTTGATTGCGTAACACTGAATGACGTCATAGGGTGTTATAGATACTAACTTGTTCAAATACTCAGAAAATTCAGTTTCCACGGCGTTTTAGTGTAAGGTTCATGACCCCTTTGACATTATGCTTTAATAATCTAACTGTACCTTTGACTCACATCGATCATCGGGTCCAGAGATCCCGGCGGGGGCGGGGGGGGGGGTTCGTTTCCTTCCCTTAACCTATCCGATGACGCGTCAGATAAAGCTACTTTATCAATTTTGTAACTGATTGTTTATTATGAATCATTTGGAAATATTTTCCAGAGACATGCGTGAAGCATGTCACCCGTTTGAGGGAGTTTTATCCGGCCAGGACGTTCTGCCAAGAGTTAGGAGGAGACGTCTTCGGTCGCAAACATCGGTATTCAAATCTCTCCGCAGAGGTAAACAATTTTTTTTTTTGTACATGTGAAACATGCAAAGTTGTCACGTGATGACGGTGTTTGTAAAAATTTTGCTAGCGAGGTTTGGGAACACCAATATTTTACCTCGTTTCAGTTGACATAGACTCACTGTGGACACAGAATATTTGACTACTTTTAACCAACGAGTTGATGAGATAACAGATGCTTGGACAAGCCCTAGCTGCGAAGGAAGAACTTCCAAGCTTAGTTCACAACACTTCATGCAGGCCTATGTTTAGCGTGAAAAAAAAAAAATTAGAAAATTAGAGTAAAGTACCACCGTTGTTCGTTATCATGACATAAAATAGCAGACGACAAAACAATGTCGATCTACGGTTGTACTCATCCGCCGGTGATTTTAAAATTAAATTACCGCGCGATTATGCAAGGATAAACCACAATGGCCTGACCATCGTTGGCCAATAGGATTTGAGGATTCGTACTATGTATGAATAGGCTTTCGTTATTAAACTTGGAAATCACACAGGTTCTAATATGCAGGTGATTATCATTCGGAAACCACAATATTATTTCAAATTGATCGACTTTTAGCTAAAGTAAAAGATAGACTGCATGATGCATCCCTGAACCTACCCCCCCCCCTTCCACCTTCACTCCCACTTAACTTTAAAAGTTCCATATGCTTGACGCAAACAGACTATTCCTGCACCCTTCTGGCAATGAACTGACTGCAGACTGTTAATCTGACGAGTTAAAAAATTCGTTTATTTTTATACTTTCTCACATATCTTAGTATTTACCAACAGTCTTCACTCAATATACTAAACATTTCAGGAATGTAAGGATTTAAGAAAGGTACGCTACTCAAAGAAGAACTACCCAAACAAACAAACAACCAAACAGACTATGACATTCAACAGTCTGATTGCCTTTCTCACATGGCATGATGCGATGGTCGGGTGGAGGGGGGGGGGTGGTGGTAGTCATCATACTGTCGGCGCAGTCACCTACGTATTGGTTCGAATACTCACTGTTCACTCAGTTGCAGAGAGGCTGAGCTCTATGTACAGTCTCGGTTACCATACTTTAGAATCCCCCCCCCCCCCCTCCCAGATTGACTATATCACAACTGGCACAACGCCCATACCTGTTATATACAACATCACCATGAGATTGGTTTATATGATCCATGTGCGCTTGCCTGACTAAACTCGCCACCCCAACCCACCCCCTCATCCACCACCCAGTCCCCACAACCCCCCCCCCCCTTCCACAGGACAGGATTAATATACTCCTTTAGTGTGCTAAAGTTATGGTTGGTAGACCTGGACAAACAACAATTAAATATCTGTTTTTATTTCATAAATATCATACCTTGCACGTTTTTATTAAGTTTCTCCATGTGGGCCATTATGCGATAGCCCACGTTATCGCCATGTATTTTTAATCTGTATTTATAGAGTGATATTCAACAGATAATAATCTGTACTGACAGATTAGTAATTTCATGGCACTAATGTCCTTTAGTATCACCATATTCAGTCAATCACGTGTTAACCATCTACTGATTTTCCCTTTGGTTCAGGACACATTTAAGAGGCTCGTAAATGACTTCGACGGTGAAACCTGCAACCACTACTGGGTAGGAATAATAAGAAACTCGGAGGACAAAAATCGGTTTGTCTGGATGGATGGTCATAATTTCACAGAATCAAGGTAAGAGATGTGAGAATTCCATCATGTGTGATTGAATGATGTTGCAAAACTACCTATCACATCGAAATGAAAAAAGAAAATCTACATGCTCTTTGAGCGAACTACTGATCTGATATATGCTAAACTTTTACCCACATGCACCGTCGCAAACGACCTACTGACGGCATGCATCCAGTGATACAACATATAAAAGTTGGGACATGGATGCAGCATGCATGAGGAGTGCCGAGAGATCAGCCAATACTCACATTTCATCATACATGTTTATCCCTTCTCGAGAGGATATCTTGCCCTAACCATGCTATCATGTTCTATCATGTAGCGAACATCTTCTCGAGACATTATTTTATCACATTATGGAAATTCTGTGAGGACTAGGTGAAGCGAGTAGAAGCTAAGTTTATTGCATTCAGATTATTCTAATAACAGTAGTTCTTTGATCGGCTTGATTCCAAATGTCATAAGTTTCCATGACAGTGATAAGTGACAGTGATAACATGCACAGTTTCATCAACATTTTTAAGAGAACATTGAAATTTGATAGAAAGTATCCAGTTGAATTTATTCGAGCGAAATCAAGTGATATTAATTTCCAAGATTGACCCCAACCACTGAAATGAGAGCTTGTTCGTGATTGACTTGTCACGAGACTCAAGATAACAAATAAAGCAATTTACGGAAGTGAGGAACCTCCTTAATGCTGTTTCTATTTTCTTTTGTAGTTCCTCCATTTTTAAATTCACTATAAAGTTTGTAAAAATGTACTTATGGATATACCCCTGATTACTTACGACATTTATCAGATATGACAGAAATATATCTTTTCCCAGTCAACATTCTAACATGGGCCCCTTGTGGGCCCCATATCGACAAACATATGGGAATCATATGCACCCAAGATTCATAAGGGGCCCATATGGGTCAACCCAGGTAATCCATATAACCCATTGTAGTTCTTAGATCCACGTGGGTAATTGTCCAATATGGACACCATAATTATCCCATATGGGTGATATAGTTATCTGGGCTGACCCATACAGGTCCTTATGAATCTTTGGTGCAAACTCATAGGGACCCCATATAGATTCACCCTAATGGGGCCCATGTTGCAATCTAACCTGGGTTATTACTCTCTCTCTCTTGAATATTTACCTACATTGTAGCTGGTGGGAACCTAATCAGCCGACAACAATCTCTTTACAAAGTTGCGTGGCCAGTACACTCTCTGCAGGACAGTGGAAAATAGGGGACCATCGGTGTACCAGGATGTTCTGTACGTTATGCATCGATACCAACTGTACCTGAAGAGAAATGTGTGGCTTCGGGGAAAATAAAGGGACGATCATGATCGCTTTTGTACAATGGCCCATTGGGGCCACCTTAAATCGTTTTTAATTTATTCAATTAAATTATTTAGTTGCTTAATCAAATATGGATTTGATTAATGAAATTATTGAGTAGTTAAATCAAACTACTAAGCTATTTAATCAAATTAAAAGTTGCATTTGTTTTCTTTTGCTTAATTCTTCTGCGTTTCCATTCTCTGTGAATCTGTATTGTCTCAGTTTATTCCTTGTATTTATTTCCTTGTTATCTCATGCAGGGGCCAGGACTAGAAAAGGTCTATTTATACTTGTCTCCATCACCAATTGATTTTACTTTGTTCTTTCCTTTTGTTCGTCTCGATTTCTCAAATAACGTGTTATGTATCCATTGTATGTATCGATGAACCAGTGATATTGTTTTTTAATGATGGTATATAAATAAACTGAATTAAACTGAACTTATACAACACAAAGGAATATATGTCTGCATGATACAACTTAGCTCTACTAATGATGATATTCTCAATGAACCAGCAAAAGTTCATTCTTTTGTACTCACGTTTACAAAGGCTAGTAGACGCGACCTTTCGATCAAAGTCATACATATTTGAATACGTTTTTAAGTTAGGCCTTCAAAGTTTCCCTCTGTCTTCATCTTACATTGTATAGCCTAACGATATCAAACAGTCATACGTTCAAATATACTTTGTTTTTGTCATAGCGTAGAATAAGTGTGAATAACTTTCTTATCGAAGTAATTCAGGTAAACGATAGAGCGTATTTGCTCTTTCATTGTGGACAGGTCCGTTTGTGTGATCAGTGCGTGGCAAAATAATTGAGGGGTGCATGGGGTGGCTTAAAAAAGGGGGGATGATTTTAATGTCAAATAAAGCTTGAATAAATAGCTCTACAACTTATTAGAATAAAAGGTTCCACTTTATCAGATCTTCTTCAGAGACCAACCGACAGATCGAGTACACAAGAGACAAACTACATGTGGAGTGAAAAACAGAAGAGAAAACCAAAAAATGGAAGAGGTTGGTCTAATGAGACAGGGCACGCGATATGCCGGGTTGGGAGAGGATTAAAGAACATTAAATGTGGTAAAGATGGATCTGAATGGGATTAAAAGAGAACAGAAGAGATAAGGTGAAAAGAAAAGGTGAATGTTTGGATTCCGTGAGGGATGAAGAGAAGAAGCTTTCTCGACTGACTCACGTGCTCTTGAATGTTCGACCCTTAGGGTTGACAGGAAGGTGTTGCATCTACCTCCATCCGTCCTCGACTTCCCTCTTTTCCTGGTTGGATCGTCCATTTGGGGTACTCACTCGTACACTACAGTTGCGGCGTGTCTAGCCTGTTTGGACAACAGTGGATTTTTTTTATTGGGGGGGGGGGCGCAAGTGTGAAAGGGCCCCTGTGAAGTCTGCAGAGAAGAAAATTTCAGGCGATCTGCGTGGTATTTTTCATCCAAAAGCTTTCTTGGTCGCTCGACGCCAATCGATAGTGGCTATATGGTAGATAGTCTTCAATTTTGGAATTATACAGGCCATGTGGCGTCCTGGACCGTGATAGTAGCTTTACTGCTTTAGGTGGGAAAAAAGAAGTGTAAATGTTGGACTCGTGCTTCCTAAGGGAGAAACTAAAAAAAAAAAAGATCGGAGGAAGAAAGCCTGAGGCGCTTAAAGCTCAGTAACACGCCTTCCACATATAGTTGTCTGTTCAAGAGTTAAGGACGTTACTGCAATTCATTGTAGTCAATATCATAAAACGTACGGATAAAATGCTAAGATTATCCTGATTCTGTTAGAATCAGCATCGGTTAGTGATTGCCCCATTCCTTCTATGGGCCTATGGAAAGCCTCGGGCTGGGAGACATTACGACTAGCGGGACAGCTAGTTAGTTGGTAAAATTGACCTATTGGGATCACTATACTGGCTTAAAGGTAATCATTGAGGTCGGTTAATCGCCCACCCGGCGGGCCTCCTTCGTACTTGACCATCTTCAATTATCATCTTTTTCAGCCCTCGCGCGTTACAATATCACTACAGCTTTAATTTGAATTCAGTTTTAGAATACAAATCACGGACAAAAAAAAAAAACAAAACAAAAAACGATATGATACGTACAATAAAACGAAGATCTTCTAGACAAAGATATTATAAATTTTAGGTTATTGTTATTTTTTACACCGTAAACGGACCTCTAGGTAATTGGATTACCCGTGACCAGCGGTCTATTCGTGTAGCTCAGTCGTCGGGTAGTACTCATGACTTTGCGTTTTGGCACGTACGCGTTTGAGAGAATTTTTTTTAAATTGGCTTTCGCATCATCTAGTTAAAAGAGGAAAACTGTCTGACATTTTAAGAAAATAGACGGCAATATTTTTTTCATCTAGATGAGCACGTTGAGCTACCACTGGTCGAACTGGAGGGGGTCGGGGTGGGGGACTGAGGAGTCACCTCATATTCTCCCTTCTGTTTAACTATAGTCCATCTCAGTCGAGGTCAGTTTACAGCAAAACGTGATTTTGGCAAGACTTAGGGGCCTATATACCCCCGTTTTTAAAAGATGCAAAATATTGCACTAAATTGCGGGTAAGGTTAACATTTAGTTGAAAAGTTTTTCAAAAGGGGAGGATGACACCCGCTCCCCCTTTGAACCACCCCCCCCCCCCCTCTCCGGCCGATCACTCATCTCATGCTTTTCCCAAAAATACCATTGTGCTGCCCTTAGGAATAACTAGGCCTCGGTAAAATGATTGCCAATGCAGCATCGTACAACCCTTTCTCTATCAGACGGCTTCAGTTAATATTTTACTTATATTTACTACCTCTCCTCTGAAGCAATCGTGACCAATGGAATAGGATGGGAAATTATTCGACGGTTCCAGGTATTCCACTGGTAGACATGGGGAGTGCCAACGGGAGTCACGTCATGGCCCACATGGAACCAAAAATCATCATGCGGAAAATAAATCTTTTAGATGAAATTAATTTCACAGCTGCCCACTTGTTACATCAATCGCACCCCAACTGGGCATTCAGTTATAGAAAAGTTGCACCAGGAGGGCGGGAGAGGAATGGAGGGGAACCGCTTCCCATAAACCCCTTCCCTATATCACTGTACTGACACCATGCTGTCCGGTCCCTCCCAAACGAAGTCTCCCAAACACAGGTGGGGGCTGTTCAAAAGCCCCATCATTCACTGGGGCTGTGCGAAATTGTAAAACCAGGAATTAAAAAGTAAAGTAGCGCTATTGACGCAGTTTATGTCAGTTTAGCTCAGTTTGTTCACAGGAAATTTAGCCGATCTAGCTTGTGTGTCTTTGGCATCTAGCAAGTCGTGGCTCTATATTGTCTGCTAACTTCAAACATTCGTGTAATACGTAGGATACGTTGTTGATGTGTGTTTCGTTTTGTTAACCCAACTTCAATCTTATTAAACCAAACTGTTGAGGTTAGTTACTCAGAGTCAGAAGTCAGAATCAGACCAGAGGCCAGGTAATAAAAATCAAACCTAATTCTAAGTCCTAAGTGGGATAACAGTATTGAAATCGTGATGTATTACGTTCCGAGAGGAGGCAATAGAGGCGGGGCTGACCAGTTTAAATGGGAAGACGTGAAAGAGGACAAGGGACGAGAATGCTATTTGGGTAAGCGTAATGTTACTTGTTAATGTTATGCTAGCGTTACAGTCACTCACAGCACTAGCCTACACTGAGTCTATAGGCAAAATCAAACCTACGGTAGCTAGACCTTAGCAAGGCCTAGTAGGATCTATAGTCAAGGCGCAGGCCATACAGTCACATACCTCCCAAGTGACGCCCATTTCGCTGGTTTGACCCGCATTTGAACACCCAAACCCGCTGACCTGCCTAGCCTTCTGAAAAACCCATTTCAAATCTTCCCAAATCCCAGTCATGGGAGTGCCGCGCACAAATATCAGGCACTGTAAACTTACCAGAAACTTCCAACTCCACACACAAATTCAACTATTTCATAGTAGGCCTACATTCCCTGATCACAATGCAGTGCATCCTTCAACTTAAGTGCTACGTCTGTTGTTGCAACACCCACCAAATTGCATTTAGACGGATAGGTGGACCTGCATCTAGCCCCATGGAACTTGGGAGCTATGCATACTCCATAAGCCCACACAAGTTAATGCAACTAACACTATGTAATTAATGTTAACTAAGTAGGTCTGTCAGTGTCTGTCCATTTCCGATAACGTTAGGCCTAATCATCAGAATGGGAAAGGTTGTTGCATACCTATGCTGAGGTAGGCTAAGCAATACATAGTACTTGTCACTGACATGATTTTACAGAAGCCTAGGCCTAGGTCACAATTTTCTGGGTTGCCAGTCGTTTCGCCTGCATTTCTCCCCCTTGCTGGTTCACCCCATGGTGGAAGTCATTTTGTCCCCAACTACCACAGTAGTTTGTCCCCTTGAAGTTGAACTGATATCAGTTGCCATTGTGATAGTTTACATTTTAACCTACAATTTTTTATGATAGCAAAAGCAGTAAATACTTCAAAAGAAACTTACAGCAATAATGTACAGGTAGTTGTGGGAAAAAAGGAGAAAATTTGGAAAGAGTATACTGCCACCACTCATAACAAAATGACATGTTTTGATGACTTAGATTGGAAAGCTTACAAATGTGCATGGGATCTGTGTCCTGCTGTAAAGAATTGTGCAGATACATCCCAGACTTACCAGAAATATCCACGGAGGCTAATAAAGATGTAGTCAGATTCCTGACAGACCTAACATGATGATGAAGACATCATCCGATCGCGATGCGATCGCCATATCACCGTGGGGGAAAGGGGAAAAGTCCCGGCCAGGGTCTAGGGGGTGAAGCCCCAGGGGGTCTGCGATTTTAGTTTTGTGGGATGTGTCTGAACCACTTGGAATCTATGCTAAATTTCAACTTTCAAAGTTGAAAAATGTTTGGATCTTCCTATGAATGTCATGTCTTTTTGTAAACATTAATATTGTATGATCGTGGCAATCCGTTTCTTGAAAAAAATTCATCGTTTGACTTGCTTCTAATGTTAATGAACTGCAAACGTTAATTATATGTAACAAAATTTTGTCAAGGTAAGAAATGGCTGGAAAAATTAAGTAGTTCAGGACCTACTGTATGTGTGTACACACAGTACAACACTACAGTGAACGACGTGTTTCAGCCTGTTTTAGCTTTCAGTATGGTATCCCAGCCAACCAAAATGCAGTAACCAATCATGCTGCACTGACCTCAACATGTTCATATTATTAAAAATATAATACCTTAACCGTTTCAGTGTAGGTTCAGGAGTGTGACCAACCATCATTTGTCGGGAGTTTTGTCTGTACATGGAAGTATGCACAAGATTCTGATTGGTATAAGCATTCTGATACGCTTTTGAACGATGGTCGAAGGAATTAACAGTGGGGTGAAAACAGTTTTTGGAGGTTGTAAAAGGGATTTTCCTACTATTCGGTTATCAATTCACAATTTTTACAGCTATGTCAGCCCTTGCACCTAGCAGTAGCAGGCTGCTGTGCCACAACTTTTTCCTACAAAGGTTGTGATTATTTTGCCTGTTTGCTGTCATACCGTTCGTTAATCACGTCGTACATTACAGTACATTTGCATGGATTGAAATCTTCGTTCGTAGAAAAAGTACTTGCCTATGTATGTATATGCGTACTTGTGATACTCCTTCAAGAATATGCATCTACAATTAGTTTTCTCTCTCTAAAGGTCACTCATTAATGGCACCAGTGGGACGTTGGCAGAAGAATAAAGATTTACAGTGGTTCAGCAAGGGCAAAGCCAGTCAATGCAAATAGCAACATCAGTGATGAGATCCAAGCTGCAAGAAATGCTGAAAGGGAAGCAATGCTAATTGCTCTGTAAGTGATTTTAGTCATCAAAGGGACTAGTTATTAGAATGAAAAGGAACTCTGCAGATACTTTAAGGGAACCATCTACTCTTTTTCAAGCGCTTTGGGCCTAATGTTTTTGCTTCTGGTGGTATATACTTGATTAATTGTTTTTGTTTCATTTTCATAGTTTGTCTGCAGTAGCCATAGAGGGAACTGCTATCGGAGGTTGCCTTTTTGAACCAAATGTAGTCTGCAGTAACCTGCAATCAAAAGCACCCCCTCCCTCCAAAAAAATTAGTTTTACAGTCAGGATGACACATTCATAAGTATAAATTGGAACAATTCCTCATGTTACATGTGAAACTGTTTTGTCAAATAGTGTTTTTCTGAAGGACTTTGTAAGTGCAAGAAGTATTGACAGATGAGTGACAAGGACAAAAGCTTTCTTATACTTGAATCGTTTTTGATTCCTTGCCGAAGGCATCTAAGGAGTCTATGCAAGGGTGTTTGCATGTGTGTGAACTGTCTGTATGTGTGTGTGTGGGTGTGCGCATATGTGATGCCTTGGCTTCTAAACACGATATCTGAAGAAGGGATTGGGAAGGTGCTCGAACTTCAAAGTCGGTGTGATGGTAGTCCATCATGAGAAGATGATCCCTGTTGCTTTTCATGGAGGTCAAAGGTCATTGAGGTCAGCAGAGATTAAAGTGTGAAAACCTATCAAGGGAGATATCTCAGCAACCAAATGTTGTTGGAAGTTCAAACCTTTACCATTAGTAGCACCTACAGTAACGAGTAGATGATGTCTGTCATTTTTTGTGGAGGTCAAAGGTCATGTGAGGTAAATAGAGGATATAGTGTGACAACCTTGTGAAAACAGTACTGTATCTCAATCAGGGAAAGGTGCTTGAACTAATGTGGGTGTCTTGGTAGTCCATTGTAAGTACATGATCCCTATTGCCTCAAAGGTCATTTGAAGTCTCCGGAGCTTTAAGCATGAAAACCTGTATCTAGGAAGATATCTCAGAAACTGAATTCAGCTAAAACATCAAACTGTCACCATTGTTAGCATTTGATGAGCAGATTATGTCTGTCATTTGAATTGCCCCATGGGAGACTTTGTCATGACCATAATGTGACATGAAATGAATATGATAAGTTCTACCATTCCAAAGGGCTGTCCTGGGTTTTAGAAGCCCAGCATGTGATACTTAGAGAGTTTTGCGTGTCTTGAATGTGAACATATGAAGAGGTAAATGTCACTCATATTATGAAAGTAATGCATATTTCTTTTCTATTGAAAACTTGCCAAAATGTAGATCTATGTTTAATAGCAGAGATTGCTGCAGTAGATAGACTTTGGTCTCATTTTCTTTCAATTTGTGAAACATTTAAAGTCCATTTTCTACACCCTCTCCAAACAACAACTTAACATAGCTCTTATCACTTTTTCTAAGCTTTAAGAGAATATCCCAGTTGCTAGCAACTACCCTGTAAAGATCTGCAAAGTACTTTGTTGTTTTAGCCACAGTAAACATTCCCTTGGGAGGCATGATAGACTGTATTCCAGGTTGCCTATGGTGACTTGCACAATTCCAGATCTCCAACCACAATTTGGTGTCATGAACTTTCTATTAACTTGTGAATTATCCTTCATGACCACAATTTTCATCAATGTTGAGTGAATGACATTACTCATTTGTATTAGCACTTGGTAACATCAAACCCATAAGTGACATAGAATGTGGTTGTCATTCTTGAACTTTGTTTTTCATCTTGATATGATTTCTTCCTCTTCTCTCCCTCCTCACTTGTGTTTGTATGTGGTTTCCTGCGTATGAAAAAATGAAATATTGGCAAGGAATCACAAAGTCATTTGACTTTCTGTTTTTCTTTCTATTTTGGGTTGAACTGCCATATTTAGAAAAGTATGAAGTTCAGTAAAAGTTTACAACTCTGCTGTGAAAATGTCTTAGGGAAGAAATTTATTGGTAGTCTCGTTAAACCGCCATGATTGAATTATTGTCACAGGAGGCACCATTGTAACGCAATTGCATTAGACTAGTTTCTGTCCATCTTTTCCAGAGGCCATAAGGTCGGAGACAGACTAGCTGCAGAAACAATGCAACCTCAAAGAGAGGCAACTCTTCCAAAACTTGAAAGGTAAGGGCATACCTACTGTAGTTACAGATCTTTTTTTCAGATACTACCCATACCCTGTGCAGTCCCTGCTCAACATACTCATGCAGTGATCAAACTCATGTGTCAACTTCCCAAGTCCTTGAATTGGTTGAAAGTGCATCCAGAAATATATTTTCTGTTTTAGAAGTACAGTGTATGCAGAGGCTAAAAGTGTAAATCCTCACCAGGTGTATAACCACGATTCATGACTTTATGAGAATATCTTTATCGAAGGATCAATTTGTGCCTAATTGTCCCACACTTTTTTTTAATTTTTTTTTCTAAAAATGTAGGGAAATTGGTTTTATTGACACTTATCTAGAACAATGTTAGAGTGAAAAACTTTGAAATTCATGGAAATCCTTAATCACATAATTTAATGGTTGTTTGGGTGGAAGAAATGCGAGGTATTCTTGCAGTTTGATCACTCGCAAACTCTCCCACTGTCTTGGCAAAATCTTTCTGCAGATCCATGACACAACTCAAAATGCTAATTCAAAGTAAATGTAAGTAAATTTCCAAAATTTTAGGTTGAATCCTATTTAATCCTTTTTTTATGTTTTTTCATATGTAGTGCAAGGTCAAAGTCTGCTAAAAAGAAGAAGAAGAAACACAAGGAGGAGAAAAGGAGTAAAAGAAAAATTGAAGAGAACCACAAGAGCAGCCACAAGAAGAGAAAAAAGAAGCATAGGAGAAGGGACTCGTCAGACGATACTGAATCTTCATCTGAAAATGAGAGGTGTGTGTTTTTACTTGCCTAAAACAGTTTTGTGTCTGCATCTTTAATGCACCCTTGAGAGTGAATTCTCAGAAAGGTCCATTTTGCTTTGGAGGGAGTGTCCATATTCATATTTCGTTGGCAAGAGCATGTCGTGATCAGTGAAGAACAGCTTTAGATTATATTTGTAGGCAAATCAGTTAACCGGTGTGTACCTAGTGACGTGACATATGTACTGTCAGTTTTTTTTTTTTTTTCTGTCAGGCTGCCCTACTACCCACTCGTAATGTTTGTTAGTTAGTTAGGTTGTTTGTTTGATTCACAGTGATTGTCATATGGAACAACAAGAGAATGAGTTAAATAATCACATTCTGTAGTAGGCTTGCATAAACTTGAATTGGTTCTTTGAGATGTGATTTTGACATACAGATGTTAGAGACCTTCCGTGTAATATTGCAATTATACTTATTGCAATATGATATTGCAATCTCATATTTTGTATGTAGGTGTATCACGTTGAGTAGAAAAACCATAGTGTTTTTTGTGGAGATCAAAGGTCATTTCGGGTCAACAGGGGTCAAATTGTAAAAAACCTTGTAAACACGATATCTCAAGAAGCAAAGCTTGGACAAATCTCATAATTGGAATGTAGGTGTACCACATTGAGTAGAAGAACACTATTGTTTTTGGTGGAGGTCAAAGGCCATTTGGGATCAACAGGGTCAGATTTTGAAAACCTTGTAAACATGATATCTCAAGAAGAGAAGCCTGGACAGATGTTATATGAAGTATGTAGGTGTATCTTAGAGAGTGCTATAGTGCTATTGTTTTAATGGAGGTCAATGGTCATTTGAGGTCAACAAGGGTCAAACTGTGAAAACCATGTAAATAAGCTGCGTTGATATACCTGATATATGTGGGCATAGCACTGACACCTACACCAACGGTATCAAAATTAACCGCTGACAAGTATACCAAACATACCAGGTATACCCTGGAAAAATGGATAATACGTAGTGAAAAGTAAAACCATGTGGAGAAACCAATTGATACCCTCTTGCTCCGTCATGTAGTCGATCAGAGAGTACGTAACTGAACTGCAAACATGTTCGTACCTTCACACAATGGCTTGTTCTTCATTGGCCAATCACATGTACACCACTGGTTGCAGTATATAAACACTATAGTCAGAAGTGTGTGATTGGAATAGTCCGTGATTGGGGGATTTGGAAAGTTCCAAGACGTGTGCTTCAAGTTGTGTACACAAAAGCTTTGCACCTTGCAGTGCACATCAAACACAACTTAGCATTTTGGTAAAAAGAAAAAAAACTCAGCTACAATGGAACATCAAAATAAATAACATTGTTTGTAAGACATAGAAACAAAAGCAAAGAAGGAGAACAGGGAATATTCCAAAATACCGCACACCTACCTAGAAAAACAGTTGAAAGGCAGATATGGCCGTACTTGCCATCATATAAGGTACACAAAAAGAAGAGTGAACTGCATGCATGTTTTCATCTCATTTCTGCAAGTTGGAAAACATGCGTGTTGGTAAAAACATGAAGAAACATTTTTCTTGTAATTCTCACCAAAAAGAAACTTCAGTGACAGTCATATAAGCGGGAAAAATATTAGCTAAATAAGGCTTTCACCTACAGTTTTGAGCGCATCCACCTATACATAGTGATTCTGTGCCGTGTTCCTCTGCTGTGTGGACAAACTTGCACACCTGTCTGACTGCTATGTTAACGTTGCATAGATTCATTGCAAGTACATACTGCACATGTAACTACGTATAGTACGTAGTATTCAGCCGTGCTCCACCAACACACAGTGTACACTGTGCATGCATGGTATAGCACTAAACCGAAACAGCTTGGTCAGAACGAATGCATAACCAACGTTTATTCCAAAGACAACTTTCTGTTGATGCAAACTGCGGTAATGTTAAGGTTTTAAGACTCCCTAAAGTGAGAGATTTCGGTCACAAAAACCATTGATGGATCTCACAAGTTGTGTTGTTGTCTGTGTACACTTTGTACTGTAGTTACTATCATCTGTTCAGGAAAGCAGAATGGAAAGTTGAAAGCATAAAACAATACCTCAGTCGGTCAAAACTGCCAAAAACATTTATATGACATGTGCAAAAGAACCCAAACTAGCAATCCACATTATTTTCGCAAACTTTAATTTGAATGTTTCCTTTTACGAGATATTTTTGTCCAGAGTGACTCGGGACTTTTGCTGTAGCCTAATATATAAACATACATACTGAGATAGAACCCAAAGTGTGGATAATATTTCACCATATATAACAGTGTTACGACAAACCAACACAGTTTCATAACTTCAACTCAATGCATTTGAGACTAAGCTCAGTAATATTGGCTCATAGGCACAGAGGATGGGTGAAAGAATTCACCTGGCACTCCTAAATGTTCTACTTAAAATGTCCTAATATCTTCCATCCTCACCGCCCACCATGTGTTCGGCACGGACCACTTAATTTGTTCAAGTTAATGGTTGCATATTGTCACTTGGATCTGGATTCCTCACTATTTTGTTAAAAAGAAAACAACTGCGTACTGTTTCAGGGTTGCTACAGAGTGTATCAGATCTTAATTGATGACAGAGTTAAAGTGATTAAGTGGATATTTTCATGCCATTTAATGATGGTGACATGTAAGAGTAATCATTATTAAAGATGCCATGGTAGAATTTACTTATCTGAGGTAAAGCATTTTTATTTCCGTAGTAATTTTTCTTACTCGAGAGGCCTGTGCGTGGTTAGCAACTTAACATAGACATTGAGTGTACAGTGAACGTGTCTGTGCAACAACCAGATGGTATGTGTAATTACTGCAGTTCGCAGTGATTTCATGAAATTTCAAGTTACTGCTACAGGTATACACCAAGTAGTTCTACAGGAAGTAAGTAACATTTCAGGGAGTAGAAATGAGGAGAAACGTTAATGTAATGTTTACTCAAAGGCATAGTACACACATGAAACTGAACACAGTAACAGACATTTTTTTCAAAACTTTTTCTCATGTAAAGAAGATCTTGGAGAAATTGATACTGTTTACTCAGACATGTGCAGGCACTGTTTATTCCTACATGACAACACTATGGTATGTACAAGTAACAGTGATTCCAATATTACCAGGTATGGAGCAGCTGGTATACCGATATATGCTTTTGCTCCTACAGACACAGCTTACTTGTAAACACTCTATCTCAAGAAAAGAAGGTTGGACAAATCTCACATTTGTTATGTCAGTGTTTCACATTAATTACAAGACTCCGTGTTGATTTTTGTGGAGGTCACAGGTCATTTGAGGTCAACAGGGGTCAAATTGTGAAAACTTTTGTAAGCACAATATTTCAAGAAGGAAAACTTGGGCAGATCTCCTAATTAGATTGTAGGTGTATCTCATTGAGTGTACAAAAATTCCATTGTCTTTGGTCAAGGGCAGAGGTCATTTACGGTTGACTGGGCCACAGTATGGAATTCTTGTAAACATCTTATCAAGAAGGGAAGCGTGGACAGATGTCATATTCAATATGTAGTTGTATCTCATTGTGCACAAAAACCAGTTGGTCTATAAAGGAGGTGAAAGGTCATTTGATATCAACAAGGTTCAAAGTTGTTAACATGTAGATATGATCTCAAGAAAGGAAGCTTGTGCGGATCTCATATTTCATATAAAGCAGTACGTAGGTTAATGTGACACGTACTTATGCTATTATATCAGAGTCAGAAAAAAATTCTCTTAATGGGATCATCGAAACCACAATGCCTTTCTGCATTCTGTTTTTTTTTTTTTTTTTCTAGGCACCAAGTATAAATGCACAAGCTAACCTCTTTCCCTGCATGTTGTAATGGAACAGACCTTTAAACAAACGTTACTGTATGTATGTGTCACTTGTATGCTCCATTCAGAAAAATGATTAAAATACTAAGTTTTCAGTCTTTACTCCAGTGTATGGTATACGACTATCACATTTTACAGATTTGACATTCTTCTGACAGTGCAGTACATTGGTATGACCTGGTTGCTGATCAGATAATCAGCAATGACCTTTGTTAAATCACCCCTGCATTTCCTACCCTGTTTCTGTTTGGATGAAAATGCCAAGTTCTCTTGAAGACTACCATCGTAACCTTTCTGGGAATTAAGTCTCATATTGATTACATTTTTTTTTTTTTTCTCATGCCTCCTTTCAGTAGCCCTGATCGTTCCTCGGAAAGTGAAAGAGAAGTATCGGCGAAGAAAAGGAAACAGGGTGGGGACGACGACCGGAGACGAAGAGAAAGCAACGACCACCGCCACAGAGAAAGACACGAAAAGAACAGCAGAGCGAGGGACAGAAGAAAACGAGATGGCAGCAGAGACAGAAGTGAAAGTGAAACATTATGATAAAAGATGAAACAATGTAAGATGAATTGATGTAAAATTCAGTCACTGATATGAGGAAGAAGGTGAAAACATGAGTAAAAATGGAAGCATGCGCTTTGCAAATGTTTGATCAAGGATTAGTGGACATGCTGCCGGTGAGAGGAAAGTAATAGGAGAGGACAAATGAGGGGAGCATCAAGGAGAAAGGAGGAGGTGAACAGGGAATCACAGTAAGATTGGGAGGCAAGAACAGCCACACCTGCAAAAGAAAGATGAACAAGAAAAAAAACAAGACAGGACGGGACAGGAAAAGTCGAATTGGTAGAACGAGATGAATGAGCCGTCAGGACAGTGTGTGGCTAGTTAGCTTCGAGGAAAGTAAAGCTGAGGAAAGAAAGAGGAGAAATAGAGACAGTGAGACAAGAAAGAGAATTGGTTTCTTCAATTGTTAGAGCCGACAGATTAAGAACCTGTGAATGGGAATCTACAGCGAGACTCGAGGAGAGGCTCTGGGGAAAGAAACAGAGAATTGTGTAGAAGTGAGGATGATGATATGACAAACAAAACGATAAATGTGATTTGATGCTGATAGTACTGTAGCACAAACTAAACATTGATAAAGCAGGAATAGTGGGGAAAAATCAAATTGATGTGTATGTAATGAATTTTAGCTATTTATTCCTCTTTTGCAAATTCCCTTGTGATGGTGGAGAAGCAGGACTTCAATTTAATATTAAGCTGTAGGCAGAATTTGGGTGATTACGAATAGGACTTCGCAGTGGATTTTTAGATGTTGACTGAATAAAAGAAAAGACTTAGTACATATTGAAGTATGCACATTTATACATTGTTGTTTCCTGGTTCATCACCCTTGCAGGAAAGGAAGCCATTCATTCAAGAATAAATGTAGTAAAGAGTTTAAATAGGCACTCATGGGTATCATTGTTGTAACTGAACTTCACATCGTCATGTATTACCTTCACAGTTCACTAGATACATATGTGGTGCATTATTCAAATGTTTTTCAAAATGTAGCTTGTATTTTGCTTTTGTTTCTCTTGTCAGACACTTGTGTAATCAGTGGAACAGTTACTGATACGGCAGACATAGTGGACATGCTAGATGTCAAGTTACCGACTTAGGCTAACTCCACATCTCGGAAATATTTTGCAAATTGTTGAGTTACCGAGTTACAAATAACTTGTTACTGCAACTACATTTTGAAAATTGTCAAATTATCGACTCCCATTAAGTCGACATCTCGGAAAAAATTTGCAATCTGTCGAGATACTGAGTTACAGATAGCTTGTTATCTGGACAGAATTTTGCAAATTGTTAAGTTACCGACTTACGCTAAGTCGACATCTCGGTAAAAATTTTGCTGTTGTGGAGTTGCCGTCTTACAAACAACTTGTTATCTCGACAAAATTTTGAAAATTGTCAAGGTACCGTGTTTCAAATAACTTGTTATCTCGACAACATATTGCGTTTTTCGAGATGTCAACTTATCGTAAGTCGGTAACTCAACACTTTCCAAAATTCTGTTGAGATAACAAGTTATTCCAACAGGATAACTTTACGCCTTGCATGTCACCTTATGTCCGCCGTAGATATCTCATCCCGTGTTAAACATCCAAGATTTTGTCTATTTGATACTCAATGTTGTTGGGTTATTGACACAGTGATGAAGGGTCTGTTTTTTTACCAACTTGAACACTGCATCACACTGTTAGTGTCCCCTTTTGAAATCTGCAACGTAAAATGTACAATAGGCGTCAAAAGGATGAAGCTTCCCAGGGGAAGCGTGTGACTGAGGGCATCAGTGAAGGCTCCATCGATTTTACGGTTACAGCACTGTGGAAAAAACAATTACGACCTGGGACTTTACGCGAGCCAGCGATGGCAGCGTATCTCTACAGTAACCCTGCATGGAAGCACTTCTCGCTGGCAAGCATGCACTTTCTGTCGGTAGGGTTTTGTTGCCAGGCCATACCATGATCACGACCTGTGGTGGATGTGTGCACGTGCATCATCACGACATTCAGCAAGAAACAGTACAAGACTCAGAGTGACTGGTGTCGTGTCTAGCTTAGGCCTAGTGGTGTGGTCGACATGAAGTCTGAGGGCTCTGATCATTACAAAGGGTTGGCAATTCTGAGAAAAATCTGTTATTACTTTTTTGGGATTCATTGCCGAAGGCTCAAGGAATCTATGCAATGGTGATGTCGTGTGTGCGTGTGTGTATGTAAAGCTTTGCTTGTAAACACGATATCTCAAGAAGGGCAATTCAAAGGGATCTTAAATTTGGTATGTGGGTTGGTCATACTGAGTAGATGTCCCCTATTAATTTTGGTCGAGGTCAAAGGTCATTTGAGGTCACCAGGGGTCAAAATGCAAAAACCTTGTAAACATGATATCTCAAGAATGGTAACTGTGACTGATGTCATACTTGGTGTGTGGGTTGGTCATATTGAGTAGATAGTCCCTATTGTTTTTGGTTGAGGTCAAAGATCATTTGAGGTTACCAGAGGTCAAACTGTAAAACCTTGTACATGCAATATTTCCAGAAGCTTAACTGTGACTGATGTCATACGTAGTGTGTTGATTGGTCATACTGAGTAGATGATCCCTCTTATTTTTGGTCAGGGGCAAAGGTCGTTTGAGGTCACCACACGTCAAACTGGAAAAACCGTGTAAACACAATATCTCCAGAAGGGTAACTGTGACTGATGTTATACTTGATATGTTGGTTGGTAATAATGAGCAGAAGATCCCTATGTGTTAGGTCTAGGTTAAAGGTCATTTGACGTCACCCGAGGTCAAAATGTAAAAATGTGTAAACACAATATTTCCAGGAATTTTAACCTTGACTGATGTCATACTTGATTTGTGGATTGTACATCTGAGTAGAAGACTCGTTTTGTTTTTGTGGAGGTCAAAGGTTTGAGGTCACCCGCGGTCAAACTGTGAAAACCTTGCAAACACATTATCTCCAGAAAGGTGATGTTGACTGATGTCATACTCGATATATAGGTTGGCCATACTGGGTAGGTGATCCCTATTGCTTCTGGTGGAAGTCAAATGTCATTTGAGGTCACCAAAGGCTTATTAATGTGGTGTTTCAAGAACAATAAGTGTAGTTGATCTCATACTTGTCCTATGGATAATTCATTTGTTATAATATAACCATGTCGCAGGGAATCACAAAGTCCTTTTGGCTTTCTGGTTACTATTTGTAGTATCCCACTTGTCAGTGAAGCACCGCAAACCCTTTGCATCATTGTCATCTTTTCCATTTCTCTGTCAGTGCTGTCAACTTACAGTCTGTAGAAGCTACTAGGTAAGACACCACATGTCCCAGACAACTGACATGCAGTATCTCCCTAGTCCAGGAAAACTCAAATATTTTGCATTTTCTGATTTTTTCCATCTTTCCATGACTTAATGGATTTCTGCCTGAAACAGATGGCATTTTAAAACTTCAATTTAAGCCAATGTATTTGTAATCTGTGATAGACTTTGTCCAATATGTTTGCAGATGAGTTATCTATGTCACTGGAAAATGTTGTCATGCCGTCTATGTAGCTCAACATGATTTTGTAGAACAGGTTTCCCAAACAACACTCTGCGTCCCACTGGATAATTAGCAAGTGCATTTGTAAAGTTCATTTGTATGATCTGAGCTCTCAACCTTCATGTGAGCCACTAAACATGATTTTGTAGAGCAGGTCTCCCAAACGGGGTCTACCTGTTGTTTCCAAGGTTCATTGTTCCCAAGGGTTCAATATTCCCTGTTTTTGCATTATATTTCAATAGTTATTAATGAGTGCAAGGCTCATTATTCCCTGGGTTTGTTCCCAGAAATGTCACTGTGATTCTTGTGGTCCAGTGCTCCAGGGATTCAATGATGCCGAGGTTCAGTGTTTCCCAGGTTTCGATATTTCCAAGGTTCGATGTTCCCAGGGTTCAAATGTCAAACCTCTGGAACACTGAACCCTAGGAACATAGAACCTCGAAAGCTTCAAACCCTGGAAACCACGAACCTCAGAAACATTGAATCTCACGAACATTGAACCCTGGAGACATTGAACCTCTGGGGCATAGAGCCTTGGGAACATTGATCCTCGTAGGCTCAAGCCTTGGGAACATTGAACCTCAGGAACATTGAACCTCAGGAACATTGAACTGTGGGAATAGTGAACCTTGGGAAATTAACATATCTCTCGCCCAAACAACTCTCCATTCGACTCTGGATAGCTTTGCAAGTTGGTCTGTAAGGCCAAAATGAAATTCACATAAGCCCTTGGGAGTTGTGAAAGCTGTCTGCTCTATGTTGGGAGCATAACTATTTGCTAGTACCCACTTCCGAGATTACTCATAAAGAAGTAGTCGTACAACTGTAAATCATCGAGAGTTTCTTTAATTTTTGCCAATGGATGGACGAGCATCCTCGCTGGTTTGGAAGAATGCCACCAGTTTCACTTTTGTCAAGTCTATGCAAAGTTCTCATGATGCATCCTTTGTTTGTACTTTTACAACAGGTGATTTGCTATAAAGCACTCCTTTCTTTTTTTACTACTACAAGCTTTTACAGTTCTTGCAATGGATACCTTGGTCAGGAGTGTCAATCCAAATGGAAATGTGGGGGGACATGTGTAAGTTGACTGACAGTTGTGGATGCTTAAAGCTGCCCCAGCACAGGTCTACGCACTGCACTTTTTGATGGCTTTGGGTATATTGTCCAAAAGGTTTTTTGGGGTATAACGTGCATTACCCTAATCAGAAGGAACTGCCAGGAAGCTATGAGGTTTATGCAGGATTGTGAGCATTTGAATGAAGGATTCTGTATCTTCGAAGGATTCTGTATCTTTGAATGGTACTGAAAGGGCAAAACCTGTCAGACGTTGCATAGGCCTATGTTAAGACAAATGATCAATTTGATGATCGACAGGTGGGGGTGCCAGGGTCTAGTGATTGAAGGCACTCGTATTGTCAAATTCTATCAAATTACAATTTAGGGTCGCATGTCCAGGGGTTTTAACGGGGGACGGAGGCTGCCCTGATCTCAGCGACCTTTCCTCGGTTAGGCAGTAGATGAATGTGAATAGAATGTAAACAGAAATTACTATAGCACCACCAGGGTTTAATGATTGGAGGCATATCTTTTTTTGCTTATATGTCATTGGTATCACATATGACAGCACCTGTCCAGGGTTTGGAGGAGGGGTGGGGACCTGTCCTGAGGGCATGTGTGACAGGACTATCTAAGCGGATCGCCACCAGCAGTTGCCGCGGAGGTGTGCAAGAAAATTTGGGGTTTTTCAAACCTCCCAGAAGGCAGGAAATGTTATTTCCGGACTGTCCAAGGTTGCATATACCCAGCCTCAAGGGATATTATGTCTGCAATTCCTCAATTCCTGTTAAAAAAAATCAATCTATGAAAATGGTTCAGCAAATACATATCAGATGGGGGATCAGGGGATACAAGAATCATAATGAATTACGCATCCCCTTTCATTTTCTTGAGTACTTTACTTATATTTGGGGCTGAGCACATAGGTGTAGGGACTCCCTTTTTTTTCCTTTTTTTTATGGGGGAGGGGAGATTTTTGCCCAAATGTGTTTTTTACTAACTACTATCTAAACAGAGGGCCACAATGAGTTAACGCATCTATGAAAAATGCGTTTGTGGGAATTTCCAGCAAACGTCTCATGGAGAGTGGCTGAAAACCCTGAGCGAAATTTTGAAGAAAAAAAAAAAGAATTTGTCGGTTAGGTAGAAGTTGAATGTGAATAGAATGTAAAAAGAAATTACCATAGCACCACCAGGGTTTAATGATTGTGGGCATATTTTGCTCACACATCATTGACATCACATATGAAGTGTCCATGCGGGGTATTCAGGAGGGGTGGGGACCTGGTCTGAGGATAAAAGCCTTTTGCGCGAACTTTGGGCGGGGACTATCTAAGCGGAGTGCCACCATCTTTTGGCGTACCTGAAAAATTTGGACTTTAAAAACCCCCAAGAGTGTTGGAAACAGCACTTCCCGGGTGATATGGACTTTGTGTACCCAGCCTTGAAATAGGGCTCCCATGTCTGCAATTTCTCAATTAATAAGAAAAACATCATTCTATTAAAAACTAGTACTAATGTGGATTGCTCTTATCTAGAGTATTTTATGCTATCGTGATTTTCTGAAAAGTTCATTCAACAGTTTTTAGTTTTTAACGATAACAGGTTTTTTCTTTTTGAGGAATTTTCAACTTGCAGGTGACCTTAAGCAAAGTTTGGTGCGATATTTTACATCTATTGCAGTCATTTTTTTTTCCCAGAGAAATTATGGTTTCAGAAAAGTTATTCCAGTAATTTTTACTCTCATTACAGGTATTTATTAGTTTGCTGCCATCGTCAATGATTACATGACATAGTAGAACTCGTTCTTACACTGATAACTTTTGAAAATGACAGTCACATTGAAAAAGATGCCATACAATAGTATTTTGATAGATGAGGAAGCATGAGAAGACTGATGGTTGGTCTAGATCTGTGAGAGGATTGTAAGGGAAGAGGTGTCCCCAACCCCAAGACTTGGATGCAATCTAGTGCAATTTTTGGCTTCTTTTGAACTCATACAATGTGCTAAATTGAGATAACAAAAGTTCCAACTGGTATGTCAGACTTACTTACTATCCTCATTCATAGACTGAAATATGAGAAGTGCATCTGAAATTTCAGATTTAATGAAAATTTGTTTTAATACCAGGTAACCTCACAATCTGGTTCATTATTTGGCACCTTTTACGGAATAAAATGTGCTAGACTGAAATATGAAAATTCTAACTGGTTTTTTCAGATTTACCGACTATCGTGGCTCTGACTTTTGTTTTGTTGATGGGGGGGGGGGAACCTCTGGTCACAACGCCTCTGAGCGTATATCAACAATTCATTCAAACACATGTTCACAAGCAGAATTTTTACCTAGGTTCTCTTTTTTGAAATTTTGTTGGTGTATATATGGGGAGGGAACGTGTGTCATTCCCTTACCTTCTTTTGTCCAATGACATAACACGGCAATGAAACCACTGTGGGCACAGATGTTGGCTTTTGAGATGTGTAGGTGAGAGTAACCTTGGTACGTGAACACCTAAACTGCATGGTCATGCAGCCAGTGATTACATCAGTCACTCACCAAAACTGTGGGCGATATTGGCTACAATGTACCCCTTCCATTCAAAAAGTGAGCCAAAATATTTCTCTTTACGAAGTGTGGAGGGGGACATTTGATATTATGTCCCCCTCCTACCAAAATGTGGGGGGACATGTTCCCTGTCCCCCCAGGAATAACCCCCATGACTTTGATACATTTTTAGGAGAGATACGTTGCTACCTTGCTTTGATGTACCTCTGTTCGGTATTTTTTTTTTGATGATGTTTGCTTGTCCCAGATCAACAGATCCTGTTGAGAACCAGTGCCTCTGTATTTATTAGCTCAAAGAGCTGTTTGAGCTATTGTGATCCGCCACGGTCACTCTGTCTATCTGTCTATCTATCATGTCTGTCCACACTGCCTTTATTTCTCTCAGGCGCACATTCGTGGACGGATTTTAACGAAACTCAGACACATTGGTCATCGAAGATTAGGCTACCTGTTGTGTTCAAGAAGTCAAGGTCAAGGTCATTTAGGGGTCATTAAAGGCCATTATGTGAATATCTTCAAAACCTATCTCCTCCCACAAATAGCACTGTATGTTCTTGAAACTGGGTCTTAATATTTCTTATGTAGTGGTTCTTTAGGGTTGTACACAGATTTTTGATCCAAGGTCATACAAAGTCAGTTAGAGGTCAAAACATGGAAATATCTTTGATAAGGGATTGCTTTGAGCCTGTGAGCCCAGTGTTTACCAAACATGGTTTACTTAATCGACTTTTGAAGGGCTTCCAGCGCGGTGTAAAAATTCAGGTCAAAGTTCATCCAAGGTTCAGTTGAGGCCATAGTTGTAAATATTTTGAAATGCTATTTTCTCCTAGATGCATTGTAAAATTATCTTCAAAATTTCTTAGGATGACTGGCATGCACAGATTATCAAGTACTTCTCCAATTTTTTATAAAGGCTACTTTTGATACCATTCTAGCAAATTTTGTGCCGCCCCAATATTTTTACCAGTCTCTCAAAATCAGTTTTACTCACTGTTTTTCATTTACTCTGCATTCTCTTTAAAATTGTGTACAAGAAGTCAGTCCTGTGAGGTTGTTTAGGTTAGTTTCAAGTGAGGTGCTTAATGCTTTAAATGTTAGTAGATAGCTTCATAACAAAGGGCTCTTTTTACTTCTGATTCAGGTGTAAATTGCTTGAGGGAGGATTCTGTTGGCATCATAATTCATCATCATGCATGAGTGGTAATTAACAATTTTTCTTTCTTGCAAAGTTACCTGGTCTCCTGACAACTGTTTATTCTAAGTTCCTTGTGGCAGCAGAGAGCTAATACCAGATGTTTACTAATTGCAACTGTATAATAATGTGTGTAAATACCAGAAGCTACTGGACAATTAGATGGGCAGTGAGTTGTTATTCAAGGAAATCTAGCAGTTGAAACAGGGGAACTCCCTGGTTGAAAGTAAAGGATTGTACTGCTTAAGTCATGACTGAAATCAAAACTGACAAAGTTGATACAAAAGAGGGTTTGTCCTCTGTCGCTTATCAAGTAGGACTAGGGGATTTTAGCAACTGCCAAAATATTGTCAGATTTTGAATGTGAATCTTTGTGACCTGTGGTAATGCAAACACGACGTTATAATCGTGCTAAAACCATGCTAAAGCGTTCAACAGACCATCTTTCGTGCTCGATTACACTTGTATTACGATAAACATGACACCTAATACCCCTTGCCAGGGAGCTCAAGAAAGCCTAGACATTGGATTGACACACCTGAATTGCTTTAGGAGAACGATGTTTAATTGACCATGTGAATTATCACAGCATGGGGTGATAAAACTGACCTAAGGCCATGACAATTTGCAAGAAGTTGAACCTCAGTAGAACAAAAGAAGACTGAGGTTGTAGTCAATCCCATTTTAACGTACGAATAATGGCATGAATGTGAGTACATCAATATTGCTTTATGTCAAAACTGTTCTGTTTAATAATTAGTGTCTTGATTACTGTAGCTCACTATGATATTGACCAGCATAATTTTACATACATAATTGGTATGGTAGCCCAGTTCTGTTATTTTTACTGGGGACAAAGGAGGCATTTCCTTACCTTGCTTTTGAGAATGAGGGGCTGAGGGGGGAGTTAAGTCTTGATTTTTTATTTGCATCTTAATGTTAGGAAAAACATGTATTATGCATTTTATGTGTGTTACCTGTGATCACAGCATGCAGTGGTGTACACAGGATTTTGCGGGGCACGAAGAGCCAACCCCAAAGTTCGCCTGGGGGTGGACATGTCCTCAAATACCCTCAGCTTTGCACAGAGCACTTGGTAGGCTTATATGTAAGTGCAGGGGACATTGAGGGGGATATGACAATGCAAAATTTGGTACAGGAATCTATTAGTGTTGGTAATGTGCATGGGTGTATAGGATTGAACACCCATTTGCACTTTCTGGGATTGGGCTGTTCTTTGAAAATACATCCAAAATTTCTCTCCCTGCAAATGTTAGATTTTCTTGAAACCTCATCACTGTAGTTGTTAAGTAGTGACTCTCATGCTGTGTCTGAGAATACACCCACTCTAAAAAAAGGGTTTTAAAGATTCAAGTTTACATCTCACAGGTGGTGGCTAGTATCACCCACACTCAAGGGGAGTATCACCCACAGTAAAGGGGTTTTAAAGATACAAGTCAACATCTCAACAGGTGGTCATTTCACAACTGTTCTACACAGTGTCCATTGCAAAATAAATTGGTTTCCAAAAGTCAACACCACCTCTACTAGTATATTTTTTTTAGGGGGGTGGGCCATTTCTCAAGCCAGCAAAATTTTTCTATTGTATCTCGTGACCTGCAATCCTACCATTCATGGGCATACTCATGTGTGTCGAGGGAAGGAGAGCCAACCCTAAACTTAAGCCACATACTGTACTGTATGTCCCAGAAATACCCTCAGCTTTTGCTATTAGCATGCTGTAAGAACAGATGATGGACAATCCAGGAGGGAATGTCCACACCCCCCCCCCTGCAATACCCCACTGACACCATGCAATCATAAAATGTTCATCAATTAGTTTAAATAGGTCCAAATAAGCTATGTCTTCATACTCATGAGATCAATGAATCCTCAGTGCATCTATTTTTTTAGTTTGGTTTGAGCTACTGCACCATTGGTGCTCTAGTCTGTAAGTTCTTGCAGTTTATTCACCTTTATCTGAAGTTAAAATGTAACTCTTTACATCTACTTTCATATTAGGATCCGTTGCTGCTCGCTGGCAATTTCTACCTACCACTGTATTTCAATCAATGATTCTCAAAGTTTGCAGTTGCTGTTTCATGTGCTCTGTGCGTGAACCTTGAACATTTGCCCAGATGTTTATATTGAGCCATGTTTGCATTGCTTTCTGCAACTATCATGTAAGTAAAAGTGAAAGTGCATGACTGATCATACTGTATATAACCTCCTATCTTGTTGTGCAGTAGTTTTAGATCAGTTAGCATTTGGCTGAAATGGTCATTGACACGGCGAAATGCCTCTGCCCCAAATGTGTTAGATCACCTTTTGGAATCTATGGCGTTATAAGTCCTAGTAGGGGTCAAGAAAGTGAAGCTCCTAGAAAGTGTTGACCATAAAGCAATAATGAAGGCTTAAAGTTTCTGCATGCGGTTAAGGGCCTTATAATTAAAAAAAAAAATATTTTGGCCATAATGAGGTGTGTAAATTTGAACAGCAGTGAAGACTTCAGTTAGAACATTGGTTCATGTGGACCATTTCGAAGCAGTGAATTCTTAAAACGTGTTAACTTGCATTCTTTTGGGTCAATACAGCAGAACTTTTAAGGAATAGATAGCAATGAATATCAGGTTACATTGCTTTCTTTCAGGACCCAATTATGTCAAAACTTTGTTGGTTGTGAAAAAGTGCCTCCCATTATCCAACACAACTGTTATCAGAACCCATTTTGATTCCTTGCTGAAGGCAGAAGGAATCTTATGTGAAGGTGATGTCATGTGTGTGTGTGTATGTGACACTTCTTGTAAACACAATATCTCAAGAAGGGTAACCATGACTGATCTCATACTTGGTATGTAGGTTGGTCATAGTAAGTAGATGATCCATATTGTTTTTGGTGGAGGTCAAAGGTCATTTGAGCTCAACAGAAGTCAAACTGTAAAAACCTTTTAAAAACAGTATCTTCACAAGCATAACTGTGACTGATGTCATACTTGGTGTGGGTTGGTAATATTGAGTAGATGATCCCTATTGTTTTTGGTGGTGGTCAAAGGTCACCAGAGGTCAAACTGTAAAAACCTTTTAAACACAGTACGTATCTCCAGAAGGGTAACTGTGACTGATGGCATACTTGGATTGTGGGTTGGTCATATTGAGTAGATGATACCAATTGTTTTTGGTGGAAGTCATAGGTCATTTACAGTCACCAGAGGTCAAACTGTAGAAAAACCTTGTAAACACAACATCTCCAGAAGTGTAACTGTGACTGATGTCATACTTGGTGTGTAGGTTGTATGCAATGAGTAGAATACTTCTTTTGATTTTTGTGGAAGTCAAAGGTCACTTGAGGTCACCAGAGGTCAAACTGTGGAAACCTTTTATACAATATCTCCAAGAGGGTAAATGTGACTGATGTAATTCTTAATGTGTTGCTTGGTCATACAGTATTGAGTGGATGATCCCTATTATTTTTGGTGACAGGCAAAGGTCATTTGAGGTTACCACAGGTCAAACTGTAAAAACCTTGTAAACACAACATTCCCAGATGGGTAACCATGACTGATGTAACACTTGGTGTGTGGGTTGGTAATAATGAACAGAAGATCTCTATTGTTTTTGGTCAAGGTCAAGGGTCATTTGAGGTCACCGGAGGTCAAACTGTAAAAATGTGTAAACACAATATCTCCAGGAGTCTAAACTTAACTGAGTCTACCCATCAGGGTCAGGTGCTCCCAGAAATATTCCACTGCGGCCAAGGAGATACAAAATGGCACAATATTTTGCATTGCAGGAACTACTCAAGAAAGACCTGTTTTGGTCTTGCCTGCACTACGGACATGTATTACTCATTCACTCAGTGATTGCAAACTCGAGTTGCGTACAGGTTGTACGCTGTTAACATTTGTCTATGCCAACGTAATCAATGACACTCTCTAACCATCAATACAACCTTACCATGTTCTTATTTAGCCAATCATCAAATGTGAAGTGAGACTCATAAATACATGGAAAATTGCATCTTAGAAGCGACATGTCTGTGATTGTTTGCAGGTGTTTATAAGGTATGTGCCTTTACAGGAAAGTGGCACATACCGACACCTGCTTCAAGTGATGGTTCTGGTCAAGAAAGATTTGCACTACCCTCAAACAAAGTGAAATCTTTGTATTTCATGCCAAACATTTCTCTTGCTAGGTACAGTAATGTACATTCAGAGCTACAACCCGCATGATTTAGATTGGACTTGTCCACTGTCTGACGGGACTTTCACATAGCCTGGACTTGGACCACAGCAGGGATCTTTTTCAGATGGAGGTGTTCACTGGGTGGGGGGGGGGAGGGTCAGAGCTTTCAATATTGGGTAGGATTACAAGTGTTTACAAGTTTTGATTAGGAAAGTAGAGCGAGCACAAGTCTTATTTTGGTCGAAGCGTGACTCAAGAGACAGGTGTAATTGCCAGGTAGATACCCACTCGGCTTGGATCAAGGGACTCGGGTAAAACATGTTTAATGTAGTATGTACGCCACTTTAATTTCTAGCTTTTCATAGATTTCAGTACAGGATACAATATCTACATAGGAAATCCGATCAATTAGCAATGACAATTCTGAAGTGACCTGTTTTTGTAACGCTATCTACAGAATGGTTGTAAATATGTCCTGTACTTGTCCAACTTGCCCACAACATTGTTCCCATTGGGGGATACTATGGTTCTAAGCGTACCACAAGACTGGTCAGTTATCAGCGGATTAACTAGTTGTACATCACCTTGTCCCTCACAGAATTTCCAGGTGGTGCTAAAATCATGTCTCAAGAAGACCTTTTCTGCATGATAGAAGCATGATGTGATAGCCAGATATACCATAATGGTTAGGGGTAGGTACCTCTCAAGAGAAGATAAACATGTATGACATCATGTCAGGATTGGCTGCATATAGTAATTGAAGCATGACTATTCATGTGCCTAGAAGTAGGTCTTTTGTCCTGTGCATCATTACAGATGATGCATTTGCAAACATAGAATGTGTTTACAATTTTAATTTTTAAAAGCATCATTGAAAGTCTGGTCCAGCCGTATTTCAATTCCGATCTGGCCAGATCTTGAACATCTGGTGCAACCCTAGAAAGTTCACTGAAAAATCCCTTCTAATGTTTCTGACTTCAATCACGATTGATTAAAATAGTCCATGCTCTTACGTATAAGTGGTGGTCTCAAATTTTTGACTTTGTGGTGTTGTTTGTAATGACTGTTTTCAGCATAGCAAATTTTGAGGAATTTCTTAAGTGACCGCTTGAGTCCTCTCCCTAGGGGGGAAGGGGACGGGGTGACTGATTCAAATGCGGGAGCGTCTAACAAGACTCAGGATGTGGCCCAAGATGTAATGTGTATATTCAGTGTGGAGGATCCTATCGTAAAGTGCACAGAAAAAATTAATATAAGACAGAGGGAACTATTTTTTACCAATTATTATTACATGTTCGAGGTGATGAAAAAAGGAAAGGATTTTTGATTCTCAACTTACAAATGAGAAAGAAAAATAAAAGACATTTAGTGGAACTTTTGGTCCCTTCCAAGGAGGAATCCTTTTGTCTGCTGTTTTATTAAGGATAGGAAATACCATCAACACAGACCAAAATTACATACAACACATGAAAGCAGCTTCCTCCACTACCTACCCAGGAGAAAACCTTTGCTAACAACTTTGTCACTGATTTAAAGAGAAAAAACAAAAGCTAACTTTAAGAGGAAAAAAAAAACAAATTGAACCATCTTCAAAGAACTCAGTTGATTACAACCCATAATTATCCATTACAAGAAATCTGAAAAAAAAAAAAAGCAGAAAAGAATTTGACAACATCCAATTTAAGATTAATTTCACAGTCTCTCCCGCCCCGCTTCTTTTCATCTGTACACGACTCTTCACTTAAAATTATTTTTAACTATCAACAAAGATGAAAACAGGAAAGGTATACAACACTGACGTAAGGATGCCTTACTTGCCACAGCCACAACCCTCGCCTCTGAGAAAGTCACCTAAGAAAACAGCGAATGATCTCTCTGCAATTGTGGCTCATTTGAGCACTTTGGAAACTACAAGGAATATTTCCTACTGCGAAATGTGCTTGGAAGTGGAGAAAAACTCCACCTGAAAGTGTTAATGAAAGCGACCTGGCACAGAGCTGACAATTCCTAGCATTTTGTGAACTGCCAGAGACACCTTTTGTGATGAAATTTAGAGAACTGAACTCTGAGATATGCTTTCAAGTACTGCCATGTCCTAGGGAAAAGCCTTTTTCATTCAATCTTGCAGGATATCAGAAGACAAGAAAGAATTTGTGTACATTGTTCTAACTCCTTTTCTCTCTTCCCTTTCATTTGTTGTTCCAAATATCAGACTAGAATACAAATATTGCTCACAAAGTCAGCTGACACGACCCAGAGTGGAAAGGACCGCCCTGGAAAACGTTTTAAATTTGCTGTGAACAAGAACAGCTGATTCAGAGCAACCCAAGCCTGAGTCTGACGATCTCCACCAAACTGGATTAATGACGACTTTACCTCTCCGATACTGGGCTGGCCACGATGGTTCACGTGGTCGTCTAACTACTACAATGGGATGCTTCCAGGGCCGTTTCACATGGTCGTTCATTTACTGTGCTGCCAGGCAGGCAAGGATGTTTCATTTCGCCAACTTCTGCAAATACCAGGCTGGATGAGACAGTTACATGGACATCGTAGGACAAAGAGGTCATACAGTTATTACTAAGCTAGATTGCTTCCAGATCTAAAATGCTTACTATTTGTTTGCAGGCACCTTTTTAGATAATAAAAGCAGCATAATATACTTAAACACATTCTGTGAGTGCCATTGCAATGCTACCTCACTGCAGTTCTATCAAAGTAATTTCACAAAGCTCCTTCCAGGAACAAAAGAAGGGAAAAGACCAAAGAACTGCCACTTTTTTTTTTTTTCTTTTTGACATGTTTCTGGTGGAGTAATGATACTTAAGGTGGTGGTTCGAAGATCGAGCAAGCACGATGACCCTGGACGGCTCATCTCTATGAATAGAGATTACGAGGGAGGTATCTACATAGTCATTTAAAAATAACACTCCAAATGAATAACATATACAATTTGCTGTTCATTCATTACTTTCTTATCATCCTCTTCCGACACTTTTTGCCATCTTTGACGGTTGAGTGTATTAATTAGACTGCCAAGGATTACAACATATCGTAAATGATTTGAAGGACAAAGAAAGTGAGGGGGAAAAAAAGAAAATGATGAACTGACAAAATGGCTCAGATTTCTTGGAAATCTAGCTCTTCCGCAAAGCAGAATACTTGCACTAACTAAAAACTGTACAGGGTGGTGGAATCATGCTGTGACATACCTGTGCCATGTCCTATCGGTACTTTGAAATATCCCTTTTCAGGTCATCCCCCCCCCCCATTCTTCCCTTCCAACTGCCAACATGAAAAGTACTAAATCATACATTAGAAATGTTAAGAATGGGGAAATACCAAATATAAGCTGTGAAAACTATGGTGTTCTAATGATGACTGCAAACAGCTACTTGGATCTAGCAGGATGGAAGGGGACAACACATGTAGTGTCCTAAATGCTGACAGGTGTGCAGGCACTAGCAAGACAGTGTGTTTCACATGCCACATTACCGTCCAGTTCCTGACAAAATACTACCAACAGAGGGACTGAAAAAGCAGGAATCGATCCAAAGTGTGTAATGTGTACATATGTGCTTAAGATGCACATTGGGTGCGATGCCTATTTCAGCCAGTTTTGCAAGTGCACTGGAACATTTCAAGTGATCTGCAACTTGGAATGCCTAGCAAAAGTGAAAACTTTTGCTTCATTCTACACAAATTTGCAAATAGAACAATTACATAGAATGATACAAAAGTCCATGTCTGTCTGTCTGTTTGTCCATGCCGACTGCTGACCAAGCATTGGCCGCAATTAAGTGAGTAACATCTATCACATGCAATGCTCTCAAGACCATGAAGTCATATATTCATTGTATTGAAAGATGGTCAGACTTACTCCAGTGCCACAATGTGCTGTGAAGATTCACTGCATTATGAATAATAATAGTAATTATAAAAGAAACAAAGAAAGAAAGAAAGGTTATACAGGGTTCTAATTTTTTTTTTTTTTCCTGTAGCAAAGTGTGAAGGAAAATGTCTTCCATGAGCAATGGTTACATATAAACAGAACTCGTGTGGTGGAGATTCCTTTCCCTAATCTCCCAAACCCATCTGCCAATTACTTGTTCTTTAACTGATTTGATAACCAATCCAGTCCTTCGTAGAGTCCGTCCCCAGAGGTGGCGCAGGTAGCCTGTATGAACCAACTTTTGTTCCTTAGGGCGTGCAGGCCTAATTTGTCTGTGACTTCCGCAGCCAGCATAGCATTCGGTAGATCCTGTGGAGAGAGCCCGATGGGACAGGAGTTGGGTACATGAGAGTGAAAGAAAGTGATCAGAAGAACTACATTTTTTTTAAGGCAAAAAGTGTTTCAAATCTCTGAAGAGCAAATACGTTCAAAACCTTCAAACAATTTTGTAACGACCCTGCCTCAAAGACTCAACATC
The DNA here is from genome assembly GCA_021234535.1 of Stichopus chloronotus. Classification (NCBI taxonomy): domain Eukaryota; kingdom Metazoa; phylum Echinodermata; class Holothuroidea; order Aspidochirotida; family Stichopodidae; genus Stichopus; species Stichopus chloronotus. The sequence continues at coordinate 23,280,518 of CM037846.1, forward strand.
AAAGACTCGACATAGGCACGACGTGAATAAAGCGCTGCCATACTACTTGAAAAGAGGATCAACCTGTAAATAGTGATATCACGCATTAATTTTCCAATGATATTCATTGGTTTCACACGTTCTGTAACTTAACATCCCAACAAACATGATCCGATACCAATCCGAGAACCTGAAGCTTTCCAATGAAGTTATGACGAGTGATCTATCCCTTGGCAAAAATGGCAAGTGGCGTTGTTGAACGGGGCATTGTTGAATTCAAGTGTACACAACCCTATTCTGACATAATGTGTACGTGTTTGTCTCCAGTATTAAACTACCCTGCATTTCAACAATCATATCTGGCTGGCTCGCACCTTCACAACGACTAACATTTACCTGTTTGTTAGCAAACACGAGCAGTAAGGCGTCTTTAAGTTCATCCTCTTGCAGCATCCTCGTGAGTTCCTCCCTAGCTTCGCCCACTCTTTCTCTGTCGTTGCTGTCCACCACGAATATCAGACCTCAAGAGGCAGGAAATGTTATACAAAAATTTCAAATGAAGCAAAAATCAGAATTTTTGACATGCATTTAAAGTGAAAAAAAAAAAATCAGATCTCCAAACAAAATCGGCTCTGCATTGGACAGAGCCATTAAAAACCAAACTCGCAACCCCATTGATTCTTTACCACAAAACCCGTACAGACATGGAGCAACAACACACTGAAAATGAAAATGGCAACAGAAAAGAATACCATCTCCGAGAAAGCTGTGACAAAATATACAGTAATGGGAATGACCATATTTGGAGGGTAAGCAAAAATTAGGTGTGATATACAGATTAATGTTTTACAGTTAAATTCTGTAAGTCATGGGGTCTTCGATTACTTAAAAAAGACATAAGAGATCCTTGTAATCAGTATGTGACGAGGCTGTAATTTTCTGTCTACACTAAGACAATTTTGCATTTTAAACTGCAGACTCTGAACAAAAGGGGAGCTGCAGTACCAGGACTTCAAAAGTTAAAACTAACCTTGTGTATTCTGGAAGTAATGGCGCCATAGTGGTCTGATTTTGTCCTGACCACCAACATCCCACACTGTGAAACTTATATTTTTGTATTCCACTGTTTCCACATTAAACCCTATTAAAAAGAAAAATCATGGTGGAAGTGTTAGTTATACAAAAATTTTTTTACCTGTAAACTACAGAATTGGGATACCTGACTTGCATACTTTACAGACCCCACTACACCTGTCAGCACCAAAACAGTTGACTTGGCTTCTTCCTTACCACAACAAATCATCTCTGTTCAATGATTGTGGTGAAGGGTAAAAACAGGCTGTATCAGACTTTTTAGTGGCATTGCACTTTTATAACATTTACTGTTACTATACATGACAACTGACATGCAAAAATGCATTGAGGTTTAGATGATGTGACCTAACAGTAGCGAAGCTGTTTACAGTAATTAATACATGAGGAAATAGGAATTAAGACAGTAATAAACAGTAATACAGTCCCACGACAAATGCTACATGTTACAAATATGATGTCTTGGAAGTGTTCCCATCATGAAGTATAAATGTTTAATTAAGAAACAGCCTTTAGTTGTTTTGTCAACAAAATACTGCATCAGAATCCTTCATGTGACGAGCCAATGCATGACGGATTCATGATTTTCATCAAGTTTCTGCTAATCCTGGTGCTTCCAGGCTTTCATTCTTGAGGTACTGTTTAGAGGGTTACCCGGGGTTTCACCTCAGCTGACTTGGACATTAAAAAACTGAAACCAAACACAACAGAGTTCTTGTACTTGCGGTTAACCAAAGAACTCTACTATGGAATCAGCTCAAAATTTTGTTCTTGAGATATTGTGTCTAATATCAATTTTTCACAGTATGACCTCTTCTGATGCCACATGAACCTTGCCTTGAACCAAAAACAATAGGGTTCATACAAACAATGTGGTGAATATTAGTATTTTCATAGATTCCTATAAAAACTAGGAATCGGGTAATTCTTCCCCCATACCCGTCAGGTGCCTGGTTACCTTACCAAAATGGGGGCTTTATTGTTAACATCGGTATATCCACAGTACTGTACATCACATTTGTGAGAGGAAATCTAACTAGTACACTACATATACACTTGCCTACACGCTCTCATGAATAGGACCACATATTTCCTTGAGAAAAAAGAAGAAAATTCCATTTTGAGCTATTTACGATGAATGGTAACGAGACGTTTGGCAATCTGACACAGCGTGTTCACACAGAGGTTGTGTCGTTTTCCAATTTATGAAGCAATCGGGTAGTAATTTTGGAGCCTGGTAATAAAACACCGTTAGGGTACCCAGGTTACCCGTGACACCACTAGTGAATATGGTCCCAAAAACCATATAATGAGATTAAACTTGATGCTTGAGATGTTGTATTCAAAAAGCTTTCACAGTTTGACATCTGTTGACCTCAAATGACCTTTGATCTTCACCAAACGCAATAAATTGCTTATACTGAATGTAGTTTACCAATGTGGCATACATGAGACTTGGCTTCTTTACCACATGTCTGCCTTCTTGCAGTGCAGTTTGATTTCTGCTTACAGTGCCTCAATGACCTCTGATTTGGACCAAAAAATAAAGATTTTAGTATTCATAGTGCTTAATTAATACATACAACATATGAGATCAAAGTTTACAGTTTCAACTCTGCTGACCTCAGATGACTTTGACCTGAACCAAAAACACCAGGTATTTTGTACTCAATATGATACATTCTGCACTAAATGTGAGAACAGTCAAACTTCCAAGCTTGAGTTCCTGAGATACTGAGTTCATAATGTTTCCCACATTTTGATCTCTGCTGACTTTTTAACTTCACCAAACACAACGGCATTGCACTTAAAAGTGGGCCCATCAACACATTTTAAATAAAATCAGCCCACATTTCCATCCTTGAGATATCGTGCTCAAAAGCAATGGGTCACAAACACACATACCAATACTAAATCATGATTACAAAATTTAAAATTTTCATCAAAACTGAAAATGGACATGGCCCTTTTTTCATCCTCTACGGTCCTAGACGAAGAAACAAACTGGAGTGCTGTAAGCAGAAATAACTTTTGCTCCTTTGGGCCTTGATCTTCCTAGTGTGGTAAAGTACACAATATGAGTTCACAATAGGCATGGAAATACTTCAGTCTCAGGGCAAAGACAATATCTCATCAGGGCCAAAAGAGCAAAAGATGTTAGCAATGGAAATTTATAAGTGTATCATTCACAGTGTCTGTGAACGACAAAACAGTCAAAAATGGACTTTGCCATGGGCAGGGATGTATTCATTTATGATGTCAGAATTGTACATGCAAATCTACAGGATATACACTCAAAAAATCATGCAGCTAAATGAACGACCACAGGGTTTGTTTGCTTCACACCCTCGCTTTTCTTGAACTCTCCTTTTACGATAACAGAATCCCTTACCAATCGTAGGAATGGTCGTCACTATTTCTCCAAGTTTCAGTTTGTAGAGGATCGTGGTTTTACCGGCTGCATCGAGACCGACCATCAATATCCTCATCTCCTTCTTGCCAAAAAGACGTTGGAACAAACTAGGAAAACCACCCATCTTGAAACGAAGATTATTCTGAAAAGTATAAGGCCAGAGGAACAACATTGCATCTCAACACAATCAGAATATATTGCTTACAGTGTAATCAGGCTACCTTCATCAGTCTGCTTGGTCAAACAATTTTCGATGGTTTTACTCCTTGAAGTGTACAGTATGGTGACTGAATTACAGGTCAGTTGGAATTTTCCTCAGTATGTTCAGTAATGCATGCAAGTTGTAAACTATTACCTCATATGGTAAGACGCTGTAATATTATCATGACTACACTTGCCCCTTGTTTCACTAATGCATACATTTGGTATTGCTCAAAACAATTCTAGCCAGGCACCCTCTGGCGCCTATCCTGCCCTTGATGGACTGAGCGAAGTGCACAACGCTATCAAAAACACTGCACACTTACCACAGAGATGGGTGAGTTTGCCAAGGTCATTCAGGCGTTGCCCAAGTGCCCACGGAGGTGAAAAACCGCCCCCGCTGCACCCCTGAGCTTTGTGGTTGTCTCCCGAAACTTTTTCTTACAGGCTACTTTATATACATTTACAGAAAAGAAAACCCTTGCTCCTGCAAGGGGGGAGAACTGTAAATAGAAAACAATAGTGAGTCCCATAGCCTCTGTGAGGTAGGAGGTGGGAGGTAGCAAGGGGTGAGTATAGTCACTCTTGAATACTCACAACAGTGAGTTGTAGGGAATTCATGTTGTACACATACACATACCCTTTGCTTCACTAATGTATTTGACAGACAATGTGGAGACTGGTGGGCGGTCACCAGGAGGAATCTTAGGGTGGCACGGCCAAACGCCGCTTCTAAACTGAGAGTATCCGTGAAGTAAGAAGTGACGAACATCGTTGGTGTTTTTCAGACCGCTGCCTTGAGCACGTCCTCAATAGGCACTCAGGAACACAACACCTTGGACATCACTTGCCCCATGATCTCATGAGACCTGACTTGTCTCTGGGCATGTGGCGCAATGACCTCAGTCAGCCAACACGAAATGGTATCCCTTGACGCTGCATAGTACGGCCGTCTGGGGGAGGATGAAGAGTCTATCAGACGAACAAATGTTCTTCGTCTGATGGAGATACCATTCAGCACCCTGCCGGACACCACTTTCTATCCTCGCTGACCGAGGATGCAGAGGAGATCTCCAGAATGAGGATATCCCCCATGAAGGTTAGTGTCTGAGTCTTGGCCAGAAATTAGGAATCAGAAACCATGCCAACCCCATGGTTCTCCAACCTCAAATGGGCCTGGCTTGATGGATAAGACCTGCAGGCAGCTTCTTCATCACACCAACACCGCAGCAACATGGAACAGAGTCTTGCGAGTCAGAAACTCCAGGGGTATAGATTGCATTGGCTCATATGGGGCATGAGCAAAAGCCTGCAAGACCCCATTGATAGACAAGGACGGCACTAGCCGTCGAACTACTGGTCTAGAGTTGGCCATCCCCCAGAGCACCTGGGTAAGGACCCTGCTCGAACCAACTGTGGACCCATTTGCAAAACCTTGTGGATTGCCTTAATGGCCAACATTAGTTCTTGATGGTGTAGACCTGTTTGCTCTCATCAAACAGGGACATCAAGAACTGGGAGACTTGGACCACGGGAACCTCAGACGGAGAAGCCTCGTGGTCTGCGCACAACCACTCAACTTGGCGAGTCGAGAACTCTAAATGCCTTGGGTGGTGGGTCTCCTTGCTGACGCAGCCATGGAGGCAACTTTCTCAGGATTCCCTGTGCTCCGAGGGAATTCCTGACAGCCTCCAGGCAGTCAGGTGAAGGTCCTAGATCCTGGTGTGCAACACTGCCCTTGTCCTGGGACACCAGGGGAACACATACAGTAAGTACAGCACCTTCACTGCCATGGCGTTCTGCTGGAAGGACCTGGAGCAGAATACAGAAGCTTCGCGTTCTCCACCATTGCAAACAGATCCAAGTTCGGGTGCCCAGCTGAAGAAACGGCCAATTCACGAAACTCAGATACAGAGCCCACTCCCCCTGACTCACCTGGCCTCTGGACAACATGTTGGCCAGTGCGTTGTCGTTCCTCACCAAATGGGACGCCTGCATCAAAATTCCAAGTGGGCAACACCACATGAGGAAGGACCACGTCTTCAGACAGAATTGCGAGGAGAGCATCCTGCCCTGTCTGTTGATGTAAGCCATGATGGTGGAGTTCTCCATGAAGACTGTTAGGCTTGTGCCCTGTGCATGATCTCATGGGGCCCTGATGGCCCTTACAACAGTTTGACCTCCAAAATGTTTATGTGGAGCCTGGTTTCACCTGCCGACCAAACCCCTGAAGGGTTCTGGTTTCGCAGAAATCCTACCCATGAGCAAAGCATCTGTAGTGACGCTCAAGGCGGGGCGCTGGGTCCCGAAGGGCATCCCCTCCGGGAGATTGTTGTCCAGCCACCACAGGTGAGGGCAGACCCGGGGAACAACGGCACCCGGGGAACAACGGCACCCGGACTCCAGGTCCCTAGTTGCCAGTCTCCAGACAGACAGCACATGAAACTGCAGCGGTCTCATGCGCAGATGGCACAGGGGCACAACGTCTACTGGGCTGAACCTAGAAACGAGGAGGCTAAACCATTATGTAAACTGAAACTAATGTACAAAATAACGGTAACCGAGGACTGTGCAATCCCCTAAAGTAAATTGCACAGTAAACAGAATGGAGAGGCTACAGACTTATATGTGCAGCAGCATGTGATAGGGTAACATTCCCAGGCATGCAGCACAAATGAAAAAATTCTGACACTAATTACTCAAAGGAGCTAGGAAAAGTTTGTAAAGAATTAATACTGCTAGAAATGTAAAGAAAATAACAAAACACAGAGTACTCAAGGTTTGAGAGTTCTGGAAACCTTTGCACCAGGCACAAAAGGAGAACAGTCTTAGACACGTTGTGAAACATTCAAGCGAAAGGCAAAGGAGGGCAGACTACCTCTTAGAGGGCACGGTGTTAGAATTGTTTACGAGGACATTTAGAGCGAGGCCAAATGTATGCACTAGTGGAAGCAAGGGGTAAGTATATATCTATGATGAACTGTGGAAAATTTCCTTCCTAAGAAATAAACAGTCCTTTACAGAGTTGCACTGCTGTAGCATTACACAATTTTGCTATGAGTGTTCTACAAAGTACTTTTCCTTTCCACATGATTGTTTCAAAGCAACATACTGGAATCTTTCCCTATGATCAAACTTTTCTGATACTAATATCTACGGTTCTCTGAGTTACACTACACAGTGGCACTTCTCGTTTTTTTCAATCAGTCGCCCTTTGCTCGGTTCAGGGTAATTTTGTAATGTTACTCTTTAGCTGCTACCAGCGTTAGAGGGTTGCTCATAATGGTCTTATGACCCGTGCAGTCCCCCACACTGGTGCCCACCTTGCAAAAAAAAATTACTTTTCAGGGTGGTAATCACAATCCATGCCCTCTTACATTGCAAATTAAACAATAAATAGCCCACCTTGAGAAAGTAGCAGTGCTGCTTTGATTGTTTTGATGTATTAAGTACAGACTATACCTATGACGGTATACCTGTTTGTGACTGGAGATGTGGAGCTTGTGAGGTATGTTTAAAGCATTCTTGCAGTGTTCCACAGGTCGCAATTTCTGTGAAGATGCGTATACATTTAAAATTTCATCCCTTGCACAGACCATTAAACAGGCGACAGAATTGGTCAAGATAGCTGATAAAGTCGCAGCCTACCGACACAATCATATGAATAGCAAAACACTTTGTAAATGCAACCAAAGATTCTAGAATCTTTGACAATACGAACAGTATTATTTTTTATTTTTCAACAGCTGTGCCAACTGAATTGCAGTAAAGGTGAAAAAAAGTTGGGATATCAAAGTATAAACTTACTGGATGACTACATCACCGCAGAGTCCTGTCTGAGACTGTTCAAGATAGTGCGGCAAGAATTTTGTAAAACAGGACCACTAACACCCGATTGTAGACCCATGGCTTAGCCCTGTGTGAACCATGTAACATTAACACATACCTCGTTCAGCTATCGCAATGTGCACGATTAGGACTAGGTGTACCTGACAATTGCACTACACATTCCCGAGAAAAAGTTTAAACGGGAAGTCCCTTCTGTGAACTTGTTTCATTCATAAACACTTGAGACAATCAGTGTGCACGATTCTTAGTGACGGAGGATCATTGGACGTAAGCATCTACGAGGCAACTGCATAAGAATTTTCAACAGACTAGCATATATGAACATGTACACACAGGCTATTAACATTGCTGGCCATGGTACAGCGAGATCCAAACTCTTTTGCAACTTTTTTTTTTTCCATTTCAAGACGTGATTAAAAGAAACTCACACACAATACGAAGCTGTGAATGATGTGGTTAGCAAGCTAAACTTTCTCTCTCTATAAAATATTCATTTTGAGTAATACTGTATGTAGTCTACACAGTGCTTTTATCATAATTCAAATTTAATTGCCCATATTCACAGACGGAAAGGTAATGAACTAAGGACGGCAAAGAGCACTGAAGTAGGTGAGATTTCATGGGACGTGAAATGCTCATATGAACGCCTCTGTGCTTCGATAAATTTTTATGTCATTTGCATTGTATGGTTGATATTAGTTTGTGCTAGTTTTTAGTTTCAATTAGATCTTATAAATAATGGGCCGAAGTCCCCTGACAGTGAGTAGGCCTAAAATTATGTAACTTTCAGATGGATCATATTGAGTTACAATCACTTCCAAGAAAGTTTTTTTTTAGTTATCTTTATTCTGTGATATTTTGAGATGATAAAAGTAGTTAATGGACAGTCAGATAGTATAAAACCACATCTTTTAACATAAATGCTTAAGTTGGATTAGGAATTCCCGTGATGATAAAAGCAGATCCTGGCTAATGCACCTTGCTTCTAATTATGAAAGTAGTATAAAGTCCTGCTTGCCACTTGCATTATAAACTTGTCACTGGCTGTCCAAAATCGCAGGAAAGTCAACGAATCAATTTATGAACTTGTACACAATATCACTGACTTCAAGGCTGTCATTCATTCTACACTGAGGTCTTTGGGGTGGGGCATAGACAGGTCACTCAGCTTGAGGGCGGCAAACAACAGCTGATATATTCCCACTGAAATAGTACAGTGATTCACTGGCATCGACCGATAAGGACTAAAATATTTGCATTCAAACATACGTGGCTCCTTAACTGAAGCGACTTTTGGAGTCACAACTTACAATGTGCTCCCTTTGATTGTGACACACTCAATGGGGAAAGTCCATTGATAAAGATTATGTGGCCATTCTTACACACACGTTGCATTGAACGTGTGGCAAGTTGTGATTGGGTGGTTAAAATCGAACTACTCACGAAGTTTCTAACATCTATTTCTGCTGCACTAGCCCATGCAACCACTGGGACTAAAGGCCTGGCATGCAGAAGTACACCAGCTATGTTGGGTCTGCTCCGTATACTACTGCCACAACAGTTCTAGGCTGGCATCAGTGAGAAACTTGGGAGACAAGGAAGTGTAAATTCACTTTACAGTACAAAAGTTTCTAAGTGGACTAAAAGCAACTTTTCTTCCAGGCGGTCAAGGGTTTTGTGCTGGTGGTAAGTATAAGTCTGGGCACTGATGCATGCTCTTCAGATTTTGTCCATGTGGAGCACTCACACAAAATGGCTAGTGGAGAGCACTGTCCAGCTCTAATTAACGATCAGTGCCTGGAACTGACATTCAATTGCTGTGTCAGAACAGCTCTCTCGCCCACAAATAATACTCAAAAAAACGGCGGACTAGGTGGAAGGAATGGCTACATCATGAATAGAGCATGGCGGAGTGAATTGAAGGTGAACACAATAGGATTACTGTTGCTGAAAAGCCTGGGCTCTGTTCACAGTGGAACACCGAAAGAAAACAGTTGTTTTAGAGGGTTGCAAGTTATACTAAGGGATAGGGTCTAGGATTGTGAACAATGCAGAGAGTGTCTATTTATGTTTCAAGTTAGGGCTTACGTTAAGGGTTAGGAGTCTGGGTTATACCGATTACGGAATACAGAAATACAAACATAGGAAAAAAAGGAATTGAGGGTTATGTTAAGGGTTAGGAGTCGGGGTTATACAGATTACGGAATACAGAAATACAAACATAGGAAAAAACGGAAACACAGGGCAACGAGTGGAGAAAATAATGAAATAAAAGTAATCACAACTACTAACAGAAAACATGGAAACCCTCCACAAAATCAATTCCACAAAATTGCACTGATTCCATGACAACAACTCAATGGTGAAAGAAACATACAATGTCCTGATATAAGCCAGGGCAGCTCGCGCTCAAAAAATCCCCGACAAAATGGCCATCCTTAATAATAGGGCATCACAAAAAACCATGGAGAAGAGTGTGCAGGTTTGAAGGTCAGAGTTCTACTGTCTGTAGCGCTTGTCCAGGGGTGCAGACCTTTGGTCTTATTCAAACCCTACACTATTAGAATCCCATCCAATTGAAGAAGGGAATTGTTGCCTTTGATTCTTTTTTACTTAATATTACTTAATATGTACACTTAATAGCTATTCAGAGGCCATTATCCTCTTTCAAGACCAATTTTCCCATACAATTGGTGCGATTATTGTAGCTTTATACTTAAGCTTAGTTCCAGCCAATGTTCTGAGGTTTGACGTTTGTACGACGTAGGCAGGGAATAATTTACAGTAGTTTTCACAATTTGCATAGCAGTTTTCAGATTTCTTGGGTACTTTCTCGCAAAATCTGTGAAAGCACATAGGTTGCATGTACAAAAACTGCTACACAATATTCCATTTGTGTAGCAATTTGACCATTTTGCTTAGAACAATGAGATGCGATACTGGATAAACTATCCCCTGGTAGGTGCAGAAGGTTTTTCATTTGTGTCTTTTGAATATGCATTTAAGGATTACGCTAGTTTCTTCACCCAAAAGTTTGCGCTCCTAAAAAAATGTTGTTTTCCTCCTCTGATTTTTGGGGGTGGAAAACACTGTTTTTAGGTGTGGAAAGTAACAACATGAAATGAAAATTTGTTCAAATTTAAGACTTCATGAACACGACTTATGTCGAACATCACCATTATGTAGTAATACTGATCTACAGTGGGGTCAATCAAATTTTGTCTTAGCCTAGAGGTGGTGCATGCTTTCTGCTGCCTTAACAGCTGTCGATCAAGAAGTCAGTTGTGGAAGTACATATGCACATGTATGCTTAAAATGGTGTTTTGACATTGAACATTTTTCAAACACTTAACTTCTGCATCCACTTTTTAAATATGTTTAGAAAGTTCAAGACGGACTGCCTTCACTAAGACAAACTAACTTATAGGCCTATTTTTGAGGCATCAAATCAACACTCAGTCATGCCATGAGCAAAATAATTTCTTAAGTTCTGATGAGGCCTGGTACTGACACAAATTTCTAAAACAGTGACAGAACATCCATTGAAATAAAATTGGGAATAAAAAAAATGTACGTGAAATCTGAATAATGAGCGTCATTCTCCTACCCATGCTTTTAGGGGCGGAAAATAAGTACTGGTATTCGCAGCACATCAGTATGGGAATACTCAAGGTACCAGGATTGACCACATGTTCAACATGCTAAAAACTGTGCCTTGTTGAACAAGATAAAAACAACAGGTTTTGAGCCCTATATATTGTGGTGGTAATGCAGTAACTTGTATTCATATCTTCACATGAATTCATTAACAAAAAACATCAAACGGTGAGGTGAAAAAGTTTCGTCTGTGCAGCTTCATCAGGGCTTGAGAGCAGTACTGTATGCAGCAACTAAACCGGCCACCGACTCTTTGCCAATACTATCATATGTCCAACATGCCCAGTCACCATTTGCAGCCTAGAAATTAAGTCAAGTGATCTGATTACTGTACATTACTTATAGATGATTTCATCACACAAAATCGTTGAAACCTTGTCTTGTTTTGTTGTACTTCCTCCAGAAATGCAAACAAATTCGCTTTCATTGCCACTTACTGTATTAACAACAGTATGAAACTTTCATGATACAGGCAAACGGCTGTATGTGCATTGCATAGTACTGTTGTTCGAAGCGAGCGAGTCACTCTACTACTGTATTTCAACGTGAAGTTTTCACCTGTTGATCATCTCCTCAGTTCCAAGCTGAGCAAGCTGTCTATGCCCCCGCCCTACAGATCTCAGTGTCAACTAACTGACAGCCCTGGAAGGAGAGATATGGTGTACAAGTCTGTAGATCGATTCGTTGCATTCACTTCCCGGTGATTTTTGACAGCCAATCATGCGTTTTAAATGCTAGTGGCAGGCAGGACTTGCATTCATAATTAGATGCAAGGTAGGAATATTAACACTACATTCGAAAAAACAAATTTTTGTTGATTTGTTGGAGGCGGTGCCAGTACCACTGCCACCAAGCATTTTCCCCAGGACTGCAAAGTATTCAAAAGTACCGGTGCTCACAAAAAAATTTTTTGCTCAGGTATTGCAAACAACAGTACTGCGAATACCAGCAGTGACTTAGATACTGGGATACCGCCCAACCCGTAGTTATACCTCTGTTCTGATACAACAAATGTTTTTATGTTGCAATGATTTTACAGGTTAGAGCTCAACTGTAAGCAATGTTTCTTCTTCCAGGCTTTGGTCTCTTCCACATTTAAGCCAAAATTCATGAAGACAAGCAGAAAACAGGACTAGAAATGAATATTTAGGGAGGATAAGAGGTGAAAAAAGAGAGGGGAATGTCACACGTCGAGACAAAAAAAATGGTGGTGGTGCTATTGGCTTACAAAATATCTATATGATATATATATTTATTTATCTATAAATATATATATTATAAACTCTTTTAGTAACCCCCCAAAAACTAGACTGCATTTTACTTAGCTAACCCCATAAATAAAGCACCCTTTTACAGTTGGTTGGATAGAGAACCTGATGTCAGTTCCCGTCACTGATTCTAAATTAGTACCCACTGTCCCCAAAAACCTTAAAAACACTTGGAAATACGTGCAAAGATATCTTCATATTCACAATACTAGGTTTGCAGTGTCAAAATGTGGAACAAGCAGAGTACAGTTTCGTGCTCTTACTCTTCACAACTGGAGATTCTTCCCTAGCATCATGCACTGAAGGAAAATGTCCATCACCTGTTGCAATGACAACTCAAAAAAAGAAAAAAAGCTAGATTTCCCTTGATAACTTGTTGTTCAAATTTTCATACTTTGTAGTTGTTTTGATAACATCCCAACAACAGAGTATTTTTATTGTTCTTTTTCATCACAGTTTAAATGAAAAAAGTATCATACTGGCCTAATTAATTCTTGCATACTTTCGGTCAGTCGGTCAGTGGTGACACGGGACAAATTAATGTTGGTCAACAGAGGCTCACGTGGAGAAAAATGGGCTTAAAAATGTCAGGCCATGTGACTGATGGAATGTACAGCCCTTTATGAGGGCTTATAGCAGGTGTGATATTACACATATAGGCTCCCTAGGCCAAACCTTACTAGTATTTGCCTACATTATTGTGTATTACTGGCCCTGTTGTACTTTAATTTTGCTCACATGGCATAAGGAGGAAGTTGACGAACACTGAATGAAGCTTGAGTACTTAACTACGCCTAACGTCACACTAGGCCTAGTCTAACTTGGATGAAAATTCTTGTACTTCCTACAAGTACTAGAAGACCTATAGTACAGTAGTAATAGCATGGATGTAAAAAATTTGGCACATCTAACGTAAAACCCTCAGAATTTCTAGCTGTTGGAAATTCAAAGTCCTTATGAAGTAACTGCAAAATACAACGTCTCAGTGAAACAGTAACCTTAAAAAATCTCGGAGTCAAACTGTGGTTCTCCCTTGCGCTTCCAGTAGAAATCTTGTACATAATCCGAAGCTTTCTACCTTGGATGCATCTGCGCTAGCTATATCATTCAATTTTTCTTTGTAAAGTCCCACACTATAAGTCATTAGTGGCGGCGCAGTCGCATTTTTTATAGTCACCCTTTTTTATAGTCACCTTTTTTATAGTCACCTGTCTTATGAGCTTCCCATCCAGAGTGGCGCCGCAGCCGCAGTCCCAGTGGTGGCCGATCGAGTATTGTGTTGAAAACATTTTAAGTCCACTGAGTCTTTCATCTGAGTGGAACCACAGTCCCAGTGGTGGCCAATCGAATACTTTGTTGAAAACATTAGTCTAAGTCCACTGATTCTACAATCTGAGTGGAGGTGCAGTCGTAGTCCCAGTGGTGGCTGATCAAGTATTTTGTTGAAAACAACATGAATCCACTGATTCTACAATCTGAGTGGAGGCGCAGTTGCAGTGCCAATGGTAGCTAAGAAGGAGTGGTCATTTTGAGAATGACTCAACATGTGAATACACTTTTGCTTAAAAATATTTTAAGTTTACTGGACCTCCAGTGTGGTATGGATGCGCAGTCGCAGTTCTCATTCGTTTAAAAAATATACACAATCACTGTGACCACGACTGTGCCTCCAGAGTCATATGAAGGGTTGTCAGCACGCCCGGCGGTGCTACCCAGCTCTCAAAATCTCCACCCTGCACTCGTTGTCAATTTCAGCATCACGGCACGGCACAAATTTCGTAACTTAACTGAAAAAAATTGTTAGATTTCTTTAGAATTCTGAGTGATTATCTTTTTTTTACCAAAAAACAGCCATGTAGGCTTAAACATTTCCTCACTGGTCGAAACCAAAGTACCGAATTCATAACTTATAATCAAGAGTGCACCATTTTACATCCAAGCACTCTCCAACCCGAAAAACTTTTCAAAGGGGAAGTCCCCTTAGACCCCCCCGGACAGCGATCACAAATTTCCCAGCTCTCAAAATGGTCTGGTGACAACCCTGGTCATATGTCTTGGAGAGACGTTGTATTCTGCAGTTGTACCGTCCCGGTATATCTACTAATCTTGTTTAAGTAAGTCTGAAGTTCCTTTTTAATATTAATTTGACCTAATCAGGTAGGAACTGTCCCTTGCAATCTGTTATTTTAACCAACATTTGCTTGGGTGAACGACAGGATGTAATCTTGCCAAACTTCGCGCACATCAACTCGTTAGCATGACAATCATTGCATGAAGAGTGTCCTTTTTAACAAATCCTAAGCGTAGGTCTAAACCTTCTACAAATACCTATTTACAGGCTAGGGTGCAACTCTAGAATCCGTACCATATGAACATGTTTGCTAGCTTCGATTTGATTGTTGGATTCCATCTAACGCCATCCTATAGCAAATGATGAATGGATTGCCTGACTAGCGTTGGTAAACAGGTTTAGGGGATCAGGTTTAGGGGATCGGTTTATGGGATCAGGTTAGGGGATCGGGTTAGGTGTCATGATTCTGAGTTAGGGAATAGGGTTAGGGGATAGATACTTATTTATAGTATATGGATATATAATGTTATATGACTATGTTGGATTACACTTTTGTGTATTGTATGCATTTTCGAACACTCCACCTCCACAACTGCTCTCGTAGTGTAGTGGGTTAGGCGTAAGACTAATGATGCGTCAGTTACCTTGATATCCTAGGTTCGAATCCTCATCTAACCTACTTCTCTATCAGAAATAATCAAACACTTCTTCCAGTTCCACAGGTTTCATTACATGGTGTTCATGGTGTTCATTGCGCAGAAAATGGAGAGGTCTAACTTCGAAGTCTTAAAAGAGAAAAAAACTAAAAAAAGATAAAAAAGTGAACATAAGAAACAGATGCTATACTAACTTTTTCAGTTATCTGATACCTTGTCCTATTGATGCAGATTCTATATTAGGCTTGTACCCAAGCTAGCAAAAAAAAAACGGTCAAGAACAATTCTACTGAATGGTCAAAATCATGATTTGGAAAGTTGTAGCATTAGGCGGCAACTGCAAATAGGATGATTTGAGGCCTAGCCTACCTCTCCTGTGTAAACGCAGTACACCGCAAGGCTCAAGTTGACTAAATTAGGCAAAGGCGATTAAACAGTGTTCTGTCATTAGTTTAAGTTAACCTAAGTCACTGCTAGGTATGGCACTGGTACTTTTTGTGGTAGTCAAAGACTTTGTCAAGATGCTTAAGACATTGTATTTTCGGGCTTATTTTTCAGGGTTGGGCGAAGTTTGGTGCATGTACTAGTATAATTATTTACAAATATAATACGTTAAGTACTAACGTTACACTTACAGTTACACAAGTAGGAACGGCACACACTGACAAAGGTTAGGCCCAACGTTCGGTGTTAACGTTAGGCTATGTTTATACGGTAATACTGGCAAACACTGACGATGCTAGGAGGAACGCCTTAGTTTATTCCACGTTAGCTGAACAAATAACTTCAAACAGTGGCCAAAATCCTTCTCAATTTATCGGGAATTGTTCTTCTTCGTCTGTGGTCTGAACAGTTTTCTGTTTTCCTTATCGATCATTTACCAATTTGATAAAATCGAGCGTTTGTGGGCGTTCTCAAATCTCAGTGAGATCCACTTTGATTCGGCTGGCATGGAAGAGAAATGTGGCCAGAAGAGGGAACATGAAATTTTCTATACACTATAGAACGATTAATTGAAATTTTTCACCAATAGCTTTATCATGTATGATAAAGCTATGAGCGAGGAAAATCATCTGGGCTCATATTTCAATCATATACGTTATTATACACTTTTTGGTATTTATTCAATAGTTTTCCTTACCCACGATCCTTTTTACAGGGTCTTGCTTTCACGTATTTCTCATTTCGATGTAGCCCGAAGAAATGAGACGTATTAGCTACACACGTAAATTGTGGTAACGTCACATCACGGATGTGATCAACTCATCTGATGTGCTTCCTACCCTATCGCCGGCCAATTGAGCAAAAAAGAAACGCACACGGTATCCAATTCATTCCATTCCAACAATATATATTGATATTCACAACAGATATTGTTGCACTTTACAGGACTTTAAATGAAAGAAAATAGTTTTTCATTGACAGGCATTTCAAGTCCTTCTCCAGGATGTTGGTCATGTCTCAAGATGTTGGGGATGTGAAGAAAGGCTGCTTTGGTCAAGAAGAATGTTTAGTTAACTTGCCTCAGGCGCCGTAAAGAAAAGGACTATAGCAAATTGCGTAAACGTCGGCACCAGAAGTTTTAATAGCAGTGAACTGACAATATTTTCTTTCTAGCATTAAACTCCCAAAGGGAACCAAGCGTGGTGCCTCTAAAACGTAGATACTGGTTGCAAAGATAGTGTTCAAGTTTGCACCGCGTCAAAATCGGACCGGAGTACCTCCGTCAAGAATTGTAAGAGTACCCGGGTGCCTAAAAGCATAAGTTCAGGTTGGGCAGGAGTTAATTGTGGAGTCATTATATGAATTTTTGCTTTGAACTTTATTATAGCAAACATGTGTCTCACGTAAGGGCATGACAATGAAGTGGAAGATAGCTGCATACATGCTTAAGTTTGTCACACATATATCGCTTAAGTTAGTGAAACTTCGGGTGAAGATTTCAGAGCCGGGTTCTCAGTGGAATCCTCGGTTAGGTACCTGATGCAAACACTAGCTCTGACATTATCCGAATGGGACATGCAGACTGTCCAACCAGTCTCTCCATACCCAGTTAGCACTTTGCAATATCTGGATTAAGTTACCGTAAGCCCATTAGTCTCTCAATATGTACAAATCATTCACCATTACAGATGTCCTTCAGTGAGTTTTGGAACTGTCTGGATCAGACAACTTACAATTAAAGTAAACCACAAACTAATTTGAATTTGAAAGTTCCAGGATCAAGAAGTTCGAGGACTTATCCAGGATCTTACACCATGTTGATCGTGAATGAACAGTTTTAGAGGGTAGCAACTTCTGCAGGCGTCAAGAATCGGGCAACAGGAAGCCCAGTTTAAAATCACCATATCCCCTCAGCACCACTTAAAGGCTGTAATGCATCACCCCAGACAGTTTCAATTCTCCCAACCACCTACCTCTAGTCCCTCCCTTAGCCTGTCTTACATTCCTCCACATGTGTAATCAAAACAATGGATCCCTGTGTACGCTGTGTAATACGAGCTGCTCTGCATCTTTCGAATTTGCTGGCAATCTAAGAGTACTGTAACTTAGAACCAGTTGAGAATTTTCCTTTCAAGGAGGTAAAAATATAGCTTAGGGTGATGCAATACAGCCTTTCAAAATAGCTTTGTTGAAAAAGCAATTATGAGTCCCCCACCCCCCTCCCCCCCAAAAAAAAATACTTTCAATTGCTTCCACCAGGAGTTGATTCCGAGGATCTATACCTTGCAAGACGGACAATATTCACAAGATATGCAATAAGCGTCACTACTAACAACGACTTCGTTCCTAATTTGGTATGAATTGTATGTTAGGTCTACCGTTTACCAAGAAAGATTTAACTTTTCTCATCCAAAGTGATCGGTACACTGAAGAAAATTGTGATTTCATCAAAATTAGAAATGTCTGTCTCTCTTCATTTGTACCAAAACCAAATCTCTTTAGAATGTCACGTTGGGAGGCCATATGGATTTGTCAAGGAATACCGTGGGATATCTTCTTCAAAATGTTACATTGCATCATCTGAAATTCGAAATTTGAAAATGCCGCGCCACATGAGCACTACTTGGATATCCTTTGTATTTCTTTGGAATCTGAGCAGTCGTATGAGAAACACAACGAGAGAGTAAGAGATATGACCTTGCGTTTTAAGTCTACAATATGCTCAATCTTAATATTCACTAGTGTGAAATTATAAGCCCTCCAAAGTACAAAGAAAAAGGACTTCTTGCAACAATTTGCCTCGGTTATATGGGAATTTCTGTCCTTGAGACAACTGGAAATCAACTGAAATAAACAGAAGTCTTTGTTCCTACAGCACTACCCAATGGGTTATGGAATGGAGTTTGAAATGCTCGCAGTGAAAATTCATTCACTTTCATTTAAAAACCCCTTCAATTGCCAGACACGAAAATATTCCACAAGCTAGTTATATGACTATCTGGTCAAAACATCCCCAGAACGAAACGTCCCCGCCTTTTACCAAAACGTCCAAGACGCTTTGACAAATAGTGGGGACGCTTTGGCACTGGGACAATGGAGGCTTAGGACGGGTACGCCTGACTGGTAAGCCATATATCAGACTTACGTCGAGCACATAGGTCAACAGTAAAATCTTGTGCATGACAGAAAGTGCATGGCTCCAAAGTTGCAACGGCTGGAGCTCAGTGGCAGGGATACGAGAGAAGATGGTAGAGGGGGGAAGATGGTAGGGGGGGGGGAACACGTGCCTCCAAATCATATTTTGACCCCCAAAATAATGTTTCTTGCATGAAAACGGTGGATCAAAGTATCATGTTTTGCAGGCCCAGGGATAGGATGAGGTGTAAATAAACAGGAAAATGGCTGGAAATGCCACTGTCCTTGATCTGGGAGGTGTTTTCGGCCCAAAAAAATTCGGTACTCTCCCAGCCAACCGATTATTGGTGGCGCTCCCCTCTGATGGTATATGGCGTCCTATCATAAACTATATGGCAGCATATGCCCCACATCTCTGGGCAGTAACCGCGTCCACGACGGGCACATTATTCCAATGAGTCTCGACTACGTTTTACCCACTAGGCCCTATATATAGCTTATATTTCGGTATTTCGTGATCTCATTGAAACGAAGGTTTCTCCATTATGATGTGAATTCACACCGTGGATGAATAAGTACCGCGATCATTCATGCAGAAAAGCAGACAGCGCAGTATTACTCAGTGTGTATAGTCACATTTGACTCGAGTCAAATCATACTATGGTGGCCATTCCATCCTGCCATATTAACTCCTGTGACGAATTGCAACAAAAACGGGGAATTTGATGATCAAAAGACGAGCTCCCCATGCCTTGGTCTTATCAAATTACTTTCAGAAATTGCCGCCGTTAGCTAATTCTTCTGACTGAGAATTGAGCTAGAGTAATTCTGTATACGCAACAAGGAAATACAAAGTGATTACAATATCAAAACTACCGTCCTATTTCCTGTAATGGTGAAGTAGCCATATGCTGTTCACTTGCTTCCTCGTTCGATTGGCAGGGAAGGAGGATATAACCTTAGTAACATTTCATACAACAGATAGTCAGTCACTAGGCCGTGCCTGCGTGGCAGGTGGAGAAACACAGTGAACTCCACACGGTATGACTTTTTTTCCTCTATGGGTGTGTACGCATGAAAAGAAGGTAGACCTTTAACGGTGACGACAATTAAGTCTTGAATTCTGAGCCATGCGAGTGCGATCGCACACCATCACTCGCTGTGAGAAATGTGATTTTTGTACACCTAGAAAAACAAATGGGAACACAGACAAACTGTCTATGAAAGTTTTAGAAAATAGCACACCAACCAAGGCCTTTTTTAACGTACATACGGGGGGGGGGGGCGGACATGCCCCCGGTCCCTTAATCGGCCGCTCCACTTAGCTCATTTGCCCCCCACCCCTCAGTATGGTTCCTTTTTTCTTGAAATGAGGTACACATTGGAACTTGATAAGCTACGCTGGTACATATTATAGCGAAATACCGCAGAAATTTGATTGAATTTGCTCCATAGAATTAGATCTAATTGATTCGCTCTCGGTGAGGGTTGCCACATGACATTAGCCGATGACTGGCTAAATCTGGATAGCATCTTTCAATAAAAAAATATCTTCATAAAATACTTGGTGACTTATGGTGGCTCCGTTTAGATGGTCCCTTTTTTCAAATGCCCCCACCCCCACTAAAAATTTCTTAAAAAAGGCCCTGACACCTACCACACTTCTCAGTAATGTCATGAGAAGTGTGATTTGTAGTACACCTGGAAAATCTAAAACCCAAGGCCTGTAACACACTACCCACCCACGAAAAGAATCAAAAAAGAAGAAAAAAAAAAGAGACTGCATGGCTTAACCGGCGAGTAGATTTTGTTAGTGAACTTCAGTGCAGCCTGTGCCACCGCCTGTATCTCCACAGGGGTTAAGTATACAAAATAGTAAAGGTCCCTGCACACAAATCATAGAAATATAGTGTACACAAATGATGCCAAAAAAAAAAAAAATAACAATAACAACAACATATAACAAACAGTTAAATAAGCAAATGTCCTCCTTTTTCATGGAAAGAAACGTTAGTTCCTTTTTTTCAACTAACAAACAGAAATCGTACACAATTTCTACCATGTCATAAAAAGCAGCCAACTTCGAAGGGAAGCCTATCGGCGCAGATAGCTCACATTCAAAGCAGTCCTTAATGGAGTTATTCCCCCCCCCCCCCCCTTTTTTTTTTTTTTTACCGGTAACACCTTCTTTGAGATTAAGGTTTTTGACTAGTTTTTGACATGAAACAGATGGAGTCGTGCCCAGGACCGTGCGAAAAGAGAGCCCCACAAAATTACCTCACATGCCAGTTGTGCAATAAACGAAGGCATGAGGCGGAACTTCCCTAGTGTGTCAACTGTAAATTTCTCCAGCTCCCCCAATCCAGATCCCATGACATGCAACTTGATTAGTGATATGTTGATAATCATCATCAATGGACGGTACACCTGTGAAATTCTCTTACACCATTCGTATATATTGGAAATATACATTTCCGAGCCTTTGTTTTAATTAAAAACAACGAAAATGTCAACTGAAGCTCACAAGGTTAGAGAGACTGGAAGGCAGAGGGTAAACGTGCAAAGAATGTAAATACAAATCATCTTTTCACAATCCGCGGCGTCTTATGATAAGGGTGGGACCTATTGTCGTATTATGGTAATTTTAGGGGGTTTTACAGTCGTAGTATACGACTGCCCCAGCGATGAATGTTTCAGTCGTTGACAACACAGAACGTTCCCGTTTCAACTTAAACAGAGAGACGCCAAAACAGGAGAAAGTCGAGAGAGATTCCAATTTAACAATCAGAGTTCCATTTATCTGATGATTGATTCGACTGGCAAACACAAATTAGATGAATTAGAGTGATGATTTAAATCGATAACAGAGTTATATGACAGGATCGAAGAACGAGGAACGAAGAGATACGATGACACAGCCGCCTGCATATTTACAGAAAAGAGAGATGTTGACAGTTCGACGAGCAAATGACCAGTGCGGGCCCTGTGGCTGACCCTTGGTCTCGTGGCTTCCCGGGGCATAGGTCACGAGGTCGACGTGACAACGTTGATCGATCATAGAGCACTGAAACGGTTGTCTATATGGCATCATAGGTAAATGGTCGCTACCCGTGATCTACAGCCAAGTATTACGAAATCTTTCTACGAACAGGGTCTTAGTTTTCTATTTATAATGTTTTACTCTGTCTAATCCGACTGAGGGGATAAAGAGAAGGTTAACAAACTCTAGTAAACACCGCAAGACTGAATTTTGTATGACCCTTTTGAGTACGGTGTCGTAGAATGATCATCTCTGTATAGCACTATGGCCTATACGTCATTCATATAACATATCAGGCAAATGTCCGGGGTTTTCAGCAGGGGTAGGGTCTGGTCTGAGAGCGTAGGACCTTTGCTCGCACTGCGTGGGAAGGACTACAGCGAAGCACCACCATTTGGTTGGTGTTGAGCATGACAGAAAATTTTGGCTTTACAAGCCCAAAGACAGCCGGAAACAGCACTTTCCGGGTGTACTAGGCTGTATGTACCCAGCCAAGGAATAGCGATCGTGTGTCTCTGTAATTTCTCAATTAATGAGAAAAACATATTTCTATGGAGAATGGTAATAATTTGGATTACTTTAAATTATAATCTTTAATCTGTTGTAATTTCCAGAAAAGTTAACTCAACAGTTACTTTCTACCGATATCTGTTTCTTTATCTTTTTGAAAATCTCTTTGAGGGTTGTAAGGGGAGGGGGGGGGCGGAGATAAAGCCAACCCCTTTTTGAGAAATTTCCCACTGACCAGTTAACCCTTGATGCATTCAGGTGCAATCAAGCGTCCTTGAAAATTGTAAGGGTGTGCTAGACTGAGATATGAAAAATTCCAGCTGGTATTTCAGATTTTCGGCTATCTTCGCTCCTAGACTTAAACATGAGAAGGTCAGATGGTGGTTCAGATTTATTGAGAAATTTTCAATTACCAGGAAACCTTAGACACAATGTGGTGCAATACTGGCATCTTATATGTCGTAAAATTAGCTAGATTGAGATATGAAAACTTCCAACTGGTATTTCAGATTTTCCGACTATTGTCGCTCCTAGAAATAAATATGAGAATTGCGAATGGTATTTCAGATTTTATCACTGATTAAGAAATTTTTCAACTTACAAGGTAACCTTAGTGTGCAATATTGGCATCTTTTTGTGTCGTAAAATTAGCTAGGTTGAGATATGAAAAATTCCAATTCGTATTTCAGATTTTCCGACTATTTGACAATTATTGCGGAGTGATGAGACACTGCCACATTCCTAACCCCCAGTTCGCAAATGCTCTGATTGTCAATAGAACTGCCTTTTACTGCTATGTAATACTTTGTACCTCCTTGCAAAACCATTTTTGAAGGCAGCATTGTTTCAAACACATCCTTTAAAACAGAACTTTTCTTAGCTTTTAATAAGTAATAAGTGATCGCAGTGATAAGGAGGCTGCCTAAATCCTCCAACTTTATACTGTCGAATAAACCTAACGGCATTCTAGCCTATATCAACTATACATCATACATGGCAAATTACAATGCAGTTACTCAAAACATGGAAACTAAAGAAAGAAAACTGGACGTTATCGAGCAGGCAATTTTTGATTTGAAACGGCCACTGCTACCATTGTCGCTTAGGCACGTTGATTTCAAAATGAGTGTATGTAAACTGATTTTGTGATTCAACCCAACCTTAACCCATCTATTTTAACTAACTGTCAGCACTAATGACCTATCCGCATTGAAGGTACTTGAATGCATTGTTTCTACAACGAAAATGCAGAAATGCATTAGTGGTTTCGATGATCTGATTAAGAGAATTTTTTTCTGAATCTGATATAATACCATTAGTATGTGTCACATTAAGCTACGTATGCGTTATATGAAATATGAGATCTGTACAAGCTTCCTTCCTTGAGATCGTATCTACATGTTCACAATTTGACCCCTGTTGACATTGAATGACCTTTTAACTGCTTTAAAGACCAATTGGTTCTTGTGCTCAGTGAGGTACTATTATATTGAATATGACAATGTCGTAGCTTCCCTTCTTGAGATAAGATGTTTACAAGAATTCCATACTGTGACCCTGTTGACCGCGAATGAACTTTGACCTTCACCAAAGACAATGAGATTTTTGTAAACTCAATGAGATACACCTACAATCTAGGAATGCACAGTGCACGCAAATGTCTGTGTAAAAAGTGTCAATTTCTCCAAGATCTTTGAATGAAAATAAGTTTTGAAACAAACGGCTTCTTCCTTTCACAATGATAAAGATACAGACTAAGAATGAAAGCATCCATCATTCAAACGTTGAGATATTGTGTGCAAAGGTTTTCACTATTTGACCTCTGGTGACTTCAGATGACCTTAAACCCCCACCAAAAAACAATAGGGTTCTTCCTGTCAATATGACAAACCTACATACCAAGTATGAAGAGTATCCATCATTCATACCAGGGACATTGCATGCACAAAGTTGTCAGTATATGACCTCTTGTGACCCCAGATGACATTTGACCTCCACCAAAAACATTAGGCTTCTTCCTCTCACCAGGGAGGTGTTATTAGATGGAGCTCCATCGAAAACTCTTTCTTTGAAGCCTGCTAGTTGCCGACAGTAATCTCTTTTGTGTGTTGTTCTTGATGATTCAATAGTCTTAAGAGGTGTTAAGAACTAAGTACAAGTGGGAGATGTCGTCTGCTACATCTCGATGAGCAGCTCACTAAATTTTCCCCTTGCCTTAACATTGCCAGTCGCTTAATTTGTAAATTAATTTGAGGGTTTCGACGCGTTTCAACGCTATTTACAACATACTTATCTAGTACCCTACAACTTGCTCAAAATGAGGGTGTCTTTTAGATCATGCCAGCGAATGCGAAAATAAGTCAAAAACTGACAGCAAAGTTTAGTCTTATACTTCTTTTGCTCATTTACATAGATCATGAGCACTGGTTTATAGCCAGCATCATTAGGTTTCTTGGCAATAACAGTCGTTTGGTATGTTCGAACAGTGTTTCGCACTTGACTGTCGGCAACTAGTTAGACATTAAAGCCTTCCTTTAAATAATCCTTTTTGTTGGGGTCACTGTTGGTATGAATGAGCAGATGAGGTTGCCAAGATATTAGACAAAGGTTTTTCAATGCCTTTTAGTTCAATAATCCCCAATTAAAGGATTCAGTCTCTACTCTGAGCTCAATCTCATGGGATTATCATATATTAAAGTTTCCGATGGATCTCCACCTAATAACACCTCCCTGCTCTCACCATGGAAAACCTACATACGAAGTATGAAGAATATCCATCATTCCTCTCTGGAGATATCGCATGCACAAGGTTTTCACTATACATGACCTCTGGTGACCCCATATAACATTTGACCTTCACCAAAAACAATAAGGTTCTTTCTCTTAAAGTGATTGCGTGTGTACTGAAAAACCAAAAAGATAAGATTATGTTTGATCTTAACTTTTTCTTTATTTTGTAATGTACACGCGAGGTTGTACATGAAGGGACTATGTCTTTCAATGAAGGACAATGACAATAACTACTTCGAAAAGCAACGGGATTGGCATAAAAACAGTAAAAAACAGAAATCATATTTGAAAATTAACGGTTCTTGCTATAACCGCCTACGTAGTGAATATGCAACATACCAGGTCTCACTAGTGTATCAAAAACATACTACTCAAGTCGTCGCTCCTTATTAGGTGTCGGGACTGGTAGTACTTGGTGAAATGAAACACTGTATTTACAAATAACCTACGAACTGAACACAACCTTGCCCGCGGCGTCAGTGATCCTGAGTTGTTTTGACTAACTGGATATTCAATACTAGTATACTTCCCATTGGCTGGCTCAAAGAAGTACACCATTGATTTGAATGAAAACTGTCAACCACTACATTATCGTATTCTACACTTTTTGTCGTTATGGTAGAAGAATTTGAAATCGTATGGCTTAATTAACCAACTGAAACCTATTTATTTTCCCAGATTGTCTGAATGGTGTAATCAAAAGCCTTACCAAAATTTTGGAGATGAAATTTCAATGTTTTTTACTTTTTGCCTACGCACGCAATCACTTTAATTTGAAAACCTACATACCTAGTATGAAGAGCATCCATCATTCCTGTCTGGAGATATCGTGTGCACAAGCTAAGTGTCACAACCACACACACATACTCAAACACACGCACATACACACGCCATCAGGCTCGCATAGGTTTCTCTTTTCATCGAAACCAAAAATCAGTGTTGAAATGATTTCTTGCGAGGAAAGAAAAATAGACTTCTCACTTCGTTAGCCATTACGTATTTTATGATTTTTTCACCTGATTATATGTCAGACGACAAACCCTATATATAATGCATCAGTGTTAATGCTGCCATAAATCATAAATATCTGGTAAAAACACGAGCATGTTACTACGTGAACGTAGCTGTAGTTCTTAAACATATGAGAAAGACCGTGGAAGGTAAAATAACTCGAAAGAATATTTAAACGTTGATATGTAAATTTCTATATCAGAATCAGAGAGTGAATGACAGAGTTGCACTATCACATTGCTTTAGTGTGAGTTGTAAATGTACGTTAACACAAGAGAGATATTTTTAATGGCTTCTGGGGGGGGGGGGGGGCAAAGTAATGCTAAAATAATACCGCTGGTCAACTAATCCATTTCCTATTGTGAATTCTCTGCTCAAATAAGAAAAAAAATACCTTACTACAAAATTTTAAGTGTAAAGTAAATCGACGAGATAAGTACTTTTTTCGTTCAAGCCATTTCTAGCTACAACTTTGGAATTTCACTTCAAATCTTAAGTCACATCAGAAGCAAGCCCGACATTGCGGGATGTATAGGTTCCTGAAGCATTACTTGTTAGCAGGGAGTTGTTCCAGTTTGTAGTTAGTGATTGGCACACAAAGTAATGAAGTATCGAAGTTTTTAACCTGATCTGCGATTCAAAAACTTCTCCAGATGGGAGTAATAGACCAGAATTGCCTATGTGACGCATTTCGACACTGAGTCTCATGCGTACATGCGTGAAAGCTTTTATATACAAAATAGACGTAACTGAAAGCTGCGGACACGGCTAAGTTACATCGCTATTTTAATTTTTTCGTTTCTTTTTTCATTTGCGCCAATTTTTCTTAAGGAATCGTGCCCGGTCTCGGACCGAGTCCTCGAGTCCACAGGGCCGAGTCCACGTCTCTGAACTTCCGGAGTTCGAGAAAATCGGAAGTCGAGACCGGTCTCGAGTCCTACAGCACCGATCCTTGATAATTGTAGAAAGCAAAGATGGAATCATTGGAATGTTTACCGATGACATAACTAATCGTATTCATGCATGGGTTATGAAATAGACCTTCCAATACAACAGCAATCCCGACCTGTAATAGTCAGAGAGGCTTTGAAAAGAAAGAATGGTCAGGGTTGGGGGAAATTTCTTTCAAAAAAAAAATGATGAGAAGAAAATCCAAAATAATATCCTACAGGTAGACATTTATTTTACCAACACATTTGTTGCACAAAACGATTTCAAGTTTTCCTTACTGAGTTGGTGAAATTAAATGATTCAATGCTATCTATGTAATATGTCTATTTAAGTTGTAAAATCGAATAATTAAAATTGACGCTTGGCTATCACCATTTTCATGACAACTGAAATTTGTGTTAACCTATTGAGGACAGTGGAAGTGGCAGAATTGTGTACCCTCCTTAATCACTTTTACATATGAATGGCATTGTAAATTTCAATCCATTGCCAAATAAAGCATCTATCTTTTTACTAAGAGGGGGGGAGGGTAACTTTTGCCATCGCTGAATTCTCACCACTGTCTCAAGTAATGGCTCCACTTTGTCTTTACAATTGAGAGGCAGCTACGAAAATCAGTCACAAGGAACATTCGAGGTGAAGAATAACAAAACAGATGAGAAAACAATGAATACATGAAACTTCGTGCTCTAAAGAAAATAAACATGCAGACAGGCAGAAGGAAAGGGTGATGTCCAGCTATTTGTCCTTGTATGGACATCCAGAAGCCAGTACAGATTTTACTTACTTTTTTTTAAGAGATTCTACCAAAATTTTATAGGATCATATTTCTAAAACTAAACATACTTGAAAATTTTCAATACCATTCATTCACCATCATCAGGGTTGAGCCTGACTCTAATTCAAATCCAGTATAAAATGAAAAATCACCACAGAAGTCATTTCATTGTTTTAATGTATACCAACAATAGTCCCATACTCCATTAAAATGGAGTAACATGTTGAGCAACCGACTTAAAGACTATAAAAAATTTGTACCATCACATGAAAAGAAAAACAAAAATAATAATGAAGACCTGTTACACTGGTCCCAAATAATAGCATGCCACAAATCAAAAGTTTCTGAGCTGAGTTACTGGATCTGATGTTGGGCCAAGATACCATGTCTACCACACTGACTCATACTAGGTGACATTGATGCCCAGATAAGCCCATCTGCACATACATCCTCACCTAGGGTTTTAAGAAGACAATACAGGTTGATCACATGAGGGTAACTGTCCTAGCTCGGTTGGTAAAAAGGAAAACCTTGTATCAGCTTTGCTGAACTGAAATTGTTAGTGACAAGAAAGCTAAAATTTAGGGCCAGTACAAAGGTTATTACTATGTGTTAGGTCAACGTTGGCCCTGATGCCAAATGTGCTGTATCATGACTTCTGAAAGCCATTAAGTTTGAGCCACTTGACCATTAGGAAGTGGTGGAGGGGTGACCACAGTGCAATAAAATCAAACTGACACAAACTGAATTGACACCATACTTAATTTATCTCATCATATGAACTAATTATACTAACATTAACACTTTTAATTAAACCATCTTTTAAGACTATTTGCATATACTAAGCAAACCTTCTATAGGGTGATAAAATCATGCACTTCTGTTATCTATTACCACTGGATATGTAGAATCTGGCATTCGACCATCTCCCCAGAAGTAATTGATGTATCATAGGACATCAGTCATGCAAAAATGTTGAGAGAGCAAAATTGAAATGAACATCCTAGCAACATCTTGGTAAGATCAATAAAGCGAGCCAAAATAATAGTTGTAAGACGAAAGCATCTTCCTGTACATCGCAAACTCAGCTACGCAGGGTACTGACTACTTTACAGGCAGCTTCTCAAACACTGCTTAAAAGAATCTAGATATGTCTTCATAAATGATAACTCTCCCATATCTCACAGATACAATCTCTATCACACTGTGTAATATATAATACAGGAATTAAAGGACCTGAAATATTTGGTTTAAATTGTCAACAAAATGTCATATGTGCTATAAAATCGAGCCATAAGAGTAACATTTTAGCAGTACATTATTACATCCAAACCCTTAAATACTCCACATAATCATAACATTAAATCTCCATTTGTTCATATGACATTTTTGGCTCACTTTGCAAATTAGCTTCTGCTCAGCCTGACGGCATTTGTCACCATATATTAAATTGCAGACCATTTCAAACCTAAACAAGAACAAAGAAATGGATGAAATTTAAAGAATCATTAAATTAAGGACTCCCCCAATTCCCCCACAAAAAAAAAAACATGAAGGATTTCTGTGTGTTCCGGGATTCTATTCACATTGATAACTTTGGCCACAAATTTCAAAGAGAAAAAGGAAAACTTTAGATTGGCATACCAGTATGAGTCACACCACATGAACTTAGACAAAAGAGAGCCAAAAGACTTAGGTAAGTGTGTAAGGTTCCATTTACATTAATAAGGTTCCTTTTATATTACTAGACCGTATTTAGTAAACTCTGTAATTCCATATTTGCCAAGTTGATCTCAAATTTGTACCTTGATGAATCAAACAATTTTTGACAAACCCAGAATATGGTAGAGGCACAACCCATCTTCTAACAATATAGTTTTCTTCTGCCACATTTGATGCATTTGTAAGTCAGATACTGACCAATTTACAACAACGATTTAACATACACGTTACTCAAGATGAAGATCCGTCAGACACAAATATTGTCCGATTCTTTTTCGTGTATTGAAAAAAAAAAGACAAGAGAAAAAAGGTAAATGTGCCAAAACTTGTCCCTAATATTTCTTACCTTATTTACTTTAAACAGAGTATATTCATGTGAGAATGACCCACAAACATGTAAGGGCACAGAGAGACAAGAACAATATACATAATACAGGTTGAAGGCTTACCAGTCAAGATGTCCCCAGACCGTCCACTACTGATCAAAACGCCCTCCTACCGAAACACCCCCGCACCAAATCGTACCCAGGTTTAATAGTTGTAGTATCAGTCTTGCAAAAGACTGAACTATAACTGATATTGTACGATAGTGTCTTAGAAAGATAAGTGGGCCTAGAACAGCAGTACTTGCTGCAAAATGAACTCAACAGATCATCCGACTTTACTTCATCTGAGATAATTTTACATATTCAAGTTACATATATGCATATGTATATATATATATATGTATGTAGAGTACCACGGGGAGGTTTTGGTAATAAGCAAAAACGTTTTGGTAGATGAGAAGCAGGGACGCTTTGACTGGTAGTGGGAAAAGATATTGTAGATGGTCCATGAGAAAAATGGCAGAATGCTGCCAACATTTATTCTGTGTGTGATACCATGTCTCCAGATTTATGTAAGTTAGTATCACAGGAAGTGTTTTGAGGGTGGAGAGGTGCTATGACATCGACTGGCAAAACCTGCCCATGCACACCCACTACTTTGCGTTTTTGAGCTGTGTTGATAGCCAATCGAGTCCTTCGTAGAGGCCATCTCCCGATGTGGCACAGGTGGCCTGGATGTACCAGGTTCGTTTGGGAAGTTTATGTAGCTGGAGCTTGTCTGTGATTTCGGATGCTGACATGGCATTGGGCAGATCCTGCAAAGAAAGGGTCAGAACAAAAAAGGAAGATTGTGTCATGACACAGATGGGAGAGACAGCTTTGCATATCACTCACAGAGGATGAGTACCTATCTTTGACATAGCCAAGACTGCGTGTGATTACTTGCTTTTTACTCTATACAGCAAGTCTTGAATGTGACATTCTGGCAGTCACATGACACTTCTGTATTTCTGGGGGACAATCTCAACAAAGACCTCAAGTGCTAAGCAAAGTTCACCTTATACAAGCACAGATTCTACCACCTAAGGAAGAGAACCATTTCATCACGATAAAACATCCTTGAAATACAGAAGTGGTATGATAGGACAGTCAATTTCCTTCAACAGGGAGTGATGTAGTAATTAAATCTTGTCTAGCAGTTTGGGGAGATTCTTAAGGTCTTTGGGAAATTGTGGGAGAAAATGCAAAAGTTGTGCATACAAAAAAACTGCTCTATATCTCTCAATTTGTATAGCAATTTGGTCTGTTTGTGTTGACAAATTGCGATGATGGATAAATTATTCCCTGAGTTTCAGTCATTGTGCAAGATACAATGAGGAGACCTGGAAAAAGGTATAATGACCATCAACACATCAGTGGCACCCACGATAGCAACTGGTCAGCAACTATGTAAGTGCTGTTATTCATGCAAAGTAACTATGGCAACTAGATGAAGTCTGCAAACGGACGGAAACGGACAGAAAAGTTCACCTGTTTATTTGCAAAGACTAGAAGTTGCGCATCTCGAAGCTCATCCTCCTGGAGCATTCTGTTAAGTTCTTCTCTAGCTTCATTTACTCTTTCTTTGTCATTACTATCAATTACAAAAATCAACCCTGAAAAAGAACGGGAAAAAAAAATGAAGTAGAGGGGTAGCTCCTCACTGCTGATGTAAAGTCACACAGGGTGTCTTACAGACCATTTTACGAAACTTGGGCAAATTGCATTGTAATTTACCAAATGTTAAATTTCAGTTTGTAAGGTGCAGTTGTCTGGCCCTCTCTTACAAAATGAGCTAGGTGGGCAGCGTTTTCCTGGAGTCATGGAATTGTTTACATAGGAGGACGACACCAGCTCAAAATTGTACAGCAAGACCCACTTTCCAATGTTCACAACAAAAATCATTGCAGTGTTGGTGAATTTCCATTGGTTTTCCAGGACAACCTACATGTAAAATGTAGGTCCCCTTTTTGAAAATGTTATTCTTCTGCCAAACATTACACTCTTAATACAACTGACAAACTGTTTACTATGCAACTTCACATCCAAATTTCATAACACTGTGCCAAATGTTCTGAACAAAATCTCAATTTGGTTACGACATGACTGATTTATGTAGTTGTTTGAAGGATAACCTTGTGGCAAATCCGGTTTTCCCACAGCAATTTAAAGTTTAGGCATTTCAGACTATCAGAACTACCATGTAAATTTCACTGTAATGCTACTGTACATTCATGTGAGATTCACTGTGGTATGACTTAATCAGTTGTTAACAACTGACTGCATTTAATTTAACAGAAAAGCATGAAGACATGCAATATAAATGTTAGATGAACTAAGTCAAACTGAAAAAAAAAAAAACATGACACATCATTTCCAGGTAAAGGAAACCATAGAAAGACTTAACTTTGATCTTTGATAATCAAAAGACACAATGAGAAAAAGGATGTGTTACAATTTCTAAGAGTAAGAGATACACAGTTCGGTACAACACTAAAAAATGGTTGCCTCAAAGTCTGAGCTCAATTTCCTGCAAATTTCAGAGTAACGATGTATTAAGTTTCAGAGAAGACAGAAAATGTATACTACTCAGTGTGGGCAAAAATGTAGGCACTAGGAGCAGTACTGCAACAGCCAGATTGGTGGTGGCCATCTGGTCTGGTTCAAATGTTGCACAAGGCAATTGATGTTCAATGTACGTTACCAAAAGGCATATGACCTGTTAAATTTGAGAGGACAGTAGTCACATGCAGACAGGAAAGAGTGGGGGGGGGGGGGGGGCACTACATTAACCTGTGTATTCCCTTCACATCAAAAATGATGAAAATATGACTTACCTGCCAATACACTCAAAGGTTCACTTTCTTGCCATCACCAGGCACATACGTAAAATGCCACATGCACAAATTCTTCATGAGTGTGCACATACATGTACGCAAGTATTTGCAGTTTAACAACATCTGGTTGCACATCAGCCTAGATACATGTTGTTACCTTTACAGGAGAGAAACTCACCTTGTGTGTTCTGGAAGTAATGGCGCCATAGTGGTCTGATTTTGTCCTGACCGCCGACATCCCACACTGTGAAACTTATATTTTTGTATTCGACTGTTTCCACATTGAAACCTGTTGAAAGCGAAAAATCATGTGGAAGTGTAAGGCAGTGGTTTAAATGGCGTACACTCTATAGCATAGGCAGCAAACTGTACCAGAAGGCTTTACAGACCACTAAACTGTCAGCAGTGGAACGGATGAGTTGGCTTTTTTTCAGTGTCGTTGCTCCTTAAGGAACATAAAGACTTCACGACGTTGCTATGACTATTTCATGACCTTTTCGAGACTATTTCATGACCGGCCATAGGAGTATTTGATCACTGAGCTAAGGCGTGACTATCACGGTAGAAAGTAATTTCTTTAAACTAAAAAAAAAAAAGCAAAGCTGTTTGTTCTACATTGAGTGACCTTCCCAGGCTGCAGGAGCCTTTTTTCTCATAACAACAATTGCATATGCCCCAAAAAACAGCATCAGCCTTCTAAAAATACTGCCGTTTCATACCTCTGCTCTTTAACAACAAATGGGCATGCAAACATTTCGTACGATATCCTTTGTTGAAGGAGAAAAGAAAACAACCTCATAGCAGGAACGATTTCAGGTACTAAAGTTTCAACAACATTCTATTGTGCTAGTACAGATTCAGAAGAATACAGGTCACCAAAGTGGCAGGGCATGTGTGGACATAGTGCAGTCTTGCAGCTCTTCAGTCAAAATGGGATAAAGCCACAAGATGTGCAATCACCTTAACACTGGAATTTCCTATGCAGTTTTGCCACTTTCTGTGACCATCAATATGTATTCACAATTGGTAGAGCAAAACATGCAATCACAAAATTGAACAAACTCCAACCTTTTTCTTTCCTCCACATCCTCTCATAGTCCCACACCCTCTGTCCCCTCTTTAATGAACGAATCCCTTACCAATTGTAGGAATGGTTGTCACTATTTCTCCAAGTTTCAGTTTGTAGAGGATCGTAGTTTTACCGGCTGCATCGAGACCGACCATCAATATCCTCATCTCTTTCCTGCTGAAAAGGCCTCTAAACATGTTCTGAAAAACGTTACCCATCTTGAAACGAAGGTCACTCTGGAATGAAGGAGACCAGAGGGTCAACGTTACACATCAACACATTTGGACACACTGCTTAAAGTGCAATCCACTCGGCACTCATTGCAAACCTCATAGCCTGCTTTGCCGAACGATTTTTCAAGAATGTACTCCTTAAAATGTACAGTATGCTGACTTAATTGGCATGATGGTTTATTTTTGATAGATTATTTTTCGAAATATATAATACATGAAAGTAAATTGCTAAAATATTAAAACTGATACAATACTTGTCGTTGCTTGACTTAGTTGGTGCAAAATCTAAGGTAAGCTAACTTAAAATCCAATCAGTGATTCAAACAAATTCAAGATATGTGAAAATTCTTTAAAGAGCTAAAGCCTTTTTCAAGACAATTGGCGGACTTACGACAAAAACTTCTAGTTCCTGGTTCACAGTTCCATCCTCACTGACAAAATTATTTTAGTGACAATTCAAACCCCTAGAAAATATCTTGTTTGTTAGACAAGATACTGCTTGTTTGCAGAAGAACTGTTCCAGACGTTCAAGAAGAATTCTTGGTTTTGCCAAGGTATCAAACACTATATAACACTGAAAAGCACTGCAACAAGTTTTTGTTGTTCTTTGGAAGTGGGGTATGGGGTACTTAACCTTGCAATTGGACACCATTAAAAATGCATTTATTGCAGACTGAACTTACAATGTTGCAAAGGTCACAACATGTTGCAAAATGTCACAACACTTGAGGTGTCACAGTGCCTTTTGAAATGCACTAACATGACATACAAAGAAAAAAGCTTTGATGATCACTGTTTAAACATCCAGTTTCACAAAAAAAAAAAAAAAAGAGCAATAGCTCCATCTCCTCAAAATATTACACATGATGAGTTACAGAAAGTGAATTGATTCAATTTTTTGGAGTTTGGGTGAACAAAAAGAGGATTTCTACCAGTGAAAAACCTTTTTCTTGAAAAGAAAGCTACCATCCTGCCTCAATTTGAGTAATCTATCATTCTGTGTCCATAAATGTTACTTTAAAAACACTACTTTTTCTGTAAAATGAACAAAAAAAATGTTTGTGGTCCCATGTCCCATGTTCCACCTGAGGGTTTAGAGATACAAGGGATGATCAGTTAGATGGTATGTTATGACACTGATGACTTCCCGCAATGCGTCACTGGGTAAAAGAAAGCGGTATAAACATTCATTACTTTCAAAGAGAACATGTTACTGAGGTATATGGCTTATATGGACTAAGCTCACATAATTGAACAAGATTTCAATAATTTTTTTTTTCTTTATCCAGGGAATTTGCCAACGTTGAGCTAGAAATAACACCGAGTGTCCACAAAAACTATAACAGTGAAAGAGGTAGGGACACATGAGTGGTATTATCTGGCATATAACAAAGTTTCAACTGCATCAGCATCTATCTTCACAGTAGACGTCCAAGGAATTTTCCTCATTCAAAAAAGAAAAAAAAAACATCTAAACCCACCAGCTAAACCATCCATCTATATTAAAGGTAGTCACTGATCACCCAAGCTACATTTTTGGATTGGTGATTAGAAAAATTGTCAATTGGTTCCGCTTTTGATTGACGACAAATTTGATAAGATACGAGAATAGCTCACATTGCACAGCACACAGGGGCCCATTGTTTTGATTACACAGGTGCAAGAGATTTAGACAGGCTGTTGGAGGGACTGGAAGTAAGTGGTTGGGAGAAGTGAAACTGTCTAGGGTGATGAGTCCCTGTCTTTAACTGAAAGATTAGAAAAGAGCACTTGCCATTCCTTTCCAACCTGTATTTTTATCAAATTTTTTCACTATGTGTACAATTTTGTCAAATCAAATTGAATGTCATTTCTAGGTTTTCTGGTCAGAATCTCAAGTTTGCCATTTTTAAGGTTGGCAAGTCTGCTACTGTAATATACAGCAGACGGAGAGTTAGCTTGGTGGTTAGAGTGTCTGTCTTGCACTCTTTGGGTCCCCAGGGTCAATTCCTGTTGGAACCACTTGGAGACTTCTGCGAATTCAAATTTGGCTTGTTCAGTAATGCTATTTACAGTGATTCTGAGGGGGTAGTTTGGGTTCATGTTGTCTGAACGACACATGGGCCTTTCTTGGGCAGGTTCTCCACCCATCTATGCCTTTTGCAGAGTGGCTCAAGACTGGGGGATACACTCTCATCCATCAGATGGATACTTTAAATAGCGGTCCAGGAGCACGTTTGGGTTTGCATTGGTGATTATCTGGTTTCCCCTGGACACTTATCGCAAAGAGCAGGGGAATCTTACTGGAGTTCATCCACAATCAATATGGTATTGGCTCCTTGATGAGCCCATATGGGCTTCCTGATCCTCAAACTTCCAATAGGACTAGGCTACTACTGCAGTAAAGTCTTAATAAGCTTAGGTTAGGTCTACCTTGTACCTCGTACCTTGTGTACTTTAAATGCCGCATTTAAAGTATAGTCAGTAGTCAGAGTCGATCAGTATCATGAGTCGATCACTTCATTTTAAGTACTGGTACAGCATGGAGAAGGGAAGTGATTTCAATGTAGGCATGACATACAATGCATATTCTTCAAATAACACAAAAATAATTATTTGCCTGTTTACTTTGATGTTCGAAGTGAATATGACACTCACAGTCAAATGTTCTAGTTCCACATATAAATGTATGGACCAGAAAAGTGCAAAGAGTACCAAAATAAGTGGTGACAATTATGCTCTGATAAAGTTTGCAGTAAAATTTTGAAGAAAAAAAAGACAGCATTCTCTTTGATTATTAACACTATTAATTTAAAATGTGGCAATTTATTGTATTTATATGTTCTTTTTCTGGGTAGTGATTGACTCAAGATTTTTCCACAGACACCGTGTTGTTTATTGTCATCACCTTCATTTCAAAATTGTTTCTCATCCTACAAGTTGTTGTCTCCAGGCAACACCAACATATAGCGCAATAAGGAAGTCACATAACAAGATATTCGTGCAAAATTTTATTGATTTTGGTGATGCTTTAAAAATTATGGTCAGTCTTTGGGATTAAGTGATCCACTCATACTACCCCAGCATACTCAGATTGTCAGAAAATCACAATGAATTTAAACCCCTTTCGACTACCATCACACTGTAATGACTGGGTTACAAGTTTCATTTACACGTCCGGCACCCGTAGTCCAACATTTAGTCATTGCATGGCCTAGCCAATTTAATGTTACTGGATTAGGCTAACATTATGCATTACAGTATAATATACGCCTAAGTACTAGCCTAGGCTTTCGCCTACGGATAGACCTAATCACAAAATAGTGAACAGCAATTCATCTACACTTGTTCATAATGTCTGACATTAAAAGCATACGTGAGACTCTTTACCGAGTTTTATAATTCGGTTGGAATGTACACCGTTCAGAGATTTGTTGCTTTGTAAATCAAGCGGCCGGATGATCAAACAGTATCCGTCTCACACCTACAGAGAATATGCGTGTACAAAAGCGCTAAGCAGCGACTTCGCTGCACGTATTACTACTGTAAGTGTAATTTTGTAGGCCGGGCGGCCTTGCTGTGTCTTATACCGTGTGAATAACTAGTACTTAGTATGTCGTGACTACTGCATTAGGTATGTAGGTTACACTAGTACTGCGGTACGGTAGTAACTAACGATGTGGTTTTGTCTGTGTGACACCCACACCGGCCACGTCATTGATGCCACAAATACTTGGCCCCGCTATGATGACATTTATGCCTGCGAGCACTGTGTTAAAGGAAGCAGGAATTTTACCTGTACAAATTACGGTGTAGGCTTTGGTTAGTGACCACCATTGTGTATTTGCATCAAATATGAAGACAATTTGTATATATTTGAAATTAGCTGTGCGTCTTAAAATAAGTAAACCGTACTCCATATTTCGTAGAATTAATATCCCTGGATGAATTTTGTTCAGTTGATGACTTCACGTAGTTTGTGGTTACGAAAATGGATATTTACTTAAGATTTTTTTTTATAAAGGTTACCTCATGCTAGCACGCATCGATGTCATCATGCAGGGCCTAAATAATCCTCCATTGATGGTCTGCAAAGATACATGGACTCGGAAGGTGACAACCAATGAGATCGCGTTTCACTCCATTCTTATATCGATTTCGTTGATACGATAATCGGGATTGGTGGCGCGTGAAGTAGCTCACTGGCGTTCGCTAACAAAGGATCAGAATAGCGTGAGTCAAAGCTTTCAACTGAGCAGCTGAAATTTTAGTTAATCCCCTAAAAGAGCTTCAAATCAAAGTTTGATCATGCAGCCATGTGAATAGCCATTGTCATATCGAGGGAGGACGGGGTCAGGGAAGCTGAAGGGTTGATGGGGGGGGGGGTGCCAGCAGTGACCTAAACGGAGCGATACCATCGGTTGTGACGGCTAGGAGAAAAGTGTACTGTACACCAAACCATCATTGTCTCTTGGTGGGTGTAGCAGAATAAGCTTCTGAGACCTATTCTGGCTTCCACATAGATTATATTGCAATAACTTTGCACACGTATGTAAGAGCCTCTGATTCGCATATGATGACGCTGAGCTGTTATTATATCCTTGTCCCTACAAATTTTTCTGAGTTTTGAATTCTTTGTTATGTTAAATCAATTTGCCATCAATTTGTGTGTTCATTCCTAGCTACCACTCGCCATTTATATGTTTCAGTCTGCAACAGACTGCAGAAGTTAACTCTGAATTCATTTATACCTGAGTGGTATCCTTTCTCTATCTTTTGTCTTGTCCTAATTACGTTATCTCGAACCCTTCGGCCACTGCCTCGGAGACAGTAGACGCGTCGCTACAAGTGCTCATTGACCCTGACTCACTCATTTACCTTTTCAAACTTCTACGGAACCACTGACGATCGTTCTCAATAGATAGCTTATGCACAGAGCAATCTTGCTTTACTTTTTTTGCTTACCATAAAAATAAGCTTACTACATAAACACTTTCTTATTAATAAATAAATGGACAATGAGGACAATAGTACTGTACATTGCCCATGTGTAAACCGCATTGAGGTCTAACTCACACACCCAGATAGGCACACGGTGCAAACAAGAGATGGGTCCATTATGGACAATGTGCGGGGTTCCAGATATCATATTGCTTCCCCTGGGTTGCCCATGTGGATTCCATTTGTCAGATCAGTTGTAGGCCTACCCATCTGGGTCCCATATACTTGCTAGTGCTGGGACTCACTGCATTTATCTGTTCAATCTTCTGGGAATACCAGCAAGTATACTCTTCGATAGATTGCTTATGCACTGAAGAGCAATCGTTTGTTCTGCTCGTCTTTCTTACTTGGCAAAAAATTCTTCACAAACACTCTTTCTTTTTTAAATAAATAAATGGATTATTGACGGAGAATGATAGCATACTGCACAAATTGCCCATTTATAACTCATGTAGGCTTAACCCATATAATTACACAGGTGGGTCCCAGATGAGACGTACCCATGGTGCCGAAATGACAACTGGATCCCATGTAGGCAATCTGGGTTCCAGTAATCCCATCCCGGGTTCCATGTGGGTTGCCCATCTGAGTCCCATATGTCAGTCCAGCTATACCCATCTGGTGTTCATCTAGGTCCAAGATGTTCGCTGGGTTACGTGCATGCGTTCGGAGAATATATTTGGCCTGATTCTCAGTTCTGGTCTGTTTATTATCTCTTAGCCTTTATTCACCAGTCGTTGTATATTTCGTAGTCACGTCACAACCATGCACCTTCCAGGCAAACTAAATACCTGGGACCCCGATGGGTATAACTAGGTGGGGGTATATGGGAGCATGATGGGCAACCCAGATGGCATAAATGGAACCCAGATCTCCCATATAGGTCCCAGCTGTCGTTTGCACAGTGGGCCCCATCTGTGATCCACTGGACGATGTGAGCTATGCAGTTATATGAGCTATATTGGCTATTCATAGGCAATGTTTGCACACTATTGAATTCTCAACAGTCCATTTGTTTATTAAAAAAATGTGTAGCATTTTTTTCTTGCATCTTAAGAATTGACAAGCACAAAAGATTACGGTACTCTGTGCATAAGAATTCTTTTGAGAACCATCTTGTTTTCGTGGAAAATTAAAACGGTTATTCAATAATTTGGGCTCAATTGGTTAAGTATATAAATTATCGCAATAAACGTAGTGTGGATCACAACCCCTTTAATTACTTACTAACAACAACAACATTTGTTAAAACCTACGCACACATGCCAGTTACATGATACACGATGAGTACATTTAACTAAAGCCCAAGAATTTTAATCACCCTGTTATTAAGGATTATCAAATATGAATATGAATGTTACTAGGTAGGCTATTCACGATATAGCTATATACACCGGTTTTACACAGTGTAAGCTTACAACCTGCGCAACAGGTTGAGCCCAGTTCAAACTTTGTACCAGGGTTATGTTAGGTCATGCATGGAACAACATATAAAAGAGAAAAAATAAGTGTGAACTGAATTTAAATTGTGCCCAGATATGAAACCTGGCCTGTGGAGCCCGAGAGTCCAGTCACCCCAGTCTCCCAGTGGTGGATCCCTTATACCTTAAGTACCGGACAATGATTCTGTGAATATTTCTTCAATGCTTGCAGAACACTATACGTTTAGATGTTTTTTCTTTGGGACAGATGAAGAATGCTTTTCCGTCGTTTGAGTGTACACAGTTCAGCGGGGTTTCTGGTTCAGGACCGTTGCTACTTTTACAGGGCTCCAGGACAATAACCGAGTCCATCTAATCGGAGTCTGAAACAATTCCATTTTCAGTTATCTAAGTTTCCAACCAGTTCCGAGCCTGGTATCTTATACCTCCACCCCCACCGATTTCAAGTCGAGACAAGATCATGACCCGAGTCCGAAAATGTGGACAAAGCAAATAATGCGGTTGTCTCTCCATCGGCAACAAATGCTATCTGGAACCCAGATTTAAATAACTGGGCTGACAAATGGGACCCAGATGGGAAACCCACATGGAGCCCAGATGGAATAGCTGGAATCCAGATTGCCCTCATGGGACCCAGCTGTCGTTTGCCACCGTGGCCCCTATCTGGGACTCATTTGGGCAATGTGAGTTAGGCCTATATGGGTTACACATGGGTAGTCTTTGTAGTTCCGTCATTCTCAATAATCCATTGTAAAAGTTATTACATGAAAACGACTCCCTCGAAGACAATGAACTACCTGGATCTGGAACGGAAACAGGTCGAGAAATAACCAGCCGAACAAGTGTTTTTAAATTTGCGGTAAGTCGGACCGAACTGTATTGAAGTTATTATCATGAAAAGCATTTCAGCAACACCGATGGTAGCCGGGACCAAATCGTGTTAATCGTATGAGGTTCAGAATTGTAATGTTCCAATTGTTATTTCTTTACTTTCAAAACCCAGTTCAAATCACTTTTAAAACAAGCATGCTTTTCCCATTAGAAATCACGCAACGATTAATTTACATACTTTTAACCAATGTTAGAAGACGTCACAATGCAATAACTTTTAAAATGCATTTCATCTCTATCATTACATCCATTTATTAAAAAAGAAGGTGTTTGTGTCGTATTTGTAAGAAAGACAAGCAAAAAAATGCTTTACGCGCAAGCAATGTATTAAAATCTTTCTTGTTTTCGTAAAATATTGAACAGCAAGGAATAACGTGGGCTCAATGGGTATATATGCAAAATTATTGCAATATAATGAATGCGGATCACAACCCATAAATTACTAACCAACAACAACAATGATATTTGAATGAAACCAGCTACGTACACATGTCATGTGCATAAAACTCCCAAATTATGTGCAATTAACTAAAGCCTAAGACTTTCAATTATCCTGTAATTAAGGTTTAATTACATTTAACCCGCTACATCGGGATGAAGTGACAAATGTAAGTATCAATGTTAACGAGTATTCATGATATAGCTTTATGCACTGATTTTACACAGTGTAAAGGACTCTGAGTGCAACGTATTCAACAAGTTGAGCCCATAGCAGTGCTATGTTAGGCCATGCATGAAGTTGAAACGAAAAGTAACCAATGTAAAGGAAGGACTGGAATTAAATTGCCCACTTAACCTCGACGAAGCCCTTCTGGATCAGATATGGATAAATTGGTACGATCGTAGTCCATATAGCCCACATGACTACCGTCTGGGACCCATGAGATGCTTATGGGCACCATCCTGTCCAGTTGAAGCTCAGATGGGTCCCAGATATTCTGCTAGCTGGGTATTAGCTGTTGATTCCAATTTGCGACAAATTCATAGATTTTCGTCCCCCATTCACATTTTCCTTCAAACTTTTCCCAATGTGCAGGCCCGTAGTCAGACTAACCGATGGGGGGGGGGGGGATCAATGTTGGAGATTTGCCGGTCTGGGGGAAGGGTCTAAAGAGAGGTGCCCTCTGAAAAAATGTTGCCTTTTTTAGATACTAAGGTTCTAGATACAAAATTCTTCCCTGTATTTGTGTTCCAAAAAGCAGGACATTTTATGGCAATTTGTTGGGGGAAACGACTCCCTCCCTGCAGTGCTCTCCTGTGGCTACTTGCCTATCGATGTGTACGTGTCATTTAGCAGGGAGACATAAAAATCGGAACTTGAGACAGTGTTTCATCGTCAATTCTGTTTAAACATTAAAGATGCGGCAAACTTGGTTTCTCTAATCTCTCGGAGCAGTGTTTCGAGGAGACTTTCACAATCATTACGGATTTCAGTTTTCATGACAATCATGTATTATTACTTAGAACTATATGGTATACATTCAGTATTTGAAACACAAAAGTAATTTGGCGTTCCATAGCCACATATACCCCAGCGTGCAACTTGGCGTTTCTTTGACGCAAGGTGTACGCAGTATACAGTACAGTATGTATGGTGCATGTTATTGTTAGTACTAATAGTTACTGCATGCATGCATGGTGCATGAGTTAGGTCCACAGTAGTTAACGATCGTCGTCCAAGGCCAAGTGCACGTCTGGAAGTGGAAAGTGAACTGAAATAGAGCCAGCCTTAATTTACCTGTTATCAACAAATTTTTCACGCAACTGGAGATGGATATCTTCTAGCGTGTTTTGTACACAGTTACAGTACCTCTGACTCCTCAATCCTCGTCGATATGTGCAATGGTAAAGTGCCTTAGGCCTAGGTTCCTAACTGTAGTGTAGACTAACGGTTGGCAGACCCTGGCCTAAACTAAACTATCAATTCCATCGGCCTAACGTTAGGGTTGAAGTTTAACATAGCCACATCATATAACTAAGTTACAGTGTTAGTAACGAGTAACGGCACGAGTGCAGACTTCCCACGAGATCGACTGCGTGTATTTGTAACCTCCTAAAAATACATGGAACGATATGACCAATTAGGCCTACTGTAGTGTAGGCCTAAGTTAATTTAGTTGCTGATGAATTACATTAGTTAAGCCTTAATTTTACTGGCCTCACCTATAACCCAGATTGGAAAGTAAGCTGTGCACTGGGGAAATATATCCCTGCACACAGACTGTTATTGCCCACAGGGTTTCTTTTCAGGCGAATTACCTGATGCCAAGTCCATACTTAGGTTCTTCAAGAATGGGTTATTCTAGGATTTTGACCATGATATAAACGTGTGAGGCGGTAATTACAGTATTTTTTAGGGAGGTGGTCTTAAAGAGTTGCGAGGCGGCCGCCTCCGCAATTAAGTACCAGGGAAAACCCTGGCCCAGCCGCAGGAATAAAAAAATAAAAATTGACCTCCAGCCGTAAAAAATTTCGGAGTAACTGCTGAATACCCCGGCCACTTTTTCGATGTAAATTTGGTGTGGAGTTGCAGTCGTGGTTCCAACAGTTTCTTACCAAAGAAAAACTTTTCAGTTTAACCATTTTGAGAATGATTTAACATACATTGGAGGGCGCTTTTGAGAATATCTCCAAAGTCCATTGATACTGTAGACCAGTGTAGATTCATGAGTTTCTTGAAAGGATTTTGACTATGACGTCATTCTGAATGACGTAATTCATGTTTC
The DNA here is from genome assembly GCA_021234535.1 of Stichopus chloronotus. Classification (NCBI taxonomy): domain Eukaryota; kingdom Metazoa; phylum Echinodermata; class Holothuroidea; order Aspidochirotida; family Stichopodidae; genus Stichopus; species Stichopus chloronotus. The sequence continues at coordinate 23,324,628 of CM037846.1, forward strand.
AAGGAAGGGTTATTTTTAGAACAATTCTACAAAGGCCTACACGTGTAAGGTTGGAAGTCGGAACTCCAATCTGCAGTGGAGTCACGGTCGCAGTCCCGGTGGTCGTTCATCTAGCTTCATCATTTTGTACACACTAGTTAATGAGATGATTGTGACATCATAGTCCGTTACTAAATACTGTACATCACACTGGGACTCTGATCTGAAGTGGAGTCGCGATCCTGGTGACCGTTTGTTAAAATTCATCTTTCTTATACATAGTTTTAGGAAAGCCTTTGTGGCCTACTGAGACTCCAATCTGGAGTGGAGTCACGGTTGTGTTCGCGGTAACGAAAGTAAATGCTTTGGAAAGTCTTAACAATCTGAAGTGGAGTCGTGGTCGCGATTGCAGTGATGAAAACAAATGATCAGTGTGACATCATAGTGAATTACATAATACATCTCACTGGGACTCTAGTGTGGATTGGAGTCGCGGTCATAGTCCTCAGTAGTTGAGTCTTGGTTGCCTTCTGAGACAACAATCTGGAGTGGAGTCGTGGTCGTGGTTTCAGTGATGAAAACAAATGATCATTGTGACGTCATAGTGAATGACGTAATACATCTCACTGGGACTGCAGTGTGGAGGGGAGTCGCAGTCCCAGTCCTCGGTAGTCGTGCCTCCATAGTCTTGGTGGTAAAGGATTTGGGGCAGGGTATTCTGCAGTTGTACCAAAATTTCAGCGTTGTTAGCCATCCACACAAAGATTTAGCATTGTTGCTACTGTACTGTACATCTGGCGTGCATCAGATCCAACATCGCAAAACTTAGCTGAGCAATCCTAAGTTAGTCTGACAGGATGAAGATCCTCTGTACAGTTTTCAAGCTTTCTAATCTGGCCTATAACAAAATGTGGGCTGCAGTGATGGCTCATCTTAGTTTATGTCAAACCTTGCTAAAGTCTGGCAGAAAAAAAAGAACTTAAATACTTTAACTACTGAACTGACTTTTGACTCTTTTTTCCCTCATTGAAATGGCCTATGGCCAACAATGTTTTACGATGATGATGAGTCGTTCTCAAATCAGAGACTAGTCAGTACCGGTAGGCCTCTCTGAGGCTAGCAGAATCTCGACCGAATATCCTCATAATATATTGGTCTTAAAAATTCCGTAGATAGTAGGTTTGTACAATTTACAGTCATGCTCTACAGTACGTTATTCCGATCTTGACTTTATAGTCCAGGATCTGTTAGTTCCTGCCGCAGTACTTTCCACTCCAGCAAATATCATTTAAAGTATAGATGTAGGTTAGACATGGTTTTCTTTTTCATTTTTTTTTAATTTCAGTGAACTTTCTACCACTGTTTTAGGAATAGGCTAAGTGTCTCAAATTTGTTTCAATACCAGGCCACATAAGAAATTATTCTTTGTTACTAGGTGACTGAGTGTTGATTTGATGTTGCCAAAAATAGGCCTAAAAGTGAATATGACTCAGCTAAGGGCCTATCTTCAAATTTCTAAACATGTTTGCAAAGTGGAGGCAGTGTTTCAAAAAAGTTACCTTCCAAAATACCATGCTTAGTGTTACATATACCTCCACCATTTTTTGATTGACAGTGGGAGAGGCAGCCACAGAATATTACGTTTGATTGACCCACAATCAACATTACTACATTCAGCATTTTTACGAACACAGGATCCTGCGTCCAAGAGGCAAGTTTTCACCTCGGGACGTAAACTTCTCCAACTACTTGCATCCTAGGGATGCAATTTCTTACAACTCACCTATCAGTAATAAATTGTTTAAAAACGCATCTAGAGTACTGTATTTTTCAGCTTTGGGGTTCCCCTTAAATACAGAGTGATAAAGCCGGAAGTTCATTGTTCTTATGTTCGTTCTCAAAGTTCATAATCAAGATCCACCTCAGAAGCACCCCAGATATTTTGCATTTCTGGAATGACTACCCAAAAGCCACAGGGTAGTACAGTGCCCTTTCATAAAGGTAATTGGCACATGCGTGCTGTTGAGTTGTATAGGCGTATGTGCATCATACTGAAAAAGCGAGTTGTGGAGGGAATGCTATGATTCATTATGGCACTCTGTTTTGTACACATATGGAATTTGTAGTAATACCATTTAATTGCTTCCCCTTCATGCTTGACATCTTTGTAGTCTGCAACAGCAGCAAAGAAGAGAATCTCAGCACTAGATGAAGATGATTTGCTTTTGGAGGATGTTACACCAGTGAAGAAAGTAAGTATCATCTTCATCTTTCTTTCACTACTAATTTGTATACTTCATGTACCAATGTGTCATCACATTATTTTCAAGTTAAAGTTGCGAAGACAAACTAATTTTTGCCATTAGTAAAGAAGTGTGGCTTCCCTTAGTCTTTCTCTTAAGGAAATATTTAAGACTCTACGAAAGGGTCAGGACAGTGTTTCAGTTGCAGTCAGTGATTGGTCTCACTAAATGTTTCACATGTCAACATTCAGAAAAGCCTAAGTTTGCAAAATGAGCAATTTTACTTACAGGCTCGCAGTGATGGAGATAACACGTTTGAAGATGAAGAGCTCGATGAAGATGCCTTGCTTGGCCTCAGTGACAATGAGGAGCAATACGAAGTGGATGGAGTGTCAGACTACCAGGAGAATGCGTTCTCTACAGAGCCAGAACTAGATGAAGATGGTGGGTACACCATCTACCCAGAGGGGTCGGATCTTGGTAAGCACGATTATGGAGAACAGCAACAGTTTGATCACGAAGAGTCTGAACAAGGGTACGCAACAGGAGAAGGAATTGCTGATGAAGAATATTCAGAGGAAGCTACGGAAACGTACGAGGAAGGTTTTGAACACACTGGGGACATGCAAGAAACAGAGAGTGAAGAGTAAGTATTGCCATCTCTTATAGGAGGTTGATTTAACTAATTAGTCTTCATCGCTAGTTTAAAGTTCATGTGATTACAGAACCGATTTTTGGTTTGAAATTTTTCTTTTCGACGAAATGGCCTATGGCCAACAACGTCTTGGACTGATGATGATGATGATGATGATGATGATGATGATGATGATGATGATGATGATGATGATGATGATGATGATGATGATGATGATGATGTGACGATGATGATGATGATGATGATGTTGTGACATGAACAACCCATGGTGTAGTGTTGAGTGAAGTCATAAGTAGTATATAGTGAAAACATGTACAGATCTCATATGTGGTATGTGGGTGTACGTTATTGAGTACAAGACTCCTTTTGTTTTTGGTGGGGGTGAAAGGTCATTTGGGATCAGAAGAGTGAATTTAAAGTAAAGAGTATAGTAATGATATAGAGTAGAGAAAATAGTGAAAACCTTGTAAACACACAATCTCAGGAAGGGAAACTTGCACATATGTCATATTTGGTTTGTTGGTGTACCTAATGGAGCGCAAAAAACCTCATGTTTTGATGGAGGTCAAAGGTCATTTGAGGTCAACAGGGGTCAAGTCAAGACAACTTTGTAAATATGATTCCTCAGGAAGGGAAGCTTGCACAGATTTGATATTTGGTATGTAGGGAAGCTCTTGGATATGTCTTTGTTCTTTGTAGTTGTGTATGTTCAGATGAATAACTACAGTATCAGTCATCAACTTAGGTCAGCAGGTTTCTTTGTTGATATGATAACTATTGTAATATTACAAGAACCAAGCATCTTACAATTATATTACACTTACACTGTAGTCAGATTCATGAAAATAAATCTCATCATGAAATCATTGAAGCCACAATGCATTTGTGCATTCTTGTTGGTTCCTCTTGTTAGCAAAGGAACCAATGCAGTCAGGTTGGCATTTCTGTGTGAATGTGTGTCTGTGACACTTGCTTGGGTATGCTCCTAGTCAAATTGGGGAAAGTTGGATGAAAGTCAAAACTTGGTACAGTATGTAGGGTTGCCATGTTGAGAATGAGTACTCTTTTGTTTTTGGTGGAGGTTATAGGTCATCAGGGGAACTGGGGGCAAAAATCTGAAAACCCTTTTAGCACGATGTGTCAAGGTAGAAAGCCTGAACTATGTTTATATGTAGTATCTGGATGCTTTATGGTGAGACGATGAATTTGATTTCTTTTGGTAGAGTGCCAGAGACAAAGGGTATTGGCCTATTTCAGTCCTAAACAGTAATATTATGGCAACTTTGGGCTACTGTACATTCCTAATGGATATTTCTATGGGCAATAGAGTGGGGCAACAGTACAGTAAATTTTGAATCTGCCTCTAGAATTTATTTATTGGGAAACTTGGCTATATGGTTGTCTTGCCCAAATTTTTGTGCTGCAGATGCTTGTATTGTCCTTCAAGGCATTCTTTGAATTTGCCTTGCAAATTGCAAGTTCAACACTTGTAGCTCCATGATATTGTTTGGAATTATTTCTGCTCTAGGATAACAAAGCATTTTTAGCTGACACCATGTACTGCAGACCCGTGTAAGCTGTTGTGACAAGGCTTTCTATCACTGTATTTGTTTACAATTGATATCAATCGCTCTCTCTCAAACACAGTTTGATGATGTTTCTTTAAACTAGGGGAAATGATCGACAAACTTTGTCCATCGAAGAGTACATTGGGGTCTTAAGGCCCAACGTTTAGTGTGCCAAATGCCTCTTCTCTTACAGATTGTATAGTGCTAAGTTAAGATTGTGTCACATTTCTACAACAGTAGTGGTGCGTTTAGTACATATGTGCAAGATTTTAGGGTCCAATGGGCAATATGGGCCATGTTACGAAATCATGCAAAATGATCCTTCTCGTCCAGATTGTATGGTACTAAGTTGAAGTTGTGTCACATTACTGCTATGAAAATGGTACCGTACTGGTTGTTCAGTAATATTGGGTCCAAGGTCCTGAATGAACCACATGGGCCATTTGGTGACATAGTGCTTCCCTTCAGATCTCATGGTAGGTAGGTGCCTTTTGAGTTGAGTTTGTGTCACACTACTACTATGGTAAGGGTACCATTAGGTGATATTCATGCAAGAAATGATAGTACCTTTGGGCACTTGTTAGATTTGTGTTTTAAAATTGCAGCATGAATATACTTAGTCCAAATATGCGAATTTGTGACATGGAGGGAGGGACTAATGTGATATGCCATATGTTTTCACTGGCTTTACTTAAAGTTTGTTTCAAGGACAGTGAATTTTATTTTCCCAGAGGGTTTTAGTTTGGATACATGTATTATATCTTCTTCAAAAATATAGATATCACTTACCAATGTGTCTGCCACTGAGCAACACTCCATCATCATTTTTGCAGTTTCATTAAACTTTGAAAAGCCTTCCCTCTAAAACGGTAAAAGATATGGACACATTTTAACAGATTGTCATCCAGGTTATCACCCTGCACTTCTGAATCAAGCCAACTCCTGTCTAGTAACATGATCTTTTAAGTCTGGATAGATGCTGTGCATGTTCTGTACTTTAGCCAAATTATGGAAACTAAGCATATGGTTCTTGATGAAAAGCCATACCTCAAAAACGATATAGATATAAACACAGTTTAACCAATAGTCATTCAGGGTTACACCTTGCACCTCTGAATCAAGCCAACCCTTTTCTGGTAACATGGTCTTTAAGTCTGGATAGATGAAGTACATGTACTTTAGCCAAGTCATGTAAACTAAGCAATGGTTCTTGATGAAAAGCCATACTCCAAAAACGGTAATAGATATAAACACAGTTTAACCGATGGTCATTTAAGGTTACACCCTGCACCTCTGAATCAAGCCATCTCTTTTCTGGTAACATGGTTTTTAAGTCTGGATAGATGAAGTACATGTACTTTAGCCAAGTTATGTAAACTAATCAATGGTTCTTGATGAAAAGCCTTACTCCAAAAACGGTAATAGATATAAACACAGTTTAACCGATGGTCATTTAAGGTTACACCCTGCACCTCTGAATCAAGCCAACTCTTTTCTGGTAACATGGTTTTTAAGTCTGGATAGATGAAGTACATGTACTTTAGCCAAGTTATGTAAACTAATCAATGGTTCTTGATGAAAAGCCATACTCCAAAAACGGTAATAGATATATACACAGTTTAACCGATGGTCATTTAAGGTTACACCCTGCACCTCTGAATCAAGCCATCTCTTTTCTGGTAACATGGTCATTAAGTCTGGATAGATTAAGTGCATTTACTCAACCAACGTATGTAAACTAAGCAATGGTTCTTAATGTTTTGTCACAATTTTTTTTGTGTGCTCATTCTTTGGAAATGAGCAAGTTCGAAGAAGAAATAGGTGTAGAAAAGGTGTGAATGTTGTCTGTGTACCAGTGTAGTAAAACAGTATTGATTATTCATTGTCATGTGCATATCCAAACCCATCATCAAACACAGATTCGTGTATAGTGTATGTCAGTTGCTTACCTCAAAAGTAATAGTTTTGCATCCTGTTAGTGGAGCGCTTAGCTCTCACAGTGGCAGTTTTGGGGATTGGAAAAGTGGGATGGGAGGGAATAAGGGATATGTTGCATTGGGGCCCATATATTGTAAAATTAGTAACATTTCTGATGTCAGTAAAATGGGATTTAAGGAATGTCTCGTCGATCATCCCCAGGTACAAAGGGGAGCCAGCTGTCGACACGACAGGGGATCCCGGTTTCCTTGATGTTCTCGATATCGACATCACAGACGACAGCCTGATCAAAGAACTCGAGGAAGAAGAGGAGGTTGTGAAAAGCTCACCCAGTGGCCCGTTTGCCAAACCCTTAGAACCGCCTCGGAAGTTCAGCACTCCTAAAGTTACACCCCAAACCACCCCGCTGAAGCCAAGTTCGGGGAGCACGCCAGCCCATAGGAAGGGAGAGCAGAGTAGAACGACCGTGCAAAAAACCGAGGTGAGCCACTCTGTCAAAGACCACATAGATGTGGCGCTACATTGAAGGCTGTAAGGTATGGCTAATCTCGTGAGAGGTGGGGTATCCTGGAATATTTCCCGATTTAGCGAGAATGTTTTGACCTTTTGATAGTAATTTGAGTGAGATTTTCTTCTATGTTTGTACACTCCTCTGAAAGTCAGATCACTCTCCATTTTCACGTGAAGCTCAACTGAAGGTTGAATGCTGAGAACGGGAAACGCGACTGCGAAAAGTGAGTGGCAATGCCATGCGTAACACTGAATAGTTTCCGTCGGTAATTTATTTGGCGCAAGTGATTTCAATCCAAGTTTAGCAGTGGTAGTAAGGGGTGTTTGATCTGAAAGAAGCAGCTGGTACAAGTTAAAAAAGAAAAGACACTTGAGGAAGCCCTGATTTCACCATGAGCTGTATGGAAAAGATTTACTGTTGGAGGTTTTGCGATGTGGTATGAGAGGAAGTTGTGTGAGATATGTTTCATTTGATGTCTTTGCCATTGTTCAAGTGATAGTTAAAGGGAAATATGGCATTTAAAATTTAGGGTTGGCCATACTGGGCCGTGTGCCTGGGGTTACTAATTCCAGTGTTTAGCTTTTAAATTGTGACTGAAAAGCCTGTGGGGCCCCCGACATTGACAGCTGTAATGTAGTATAGTGCATCTGTTACTTTGCGTGGTAAACTTGTTCATCAACATCAATCACAGTTGATACCTAACTCCTGAAAAATTTTGCAAGCGCAGACAATGTTAAAACCCCTTTTCTTATGTGGCATGTTCTACGAGATCCTTACCAGCTTGTTTCTATTTGTCCATATTTGTAGAGTACTAGTTTTACAATGGGGATTAATGTATTAATTACTATTCCCTCCTGTTGCTGAATTTGTCAAAATAGTGACATTGACTTACTGTGTAAACGCATCGAAGAAGTGACGTTGCTTAGATGAGTGGGTAACGTTACCTTGAAAACGTCCTTTGAAACAGCCTTACGAATAGTTCCGATATTTTACCAAATTTCTTCATAGACACAAACAGCTTGAAGTGTCATGTAAAGAAATTCTTTTTAAGAGATATTTGATTCCTTGCATTCTGGGTTTGCTAGGACACTATTTCTAAAGTAAACTATTGTATAGATCTTAAGTTCCAACGAACCAGCTCATTGACCATTTTCAGTATTTTATAAAAGCTATACCTTGTGTGCAACCAAGGAGTGTAGTAGTTACCACATGTTAACATGAAACCTGTGCACAATCCAGCTGGATACTTATGTCAGTATTTCAAACCAATATTTGGTTGGAAGGAATCACTAAGCCTTTTGGCCTTATGGTTTTTTTTTGTTTTGTTTGAGGGTTGTTTTTTTTGTTGGAGGGTTGGATTGAATTGAATTATTGGCATTTGGTGACTTTGTTGCAGGTTGCAGAAATTGTGCCTATTATGTCGAAAGAAACGACCTCAGCAGAAGATGATGAAGAGGAAGATGATGAAGAGGAAAAGGAGACAAGGGGTGACAGATTTAGGTCAGAGAGGAAAGAAATTGTTTCCTTAAAGAGCGGCGGTTCAAGAAATCGCAACATTCCTGATACTCTAGGTGAGGATTTTATCGCCTTCCACCCCGAAAATGTGTTTGACCTGTGTTATTGGTTTGAAAAGAGAAACCTATACTGTCATGATTGTGTGTGTGTAAGTATGCCTGTATGCATGTGTGCATGTGTGCTTGTGATTCTCTAGTGTGATGCCTTAGATGCTAATATCTTCAGATAGAATCCTATTGTTTTTTTTGGTAGAGGTAAAAGGTCATTTGGGGTTAACAGAGGTCAAGCCGTAAAAATATTGTAAACACAATAACTCGAGAAGGGAAGCATGGATAAACTTCATATTCATTATGTAGGTGTACCACATTGAGTAGTAGAACTCTATTGATTTAGTCTATTTCAAAGATTAACAGTGGTCAAAATGTGAAAATGTTTTCAACATGATATTTCCAACAACTGAAGCTTGCACTGATGTCATATTTTGTTATGTAGGTGTAGCGGTGCACCATGTGTTGTTGTGTGTATAGCGGTTGTTGCATTCTTAAATGGTGACGTAATAAAACACCTCGGTTACATTACACAACGAAAAAGAATTATTGGCATCCCCTTTTTACGTGAAGAATATCCTCAAAGTACTTGAAGAACACCGATAAGTACATCATTCAAACCTTACTGCATTTGTATGTTGTGGTTTTGAAAACTATACTGTCTTCCTTTCACCATCGTAGAATTGTCTGAGGCCTCAAAGAAGGAGTTGGAAGAGTATGAGAGACAAGAACAAGAGGAAAAGCAAAAAAGGATGCAGAGAAAACAGGGAAGGAGAGGGGGAAGAGGAGGACCTGGTTGGAGAAGAGGAGGGCCTGGGGGGCCAGGTGGTCATTTTCATCAAAGGGGAAGAGGCTTTAGGAACCAAAGGGGCATGATGCCATTTCCTGGCCCACATGTATTTGGTAATAGACCCATGTATTTTCAAAGGAACCCCATGAGAGGATTTCCGGAACGTCAGCGATTTAATCCACCTCCACTTATACCCATCATTCCTTTGCAAGTGCAGCAACCTCTGATTACATTAACTGATGCCAGCTTTACGGAGGATGAGATGGTACACTCATTCGGGAGTGACAACTCAGAGCGTGACTCTCCTCCCCCTCGTCCACCATGCCCCCCCACCACCCGTTGTCTCACAGCAGCAGCGGCCGCAGGGTCGCCCACCAGAGTCTAGAAGTCCTGGCAAGCCTGTAATACATGTGAATCCTCACTTCAAAGGACAGAGGCCTCAGCTACCCAACCAGACGTCTCACGACGTGAACACTGTTCAATCTGTGGGTCACACCCCCCACACCACTGTGCAAGCGATACCTTCCATACATGAACCGTATAGGAGGTCAGAAGGAGAATGGCAGGAGCAGCCACAAAGTATTCCAGCCAGCTCCCAAGGCCATCATCTACAGTCCCATGGAATGGAAAAGTTGCTGCCTCCTGGCCACAGCAACAGCCAAAGTTGGAGGAAGACTCCTCCTAACGGTAAGATAATCCCAAATTAATTCGTGTTGGGGGGAAGGAGGGGTAGGTTACCATGTTATTTTCATCAGGACAGTCCTCGTGGACAGTCCTCATTGACAAGCCATCATGAATTACCTCTCTTTGTTCACACAGCAGTCTGTGAATCCAACACAAAATAGATACATACATTGCAAACTAATCAATGGTGCCCGAAAAAGAAAACCTTAATTTTTCACTTTTTTTTTTACTTACTATTTTAAACCAGGCTTTCATTGTGAATTTCAATGCAAGTCCCTGTTATAATTCATCCACATGTTCTCTTTGTCTATTGTGATGCAGATGTCATGTTCTGAGGTTGGACATATAGTTATTGGTCTGTTGATTTGTCTCCACGCCATACGCTCATTGTTGCTTGAATACTGTGTGGTGCCTCTCGGTCCTTCATCCATGGCAATATTTACTTCAAGGGAATCCTCACACTGACTTGTTTCATTTTCATTTTTGAAAAAGTGTGGATGTGAAAAGAGTTTTTTTTTTTTTTTGAATTGGCCTTATAGGCTGTATTCAGCCATTCCTCATCATTTGTAAACATCAAAATGCAAGTGGGATCATGCAGTGGCAAACTCTGCCCTCATCTTCCATAAATGGAAGTCAGTCACTATGTTCGTTGACCGTGATATTCAGATACGGCAACACATTCCAGCAGTAAAGTCTTCGATGTGGAATGTCAGGCTCTGTTAACACATGCATGCTACTGCTCTATGGTTGTAAAATAATGCGATACACCTGTGGATGGAGTCTTGTTGAGACATAACATGCATTTACTTTTGCACATAGCCTATTCCATGTAGCCTTCTCAATACTATAATCACGGATAGCCAAAACAACACCATATGATGATATTTACCATTAGCTTTCTGCTAATTAGTTTACACCAGGCTTCCTCAAATAGCGGCGCGTGAGCTTGTGGCGCGCAACGTGGTTTGGAGTGGCGCAAAAAATTACTGTGAGAATATTGAAAACTTTCAAGATACGCACGTATGTGCTCCGTCAAATTCCACATGTGTTTTAACACTTTCGCCGTGCTTAACCACCTGACTGCTGTGTGGAGCGGTATGTTGGAAAATTCTGCATTATTGTCTTCAAAAAATTGTTAAGTTTGGGAAAAATTTTGGAAAATTGAACAAACTTTGCACCATTTTGCATCTAAGCCCCCTCTGAAATGCAAAAATTTTCATAAGGGAAGGGGACCCCCTCCCCTTATACCCCTCCCCCAGGACGGCAATGAGTGGTGCATTATGTTAGTAACATTTTGTGCTGTGGTACTTCAGAAAATTTAATTGAGGAAGCCTGGTTTACAGTCATAGTTGACAGACAAACGACAAGTAAGAATTAAAGTGTGCATTGAGAATTAATTTTAAATGCAATAGGCCTATTTGTATATCATGTGACTGGATTCATATCACATTTTAAGTCATGGTTTTGCGTGCTTCTTGTTTGACAACAGATTTTTATAGGCCAGCAGTACGGATAAAATATGGCATTAGGTCTACATGTACGCAAACTCGCAAACAATAAGTGATATTTACACCAATATTTCACTTTTAGGTGGGATACAAATCTGATAAACTACAATTAAAGACACCGTTAACCTGTAGTAAAAAAGTGAGCATCATTAAAAAGGCAGTTCAAACACATGAATGGAGAAACAGAATTTTGTCCTTTTGTATGTAAAGTTTCAAAAGTAGAAATTTTTATCGTTCACTAATAAACCTGTCCATGAAATAAAAGTATTGTAGAAGATGCATAACACACAAAATGAAATTGAAAAGAGGACAGGGTTGAGTTTACTTTCCAACAAGTATTTTCATGCTCATTATAATAGCCACAGTCAAGAACGCCTTCATGAGAAAGTTAGGGATGGTATCAGCAACTCCTCGTCCAAACCAGTAGCTAGGCACTCCAGCTGTGTGTCTATTATGTAGATGAAACCGTAGGGCTCGAGCAGCCACTGTGTACTCCGCATATAAGCATTGTTTGCAAAAAATGACAACTTCCCAGCAGCACTAGTGGTCACCTAATTAAACTTCGGACTTTTCCGGATTGTGTGTACTCCAGTGTGAGGATTATGCATGATGCATACAGACCACTCGGTCCAGGCAGGCGGCCTGGAGATGATCTTAATGGATCGATGTTAGGATTCCCTTGATTGTTTACACTCTTTAGGCATATGCAGTACCATTTGTCAGGCTGGGCTTAATCAGGATTGGTCAGCTGCTGGAAGAGAGAAAAAAGAAAACTGCTTAATATTTGACTCACTTGTTTTCTTGATTTTTTTTTCCCTGCTTTTTAAAGATAAAAGTTTGGCAATCATATGTATGTCAGTATCGTGATTTACATTTTATACTGCGCCTTAAAAGTTTTTCAGAATGCTGTTGCTGAATTCTGTGAGTTATTTAAACCCTAGAGTTTGCCTTATGTAATTTGTACCCATGTTTTCAAAGCTGGGTGTTATTTATCCTGTAGGCTTGCTTAAGTACTTGTACTCAGAAAATGTGAGTCCTACCATTCATACTGTGAATACCTAGATTATTATTTTGCATAATTCATGCCTTCACTACAGAACCGATATATGCCCAGTCAAGGATGGGAGGACAAAATCTGCAATCTGAGATGCACGGAGTACCAACCAGTTCTGCTCCTTCCAACCAGCATTTCCAGCACCGTCCCCCCGAAGCATCAACGGACGATGCCCAAAGCCATCTCGGTCCATCCAACGATAGGCATCCCTCAAGTCATCGGAGCGATCACCACCAAGGCTATTTGCAGGTACACATCCTTATTTGCTGTTTGAAACGGCTTTTGGGATGCAGTACAGGCAAAAATTTACATGTTTGCAAATTTTCCCGCTTTTATTTGGGGATGGATCATCATGTGGCTTCTGACAGCCAACTGTTTTAAAGAAAACGAGAGAAGTGTATCGTTACCAGGTGACACCAGATGTATTTAAAAAATTTGAATGAGGGCACTGTCTGCTCCTGTTTTATAAAAATTTGGTCAATTTTCTCCACTTGAGGTTATGTATATGTGTGGGTGTATGTGCTTCAACGAGTTCTTTGGAGTTTTATCACTTCATCTCGGTCAGCAATAACTGTGTATTGACGTAAATTTGGGCAATATGTGAAAATCTCTTTGTTTGACTTTGTGATGTGAACTTGTTTTTATCAACAGGTATCTTAAAAGAGTTACAAGCAGCTTTTCGGTGAAACTTTCTTTTTAGAGTTACATTTAACACTAATGGAGATTTTTTAATTGTATCATGTCGCAAATGTCACTTCCTCCCCCTGCTGTAGGACTGTTTTATTTATTTGTGTGCATATGTTGAAGTCAAATGTTATTCTTTGTCAGAAAAATTCCAGGAGAAGCCATGGTGAATTGATACTTATGTCATTTGTATTTAATGTATTTGAGCACCAAATTAATAAGCAATATACATTAAGTTGTACACTCAGAACTTGAAACTTTTTGGAGCAATGTTCGCATTTTGTGCCGTTCCTAAAGTTCCATCCAAGATTGTATATGACTATGTCAGGTCCGCTTTAACATTCTCACTGTTCTACGAATCTCATTCATTGGGATTGCAACTAGTTCAGCCAGCTTGTCTGAGACTCTTTGAGTTGTATGACCTCTACTCAAATATACATCATCATGGGTCCTTTGCCTTTGACAAAAATATGTTCAGTTAATTGACAGCATATAAATGTTGCAGATATAGCAGGAAAGGTCATTGTTGGCACTTTTTTCTTTCATATTGATTTATGGCATTTTATGAGAAACATGTCAGAAAAGAAGTGGCAGTTACTTATGGTTTGCTGAATCTCTGGAAGTTTGGTCTTGCGTCATTGTCATTAAAATTGCCTCTGTGTGTTCGTCACACCAGGATCATCACAAACACCACAGTGAGCCCCATCCGCATCACCATCACCACCATCATCCGCACGATCACCATCACCACCAAGACCGAGACACCGCCCATCCGATGCAGGAGGGCTTTGCGGTCAGTGAAAACCTCCGTCATTGTGTTCTGTAGTAAATGAAGATTAGCCAAAGCATTTAAGTCTGAGATTACTGAAAGTCCTTTCTGTGGACAACTAGCTCTCTTCAGTCGGTCATCCAACCGTAGAATTTTGTTTCTGCGATCTCTGGGAAGGTCAAGGCAGCTTTATCAAACCACGGTTTCTGCCACCGGTAACCCCTTTTCCCGTTGCTTTGTACCGAAAGTTGGAAACTTGCAACTTCAAGTACACGTTTAAGTGCAAAAGTTGAAGAACGTGCCTGTCGCTGGGACAATGTCGTTGTTTGAAAGATTTGCTAAATTTGAATTTTATACTTCTAGTCTCGGTTGAGTAGGGTGGGTTGATGCACGACCGCTCTTGAATCAGCTGGACATGTCGTTATTCAAAATATATCCGTAACAGTCTGTGGTTCCAGAACTATATGTACTGCAAAATGTCCATTTTGGAAGATACAGACCAGCCCCCTTTGTACCCTGGTAGTGATGAAATGTCGAGCTTTGGAAAGGGACAATTAGCTAACACTCTCATATTCTTCATGTCATTCCTGCTATCTAATTGTGCCCTGGTAAATTGGTCATTTCAAGCTGAACTTCACGTCACACCTCACAAGCAGTAGCTTCAGAATTCAACTCTTCGTCTCCTCTCTTGGGTTCGTCTCGATAAACAGGCTCCGAGGGCCGGAAATCCACAACTGTCTGGAAACTTTGGAGGACCTCAGAGGCAACATCGCATGGAGACGCCACATAGACAGGATCAAAGGTAGAATAAACTTACGTAATGTGCTGGTGGAGGATGTTGGTTCTTGACGATGTGTCGTAATTTCTGGAAATTATTCATGCTAGGGTCAGTAATGCCTTCAGGCCTCTGTCTGAATTTCTGATACGACAGACTGAGACATGGTTCAAAAAATAGACAGACTGAGTGTCAGAGGATGCATTTGTTAAATTTCGAGGAAAATTACGCTCGTTGATCTGTGTGAAGTCACGTGTTGACAAAAAAAAAAAAAATTGTTTTCCCTGAAGCAGGATCTGATGACCACCGATAGTTACTTGACCAAAAACCGAACTCATCAAGAAAAGACTCGTCAAGAAATCTCTCACAGAGATACCTTGAGAAAATGTTAATCTACTGTTTTGTAAAGCTACCAGAATAATGGTGGGGGGGGGCGGCGGCATTGGTTTGAGTCTCTGATTAACCGCCAGGCACTGTCGAATACGTTTGTACCCTTGTTGCTGTCAGTTCTAGTTCCATCTCTTCAGTCAGTTTGAGGGTATATCGTGTTATACTTACTGGGAAATATTGCATTTAAAATGGACCAATGAACCTTTAAACAGACAATAGCTTTGATCGTTGTTAAACCACCCCAGTCTCACCATTGGACACCAGCAATAGTGTCATTTCCTCAAAACATAATGTATAAATAAGATGAGTTGCAGAAGATTCATCATTTAGAAGTTTAAGACTTTAGGTGGATGAAGTACTCTCGAGCACCGAGTAGCTAATTTTTTTTTTTTTTCATGTGTGAGGAACTTATTTCTCAAAAAGCAGACTACCATCCTTCCTTATTTTGAATAAGCTGTCAGTCTCTCTCCGTAAATGTAGGTTTTAAAAAATAGAATTTTCTTTAAAACAAACAGAGTAAACTACAAAAAAAGAGGCTTTGATCTGAGTTGAATGTGATCAACCATCAGGTACTGTCCAATATGTTAGCATATCTTTTGCTGTCAGGTCCATCTTGCCAGTGTGAGGGTATAAATATCGTGTCTTTCTTAAAGAACGATTGGTAATCCTGAGATGGCCCTAACAGACTTTCTTGTGCAGTCTCTCTCTAAGTTATCCATAATTTTGCCTCCTACAATGTTAGTTGTTAGTTGTTAAAATAAAAACTGGCTGAACAGGTTGTATTTAGACCAAAATATTGTCTTAGTGGACAGAAAAGGCAAGTGTGTGTACCACTTTGTAGACAGATTAAAGGGATTTTAGAATGGCTAGCATGGTGTTTGCATGGGATAACTGGGTATCTGACCGGCAACGTTGAGATCCAGGCCCTGTAATTTCTACCTTGATCCAAAGTTTCACTAAAGTAAGGTGCATTGTACTTGTACCAAACTTTAGCTTGTATGCAACGTGATTGCACGACCGACTCGTAGCCTTAGCAAAGGTAAACTTTTGGGTGCCTGAACACCTGACTGTCTATGGCCGGTGGATACCCAGGTCCAAATCTTTGGATCTGTTGCTGACCTTGCCCAGACGACTTCCCCCCAGACAGTTTCCCCCTTTGCAAGATTCCCCCTCCCCAAAATCCCCCCCCCTTCCCTCAGACAACCTCCAGCTGCCAATTCTACCTGAATAATTCCCAACCTGGAGAAGTCCACCTCGGACAACTCTTCCCGACAATTCCTTCAGGAAAAGGGTTAGGATTAAGGAAAGAGGGGAGCTGTCTGGGGGAAGTCGCCTCGGGAGGGGGGGGAGAATTGTCCAGGAACCAGACAAACACTTGGTTAGATTGATGGCAGCCAATGCAGTTTCTGCTGGGACCCTCCTCAGATGACATCATTTTGACTGATTGAAAGGAAAACTGGAGAGAAATTTTATGTGGACGTCTTTTTCCCAACTATCTATCCTTATTTAAAGCAACCAAGCAGACCAGTGGCAGAGAAACCAAGGACCGAGGCCGCAGCGACCCGGCCCCGTCAGAATGCCCCCTCCGATCAGACCGCAAGGACAGCAACAGCCGCAGCCGGGAAGGGAGCGTCTGGCTCCGCCGCCGCAGGCGATGATCGAGGAAGCATCGAGGCATCATCAGACCGAGGAGACAACAGTTACGCCTGCAGGAATGGATTCATCAGAGGTGAGAGTTCATGGTAGACAGGAAATATCGGAGAGAAACTACCCCTTCCCTGAAGATAATATAAGCAAAATACAAAGAGAAATGGAATTAATTTTTTAAAACATAACTTTTGAAGAATGATGCTCGAGTGAAATGGTGCTGATGGACATAACTCTTTCTCTGAGTGCGATGTGATGTGAACCACAAAAATTACATTTGTAAGTGCAAACGATGTGTGGCTAACGCTCTCAATGTTCCGTTTTGTACCGATGAAGTGTTTGAGGACCATAGGGCCTGGATGCCTTAAGTCCCCTCTGTGGAGTTTTGGACTCCACAGTCTTACATTTTGATAGGAATTGGCAGGGGCAATTGGCTTGTAAGTTGTTGCATGCTGAAATTGGATATTATCCTGGGCATGAGACCCTTGGAATGATGTCAGTCTGGAAGTTGTGTCACCTTCTCTTAGGTAGTAAGGTGAAAGTTTATTTGATTTCCAGATGCAAAAGTGCAGCATTTGTGGATGTGAATGTGATACAGTTTAGAACAAACATATGTGTACTTGTGTTGCAGAAGGGAGATGATTATGAAGTGAGAGCAAAATCAGGACTTTGTTAGTCCTGTTCATGTTTAGAAGTTGCTTTGGCTAATCCTAAGGAGGACACTTTGTCAAATGCAACTATGAAATCAATAATTTTCGTAATTTTCAGGAAAATGATCCAGAAACCAAGAAACTGCGAATGCAGATCGAGGAGCAGAAGAAGCTGAGAGAGGCCATAGTAAAGAGAAAAGAGGAACGGAGGCAGCAGCTTGCTGCCAAGAAGCAGATGGAGTTGAAGAACAGGATAGCAATGCAGAAACAAAACCAAGAGAGCCAATCAGAGCAGCAACCCTCACAACAGAACCTGAATACCCAACAGCAGAATCAACAACAAAACGTGAATAAACAGCAGCAACGACAACAGCCGCAAGGCATGATGAATAGGCAACAGCCCCAACAACAAGTCATGAATAAACAGTTTCCTGTCCAAAAGAGGCAACAGATTATGCAAAAGCAACCAGTGAGTAGTGAGATTTGTGTCTTGGGAATTTTCCTTCACATAGATGAAGGTGGGAGAAAGATCAAAGGTCGGATTAGTCATTGTATTTGGTATTTGTGTCTTATGTTAATTACTTAGATTATTTAGCACCTGGAATCCATAAAATGGTAATCAGGGTTTGGGTCTCTTGAATTATCTTCCTTTTTTGATTCCTTACCAAAGGGAGGCAAGGAATTTATGCGATGGTGATTTTGGTTCTTCGTGTGTGCGTGTGTGTGTGTAGCAACGGTCTTGTTTTTTTTTTCAACTAAATCTTCATTGTGCCTGTCACTTGTCTCGTTAAATATTGTTAAATGGGCTCATTGAGTTAGTTCACAAAATTCCTTCTTTTGTATTTTTGCCGCACCTGTTGATGTTCATGGTAAATGGTCAAACTAGAAGATTCTAAAGATCTGACACACAACCGAAGAAACAATGATAGGGTAATCGACGATTATAATCACCGATTGCATATATCTGTGACCAGACGCTTTTTAGCATAAGGTACCAAGCAAAGACAACCCCACATTCATAAACATGTAAAATTCCTCACATTTTCAGTAAATGTATTGATAGATATATGACTAATGGGGCATATTCAAAGTATTTTCATGCAATAGATTCCTTCAGAAATGTTGCAATGTAATGATATCAACTCAGTTGCAAAACCATTGCATACCAATACTTCCAGTTAGCCTCATTAGTCATGCATCTATTTACACATTCACTGAAAATGTGAGAATGTTGTTTCTCTTGAACAGGGGTGCCGGTGGTTCAAACCTTATGGTGAAAAGTGTCTGGTCACAGATTTGTAATTTCTGATCATGATTGTTAATTACCCTATCATTGTTGCTACAGTTCTGTTTCAGATCTTCAGAGTCTCATAGTTTGGTAATTTACCATCAGCATATGAGTAATACCAAATATGTGTGACAAAATGTCATGAATTTCATGAACCAACTCACTGAGCCCCTTTTAAGTTAGATTTCCCACTCCCAAGTCTCTGGGATAAATGTAACAATTCCATCTTCATCAACCACCGTAACGATGTGACTGATATCATCCATAGGTGTGCGTTTTTCAACACAACTATACTACTGACCCACTCATGGTCACCACTGAACTGCAATCAATCCCATAATGCATTGTACATCTGCAACTTTTAAAACGCTTTCCCCTTGTCATTGTTCCAGAGTCAGCCCAATCATAGTTTCCAACAGGGGCCTAATCCAGGTGCAAAGGTCATGGGTCAAAGCAGCAACCACATGCAACAGAGTAAGAATTCTGCAGGGCAGGCTATCCAGATGGTGCAGGGTACACCACAGGGCCAAGGGTTCTCCATGGAACAGCACCATGAGATGAAAGCAGGACATCCAATACCAACCCTAGGAGGAGGAGGAGGAGGAAGAGGAGAAGCTCCGGGGTCATCCACGGTAAGATGATTTACTAAGACTGTCCTGAAATTGTCTACATCTTCTATCCTCCTCATTTTTCATTTTTTGTGGTGAAGGGTGTATTTCCATTGGCAGGAACACTCAGTGTGTAGTCAGATTTGCTTTGCGACAGAACTAACCACAAGTAAATGCATCTCCTTGACATTAGAGTTAGGGTTACGAAATGTTACTCCATCAGCTTAGTAGCCTTAGGAATGTATCACTTTTGTTGCTACGAAGCAAAAACAAAATGTTACCAATTGACTGGAGGGAAAGGGTTGCATATATGATTCATCCATGGTTCTTCTTGTTTTGTACACCCAGTCCCCACAGAATTTCCATAATGTGCTAAAATCATGTCTTTAGAACCACCTCCTCTGCATGATAGAACATGAGGTGATATTGAGACGTACCATAATGGTTATGGTTTGTTCCTTAGATGGAACCTCATCATGTAAGGATTGGCTGGTGTTGAAATGGAATTGTGACACACCTAGGATCTTGAATATTGTTTAAAATGTCAATACCTGTGCCTGTACAATCCTGTGCTCATGAATGACATTTTACATACAAACACAGTCAACTCACCTGGATAGCAAAGCAAGTAATACCTTTGGACACATTGACACTCTAGACTTGCATCTTCAGGATATTGTGATTGGCTGCTGACTGGATTTTTATCATTAGCTCAGGATTATTGTAAATACCATCCAGGATTGATTGAGACAGTCTGATAACATAGGACTGAAGCATTGGAGAAAAACCGAGACTAGTGAACTGCAACAAGACCTAATACTCTGTCATCCAACGATACCACAGATATACACCCCCTGCGACATGACTGTGTGACCACAAAAACAGAACCTATTTAGTGCTTCTGTGATGTTCTTCTTTTTTTTTTTTTTTCGGGGATGGTGTAGGTGGTCTTTTGGCATTTCTGTTGTGAACTCTGCTGCTCTTCTCTATCTTCTTGCCTCACATGTGACTTGCTTAAATTAGTGAAAGTCCACTTTATCTTTTTTTTATTTTAGCTTTTTAATATCTTACAGCTTCTGTAGTTGCTTGACACCTCAGCATTTTTGTGGAGGCAATATCTGTCGCAATTATTCAATTTTGATTGTGCCTGTGCATTTGGTGACACATCTGAATGTTCTTTTCTCTGCTACACCATAACACTCTAACATTTCTTCTCTTTTGAAAAGTTGTTTTTTTTATTTCAATGCATTTCATGTGGAGAGTTATTGTCACGTTCACTGGACATCCTGATATTCTTTAAAAGTGGTGTCTGGGTCTTAATCCATTGTCAGTGTGTATCAATTTTTTTCCTCCATATTTCTTTGCATGTAAGCAAAAAGTTGTTACTACTTTAGGTGTGAAGAAAATAAGTATAATAAGTCTTTTTTGCACATCATTGACCCAAAAAGTGCCTGAAAGCTGAAAAAGGTAGCTCTCCCACTTAACGCACAGTAGTTGCATAAATTATAGATGTTTGGATCCTTTGTTTGGATTGGTGGAACCTGGGTAGTGGTTTTTAAGCTCCTCCTTTAATTTGCTTTGATTGCATCATGTAATAGTGAAGGACAGAGTAGTATTGAGGTTTTCCAACGCAGTTGTGTGTGTCTTCTCAAATTCAAAATAAAGTACAAAAAGAGAATGTCAGCCAGGTTTGCGTTTAATTTAGTTGCTGCTAATACAGTAAGACCCACCAAATCGAGTGAAGATAAGCTGCTCAATTAACTCAATGGTATTTCAGTAGTTCATAAGGCGGTTCCAGTTCAATATCATACACCTAGCAACATCGTTTAAGACAATCTCACACAGCTAGCTCCCTCGGAACAATGCTTTGATCCCAGGGGTTTAGCCGCACACATTTTCAAAAATGTGGTGAATGTGGCAAAACTCGAAACAACTGTTTAAGTGACATGAGTGAATGCATTTACTTTGTTACACTGTTAACAAGGGAAGGCATCCAAATGAAATGAAGAGACGGAAGTCTTATATTTTGCCAACCAGATTCAACCTGAATCAACCAAATACATCAACCAGATTCAGACTTCTCTGCTTATCATTGCTAATCATTTCAATCACAATTGAATTGTTTTTAAGATATTCGGAACATTATTATGAAGGAACATCAAACAACCAGAAGTATTGAGACTCAGCAGCGTTGCTGCTCTGTTTTTTTTTTTTCGTTTTGGTCTAAATGTTTGTAAGGCATGTCAGTGAGGCTCTTTGGTGAACAAGCACTCGCAAGCAAAAGTTAAATGTAGAAACTTAACTTTCAAAGCTTACTAATTGTGGTACTCTTTCAAGGAATATCTGGAAGACAGGTGGACAAAACTGCTTTTTTATTGTTTTTTTTTTTTTGTGCTGGGTGGGCATTCTAAGTTTGAGTATTTATTAATTTCAACTTATTAAACTGTTTGTGGGAAAAGATCTCAGTTGGAATGCTTTTGGGATGTTCTTTTGAATTCACCATGCTTTTGCTTTATTGTCTTGTTGTGTCATATCAGGGACCGGCACATAGTTTTCAGGGTGGGAACAGAAGACCGTTCCACAAAAGAGGTGGCCCCCAGAACATTCCTAATGTTGGGCGTGGCCAACTGCAACAGGATCCCATCCAGCATGATCATTACCAGAGGGGCCGGGGTGGTTTCAGAGGCCCACTCAGGGGTCAGTCTCATGGTCAGGTGAGGGGTCGCGGCAGAGGTGCCATGGGACAACAGCAGCAACGTCAAGTGGTCTCTCATCAGCCTGGTAATTTTGAATCTGCAGAGCACCAGGTTGTCCACCAGCACCCTCAGTTACCTCAGCCTCAGGGTCCTCATGGAAGTGGACCTACACCCCCACAGAGGCAACATCATCCCCCTCATCAGCAGCAGCCACAACATAACACCCAGCAACAGTATCACCTCCAGCAACAGAGAGGAAGAGGCCAGCCTGGCAAGGTCAGCGTGAAGCAGAGACTCGGTCGAGGTGCAGGCGGTGTGCAACAGCATCCCCAGGGATTTCAACAACAACAACAACAGCATCTGCAGAGAGGAGGAATGCAGCTCAAGAGAGGCAGAGGACATGGCAACTTCCAAGGAGGACGCAATCCCAATGCCCCTCAGAATCTTCGACATCCTCACCCTGGGGGTGGCGATGCCCCCCTCTTGAATCCTCAGTGTGGAATATCCATTGAGGGCTTGGACCACGGGACAGACGGCAATCTCGTGATGAGGATGATGGTCGCAGTTGGGCCTGTGCAGGTTTGTTTTTTCGTTACCTTCTCTCAAGTGACTAAGTTTAGTTGAATTGTAGGAAGAAAATGTTGTTTCAGTTTTTAAACAGCTTCTTTAATCTGTTATTCGGCTGAACAAATGTAAGGTTTTTTGAGTGTACATTATGTGAGATGTTCCTTGACATCAGGAGTTTGTGGTAGTTGTAGAGAAGGTTTTGGCAATGACTTTAGGTACCAACAGCTCTAGATGTTTCCTACCTTATAAGTATTTTGACTAGAAGGTTTTCACATTTTAAGGATTTCACAGAATTTTACAGAGAAGTGGTAACGTGTAGCTCTCCCCTGTGTATCCAATTAACAGTCGGATGCGCATATGCATTCACCAGATCATATGATCGTTCATCAAAAGCACCATTGGAGGAATTCATCCCTAAAATCAAATTTTCACATTTGTCCCAAACTGAGAAAATGTTTCTCCTCTTCCAATTCACTAAAGACCTTTGCAGGAATAACACCCAAACATACCAGTCTTAATGAAGGTCTACAGCCACTTTCCCTCAAAATTACTATTTTTTGTAACCAAGCTCGCCATGGAACTGTTATGTTCTGGGAAATTATCACATATAACCGGTAATACAATTGGCACCCTTAAAAAAAGGAAATAATAACCCTATATGTCAACCTTTGACTTACTGAATGAAACAAGCTCAGTATAGCTAATTTGAAGAGTTGTACAGTTGTAAAACCAAATAAATGAGCAAATGCAAACAAGGCAGCTCTTGATAGGCATTCTGAAATGCGAATGTTTTCGAAGATGTGGGCCCTAGGGCCCATTTTTTAAAATCCTGCAAAAATTTGCTGCTCCTACTTTAAAGGTGATCCTTTAAATATCATAAAACATTTCAAATATTCAGATGGTAAATAAATATCCAGATATCCAGATTGGTCAGATTGTGTCCAAACTGAAACTTAATCTAGTATATGTACGTGTAGGTTTAGACATTAAAGGGCACTTTTTTAGTTTTTTGAGTTATTTAGTCTTCCCAAACCTGTCAACTTTGTGTGAAGTTTCCTATAGAGGTACTGACAGATCAATGGTCAAGCTAATGTAGTCCCTCAACACTAATGAGCTAGTAGTTAATGATTTAAATTGGGTTTGGAAAATTTGCAACCATTTTTCCACATTAGTGCTAATTCATATGCCTGCAGCTAGTATGAACCAGGTAGAAAATGTATAAAAATGACTGTTTTATAATTGTTGGATGCCAAATTTGAATAGCAATGCAATTGAAAGCATTGTAATTTGGTTGTAAAGTATCACAAATTTATTGACAAAGATCCAACTTGTTTGATCTTTCTTGAACAAAGATCCAACTGCTTGTGCTCTTGTTTATGATATTGTGCAAATTATGCAGTCCTACAGATTCTTGCACACGCAGTGTTGGTGATTTCGTATAATGATACTTTGGTGGTTCCTGTGCTTATGGTATAATAAACATAATACTGATATGTATATGGTACCCTCAGGGTGTTCATGTGTGGGCCTCTGCACCGTTGGTGCTCTAGTGTTCGTTAATCCCGTCAACACTCCAAAAAGTGTTTTTCACGTCACGTATCCTTTAACAACCAGGTCGATTTTGTTGCTTTATACTCAGGCTCTCAAGATGTACCCAATGCACAGAAAGGCCATCGGGTTCTTCATCAACCCAAATCACGCAATAGCTTTTCAGCAGATGTACAATGGGTAAGTAATCACTCGCTTTGTTCATGTTACCTAGCTCAGTTGTTTTGATCCTGATTTGCTGGCTTAAAGTTATTCCGATACGTATCGGAATTCGGGTTCAATGTATATTTGAGTTGGATTGTTTTAACAGTGGTGAACCCTAGAGTTTACATACGTATATATCAGCATGGTGTGTCCTGTAGAATCCAGTGTGTGAACATCTAAATGGCTGCTCTACATGAACCGCAGAAAACAAGAGTAATCCAGCTCTTGTCCACTTCCTCCCCCCTTTTTCTTCTTTTGTTTTCTTTTCCTCTTTGTGGTCAGTCGAACAGCAAAGTCACTGACTTGGAGAAAATTGATTACTTTTAACAGTCAAAATTCCACCTGTTTTCAGTTTTGAGGATCTCCAGTCTTATCCCTAAACCTGCCCAACACCCTCTCCATCTCTGAGAAATTTCCCTATTGTGCCTTGGGTTTGGTACCGTAAGCTGTGGCCAATATTTCTGTTGCCATTTTACAACACTCAAAGGATATCCTTTTACCACTTACTGACAAAATCTACCTTGTTGCTTTGTATGAGAATGTATAACTGATGGTATTACCAGTTTTGAATTTGAAGTAGGAGGTGCCACAGAGAGCAATTGGTCGCAGATGCCTTTGGTTTTGTTTTCTGCACTCTGTTGAAAGATCACTTTGAAAGACACACAGCTGGGAGGAAACAGAGAGTTGTCTCCATTCCATTGAAAGTAAAGTGAGCTTAGAGTCACTGTATTTCTAGCTACACATAGCCTGTTTAGTCACATGTGTCCGCATCCCTCGGTAGTGATGTCATTCTTGGATGTGTTATAATTCCTTCCTGTTGACAATTTCCAAGGTGCCTGGAAAGTGAGGAGGGGATCACTTCCAACAGGTTCTCAAAGTTTTCTTTTAAATTGTTCCGTACTCTTCATTACATTAATTTATTACATCTCTCATGCAGCATTTCTGGGTTTTTCTTGAAGTTGTTTAGAAATTAACAGACGTTGAAAGTGACCATTTCTTTTTCTCATGTGTCTTCTAGGTCGGTGGTCGGTTTTAGCCAAGTTCACGTCAAGTTGCTCGGTGGCAGACCTGTGACTTGAGAGAAGATAGGAAACTTACAGAACTTTGCAAGACCAAGAAGGGATCTTTACTCAGGTTTGAAAAGAAGCCTTGAAGTTAGCAGTCTAAGTTCACCTCGGCATTGACCATGGCATTCATGTGAAGCATGACAGTCCAGATGAAGAGGAAGAAAGAAGATGATGATACTGGTTTTTATCATCTTTGTTATGTATTAATTTGTTTCTTTCATTACCTGATAAGGTCATGTTCCTTTATGGAATTTTTATCTCCCTGTCTCTTTGAGGGGGATTGATCACTATGGTTACATTTGTGGACTTGTAAGTCCTCACCCTTCGTGATATCATAGAAACCAAGGGGACTTTGGTGGTGGTGTTCGTACTGTATCCTAACATGTTAATGATATGCAAAAACAACCCTAAGCTGCTCCAAAATTGAAAGAGTGAATTGTTCATAACAATGTCACACTGTCAAGCCTCATCAATGCCAAAGATAATTTTTTGCAGTCTTGAGAATGACGTTTTCTCCTTCCTGCATTCTCCAAACCTATTTGTCTCCTGTCTTGTGTAAGCTACCTGTGATAAAGGCTGCTGTGTTTCCAGCATGATTTTGCTGGTGGGTTGTGGTACACAAACCTGTCGTATTTTTTAGCACAGGTCGCAAGTGGTCGGAAAACGGTCCCCACAAGGTTTCCGTCCCCGGACGGATTGTGCTCGGCTCGATCGTTAGAAACGTTGTTGATCAAGGGAATGTTTCAGAAGAGGAAAACAACCAGCCGTAAATTAAGTCGACAGGGCTAAGTAGTACTATCAGGAGATCTTGTGAATGTAAAGAAAGTGGAATCACAGCCGACTCGAAGAATTGATGAGAAAGAATGAAGAGACGGTGCGAACCAGTCACGGTGAAGAATGGAAGTACGCAGGCCCTGTAAGGGTGGAGCAGTTTATATCAAGGGGAAATGCATCGAATGCAGTCCTGAAGAAAAGGTTGACGGAGGTAAGGAACAACGAGGCATCTGACGAAGAAATATAATGTAGCAAGAAAGAGAAATACATGCCAGTCTCAGAAAATGACAAACTCTGCCGGGTTTCGTACACGCCAAAGCCGTGCCGGCGTCAGGAGAGCGGGCCAAATGCTCACCGTCGGTGATCTCGACCACTGGACTCTGGACACTGAAGGCAGAGAATGGAATATCATCTTCCTGTGAAAGTGGTTCAGCTCTCCTTGGGTGAAGGAAGAAAGTGAAACAGATCACCTCACAACTTCGTAGTCAGGTATGAAGTGTGAAGACTGAAGGTAACGTTTCTCCCGTTCTCCCGGCAGATGTGCCATTCAGCATGTTTTGCACTTCACTTCACTTGACGTCCTGGAAGTAACTTTTCAACTTGACTGGTTCCTCTTACATTTCTTGGCCAAGAAATGTGCAAGCAACCCGGTGGCCTTTGAAACACATCGATCCAAACTTTGATTTCGTCGGGACAAATGGAGGACAATTTTGTGCATGTACTTGTTCATACGGGACACAGGATAACAGTGTGTATAAAGACTAATAGAACTGTGCAAGAACTGATTTGACTTTTCAGAATACCAAGCCAAACAACATCAGTCATCTTTCTCTGAGGACAATTATAAATGGAAGAGAGAAACGTCACATACTTATTTGGTGCTATTGTTTTTCCTTGGTGACGCTTAACTGGCTTAAGAGCAGCCATCAGAGTTTCGTGTTATTTGCAAGGGAAGAACTTTTGAATGACCCACCAGTGAAGATTGTCGTGGATGACACCATTGGTCTCGCCTTGACAAATGTGTAGAGATGGTGACGGAGAACTTAATCTCGATCTCTCTTTGATTCACTGCAAGTGTTGTCTCCGAACACAAACTCAAATTTTAAAAGGATTGTTGAAATATTTGGACACGACTGTCCCCACGTAGAGAATGGTTGTGTCTCAGACAAAGACCAGTGGTGTGATACTTTCGAGTGGTCATTGTTGTTTTACGGGAGGATGTTTGATACCTCGACTGAGCATGGTATGATGGGTGTTGTTTTGGTAGG
Organism: Stichopus chloronotus; assembly: GCA_021234535.1. Taxonomy (NCBI): domain Eukaryota; kingdom Metazoa; phylum Echinodermata; class Holothuroidea; order Aspidochirotida; family Stichopodidae; genus Stichopus; species Stichopus chloronotus. The sequence goes on from CM037846.1 coordinate 23,352,055, forward strand.
CTGATGATGCAAAAGTGAACACTTCTCAGATAACCTCAGTTTAGCAGTTTGCCAGTTGGAAGTGCAGTGAGTTGTATACCATGAAGGATGTTCTTGTTACTGTAATAAAACAATATTAAATCGCTTCCAAGTTCCAACAGATCTCAAATTACAGAATCAACAAAAATACTTGAATCTTGTCGATGAAGACCTCTTTCTACTTTGATCTACAAGCCAGCATTTTTAGGGTCTGAAGTTTGATCGTGTTTTTCTTTTTCAAAATATCAGTTAGGTGTAGTTTGCCAAAACGTTACCTCATCTTGATCTGAACCTAGGGTTCAGTTCTTGAGATTATACAGGGTAATGCAAATATTTTAAACGTCGACAGAGGTACATTGAAGTAAAACGTCCATTCCTTGTACCAGCTCCACCAAAGATCTATCAGAACTTGGAAGTGCAAAAGAAGATGTGCACAGAATTTAAGAAGCAGCCTTCATTTTAGGATGGTTTGCCTTATGCAACTTTCCATGGCAAATATGTAAGTCATGGAAATTATCTATCTACCTACCTGTGTATTAAGTGTAGAGATAAGCTTTAATTACCTTACTTAGCATACATTTTAATAAGCATAGGTTGTAAGTATTAATTACCTTCAGTTACAAGGTAGTGTGGAGAGCTTGGTATTCACTATGATATTTTGATGTAATGTGCCTTAAGCCAATATCCAAACAGTAGAATTGCTCCTTTTACAAGAGAAACTTTGGTTTAACCAGGAAGATTCTCTATTTTCATTGTTTAGGTATGACACTAATAGCGAAAGCCTGTCGCAGATATTGCCAAATTGGAAGCTACTTTGAAAGTCAGCTTGCTGTGTCGACTTAAAAGAATTTATTTCTAACTTAGGTAGCGTTCAACCATCATTGAAAATTAGTAGGCTTGTTGGAATAAGTTAGCCTCTGTGAGATGCAAGAATTCAATGTAGATTGTGTAGCAGCATGTGATGCCTTTAAGGTATCAGGATCAGTGGATTGCCAAAGAAAAAAAAGGGTTCATATCCATCGAGGAAAAGAAATCATTTCAAACCCCATCATTTGCCTCAAAGTCCTTCTCGGTCACTCTGGTTGATGATTCACATCAATCAAACTGTCCTCAACGTGCAGGTTTAAAGAGAAGGGAGGGGAAAATGACCAATTTGTTTCCAAAAGAAGTTAAAATGTGCCTGATTCATCCAGGACTTAACCTGTCGGCGATGTTTCTTGTTCATCTCACAAAGTTATGTAAGAGGAGAGCTAAACGAAACCAAAAATTTCATTGATGGTGGCAGGTTAAATGGTCATGAGAAACCAGGAACCAAATCTGATATTTGTTGTGAAATATGAGATAGGACAAAGATCAATATATAGCTTGAGTAGGTGAAGTGATCCGAGCGTGATTTGACATCCGTCGAAATTAAGTGTCGTTAATACACAACTATGACAAATCGTATTGCAGATCCCTCGAAAATTATGTGATAATAGTTTTTGCATAATATCACCTTAAGTGACCCTCCCCCAAACCATTCTCATTTAGTTGATGCAAAAAACCTGTTTTGAAAGTGTACTTTCCAGTAAACACTATTGAGACTTAGGTGATTTTGGAAACAATAAATACTCCAAGGCGGTATTAACCAGAGTGAAATGATGTCAAGATAGGTAGTGGAGTATTTTATTTTACTTTTCTGTCTTTCTTTGGATTCTCAGATAAAGCAACCTTGCCAAGATCCTTTTGCAGAATTTACATTCAATAGCTTGCCAAGAAGGTCAATTAAATAGCCCTAAAGAAAACTCAAGTTTAGCAAAGAATATCATGAAAGCAATATTAATGTTACGTAGACTTAAATTATGATAAGCTAGTGACAGTCACTTTGAGATTTATGTCTTCCAAAACCTTAAGTAATCCTAAGCAATTCCGTGCCCTATTTGCATCCTTTACAGGAAGAAAAAGGAAATATAACAGTGGCAGAAGCTGATTTTATCTGCAAAGCAACAGTGCAGTTATGTGGACATTGTGAAATGTGCAGTTATGTTGCCATGGTGACAGCAAAATGAAGCTGGTGGAAATGATAATGCAAACCTTGATAGTTTCAAGAGAAACTTGTGATTTATCTCTATGACCATGGCAAAAGTTTTCCCGCAGTGACAGTCACCTTAGATGACGGTAATCGTTGGCACGTTCCTGCTGCTATTGCAGTTCGTACCACACATGCTGTCCAAACCAGGAAATGCTACAGCCAGCAGGAATATTCACCCGCTCGAAATCTGCAGAAAGGACATTCCATACACTGCCAGTAAGGGGGGTACTTGCAGAACCAACTAGTAGCCAAGATTGGACTGTTTTAATAACCAGCAAGTATATTCTTTCTTCTGCCAAGTTTTCCCTCTTTTTTTCTCATAATATTTCTTGCTGGCAATGTTGATATTTTCTCTTGGTGAATCATATCAGATTGTCTTTCAACAACTCTTGTTGACTTTGGCCTTAATCACAACTTCCATTTAAACAGAGTAAAGCAACATGCTTGATGCAAAATTGTCTTCAGGCCAGTCCTCTAGGCCATTCAGGTAACTATCAAAAATTTGGTGATGACGCAAATCTTTCAATTTAGGTTGTGTTATCCATTTTTAAGTCAATGTAGGCTACTAAACATTCATAGCAACTTCAATACGGAAACCAGCGAGACTATTTTCACACTATGAATGAATGCCAAAAAGGTTATTGGCTAGTTTGAAATAGTTTAAATTTATCTATCGTGTGCAAATGGCAGTGGTCACTCTGAATCCGAGTCCTTTCAGTCAGAATCTAGCCAGAATTTCCAGATAAGTGCATTCAGTCTGTGAATTGTAACGACGGGCTAAAGCCGACCACCTCGACTTAGAACAGAAAGATTTGTACTCAAGTTGTTTGTCTTTTGGAAGATATGGCGGTTGTAATAGCAGTCCATCTGGATACAAAGTGGAAGCACCAAAGTTCACTAAACTGATACCTTAGTACATAATAAGTCAGAATTCCATACACGAAGATGGTGGTAAATCGTCAAATCACCGTCAGACGTGCTTGTGGGACACCCTTTACATGAAATGTCTTCCAAAATTTCACCATCTGAATTAAAAAAAAAAAGAACATTTCCTCAAATTGCAACTCTTGAGAAAGGAAATACAGTTTGTTCCTCTGTGTTTTGGTTAGTTCCACACAAACACCTTAACAATGTTCCTTTGCTCATGTGGATCCTCAACGTGTTTACACTCCTGTCCATGGTGTTGCTTTAAGAACTGTTAATTCTTCCAAATGGAAACCTAATCAGGCTTTACCAGACAGTGAGTCATGAGGGTGAACAGTAATTTCCCAACAAAATACACAACAAACCTGACTCCTTCATTTGTTATGATTTGTCAGTGCAGGGGGATATTGTTTCTTTCATCCCTCTGTATGAGTTTGGGTTCCTTGACCTGAAAATTTGCCCCAGTTTCTGCAAACTTGATCCAAGTATCACAGAAGTTAAGTCTTAGTGTTACTTTGTCTGCTTTGTTTCTGTGCTACTGTTCAGTGACTTAAAATTTGTGAATGCCTAGGTATGTTAAATCATGTGGTTTTTTTTAATGATGTTTTGTAAGTCATATTGCGTTCAATGGCTTTGTGTTCAAATTTTCTTACAGTTACGATGAATAGACTTCTCTGTGATCAGCATAACTAACAATCAAAAGGCCTTTGAATGTGTTCTATCATTCCTAGCGAATAATTCCATCAGAGATCTGGTCAGTGGCAAACCTTTGAAACGTGGAGTATCACCTAAGTTATTCTGTTCAATTTTTTTTTTGGAATGTCGGGGGTGGGAGAGGGGAGGAAGAAAAAAAAGGTTAGCTTTATGTGTTTTGAATACCTTGGTAACATGTAATGATCCTAGATGTACTCAGGCATTTTAAAGTAAATTTTTCAGGCCTGTCTGTAACCCCCATTTGTCATTTAAGTTTGAAACCACAACTTATCTCGTCACTTCTTAGTCACCTGTGAACCATGTTGGAGTACCAACATACTTCAATTTGGAATTGTGCTTCAATTAAAAACATACATTTATATCACTTAGTGTCACCTAGTTCCAATGTGTTCTGAACAGACACACTTTCGAACGCTTCCTCTTTTTTTTAAGATAGGCGGAAAATAATACAGAGTTATGAAAAGAATGTTTTGACCGATTCTTGGTATGGAAAATGTTGTTCAGAGGCTTCTGAGGTGCCCTTTGCTCATGCAATTCAAAGTATTTGGAATATGTCAATTGTGTCTGTACCTTCTCTTTAGTGGAAGATGCATGATTTATTATACCAAAATAAGATGATAGATTTACAGTCACTAAAATTTTGAAGTGATTAATCTTTCCAAAAATAAGCCATGAACAAGATGTGTCCTGAAAAAAGCAATCAGAACATGACTATACACCCGACATTATGACCAGTAAAATCTGTTAAATCACGAGGAAACACAGTTTAAAATTTGAAATTTTCCTTAAAAAGTGGGAAGTACACTTAGGGGTTATTTGATTTCAGACTGCGCTAGCTTTAGTCTGTGTATGATGCATGTTTTTGTTTCCTTTGGAGGAAAAACCGGATGTAAAGCCATTCTCACTGATGAACTATCCTCTTCTGAGAACATTTAGGGTCCTAATTCAAGAAGGTACGCCATCTAGTAACTAATATCTAGTATCTAGTCAGCTTGCATGTAGCATCCCTGTATTAAGTTTGTCTGTTAGTGTACCCTGCTCTCACTAAATTCTGTGCACATCTCACCTGTTATTGTGTGAGTTAAATGCAAACGTTGAAAATTAAGTTTTAAGATTTTGACATGTCATTCTCTTTTATCATGAGATGGTTTAGAGTTTGTTTTGAGGTATGAGGAGGACAGTATGTCTGGTTCTGTGAGGAGTTGCTGAGATTGCAAAGGTCACATGTCCGTTGCACACCACAACAAGAAGATTGTTTGATTGAAGTCTATTTTAGTGGTTATGTTTGTGGTTTTTGCAGCATCCAAACGAAGTTTGCTGTCATATGGGTGGGATGTAGGGTAGGGGGACAAGGATAAAGGGTGAGCAGTCAATGTGGTAGTAGCCATTAAAGAGTGGTGGTTATTATCACGTTGGCTACATGTCGCAATCAAAACCTGAACAGTAAAGCAAATGTTGAATGGCTAGTTTGGAACTTGCTGACAGTTATTAAGACAGTTATTATTGACAATTAAATTGATAGTTTTAGATAATTTCTTTCACTGGGGAGGCTTGCAGTTTTAACTTTGATCAATACCCTAGTCATTTACGTTCAGTTTGCCAGCATGTATGTTCACACACTGCTTGTTCGTGAGGTCAGTCTGCATGTAAAGATACAGAGAATGGCCAGGAGAGGGGGCGGGGGTGTGGCGTGTGCAGATGGTCAGGGTAGGGTGTGAAGAGACAGTAGGAAGGGGATTGGAGCATTGCAGATGACACAAGCATGATTTCTGATCCTGAAGCCCCTTTCTGATGTGATTTTGATCATCAGGTGTGATTGTGATTCGATGAAAATTTGGCAGCTGGCTACCTGTGATCTACTTACGTGCTGTTGGAAATATGTTTTGTTATTTTCTTGGCATTCTACTTTCTTCTCGATAAGGTTCATGTACATAATGTTGAATATACCACCATTGAAAAGTTGAACAAAAAGCTTTGGTTGTAAATGTTTCTTTTCATGTCATGCGATTCGTAATACCCTTCACTGCAAGTCTTGTGAAGTGTCCCATTAAGTGACGGAATGTGACATTGATGGATTTTCTGTCACTGAAAGTTCTTTGAATGTGACTTATAACTAACACATTGAAACCAGTGAATCATTTATCAAGATGTCACTGTTTGCTGTGCGACAGATGTAGTGATGATAGATGGTGGTGATTATACGTTACTTCCATGACAGTTAATAAAGATTTGTCACAGCATGCCGACAGATTATACACTCATGTATGTGACACCAGAAGAGTAATAGCCACCACCACCAAATTGTCATCATCATCGTGACAGCTAAAGCTTGCTGTGACATCTTGTCAATTAAGATTCTTGAGAGTAAGATGAATGAGACAGAGAATGATCTGTCTCATGACCTGAAAGTCTTACCATCAGGTCACCGAGCCATGTAAGCGGTTACCAAGTCATGTAAGCGGTTACCAAGTCATGTAAGCAGTTACCAAGTCATGTAAGCCATTACCAAGTCTTGTATGCAATTGCTAAGTCATGGAAGTGGCTACCAAGTCATGTAAGTGGTTACCAAGTCATGTACGCCATTACCAAGTCTTGTATGCAGTTACTAAGTCATGAAATTGGTTATCAAGTCATGTAAGTGGTTACCAAGTCATGTACGTGGTTACCAAGTCATGTAAGTGGTTACCAAGTCACGTACTGTAAGCTGAAACTTTTGAGTGTCCATGCCCTGTCACATATTGAGTGGTGATGTCCCTTACTGTGTGTTCATGACAATGACCTCTTGCGATGTGACCGATGTGCTTATTTCTCCTTCTGTCACACTTTACAAAATAATGTAACATATTTTGGTACACATTGCTCATTTTTGGTGGCTGTTTGAAAGCATACCACAGGTAAATTATTCATGTCTGGGGAAAAAAGCAATGCAGTCTTCTTTATTCAGGTGAATTATGTATTGCTGACTTAGTTTTGTTTATTTCAATGTTTAATTTATTTACAAACTGATCTTATGAGTCTTCACTTTTGCCCATATTGACTCATTTTATTCTCTTTATCGTTTATGAGGGTAACTCGTTGACACAACAACTATCAGCTCATGATCAGTTTGTGTCACACTGTAGTGTTGGTCTATTCAGGCGGCGTATTCGGAAATGTCCAAACACCCACTGCGTCATTTTCGAAGAAGCGAGAAGGAAGCAGAAAGCTCGGGCAGTCACATCAAATGTACTTTTGTATCATAAAGTCAAAGTGTGACTTAATTTAAGATGCCCTTCAGTTTTTACAACAAGTTTTTAGTGTGCAAATGGTGCACTGCAACAGTAAGATGTATATATGTGCGTCAGAGCTGTGATTCTGACGTCATAACTTTCTACATTCCATGCATCCTGTATGCAGTTTCCTATTCCAAACAGTACTCCTAGAGATATTTTTTTATGTGGCCAGTACATGTTTATAAATTTGCAGAATTATTTATTTTTGATGACCTTACTTTTTATAACCTACTTATTGCAATATTGTTGATGTAGTCAACATGTTCTTCTGCGTGCAATGTTTTCTTATATTTGGTTCAATTTTTACCACTCTCAGGAGAAGGGTGTAAATAAGAGAAATTTTGAAAGTACAGATTCTTTTATACCAGCAAATGTATATCAATATATGTTTCATATTTATATATCTTGTTAATCAGTTAACTCACCTATGATCTTTTTCTTTTCCTAATCAAAATGTTCAGTTATAAATATAGAAAGCTTACAGTATATCTTGAAAGCTTTTTTGTTCCAAACATTTTTGGAACAGAAAATTCGGGCAGATGATTGTGACGTTTACATTCAAAGGATGTTTTCGCTGTGTGTGTGTGTCATATTTAGACTTGTTCAAGTATTAGACTTTTTCAAGTATGGCAACTACAGTATACACTGCTCATCAAAGGTACGTCGGTTCTTTTGCACTGTGACCGTCACACAGTCACCTCAAAGTGCAATTCAAAATGGCTGCAGGAGTCTATGACTTCACTATCACTGAAAGTTTGCAAGGTGCAATCTGGTATCATTTTAAGGTTAGGTAACGTTTGGTATCATCGCAATGTTGCATTGTGGGTAGTTAGTGTCATTCGTAGCCCTCCTTTTACTTCATTTTCTTCCCAGCATGGACTTGTTATTGCTTTCAGTCCTCTTTCGTGGACAGATCTGGTAACAGCTTTCTAACTTTTTTACTTGTGACATAGTTATGAAAACTCTCTATTTTGATTTCCACCAGCGTCTCTGGAATTCCAGAGAATAACTTAGCTTGCTTTCACGCTTTGTGTAGTGGTTTTGAAGCCTATTGAATTTTTCTGTAGTACTTCTTTTTTTTTTTGGAAGTCTCACCTTTTAAAGTAACATCTGTTTCTTTCACATGTTGTGCATTTACACAGCAGTGTGACCACTCACTTTGGATACTAGGTGAATACTAGATGACTTATTTCCTGAAGTTACATCTGTGCCGAGGCCTTTTCCTCATTAACACGTAGCCTGTAACATTTGGTATTCCATGCGGACATTTTGTTGATGTTCTTCGTCCCAGCTGAACATGCTAAACGAGAAGAATTCTCAAGTCCACCAGTGTGGAGGGCAGCATTTGGTGCATTTTAAAATCCCAGATCTCTCACAGCTCTTTGTTTCATTGGTCCTTTCAACTTACATCTCCATGGAAACCAACTTTTCTATCCTCGTGGTTCTACCGTCCCTTTGTTGTAGGCTGTTGCTGCAATCTTTGTGCACAGGTTTTGTCCCGTCTCATTAACCATTTTCATTTGATGGCCTGTAATCACATGTATTAGAACCTGGAGGTGTCATCGTGTGTTCTTTCTCAGCTGAAAAGATTTTAATAACATTGCAGTAAGTTATGCGGCTACGAGACGGCATTAGTGTCATATCCTTGACTTCATAAATCTTCCATCCCTTGTCTGCTCAAGCTTCTCTCCCTGTGTCGGCCAGCTGATTCCTTCTCTTTCTTCAATGTTTTCTGTGTAGCTTTAAAAATGGTTTGCATGCTTAGAAGACATATTGTTCCCCTCATTCGTACCTTTTGCTAATTGATGTGGCATGTAGTGAAGGGTACCATATAGTGAATAGTAGTGAGCGCGACATCGTTTTCAGTTGTCTTTAATCGCTGGAGAACATGAGTGTAGAACTTAGCTCTAAGTGGTGGAAATTTTACCATTAAACTGAATAAGCAGTCACCCCAGCTTTATTTTTGAAGCATCAGCTAAATCTTACATATCTCCTCCTTTGTTTCTTACAAGCATCTTTCTGGATGTTTTAGACTATTACATATTCAAAGTTAACAAATAACTTTTATAGATTAAGCAATCCATTAGCAAAAATATTGTCACTTGATGCAAAGAGCCACCCACAAATAAGGATAGGGAACTATACTAATGCAAATTGTGGTGACTTCATTTTCCCATTTAACATGCTTTTATGTTGAAAGTGCTGTTGGCCTGCCATTGCACACACCCTCATTTCTGTGTGACTCTTCAGTGACTTGGATTGTAAGAAATCACATTGTCATGAATACTGTCTGATTCTGTAGAGTTATACTGTTGTTCACCCTGTCTGATGTGTAAAGAAATTGTTAATGCAGTGCACACTGTGATTTTGAAAAGCAGATTTTGATGTAATTACTCTAGACAAATTCTTGGTATACCTTGATCAACTCCAGTTTCAATTTTCAGCACCAGAGCTTTGCTTTTGTGTGCTTGTCTCCCTGTACAATCTACATATAGAGTGGTTATAGTTCTACATTGTCAAGAGCTGAAAGCGGGGCATCAAATGTTTGACCATTGTGCTAGAAGAGTTTAAGCATTAGCTTTTGTTTCCGGGTAAGATCATGGCTGATTAAAAAACCAGCAATTCCTTGTTTAGGTTCATCTTTGAACATGAAGTATGTCAGGGTGACTGCTGTGATATCTTTTCGAATATTTCAGTTTTTGATGTCGGTCAGTTACAGAGCACCCCATCTCTCTCTGCAAAGTATACTTACCAGATCACTTAGTTGTGCTACCATAGCCATTACTATTGGATGGAAAGTCAAGCTAATTAAATATAAAGTCATGTTTGGTTGTAATCAAAATACTGTTTGCTCTCTTTATGGAAATCACCTTGTTCAGTCATGCAAGTCCTTGCATAAATTTGCTAAATGCCGAGTGATCTCTACATGTGTCTGTCTTTGAGTGCCCATTTTGTCCCTGACATTTTCAGTCAGCTATATGTAGGCAAAACATGAGTAAAATTTGCAACTTGTAGCATGCAGTTCCCTTCATCCTCACGTACCCCACCGTGTAATTTTTCATCTGGATCGTAGCCCGATAAAACCTCTTTTTGTGTCACTCTGAAGTATGTATTAAGTGCTCATTGAGTTGGTTCACAAAATTCGAGATAGTTTTATCACATCTGTGGAGTATGTTGATGGTAAATGATCAAACTAAGAGATTCTGAAGATGTGACACATGACTGAGGCAACAGGAGATTGTGGAGATGGGATAATTACAGATCAAAATCACTCTTCGAAAATCTGAGACCAGACACTTTTTACCACACAGTACTGAGCATGGGCAACTCATATTCCTAAAAACTACAATTTATCACATTTTCAAGAAAAATAGAAATTTATGACATTTTCAAGAAAAGTAGAAATACACACATGACTAATGAGGCTAATTAGAAGTATTGGCATGCAACTGTTTCTTTCAAACATGTCACAAAATGAATAATATCAACTCAGCGTGTCTCTTTGATAGCACTTCACCGTAGTCATTGACAGCAGCAGTTTAGCAAACAGGATGCACTCATTTAGATGCCCAAGATAAATATGCTACGGCTAAGTACAAGAAAGCTGCTGCCATAGCCCAAAGAATCAGCATACCTATTTGCTCCATAGTGTTACTGTACCTCTTACAGAAAGGAAGCCTCAGGTCAGAGTTTTCTGTAAGATATTTCACTTTACCTGTCTCCACATGACTAAGGTACCTCTGTTTACCACACTATTGACTGGTGACCTTTGACACTGCCTTTTTCTTTTCGGATTTTTCTACTCAAGTGTGTACGGTAGAAAGCCAAAAATGCCTGTGACCATTTGTGCTTAATACCACTTAGAACACGCTAGGAGAAATTTGTATCAAATCAACCTGGTAGCTCCATCTAAAGGCTGACTCGAAGTCAAACGGTATGATGTCATAGTTGAACACTGATATCGGAAGTGCTTTATTTGGATGCTTGGTTTGAAATACTTTGGGGGAGAGAGAGGGGTTGTGACGTCTATTGATGTTTTCGCACGTGAAAATTTGGAAGAAACTTCAATATACACGTACCATATCAATGAGGAAAAAAATGAAAATCATCAACAACTTTGCAAGGATAGGGTAACATCTGTTTGCCTTAAGTTAATGTACATCTGTTGAATGATGATGATAATAAGTAGTAGCAGAGAATCCAACCAAGATTGCCTGATGCACTTCATTTAAGAGTGATGAACACATACAGTAATAACAAGACTCGTTGGGAGGGCGATCTACAAATGCCGGTTGTAGCACAGAGAAGGCGTTGATCCCCATCGGGTTTGGCATGAGATGTTGATCTGTAGTTACAGTGTCACTGTAGACAGTGAAACACTACAAAGAATGCATTTTCACTCGACTGCTGACAGTCGGTCGATCGATGTTGTCTTGCCTTCCAAGGAAAATGTGTCATGTCCTTTCCCTCTGAACATTTCCCCTCGTAGGCATTATCCACCATCTTTGTGACAATGCTTCTTGATGTATGTATAGATGTGTGGGAGTAAATATATAATGAATACTTGAGCTAATTGATGGGAATAATTAATTACTCCATTTGTTAAGCTTTGTTTATAGAGGAAGAACTTGGCGGATATATCTGTCGGCGATAAGGCGTATCATAACATAAACAGTGTTGCCGGATAGATCCGTCAGCATAGTCCAGGACTCATTGTTTCTCGGGGTCGTTTCTTTTTCTCTTTGTTCTAGCTTTCAATTTCTCTTGCACTTTTAATTAGCAGTAGTCATAGCTCTTTCATGATCACATCAGACTGTAAAATTCATTAGCATTTGCCAAACAAGTGCAAAATCAATTGCAAAAAGCAATTACAGCCTTAAGGTAAACAACCCAAACCCAAACCAATGTTTTACAGTATTTAATTGGGCTGTCTCATACTGTTTAATACAAAGTTTACTTATTCCAGCAGTGAAGAAACAAATCAGAGTGTCCTGTCTCAGGGAGGAAGAAAATGTAAGGTAAAAATTAATTCATGAAATGTGACAAAGGACGTTAACCTTCTAGGGACCCAAATGTCTCATCGAAATGATTCCAAATTCTGACAGAAAGAACATCTCCTGTGATCTGTAGCCAAAATGGGCACACTTTCCAAAAAGCTCACCGCTGTGGAAATGGTTTTCGTTATCAGAAAAATTGAAACATCCAAGTTGTCAATACCCCGCGATACTTGCAAGCGTGAAGCTCGAAGGACGCTTTGCCAGCAGTGTGCCCTGAAGAGCGTTAAGCATGTTATAAGTTTAAAGTTGAAAGACATCATATCAACGCTGCTTTCCTTCGGTTGTTGTGAGGGTTAACAGTCGACAGTCGTTTTGTGAGAGGCAATAAGAATTCCTAGCAGAGGACAGTTGTTGCAGAGGATGTGTCTTCGTAGCCTTTACTCTGCTGTTCCCCCCATCACATCAGCTGGCCCCCCTTTTTTCCGTTCATTCAGAGTGTGTCCTCGAAGTATCGACATCTTCATCAGGACACTCTCTGTGTCTACTTGGCTGTCAAATTTCTCAAGTGTGGTGACGTTGTGCTTTAAGGCAGGCTCACTCCGTTCCAAACCTGATTTAACTCTGATGAAAGACCAGTTAGGATGCATTATGGGTCCGTCCTTTTGACTGAAAAGCAATACTCCTGACCACCTGTGGTGTTGTCAAGTGTCTTTACATTACAGCTGAAAACAGCTAAATAACTATAATTATCTCCATGCCAGTTTTAGTCGCTATGCAAATGAGGAATCATTTTGAAAAAGTGTCATCCACTTGAATGGAAAGTCATCGGTAGACAGGGAAGGGGGGGGGGGGGGAACTGGGGAACCTAATGAAATGTTGCAAGAGGGTCTTTAGAGTTTGCAATATGCTTACAGCTCTTTTTACATTCTTACAAAATGAGAGGACCTTTGATGGAAAATATCAGACTGCACAGCAGTTGCCCTAAGTGTGGATCAGACAGAAATAGACAGCAGCAGTTTCCCAGTGTTTTTTTGCAACAGTTTTGCCCCCCAACACACCAGTACGTGAGCAAAATAGACGAAAGAATGCTATAGATCTCTCTGCTACAGATCACTGATAATTAGGTCAATCAGAACATTGACTGCAAAATGTGTCCTTTTCCTACAGCACATTCTCAGTCCTTATTTCTATGGAGACCAAACCCTTCCACAAACAATGAACAGTGCAATAAAAAGAGATAATTTGCGTTTCCTTATCTCACAAACAATGTCATTCCCAACCAACGCAACCATGCACGACACTTCGTAATTAGTTTATCAGGAAAATTTGTTTGGAACTGTCGATTAAAGGAGGACAAAATTTAATCGTAAATCATAATTTAATAAAATGTTCAGGTAGTATTCATGTAGAGCGTGCCTTTTGTTATCATGAAGAATTAATGCTCAAAACATTTCATTATTTCCCTCCTGACAATGTTGAGAACCAAATTTCAGGGGAGACAAAAGTATACACAGTATGACCACTTCAGCAGAATCTGTGTCAGGTGTGCTCCAGAGGACCCGGTTTTGAACGATAAGCGTTGCCTGGGATCCCCATCGCCTTCATTTCCTCTCTTCCTGATTACCTCGCGGGGCTTTTGATGAGTGTTCAGCTCTTTTGTTTACATGCAGACGAATCAGCATCGTCCATTTGTCCTGTCGTCAAGGTCCCTAGGTGTAAGACGTGACAGCGGTAATTCGGATTGTCGGGTCAGATTTAACACGAGGAGGATGTTTCCTCGAAGATGGACGTCTCCATGGGTCTCAGTCATTCAGAGGTTTGCATCGTTTGGTTTTAAAGACTAAATTGAGCGTCAGCTCCGCTCTCCCTCTTTGTTGAATCAGCATTGTAAATTGTCTTTGCCAAGCATGGTGTCTATGTGACCTTCAGTTTTACAGGGGGAATGTGGAAACTCGCAGAAGCTGTGAAGAAAACGTTACGTTTAAACTGGAAGAAATATTATAAGTTGAAGAAATATTTGCTGTCACAAACTTGAACTTCCTTCGTAAAATTTCTCTACTTTCTCTTTTGCAAGCACTGCTACAGCAATCAAACCAAAGTATGGATGAATGCAATATTTGTATCTATAGCGCCATGTGACACTACCCTTAACTTTTTTCCAAGGCGTTATTCCAAGAGAGATCATATATGCATGCAGCTTTCCCATACCATCTGCAGAATAGGACCCCTCAAAAGTCATTACTCAGATATATGCAACATTATATCCCACTAGAGCCAATACCCGTATTCCGCCAAAGTGCTCAACAACCATAAAAATAAAGTGCATTTCTCTATTTTGTTTAGAACTACAAATATGTAGTTCTGAAAATAAGGTGCGGGCACAGCAGTGGTTACAGTACCGCAGTTGTGGAGTAGCTGTATAGCAAAAAGTGCAGACGCAATTGTTTTTTTTGTAAATTGTACTTTCATGAGATGAGTTTGTTTCAAACGAGCGGAAAATCTTTTCGTGTGATTCATATGGATGTCAACATCATTGTTCTCCTCCTACATCCAAGTATCGTGATAGCTGATGGTACGTCTGAAGAGTTCTAACGACCTCCCTGGTTGATGGGCAAGTTGTCATGACGGTGACATGAAAACATGCACATAAGGTGCATGTAAGATGCATATAAATGCAGTATAATGTGCACGGAAAGATGCATATTAAGTGGTTAGTTATTGTGATAATAAGTTCATGTATGCGTGTTCACAAACTCTCACAAAGGAAATTGCCAACGAAATTTCAGTTAAAAGTGAGGGTACTACCAGTTGATTGTTCAGTTTGCATTATTAATATTTGAGCATTTTGTTGCAGAATAATTAAAAAAAAAATGGTTGTCATTGTTTTTTTTTTTTGCTTTCTTTTGCTGTTTTGTGGCTATGTTGGGTCAAGTAAGCAAAAGACCGACTGGTGCAATGGAACTTACTTAAACTTCACATTTAATATGCTCATGCTTAATAATGTGTGACAGCATTTGTAGCACTCAATATGCACCTATTCTTCCATTGCAAACTTTCAGTGTATTCGGTGAAGTTGCGCCATTTTTTGCTCGAACAATGTTTACAAATTGAATCAATAGTGTGACATGTATCTAATTCTGAGACCAGTTAAAACTGTTCTTGTGTTTTTGTCTTTTAACTCTTTTTTTTTATATTTTCTTGCAAAATAGACTGCTGAGCATTTTTAACCTATTTTGTCACTGCACATAAACCTTATTTGGCAGACTGTGGTAAACATGATTTGAGAAATCATGTTGGATTTTGGGTTTCCAAGGAAAAGGAAGTCTGTGATCTTCCATCTGAATCCTTCGGTTTTGATGACCTGTAAAGGTCATTTTGTTTCTCTGCTGATATTCGACCGATGAAAATGTGTGTTCTGTCTTTATTAGAATGTAGATTCATCTCAAGCTTACTGTTCAAACAGATCAGCATGTGCACCTGGCACTTGTAGCCTACTCTTGTACTCTCATAATTGATCATTCCGTAATCGTCTGTCAGCGGCGAACAAAGGAGGGCTGCATCCCCATGGTGGTCAGTCTGCCATGATTAGTCAGTTTTAAAGGGGGATATGGGACGTAAGTGGAGGTGTTTGGTTCGAACATTGGTTGCAGATGTCAATAATTCAAAGACTTAAACATGCCAGAAACCATATGATAAAGTAAGAGAAGGGGTAAACGTGTCCATTTGGTCACACCAGGTTTGTTTGTTTCATCATAACTTATTGGAATTTTAAGAGAATGTATTTCTCAAATACGGGATTGGTTTGTGTACTACCCAATTAGCATGTTAATTGATGAACTTTTTTCTTGTAGTTTCGATCACATTTATCGTATTAAACTTGTTCCATAGTGTGCAATTTCAGTGGTACCAGTTCTGCAAAGTGATTGCAGCTTTTGTTTTTTTCAGGGGCTGTGTTACAATGTAAAGGTTTGTATTGTTTAAGATAATGAAAGTATGGGGTGGAAAATTTTTGTTGTATTTTGTACATGCCCACCACCTCGTGACAGTGTGTGGTCATGCAGTTAAAAGTAGGGGACTTGATCATATATTGAGGGCTTTGTTAAATATTGGTTCTGCCTGTGATTAATTTTTACACCGTAAGGAAAACGTTTGCAGAGAGGGGTCTGTTCGGAAGGGACTCAGTGGGGAAAGGGGATAGTGGATAGGATAAGCTGATGACACCCCTTTCATTCCCTTTTGCCTCTCCCTCATCTGTAGGTTCCTGCACAAGGTTGTACTCTGTCCTGAGATGAGAGAGGGGTGAAATATCAAGAGACTTAGTTTATACAACCATTTTATGTGCCATCTCTTTAGCTAAATTCATCGAGCTAATGAAATGAATTTCATTTCTTTTCGCACAAAAAATGCAAAAACAAACCAAAATGTATTTAAAGACAAGAACACTCGAGGACTTTCATTTTACCCCCAGCAGTTTTAGCAATTCTGCTTCCTAATTTTCAAAACTGTACGCTCAAAATGTGTGGTAAAATTGTCAAAGAAATGTCATATTTTAGTTTTATCAGATTAAGACATTGGTACACGGCCAGATCTTTATAGCAGTCAGTGCTCAGGTAGTTTTTATTTCCTCTCCGGTGACCTCAGACTTCCAAATCCAATATGAGGCCGGTATCAACCTGCAGACTTTTCTTTGTCACATACCGAACCATCTGGCGACATCACTTTCAACAGTAAAATATTTTCTGATATCTTCTCAATATACAGTGAAGCATATTCCAGTGCTGGTTACTCACTGAATGCTGTTCGTATCGTACTTAATGAGCTACACACTTTGGTGTCACGGTTGAGTCTGCCGGTTACATTATCTACTTCCTCGAACTGTCTGCAGTCTCGTCCTTGGGTACGGTCTGCAAAAGTCGTGGAACGTTCGGAGCAGACTAGCCGTGCAGTCGTCCGTAGGTGAGGGAATCGGTGAAACACGCAACGAGATTTACCACTGATCAAATTTGAACTTCAGTTGATCTTGGTTGTTGAACAATAATATCAAAGTTACCAGGTTTCAGAAAGATAGAAGGTGCAGCAACCACTGTGGCACGGTTCGTTTCAGATGGCCATGACATTTGTTATGGTTTGTCTGGGTCCATACAGAGTACCGGTTTCACACAATTCGTGCATGAAGCATGTTGTAGCTGACAAGATGTTTGCATTTGGGATGATTTTATTACGAATGTGTAGAGTTTGCTACGTTTCTTGTTTTGACACACATTTTTGGAAATTTCCAAACATAGAGGTGTTTATGTTAAAATTGATAGTGTTGACCTCTCTCACCAGTGAACAGTTATATGATTGTATTGGGCTCTAGAAGTACACTAACATTAAATAACTGTAATGCAGATATCCTAAAATCTTGAGAACTACTCGATCTTAATTGATTTTGCTGATGCCTATTCAAGTCCAGACTTATTTTCCTTTTTCAAGCATAGATCAAAATGTGTTTAAAAAGTCATGCATAGGTTGAGGTACAAAAGTGTCCGTTTGTCTGGGACTCTGTAGCTGTTTGTCTCCCAGTGGCTCCATCGATCTGTTTTCATCGTTGTACCAGATTTGTGGGTTTAATTCTACTGGAATGAGAGAATGCCAATAGAGGAGTGAAATTTATCTCTCCTTATTTTCCCCTCTCCACTCTTCCCCCTCCAGTGTTTTCTTCTCCTTTCATCTGCAGTTCTGATGTAGGTCATATTGACTAACAACCGTAACAGTGTATCCAAGATTTGTTGAGCGTTAAGTTTAGTCTCTAGTTTCTCTATCTGTATTTGACTTGGGTATTTCTCTGACACTGGAAGTCATTTCTTCATCTCTCTCTTGGTGGGTGTAGGTTGGTTGAACAGTTCTGTGATGTGAACAACCCCTTCCCATTCATGTCATAACCATCCGCCTTCGCCTTCTCCTTAGAACACAGTCACCAGCAAAGAATATGCAGTTTGACTGGGAAAGCAATATCTCTATCTCTTAGTTCTCTGTACAGGTTAATTCAAGCTACCAGTAATACTATTTCCATACTCTGTGTCCCATCTTACAGTACCTCCTTGCCTCATCATCCATATCTGCTTCTCCTTCCTCCAATATCACTTTGTCATCTTCTCCTGTTGCTGTCCCGTCTCTTTTCCTCATCCATGTGTGACTTACACAACTTTTTTTTTCCAGGTGATAATTGTACTAGCCACCTCCTTAGTGCTGGCATTAAATGTTTTCAAAATGAATTGTTGATAACTCTGCAAATCAGAAGAAAATTTCTGCACATGAAAAACTTTTTGAGGTGTTAAACAAGGGGGGGGGGGGGGGGGGGGTTATGGTGTGTGGAAGTAATATAGTTGCAGAATGATTTCAGCAGTGAAACAGGTCATTAACAATCCCTTCAGTGCAATAACAACTGTCCACTGCTTAAAAGAATGGAAAGCTGTTTGCCAAGTGCATGCCTGGCACATGTGGTATTTTGGTGGAAATTGATTTTGACATTTTTGAAACTTAAACAGTTCTCTCTCCTTAGAAGGCAGGAAACAATGGGACAGTTGCAAGTTTTTTTTATGATTTGAAAATAAAAGAAATTACCTGAAAAAAATCGGACAACAAAGTCTAATATGCAAATTCATAAGACTGTACTGGCATCACGTTTTTGTGAAATATATATCAAATTTTCAGCCTAACTTCAAAATTTTGGAAAGCTTAGCATAAACTGTTGATATGCAGCTCTCCTTTTTGAGTGCCACTTCCTCTGTGGAACTCCTCTAAGTCATGTTTCTTCTTTAACTTCATTCTCCTTAACTCTTATCTTTCTCCTATTGTTCATCACCACCCACCCACTCCCCCCTATCTGCCACCCTTGTCCTCGTGTGTTAACGTGCCATGCAAACTCACACAGTCTCCCATAGTTCAGTAGTTAATAGACTGCACTATTTGGGGGTAGACCGCAAAGTCACAAACTTCAAAGTGCAATATGTTCTTTTATACCCATGTGGGCTGATGATTAAACATGAAGTGTTCACATTTTCTTGACATGTAATTTTATCCTACTGTGTATGACATTATGAACCTCCCCCCCCTCGACATCACCTTTACCTCATAAAGGTACTTCAGTCAGGTTAGGATTATAACATGACTCATATTGAACTGTCAGATCAATGCATGATGTTTAATATTGATCCCATTCTTTACACTTGACAAGTTTAAGTGGGCGTCATGAATATGATGAATGTCCCTCCATCACAGGCAAGCAGGCACTGTACATGGGTGTGTGTGTGTTTGTGTACATGTATGAGTGTCTGTGCGTGCAACTTAGCGTGTATGGAAATGTATCGTGGGTGGATTATGTACCTGCTGTGTGTTATTACCAGACTCGCCCTAGGTAACCCTATGCAGTCATAAAGAACACACCATCAACAGGTTTCTCATGGTCCTAGAAAACCTGGAAAAGTCTTGAAAATTTGGAAATTATTTTGAGGCCTGGAAAATTTTTGAAATTCAGGGAAAGTATTTGAAGTCCTTGAAAAGTCATGGAATAATGCCCCCTGTGACATGTTTTTTTTTTCTCAATTGTTGTGTAAAAATTATCACTTTTAATATCAAAATTCATAATTCTCTCCACCTAATTTTGCTTTTAGTTTTTGCTATTGTAGTTGAAAAGTTTCTCCAAGATTTCAGGAGGAAGGTTATAATTTTTTTCCTTTTTCTGTCTTGTCTTGTGGAGGTAGTAGAAAAGTCAGGAAATTGATTGCCTGGAAAGTGCAGGGACCCTGCATTCAACATAAAGAGAGTGAACACACGGAACACCAGTACATACACCGTAAATGCTTGCAATGTCCAGTCGGATCATAATTTCAAGTTTGGTTCATAAAGTTGCTCAAAAGTCGCTAAAAGTAATTGTAACTCAGTTCTACAAATAGCGTGTTCAATCACCAGTTCATACAAATTATATCTACTACATTTATTGAACCCCAAATTAGGTTAGAAATGGGTCTCCACTTCGTAAATGAGGTTTGTTTTATTTACGTAGCATTTTCATGCAGTCTTACTTTCAAATAGTTGATCTTACAGTGCTATTTAGCAGTGTATTTCATTACAGTATTTTTCTTTGTAAATTCTATTTTTTGTCCATCCCATTTACCCCCATGCAATCCTGCATCATGACCGTGGCTGTACCCAATCAGCAAAATCCAAAAGAAAAGCAAAGCTCATGCGACTGTACTTGACGCTGCTGTTGGGTTGCTGCTATTACAGTTTGTTCATACTTGCCCTAGAGTAACCTTACTTTCTTGACCAAACCCAAAAGCTGCCATTCCTGTAACATTAGTTGTATATTGTTTACACACACAAGCTTTTCTTCATCTCTGTAGAGTATTAATGCTGCTTTTCAAGCCATTTTTACGCAAAATTGTAAAAATTCATAGAAGAGCAGAACAAACTATGTGCTTTCTTTTCGTTTTCCCCTTATCTTTTATTTCTGTATCAGCATACAGAATATTTGTCACTAAGTGTTTCCTTTTTTCCCCTGTTTTTCCTGTCCTGTTTCTCCTGCTTGTTTCAGGTTCTCATGCTTGTTTCTGTTCCTTGTTTAATTTTAAATATTTGCAACACACAAAGACATGCAATAGACAATAGGTAAGTCCACAACAAAAGCATATTTGTAGTTTGTTGGTTGCAGTATTTCTTCCATAGATGTACATCTCCCCCCCCCCCCACCTTTCTAACTTCATCTTTTTGTCTTTAAATAGGGTGGTATGAATGTGTTAAAGGAATTTAGCACTTCAGCCTTTTAAAATAATTTTAGCCAGTCAACAAGTGGAAAGAAATATCGCCAGAGGGTAGTGTGCCAGGTCAGTCAGCCTGAAAAGAAAAAAATAGCTCAAACTGTTTAGAATTTCATTGTCAAAATAAAGTTGATTAGGAAGCAAATATGGACAGGGGTTGGTCTTTATTTTGTGGAAATCTCTTTCCTTTACCCAAAAATGCTCTGCAAGAATTTCACTCATTTGATACTTCTTTCATTACCAATTGTTTTTTTTTTCCCTTATGTTGAGGTGTTTTTTTTTCTTTTATGTGGAGGTCGTTGACGGATTAAGCTGTGGACAGGAGTCACGGAAGTATTTGAAAGGGAAGTAAAAACAAGTTCAATATTTAGGCCTTCCACCTCAGCAGGTAGTCTTACATATGAAAATAAGCCAACAGACATCATAATTGAAAAAAAGCTGATCAAATAATGCAAATATTAAAAATTAAAGGTGATGTTAAAATGTCTTCACAATGAGTTATTATAGAGAAGATTTCCCTCATTTTGTTGCTGACTTTAGTCCATAGCTCTGTGTTGTCAAAAGTCATGGTTTGATGTGTAAAATTGATATCAAGACCCACAGATACGAAAGCTTGGCACAAACTTTGCACCAACAATCTCTTCCCTCTCAGAGAAATGAATCAGTTTATGTCTCCCCACCCATCGACAGCTCATGCTAACCTTGGAAATATCTCATGCTCACATCTCGAGATGTTTTCTCATTTTCAAATTTTCTTGTGATTATCCACGAAAATGTGATTGACGGTAATGTCCTTCGCAACTGATAGTTACATACGTTTGTTATCATCGATAAGAACGAGGCGTCTGGCAACATCATCAAATTTCACACCAAAACCACTGATGGAAACAGAAGTCGTATATCCCAATCACCAATTACCCAATCATCAGAGCGATGGGCTATGACATTGCTTTGTCAGCTCACATAAATATAATTGCATCTCTCCGTGACTTTTCATCTCCTGTTTACACTCATGTGAGGCAAATTATTTCAAGTTGATTTTGTTCATGTGGACAAGTTGTTGATGGTAACATACTCAGGGCATTGGCATTGTGATTTTATGTTTTAGCATGTGAAGTATGTTTGATTTGAAATGAGGAAGTCTGTCCCATTAATTTGTCGACTCACAATGAAAATGTTAAATGTTAACTCAATGTTGTAGTTTTTGTGATGTCATGCAATCTGTCTGGAGCTTTAATATTACTAGGATATAACTACTTCGTATAAGAGCTGGTATTGTTTCACTCAAGTGACCTTTCTGTACTAACGTGCCAATTGCCTGTCATTCTTATGTAGATGCCCAGGCAGACACACTCACAGACACATGCAGACACATTCACTCACAGACACATGCAGACACATTCACTCACAGACACATACATCCACTAGAGAAATTGTGACAGAGAAATCATCAAGTCAATACCAGTGCCAAATACTTGGCCTCGATGATGTTTAAGGACTTTTTGACATTGTCCCTGTCATCCTGTGGCACGATTAATATCTTCTTGAAGAATTATTATCTATTTTATCAAGAATCCTGCCAAATTGGCTATAAAACAACATTTATGCTCTGTGATGTGTAGGTTCTGAGAGTCCAAACTTGCTCAAGAAATCACAAATTATTTCTGTGTGTCGGAACCGAGAAGGCTGTTTGATCCGTTGTGACGTTAATGGGGGGGGGAGAGGGGCCCTCACGTTTGAGCAAATTTTCTGAAAGCTTGCGATAAAACTGAAGTGAAAATGTTTTCTCCAAGAAAATTCCACTCCCTCCCCACAAAAAAGGGGGGAACAGGGATAGATTTGGTGGCAATGTTGCGGGGGATGTCAATTGTACTTTGTTAATTAGAATATGTTATGAGGAGGTGTACCTTGTGTAATAGGCACTCAAGTATATGCAGGTGGCACGTGCTGCCCACTCTTAAGGAACTTCTCCAAAAAACGATCATGAAAATCCGGAAGTGTGGAGATGCAGGGAAACTTATCAGGTTTAATCAAAAATAAATAAAAGACGGCGAAGGAAATGAACGAGATGTGACTTCAAATATGGCACTTGCTTTTGGAGTGGGGGGATGGACATTCCAATCATTCAGGAAGTTAGCTTCAAGATCTAGAAAAACCTCTTAGAAAGCATTTTTGCAACCAACCACAGTCCTTTCACTGCACCAGTGTAACAAAGGTCAAACCAGGGAGTTGCTATTCGGATAGCAACTCCCTGGTCAAACAAACCCTGAAGGTTGCTCCCCCTTTCTAAGTTAACTTCCATTTCCAAGTTATCTCAGCACAGGAGGATTCAGAGTTTCATCTCAACTATACTGATACCTTCCGTGGATCCGCAATTGAACTATCCCTCTGTGCATCATCTGCCTGGTCTTCTGTTTTTTTTTTTTTTTACTTTTGGGGTCCAAGTCTATCCCCTTTCTGAATCATTCTTTTCATGTATTAGTACCAACTGAACCCACCCCCCCCCCTCATTCTCTCTTTGTATGTTTTCTTTGCTTCATTGTATCAGGTGCTTTATTAGTCACTGTGTTATTGTAACATTTCCCTGTATCTCTCCCTGTTGTTGTCTTTACTAAGAGAGCTCATAGGCTCACACATTGGCGGTGTGTGTATTTAACCTCCAGGAGTCCCATTACCAACAAATGCGTAAACCAAATCCTCTCAGAAAAGGAAATCCTTTTTTTTTCTTCTCCACAATTGCCTGGGAACAAACAACATTTGTTAAGACTTCAGCAGAGCGCTGCACTTGCAAACTTGAGGCGTAGCTCAGATGAGGGTCTTTGATACGGATGACAAATCCGGCATCCTCAAGTTCAAAATTGAAATTTTGACATCGGTATGTCGTCGTCAATGCTGGATCCTTGCACTTTTTGTGTCTGTGTAAAACTTTAATTTGGTAATAGCCTCAGTTTAATAACACTGCTACAGTCTTATGATGAATAGTATCCCTTACTTTTCCTGAAGATTGTACGAAGGATGTGAAAACTTAAACAATGTGGCTTTCAGTTGCTATTTGCTTTTTCATGTTACCCATGCAGTTGTCACTTTGACTTACATCTTTTTTTATCTATTTTTTTTTTAATTAAATTAAACCAGATTTTTTGTTGGCTTCTATTTTTTTTTTCAAGAGTCATCTGTTACCTTTTTGGCACAGTGGTCTATCAATCAGTTTATCAGTAATTACAAATCCCCCTCCCTATTGATTCCTACTGGAGTTACAACCATCCCTGACCCTCGATACTGAGAGGGCATCTGCATCGGCCCTTAATTTTTAGCAGTTCTTCAGTTTCCACTCTCTCTTCCCCTCTTGCCCCCCCCCCTCCTGCCCATGAAAAGAACTTCTCAGTCATGAAGACTGTTCCCTTCATGATACTGATGATTACAGAGAGTCCAAAGTGTCAATTAACTATCACAGCAATTGAAGAAGTGAGTGTGTCACAGAATATCACTTTGAACAGTTTTATTTGTACTGACCATGGATACGATTTTCAATGATGATATATTCATTTTGTCCTTTTTTTTTCCTTACTTTTCTTGTTGTGTTATTCTGTAATGTACATCACTTATGGATTTTGTATTTTCTCATGTAATTTGTTATACACAGAACACACTGGTACCATTGGGAAATTCACTCTCCCTAATCTCTTAGTGTTGAGGGTATAACAAGGCTAATACGCGATTCCACATCCATTCCGGATCGATTAAATTGTTTGAAGAGGCTGTAAGTGATTGTTCTGCTTCAGAGTTTTATCGTGGAGGTTTTTAATTCCACACCGAATTGTGTTGTCCATACTTTTGACGTTTTCTTCAATGTTTGTATTTTTCTCATTTGGCAAAGCACTTCGCGTGATCGCTATTTCAGGGGTTTAATGAGTACTTTGAGTTGATGTGACTAATTCTTAATTTGAGTCCCTTCAATCTTTGTAGGAGCTCTGAAAATTTGCATGCAATATGTTATTGGGCCATTGTTTGTATTTGGCGGAATTGGTTTGTAAATTAGACGAGTTGCACCACTCAGGACTATTGAAAGTATTCATCTGAGCAGTTTCTACAAACACTCGCTGCTCCTTTCAAATTGCTTTAGGTTTTTTTCTTTTTTGGGGGTTGTGGAGAGAGGTAGTTTAGAAAAATGAACAGCGTTTTTGCATTTTTATTGGAAAAATGAACATCTTTTGGCAGTGGTCAATACCTCTGATCTTGCGGCATTCAAGTAAAACCAAATACAAACTGAAATTGTCGGCAACTACTTCACGGCAGTGGATGTTCGAAGGGTGTTCGATGCATACCGGCATTTCTGCCGCAAGTTCTGCATGGGCAATGAAAGAGACTTTTGGTACACCACTTCCTCATGCATACAATACATGGGTGTTTTGAAATGGCCAGTGTACAAGGTACAGTGACAGTGAAATGGAACGGTCATTGCAAAATTAACCCATGTAATACTATCCAGACGAGGACTTTGAATTCACGACCGGAACTCTTGCTCGGACACTTTTGGTCCATGGTTTTGTCAAGAACACTTTGAAGTGATGTCATCATTGATAATTGGTGGATTGATTTAATTGGTTGATTTAATTGGTTGATTGATTAATTGGTGAATTGATTGAGTGCATGATTGATTGATAGGCTAATTGGAGAATTGATTGACTTTGATTGGATGATTGATTCGATTGATTGGTAGATTGATTGATTGGTTCAGTGGAATTGGTTGAATTCACTGATTAGTGGATTAATTGAATTGATTGATTGATTAGATTGACTGGTGGATCAATTGAAAGATTAATGGCTTCTTCAAATTTGGAAATGTTGACAAGCAACTAAGTAGCTTCAGTGCCTCAGAAGAACTGTGACAGTTTGTGGATGCTATCCTTGGGGAAAGCGGTGTAAGAAATTGAAAGCAAAATCATGGCCAAAAGACATTCAGAATCCAGATAATCACAGTATGGCCCCAGCTTTTGAAATCTGACCAGTGTAGTTATGGGTGTGGGGGGGGGGGAAGGGCTAGAGGGGTGGGAGGTTGGGAGGGGATAATCTCAGAAATTGTATTCTCAAAAAGGCATGCCATGTTACCGAAGTCTGATGGAGAAAATTATGAAGGTGTTTTTGATGCTATCCAAGATGACTTGAAATCTGAACTACCATGTTGTCCATGAGACAGCAGCAAGTGGAAAAATATCTAATTCTTGAGCACAGATTGAAAGTGTGGTCATGGGAAAGGGTGACCGAGGAAGCTAACTTAACATGTGATGTATTAAGAATTGTGAAGAAACCAACCTCTGAAGCAGAACAAACTGACCACATTGCTCTTTGATGGTGTTGCATTTAATTTTAATATGGAGCTGTTAGAATACCTGGGATATCCCAAATTTACCCAAATTCCAAAAATGGAACAGGAAGTGTAGACTTTTTAAGAGTATGGGGTGCCAGGAGAGGTTTGTGGTATGTTGAAGAATGACAAATATCAGCCAAACCAAAATGTTTTAATCCCAACCAAGGAGTGAGGTTATCGTATGTGTGGTAAGTTACGAAAAACATCACTGTTCTTCCATCTTGAGGATAGGGAGTGATATACAGCACTTAGAATGATTTCAAAGGTTACCTTAGAATGACACAATGTATTACTTTAGAATGACACCATTGATTACCTTACAATGAAATTGTCATGACCTTACACTGACATCATGGATTACCTTACAGTGGCTCAGCAGATGCCTTAAAATGACAGTGTGGATTGTCTTAAAGTGACACCATGGTTTTCCTTATAATAGCATCATGAAGAACCTTGCATATGACACCCTTCATTTCCGGTGACTCACAGTGACACATTGGATAACCTTACAATGACACCATGGCTTACCTTAAGATGACACCATAGATTACTTAGTGACACCATGGATTTCGTTACAGTAACACCATGGATTTTCCTTACAGTAGCACCATGGATAATGTTGCAATGACACCCTTGTTTCCCTTGCAGTGGCTCAATGGATTACCTTAGTGATACCATGGGTTACCTGAAAATGACACCATAGATTACTTTAAGTGGCACTGCGGATCTTCGTATAGTGACACCGTGAATTTCCTTACACTTACAAAATGGATTACCTATATTGACACCACGAAGATGGTTCCATTGGTGCCACACCAGATTTCACAATTCCATAAAGCAGACAATAACTTAGACTATTATCCTTTCTCATGTACAGTATTTTCATACTGTAAAATGTGCAGGATAGCATACTGTGTATTGCCTGTCAATGTGGTTCAAACGTCGAAACCCTTCCGCTTAAAACAAAGGGCATTGGTTCATGGATGCATGAACATATTTCATGAAAATGTGACTCACGTAGTAACACAGCTTTGAAAACATTTGTATTTCTAATCACCTATTTTTTTTTTTTAATTACTGGCGAGCACTGTTTTTACAGACTAACAGAGTGATGTTATCTTCTCATTTTGCTAACCCAAGCGTGCGGATCCATCCATCCATTCGTGTCTATGCATAGTTTCACTTGTTATTTCACTTTGCTTCCACATTTTATACAGGGGACACATTTGCTTTGTTTTTATGCTCAATTTGTCATATTCTACCTTGTCTGCCATTCAGTTAAGTATTTCTCACCTTGCCTTGCCATTACGAAATACAACCTAACAATTGTGATGCAATTTATGAATCATCATCACATTGTCTCAGAGATAATCCAGTTGAAGATTCTCTATTCATCATGATTCAGGACATTGCGATGGAGTCGATAAGTCAATAAAACAACATCGAAAACAAACTGCAGTCTTGTGTTTCTCATATTTATTCTGAGTTTGTAGCTTCCATTGGTACAGTTAAAGTTACCTTTACAATATTGATCTTTTAAATGTTGAATGATGCATAAAGTAGCTAATTTTTTATACATATTCTTGCCAATATTAGTCCTATTTCCAGGACTGGTTATTAATTTCTTTAATCCAGGCCAGGCTGACCAGACCTTCCAAGACAGTTACCAAAAATACTGATTCAGAAAGAAATTATTTACAATAAATGATCTTGCTGTCACTCTAAACCAGAGATGATCTTATGAAATCCAACCTGTTTCTCTTTGCAATAGAGAATGTTCAGAAGACAATCTGACAATCTAGATTAAAACCTAGTCCTGATACAACATCAACCACTGAATTTATGGGAGTAGTTTCAGACAGACCCATTTCTGGATGCATGTTTGTTTAGACAATCAGTGTAGTAAAGTTTCATCTCAACCGAATCTGTTTACTCAAGGACAACAATTTCTGAATACAGAGAAGAAAAGACTTTTAATATCTTGTTTACTGTACCAAACATAAAAAACTAAGTTAATAACCAAAGTAAAACATTAAAAAAAGTGCAATTATAAATCACTCGTGGTTCGGAGAATGTTCAACGTAGGCACAAATGGAAACAAATATCGATTTGGCATCTTCTTGTTTTTCATTCCTGGAGAATTTAAAGCAGACAAATGAAAAGGCCATTACCTTTAAAACGTAAACGTGCTGCACATGAACACAAAAACAAATGAACAGAGAACATAAACATGGACAGTTAAGCGAATCATTTCAATGCATACAGATAATTCTGGACTGAAAGTGAAATGCTTACACCCATTTTAAAACTATCATCATCATGTTTTGAAACAAAAAGATGTTATCGATAAGTTGTGTTGAAAATAATGTAAATTTTATCATCGTTTTCTCCCTTCGTGGTAAGGGGGGGGAGGTTGTATCAGCTCATATCAGACTGTTTCATCACACGTGCACTTGTCATACCACCCCCCCCCCCCATCCCTATAACAACCAACCCAACCATCACCCAAACCAACACATAACATGTTGGACTTAGGAGGTATGCACAGAATGAGCACTTATGAACAACCGCTTAAACGTTTGATATATACTACGTGTAAACCAACTTCACACTGACTTAAATAGACACCTGCTGATATTATTCAGTAGAGGCTATTCGGTCTATTCATTTTCCTTCTGATGTCTATTCACCTGAGTTTAAGGTTGGCTTACATAAAGTGTATCTCCCAAACTTTAACCTTGGATTGAACTTTACCATACCATGGATTGAAGTTTATCATAAATTTGTGTATGATGAACACTACTGCAGAATTCTGACCACACAGGCCTATGTTACAAATGTAGAAATACTACATACAGCATAGCCAAAGTAGCAAGTATACACCTATGTTCCTAATGCAGACACAAGATTGGATCGTTACAGCAACCGTGGCCTTCTGCTTGAGGTTTGAAACAAAATAACTGCTCCATACAGATCCAAAGCAGATGACAGCCCTAATGTGAAATGAAATCTTTGATGTCCATTTCATTGCCAAATTACAAAAGTAAATGAAGTTTTCACAGATTGATAACAAAGCTTGTTTCTTTTTGACACATCCATTAGAGGCAAATCGAGGAAAAATTCTGAAAGAGTCTCATTGATTAGATCTTCCTTCGGTCCTCGAGTCTGAATGTGACCTCTTCTTGAACCACTCGCTGGTAGCAAAACGTGAACGTGAACAAAATGATTTGTCGGTTGAAATCGAGATATTGCATTCATCATCTTTGTGAAATACCCTGTACATAAATACAGATCTGTGTGTATCGATCTGCATCACTTCAAAGGCACTGGAATTTCTGTTACCAAACACAAAACCCAAAAGCATGCACAAGGCTGCATTAAAAAGGAAGATGAAACTTGAATGAAACAAAAGATGAAGTTGCCTCTTGGAATATTTTGCTGCTGAAGAAATGAGATATACTGCCACAGAGACGGTACAAAAGCATTTTGTAAAGCTGCGCCAAAAATGGTGTCTACCGCTTTTCAATTAAACTCAGGTAGTCCCAAAAAATCAACTTTTGGTGACTCAGAAGTTTGTTTAAAATCAATTACAGTCCCTACCCATTATCACTGCACATTTTATCTTTGGTTTATTCACAGTGTGATTTATGTGCTAATTACATCTGCCATGACTAGACCCAGAACAATAATCTCAATTAAAATATGAGATCCTTTACACTTTCTATTTTTATCTCACAGACACCTACATCATCCATTTTCCGTGTAAAATCTGAGAGCCTCGTGTCACAGTTTTAACGAGCACTTCTCGAAATTCGAGTATGATTGTAACAGCTCGGCCTTGCGAGTGTCTCTTCTTTCATACCTGAATTAAGCAGTTAAATCGATGCTCAAAAGTAACCCCAAGTCAGCCTCTACTTCAAAAATCTTTCCTTCCCACCTTCGTCGAATCCGCACCAAATCAATGCCACAGGCAAACCCTCTCCGTGCCTCCGTTTTAAATCTCTTACCTATCAACGTGAGTCACATTACGTCGTCGATCCGAGCAGCTTGGCGCTCGTGACATTTCCTTTGCACTCCACGAGCAGGCATCGCTTCCTAAAATCGTTAGACTGACTGATGCAGCCACGCATTGTAAAAGAGGAATTACGGAATGTGTACCTCCGAGCTTGAAGGAGTAAGTTTTAAGTTCCTGGCCTGCCATCCTCAGAGACCAATCCTAACATCTGCAGATTATTAATGGAGTTGTTCTCCAGGCCTTGGGATAATCGTGAATCATTTTACTCAGAAGCCGTCAACGACCTTTTTTTTTCTTATTCTTTTGCCTAGATTGCACGCAGATTGTGGAATAAATCTAAAGAAACTGAAAAATTCTACTAAAGAGTACCAAAAACATGAATCATCTCTTTTCTTGTATGAGGAGGACACTTTACAGCAGGCTTCCTTTCCATGAAGAGACACATCTTGAAATTTTAAAAAATCACTTATAGCCATCCTAGGGAGGGCTTTATCAGGGTTCGTCCCCAGATGCAGCACCGCGGACATTATTTGGGGGGGCTAATTTAGGTTTTACCATTGAAGTGGAGCGCCACCATCAATTTGTGCATGGTGTACCAGGAATGTTTTTGCCACAAAGCCTCCCAGATCGCAGGAAATGGCACTTCTCGAACCTTGTTAAAGGCATCCAGACGTTCTTGATTTTAAGATCTCATGTTTGAAAAGTTTAATCTTCCAAAGAAAACAAAGGTGAATGAAAGTTTAAATGGATAATATGCCCAATGTTTTCTTTTTGGGTGGAGGCCAGTCAAAATTTGGGGCTAAAGTCTAGCTACCCCTCCGTAAAACCCCTAAATGTCTCACTAATACCACTTTAACGTTTTTCTGGGTTTCAGAAAACGGCCCAGCTGCAAAGTGGTTTAAAGGCTGGTTCTATTTTGCTGTCTTATATTTATTGCAAACTGTACCTTCTTTGTTTTTGCAAATTATCTCAGTTTTGGAGAAAATATTTGAAAGAGGTTTTTTTCTCAACATCTTTCCAGTAATGTCATGCACATCATCCCAAACCAAACAGCGGGCCACAAGCGGCACCCACTCTGCCATTTGAGGAAGCCTGCTGTAAAGGCTACACCTGTTCTTTACTTTTGCTGCTTGCACCGATGCAAATGCAGACATCTTTTGATCGAGGATGCTCAGTTAGACCTAAAATGATAGCCATTGTCTCTTCCATTCTATCTTTGATTTAGTTATAGACAATTGATGACTCAAGAGAACATGTAAAGACAATAAAATGTCTGACTTTTTTTTCGTGCCATCAATGAGATTTCACACAATTGGTATTAGACATTTTCACTTCTGTGTCATTACACGAAAAGCAGAAACCCCCCCCCCCCCCAATTAAATGAGCCGATTTTGACCAACTTGAACTAAAATGAGCAAAAGCCAAGAAACAGCTAAGAAAAAGGGTACAACAACTATTAAAAATAATGCCAATATCTTTAAAATCCATAGAATGGTTAAGATAGTTTAGCACAGAAGGCACAGCCTAAATGAAAGCAGCACAATGTTCACTTTACACTTAAAATTTTTTCATAAAAAATATTTTTCACACTACCACTTGAGAGGTTTCATGGGAACATACAAAAAGAAACTCCATTTTGGCAACTTCAGATTAAGTCACTATTACGATAACTCACTTTTTGCATTTAGATAACCAAGCAACAGAATTTAAAATAGTAGAAAAATAAGGTTTAAGTTATCCTTCAAATAGTGGAAATGTTTTATACATTTAACTAACCTCCACTTCATACACACACATACACACACTCACACACATGATAACCTTTGACCTTCTGTGTTGTGACATTTCCTTTGTTGCAACCCTGCTGAAATCTTAAAAGAAAAGGAGGTAACTTAAAAACAGACCTTGAGAAAACTGTACATATGCCAGTGGACACTTTGCTGCAATCAGTGGAACCATGTGTTACTACTAATAGCATTTATTTACGTAAAAGACACATCTAGGGCACCATTATATGTGTTGGATACAGCTCAATGACTTCTACTGCATACACAGGTGCACAATGCAGAGAGTGCATTTTACTTCTCTTGGAAATTGTCTTTTGCAGCTCATGCGCACTGAAAATATCAAGGGTTTTCGATGCCTGCCTGCTTGGCTGGCTGTTCGACCATCATTCCCTTCTGTGAAAAACCAAAAGGCTTGCATTTATTCTTACTAAGGGAGCCCTCCTCTTCCAGGTCACCTGTTTCTTTGGGAAAATAAAGTCTTGAGCTCCCATTTATCGAAGCATGACTCAAACCGGTAGAGAAAAGAAGGAATGGTTAGGTGTCAAGAACAACTGAGTAGTCTTGAACATGCCATAGAAGGAGGTCATTGTTGTGCACTGTGCATAAATACTTGGTGAGTAAATATACAATGTACATACATACCAGAAAGAATGGTAGGCAAATGCAGACAAATGAGGTATGACACCTACTGCAATACTCATGGAAATGGTGTCAGGTGTTCCAGCACATTCTCCTTTTCGTAATTCCATGACTTTTCCAAGACCCTATACCGCAACTTCTGAAGACTACGGGATACACAATGGAACGCCACATCTTTCCGGATTTCCTAATACCAGTTGTGACCCCTGGGTTTGCAATTATTTGGCACCTGGTTTACCGACATGCGCTCGAACAGCCACTTCACACACAGACATGAATGTGCGAACACATCTAAAAACAAACATCAAATCCTCATGTTTTTGTTTTTATAATGTGATTTCTTGAGACATGTAGATCATACCTGATATCATGTCACGAGGTTAGAGTCAGAGACATGAGGAAAATTTAGGGTTACATGTCTTGAGAGGTATTATCATGCATATTACACATAGGGTGTGGATACAGCTGCATGCACCTGCATATGTCAGAATGGAGGATAAATTTATACTACAGTGAGGTCACGGACATGCACAGGTTTGTGCCATGCAAACATCACTTAGGCCCTCATGGCACATCAAGTAGAGAGATATGCAGATCAACATGGCTCGGCATGAATTCAGTATGCCTAACCACACAACATAAAGGAGTGAAGGTCTATACCTGTATGCGCTATTGTTCTGTGGGGTTTCAACAGCACAACATTTGAACACATTAAAGCAGCATTTCCAGATTGACCAGCAGCGATACTTTGCAGCATTGTTGAGCAGACTGTGTGTACCATTCCCACTGTCTGAACAGTTAGGCAGACTGCAAAAAGTAACAAACTGATTCCATTCTTAAGAGTCACACACCACATTCTCTCTCCCACATTCTCTCTCTCCCCCCTTCTCTCCCACTCGGTCCCCACCCTTATGTCCCCCCCACCCTACATTGATATCCAAGTGATCACTACTTGAAGTATGAAGTAGGATGAGTACGTCCACGACATAAAATCTTTAAATACAAATGGTTTAACATGATCTGTGTAAGGTCGCAAAGTTTAAAGACATGCTATCATTTTCCAGAGGAAACCTTTAAAGGAGCTACTTCCCAAAAAGGTACTCATCCTCCTCAATGACTTCTGTTGTTGGCCAAGACTAACTCAGTCATTTAGATGGCATATTGTGAAAATGAGAGGAGCTCAAATGAAGAAAAGAAAGAAAGCCAGAGGCGGCCATATTTGGATGTCCATCATATTTTGGAAGAGGGAGGGTTAGTATTGCACAACACACCGAATTGTGGTTGTTCCAGTAGACAATACCAAAAGATACCAATTCATCACACAAACCACAAATGCAGCTACAGAACAGACAACGAGACAGAAAGAGAAAGACAAATACTTCAAAACACTTACAAAAGACAACGGCAGAAACCAAACTCACAGAAAAACAAAACTCACACGATACAAACCATTGCTGACAAGTTCTGTCACCATTGAGCACATCTGAACAAGATACAAGAAGAAATATACCAAACAAATAAAAGAAGATAGATAAATAACAGCAGTGCGCATGCAAAAGTTTGAGGAGGAAGAAAGAAAAGAAGAGGGACAAAAGTCTACTGGATATTAGATGACCATTTCATACAAGAAATTCTGGCATTCCTGACCAAACAGAAAACACTACTACCAAACTGAACATGTAACTAAATGCAACAAGTCTTTTCACATGGACTTACAAGGACTGTATGTCATTAAACTGCTGCGAAAGACTCCCTCGTTACTATCCAATTAAAAGATAATTGAGGAGGTCATTAGACCCACATTAGGTTCACAACTGGTTGATAAGGAGTAATCAATAAATACCCATAGGCCACGGTATCAACTGAATCTTTTGTGAATAAACTGATGATGCATTCCATCTCAGATTTCAATCTAGAAGCTGAAACATTTTCATGAAAGGTTTAACCATTCCCTTGGGAAGTCTTTTTTCATACCTCTAGACAAACTTTACGATTACTCATTACAGCTTCCGAGGAAACGTCAATGGATTCGTCACAACGGATTAAATCTACAACTATACCAGGTCTATGGACATGCTGAAAGACAGAAAAAATGTTACAGGGGCAGTGGTGAGTGATTAACTACATTCATGGTTTAATGAAACAAAGGGCACATTGCATTTTAAAATACATGTTGTGTTGGCTCTTCTCAAGTATTTTGCCCGGAATCATTACAGCTTGTTTAGTCTTGACTGCAGTCATGTACCACTTCAAATAATCAGATCGAGGAAGATGCTGAAAAGTGTTGTGGCTGACATTTGCAGGGACAATAGCCTGAATTAGCCTAAAAAAAAAAAATGGCAATCACGACCTGAATTATTGCTTAGTCGGTTGAAGACACCATTTACGATTGTACTGGATACTTATGTGCTCGCTCAGTTTTTCAGTTTTCATTATCTGAGCATATGCATGTTTCTGGCCTATCTGGACGGAGACTTAACCGAAAAGTTGTGTGGAGTCTTTCTCACGAACTGCCTAACCTACATTAAAATGACAAAAAAGATGGCAACCCTCCAGGGACTTATCATCTGGACTTCCTTCTTCCTGCGAGAAAAAAAAAAAAAGTTCTGAGATCACGACCTATAAATAAGTTCTGCTGACGGACTGAAGGAAGTCGGTTTCATGCATGCAGGATGCTTGCGACGAGAGAAAGCTTGGCTGATACTGATGAGGTTCTACTTGTATGTATCTGCATCTTTCCTCTCACGTACAGGGTTCATTATTTTCATGAATTGCAGTACATCTTGGAAATGTTACAGATGGCGATTTTCCCTTTTGTAAACAAATTAACACAGCTGAATTTGGTTAACTGAGATTCTCGCATTCAAACTGTCCTGTTTCAAACCCTACCAGGATCCATCTACTGTACATGTGCCCCCCTCCATGTACTCCCCTCTTCCCCCCCCCCCCCCCTGCCTGTTGCATCCTCATCTAAGCCCAATATCATGAACTCAATCAAAGATTGATCAGAGGTTTGTAGTTCAGTCTGAAGTGAAGAATGTGAAGAATAAACTACAGATGTGCCCAACGACTAAAATGTCATTGGCTCCTTTAAAATGCCTAATGATGAGGCATTTCAGAGGGACCCTAACCTAAAAATGACAACCAATTAAGTACACACAGAAGGTGCCTGCTGGGTGCATGAAACGTTGGACTGAAGAAAGATATTAAAACAAAAAAAAATAAAAATATTAAGCTGACAGCTCAAAATTGAATGCTAGCTTCTACAATGGTCTTCAAAACAACACTGGAACAAAAAACAGCTAACAGAGACGGGAAAATATTGCCGTTGTTTCATCGTTTGATGAGAAACTAAAATACAGAAATTACAAACAACTTATCAACTTAAGAACAAACACTTCATTTTTCAGCATAAATATTTGGGTGAATGTTAGTTAACATCTTTCAGCATATGAGCTTATATGTACAAGTATAGGAGAAAAAAATAATAAAGAGAAGCGTGCCTCTAATGTCAAGTTTCAAAACAAAAACAAAAATAGCTTCGCTCTTATCCTGTACAACAAATGGAAATAAAGTTTATAGTATGTTCTAAATATTATTTTTTTTTCTTTGACAAGCAGAATAAGTAACAGTATGTAATGTTTTGTCAAATGTCAGTGAGCCCCAAGCAAGTAAAGGTGCCAGATCGGCTGTGCACACCTGAAGGGCACACCTGACAGTGACTTTTGTTGTATCCGTCCAAAACCCAATCCCCACCTCAGTCAAATAAACCTCAGCGATACCAGATGCCATCAACCACCCGACACTGATGTACACTCAGCGATGTCCGCTGCTTCAACTCAAAGAACAGCACTTACATTTTGCTAGCTGGGTACTACAGGGCGAGGAGTCTCTGCAGTGCCGCTGTTTTTGTGTAAAATAAATGAACCCATTACACATCAAAAAGAAAGCACCTCACAAAACTGGCTAATGAAATGTATCAATAATTAGAGACAATCCTGACTCATCCATCCATCCTTGTCGCTCTGTGCTTCACAGATGACTAGACGTTTGTCACAACTTTTACACTGTGGGTGTTTTCGTGTTCAAGGACCACATACTCTCAGAAAACAGTGGCATCCATATCCGTTCACGAGGTTTTGTCCCCCCGTCGTCATCTCCTCTGCCAGGTGGCGTGGAAACTCTGCGAAGTGGCCGTATCATACCTCTGTCATCCCTGCTATTTTGACCTCGGTGCTGGATATATTTGTCTGTTGGGGGACGGTATCTTCTTCTCCGTGGTGTTCCTTCGGTGGTTCCTGGGCGCTGACCTGAAGGTTGGGCTCCGAGGGTATGTGCTGCAAGGAGGCGATACGCTGCATCTCTGGAGACAGGTGGTTCTGAATACTCTGCAAGTAGCTCTGTGGGATTGGACGAAGTAAAAGATCGAAAAAGGGATTATTATAAAGCAAAGATGTATTAACATTGATGTAAATGCTGTTGGGGAATGAAAAAGAGGGGTGAAGATACAACCCAAGGTTGGAGGAAGTATGAGTCATAGCACCCACCAAGCTTGACTGACAAATGCTGTCACTCATGATTTTAACAGGAAATCATCACAAAAGACACACTGACACAATTTGGATGCTACTTAAAGGTCATAACATTTGTTGAGTCCAAAACCATCTTCAGCAATATAGTAGACAGCGCATCACATGAGACTGGTTACGATCAACTCATGTCAAATATTTGCTCGTTGCCTGGGGTCAAAATGGTGACTGGCATAAAAGAATGACCCTGCACTTGATAATCAAGTTATGCCAACTTTGACGAACACTCACTTAAATGTTTATGAAAAGAGGAAAGAGATTCACACTTTCAAAACAATGACACCAGTAGAATCTTCAATGACCTCTGACCTCCAATCAAAGGGGAGCGTCACAGACCAAGCACCAGCCACCCCAAACTTAATGTTATCTATGATCCTGATTAACGTCCAAAAAGCATGACACACAACAACTATGCATTACTGTCTTCATAACTTACAGAACCAGTTTTAGCTATCCCCCCTTCAATTTTGTTAACTGTGTACTCTAATAACCTGATTTACTGACACAATTTCTTTTTTCCTAAAATTGCCATTGCACTTTTCATGGGGTCATGGACAAGTCTCAAAAGCACTCTGCTGTGACTTTTAAGAAAAATGCTGGTTCGAGTGACTATACGTAAATAATGATATGAGTCTGAATTCTGGGGGCCAGAGGCTGTTGCTGGTTTCTGATGTTGGAGGCATCACAATGTACAAAACAGTCCGGTTAGCCTGTAATTGACTTTACACCGTGCATGTTTATATCCTACTGGTACCATTACTTAAGCAGATGGCTTGTTAATTCATACATGAGCAGTCCCCTGCCAATACCATATGGTAGATCCCCTCCTCTCAGTCCTCCTGCCAGGCACTGCAGAGTGGGAGGGATGAGAATGGGGGAGGAGAGGGGAGGGGGAAAATAGCACCACTGTAGAACGACATAATTTTGTCTGCGAAGGTGATTTTCTTCCCTGATATTTCCACTACAGTTTGAATCTCTGTTGATGGATTGAAAACTCATTAAGATTTCCATTTGGACTCAAGTGTCAAGGCTGCACTACATGTTACACTTTGGCAATACTGGCCCACTTGCCACCATCACTGCACCTCGGTCTCGTCACATTTACGTGTTTATATCTCGTTGCCTAGCGATCAGAGCAATTTGTGCCGGTACATCAGATACCGAAAATAAAGGGATAGTAAAAAAAAATGAGTACATCAATCAGGCCAGTTAATGTAACTAGAATTATCTAGTTACCATGAAATGTGGGGGGGGGGAAATTTGAGAAACAAAATCTTGAAAACCAGAAAACTGATCTTTTCACTTTGTTAATTAAATGCTTGCTGAATAAGAATTTAGATTGATGTGGAGAAAAGCCGTTCACATAAATGGACGTGACAGTTCCAGTCTCAGGTGGACATGAAAAGATTATCACGGAATGTTATTTTATACTGAAATTTACAAATGCTGGGGAAAAAGGCACAATGAAGTATCTGTGATTTAGAGTGCCACTAGCAGGACTCCAGAACAAGGACAGATTTCATGTGATTCATGTCAGTTGGTTTATATTGCAAAGAAGAATGATGAATGGTAAGGAAGTTGTACGGATTATTGTCATCTTGTGGGTGCAAACAGTTTTGAAAAGGACTGTCTGGTTTCCACTTCAGTACCCGACTAGCAATCACTACTTCGAAAGATATTTCAACATACAAAGAAAGACATATCTTGTTAAAAAAAATATCACTTCCATGCGTTTCTCAAAGCAAACCAGACACTGAAAGACTAATCAGCCAGAATCTTGGCAACTGAATGCACAAACCTGATCCTACGGTAACCACCAGATTCCCCCCCAGGAAATTTCCAATGGGCAACCTCTCACCCAGAACACTTTCCCCTGAACAATTTCCACCTGGACAATTCCCACCTTGGACAATTTCCCTTCAGACAAATCAAACCCATCCTAATTTAACCCTAACCCCTTCCCTGAAGGAATTTGTCAAGGGGGAGAGTTTGTCCCAGGAGAATTCTCCACCCAGGATCTGTCCGGATTGGATTTGTCCACCCAGGAACTGTCAGGGTGGAAATTGTCCACCTGGGAATTGTCCGGGTGGGAATTGTCCACCTGGGAATTCTCCAGGTGGGAACTGTCCTGGTGGGAATCATCCCGGTGGGAATCGTCCAGGTGGGAATTGTCCAGGGGAGGTGGTCCGAGGGAAAAAATGTCAGGGTGTGAATTGTCTGGTTATGGGACCTACCTAGGCAAGCATCTACACTAAACAGGAAGCTACACCCTTGTGGGTATGATCATGAATGACCACTCAAGTCCAAATGCAGCACATCGGAACACAGTAACCTTTCCAAAAAGGAAGAACATCAGAGAAAAGGTGTGCACTATTGATTTCATGGTGCCTTTCAGTTCAGACAGATAGGGGCGAGGGGATATCTTGGTACTTTTTAACCATCATTGTGTGTACATTCAAATGAAAGTAAACCTGCTTCTATTGTTGTCCAGAAATGGAAACATGTCAACAAATATGACAGACCATAAATGGCAAAGCATATGAGCATGCCGACGAACGTGACCCTGCTGAACGTTCTGCAATGTAGCACCCTGTCTGTTTGCCTTGTTTACTGCACTACAAGAAGTATACATGTGCTGAGAAACGTGACCCCTTTGATAGATACTGTTGACAGGATGAGTGGTTCTTGGAAAATTGAACTAAGTGTTTCACACTTTACATGCCGAAACTTAAAACATCACACTTTTGGCAAACTTCATTATTAAGGAAGTATTAAATCATGTCATTTCTGATGAGTGGATGGATCCATTAAACCAAAGAGACTTGAAAGGGGCTCACTGATTCAAGACAAGAATCAAAGTGGAACACTTCAAACAAAATGACCTGCCACAGATCTGCCTCTTCCGTCTCTTGGCGGTCTTTGGGAGAAGAGGAGACGACAAGGATGAAAGACTTGAGAGGCAGGAAGGTGATGCTGTGACAAATTTAAACATTTCCTTGAGAGACCATACTGACGAACTTTATGGTGGGGAGATGGGGGGAGCATGACACCATAGTCTTGCAGATGTCAGACATACCATGAAAAAGTTTACCCGGTAAAAATTCAAACCCCCCAAAATTTGACCAATCACTAAGTTTGAGAGACTGCAGGCACACGACACCAAAATCTGGAAAATGATTCCCATCATGTTATGTCCCCCAACTACATGCCCCCCCACTACATGTGACTCTGCCATGACATGGAATCCTTTGACAGATTTACTGCCCTCTTTTTGAGCACTGCAATTCATGCATGAGTGCCTCTTGCCTTTGGAATTTCTCATACACTTACGAAGTCAGTGGGAGGGTTTATTTTCAATGCTGAGATGAAGAAATACTACAGTATGTACGGAGTGGTGATGCTAGGCTAGTTTGCTTCTAGTGCACACAATCTACTCTTGGTTCTTCAAAAATTACTTAAAATGACTTAAGCGATGAACCAAACAGATTGTCACATAATTAATCAAACCCCATAGCTTCGATTCTTGGATTTACTCAGCCCGTCCTGTGTTTGTTTTTCTCATTTTCATTTGCGTTGGGTACCCACGATGGTTGCGTTATACATTCTTGTGCACACACATAAAGTGCAGATTCACGGTGAAGGTGAACCTGAAGCAGACATTTCAATTGTCTTATTAAGTGCTAATCACCATTCAAGCCTGCTTGAAAGACCCTTTAAATTTTACCATAGTGTGGGACACGGAGAACCTTGAAAATATTACAGACTTTCAGCCAGCGAAAGAGAGGGGATTTGACTGATTGCTTCAAGTTATTTCCACCTACCCAGTAGCACTCTGTGCATGCTATCTTCAAAATGGTACTGACAGTGACATATGCAGCAAATGCACAAATTGTCTGTTAGTCGTACGTAACTGTACTGATATCGCATTTGTATACTAGTACTAGCATCATACAACAACCAACAACATATTAGTGCAATGATGGTGTTCCTTCTTTTTTTAATACTTCGTTACTTGAAGAAGTGTCTTTACCACAAGAATCGTCACAGGTGGAGTATATTAGGCCTACCATTATTTCCCACTACGGCTTTAACCGAGTTTGTAGGTTAATTTAAAGGCAGGCATTACTTGGCATGTGTGAGTTTTCTTTCACTGTGGCAGTGTTTCATGTGCGTTACCGGAGCCATATCTGGCTATATGTGTGTGCTGTTTATAGCTAGGCCGGGCCTACTTTGTTTGTGTTACAGTTTATCAATCTCACTTTAGATGCACATATCTCACATATCTCAAAGCCTATGCCAAATGTGTCACTGGGAGGATCTGCAATCAGAGGTGCAGCATACATGTCTACAGTCCCAATGGGCTTTGATGTACTTGCCTGCAAGTGCAATTCTTCTAGTTGGAAAAGATTTCCTGACTTTTGAATTCTGTGGTTACAAATATTATGACCTAATGACTTTTGGTGCCAGACAGGGCACTGAAAACTCAAAGTGGCTGAAAATGTTTGAGAAATGTCTGAAGGCCGTAATTAAGGATTGTTTCATTTTTACAGTCTTAAAATTGTATTCAAATAAAAAAAACGCTTTTTAAGTGTCAGAGAAACACTTAGCAAATGGCATGGGAACAAAAGAAAACACATCACGATGGCAAAGATATGACAGCCCAAACAGTGAAACTTGCTATCAATTTGGGGTCAATTTTAAGACCGATCGGCAAATTCGTTACATTTTTCATACTGTCAGTAACTAAAATGACTCCTTTGAGAAGATCGGAAGGGAGACCGTGGGGGGAAACCATTGCTATGGTAACAGTAACAGTGGTTATATCGATATGATTTGTGTTGGCATCGAATGAAGATGATGTAGGTTCTCCTTGCATGTTGAAGACAAGCTACAGAAATCCTATGATACTGGTTGTGTCTACATACTGTGTTCAGTGTTACAAACTCAAAGCAATAAGTTACAGTCAAATTCTAAATCGAACACATTTTCCAGACTTTCTCGCTCTCTGCACTATAGAATGGCACACTACAACAGAACAATATCACACCTGTGTATTACCTATGTCTGTTTTCTCTTCTCAGTGTTTTGAATAATTAAGAACCCTCTGTAATTTAGTCTGTGATGTGAGCTTTTTCATCAAGAAATGTAACTTCACACGTTCACTTCATACATGATTAAACAGTACGCTGTCTATTGTCTAAACCACCAAGATCGTACATGTTTGTTAATGGCCCAAAATGTCACACAAAGGTTAAAAAAGAGAGAAGTGGTTTAAAGCCAGTTGTTTTCAATTTCTTGTGTGTGAATGTGCGTGTGACGTGTGTCTTTGCTTTTTGGCAATTTGTCTTTCTCAAGCCAATGGTTTGCCAACCAGTTTGTAAGGACTCACAGCAACTCAACTTTAGAAGTGAAAGTGATGACACGCAGTCATTTCCGAGAAAATTATCTGAACTGCACATATATATAGTGTTACAGACAGGTAGAGTGGAGAAAGTTCAAACTGTTGATTCACTCCTGAAAATCAGAAAGATTCCCTCACTGGAATTGCTGT
This sequence comes from Stichopus chloronotus, assembly GCA_021234535.1. Lineage (NCBI taxonomy): Eukaryota > Metazoa > Echinodermata > Holothuroidea > Aspidochirotida > Stichopodidae > Stichopus > Stichopus chloronotus. The sequence continues at coordinate 23,394,801 of CM037846.1, forward strand.
GGAGTTTTGCCTTTAAAATGAAGCTTTACTATTCATAGTATATACCTCTAAGAGGTGACCTCACCAAACTTTAGCCACCGTGGGTCTGCATTTGTTGTTCAGTACGTCAAAACAAAAAAGTCCAATCACATTTCACATGAGATGATAAAATTGCACAGAGAGAACCCTCAAATTGAATGAAGAACTACTGTGAAAAAGTCATTTCAACCTGGATTATTTTCGTGGCATACTTCCTCCTCGCAACCCTTGCAATTAACTTCAAAACTTCTGTGTTAGCTATCATCCCTACTGGCTGACTTCACTGACACCCTGGATCGTGACTCCACCCCACCTTCCAACCTCCCCATCAGTCTTCTGCGATCAAACCCTATTTTGCTCTTACCTGTGTAACAATGTCTGCGTGTCTACTCCTGGCTCTTATCAAGTCGCAGTATTTTTGGCCAGGTTCCTCCACAATCTCTTTTGAATCGCTTTGCTTCTGGCGGATCTTTTGAAGTTCCACTCGTCTACCTTTCCTTGTTTTAGCGGCTGGAAGGAGAAAAAAGAACAGGACCAAGGTTAATTCTCGCCATGTGACACCAAAACATGCCACATTTGTGCTATTATGATTCATCCCCTTTACAGCAATGGTAAAAAGTTGCAATATTTATAATAAATTAGGCTCTGTTCTGAGGAAAACAAAATGGATTCTTCAGACATGTGTACTTTGAATCTCAGTTTACAAATTTTGGAGCCAGTGCAAACACTATAATATACACCATGGATGACAGGGAACTTTGGATCATCGAACAAATTGTTAAAACTATAAGGTGGAGGGCCAAAATTTTCATCACATCATTACAGATGAAACCAGGGAGTATTTGTGCATAACAATTAAGAAAAAAAATTGTCAAAATGATGGAGAGATTATCAGAGAGAATTGGATGACAACACAAGAACGAAGCATTCTGTAAATTGTGAACACAATGAGTTCATGGATGACTACGTCTGGTGCAACAAAAATATCTGAACATCTTGCCAGCTGCAGTGTCAGATTTTCTTGTGCACAGATGTGTGAAAAATTTAGGATAAAACCATTTTGGACTCAGATTTCAAATTTTCAACATGTCATCTCGATTGGAAACACAACAAGCTCATTCAAATCAAAACTCAGTGGAAAGGAAGGTACTTTGAACAATGTAACTCTTTGCAATTATAAAATCCAGACACTCAAAGGTCCCTTGGTTTAGGGGACCACCCATGCTTACAATTTGGCAAACTGAGTTACAAAGCAGTGGGTCGGTCATTCTTAAAGTGCAGCCTTTCAAGTCTTTGCTTTCATAATACTTTGGTAAAGCTGGCAATGTATACTAACAACTTGACAAGTCAGGTTAAAGAGGCTTTGAATCACTGTAAGAGTGACCATCCAAGTTATCATACACATAGCCACTTTCAAAAAAGTACTTTAGTTATTAAGTTAAGGTCTACCATCTAGTCATCACAAAATACACATAATGTGCTAAGATCAGGTCTTGAGTAGACCTTTTCTGCATGATAGAACATGACATGATATCCAGATATATGGTTAGGGTATGTTCCCCTTGAAAAGGCATATAAACATGTATGATATACCAGCCAATCTTCAAATGGTATTATACATGTTTATCCTTTTCTAAAGGTACCTACCCTAACCATTATGGTAGGCCTTCACCTGTCTATCACATCATGTTCTATCATGTACAAAGGTTCTTCTCGAGACATGATTTTTGCACATTATGGAAATTCTGTGAGGTCTAGTTGGATCTACAGTATGGGCAATGAATATTCACAGGATACCTATGTACAGTAAGGTTTGTACCAGATAGCGCATTATGGGATTGCATGCCTAATAATAGTGGTGCAGTGGACAGCAGTAGAGCAGTGACAGGTAAGTTTGTGACGGGACTTAATAGTTATCTTTTCAATAAGTAGCTCTCCTTGTGGAACAAGTCGCATGTTTGCAAAATTCAGTCAACAAAAACAGGAACTTTTCAATGAAATACACGAACTGTAATCAAACCCTACAGTCAATGATGACTCCCATCTCAGCAGGCATTCTATCTCCTAACATAAATATATCTTAATTCTGTATGACAACCAACACCTTTAACATGTGAACAACACAACAGATTTTTTTCTTTCGTTTTTTGATACAAAACAATTCCTCCCATCCCACTACCTCACACCAGCTCTCCCAGTCATGAACTCATCTTTCTCCTATCCATGATGCATGGAAGGATGAAACAAATCAAGGGCCTCTTGTTGACACTAATTTCCACAGTATATATACACGAACAGTTTCACATGAACGTACTTCACGGAAAACTGCCCCTTTAAGAGATGCAATCTTGACAAGAAGCAGTAGAAATGGGACGATATCTCACACACAAAAGAGGCCATTAAAAAGCTAAGCAAAGAGGCAAGACCTAAGGAAAGTGGCAAAAACTTTCCGCTCTAATGATCCGGAGCCAACCTTAGCAGAGAAGTATGCCAGATATTCCAGTAGTTCCCTTCTTCATGTTTTATGCTGCCGGCGTGGAGATTACACAGGTCTATGGTGAAGACAGCAATTAGTGGGGTACATAAAAGGGGACAACGAAATTAAATGTATATGTCTGAACATCTTTACGGGCTTATTCTCACAGTACTTTCAGACAGGCTTTGAAATCCTTATTTCACTCATGAATGAGTACTTTTCTGCTATTTTCTATAACTGCTATGCTCTTGCGGACTTGGATGGATTAACAGTGCCCGAAAGGATCACAAAATAGAAATAGAGTTTGAACAAAGACGCAGTAGTAACAGAATCATGACCTGCTGACGTCTTCAACATTTTGAAATAACAAACTTAGTGTTTTTGGCATTGCATTGTCATGGATACAACTCCCGTGTAACATACCACATGGACCCACGGTACACCCCACATGGTCCCATGGTATATCCAATGTGAACCCATGGCATATCCCACATGCTCCTATAGTGTATGATGCATGACCCCTAGCCTGTGCTGACAATGTGATTTATCATATAAATTATAACACAGTGGCTCCATCAAAATAAAGTATATTGGCTTTGTGTAAATGGCATTTCATTGTCTGGGATTCCTGCACCTCCCATGATGCAGCATCTACCAATCCCGACACAATACCTACAACCCACATGGCCATCAAGGTATATCCCACATTACTTCCATGATGTAACCAGCATGACCATATTGTAATTTAACTGATAAATAATCTTAAATTTATGTTATCAAAATAAAGTATGTTGACGACTACTACTGTATGATGAACATCTTTGGTCCTTGTTACTTGCAAACCATCAGGGATTGTCATAATGTTTCCAAACAGCAGTTTCTGTTCATTCTAATTTAAATGGGACACACAGTGTGTACCACCCACCATTTATTCGAACCATGCTTGATGTTCAGTTACTGGCGTGATTACTGTCACAGGGAGTGAGTCCAATACATGGAGCATCTTACAGTAATTTTCATCACTTTTATCCTACTGTGTTCATCACTTTTATCCCATGTTTATCCATCTTGAACTTTCATCACTTTTATCCTTTTAGTGTGGCCATGACTGTTGACTACTATGACACATATTACACAAACCTCAGAGAGGCCAACTCTCACCAGAGGCCAAGTGTATCCACATTTCAGCCACATTTGCTGCCCATTATTCAAGACTAGAATTTTTCCAAAAAGGGAAATGTTCTTGTCACAAATCCAGCTTCTGAAACATTCAGAAGTTGTAGTTTGCTGTATGCAGGCTCATATCATTACTAATGCAACATTTCCATGTCTTTTTAATTCCTGATTCTATATCATCGCATGCACCAACTCTCCTCAATGCAGACACGTAATACTTCAACCAAGTAAGTTAATATAACTAGTAACTTGGAATTAGCTCTACCTTCTGAGCTACATAATCCCTTTGTGCCTGTGACAAAACTGATGAAGCCATTGATTCTATCATTTCCTACAGTGACTGACCGGTCATTCCGTAAAGAGTGACCTTTGAACATCGAACCCACTTGGAACCTTGCGAATCCTTCTAAGTGGTTTGCTGGCTAACAGTCATTCAGTTGAGACAGGTTTGCAAAGGAGTAACATCAGAAAGGTCTTCTAAGCACTTTATTCAATACATTCCAATACCTATCAAGGCTATCATTATCACATGAGTTCTGTTGGAAACTCACGACATCATGAACACAACGCTTACATTAAGAAAGGTTGTGACATGAAAATGACATTTTGGAGTATCGGGTACATTCAGCATTAAATATGTTATAAAAAGCCACAAATTTCATAAAAATCGGTCAAAAGACTGACAAATTTACAGGCAAATTAGTGTCTCAATATCACTTGCCAATGTGAAACTCAGTAATTGAGTAATTTAAGAGGCAATGTATGGGCATAACAAAAGAAATAATGATGCTGTCCACCTCATCTGTTCTACATACTTCTGAAACTTTGAAATATCGTATCTCAAAAGCCATAATAGATACAAACAAAATTCCAATGGATTTTCACTCAGGGTTTTACTTTGCAACTTCTTCATGAAGAGAGCGCTTTTCTAGATGCATGTCATCACAAAGCCTTTAAAGCTCAGTTTGACACATCACCACTGGTACATTCGGGCGAGGGGGGGTTCAAAACTAGTCACCTCAAACTTACCCTTTACCTCTGTTGCTTTTTTTATCTCTACAAATGTTTTCCCTAATCGGCATCCTCAACTTTCACCGAAATAAACAAGAAGGTGACAACTTAGCAAACAACAAACACATGCTCAATCTGCACTTTGGTATATTTTACCTGAGGGCCATTAGATCAACAAACCTTTTCTCCAATTGAAACAAATCTGTTAACCTTCAAACAAAATTGTTACAATTGTTTACACAAACTCCTTGGCTCTCATTAACAATAATATAGAAGTCTGGCAAACTTCCTGTTAAATACACTTGCACTTTGTTTTCACACTCTCATGTACATTTGTTTCATTGTTTGCAACTTCTGAAGTGCACTCTCCCCGCTTTAATCCTATGTGCTCAGCTGAAAGTAAGGACGCTTTAAGAGATCTCCCAATGAAAGCAAAGGTCCTTGTGTGTGGTGAACTATATTGTTTGATTGTGAATTAGTTTAGCTGTGTAAATAGTTCTCCTTTTAGTTCTTGTTTTATTTTATTTAAGTTCTCAGATTAACATTCACTACCAACTGCATCAAACAACGGAGTAGCTGGTCAAACTACCTTCACAGTATGCAGAAAATTGTGGAAACCTTAACATTGTATTCAACACGGCTGAAAGACATCAAAGGGTAATGACATACATGTGCTGTTTTGCATACACATACATTTTCACAAAATTGTGCTTCACAATGCCTTGTTTGGTATCAGACCTACCACAGCATGCATGGAAATGTCCCAAATTACAAAATGCTTTCCAAATGTCACTTTGTATTATTCCAAGTTTGGACAATTTCCACTTTCCTCTCTCTGTAAATTGAAAATACACCTATACTAAAGCCTGTATTGTTACACACTGTAATGCACACCAACCCAGCATCTGCGGCTGACAAAATGAGACATCCTACGTCACTTCTTTCTTTTCCTTTTCTTCTTTTCTTCTTTACACCCCAATGAGAGTTATCAGCAAACTGATGACTCCTTTCCACTCCATTTAATCCATCGCCCAAAATTCTGGCAAAAGATCAAAGGCAGCCCCACCCACAGAATTTACAACGGCGACCTGACGCCGATTTGAAACGACGTCAGGACTCAGGACCAGTCAAAACTAATACAAATTAGTACAAAATTATTAGGTTTACAACTAAGGAATACAAAGGGATGAGATTTAAAACCAAACTTCTCCCGATTAGCAGTTCCTAAGCTCAAGGTTACTCAAAACTCTTGTATCTTTCATGGAGGGACAAAATATAAAACTGATGCCAGAGAAAAGATCAACCCAGTCCTGTCCTACATCACCATTCTGACTTCCATCTTGGTATTGCTGGGCAATAACACTAATTGCTTCCGTGTATATACGCTGGGGTAAATATTTACACCACAAAATTGAATCTTTGCTTCAAATGATCATACATGGTAAAAGAGATGGAAGCCATGCACGGTATGACATCTCTTGCCTCTATCTGCCATCCCTCTATCGCCTTCATCCAACGTTTCCAATAAAGACAGCTTCCTAATTTCCTATCTCCGTTTTATTTCATCAAACGTTTATCATGCTGTGCACATTACAAGAGAGTTGGTGAGTAAATACCGGACTCTGAAATATGCAAACAATGCCACCGCCATTGAGAGTGGTAACTTCATGTTACCATAGCGACTGAAATTAACTCCACATACACAAAACCACTATCAGCATGAATTTTTTTTGGGGGGGGGGGGGAGAGAGAGGCAACACAAATATAGTGTACAGTGAAAGTATAGTTAAAGGGCTTTAAATTGCCAATTAATGAACACACAATTCTGACCATTTTCTTTTCTTTTTCTTTTTTAAGAAGTTGCAAAAAAGCAGTATTGCATGGCTAAAGGAAGAAGATTTGAGAAAGGAACGGATGCCTGGTAGAACCAAACACTCATTAGAGCAGATCTGAATATCACATTCATATAAATGCCTTAAAACGTATCTTCAGTCGTTGCTTGATGCAGCTGCCATATTTGGTGGGCTCAGTGCACAGTAACAGTACAGTAATGGATGTTTCTCCATGCAATATATTGCATTGGATGTTCAGGGCGTTTGATACAATGACAGAAATTTTCAGTTTTCACTCATGTTGCTACGTTTTAAGCAGCATTCATTTTTTTTTAAATTTTCAATCTTTCAAATGGAATTATAAAGAGACATATGGGTACAGAGAGGGGGAGGCAAGGTAGAAGGCAGTAGGAATATTCAGAGTATGAATAGGAGGGTAGGAGAGATTGTAGAGGCAATGCTGGAAGAGCCAAAAGGGAGAGGAATGGAGGGACGTGTCTGAGGAGTGAAGGATTGGAGGAGAATCTCTGAGGTGTAAAGTACTGGAGGGGCATGTCTGAGGTGTGATGGGGCAGGGGGAGAGGCAGACCAGAGGAATGAGTAATGAATGAAAAGCAGGGACAGAAGAGAGAGAGGTGACGCTTGAAGATGGGGAAGGGTATAGAGAAGAGATGGGGCAGAGAAATGAATGAAGTGTAAAGACTGTGTGGGGGGGGGGAAAGATGATAGGGCAGAGAAATTACTGACATGGATCAGTTGATCAGCCTTCTCTTAAAACCCAATTTTTCACCAGCATGCTATCCCCCTTAGAGTTACCACTGACCTCTACAAAATATTTGATCCTTTATCAACATGTCTCTGAAGGAAACTCTGCTGGATGGAAAAGAGGGAGGTAGGAATCGGAGTAACATTGATCTTCCGTTGAAATTCTAAGGGTTCAAGTTATTGACTTGCGTGCATATGATTGCACTGTGTACCAATTTGAATGTCGTGTGAGACACCTTTCTGTCAGTACTGTATAGTTATACACCCCTACCCCTCCATCACGACAATCCTTCCTTTCCCCTGCATTCTCATTTTTCTTTCTTTGACGACGACATGTTTGAAACTTACCGTCTTTATGGTTGTACCCTTTCGATGTGATGGTAAACTGGACAAGTATACCTATAATTGAGACAAACGGCCAGAGTCCAAACACCACCCAGCTATACCAGCATAGCTCCGCCGACTGGCGCAGCCGGAAACGGTCGTAAACATATTGCACCATCCGTAAAAGTTCCAAGAAATAATCCGAACAGGAAGTCACTATTGCACCACCGATAAGACTCGTGGCCAGGACCACGCACTCCTTCTGGAATTTAAGAGTCAACAGAGCGAAGATGACGCAGAGGCCAAAGGTGATCAGGAGGGGTATATACAGTTGGGACGGCATGTAAAACTGTTCCATGACTATCAGCACCGCCACGGCTAAGAAAAGGCCCATGTGGACACCCGTCATGAAGAGGCCGACCACCTCCACTAACATTGTGAGGAGGCCACAGAATATACCGATCCCGAGGGCTATGGCGGCGTTGATGGTTCGACCGAGATTGCTCTCCTCTTCACATATCAAGAAGACTATGCCGGTTGCTAGGATGAATCCCACCAGAAACATGACAGCTTTGAAGCATCTATAACCTGCAAGAATGAGGACAAATTACAACTTTATTGTTCATCATTCTGACACGCTGTTATGATAGCAATAGGAATCATGAGGAAGATACAGATACATAAAACATTGTGTGGTCATAAAAGTTTTATAAAAGAATATTAAAGGGTACATGAAGCCACCAATACGCCACTCAGAAATCACTGATCATTGATTTCATTCACCACACAATCAATTACGATTATTCATTATGTAATTTGCACATAAACTCAGACATAACATTCTCCTCACTGCATGATATACGGCACTATTCATCAATCCCTGAACACTGAGTGCATTCATTATGCACTTGTTGAATGCCTCTCTGTGTGGTATTTATCTTCCATTCAAGCTATTATGAAGAGCCATCAGGAGATCATTTTAATCACAAAGCAGTGATGAATGGGGTAAGAATTGCACCTTTGAGAGCAATTTAATTCATTTAGAGTGAGTTGTGAATATTCATTGAAGTTTAATCCTGTTGTTGTGGGGCTACAGACCCTGCTCATCAGAGGTACATTATTAATGTCATCTTGACTGTTAATTCTTTCTATAGTTGAACTGAGTATGGCTTCCACTGATGTCCGTGAACTATTTTGGATTACAAGAGATTTAGATACTCTTTAAAAGGTGAGACTTTACTAGCTTCACAGACATATGTAGGCTAGAAATCTGCATTCACCACTGTAAAAGGTATATCACATCATCACTTGAAAGTAATGCTTGTTTTTAAAATTAATCACGGGCACTCCTAATTTATTTTCTGTTTGCTTGGTCAAGGCTACTAGTACAGTACATAGTGTATCTAGTTTTGATAAAGCATGAAGTACAGTGTAGTGAAGAAATGTGCAAAATGTGTAAAAAACATGCAAAATGTATGCTGAATCAGGAGTATGTCCACAACTTTCTTGGCTACTTACCTATCTCCATACAACTAGTAGCATACCACTCTATTATCATGAGAACCCACTGGTCATTTTATACACATTCCCTATCCCTACCCAAACCTCAGGGTAACTAACATACCTTACCATGCAGGTGTGACTTGGTTTGTGGAACTTAACTTGGAAAACCGGTGAAAGATAAAGCGTGAGAAGGTACTTAAAACTGGAGCAGGGGATACAGGTACCAATATGAAATTTAGGTCTTTATGTAAAGTTCTGTACATTTTTCCCAAGTTTCACAGAACAGGGAGTGCTTTAAGTCTACTTTTCTTCTTAGATTCCACTGACTTTCATTAGTCAAAGGCCATAGCTTCCATTCTTGGATTCACTCAGCCTGTCGTGTTTTTTCTTTTTTCTCATTTTCAGCTGCAATGGTGCCCGCGAATAGTTGCATTAAAGGTTCTTGTGCATACACGTAAAAAGCAGGTTCACCCTGTTTATTGTTTTTATTAAAAGCTAATCGCCATTTTAGCCTGCCCTCAAGCCCTTTGAATTTTATCATAGTGCATAACACCGAGTACCTTTCGAAATATTACTGACTTTCACTCAGGGAAAATGAGATTTGATTGGTTGCTTCAAGTCGTTTCCACTACCCAGTAGCACTCTGTGCATACTAGCTTCAAACTGGCACTGACAGTGGAGTCGTAGTGTAATGCAAGTTGCCTAGTAGTCATACATTCTTATTGCATACGTATACCATGCTACGACCAACGACACATTAGTGTGATCATGGTGTTCCTTCTTTTTTTCTTCGCAACTTGAAGAAGAATCTTTACCGCCAGAATTTTTCCTCTCAGAGTATATAGGGCCTAGCATTATTCCTGCTCCAGTTTTAACCGAGTTTGTAGGGTAATTTAAATGCAGGCATTACTTGGCATGTATGAGTTTCCTTTCACTGTGGAAGTGTTTCGTGCGTGTTGCCAGAGCCATAGATATGTGGCTCTATGAACGTGCCATTATACCATCTAGGCGAGGTCCACTTTTTTTTGTATTACAGTTTTATCTATCTCACTCAAAGATACACATATCTCGTAGCCTAAGCCATACGTGTCGCCAGGCGGATCTACAATCATGGGTACAGCATACATGTGGACCCACAGTCCCAATGGGCTTTGATGTACTTGCCTGCAAGTTCAATTCTTCTTGCTACATCAGAAATTACCATCCCATAATCAACCCCTTCCAAAACATATGCATGGCAAGGTTGGTAAGCAGTGGTTATATTTTACAGCTAGGGATGGCAGAGTTCACCCTTCTTCTGTCAATCACATAACTGTGATGGGTTTTTAAGCTTCCATAACACAAAGTTCTATTCAGGATGGTTAGTCACCTGTGCATAAGCTACATCTGTGGCAGTTTAATATTTTCAGTCAGCGACCTTGAGAAGCATTGTTCTCAAGTGTAAAAGGTCAAGAAGGGTCACCCATTAAATAAACTTACCTGAGGGAGGGAACGCCAAGGGATTCCACGAAGAGCTTACCATTCAAAGAGGTGGTAAAACTTGCACCTCTCCTACTTAATATTTTCGCAAGTCAATCAGATTTCAATCAACAAAGAGGGGGGGGGGGCTTTTACCACTTAGCTGGCTATTACTTACAACAATCACTTTACAATGCATGGAGAATGGTAGTTAAACTTAACAAATACTGACATGTTTTCCTTTCCTCTGGAGGTGTGTGGATAAAGGGATTAATACCAAAGAAAGGGTCACATGTTGTTGGAGAATGCGCCCCAAAGGAAACAACTTGTAAATTTTAAAAGAGTAAAATTCCAAAATAAGATACTAATAGCAGACTAATTGAAGGCACCAACTTAGTCCATACTCCTCACCAAGTTGTCTCTAAAGATCGCTGATTTTATGAACTGTTTTAGAGAAATGAATTTTACTTTCAATCTCCCTTCCCTTCCTCACTTTCTTTCTCATTTTTTTTACTGAGGAAGCAATTCAGATGCACTTGGGTCTCGAGAAAGGTATAAAATAAAACACTACAGAATCAGTTCCAAGGAATAACTATGTCGGGGCTCGTATCGTCTGTGGTATTGGGCGTGTGATCCTGAAGATTGTCAAAACTACCAACAATACATCCTTAATTGGCAAACAATCCGTTTTCGATTGCCGGTCGGAGAACCGATATGTTGCGACACCCTTTTCGGATATATGACAAGTGTTCCCATCGACACTTGTCGCTCTGAATTGTAGACAATTTCACCAAGTACTTCCTTTAATTGCACAGAGTAGTCAGTATGTGGCATGAAGGATGAAACTATCAGTTTCACGGTACCTACAAGGATCAAACATGTAAATTTGAGGAGGAAAAAAATGTGCAACAAACAAAATTTGGAGTAGTTTCCTCACAAAATCAGTCATGCATACATGCCAAGCTGCTAAAATGTCCATAACTAGCAGCAATGTTGTTATGCTTCACAACAAATTTCCAGCCTGCGTGTGATTTGCTACACAAACTACTTCTTACGAATCTCTCTTAGTTTGATGATGTCAACATTATGGTGAGGTGTGCTTAGAGCTGAAATCTGCAGCTCTAAAATCAGTGGTTTGAAATGTGCCCCATAAAACTGATGTAATGAAAGGGTAATGCCAGGATACAGGATCAAAACAGAAGAACAAAATGGTTCCAACTTCTTTTGCACAAATGTCTCTCTGAGATAAGATAAACAGAGACAAACATGAGTGGGTTAAAAAAAAAAAGTGAGGAAAATATCAGTCACTTGAAGAATAAGTGGTAGTATTAAAGCAACCACAATTTTTTTTTTTAGGAAAATCTTGTTAGGCTGCAAAACACACAGTTTATATTCTAACTTCCTACAGCAGTTTACCAATGAGTGGGTGCCCCATGCAGACAGGTGGCCTCAACAATTCAGACTGGTATCTATCTATAGGTAAAACTACTTTCAGTTAAACTAATGGAGGAGGAGCAGCAAAGGCGTTAGAATTCAGCAAACATACGTAAATCTCACATTAATTTATCACAATATTTGGTCATAAAATGTTGCCATTGCTTAAAGCTTCTCCATGCAGCTAAAAGACTTTGTGGCTTTTCTTTTTATTTTGGTACTGTTTAATTGTTAGCAGCTATTTCTCTGAGATTCAGGACACATACACCTAACAGTAGGATTAGTGCTAGTGATTTAAATTTTACATGCACACATACATAAATCTTACCTTAATTTTTCTCAATATTTGGTTATAAAAATTTGCCATTGCTGACAGTTTCTCCATACAACTAAAGGACTTTGTGGCTTCTTTTTTTTTGTACTGTTAAATACTTATCAGCCACCTCTCTGAGATTCAGCCCACTCACACTTAAGAGAAGGATTAGTGCTAGTGATTTAGATTTTACATACATGCACTACTATTCTACAGTGCATGTGCATACTACGAAGACACTGATGACTAGTTAGGGTTGAACATTGCGATATGAAATTTTTAAAATGATATGAGGAGCACTTTTCCCTCAGTAGCTGAACGATATCACGCCATCATAGGGGCAAGTTGGAACCAAAGCACACCTGAATAAATATGTGTGAAACTATGGATTGCTAACAGTACAGAAGTTACATTATACAGCCTAAGTCTGACCTCTATTCTGACATTCATGTAAATCAAACTAGATGAATCAAAATCTAACACAACCTTAAGGTCTGATATCTGGCTTCTGTACATACAGTAGTATGTAATCCAAATCTTTTCTAGGAAATATTTTTTATGTCAAGCGTACACAGATACTACCGTTTGGGTCATTTCGCAAACGATAACAGGAGCAAAGTCTCATAACGATATCATTTGCTGATATCATAACTTCGTGGCTTCGTGGGTAGGAGGCGATAGTCCGGTTTGAGGCCGGAAGACGCCAGTAGTGGTGGTAAAGGTCACCAGTGCTCGTGGCACGGTAAATGGGAGTGCATTTGTTGTGAGGAGACAGGTAAGTGACATAATATCACAAACAGCACTACTGATGAGTAGAAAGTACAGCAAAACAGTCAAAACTATGTTGGGAGAAGACACACTCAAACAATCAATTTTCTTTTTAACTGCGTGTCAACAGCAGTCTAAGATTCTCCGTCTCTGTTGATCATTGGAATGTGGTAGGTTTCGCTGTTGCCAAATGATTTTTCACTCAAAACCTTCTTTAAAACTGAAACAAATGAATTGATCACTGATTTATGTCCATTAGAACACAATGCTCATGCTCAAAGCACACAAGTAAAAAGCAAAAAAAAATTTCTTTCACTTTGTGTGGTGTCACGGGGATGTTAGTGCTTTCAATATTATTCACACCAGTTGTGTCAAAGCACTGACTCAGTCCGTGTTTTAATACCTACCATCAGACAACAATCAATTTTACTCAAATCTTTTGATTGTTTTCTGATCCCGTCTTCCCTTTATCCACCTTTTAATGACCTGTGTTTCAGGTGATAATACAGAATTAACTTTAGATCCAATAGGGAAAAAAAAACAAAAAAGTTCAACTTCGAGAGATATGGCTGATGCTTTGAACCGTAATTCGGCTATTATCACTTTGCACCATGGAGTGGTTGCTAGGGTGATGCCATCTGGACATGTTGAACTGATAAACATAAGAAAGGTACAACTTAGCAACAAACCACATCCTGTTCCTCTTTTTTTTTTTTTTCAAATACAGGATATGGTAGTGATGAGAATAAAGATGCTTTCTTCATTGCATGATGTCAGGTTCCTCTGAATGGCATTAATCACATCCTTACAACCAAGTTCTTTTCTCTTCCACCAACATTTTCTCCACATGCCACTGTTTATTCCACTTTCTTCAAAAGTTGCAAATTCTGTAAATACCCTTTAATATATTCTGGAGTGATTTCCCTTTGCTCTCAACATTTCTCCTCTCAGTGATACTTTTCTTTCACCTTCCCATTTCCACTTCTCCTCCCCCCCCCCCTCCTACGAAAAAAAAAACTTATCATAATGAGTGCAAAGTGTTCTTCACACAGGAAGGTTAGAAATCAAGGACAAAGTATCACCAGACAGGAAACCTACCATAACAGGATGTGTTCTCCCTTTTGATTTGCCAAAATCTATTTTGGAAACCTTGTCCTGAGAATTTCCAGTACAAAGCATACCAGTAGATGGCGGGACCTTCTCCAGACTCTCCTTTAGAAGTTCAAAATGGAGTTACTTTGAAGGGTTACCAGTTTTTTGAATGAGTTAAAAACTTTTAACTATCGAACTTTACTCGTGTTGGACTGCTGGAGGACATCAGGTTTTGGGGGTTCCAATTTCAACTCTTTCACATTGCCGGAAGACTTCGACAAAATATTTTCCCAACAGAAAGTTCTCACCATTCAAATTCTCACTCATAATAGGATGGTGATCAGAGAAGTTTCCGCCTCTGAGAACGAAAACAGGCCGAACTGAGTAAGGTTGTCGACGAAAACACATCAGAAATTGATTTCATTTTTCAAATTTGACTAAACTCTTACCACATTTGGAGAATCTTGTACTTTCTGGCAGAAACACAGAAAGACAATGCACCACCAGCATCTCACATGCAGAAGTGTATATGCTAGGAAACAAGTTTCATGGTTACTCATCCATAGGTTATCAGCTTTCACTATCAATGGCTATCAAGAAAGGATCATCCAAGTAAGACGGTGGCCTTATAGAAATATGTTTGCATTATCACAAGTAGTCTACCAGAAAGACCACAACTGAGATAACTATAAGTGTTAGAAGTGCGATCATGACTTCATGAAAACTTGCGTCAGTTTTTTTTGTTTCCTTTTTCTTTTCAGACCTCAGTACGTACAGAAAGGTTAAAACCAAAGCGATTCATCTATCTAGACAACGACATACATGACGCTGAATCACTCCGGGGTGTCATTCTTATTTCCATTCTGGACAGAGCTCCATCACAACAACCGTCTTGTGGTGGATCTCCCACTCTCATAAAAATGGAAAAATCATTTTATTTCAAAGACCATTTTCTTTTCTTTCTTTCTTTTTTACATTTGTATACTTCGGAGTTACTGGCAATGAGATCCTCTCCCAGGAGCAACGTTTTCTCATTTCCTGTTGCAGCGGACACATAATTCCCGTCGACCTTAAGTCGATGTAGGTTCATGTCGGTGCTCATCTGCTTTTTGCAAACGGCGCTTCGTCCTCTGACACATAAGCAATAAAATGCAAATTATGCTACAGGAAAAAAAACAATAGTAAAACATATCTGATCTATGCAGGCATGCGAAGGAGATATGAAGCGACTTACAAAGATGATGGCCTATAAAAATGGCCTGCCCCCACTCAACCACAGACATCATCGAGGTTTTATAGGCCAAGTTATGTTGTGCAGACACCTACAGCCCTTCAGAGGTGCCAAATATATTGCACCATGGTCACAAGAGGCGACACACAGGCAGGTCCCTTTATGTGCAATTCCACTTAAAAGACTCCCTGTGAGTGCTTCCGAAGAGAGGAAAGGAGGAATCTTATCAGCTTCCTCAGAGAGAGGGTTGCTTTCAAATACAGTCTGGTGCTTGTCTTACAAGATGTTTTATGGCTGACCATGCTTCAATAAAAGAAATTTTCACTTACAAGTGAAGGTGATCATGTGACTACCAAAGAAACGGTGAAAGTCTTCCAAGGATACAATCCTTTCATTGAATTCCTACTACTCTTGTGCAAACATATCTTTTTCTCTTGTTGAGCACAGTGCTGAACTTTCATTGTCTTTTTATGATAAAAAACAAGAACCACCCACAACATACGATTCACATCTTGTCAGTGTTTAGGAGGGCAGAATTCGTTCCTTGCTGCTTATTTTTTTCTTATGATATTCTTTAATAGGTTGTGTGCCTTGGTCAATGCAATGTGGCATATATGTCATGTGACCAAATGAAAATATCAGATCCCACTTTCATTTTGATCTCCATTCACTGTCTCTTAAAACCAACTCTGTATTGTCTGCCCCCAAAATTTTTTATAGTAGTTGTAGTCCTATGCACCTTTAATTTTCATGAGCAAGGATTACGCCTCTCACTGAGGGAAAAAGCAGTCGTCACTCCTGCTCATCCAGCTGCGCAAGGCTAACCAAAAATCATTTCATTAATGAATAACTTTGTCAGGGTCAGCGACTGATGGCGTACGTACTCCTCGAGTATGGCATTGGCTTGTTAAAGCTCTAAGGAGGTCTGGGATAACCTGAATATTCCACATCCTGTGTTTAACAAAACTGTTGGTTTAATAAGGGCATAATTGAATTGGGTGAGCAAATTCCACCCAATTAAGTTGCCAGCCTATGTATGCATTGGACGAGTCATTCACTGATCAACACAAAGAGTCTACAGCAAAACAGAACTGACCAAAGAGCTTTTTCGAATCCAGGCTGGTAACGAAAAGAGTTATGCGTGCCCATATCGAGAATGGGGTGTGCATGCAATTAACTTTGTGACGACCACAGCTGATCTGAAAGCTTGATGATCTCCACCGAATGTTTAGGAGGTTGGCCATAGATGGGAAGAGGAAATGAAGGCTTCCTGGTTCTATCAAACAGACAAATCTGGACATCACATCATCGTTCCTTTGACTCAGACAAAGAGGGGATAGACGTTGGAAATTGAGTTTCTTGGAGTTGGAGGGTTTGAGATGAACGTGGATGAGACGTTTTTAGAAACGGATAATAGACAGGAGTCTCCACAACCAACACCTGAATGCAACCTTAACCTTCAATGTTAATTTCTAACTAATAATGCCCCTTAATAGTACGTTGCAATACTGTGGCACCTCTTGAACCTTGCCGATCCTGCCATGGATTCTTTTGATCCTATTCTTCTTCTCTGATGCCTCCTTACCACACACTGGCTACTCCTTAACCTACCACATCTTTCTTAGACATTCTACTCTTCTTCTTCCTGCCATGTTCTGCCACAGCTTGCTCATCATCTCCTAACTCCCTCTCACTTCTTTCTCTTTACTGCCTCTCCCTCTTTTAAGCACTTTTTAAGTCACTGTTTTCATACCAATTCTGAACCCTACCTCTTCCTTGCATTCTCAATACTTGCATCCTCACCCCCTTCTCTAGTCACCCTCTCCTAACCACAGTGTAAGTTAATGTAGTTAAACACTTCCGCTGATTCCTATAAAACCTTCATAACTGATTTTGTCTGCTTTTTTTTTAGCACCGTAGTCATGGCAACATCTACCACAGACAAATATGTTTACACAAAAGACAAAGCAAGTTAGGTGTTCCAAGCATCAGTCTTATTATGACTTTTGCATCTCTACACATACAGTGCTACTTCTGCTCTACAAGCTGGCATCTTTAAATTAAGATCAGCTTTCAATTGAATTTCTGAACTGACAAAGCAGAAAACATGCACACCACAAGAACAGTTACTACCCGGGATGACCCAGGCTGTTTAGTTGTTACATGCAATACACGTTGAGTTTGCTGATACAAATATAGAGCCGATGGTATTCAACCTGCAGCATCAGTCTGTAATTATATGAGGTATATCCCAAAGAGCATGGTTACACTGACAGTCACACTACATAATACCTAACAGAGATGACATCAACCCAGAAGCATGTATCCCCCGTAGTATCCAGGGGAGAGATCTACCTGGCTGCAATTAACCCCTCGTGGAGGCAAACTACTGTATCCTGTCTCTGTCATGTCTGTCCGTTACAAATGTATTATACTGCTGTTGTGCCTCAACAGTAATTCAGTACAGGGTCTCAGATACAAATGGTGACATAGGAGTATCGCTAAATGTCAACACAGAAAAGAAAGACTGGAAGTTATCATGCCCTCCTGTCTGAAACTTCATACATGTGTTAATCATAGAACAAAGTAACAAAGGTTAGGCTGGCCTGGAACAGGGAAAGATATGAGGGCACTTCCCTTTGCACTGCTAAAAGCTAGATGATATGTATATCCTACCAATGGCAGTGTGTCTTCAACATCAAGACTGAATTCAAAATTTCAAGGCTATTTGTTTCTAAAAATTTTGGACACATTTGTTTTGCAAGCAATATCAATATTTATGGTGCTTCAGGATGATATAGTGTACATATTACACATGCACTATGGCTCTCAGGCAGCACCAACAACTAAATATATGTGGCTTCAGCACAGGATGCATATTACCACTTTCCCCTTACCATTTAAATTTCTGTGGTGCTAATTCACAAGGTGTTCAACGATAACATTGCACGGGTTGGTGAAGAATGCTCAATTTCTGTTGTATTTCAAACGACACACAGTATCAAACCTATCTAACAATGGTAATGCTTTTTTAAGTCAACAAGAGTGCATTGTGTTCCTGCTTCAAACACACACTTTCGATATTATACTTTCTTTTCCTCTGCCCCATCTGTTTTTTTGTTTAACTTTTTTTAATACAGTGTTTGAAGGCAATCTACTAAATGACCAAAAACAGCAACCACGGTACAGTATCTTACATCAGTATTTACAATTGGCCATATACTGAAGCAAGCACAAGGCTTAATTCCTGTTCTTTTGTTGGATTTTCGGGCTTGGTCCTTCTAGCCTTGTACCAGTTTGAGCAATAATGTGGAATCGTGATCCCTTTATTTAATACTGACTACCTGAATGGAAAAAAGTGCTGGGCAATTTTTACTTTCCAAAATCAAAATATCTCACCTTTTGTAGCTCATTTTGTGCCTAACGTTTTAAGAGCTTCTTTCTTGGTATGCCATGTCGGTGCATTTTAAATGCAGTATATTTCCCTTGAGATCACGTAATCAGTACAATTACCCACAAATCAACACTTGCAGTGTGCGCAAAGCATGCAGAAAAAAAAAAAAATCATCCATGCATCAGTGAGACGTTTCAAATCAGGAAGCCCTTTGAACCATAAAATTCGTCATTATAGAAAATCCACATACATCACTTTAAGAGACGATCTCTCTTCATTTAAAAGCAGCCATCCGACAAAACTGCTGTGATACTTGCACTGTGAAAAATGCAATGATGACAGATTACAATGATATTTTGAGTCTCCCCAGTCTTACAATCTGTCAATATATATGAACACAGTGGTTCTCTGGAAATCAGAAACCCCGTTATCAGCGATAAATTTACAAATAAACAAAGAGTCATCTCAAGACTTAACGATGCAGGATCAATCTGGGACGAGAAATGATAAAAGTCATGAATGTGCCATTGTCATCCACGGCCAACATACGGTACCATACTGTGATGGAAAATTATTAACTCTTTTGGACATCATGAACCTTGAGTGTAATGTGCAATTATGCTGTATTTGTGAGACAGAAGTGAATACCAACTTGGTTCCATGTTTGACAATTGATACTGTATGATATCATACGAAAGGGGCACAGAGGGTGTAATTTAGGCGAAGTTACTTCCAAGGGGAGGACCGAGGGTGCACAGGACACTATGATGTCCAATAAGCATCGAAGTGGGAGAAGACAGTGATGAAAAGATGCAAGGAAAAGATGAAGAATGGTACAGAGGACTTTGATAGATCAAGCAGAGGGTAACAAAGGGTGGTGTAAAGAGGTATAAATCAGTAACTGTGGAGGAAAGTGTAAGTAGATAGGTTGATATGGATGGAAATTAAATGTGAGAATGTTTAAAAGATTCACAGTACACGAGGGATTTTGCAAAACATTCAAACCTCCAGGAAGTAATGAATTCAAGCATAACAATATGTGAAACTATTTCTTCATTAACATACAAGCCATCAGCAAGGTGCAAAGTGAGGTGAACTGCCAGGACATCTTGATAGAAGAGCTCTCAATATGTGAATTTATGGCACATGAGACTTGCAAACGATTCACACCTCCAGATTTGTTCATCGCAGAAATGTCGAGCATGAGCCCTAGATTGCAGGATGGTTGTTCCACACACATCCTATGAAATGGCAATGAGTTCAGTATCTAACTTAAGATTACTACGTAGAGTTTATGTAAATTCAAGGTGGAAATAAGGCAGAGGCAGATCCAGAAACATCCGTCTCCCTTAGACTGATTGAGGAAAGATATGACAATACGTAATAAAATAAAGATAAATCAAGTCCAAATCACACATTTTGTGGGACATTTTTATGCATTCCCAGCATGTCCTATAATAAGATTATGTTCAAACTACTGTACTTTTCAGTGTCACAGATTGTCTCATATTGCAAAAGATGCTCGAGCTTCCGGGGCTTTGCGACTGGAATCCAACAGGGGCTCTCCCTTGGAGTCCGCACAATAATATAGATTCTGCGCACTCATAGTGAACGTTCCTTGTACTACAGGGGTCATCCTCCCTCGTCCTCCCACCCCACCCACCCACCCCCACCGCCAATTGCTGGATTCGCCCTTGAAATGACGCTTCTAGTTGAATTGATACCTTTAAAGGTAGCAAAATAAATAAATAATAATAAAATAAATACACAACTGAACAAGTTTGGGAACAATCACAGGAACTTAAAACAGAAACCAAAAGCTGTAATTTCTAAGCCTGGACTGTGACAAAATTTTTCGTGGGAAAGTTGTTCCACCATTTGTGTACTTTCATGGTTCCACAGTCTGGTCGGGTTCATTGAAGCGAACTACAGTCTTTTGTACATGTCTTTTACATGGAAGTACAGTACTGACGTGTACAGTACATACTCGCATGTAATGTAGGTCAGTCTGAACAGTCTACAGTGTCCTATTAAACAAACCACTTGGCAATTTTTTCACTGTTAGAAGTCTAACCAAACATCTGGAAAAGTTCCTCTACAGAATAGTATCTGAGACTGAATGGCCATGTGCCAGCTTTATTGAAGGTGCAACCTATTAAAAACAACCACAGCAGCTAATGAATAAAGCAGGAGAAACAGAATTTGGGAAGTGGGAAATTAAAAACATGAGACAAAGCCTTTACACATTTTGTTTAACCTGTGAGTTGTCTGGACAACTCCTTAGTTAAAGAATGCACACAAAAAAGAAGTCCCACAGTACTGTATGGTTATGGGCACTTAAAAAGTTTGTGGGAAACTTCTATTTTACTTTGTAGCGAAAAGGAATGCTTAGTTTTTCAGAAGATGGAATAGCTGGAAAAACTTAGTCACCTTTTAGAGTTTCAACTTTCATAAGATCGATTATAAGCAAATGAAAGAAATCCAGTGTATTCACAGGGCACAACACAAACTTCATAGAATATGTGGGACGTGGAGCGGTATATCTCTACCATCGAGGTTAGAGAACAAGGCAGAGCCGATCGGCGAAAAAAAGCATCCTCAAATCTGAAAACAAAAACTTACGGTGAATCAAGTTCGTTATTTTACTGACACTGCTGCACTTGACACTTCACTCACATCCATCCACTGCGACTTTGTCGATCAATAATCGACAGTCGAATTCCAAGATCAAAATGCATGCTTTTATTTGCCCAACTGGCTGATATAATTGTCATGGTTAGAAAACACTACTTGTGTAAACTGAAGCATTTAACGGTGAAAATTGGAGATGATCTATACAACGGTGGGTGTTTGGAACTTTGCATCACACCCATGTAATATTGACGGGTGGAAGTGTAGCTTATGAGTCATAGCATCATCTTTGGTATACCGATACTATGCTGTGCAGCGTATCATCATCGGCAAACATGTAACGTGAGAGGTTAATGACGACCTTGACGTATGCATACAGTGACACTTGTGTATACAATGTACACGTGTAATGACAGAACTTTATTGACGTTTATCTTACAATACACTTCTGCGGCAAATTGTACTTTGGTCTACAAGTGCTGATTGTGGTGTTCTTCATAATCGGGTACTTGCCAGTATTCACGAGAATGCTTTGAGTGTCCTATCTGAGTGGTACTTGACTACAAAAAAAAAATTCCAAACTTGAAAGCAGCTTTTCTCTGCCAAAATATCACAATTACGATTTTCTTACAAAGTGGTTATCATTTATCAGATAAAATTTATTTATAGTCTTATGAAAGTCACAGGTTACTCGCTCACAACCACGCAACAGTACTACACTCTTTATAGCTTGGCTTACAGTACATGTATCTTCTGTTACAATGTTTCAGTACTAAGTCACCATTCCTTTGCAAGATCTTGCCATTTCCCATGACACATGTTTTTTTTATGGTAATGAATACAGGTAAAGGAAGCCACCTCTGTACTATTCACTGTGTCCAAAGAAGTGAAGAACAGGCTCAAAATAGAGGGTCAACTAGTGCTGTATTACACTAAATACATACTAATTAGACATACAGTAATCTAGGACTGAAGATAACTTAAATGCATGAATAATGCAATTTACCACTTTTCCAGCAGCAGTAATGCCTGCAACATTCATGGGTGGGGGGGGGGGGGGAAAAGTTGGTAGGCAGGAAGGTTCCTTCCATGGAAATCTGTGTCTTTGTCTGTGAGGAAATTTTGGCATTTAAGAGAAATAAACTGTTATTACATAGAAATATAATTGTGGTCAATTTAGACTCCCTTCCCAGCAAATTAACATTTTTGCTAACACTGGTAATGTATGGTACTGTGACTTGGTATTAATGACAACATATATAAGCTAGTCTAACAGGACATTACATCAGCAAGCTGATGTCACATCGCATTTGTCAGCACGGAGTTTGCATAATACTGTACATACTTCCTACTGTAGGTAGCACAAAACGTTGACTAGGCATATACTGCATGACACTACATGGGAAACAAGTCGGCAAAAATTCGAATCTATTCGAAGTTACCTTGAAATATATGAGGAGGAGGAAAGATGGAACAAACATGCATGAGCAACTTTCATCTACTAGCAGGTGCACATGTATACTGTGCACATTTACACCACACACAAACTTAGCTAAAGATGAAGGATATTGTTACCAAGTTTGCCACAATTTACCACAAACCACAACAAGTCCAGTCCTACAATGAACTATTTCTAAGATGTTTAGGAAGACCAAATTAATGAAACTGTTAAATAAAACATGCAAGGATTTTTTTTCTTTTTAAAGTAAAGTAGACTGGCACAGACAGAATTAAGACTTATCAACACTGCATGGACTCACCCTGTAAGTTATTGTTGCAATTGCTGACCATTTGAACAGCTCTGCATGTGTTCCTGCAGTGTAAACCCAGCATGACTACAGGGCTACTGCAAGTCCTAAATAGCCAATGCAGATCATGGTATGCTGGCCATTGATGCAGGGGAACTGGAGATGAGAAGGTGATGTGTAGCCTAAATGTTGCCCTAGCGGCAATTACAGCAGTCAGATTAACAAAGATGCTAAAAGACACTGTATTGTATGTAACTTTTCCCAAATTAAGCAATCAACCCTTATTAAGGGTCATGAATGTGAAAGGTTGCAAAGGATAACTATGCATCATAACATCTACAGTATGTTAACAACAGTAACAAAGTGTCTATCTGGTAGTACCACATTATCTCTGGAATTCAAAATAGTTGATAGTGCATTGACACACCTAGCAAACCTTGAATTCACAGCACAAGGGGGTTTCCTTCCTCTGAGGTGAACATTTTGGCTGACGTTGATATCTTTGTAAAGCACTCTGGTAAATATAATGCAAGACAAGCATAATACACATCACTGCATTTAACGAAGAAAACAATTTTAATAGTTTCTTATAAAACACAATAGCAGTCAATTTGTTGCTCAACAATAATATGTTCACCCAAACTTTTCAAAATTCAAATGATGCATCTTCCATTATTCACCACGTGCATGTATAATGTTTTGAGGAGATGAAGCTTTTGCAGATGCCTAGTGGTGATACTGAATGGCTTAACAATGATTTTAAGCTATTTTCTTTCTATGCTATGTTGGTATTCTAAACGCCCTACTTCCCTCTAAGAGGGCACATGAGTCTATGTAATTGGTTTTCATGATTCAACTTGTTATAGTCTCATAAAATCAATTGCAATAAACAAAGTCTCAGCTTAGTTTTATTCCTCCATATATTTAGGTGTTTTAAACTGAAAATGTTCCAAAAATGGGAACCTACGGTACAATAAGCTGTCTGTGTCATGCACCGTGTGATCTATAGATACAAACAGGAAATTAAGAAATTGACCTATCCTTGCAGTGACCAGATTAAGACTGGTAAACCAATGCGAACTAGGAGACTTGCAACTTTGCGGAGTTAATTCCGTGCCACATGAAATGCCCTAGTGACAGGCCCAAGCCGTTTCAAAGAACGGTAACTACAGACCAACTGGAAGCTTTTTAAAAGAGGTTTTTTTTATTTAAGAAAATAGTACAATTTAAATTAAATGAATTAATTTCAAATTAAAATTTTTTTAAAAAATTAAAATTGCAGTTTTAATCATGGATTTTAAATCAAACAACCTTGCTAAGAGATGCATATGAAATGATCTACGCAGAGAAAATCAATGGGTAAAATGTTCCAGTACATCCATGCAGGGTATGTACAGAGGATTTGTGAATCAGGGGGTAGTTTTTTTGTACAACTTCCTCACTCATAACAATGTGGAGAAACTAATCTACCTTTTCTCCAATATTAATTCTCAGAATGTATTGTTTTTGCAGCTACTATGTATTTTCTCAATGAGAAAATGCAGCTACATCCCAATTTGTATTACTACAGCAGTCTATCCTAATTCATGGATGGCAAATTTTGAATCATGTGGCAATATTTTTGTTACTTGATCGCTACATCGATGGAAGTTATTTGCTTTCTATGAATATGAAATCGTTTGAAATATCCTGAAGATACTTGTAGGGTATAAAAGAGAAGATTTGTATGGTTAAGCTGATGCCTCAAACAACCCTGCGGTGACTGTTCACTCCCCTCTAAAGGAGAGTACTGGCTGTAACATATATAGGCCTTCCAGCAGGCCTCTTACATGAACACATACAGTACATGCTACTAAGTTCACAAAAAAGTACTGTATATATGGGTCATCATTACACCCAGGGCAGCCTACAATATCACCGGTGGTATATAATTAATGCAGCACCATCCCTGTGGCAACAAATAACACAATATTGTAAACACTACCAATACTATTGAAGCATTTTTCATTTGAAGTAGAATACCGTCAACCTATGGTAAAGTCTTCTCCTTTCTCACAGAATCATCACAACCTCAAACTGGTCTAAGTGTGAACACTTAACTGTGCAAACAATACGACCAGCATGTTCGAAAGTTGAAAGCCAAGCAGGGTTGAAATTTCATACATTCCTGTAAATGGGAGTCACAAGACGCAATATTGCGTCATGAAAAGAAATAATAGAATGATAATTTAAACGATATTGAGATCTAGATAGTATTTCATGATACTGATTTAGACTACAAAAAAATAACTGTCAAATCGACTAAAAGTCAAAGGTAAAAGATATCACTAACGAATCAATTTTATTACACAAGGATAGATGTGTGCTTATCAACATATTCCAATCAGTGATGGGAATAGCTCACAGAAAAAAATTATTGTGCATGTGCACTGAACCATACACAAACCAAGTTACAGTGCTTACAGTATGAAACCCAAACTCATACACCTTCAAACTGCAACCAAAACTGTGAGTGCTTTACCATACATGTGGCAAGGTACTTATTCAATTTATGCAACTTGTTTTTCTTTTTATATTTTTACATTCTTTCACAAATCAGGAAATGAATCAGGAGTTTGAAAAGTTTGCCAATTCTGGCCTGTCATATTGACAAATAATTTGACAAACCTAGCTGAATATCACTCACAGGTCCATTTATACAGAAGCTTAAATGAAATTCCTGTTGTTTCATTTACTATACACACGTATGGCGACAACAAAGTAATGATAGATGTAACCCGGAGTGTTCGGACTGGATTCTAAGGAGTATTTTGTTATCCTCCGTACAGCTCACTGGTTGACGACATTGCTGGTTCTTCAATCATATTCCGAACATCCTTTCACTTTTCAACAAAGAAGTCCGACAAGTGAACTCTGCTTTGATGGGGTCCCTTGATGCTTAGCAACAGTAGGGGTGACCACTGTGATGATGTAGGGGATTGTTATGACCACTGACTGGAATCATTGGAATTAGTCAAAATGTTTGTGAATTCATGTCAGTTGATGGAGAACTAAGCTGATTAGCTCAACTTAAAAGATTTCCTCCAACTGGCCGAATCTGCCAAACAGCGACACAATTGATGCACCTTTAAAGGTGGGGATTATACATTTGACTATCTCAGGGCTGCGGCATCTTGTTTTGACGGACATGTGAAGAAAATGTTAATTCAAACAGAATGTTCGCTTATGCAATCAGCAATACAGCACAGTACTGGCAGCTTTGAGAGTGGTATGACATTAAGAAGGTCCTATTTGATAATAAATCATACAGTAGACTCAAAGGGGCATTTCAACCTACAAGAGGGTGTTTGGAAAACTGGGCTGCTTACATGGAGAACATGTCGAAAAATGGCAAATTCACTTTTTGCTTCACATCATACCATGTCAGGAAACTTTAGGGGACTCTCTGCATGTGACCGCCTCATTTGAAAGGAATAACAAATGCAACAGACATCATCCAAATTATACGACGTCCCCTAGGAGGCTGAGGTTAATTAACATCCAAGAATCAGTCAGTTTTAAACGTTAGGATCGATCGCTGATTACCATTCCATGAAAACGCACAGCAATGTGCATCGTTTATGGACTAGACACCTATCTCACATTGTACTCACAGCAGTTTTAGCACTCAAAAGTGTCAAACGTTACGTTGAAGATTCGAATTATTCAATAGGACAGACTGAAAGATAATCTCATTTACCTCAGGACACAACTAAATCTGAAACTAAGTGCTTACTTTGTAAGAATGTTCACGATAATGAATAAACCCTCAAAGGCAGGGTTGTTGATTTTTTTTTTTTAATTTAAAAAAAAAAGATGATTTAAAACAGTGATTTAAATCAAATAAATCAATTTAGATCGTGTTTTTCGTGAAAAAAAAACATGTTTTTAATAGCAATTTTAATCGACTTGATTTGAATCAAATGACCCTGCCTGAGTCGAAGGGGAAACGTTATTACTCGACATGAAGAGAGCGCACAGACTTGACGCCTATGTGCTGACAAATTCACATTGCAGGAAGGAATTCATTGGGGTTCATGTTTGGATTATTTGATTCATTCGTATCAAGGGTAGACCCTCAAACTTATCAATAAAGGTAATGTCCACTGGGAAGGAAACTAAAATGGAATTAGATATGAAGAGAAACTCAAATAAATCGGGTTGCAATACACTTTCAACTTGATTTCTAGTGAATATTTGTAACTTGGTAGTGGCTGGTAGCACCGTAGGTCTATTGTCTGAGTTTGAGGTGACCTCTCAGGGCTTTTATCAAATGGACCAGAATTTTACATTGACATTGACAAATTAAGATTTTTCTACAGTATATCGCAGAATGCAGCGAAAGTGGTCTAAAATTAAGGATCACTGGGAAACCAACAGGTATGAGACAGACACATAGCCATGCGAGGGAGGCACAGGGGACATATGTCCCCCTAGCCCCCCCAAAAAAATTCCATTTTATTACTTTTTTAATACAACATTAATGTTGTAAGCAAGTTGTACCTACATGTGCAGGAAGAAAAGATGGAAATCTTTCACCACTTTGCATCTAGAACCCTTGGAAAAGGCGAAAATCTTTCAAAGGGGGCAGTCAGCACATAATGATATTTTGTGAGCGAGACGTGACATAGGGAACGACCCTCCCCTTAGACCCCTCTAACAGGCCAGCAAAACTCCAACTGGTACAGTATCCTTGTAAAGATGACACATTTAACATTCAGAGATCCAGGAGGTTTAATGGTGTCAACTTCATTCTGTCAAATTGAAACTAGATCTGCTGCATAAATGGCAAACAATAATATATTTGTAACAATTACTGGCCAACTGCTTAGAAACAGATGTGAACACCGCACAAAAGTATCGTCGTAAGCAATTGATGTATGACGTTTTCATGCCGGTGGGATGATACCGTTAATCCAGCAATCGGATCTTCACGTGAAACTAATGCACTAGTCCGATGCAAATGTACTTCGCATCTACAAAGTTCTGATGACTGCCCAGGATGGTGTTGCCATGTGAAGATGGTGTTTATTGCTTAAAGAGCAATGCCATACCTGGGCAGCTTGCAAGCAAACTATTCAACGGATATTAAATTTTGAATTATTCCAGCTCTAGATAACTACTTTCATCGATATGCAAGAACCTAAAAACAAGTTGTAAAACAACAATTAATACCCCACTTTTGACTTTGCAATGATTTAAGTTAAGTACATTTATATACTGTAGTGGCTGGTTTGGAAAATAAATTGACATTCAGTACAAGTCCTGCTTTGAGCAGATTGTGTAAATGCTTGCTACAACAAAATGGCAGGTGGGACGTACTAACTAGACATGGATTTGCTGGTTCTCACTTCACGTAAAGCTGGAATATGAGTTGTACTGGCAATCACCTGGTCATCTACAGTATTTTTGTTCTTCATCAGTGTTTCAGGGAAGAGAAAGTAGAGGAAAAAGATCACATGTCACAACATCTGAAAGAGAACTATCCATTCATCTTCCAGATATTTGAATATGAAAACTGTCTCAACATCTTTGTTGGCCCTACAAGATTCAGACTCTCCAAGGAAGCCTGGCTGTCAATCACAGTTACTTGAAATCAAACAGATCGATGAGAATGGACATACGAATATTCAAGAATGCAAAAGTGGTGTTTAAACAATGTTTTTCTTTTTTTTTATTAGGGGCTACAACATATTGGACTTTCAGTGGCAAAACATGACAAATTTTCCACTCCTATTCCAGCCTTAAACATACTTGCAACTTTGACAGACATGAATGAGTGACATGAACACCCTGAGAGGAATCAACCCACGTTCTCATTGATATGCACACAGTCGTACCCAAAGGCAGTCAAGACAAATTCCACACAACCAAAATGAGTTTGTGCACAAGAGCTACAAACACCCATGATCCATGTTTTTTTTTTCAAGGGCTAAAAAGCTCCCTCAGGCTGTGTGCAAATACTCACCAAAGAAAACAAATATGATGCCAAACACGGAGCAAACGCCGCAGACGATCGCCATCGCCAGGTCATATTCATAGCTGATATCACTACAGTCTTTGTTGAAGGGAAAGTCAGTCGGTTTTTCCGTGAACCAGGAGACAAGTGGATACTCCACGTCTTCTGTGACTGCACTCATCTTTGGTTCCTATGCATTCCGTTTTGTCAGAAATCTGTCAGAGAAAAATAAAAGGAGTTTGCAATGCACATGACATGTACAGTATGTTCTTTGATACATGTGGGAAATATTGTACCTCAACACTTTAAGACAGAACAATTCACACTTAATTGTCCACTATACATGTACAGGGCTATGAACCCTTTCTGATTTGAAAAAATTGAGAATTTAGTTGTAAAAATTTGCATAGCAGTTTTCAGGTTTCTCAGGTATTTCATAGCAAAATCTGTGAAAGCCCTTACTGTATGTTGCATGTACAAAGACTGCACAATATTCCATGTGTAGCAATTTGACTAATTTGTGCAGCAAAATGACATGCGATACTGGATTAATTATTCCCTGGATTTGTATTTTTATATAGTTCTGTGAATTCACTTTGTTTCTAACTTACCGGTCTCCACACAAATATTGTACACCATGCTAGAAACAGAGCAGGTACCCTTTAACACTGCCTCCACCTTCGCCCTAACCCAACTAGCGCCTCTTTCCAAAACTGAATATGTGTGTTCTTAGAAAAGGTCAGACATGACATGTCCGCTCTTATTAACTAAACCAGAGCTGAAATTAATATTAGCTGAATGTCCTGGAGGACAAATTAAAAACTGTACAAATTGTATTTTCCCTGCCAAAATTAAGTTTTCCTGTAAAAATATTAGTCATTACATCTTGAGCAAAAATACTTTCTACATTATTGCAGCATGGGCACAGAAGCTCTTTGTGGCTTGCAATACTTCCACTGAATGAATTCATTGTAAGATTTCATATTGTGTAACATATATTCTAAACATTAAAAACAGGCAAATTTGATTAAAATTTTTAAGTCTCCATTGATTTGTTTGTCTAGTAGACCATTTCGGAGAATCTGCCTGTCGTCTATGGATCGGAAAATTTACGGCTCAAGGGCATCTCTCAGATTCCAGGAGCACTGCTAGCATTTTTTCAAAATTGCAACCACTATATACTGAATGAACACATGTATTGTGCAAACTACAAGGAATGCTACAAAACAAACAAACGACACTACCAGTGACAACCCTGACACATATATATGCAATACAGGCAACGTGCATACTGAGCGGCTCAAGTCTGGATGACTTGCTGTACTTTCAAAAGGTTCACATTCGTAGCAATGACTAATGTAAAAAAATTGACATGGTTTTAGTGTACACATAAATTTGCCAGTTGACAGCACACTCATAACTGTAAAATTACACAGCCCCTCTGCAGTTAAATCTTGGCATTTTTGCATTCCACACTATCAGTCTATCCATTCACTTTAACTTGGATGTTACTCTGCCATATATCACAATGAGAGGTTGGTGTACACACTCTTTATGGGACATATTGAAATATATCAACTCAGTTGAGATTTTACAATGCAGCCGTTTTTTGGGAGAGGAGGGGGGGGAGGAAAAATTAAAGCAATGGCATTTGCTTGTGTATTAAAGCAACCATGTCAAAATGTGCACTGTTCCAGAGTTATTTTAATGTCAATGTTTAAGGCAAAAATTTAAGTCATAGTGGCAATACAGTATCATGTACCTTCTTAAAGACAAATGTTTCAATTGATTTTACCAAATGAAGTATCCAAATATTGCCAGAGGTAGCCTTCTAGATGTTCCTTCATGAATGTTGTTATAATAATGGAATAAATGCCCAAAGAACAATATTTCAATGTCAGGCATGGCATCTTAATTTTGCAGTCCGGTCGGTTCCCAAACAGGGCAAGTCCGGCTTAACTTTTTAAGGTCCTTTCATACCAGTCACGGCGCGACGTGATAAGATAAAACGTTGCGCAGCTGTATTTTTGCTTTCACACTACATGCCACTGGACTCTACGAGTTTTTGACTGTCCTGTTAATCATGTGATTTTTTAAAAGGGCAGCAATTGGTCTTAAGAAAAATATCATGGCACATAAGCAAGTCAGGTTGGAAGTTTTTCAACACCATTTTGTCTTGCCGCACTGTATCGCCACTGCATCACACCTGGCATGAAAAGGTCCCATTGTGAACATTCTTTCCACCTTTTAATCAGATGGTATCCTGCCCACCGTGAAAGGGGCATTATCAATTACTTCATGGGGTATTTCACTGTTTTGGGTCAAACACTTTGAAAAACCTAAACGTCAACCAACACACATGTCCGTTGTGACATACATTTTAGGTACTTTTTTGCTGTTCTTCCTCCAAATCTGGTTTGATTGTATCTCCTAGATGTGTGGTCAAAAATTATACATCAATGGTACATTCTGTCATACAGTGGCCCAGTAGATAGAAAAAAAAAATGTTACTCTTTTAATTTTTCTTATGTTGTTTTCCCCTAAATAATATTCATGGGGGTATGTTTTATTCCTACCCAGAATAAGGAATTCGTTTGGTCAAAGGTCATCAATGTTTACATTGACTCTGCAGCTAAACACTGATGACATTCAACTAACAACATTACATCTAGAAAGCTAGGGAGCGGCATAAAACATACTCATAAATGTCGTTTACGGGACGTCAAGATAAAATTCAAATCTTAATAATGTTTTTCTCTCTCACCTGGGGCACTCTCTGACATTTAAATTTGCCATGTGTAGGTCATTACTTAACACAAATCTGTTGAGGATGTACCCAATTTGGAGAAAGAAAGAGAAAAAAGTTCTGTAAAATTTGTGTCACCACTACCTTCTGTATCCTCCTTTAAATGTCATATTTCCTGCAATTGACATGATTACCAGATCTGATGGAGTTTTACATAATACAGCATGCAATTACACAAGCAGGAATAAGATTCTCTACTGATTAGCACTGGTAAGTATTACATTGCAGCTTGAACAAATATTTTACAGTTTTAATTGTGAAAAGCTTTTAGTGGTAGTGCAGCAATCTTTATCATCTCCGATATCATTAAAGACAGCAGTGATTTAAAGGTCCGGCAGTTCCATAAACAGCAAAACAGGGATATTTAATGTGACAGGATCATGTCACAGTAATGACAGATTCATGGAGCAGAGTTGCAAACAGAACAAAACCATCTGAAGGTCTGTGAATAACTAGATGGAGTAATAAATTTAGATGTCCCTTTTCCTTCCCCTAAATGCCCAGGATGATGTAATCTGTACATATTTTCCCAGGGGTCTTGTAAGTCTTAAACCAGTTTCACTCTCACACCCTGGATCAACAAAATTTAAGTGACCTCTGGAAAACTTTCGAAGATGCAGAGGTGAAATTCCATGCAGCCAGGCTATCTTAAACTTCCAGTAAATTATTGGTCTCAGCGAAAGGCATGATGTCAGCTAGCAGTTAAAAAGTTCTGACCAGTCCATCATGTTGGGAGTGGCTACCACTTGAGGAAAGTGCTGACCACCTGGTCAGTACAACAGAACACTCAGAACAGTGTACTGCTATGATAATGTTATCATTATCCAAACATCCGTGCAGCAACAGACAACTGATCAATACTAAAATTCACAAATCACTGCTCAATGTCGTCAACAGTGCTGAAATTATCTGAGTTTATTCCTAACATCACTGTGACCAGAATACTTCATCACAATGCAATGTGTACTGTAACACATGTTTGACTGACTCGCAACTTGAGGTCTAATTGTACATGTTATTTACTGTTTTACTGACAAATTGACAATGCTCTCAAAAGATCTATACAAAGTAAAAAAGTTTAGTAACAGAATTCTAACCTACCACAGATACAGTATGGTTTGAATTTTCCTTGATGAGGACAATTACCGTGTGAAAGAATTTTAGGGAGAACTTTAATTGATCTAACAAGACAAAATAAACAGTAAGTTTCTACTATCATAAAAAAGAAGTGTAATTCAGAAACCCCATAATCTGACTATCATTTAAATCTATGCTGCACACTACCAGCACAGACTCTCAGTCACAAACAGGGCAGAGTAACATGAGATAGCATCCCACCTTAGACTCCCCTTTCCCCGATTGTCCTCTGCCTCTCCTCCCCCCTACCCCCACCCACACTCAATACCCACCATCCATCTCCGACTGATGCTTTCTCAAACATGTGCTCACTTAATCTCTTCCAACCTGATATTTTAGATTCTTTCTGGCTACTTCCTTTCTTGAAACCCGCCTCGCAACCAATTTTTGTACCTCCCTGCAAGTGTGATCTTTCTTTGATCCTTATTTGTTGGTGATACTGCTGCTACCCACTTCAAAATGAAAATGAATGGAGATGTTAAACCCAGAACGGCATTTGGTGAATTTTATGGACGCAGTATATGATAGAAGGACAACCTACACTACAATCAAAGTAAAGCATGCATCCCTCTGAATTAGTGACTGCGTACACAATACTAGCAAAGCCCTGCCCTGTTACACATTACATTTGTTCAGCACTGTTTACGATATATGAACAGCATGTAATTCATTTGGAGGTTCAGTTCACATAGATCTGAAGAGTGTGTTGAACATTCCTTAATGTTTGCACTCTGTGTTAACTGATCTGTGCTCAATGGACCGAAATCTGCCTTTCCTTTTTTTTTGTTGTCTGTGAAAGAACAATTTGCACAGACATTAGTTTGCATACAATTTTTTTTTTTTTTTTGAGCTTTCAAATCAGCAGTACACATATATCCTTGCTGTAAAATCAGCACTCTTAAAATACTCATTTTTAATACATGTTTTCTCCAAATATCTACAGACATCACATAATAACACAGGTACGCCAGACAAGTAGACATTCCAAATACCAGAAACGTACCAAAGCTTGATACAGAAAGCGGAGGAACAGACCCAGAACTGGCCAAATGGCAGTACTAAGAGCTTTTAATACAGAGAACCTCAGGATGGCAGAATGAGAAGGAGGAGCTAGTCCGGTATTAGACCGAACGGCGCCAGAGGAGGTGTTTAAGGTTACCGGTACTCTTGGCATGGTAAATGAGAGAGCATTTGTTGTGTTGAGACAGGTAAGTGAGGAGTGAAGCAAATTTGGCTGGATGACAGTAGTTTTACTACAGAGAACACTCAGTAGATAGACATGACAGAGTGTGATTGCATGAGTTGGGAAGGGACAGGTAAGGTGTGGCCTTCAAAAATAAAACAACAAAATGACATGATTACGGAAGACACTTGGCCACAGATATTCTGTGAACTGTCTCTCTTGCAGCACATGTCCAAGTGTCTCCTACTGTAGAAATTATGTCCTGTGTCAAAAACTGCTAAGATGTTTAAACATACCATTCTCTACTTTTTTGGTAAAAATAGCAACAGTATGCTAATTTCTAACATCTAGGATAAAGGAATGCAGGCAGTGTACATGGCGGTATATATACAGCCAAATTTCTTATCACTCAGTTCTGGATCCTACAGCACAGTAATATTTCAAATGATTTCCAACTGACATTCAATCTCTCTTGAAAGAAAGACAGGTACGGTAGTTCAAGCGTAAAACCGTCCATAAACATAAGCATTGCCATCCCCACTGCCATCTTCATGCAAACAAATAAGTATGTAGTAGCAGTGCAACATCAATTATGTGACTCTTGGTAACTTTTATGGTGGACCTTTGTTAACTTTTATGGAAGACAGCAAGTCCAGTAGTATGACATCTATCAGATTTCAAATTAAAAATTATTCAACCATTTCTGTGAGTGTTACAAGGCATTTACTATCCATGCAATACTGTAATACTTGAGGGGATCACACTATTACAGTGATGTACATCTAGCTTTCACATGGGGTACCTGCATACAAACACAATGTGCTATATATACCTGTACATCCAGCAAGTCAGCCACAGAACAAAGCTTTTATCTGGCTTTTCTTCGAAAAATCACTCACTGAAAAGCAAGTCAAGGTGAGGTTTGTTTCACTTGGTTGACTTCTGCAAATGAATTAGCCACAATGGTTTTGTGCTACTGTTTGCTAGCATTTTGTAATACCCCACAGACCATCATCCCTCATAGGTGATGAAACCACGAACCTGAAGTGCTACAGTACACTTCTCTGTATATGTTTGCATGTATTAGTCATTCTGGATTAAGTGCTTGTACTCTACATCCCATAACCACACAGTAGATGAAATTGCAACTGCCATTACACAGAAGATTTTGTGAAGGGGTGGGGACCTACTGCGGATAATATACACTATGCTATGCAGTTGCCTGTACACGCACAATGTTCAACGAAATTCATGATGATAATGTACTTTCCCTGTATTTTAGAGAGAAGACACCAGAGTTGGTACATCCAGCCGACAGGAGTTAGCGAGGTCAATACAAAACTGGTACACCCATTGTTCTCCCGATTGAAATTATAAAAAAAAAGACAGGACAGATATGAGAAATTAATTTACAACTGACCACAATTTGAAAAGGACAGTCAGTTTCGGTATTTACCCCTGAACATCACAGAGACTGGTACTGAATTTGAACAGGATTAGACAAGATGTAGTTGCCATCCCTGACTTTACTTGCACTGCATGGCTCTACTGGAACTTATTTTCCAAGTTGTCGCCAAAGCTGGAAGAGAATTCCTGCATAGGAGGACACTACAACTGCACAATATTCTCAGAAGATGTCAGAACTACTTTGCTTCACTGAACACAAAGGTATGGAGCACACAGAGATGTTGATGTTTTTGTTTGAACATATTTAAAAGACAAATTGCATTTTGGAATGCGCCAACATGGCAAACAAAGAGGGTAACTTTTAATCATTGTTAAACGTTTCAGTCTCACCCTTCACCATCAACGATGACATCATCTCCTCAAAACCTGATGCACACAAAGGTCAGGTTATGGAGATGCATTACTTGAATTTTGAAAGTTTTGTCGTACAAATTATCACTGAGCAACAAATAACTGAATTTCCATCTGTGTAAAACTTCCCTTTTGAAACAATGGCTTACAGTCCTGCCTCCTTTTGAATTACCTTTGTTCAAGGTAATTCCACCATGGCTTCTCACGTCTCTTAAAAAGACGCAAACATTATTGCAGGCAAGTCGTCTTTCTCATTTTAAGGTAATATCTCAAAAAAATCAGAAAATGAATTATTATGGTAAGTATTCGAGGTACATGTACCACCCTGATGCTAGAAATCAATCCGTTGTAACGTAGTACCCATAAATCTAGATTGAACATTGCTGTTGTTTTTTATCTCAAGCTGTGGGTTGCAGTACTGTTCTGATCTCTTATATGGTGATAAAACCGTAGTTTCTTTTGGGAGTGGCATAGACCTACCTTTCAAAGCATTGTTCAGAGCTACCTAATTGTTGAAGGATTAGTGACTTAAATGACATTGCTCTGTAAATGATACTGAACTGGTACCAACGA
This sequence comes from Stichopus chloronotus, assembly GCA_021234535.1. Classification (NCBI taxonomy): domain Eukaryota; kingdom Metazoa; phylum Echinodermata; class Holothuroidea; order Aspidochirotida; family Stichopodidae; genus Stichopus; species Stichopus chloronotus. The sequence goes on from CM037846.1 coordinate 23,431,490, forward strand.
ATAAAGGATAGAAATACCTTTCAGCTAATTACGGTTCGCTACATTTGGTGGGTCTTTAAGTGTTGGCAGAAATTAAATTTGATGTCCATCATAATATCTTACTAAATGTAGACATGCATGGGGTTTACATCATCGCTGAACTAATGAGTTTTTGCGTAGCAAGGCCTTGCCAGAAACAAGAAGAGTGCAAAAAATGGAAAACAGCATTTGTAGGATCTACCTCACAAGTTTCCCGGCTCGTGCTGAAGCCCAACGTTCAAAGCGTCATTTCACACCTAAGGATGCCTCCTCTGGTAAAATTGTTATGTTTACAGTAACTGATAGAACGTTAAAGAATCTCGTATACTATGTTAAATTTTCTAATTGGTGGAGAATTGCTTTAATTCTGTGTCCATGATAATATGATTTTTTTCTGTTAATCACACCCAATATTTCAGTTAAAAACTTAATGCATCTTCTGATCACTTTGTTCCCACTGATGCTATGCTTTATTAACTTCCAACCATGCATAAAATCTGAAAATGTACTTTTAACATAACAAAATCTCTTTTAGAGGAAATAGGCTCTTTGAACAATCAAACAATTTTTCAATGATGTACAATACTTGTAGCTAAAAAGCATACAGAAAGCACATTAACTGTGTCAACACACTTTAAGAACCAAAGCCAATTTTAACATGGTGTACAAGGCACATGCAGTACAGTAGCAAGAAGTTGCCATTCAAATTTTAAGTACAAAACAGATTTGCATGAGAACAAAAACTATACAGGGAGTTTTTTGTTTGGGTTTTTCAGTTAAGATTTGGGAACCTTCCCCTATTCATTTTCTTAACACTTTTTTTAAACAAAAAACATCTGAAAACTCAGAAGTACATCAATGCAAAGCCTTGACCAGTGTAACCTATAAACTAACTATCAGCTATGAAAGAGACACATTTAAGTTAAATGCAGCAGTGTCGAAAGTAAAGAACTTACTTCCCAGTTATTCAATAAACGGACAGTTATAGTGAACATGTGCAATTTGGTTTTGGTTGCGGTGAAAAAAAATTGTCCTCCTTTATCAATGACGTTTTATAATAACAAGAAAAACTTAATCATACAGATTGCAGTGTCATACATTTACCTCCATCAGCTGCTAGCAAACACAAATACCCTGCCAGATTTCCTTACCACATTACATAATGTTTCCACTTTCTGTACATGTATTCTGATACAGAAACCGGAGTCCAAGAACATACCATGGCTGCACAATAAATAGTTCACTTTCACTAAGTAAACAGTACTGATTCTACAGGATCTGTAGTCTTGTTCAAGACGTTTGTAATTTTTGTTCTCTTTCATGTTTCCACGCGCAATGCAATTATGATACACATCACGCTGCTATTCTAACAGAGCCCTGTTTGGCAGCTGTCTACAAGCGAGCTCTGTACCCATCAGAGGATCTGTTCGATACAAACATCTTGCACATTTGTCAAAAATGGGGCATAACCATGGGCAAAACACTCGATCTTCTACACAGTCGCTTGTGTCATGTCATTATGTCATCAAAGTGCTAATAGAACTTGAGGAGTACATCCAGCTGTTTAAAGGATCCTTGTGCAGAGTATAAAATCTTAACGATATGACAAAATCATTATAACAAGTGTGTACTACTGCAAGTCACATGCCCCCAATTAAACAAATAGCTTGATCAATTTGCCACCATTTTCAGTGATGTGGTTACTGTCGTCAGTATAGAAATATGAAGTTGTGGGCAGCACTTATGAGGAAATAAACACATCACCTTGATTACGACCTCACAGTCACATCAAGAAGGAAGGCTGGCAGGATTGCAGTGGACGAGATCTTCTTTACGTGGGTAAGGAACATCCTACAGACTCAGATCATGCCGATCACACATGTAAGTGACTCACATCTGTAGTGAAAATACTGATCAGCTACACTTATACCTGGAGCCAAACTTCTTTTAAGTTGTAACAAATTCAACAACTGAATCCCTTCATATACTAACAATAAATGTCACTGTTACAGAAATCGAAGAACTATAGACACAAGTTTAAAAGTGCAAATTACAAAGTACTACCTACCACAACAACACAATAACAGTCTTCCTCCCTTGTATTCAGGATACTTTATCAGTTACATTATCACAGAGAAACCACAAGCATGCGAAGATGGTACAAAGCAATGTCCTAAAAAGTACTCTTTGTGCTCAAATTCCTTGTGTGCAGGAAGTAGACATTGCCAGCAAAAGTGCTTGAAAGTTGAATGTACACCGACCGACAAGTTGCAGTTACGAGAAAGGACTCAACCTCTCCTGTGTGATCAACTCCATCAAGAATTATTGATCATTCAAACTTTCCGTTAGAATGCACTTTTAGATCCAACCCATTCATTCCCTTGGTATGCTTTCTTCAAGATCGTTTCAGGGAGACTAGAGACTGGAGAGTTCTTTGTTATGCCAAAGAGTCACTGTATACTGATACGATGAGGTGCAAGCAAAGGGGGCCTCAGCTTCCTTGAAATGAGAATCCAACCCTGAAATTGATTGGTAGTATTCCAGGCATACAGAATGACCACAATTAAAATACAGCATCCCATTGTAAGTTCCTCAAAGATCACACAAGGCTGTCAAAACACTATTAAAGTTGCACTGCCATCTAAAACTAAAACAAAAATATTTGGTTACAAATGGTTGATTAACTCCTTTCCAGAAAATTCCCTTACTCCTATTTTGATCATTTTCCTTGAAAACTGACATGAAATATTGTAGAAACAGTGATAGACGGAACCACCACTGAAGTGTACCGTAGATGACTAGCTGCGATTTCAAACTATAAGAATCTGATTCAGGAAACGGCATGCCCCATGGACACACCATCTCCAGCAAAACTCTTTCACTATTTTTAAACTTATCAAAACTACCACGTTTCTCTTGCCAAAGTTGCCCCAACCCCCCCTTCCTTGTTCCATTATTGAGGAGATTCTGCTTACCACCACAACCACTATATATTATAAATACGCGTATTTTACGATAAGAACTTAGGAAACTACGTAATTGACTCAAAAGATCTAATTTTCCAGCACAAACAAGGAAAAATCTAAATGTTGAAAATTTGAGGATGAATTACTTTGTACTTGGCAGCAACCTCTATGGAACCACTTTCAGACGTTCAAGTTATATTCACTTCGCAACCAGCACGACACTCCTAACTTGCTAGTAGTCGTCATCGCGACAGTCAGACAAATGCTGTTAATCTTCTGGCGCCAAGAGCGCCGTCGATATTTACGTGAAGGGGAGAGAATTCATAGCGTCATCTGAATTCACAGCCCGGCCTTTTCATATGATCCAACTAACTTTCTGCCTTTACATAAAGACCCACTTTTTTCGTTACCTCTAATAAGTGTTGATTATTCTCATCTGTGAACATGCCATGAGCAGCCACCCCTTCTGTGGCTGGAATGGCACCACAGAAATCCAATCTATTATTATGTACCTGTACAACACTCCTTGGCATAAACAGGATCATACTGTAGTGCTGGTCAGTAGGCATAGAGCGCACACAAACATGTACACTGCATAAATTTGCAGCCTCATACTGCACTGTTAGTGCTGTCTGCCTTTCCAGAATGCAGTATTCATACAAAGGTTGTGGGTGGATGGTTCCTAAGTCCTGCCTGGCTCATACTGTATTGACCATTTTCGCCCGCTTGCAAGTAAATATTGATGACTCAAACACAAACGGTTGCATTTTACAGCAGCTGAAATTGTTTTCCAAACAGGTCTGCAAAGTGCCAGGAGCAATTAATTCTGACACAGTAGCAAAGTTCAAAAGGATTTTGTTCATAATTTTTTTTTTCTATTTTGGGGTGTGTAAAAGAGCCCAGTGGGGTAAAAATTACAAAGAGACAAAGACTGAGAATTGTTCTTTTTTAATATTTTTGGCAAATACCTTCCAGGAAAATTTAATTGTTCCTTTCAAGTACTTGGTGCAGTAGGGTGCCAACACTTCAGGAGTGGTGAAAAGTAGGCTGAGTACTCCCTGACCATGATGGTCAATGACACTAGAGCCATGGGCATTGCACACTGCATAGCACATGCAAAAATGTTGAAGGGGTACATGTCAGTTGTTTGGCTTAAAACATGATTTTCAAAACAAAAAAAAAAAGTCACCTCTTGGGTCTAAGTTAAACACTTTCATTATCAAAGGTTGACTGAGATATCTAAAGATTCATGTGTAACCCAGCTATATCAAGTTACAGACGAGATGGTCTCAACAACAAAATTGCTAAAATGTCACAGTAAAAAGAAATGCATTTCCACCATATGACCTGCTTACTGTGGACAGTATCACTTCAGTAACACACAAACTTTGGCACTTTAATTGGAAGTCACAACTTCACTCCAATAGCTAGCCTCTCTCCCTTCCTTCCACCAAGGTAGCTTGTAGGCAAATTGAGATAACATGAAAAGTTCTACAGACAAACCTTCCATTTTGCAAAAAAAGAGTTGGACAACGCTGACAGCATTACCCAACTCTTTAGTGCTCCTGTGGGGATAAAACCACCTGTTAGGGTCAAAGGTTGTATCCCAGATTTTTTTATCACTACATACATTTAATTGGAGAAAGCTTTGAGTGAGGTAAGCAGCTGGAATCACAGAGTTCAGTACCTGGTGCGGTATGAGACCATACATCTACTGTCTGAATTATATTTTGCAGGTGGCCATACTCCAGAAACTCCCAGAAAGACAAGATGTTCACAGTACAGAACTAACTGTATGATCACATACAGTGTACCTTTCCCATCGCCAGGGTTGTACCGAGACAAATTTTAGTGGCAGGCTTAAGGCAACGTAGCTACAAGCCTACAACCCTGCCCATGGCAAAGAACATCAGGTCTGTCAAGTACATACCTACTGTACTCAGTTGTGAAATGATACTTAATTATTCATACAGAAAGCAGAAATTTGCTGCAGAATGACAAGTAGGCTACAGCTGATGTGACTTGTGGGAAAGTCTTCAGCAAGCCAATCAAGATGAGATTATGCAAATTGGGCATTTCCAATGTACCATTATGGCACACAAAGAAAACAGCTTTAATTAATAATTTTTTCAACTATTCAGGATCCTCAATAAACAAAAATCTACAAAAGCTTCATCAAAATATTATGAATAATCTGAATATGGAAGATGCATCATTTGAATTTTTGACAGTTGGGTGAACAAATTCTTCTTCTGCAACGAACAACTGAATTGGGAGCTGTAAGAAGTTTATTTCTTGAAAAGAAGGGTTCCGTTCTCCTTTTTTTTTTCTCTTTAATGCCTTCTTGAGAGAACACACTCCAAACTTGACAGTGCAATATAGTACAGTATGTCTGGTTTACATCACTTCACGTTGTGTCAGGCGGCAAGTCTCCTTGCAACACGATTTTGATACAAAAAGGGAAAATAAATGTGGAGATGACATGCTGCCTCCAAATGAGTCATGAATATTCATGATACAGAGAAAAGGAGCAGCAAAAGTAAATGTTGACAGGGAGCATTCCCAAACAGTAAATATCGTTTGAATTTCAGTTTTCTTGATGAGTGCCAGGACAAATACTGTAGGCCTAATTGTTGTACGAATTTGCAATAACAACAAAATCAATAAAAAAGAGTGACTTAAATCAACCAAATTTAATAAAGAAATTCTTGCCCATGTGTCTAGATAGGACAAATGGTGAATTTTTTATTGATTACAGATACTTCACTCAATTTTTCAGCAATTCTACTAAACATTGTCGTAATGACTTCTTCTTTGGTGGATAAAGACCTACTTTAAACATGCTCACAACTACCTATAGATTACACCTTCAATAGGCCTGCCTTTTCCATAGATCTGTGTTCTACTACCTTTTGATGCAGAATGTTGAAAAAAGTAATTGTTCCAATGTGACACTCCCATATGACACTGTCTTTACAAATGAATTCGTTGTGATAGAATAGTGCACTTTGAAAAAGGAAACAAAACTAGCGACATCAGCCAACCTTGGCTGTTTTTTTTTCTTTTTTTGAAGTTCCGTTCTTTTCAATGAAAGACATGGTTGAATGAGGATTACCGTGGGTGAGCAGTCTACTTGAGTTAGCCTGATTTCGTGAAAAAAAGTTATAGACACTCAGAAATGTAAGAGGGACTACCCACAAAAAATATCTGTTATTATGTAGAATACACAAAGGATGCTTAAAAAAGTCAAGGGAAAACTACACCCACTCAGTGGCCAGTACATTCATGACTTACAGTGTACATCTCCTTACAAACTGACATGTTCAAGAACATTTGCGTCACAATATCATAAGCAATACGCTGAATACAACGAAACATTCAAATGAAACAAAATGGTTCCCTCAACTGCCACTGACACAAAGTGGAATTATAGATATATTCCACACACCCTGGCACTGTGCATGCACTTAGCCAATGTCACATAGTGACTAAACATTAATACATCATTATTTAAGGCAACATATAAAAAAAGTGATCATGAGGAATACATTACAGTTGTTTTTTTTTTCTTTTTCTCCCAAAGAGATGGAACGTTGTGATCTAGGGAAATGTTTCAAACAGGTTAAGTGTTTTTACTGGAAGGGGGTGGGGGGATGACAGGAAATTTGGCTGGAGGTTAAATTGTCCATCTTACAATCTTTGGGGACTCCGATCTAACCAGGAGGGGGCCACTTGGAAACCTTGGGGAAAGTGGCTAAACACTGGACTGCTGGGGCATACACTCTGTCACTCTTGTCTATCGGATGTTCAACTTTTTCCCTACAAACACTAAGTTCACACTTGTTCCTTGGCTAGGGAAGCTAGTTATTGAGGTACAGTAAGTAGGCCTACTGTTTAGTTTACTATTACAAACTTGAGTCTAACAGTTAGTAGGACTACTGGAATTTAGGCCTAAGTTAAAAGGAGAAAAAACAGTTGATTGTCCAGAATTTAAAAAAATGGAAAATACTGGTGTGTTTTTATTTTCAGTTTTTAATTGAAAATGGTTGACATTCAAAATGGCCTCCTGACTAGAACTGTGAAAAGTCCCTGCTGTTCTTGACTACTTACTTGTAGCCGCCATACTGCATTGAGTCAATACACACATCCTACATACTGTACACTAATAGTAATAATTAACAAACCTGAAATGATCGTAATCATGTGTAAAGTTTCTCCCGAAATTTACAAAACATGATAGACTTTATGTACAGTTACTTATTATTTTCCAATTTCTGACAGAAATATTTAACTACAGGAAATAAAAACAAAATAGATATGGCAGAAAAAGTATGCAGGGGGTCAATCACATAGTTTTTCTTTAACTTGCAGCCCTCCTGGACCTGGGGCAGAGAAATTGGTGACGACTTTGTAACAAATATAATATCCACAATTACTAACAAAGGAAGAGAAAAAAAAACCAAATATGTACCGTGGACTTTCAACAAGTCAAGAGAACTTTAGAGATGTTTATTGGTTACAAAAAAACCCAACGGCCGGAGTATCACACTAGGACATCAATTGAAACTGAACTGTAATTAGGTGCTTCAGCCCTAAGGATCCAGGTCACAGTGGTCACATTCAAAACTCCAACCCGCAACTGTCATTTCATCCCATTCAAACAAATCACACGGTACACCCTCCTCCAAGTGGACACACATCAAGCGGTTCAGAACACGTCTCAATGACTGCAAGGACCACGCTCCTGCAATCAAACAAAACAACTACACCACAGTCTTGTAAGTTGTAATATGCCTTCCAATGCAGTCATAGACTTGGGCATATGGTAGCACTAACAGGGATGCCGAGATGAGTGAGAATGGGATGATCGAAAGCGACTCATGACGAGCACAAAGTGTGAAGTCCCTTTGGACGAGTCCAGTGTCCATCTTACTGCATGGCCCTGAAAGCCCTGAGTCTCCAGGAGCTCTGGTGCAATATGGGCCTTGGTACCCTGTTCTGCTAGTGAGTGCTACATAACTTCCCAAAATTACTTGTATTCACAATTATATTGGGACTACAAAACCAATTTCACACTCTCTAAGCTGGTCCAAGTCATGGCCTTCCAAAAGTTCCAGTTTTGCTACTTTGCTAGAGTTTACCAGTCTAGGCTACCACTCAGCAGCTTGTAACTGTTTGTAGTTTAACTTGTAGGCCTACTTGTAGATAATGACTCCTTAGAAGCTAGTACTTATTGCTGCCTATCAGTGTATGCCTACCTAAATCAAATGTTAAGAGAAAATGTAAGCCACAACAGCACCTCTTCTGAGTCAGGTTACCCAAACAAGGATGCTTCTCGGCCTCAGTTCAATCATGAAGCTGGGTTTATTCGTATAGCTTCACTTAGTGCAGTCATGCCATCGTCACCGATTCCAACGCAACTTTCACGTATTGAGTGAGTACGCAGCAGACAATTCTGAGCCACTCACTGCAACTGTAGCCTGTCCATTTGCAAATGCAACACGAAGAAGCCTAACAGTAACCACTAACCTACCAACGATACTCCAGGCCCAACGTACGTGCTATTAGTTGAAACGTTTCCAAGTTAGGCATATCGTATCGAGAGAAACACTCAGCTACTTTCAAAGAAAAAGACGACGATCCTGCAGAAACAAAATTGCAGATTTATGGCATTTACTGCCTAGCGTAGAAAAGAAATTGAAAGAAAGGCTTACCGTTTAAAAGTAGTGTTAGGTCGTTTGTTCATTCAGTATATATCCATTATTCCAGTGTAAATCATACAAGCCGTGCTCACTAATCGTAACTGGTTAATGCTTAGCAACTTAAAACCATACCATCGAACGTATCCAGTGCATTGCAACACACAGGCCACTGATTTACATCTAACCGTCTCGAGCGACGCGACGCAGGTGACCATTAGTGATGATTGATTCACCGTCGTATCTTTATTTACAAATATTTCGGTCAAATATAGTGGCGCTATGTAGATTCTACAAAATGAATTCATCTAATGTGGAAGATTTTTTCTGAAACTTCCCTAATGAAGTTCAACGTGTACGGTGATGATGGTATTGTGAGACCATATAGAAATAGACTACAAACTGACTGAAGGTCTGGGATAGACAAAAATTATCGTAACAATGAACAATTTTGAACACCTGAATTTGGGTATCCCTAAAGTCTCCATTGATCCAATTAAATATGATGAAGGGTTTTTAACCCGATAATGTATGGGCCTGCAATAATACCGCATGGTATGAGACAACCTGTAAACTACCCGACCAGTATATAATAGCCCCTTTCTGCCACCGCTCTAAAAACAACTCCTGTGAAAAAGTACGGACTCCACACCTGAACAGAGTATTCCATAGACGCCAAAAAAAAAAAAAAATGGCTCAGAATGCATTAAGACAATGTCTGCAGACAGACTGATTGGAAATTCCTCTTGATCGTTCATAAGACGATATTAGCTCTTTTAGCTGCACCCATTCATTCACTGCTGAGAGGATCGTCATGTGGGTGTCAGTACAGATATTTCAGATACCTCTCGATTGAAACAACGTGCAACTTCTCAGTCACCATTTAAACAGTAGACCTACCTAGTCATCTTATTACCAGGACGAATAAGTTTCCCTACACTTATCAACAATGGACTCGTGTTTGAGAATTTTGGGACCAAGAGACAAATCATATCCAAGTCCCTTAATTTTGAAAGCACCGTAATCGGATTTATTTAACAAAGATTTCTGAATCTTCGAGAGAATTGGGCAAAGGGCACCTTCGGGGGATTTTGATCATTCCCTGGCCTTCTTCATGAATATTAGCCATACAGGGGTGCCGTGTTGCATAATTCAAGAGTTAAGTCAGTATGAATTTTGGGTGTAGCTATAAGTTAAAAATGGAAATGAAAGTGAGAAGATACATATCGAAGTTCATGTTCGCTCAGTTTAATGCCATTACTATTTATTCAGACACTAGTGTACATATTCCCGTGATCATGAGACCCGCCGGCTAACATTCGAGCTCACGACAAACCTAAAATTTGTTACGTGGCACTTAGGCGGCAGCAAAGGTACCCTAGCATTGAGAACCGCTCAGAAAATTGGGCAAAGAACAACTGTGAATCGACGGTGTGCAAAATAGAGTCATGTGCATAGCATGCATCTTCTGTATACCTCCTGGTGATTTTTGTTTTTCACTCAAAAAGTTCACATGTACATTTTTTGTACATTTACGCCAGCATTTTACCTATAGGACTTTAGGTAACACGCAGTCCGCTGTGGTGACTGTTTGTGGCACGAATTTTGCTATTATTTGCACAACACACAAGAAAAGAGATAGAAATGAAGTAAACAGGGGGGTCTAGTGATTGCAGGGGAGGGAGCAAATATTATCATGCATCTATGATAGGACATCAGGCATGTGTTTCAGGATTTTCAGTGTGGGGTGGGGGAGCTGACTCCTTTTGCGTGCACCGTGCAGGCAAGACTATCTATAAGCAAAGCCTCACCATCAGTTGGAGTGGATCGTACAAGAAACTATTGGGCTTTTACAAACTGCCCAGATCAGTGGCGTTTAGTTGCAGGATATCTGAGGTGGGGGCACAACCTGTGATTCCTCCAACTGAAACGGAAGAGAGGCACCAGCGCACAACGGGGTCTACGAGCCCATGTTAGGATCCCTGACGGGCGTCCAGGGGCAGATCTCCATTGGGGGTCCAGGGGCAAACCGGCACGGAAGTTCGTATCTAAGATGATAGTACAGTGGTAACTGGTCCTAGAGGCACTATTGATCAGGGCTTTTTTTTATCTTCAGATTTTGTGAAATTTGATGTCAATGAAATTTTTCATTGATATTTCATTTTTCATTTTCAAAAAAAAGTATACACATAAAATGAACAAGTCTTGATAATTTTGTTCTGTCCTATTCGAGAGACGGTTTTCTTGTCAAAGGTGAATGAAGGTAGGGTAATTTACACGTGTGAACACACTGCGAAGTTGTCACGGTAAACCATAATGACTTCTGTTCTCTTTGGTTATTATATTGTAGTGTGTTACAGGGTTACATCTTATGTTCCGATAGTTTCCCACACCACTATACGGTATGTTTCGACACATCCAACACACCCTTACGTACATTCATTACAATCCTTATTATGTTCAGAAAAAAAACCTTTTTCTTGACTGGAACATGAACGGAGGGCCCAGTGAATTTTTTTTGGGGGGGGGGGGGGAGGAGGGCTGTTTCTTATATTCAGACATTATTCAAGTCTATGTAAACCCTAACGAAATTAGTACTTTCAAGAGAAGGTGCCAAATAAATTAGCTGTTGAGTGAGAGAAACGTACCAATTAATTTTCGACCTTTGAACTCGCACTTGTACTCTGGACCCTTTTACTCGTTCTCGGGATTTTGTACTCGTATAAATTGTACTAATGAGTACAGATAATTTCGGTCTAGGATGTTCACCTTTCTTATCTTCACTGAAACTTCGGGACCCGGCTAAAATGCTAGACCCGGTTATGATGCATCAGATTGGGACACCACTGGTGTTGGGATCCACACTGTTCCTTGCCCATGGCTCCCGAGAGTCTTACTAAGCTCCTGCTGTCGGAAGGTAGTGCCGGTGTCGGAAGATAGGCGGGCACCTCACTGAAAGCGTGAAAATATGGCTTTGATTTGATAACTTTAGTAATGCTATACAGATTTTAATGAAATTTGGTAAGAGGGTAAAATAGTATGATGACAGGCCTTCAGTCAAGGTTAAGCTTTGAGTATTTTGACCAAAAGTCAAAAGTTCACAGTTCATAGAATATGCATATGCACCCGTATGTAGGCCATATATACCTGACGATAGAGGGAACGCTATAAGCGTTAATTGCGTTGTACTTATTAATTTTGTAACGTTAGCAAGAATAGGGAGGTTTAACTGGGTCCTGTGCGGAAAATCCAAAGCGTCAGGTATGATGAGTCACAGATTACAAACTAACAAATAAACAGAAGTACATTGTCAAAAATTGACTTCATTAGTTCTGTATTCTTTATTTGTACTTAAAAAATTTTTACATGTGGGAAAAGGAAAGTTTGAATATGGAAGAAACATATAAGGAAGAATGTAGGAAACTGACACTGTACACTGTCAAGGCAAGAGCAGATATTTATACCCCTCACTTGAAAATATATGTTTGTTACTGATTTTGTCATTCTCATTTATTTCTCAACACTGCTGCAGTTTGTTCCACTTCAACTTAATTTTGATATCCACTGTATTCATATATCTCAAACACTTACTAAGCCAGAATATGCTGCAATTTTCCTAAAACAATTACTAGAGACTTGACTTGTACTTGAACAAAGTGACTTGACTAATTGTAAATGAGCCCAAATGACTTGGATTTGACGCGACTTGCAGTTCATTATGACTTGACTTGCTGTGGAACTAATGATTGGAACTAGACTTACACTTGGAAAATATGACTTGCTTCCATCTCTAGACCCCCCCCCCCCCTCCCTCCTTCAAACACGCTACTGCACTGCCCCAGATTGCCGGAAACGGCACTTCAATGCCAATTGTCCTTCCAAACAAAGGCTTTCACGGTATTTCACCAGAAAAAAAGACAACAGGTGTAGTCGGACACCTAATAGAGGTTCTTCGATTACAACCGCTTGGGGTCCCGACAGTCTGTAGGTTGAACTTCCATCAGTGGGCACAACAGCCATCGGTAAAGATTCGGTAGCTAGTGATGTTTGACTTCGTCCTTAATTGCTCGTTAAACTCTCACCAGTGGTTTCTCAACCAGTTTATTTCCCTTCGAATCAGTCGACATTAAGTAAGACTTCCATAATTAGTCCAAGATTGCTTCAACATGTCACGATTTTCTTCAGTTTTTACGATTTAAACTGTTCCTTCCAATTTTTCCAACTTTCTCCTTCAATGCAATCGTCAAACAGAATCGAAACTGGTGATAACCGGTTTCGGTGATGTATTCGGTTTATGGTGGAAGTCGACCAACAGTGGCTCCTAGTGGGTAATAAATCCTGTGAAAAATTATGCTTCCAGCACTCAGACCCTCGACGAGTTTTGTGTTTCTCAACTTATACAAGTTTGTAAACAAATGAAACCTGCGGCAATTAAGCAGTCTAAGTAAGCATCTAATTTTCGTTTGCAAATCATCATGTGCACTCTAGATAAACCAATAAGACTGATATACATAAGGTACCAGTGAGAAAGGAGTGGTAGGGATTCCCCCAATCCACACGGCTAGTCAAGGGGAAGAGGCGACTCCACAAACTCTGGCCCATTCACCGGCGTCGAAGCCTGCGCATTCCACTGTGCGGTTAACTGAGATACTGAGTGCGTAACCTTCAGAGCCCCTCCGATATTTTGTTGATCACGGAAATGCAGCGGAATATTTCAAAGACCTCATAAATCAGAGATGTAAATAATCCCCCCGGCCTCTGGAGCACCTCTTGGGGGACGCTGGTGGTTTAAGCTGTTGTCCGCAATTTGTTGGCTGAATTTATTTATTTATTTTTGGCCGGAATCTCTGAATCGAAGTAAATTTTCTACGAAAAAAAAAGGTGCAAGACTCGAATGAGGGTACTGACATGAAAAGTCATGTAATGGGCTCTAATAATCCGAATTCAGTGCAGGTATCTGGCGTGATTATCTTAAATAAACACTTCGGAATATCGGTTGAGAAGGGAAGTGGGGGGAGGTTTCCATGGCAGGTTCTGGTAACTGGTCCTGTCAGCTCCCTGGTGCATACTGCTCTGGAAACTGTAAGAGCCTTATACACAGATCAGTATATATGTTGATATGTCATTAAATGTCTGGGACTTACTACTCTTGAGTTAAGAAGGATCAGGGGGGATATGTTGCAGGTTTTCAAATTCCTAGCTGGTAGGAATTCTCTGTCTAATTGTAATTACTTAGAGGTTTGTCCTAATTCCCGTGTTCGTGGTCATTGTAAGAAGCTGGTGAAATGCTTCTCTAGGTTTGATGTGAGAAAGTTAAGCTTCTCTCATGGAGTTGTCAATGAGTGGAATACACTTCCTGATTGGGTTGTAAATTCCACTTCAGTAAATAGCTTCAAAGGTAACATTGACAAGTTTTATTGTGACTGTGGCAGAATCTAGTAATTTTGCTGGGATATATTGGATATTAGTTTGGCTATGGGGATTTTTTTTTGGGGGGGGGTCTGGATTACAGGGCACCTTATGGGGCTTTTGCCCTCCTTTGCCCTTAAACTTGTTATGTTACTAACTTCCAGAGCCATCATAACATGATGTTATGATGGCTCTGGAAGCTGTTAGGGTTTCTATTATATTTAGAGAAGCTATTTCGAAATGAATTATCTTAGAACTATTTAAGTAAGGGCGCCATCACTTCCATTCGGGCTTGCGTTATGAGATTGCACAAGAACTTCCAATACTCGGAAAGTGCATGCATGGATTACATATCATATCACGCTAACATGTGTTGCACATTGCCATGAAAAAAAAAAAAAAACTTTTCTGATTGCATCTAAACTTTCTTTAGTTTACACCTAGTGTTTTCTCACCTAGCATTTCTAAAACCAAAGGTTCTATTACAAACATTGCAACTTGGATCATTTATCTCATGACGAATCTAGTGGACGAGTAAGGAAATGTTGTGCACGCTGGTTTGAACCTAGGAACGTTCACTTTTGTTTTCCTAAGTTTTTCATGGTGATGAAACACTGATTAGTTTGCTCATAGGTCTATCTTATCATGGCCTATAAACGATTTTAACTCATGGCCAAGTAATTTACGAAGTTAAGCATGGCAGTCTGAGGATACGATAACATATATCTTTAGGGTCTCCATTTAGTGACTGCATATGTCCCATATATCCCATATGACTAGCCTGATCGGTGAGTCAGCAAACTCTAGAGGAACTCATGTGATGATCGTTTTTGATTGAATGCATAAATCTCACTTTGTTTTGATGGAACAGTATCCAGCAAATGCAGTGTTCAGTGGCGGCGATACGGGGGGGGGGGGGGGGGGCATGAGGGGTCATTTGCCCCTCCAGATTGTTTCCTTGCCCCCCCCCCCCCCCAGTTTCCCCAGTTGCTCTCACCCTTCCCAATCAGATCTTGTACTCATCCAAAATTAATTTAATCACAAAACTATGTATAGGCATTGGACTAAGTAAGAACAGCTTCCGGGGAACCATTATTGATAAATGCCTAATTTATGTTACACAGGCTGCCAGTTTTCATATCATGCCCGTAGCCACTTCAACAGTAGGCCAGCCTGGTCAGACCTATTTTCTCTGGAATGTTTACCGTCCAGCATAAGGGAAGGGCGGGTAGGTGGTTGTTTTGAATTGAACTGTCAAAGAATGAGTACTGCACACTTCTATAGAATAAAGTGACTGGAATGAAAGTGTATGTAGCCTATGTGTGTGTGTACTCGGTTCCACCGCGTAAATGTGAAATGATACTCCCAAAGAAAAAAGTTGGGAACCTTGGACTCCTTGGAGTACGGTCAGCCGAAAAAATAAATAATATAAAAAGAAATAACATCCCTCTCGTGGGACTTAATTTTCCACCCAGACGTATGCTAAAACCTCACAGTTTCCGGGGGCTTCGCCCCTGGACCCCACCAGGGGCCCTAAGGCGGGCCCCTGGACCTCACCCGCACGGCCTCGCGCTTCGCGCTCGGTTTCTTTGTCGAATTTCGTCTCGGAAAATCTTTGCCCCCCAACATTTTCCTCTGCCCTCAGTTTGCCCCCCCAAGTCTGCCATTCTGGCGCCGGCACAGGAAGTGTTGGTCGAATATTTTGCCAGTCATATTCAAAGTGATTTTGTGGTGACAAGCACGAGCAAAAATTTACCACAGGGAAGTGGTATACACTCAATTGTATATGATGAGGACCCAGAGCCGTGTATTTACATGGCTCTGGATTCACCCAGAATTCAACCCGTGTCAGTGGCAGTGCACAAGGAGGGGGGGGGGGGGCGAGAGACCTATGTCACCACGGGGGTGAGATCAAGTCGTGGATTAAAAACTGATGTAACTGATTGTGAAAGGAAAACATATAAACCGAAAAATAACCCATAGATAGTCTTGAAATTCTTTGCTCAACTATACCAACTATACTAACTTATACATTATTTTCATAGTGAATAAAAAGTCACTATTCCAAGAAAATACTGGTAGCTAACCATTTCCAAGGAGTCTACTTGAGGCCGGGGGAGTCTGGGGACCATTTCTGACGACCTAGAATGCATTTTCAACCAAACAAATTCCTTGCACCCTCCTTGCGAACTGATGGTGGCTTTCCACTTAGATAGTCTTCCTTCTGACCCTTCCCGGCCCCAGTCAAACAGTCCGAGATGCTACTGAGGACCGCATTGTAGTGCATAGAGGCGCACTGCGTTTCCGTACCACATATTCTTACTTTGTTAAAAATGAGTCTTGCTAACTGAAGGCCCCTCATTTATGGAGGCCCCCATATAAACAAAATTCAGTCTATGGGCCTGTCCCGTATGCCTACAACTATTGTATATTGCAGGTACCGGTAGATCATTATCTCACCTTTGTTTCATATCTTTGTCAGTCTTTGGAGGCCAATATATATGTTCCGTATACGTGAAGAGACTGTGTTAATTGTGTAAATTTTCAAAACTAAAATTTGTGAAAATGGAATTATACGTCCATTTTACTCAGTCAGTAAAATGCAATTTATAGATTGTATAACATCTCGATATATTAAATTCTGAAACTTTTTCCAAATGGGGTGAGCGCTCCTCTCCCATGTCAGCCGGGGGAATAGTCACTTTACTCCGCTCCTATCGAACCCTGTGCACGCCACTGATCCAGTGTAACAAAAAGTTGAACTAAAACATCTCTCAAGCTAATGGAAAAAAGGTTGAAGGTATTTGCACGAAAAAAAGGTGGGTAAGCGCTGTTACTTGTCACGAACCTACCCCTTAAAATTTCTATGAACCTTAACCCTAATAAGGATCGCTGATTGGCTTAAATTGATTGCGTGTGTACTGAATAACCAAAAAGATAAGATTATGTTTGATCTTAACTTTTTCTTTATTTTTAAATGTACACGCGAGGTTGTACATGAACTGACTATGTCTTTCAACGAAGGAAAATGACAGTAACTTCTTCGAAAAGCAGCGGGATCGGAATAAAAACAGTAAAAAACAGAAATCATATTTGAAAATTAACAGTTCTTACTATTACCGCCTACATAATGAATATGCAACAGTACAGGCCTAACTAGAGTATCAAAAGCATACTTTTTAAGCTCCTTGGTAGGTTTCGGGAATTGTAGTAGGCTATTTGGTGAAAGGAAGCATTTTATTCACAAATAACCTACGAACTGAACACAACATTGCGGCGTCATTGATCCTGAGTTGTTAACTGAATATTCAATACTAGTATACTTCCCGTTGGCTTGCTCAAAGAAGCACACCGTTGATTTGAATGAAAACTGTCAACCACTATATTATCGTATTGTACACTTTTTGTCGTTAGCCTATGTTACTAAAATTGGAAATCATATGGCAGAATTAAACAACTTAAACCTATTTATTTTCCCAGATTGTCTCAATGGTGTAATTAAAAGCTTTACCAAACTTTTGGAGAAGAAATGTCAATTTTTTTTACTTTTTGAACACGCACGCAATCATTACTTCGTGCCAATAAGGTTATTTATCCGCACGAAGGGGAGTAGACACAACGAATTTCAAATGTCATGGTCAGTCGGCCAGTCCATTAGTTCATTGGAAATAAGAATCAAAGGTCAGTCACAGTTACAAACATATAATACGATCGAACTGTTGTGAAAGGACGTGTGACAAATAATGTGATAAGTTCATCAGGAGCGTAGCCAGGAATACGCCAAGTGGGGGGGGGGGGGGGGGGATGCGAACTTATGAAGACTATCTAAGTGGAGCGCCATCATCGGTTGGCGCGGAGCGTACCAGCAAATGTTTAGTTTTACAAACCCCCAGATGGCCCGCCGGAAAGAGCCCTTCCCAAGCCTTTTCAGCTGCATGAAACCAGCCTTGAAATATAGATCTCATGTCTACAATTTCTCATTTACTGAGAAAACAATTAGTCTGTGAAAAATGATGCAATGCCCAGATGAGCATTCAATGAAACGTTTGGCTCTACAAACCACTCAGATAGTAGAAAACGGCCTTTCGTGGGTGTTTTACATGCATACATACATGCTCCCAACCTTGCATCCACCCCTGCCTTGGCGATATCACTGAACATAGCACCACCATTAGTTTGGGGGAGAGCACCCAATAAAAATGGGCCGAGAATGCCTCTAGATCACTGGCTTATGCGCCTGGGAACTTCTGGCGAAGTCCTAAAAAATACCACAATATGTCCAGGAGGGGGGCTGTCGCCTCCTTCGGCCCCTCCTTGGCTACGCGGCTGAAGTCCATGTATTTTTAAGGAATAAAATTTGGACGCTGAAATGTGGACTTACATCTTCAAAGCTAGAGCGGATTATCATTACGCAATCCATCCTACTTCCCATCATGCATCAGTAGACATTCTGTCCGCGGGAAAAATGATTACGAAAACAAACACTGAAGATAGGACACGTCTGTACATGTCTGTACACGCAATATCAAAACTTGCTGTATACGCTAATAAACCGTATAACTTACGTGTTTCTACGGTCTTCGCCGATTATAGCACCTGTCTGCCTATGTTATGCAGAAGTCTTTCCCTGTTCAAATACAAGGTGAAATTTAAGGCTAACTTATTGTTCACTTTCGCGTGCCCAGCGTATTTCCATGGAGTTGGAAACTGAAAGGCTGTTTTAGATGGTGAGGAACATTAGGCCTGACCATGAATGGTACCACTACTCACTAGCATTTCCACTGATACTAACCAACGCTAGCAACAGTGAGTTAGGCTAGAATCTACCTTAGGCTAGGCGAAGTGACAGTGACATCGGCTGTGCGAAAGTGACACAGTAATTGGTATAAAGTTTGACTAGGTCTAACCAGTAACATTTTTTTCTTACAGAATGTAGCTAGACTAGGTTTTAGGGCTAAAAGTAAAACCATAGCAATGGATAAACCAGAATGACGTCAGACTAGCCTAGTTAAGCTACTCACAGATAGAACAAATGATGCCAAACATAGGGGCCTACTAGTTTGTTAGTTGGTACTAATTTAGAATCAGTGACCGGAAGTGACGTATTCTTACTAAAATCCTTGTTTTTGCCTTATTTTGCCTGAGCTTAACCCTAACTCTCAATTTTAACCAAGTGAAAATAGTAGAGTTAAGTATAGTAATAGTAAAGTAATAAAGTAGTAGAGTAGGCCTAAAGTTATAGTAAAGGGTCAGAAAGGACAATGTCTGGTACTAATTAAGAATGCGTACCAATCACACAAGGTGTCAGATAACTAAAAGAGTTAACATCGCGTCTATGTCTTATTGTCCCTTTTTTTTCTTTTTCTAGTTTTTTTTTCTCTTTTAAGACTTTCGAAAGTACCGATTTTCTGTGCAATGCACAACATGTACTGAAGCCTGTGGAAGAAGTGATAGATTATTCCTGAAAGAGAATTAGGTCAGAGGAAGATTTGCACATAGGATATCACGATAGCTGACACAAGGTATAAGTCTTACACATATCCCACTACGCTACGAGAGCGGATGTGGTGGTTAAGTGTTCGAAAATGCATACAATACACAAAAGCGTAATCCAACATAGTCATATAACAGTATGTATATATTCACATACTATAAATAAGTATCTATCCCCTAACCCTATCCCCTACCCCTGAATCATGACACCTAACCTGATCCAATAACCCGAACACCTAACCCGGTTCACCAACGCCAGTTAGGCTATTCAAGGATGGTGGTGGACCGAATCGAACAATCGAAGCTAGCGAGCATGTTCATATGGTGCAGATTCTAAAGTTGCGCCCAATGTCCTCATAAAGAGAACCTGACAGAGCAGACATCCCCAAGTCCAAAACAGACAATGAGAACCTCCCACACCAGCCAAAAATATTTAACAAGTGCATTCTTAAAGGCATTAACACTAGTCTCAGACATCACAACAGACTCTGGCAGGCCATTCCATTCATCCCCAGCTCTCTGCAAAAAGAAATACTTTCTAACATCCAGCCTACACTGCATCTTTTGGAGGTTAATTTTGTGACCACAAGAACTTGAATTAGACCACCGCAAAAATAATTAAAAACTAAATTATCAACGCTATGAACAATTTTGAACACTAACTAAAGTTGAAGCAGATCACCCTGCAGTCGTCTAAGCTCAAGGGAAGTAAGATGAAGTATCTTTAATCTATGATCATAACCTACATCTCTCATGGAACTAATCAGCCTTGTAGCTCTTTTCTGAACAATTTCCAAAATATACTTGCCTTTTGAAAAATGAGGATTCCAAGGCTGTGCAGCATACTCTAGATGGGGCCTATAACCAACTGCTAGTTGTAGAGCCTCACAACAATATCCTTCTGAAGGAATTTGAAATTCCTCCTAATCATACCGAGAATTTGGTTCCCTCTCCTAGCAGCTTCTGCACACAACCAGCAGTGAAGATAGTATTAAACTTAAATGAACTATTTTGATTGATTTGAAAATAAAGTGTCATGTCAAAAGACTTCTGCAAAATCTGCAGTCTGCACACAGTTCTACACATACTTATTTAGGTGTGCTTTGGTGCCAACTTACCCTTACAATATTGTGAGTATTGTTTGGCAAATGAAGAAAAGTGCTCCTGATATCGTAGTCGTTTTTGATAATTTCATTTCGCAACAATGCTAAAATTCACTGAGGGGCACCACAGAGCTCTATCAGTAAGGTCACGACAGCCGTGGCTGTTGGTACTCCTGGTTATATGCCCTGCACATGGTGTAAGAGTTGTAAACTGTGTTTGTTGAAGGTTAATCCAGAAGTTGAATGAAGTTTTAACCTTATGACTGTGCTTTTCTTTGACTCGGAAGTCAGAACAGAGGTGACATTTGGCTTGGGGCTGACAGTCCTACATGTTTAAGTCTGAAATCGTGATAAGCCTACTACTGCACTAGGCCTACTAGTACTTATAATTTCCAAGCACAAGTACTGTAAGATCGCCCTACCATCTTGCACTGTACATGGTAGGGGCAAAGTCTAGGGTATAGTCTAGGTAAGTTGGTGCCTGACAGTTTGCATAGTCTCAATACTCAGATAAAGTTTTCCCAGGAGTAAGTTCCAACTAAAATGGCTCACTCATAACTCCCCAAGTCCAGAGATGTGGGTCCTCCTCTGAGTAAAACCTGTCCGTCAGAAGAATAACACACACAATTGTCCAACGACAGTAATCTTGCTAGTACTGTAGACGAAATCCCACTGCTACTGTATGTGTTATTTTTGTAAAACTTTCACATTGAAAGACAGGAAAAAGTTGGACATTAAATTTAGTAAGCGCATAGTGCATTAACTGAAAATACAGTCCTAGTGAATCTTACCCTAAATTAGATTAGAGATGGTCTGGACAATCAAAGTTTACCACATATGACATTAAATCAGCCCAGACTGCATTCATTTTTTTAAGGAGATTGCTAAACTGTCAATTGCATGAAAGCGATGCACATGCTACTCTCAAGGAAGAACAAACAGTGATTGCAAAAAAGTTACTAAACTGGTCACAGCGTTATGGGCCACAGTGGCAGGTTAAATGCAAATTCAGTCATTCAGTTAACAGTTTATCCATCACAGCCACTTTACCATCAGGCAAGCCAAGTGTTTGATTTCATTTTATGTTTGATGCATTTCCCTTTTTTTTTTAACATTTCAGATTGTGGGTGATTGACAAAAGATTTCAGTAATGGCTGAAGCCCTGCAAAAAGTCCACAACACACTGTCGCAGATGCAGAAGAATTTGGAGTGTTCAATATGGTCAGTTCATATCAAGTCAATTACATTGCACTCTTTTAAATACTTTTGTTTTCCTACTTTGAAATCGTCTCTTCTCGCAAATTCCTGGCCGATTATTAAAACAGGGTTTTCATTCATATTTTTATTTTCTTTGGTTTTACCTTCTGCAGCCTTGAACTCCTGCAAGATCCAGTATTGACAAAGTGTGAACATCACTTTTGCAAGTAAGTCTCTTCAGACCTGAAACAGCTTTATTTGCAGCATATGGTATCAACATATCAGACATTGTTGAAACACAGTTCAACGTTCAGTTACCAGTTTATCCAGTGAACACTAGTGTTACATTAGCAACTTGTCACAACAACCCCCCCCTCCCAGGGGGAAATAGAAGCTGTATGACAGTATCCTTAATTGAACATTGCAGTTAGATCTTTCCTTCACCTGCTGTAACTTCCTCGTAGTGAGGGACAATGCCGAAAAGTGGAGTACAGGTTGTTGTTCAGGAAGGTGGGTGGGAAAAATCCTCACAGATATGTAGGAATAGTGACTTTCACCTTGCCATTTGTAAGAACACACGGACTACACTGTCTCTAGGACAGTGGCCGTGACAACAGAGGCGAGAGAGTTGACAGGCCCCAGAAGGCCCAAATAAGTATACTAGGAATCGGGGAATACATTCAGAAGACTTGTTCCCAGCCAGCCAAGGGCCACATGCCCTTAGATAGTGTCAGAATTATTCCAATGGAGGATGCCTCTGTCTAGCTTAGAAATTCAGGCTTTGTCTATATATTTGTTTATGCAAATGATTATGAAAGATGGCTAATTAAAGGCAATGATACTGTATGCTAAAGCCACTCAGATTGAATTTTGGCATTAGGATTACCAGGGAAGGTATTACTGCAGCTAAGGTCCTGTGAAGGGAGATTTACCCAGTCATGCAAGAGGTCAGACCTTTACCACGTCTTACTTTTTGATTTGATTAATGATTGTCATATAACGGTAGCTGTTTATTTTTAAAGCTAACCCCAAAATAGAACAGAGCACAATAAGACTTACTAGAACTGGATAAATTTTATTCAAAGTTAGCGCTGTTTGTACAGACAGTGTAAAGAATTCGTTTTCTTCAAAGGAAGAAGCATGCGCTTGCATGCTTCAAAATCAAGTCTGGTAAATGGAAATCTTCTGAATATTTGCAAGCAGTGTAACATGCTTATGGTTTCCAGAATACCCTCTAGTGTTAGGGCACCATCAGTGTTTCTATGTATGCTTCGATATTTTGGCTCTGTTTAAATTTTTCTTGTTTCATTCCAACAGGTTCTTTAAAGGACCCATTTTGAACCATTAAGTCTTGAACTTATTTATTTTATTTGTAATAAACTAAATATAACAATGATCTCTTAATTTCCTTTCAGTTTTTGCATCCTGTCTTTACTTCAGAGTAAGCAGAAAGGAAGTGCTCCATGCCCGCTGTGCAAAGAAGCAGTCACAAAGAGGTATTACCTACTTGTAGTGTTGTTGTGATACAAATTTTCAATTGCGATATCAGGAGCAGAATATTTTGCTCAAATCGTAAATGATATCATGATATCATGTTAAGTTGGAACCAAGAAGACCTGAATAGTTTAAAACAGTAGATTTTGTAGAGATGTTTGATTCTCGTCTGACAGTTTATTTTCATATAAATAAAACTAGTGTTCATTAAAGTTAAATGCAACCTTAGGGTCTGCTTTCTTGTTCCCATGTTATTTTGTATGTGCTCCAAATCTTTTGAGAAACATATTTTTCTCAAGCGAATACAGACGACATTGTTTGGGTCATTTCACAAACGATAGCAGGAGCAAAGTCTCATAACAATATCGTTTGCTGACATCACAATATCGCAACGACGTTTCTCATTTTGGTCTATCCCTATCCTAGTTATGACTCACGTTGACACATTTTTGTGCCAGAGAATATTCAAATTCACCAATTGAACATTTAAGTTTATTTGCCTTTATCTTGATGGTAAGGAGGTGTTCCCACAACATCTGCAGTCATTTTTTATTGTCTTTAAAAGAAGGTGGCAAGAAGGGTATTCACTAGACTTTCTTAGATTCCATCAAATTTCGATGCCTGATCACCTTACCGGTATCGATGAAGACAAAGGCAGACTTTCTTCTGCTTCCTACAGTAAATTGAGAAAAATGCTAGAAATTATAGATCCTTTGAAGCCTGCATTTTGAAATATATTTGGGGAGAAAAACTGAAGATCCACACATTTTTGTGCCAGAGAATATTCAAATTCACCAATTGAACATTTAAGTTTATTTACCTTTATCTTAATGGTAAGGAGGTGTTCCCACAACATCTGCAGTCATTTTTTATTGTCTTTAAAAGAAGGTGGCAAGAAGGGTATTCACTAGACTTTCTTAGATTCCATCAAATTTCGATGTCTGATCACCTTACCGGTATCGATGAAGACAAAGGCAGACTTTCTTCTGCTTCCTACAGTAAATTGAGAAAAATGCTAGAAATTATAGATCCTTTGAAGCCTGCATTTTGAAATATATTTTGGGAGAAAAACTGAAGATCCAGCAGTTCTAGGTGCATTGTGTCACCAATAAATGTGTGGTGATTGTGTCTCACAGTAAGTCACAATCGTTCACAGTGTGTATCATTTCTTGGCTTTTAGGGGACTTATAAAGCACGACTCCTTGAAGAACATTGTGAATGCTTACAGGAACATGGTGACTGCTGTTGAAGGCGATACAGGTCGTAAATGTGAGTGGAGATACAGTTTTTTTCCTTCTTTTTTTATTTCGACGATGGTTCTGCTGTTGATTTTGCTACATTCTGTCAGATGTTAGTCTGCGGAATGTAGCTCAGGGAAAGAAAAATGTTGAACCAAACATGTTCATTTGGTAATTTTCAAATTGCTGCAACTTAACATAATCAGGTGATGTCACTTAGTCATTTGAGGAGGGACATTATGTTCCCTGAAATGTAAATCTAATGGGTTCTAGGTGCATCTCACATCTATAAGTTATTAAACAGTGCATAAAGTACTTCAGAAATGATATCAAAGTACCTTTTGAAAAATTTGCTTTGATTTTGACACATGGCAGGTCAGGGAAAGCATGTTGCCAACTTTTTCTTGAACCAGTTGCCATACTTGTTGAAAACTTCAGTTGTACTCATTTGTGTCAGTTTGTATTTTGAACGATTGGTGGGGCAAAAGGTCTCTTGGCTGATGTTGTTAATGGCATACATATGAAACATTTATTTTTTATCAATAGGCACCCCTCCTAGGGGACCTGTCAGGTTTTCACAGCCAGAACCACCTTCTCAAAGGCCGAAACGCATGCCAAAGAAAGCTGCCAAAAAGAGCAATGTTCGCAGGGGCAAGACGAAGGGCCAACCAGTGATGCCCATCTATCTTGATGAGGAAGAGGAAAATGAAATTCTGGGCCAATCAGCTGTGTTCAAGAGCAATACTAATGTTAGGTGAGTTAACAGGACAGCGCTCTAACTTTGTTGACGCACTGTGCCATGTCAGAGCTGCGAAGTGGCTGATCAAACTGAACACTTTTTCACCAGGCATCTAGTTGCTAGTCCACTGTTGGTAGTATAGAGTGTGATAGTCATGTGGAGATAGGTATAAGAAAGGATCAAATTTGTTGTAGAGTTTCTCATTCTTAGTAGGCCTATCTGTACAAATGTTTAATGCTGTTAGTGAAGAAGCATTTACTGTTTGTTCATAAAGTATAACTTTCGGTATATACATGGCACGACAAAACTAAAAGTATAGTTTAAAAATACATATATATTAAAAATTCCTGACAAACTTTGAACCATTTTGCCCTTGACTGAAAGAATGTTCCCTGAAGACAAGTAGAATGTGATCTGTTCACATGCATTTCAAAGAGAAGTGGGTGCCATCGCTATTTTTCAATGATTTTTGACCATTCATAGGTTTGCCATATGTTCCTCCTATATTCCTCAAATATCCCTCATATATGTGTACTTACAATGCCCCAAATAATGTTGATCATACAGTGCTAAAGAAAATGCATATGTATTTTTTTCAGTGACATTTATCAAAATCAAGTTTAAGTAGCTGAACTCATTTTATTTATCTTATTCAGATCATCCTTTCCTTCATCCAAAGAGACTGGTAAGAAATCTGAGAACAAGTTACCAGAGGATGATGGAATTGAAAATGGTGTCAGTGTAACAAGTCATGTTGATCAGCCAATGATCATTGAGGTTCTTGCAAGTGAATCCCTCGGTGAAGTAACAGAAGGACCAGACAGGACTTCATCGGAGAAAGAACAAAAGGACAATGACAAGGGCATGGTGAAAGATGAACAGCCAAACAGTCGTGGTTCTCCCTCCCTTAACGATCCTTATGAATTCATTGCAAGTCAGAGGACTCCAAGGAAAATAAAAGTAAGGCATGTTAAAGAAAAAAAGAAAAAGCCTTGGGAATACTCCTTCGGGAAAATCGGTAGAAAAAAGAAGGTGGTACAAGCTGGGGGGACCCAGTGCTACGAGGTGTCGCAGAGCGATGACGATGAAGAAAATGACTCCAGTCTCATCCACCGAGAGGACATTGATTATTTTGAGGAAGGGGAACAGGTTTCAACCGCAGAGCAAACTGGAATTCTGAATGACGTTAGGAGGGAGGGAATAATTGAATCCAAGACGGAGAAGGCAGGAGAGAATGGTCGTATGGTTTGTGAAGTGAATGGTGTCAAAGATGACGATGAAGATGATGAGATGGGTGATGGCCAAGTTGAAGTGGTGGAGGTACAAGAAGAAGAAGAAGTCTTCAAGAATAACAGTAATTGCAAGAGGATATCTACAAGGGACAAAAGAACACTACTAAGTACACAACTTGCAGGGGAAGGGAAAGCTAAGAGGAGATCGAGGGATGCAGCCATGAAAGCCCTGGATGCCATCAAGGGACAAAGTCACTCTCAAAGCAGCGGGGAGAGTTCAAGGTCGTGTATTGGGACGGCCAGTTTTGAAGCATCTCCCTTAGCAAATGCAAATGGTGGAAATAGTAGGTTGGTGATGCTGCAGGAGTCTCAGGAATGTTATGAAAAGAGAACAGAAGAACCGCTGGATGTGAGGCCCGCCTCTCCAGAGGGAGGCCGGCAGGAGATGCCCTTATCGCAGCCCCCAAAGCTCAATCGAAATCATGGAGACAGGTTGTTTGCCACAGCTTATGGGAAAGGGAAAAACAGGAGTCCGCCTCAGAAAGAAAGCGAATCGAGGAAACTCGGTGAAGATTTGCTCTTAGATGACTTGCCTGATTTGTTGAATGATGCGGATGAAGACGGGGAGGATGAGAGATATGGAAATGAAGAAGTTGGTCCAGGAGATGTGGGTCTTCTTGCCGATGTTGAGGATGAACACACCATTGACATGGAAGAAGTAGTGGGAAGGAAGACAAGTGATGTGATTGACCTTACAGATGATGGAGATGAGGTGACTGTCGAGAAAGAACAGAGCAGAGATGGTGCTGTTGAAAACAATGAAGACACGGCAGAACAAGTGGAGAAACCGGTGAAAATACCTCAGGAGTCTGATAGTTTTGTTGCTGAAGAGACAATCAAATCAGTCCCAGAGGTTCAAAACCAAAGCAGAAGTGAGATATCAGAGATCAATCATAGCAAAACATCTACGAAAGAATCGTCTCCCAACAATGAGACAGGACAAGAAGGACAAAATGGAGGAGGCATAGAAGATGGGTATGGCTCTGTGATTGGAAGTGGAAAGAAGAGACAGACTCTTAAGGAACGAATGAAGAACAAGGAAGGCCTGACTGCCTCAGATATCATCGATAATCCTGAGCAAGATCACCAGGAACATCTCCAAAGTGACTGGGAGTTTGCCTTAAAGTTAGCTCAAGAACTTGGATCAGTGCCGTCAAATCTTAAAGTTTCAGAAAAGGATCTTAGGAGCACTGAGGGGAGAGGTAGGGTAAGAAGGATGGCGCAGTTGAAAATTCAAAATGGCCCAGAGGAATCCGAAAAGAAGAAAAGGAGGAAGAGGAACGGGGGAAAGTGTGGCCAGACATCAAAGGAGAGAGCAGATACTGATGTGGAAATCGATAGTTTTAATGGAGATTCCAAAAATGATGACGGTGTTGGCAGGGTGGCAAGTTTAGGCCAAAGGCATCAGCAAGGAAGGAAGGGAAAGGGTAGAAGACTTGTTAATGAAGAAAGGATTCAAAGTGTCCCAGAGACTCCTGTTGTGAAGAGCAAATTGATAGAAAAAACTTTGGTCATGGATCAAGATGGCGATGAAGAATGTATTGTTGAACCACCAGAGGATGACAAAGGGGGGAAAACAGTCACCAAAGATGGTTGTTTTGAAAGAGGAGATGAGAAGAGAAATGTAGAATTGGATGTTGAAATGGTAGAAGGGAGTAATAAAGTGAAAGCAGGTAGAAAAGGTAAAACTAGAGGTAGGAAGATGAACAGCGAAGAGAAGCATGCGATGGAAGGGAAGGAAGATGACGTTATTGAGATTGTCGATGAGGAAAAACAGGAAGGGTATGAACGGAGAGAGGATTTGGAGACAACAGTAGGAATCTCAGACAAGAATGAGAGAAGGAAGAGCACAAGGTTGTGTAAAGATAATGAGATGGGAAAAGATACTCCATCAGAGAAGACCAAACACACAAAAAAGAAAGGAAAAGAAAGGGGGAGTTTCTTAGATGAGATGTCAGCAACATTAAAGAATGTCAAAGATGCAGAAAGTATTAAGGATTTAGGAGATGAACTAATTAGAAATGGTGCCAATGACCGAAAAGGAAATGAGACCAAGAAGAGCAGACTTGATGTGGCAGTAGAAGACGAACAGAGGGAGGAGGTTCAAATGAAGGAACTGAAAGATCACGTTTCCAAAGGAGGAAAGGAAAGGAGGAGGAGGTCATCGAGGTTGTCCAAGTCACAGGAAAGGGTCACTGGAAACAGTGAGAGGAAGGCAGCTTCTCAGTGTGAGGCAAACAAGGACAGGAATATAACTACGCCAGGGGTGGTAGATGAACAGGGCAAAGGGCAGATTAAATCGACACGATTGTCAAAATCTCAAGAATACACACAAGAGAAGACAAAGATTGCCGGAAGGAAAAGAAAACTCTCCCAAGAACCAGAATGCATCGATGTAGACGTCCAACTTGTGGGATTCGAGGAAGACAGGCAAGAGGTCAGTGAATCTCAGAAAACCAAACGCAGGTCATCCAGGTTGTCAAAATCTCAGGAGGATGCAACTTCAGATGGAAGAAAGAAAACAGCATCAAAGACTGAAGATGGAGGTATAATTGAGGTCAGAACAGCCTCAGGTGGGAAACCACACAGTGGAACTGACAGGAGCCCAAGGAGGTCATCATTAAGGAGTGGAGAGAACCGCGGAATGAAACTGAAAGAGCGCCGCAAAAATTCCCCGTCGTCCTCAACAGTGGCGTCCTCAGAGAGCGTCACAGAGTCCATTGATCTGGATGAGCCAGAATGTAATGATAAAGGTCAGTACCTTTTTTCATAATTCTGTTATCGGGTGAAGAAAACATAGATTTGTGGAAAAAAGGAAGAATGAAAAAAAAAAAGTAGGATTGGACATTTGATACTGTAAACATGGTTAACATGACAAAGTCTGAAAGAGGTGGAAGATTATATAAATAGAGGGAATTTTTCTTTTTTATATTGATTTTGAATAGCTGCATGAATGAGGGAATCCTCCATTCATTGCAGGCCAAACGTCTGTGAGTCATACCTTTTTGACAAAACTCATTCCGGAAAGGTTTTGATTCAAGCAATGTTTTCTATGTTTAAGTAATGAATGCAATGCAGAATTACATTTTACGTCTGTCAAAGACATCCTTAACATGAGAAAGTGAAGAAACAACTGTTTTTCAGTCTTTTGCATGTTTTGCTCACATGCCCATATCTGGCATTTTGGATATTACAGTGATTGCTTGATACCAAATTTGGAGAAGAAAAATTAATTTAATAGTACTTAATAAATAGTTGTCACATTTTCTTTACTATGTATTCCAAACAGTTGAAGATTCTAACAGACATTACTCTTTTTTCCTTGTGTGTTCTGTGTTGTGATTTATTGACCTTTTATGTCCATTAACCACCTCCTCTCTCTTCTTCTTGAAAAGGCTCCACAGGAAATTCTCAACCCAATGGTAACAAGACCAGAGGTA
Source organism: Stichopus chloronotus (assembly GCA_021234535.1). NCBI lineage: Eukaryota > Metazoa > Echinodermata > Holothuroidea > Aspidochirotida > Stichopodidae > Stichopus > Stichopus chloronotus. Next base: position 23,461,578 of record CM037846.1, read on the forward strand.
AGGGAAGTCCCGGAGGAAATATGACACAGGAGAGCCTGTCACTGCTCAGAGGTGAAAATGGTAGAAGTATTCAAACAGATGTTGGCCATAATGGAGCAAAGGGTAAGGGAACATTGACCGTTGGTGTAGTAACTGAGAGTGCCAGTGATGCAACAGGTGATTCAACTAAAGGTAGGAGAAGGGAACCACTCACGGAGGAGTCAGAAGACAGAGAATCGGTGGAAAAGACCGAGCATCTGGTGATTTTGACCAAAGAGAAAAAGAAGAACGGTAAGACAGTTTCATCGGGTAGTGCAAGAAGATCGAAATCAAGAGAGGGTGACAAAGGTGATCAACAGCTCGGAAAAAATCAAGGAGAAAGCAGTCACAACCTTCAGGGAGCATCAGATGGCATTTCGGAGGGTGATGTTGCTCCAAGGAGGAATCTGAGAAGCAGACGAAGAGGAGGTAAGGAGAGGAACGTAGAGCAGGTAGAAGAGTCAAAGGATGACCTGAGAAATGGTGAGAGCATGGTTGAAAGAACTCCAGAAGTAGAAATTGTCGATGTAGAGGAATTAGCAAGGAATTACGACAGAACCATGAACAGTAAGGCAGGACAATCTTCACCGGACATCTTCACCATGCATTTGGAAAATAGCGAAGATCATCAGAAAGGTAGTGATGGGGACAGTGAGAGGAGAAAGGATGCAAGTCAAGAGAATATAACTGGAGGAAAGAACGAAGGAGAAATGCAACCATCCAAGTCTCAGAAGCAACAGAAGAGGAAGCGAAAGACATTTGCATTCGGTACTACAGATATGAAGGAGGATGGGGGATCCGCAGTGAACAATTTTGGAGATGAAGTGACCCAGAAAAGTCATGACAAAGTGGAGCTGGACAAACAGGAAGGAGAGGAACCACAGAATGGAGGTGAGAATGGCCAGTCAACGGCAGAGGGGCATGTCTCTGCTACGTTGGGAGCCTCTGCTTCCCCGGATGACTTGCCAGCAGCTCCTCTCCCTGGTTATCATCACCTCAGGAGGAGAAAGAAACGTTCAGTTGACACAGTCATCGAAGGAGACAGGCCAGAGCAGAGTGATGGCAATGTGTCAGTGAAAAGGACTTCTCAAAGGAGGAGACAGAGAGGGCAAAACTCCGGAGAAGATACACCAGGAACCAAAAACAAGAGATTCTGCCAGGATGTGGAAGGAGTCTCAGGTAAAATGGTTGAAGAGTACTCTGCTGTCTCCCCAACTCCTCCCACAGTAGGCAGCACACCAAAGTTAGCGAGCAGAAAGAATAAAGAGATAGGATTGCATGCTAAGGCCTCAGAGGAAGCAGATGGGTCAAAGTCACTGGTGGAAGCTTTCAAAGAAATTCAGAGTCAAAGGACAAAGGTGGGAGGGAAGGAAAGCCAAGTCGGTATGAGCATGGGGAGCCCAAGTATCAGTCTTCTGCAAGGTGTTGGTAGTTTGGGACAGATGGATCTAGACGAGATGGGTGATGCCGAGACTCAGGAAGAAAACATCAAAAGTAAGGTGGGAGAGGTAAGAAGAGATGGGGCGGAGGTAAGAGAAGGTGAACCGCCAACGAAACAGACAATAGAGGATCAAAGTGAAGTTGAGGTAATAGAAGATGAAGCCATTCAGGAGGAGGAGGAGAAGGAAGTTGAAAATGAGGAGGTGGAAAACGAAGAAGATGGAGTGAGGACGCATACAGAAACCTCAAATGATCAGAAAAGCAATTCTGAAGTAAGACCCACAGATACTTTTCGGGTTGATGATCAGTTAGATGGGGATGAAGATGAGGAAATAAGACCAGAGACCTCTCACGTAGAGGAGAATGCAGACGTCACCAGGAGTGAGGACGACCTGTCAAAACTGGTCCAGGATATAGATGAGCTTGATGGCGAGGAACCTCTTTTTGGTGAGCGAAAAGTGTTAATTTGTGAAGCATCATATTTGTTGTAAGGAGTTTCATGTGGGTGACAGGACTGTCTCTGGAGTGCTTAACAGAAATTCAGATGTTTTGATTCCTTGCAGAAGGCAGAAGGAATCTATGCGATGGTGATGTTACGTGTGTGTGTGTGTGCGTATGCCCTTGTATTCGGGTGGGATCGAGTTCCGAAACAATAGATTTTAGGTCCTCTGTAGAAAATTCAGTAGATTTCTCCGGTCCTCTCAAGTTTAACAATAGACAATCTATTGTTAAGGTTAGGGTTGAGGAAGAAAAAACAAAAGAAAGCACAATGAGGTCCTCGGAATGAATGGAAAACAAAGCTGTGTGTGTGTGACGCCCTGCTTGTGTATACCATATCTCAAGAAGGGTAACCATGACTGATCTTATACTTGGTGTGTGGGTTGATCATAGTGAGTAGATGATCCGAAACTGTAAAAATGTGTAAACACAATAGGTGTCTAACCTTGACTGATGTCATACTTGATGTGTGGATTGTATATTCTAAGTAGAAGACTCCTTTTGTTTTTTGTGGAGGTCAAAGGTCGTTTGAGATCACCTGAGGTCAAACCTTGCTAACACATTATCTCTAGAAGGGTAATGTTGACTGATGTTGTACTTTATGTGTGGGTTGGCCATACTGGGTAGGTAATCCCTATTGCTTTTGGTGGACGTCAAACGTCGTTTGCGGTCACCAAAATAAAGGTCACTTGGGTTAAAGCGTTATTAATGTGGTGTTTCAAGAAGAATAACTGCAGTTGATCTCAAACTTGTCATGTGGATAATTCATGTTTGTTATAATATAACCATGTCGCAAGGAATCACAAAGCCTTTTGGCCTTCTGGTTAGTAGTGACAAAACTGATATATTCACAACAGGATTTGAGCAGGTCCTGGAAGTCCTGCTAACTTCCAGGCTTGAAAATCTATGTAAGTTGCATTATTTTTAAACATCCTCAAAAAGTGAGTGATTTTCCAGAAGGGTATATCATGCTACACTTTTGGTCATTTTGCCACTTACAAACATATCATGAGGAACATTAAGTACATAGACTGGAATTTTAGTATCAGGTTCTTTGATGTCATGCCATTGTCAAGGAATTCTGCAAGTTCCGATCTGTATGAAACCCTGGGGTAACATTTCAGTTGTTAGTCAAACTGGATCATTAAGACATCATTATACCCTGCAGGCATTAGTGCTTTGCAGGAGGGGCCCGTAGCTTCAAACAAGTCGAGAAAGAACTCAACATTTCAGATAAGACATGAGATATCTTGAATTTGCAACTATCGTGAAGCTTACATTAAATTGAATAGCAACTGGCCTTTCATGGCTTATAAGTAGAGATTCAAACCCAATTTATCGTCCCTTCCTGACAGACATGGTAAAGGGTGGGTGCAGTGGTGCTTAACCCTATAAGAACAACTACAGAATGCAAATGCATCAGTTGTCAAAATTGTTTTTGTTTTTTTAAAAAGCAAATATTTGTTTTTAAGAAACTTTAATCTTCTCGAACAATTTTATCTCTGACTCCCAGATGATGATTATGCGTCTCAAGACAGTCCCGTCGGTGGTCATCACAATCTGACCAGCGCCTCCTCCGTTCTCTCCAGCCAGAGCGATCTCATGAATTCTCAGGTGAGGAAGCACAATTTTGTCAATTTGCAGAGAATTTGACGTTAAAAACCTTTGCATTGCATTATGGGAGTGTCTCTTGTAAGTGGGATTAATTCTAAGAATACTTTGCAAGTACATAATCATGGATCAGATCAATAATATTTTACTCATCAATTTCTTTTGCAATTACGGAAAACATCTCGTCCAAAGATTCTCACAACTAGGTGTGAGGGATTTCATTATGTTATCATAAACTTTTTATCGTTATCAATCCTTATTCCTCACAATAGATGTCAAAGTCCAGTGTTCACCAGACGAAATGAAAAAAAAAATTAAAACCCAGGAGAAACATTTGTCCAGTTCCCTTTCCTCTTTATTTCTCGGCTCTTCTCTCTTTTTTCAGTGTTTCTCTATGTAACATGACTTCCCCCCCTCTCCTCTACACCTTTCTCTCTCTAAAGGTTGACAGTAACTGCACAAACAACTATTTCGCTCTCTCTGTCTCAAAATGCTTAGTAAATACTTACTGAATAAATAACATAACAAAACAGATGTGCTACCAATGGTCCTGGCCTATTAGGAAACTATCTTGTTGCATGACCGAAAATAGATTCCTCACTCTTCCTAGAAATCCAGTGTCAGTTTGTGTGGCTGAGCTGCAGTCCTCCCACTGTTACACTCAGCATAAAGGATACAAATAGAAATTGAAATGGTAGCCATCTTGCATCACAAATATTCTTGTTTGAGCAAACCACCGACAAGTTGCAACCTCCCGCCTCTCAACAGAGTATTTACAACAGAGTACAAGCAATCCATATTCCTTCGTGTTTCAAATTTGATTCAGTACAGTAAAGAATTTTTGACGCCGGTCATAGCTTATGTTTATGAACAGTCCACTTACGCATGTCAGAGTGGCTTTTTTCATTTTATAAGAAATTTTAATCTTTATCTGTTGCATTTGTATTCTACGAATGTCTCATGGGGGAAATTTTTCAAGAGCAGGTTTTACATCACTTTACTTGTATTGTCGATCTTTATGAAAAACTGGAGAACGTAACTGTTTTGAAAGTCCACTTATATCAGGATTACATCAGAGTGTCTTTTTGTTTTATATTGTTCATAGCCTATGATGCTAAACAGTCCACTCATAAATGTCAGTGGTTTGTTTTGCTTTTTTTTTTTTACCAAATTTTAATGTCAATCTGTTTTCTGTTTATTCTGTGGATGTCCAACAGGTAAAATGTTTGAAGAGCACATTTAGGTCACTTCACTTGCGTTGTTTTTAGAAGCCTAAGATTAAACTGAGAAGATAGATTCTGTCTTTCTGACTGACTCAAGTGGTTTCCTTTTCCATTTTAAACTTTGACATCATCCTCATTTTTATCAAAGTTCAAGAAAATTCTTCATGAAAGCTGGAAAATGCAACTGTTTGGGTAGTCTGTGGCCTTCGAGTGAATCAGTCTCTCATCAAAGGCTGTGTAACTACTCGTCGTTGTCCTCGACCACATGCTGAACATTTGGCATTTTGAGTCTTTGAAAGATTTTAGAAGAGACCTTTAATGCATGATCTTGTCTGTAAATTGTCAAGGCTGCCTCCGCAAGCACTGAACAAAAAACTGGGAGGACTGATACAGGAGGAATCGTTCAACAGCGTTCTACTTTCGACAGTCGAAGGAAGGGTCAATTTCAAGTTTGAAATGATGTTTGTCGTGAAAGTAACAAACGATGTCGAAGACCGAGACTCTAATGTTACTGTTCCACGGTGCAAACAAACTCTTGAAGATTCTTTGTGATTACACAAGAAATGCTCAAAATATAGACAGACTTGTTAAAAGAAAAAAAGAGGAGCCGTGGGAACACGACTGCGACATCTCAACGTCTCACCAAGATGGTCCTTATAATTTGATTCTTAAAGTCTTGTCTCCCCTGAGGCCTTCTCCATCCTAGAATATCTAAATATAGGTGCCGAAAAGCTCCTGTGAACGATAGACAGTGCTTGCCAGCGAAATTCCTTGCTCGGGGGTCTCCATTTCACCAGAGTTTAGACGCTCTGGAGTGGGATTTCGGAAGCAAAGTACTCCTCTGAAGCGAGGGGCCCAGAAGGGTTGCTCTGTAAATGTGACCCTGCTGCATCAGGATATCGGTCAAGTATTATTGCACACACTTCACAGAGCTGTTGCTTCAGGCTGTGCGATCTTGACCGTGCATTTTGTGAGGCATCGTTTGATTTTTGTGTAGCTAGAGTAGTCGAGATGTTGGGTCCTAATATAGATGACAGTGAATTAGTCTGTCATTGAACCAGAAACTGGTAACGGAGGGAAATCTGAAATTATTTAGAGGGAGAATTTGTTCGAACATCATTTGATAATGACCATCCAACCCTCTGAGAAATGGGTTTTGTTGAATTCATTTTTGCAACCCATTTTATCTGTGGTGACATTACACGCTGCTTTGCAGCTGTTACTTTGCAGCTGTTACCTTGCAGCTGTTCATTGTGGCAGTGTTTGTTTGATTTTAGTAGTCCAGTAATGAAAGTGATGGAGAAACTTATATCGTGTGTGTTTATCTTCCTATACCTCCTGCAGTACATCTTTTATTCCAGCAACATCTTCGGAGTCAGTGAATCACCGAGCATTTCGGGAGCCATTTTATTAACCTGCAGCAGTCTCACATGATAACATGAGTAGCCCACAGTTTTTTACTGTTCGAACCTATCTAACTCTTTTTCCTTTCTTTCATGTTGAAAAAAAAAAAAGAGGAGGCTCTTAGTAGTCTACATCATTGATTTGTCATCATTCAGACAAGAAAGTATAAAAAAAACTGGATGTTGTGTTCCTCTGGTGAACAAAGGTATTTGATGGAAACCACTCCTGGTAACCCTGCAGCAGCCCTCATTTTTAAAATGCAAAGTAATGCCTCCCTTGCAGTTCTATTGAGAAATCTGACACCATTTTATTCTACTTTTACACCTTGGGTCCACTTGAAATCACAGAAAGAAAAAAAAGAGTGACTGTCATGAAGTGTGCGATGTAGCAAATGGTGATTGGACAGTTTCTTGATTCTGTTTAAAGTAATGGATTCTGGCTCCTGCTCACACATCCTGCGTCGTTCTTAGCTATCAAACACGTCGTTCTACGTTCTCAGTGAGTTGAAGCGTTTCCATTTGGTGATGCTGTGATCTTAGGATTTAAATGAAATTGTAAGCTTCAGGTTCCTTGCTTGGTGCTGAGAACATTTTCATGACGGGAACTCCCCTGATACGGTTTACGTTCTCGGATGAGATCTCGGCATTTTGGAAACGATTTCTCTGAACGGGTTCACGGAATAAGTTTTCTGGTATCTCATTTCATTTTACTACACAAAATGATCAAATTGCTACACAAATAAGATGTAGTGTAGCTGTGTTTGTACATGCGATATCAGGAATTCCAGTGATTTTTTCAACAAAATGCGCAAGAAACTTGAAAACCGTGCAAATTTGACCCCTCAATCACTCCCTAGTGTTCACATAGTCCTCCCACCCTGTTTAAGGGAGACACTTGACAGACAACAGGGGATGGCCCTTGTGGAAGTGTACCTGTTCAGACTCTGAATGTTAGTATTTTAAATTGTGGATCAGTCTGAAATGTATATTGCAGAAATAAATTTCAAATTCAAATATGTAGAGACGTTAAACTCTGTTGTTTTGCTTGAATTATCGTATCGCATCTCTCTGTGCTCGTTTGCTAACGTTTTCATGTTTTTCCGACATCCCGTTTTGCTTCAGAGGCATGTTTCAGCACTTGAGAAACCTGCTACTGTAGTACAACCAAAATGATGATTTTGTTCAAATTAATCTGTTCCTACTGGATATGTAGATATTGTACTGCAAATTGAAATTATATCTGATTCAGAAAAGAAGAGATTGAAATATTTTACTGCACATGTTAATTAGGTTGAAGGAAATTGTTTAGTATGTTAATGTTTTCATATTAATCCTTTTGATTAAAAAAAAAAAACTGAAGCACCTATGTGAACTTTCAATGTAAGACATCTTTGTTAACTTTATTCTTTTAAACAGCAACAAGAAAATGCCAAAGAGACATTGAAGAAGATGGAACAAGAAATTGCAGAAATGGAGAGAGCTCTGAAAGAGGAGGAGGATGGAATGGGTGAGACGAAGAAAGACTTGGATGTAATCTCTGACGAAAGTGATACCGACGATGAGTCAGTCAGAGGTCGTCAAGATGTTGTCGATCATGATAAAAATGAGCATGGTGAGGTTGAAGATGATGATGGTATCATTGATGGGGCAAAAGATGGAATCTCGAAGTCAAAAGACGAGGTAGAGAAAGTATGTGGAAGCACCCCCACATCTCAGAAAGGTATGAAGACTTCAATCAGTGAAGTTCAAACCAGCAATCTGATGGACAGAGGTGTCAGCAGAGGTAAGAGCTCAGGCCAAGATCTCCCGAGAGAGGCGGCGCATGAAGAGGAGGATGCCACAAAGACTCAGGCACACGAAGAGAAGGATGTTGCAAAGTTCAAGTCAGACAAGGGAGTCCGTCCAGAGGCTCGGCTAGGGAGAAAATCAGGACCTTTGAAGGATGGAGAAGAGAAGACGAAACTTTGGGATGATGATGATGGTGACGACGATGTTGTGGAACAAGCGATTGATGAGAGAGGCAGGAGGAATAGGAGTAGAAACAGAACTCTGACAATTTCCAAACCTTCAAATGGGGAGAAGAAATTGCAGATGAGGGAGAAGAGGCAGGGAACATACAGCAGATATAAAGACATTGAAAGCATAGAGGATGAGGACATAGCAAAGAATGTCAGAGAAAACTTGACAGAGATTGCAGCTGCCGAGAGCTCTTTCGACTCTCTGCTGAAACGGTTTTCGGAGAGGAGAAGAAAGTCAGAGATGTTGTCAGAGGTAGAGCAGAAGACAGACGAAGATGATGACGATTGTGGAAGTGAGAGACAAATTGATGAGAATGCCAGAGGAGTTTCACCTACAGGGATTAGAGAACCCTCAGACTCACCGCGATCCCCGTCTCCACCACCGGTGCTCTCCCAGAGGACGTTACTGAAGCGGGTGTCGCCACTGACAGAGAACATCAAGGAGGCCGTAAGAATTACAGCCAAGAGAGGTCCCCAGGAAAAGTCTCCTGGAAGCCAAAAGAAGCGCAGGAGGGTGGTGGTGGAGGAAAGCGAGTCGGAAGACGACGAAACGGGAATGAAAGAAGATGCTGAAAAAGTGGAAACCACAACAAATCTGACTCCTCAGCGAGAAGAGCGTCGCCAGACAGCGGCTGTGAGTCTGAGCTGCGTTCCGATGGCGGAAGAGACTGCACAGGGGAGTGCGATCGCAGACAGAAAGAGAAAGGAACCAGAGTTCAAAGATAATCCTGGGAGAAGTGGAGAGGGTACCATCCGAGAACCTCAGGAAAAAGCTAGAGATCAGGAGAAGGTTCAGAGTCCACAAAATATACAGCAGGTGAGAGAAGACCAGAATCACCAAATTCAGTCATGCAGTGAATTTCAATTTCATGGGGTTTTTGGAGGGGGATCAGAGAGTGATATGTTGGGGGAGGGACAGTGTCAGGGGGGACAGTCCTGACTCAACAATGTTGTGATGGAAAACTTGTAGTGCAATGTCAGGAAGGTGCAACTGAAATTGCTGTTTTGCTTCCCATTCTTCCTTAAATTTCCATAAGTAGGCAAATTATCTTCGCACAAGTCCATTCCCTGCGGCAGAGGCTAGAATATTTTAAAATTCATTCTGGAATGCTGAGCACTTTCTCATCACGTGCGACCAACCGAAATAAAAAGGAATTGGCATTTTGCATGGAAACTTTTTTTCCCATCAACCCCACTTTGTATTGCAGACAAGTCTGAGTCGACGACATTTATCGTTCTTCTTTAGTATTCGTTCTGCACGTGCTCTTCTCACCTACAGACGAATAGCTCGGAGACCCAGCAGGGAGAACAGAAGAAGAAACGAAAGAGAGGGGAATCAATGTCCCTCATTGCATCTGGACTCAACAAACAAAAGCTGGTAAGCAGAGACCTGCCACGCCCATTGTTATTTTGCTCCAAGATCTTTTAAATCCAAGTCTTGAAACTGCATCCGCATCATGCATTCACAAGTGCAAGAGGCCAGTCTGTCTGTGTCGAGTGGGAAACTTCTCTACGACCACTGCATTGTGAACGATGAAGATCTTGTCTCAGAAAGACCTTTAATGTCTAAAAGGCTAGATTGAGGATGAAACTTTGGAGATACATCCTAATAGTAGTGTCGAGAGTTTTACCGTTCCTTACAGTCAGGCATAAAATGCCGCTCGGTCGCTCTGAAATTGCGTGACTTCGAATTTTTAGGAATTTCCACAGGGCGGAGAATTCTTTACACCCATTGCGCACAAACAGACAATATTAAGGTATTATCCATATCTCATTTTTCCCCTGCACACCTGTCTGATTCTCTGCTACATGGGGATTGCCACCCAAATTATTCAATATTAATGTTAAACAAATAATGCTTTTACCAGCATACAATTATGGAATGAAAATTAACTCCCTCTTTTTATAGATTGCCATTGCTCTGAAAGTCAGGCATTTCCGTGTCTTTATATTGTGATTCACAGTGCAGGGTTATTGTATGTGATGTAGGCATATCAGGTTCATGCTTTTGCTTCCATTTTAACAACAATTTTGTGTTGATTTTGTGCTTTGATTTGATACCTGTGGCACTTTTGCTTGAATTTCTTCCCAACTTTCTCAAATTTATTCTTTGATTACAACAACAGTTGTTTCTTGTTTTTGCTCTCAATCTTGTTGTTAAACATTACATCTTGCATCTGTCTTCAACAGAAACTCGTGGAAAAACTCTGCAAAAAGGCCGGTTGTCGTTTCTCAAATGCGTTTTCATCATATACGACTCACGTCATCGTAAATGCAGGTGAGACTTCAATGACGAAACAAAACTTTTTTTGCATCTTACGACGGTATGTGGCAGTGCTTTTTTTGATTTGTCAGGACTGCAGGGTCCATACAAATTCAGCAGAAAATGTAGGATAAATATGCATCCTTCAAATAGTGTTCTACTGTAATTTTGAATAACCACATCTCGTGACATTTGGGTTTTAGCCTTGTCGATGTATGATTAGATAAATGTCATTTTAGACTTTGTTATGATGTACAGCATTGCTAATCGTGCAAACTGTACAGCGGAGGACACAGGACAATTCAGTGTGTTCTCTTAAGTAAGTACATAGTTGAAACAAACAAGGAAGTATAATCTTCAGGAAATGTAGAATAACTCTGAGGAAAAACTCTTAAAATGTTGACTTTATTTTGTCAAAGAAAGTTGTTTTTTGTTATATATTTGGTCATAAAATTAGCACCGAAACACTGAAGAGTGAAGAAAATCTCGAGTTCAAAGAAAACGTTGGTATTGATTTTTTTTTTTTTCTGTGTATTCCTGCATGAGTAGACTTAAGTTTAACAGGACCTACAGTAACTCCCTGAGCATCAGTGCAAAAAATCCTTGAAAAGCAACGCTTCGCTTCTTAAATCACTCTGGTACGGAATTCCTCGCACAAGAACGAAAGAGCCGTCTCTTAAGTTATGAAAGGAGAGAACCGTCACTTTTGCTCAGGAATTTCTGCAGTATGGAAACTAAATGCATCGTGAAGCATCTCTTGACTCTGTCCCTCCAGAGTCCATTCGAAACACCTGGCACTTAAAAAAAGTTTGTTGCAACCACATAGAAGAGTAAGTCGCATAATTTGGAACGGTGCGATGTGTCCCATTCCCGCTTCGATTGCGTGCATGTCAAGGATGGATAAGTGCTTATTTTCAAATGGCAGGGGAAGTCATACACATCAACTTTAAAGATTTCATTAAGCTAATCTTTTAAGTCATCACAGCTAGAATAGCCCATTTTTTTTTCTGTCATACTTTTTTTTCTAGTGCAGTGCTAAGAGAATCAGGAAGTCATTAATACTACCGAAATCAAAGAGCAGTTTAAAGCAAATGATAATAATGGGGTTCCTGTCACAGCACCCAGTCGCAGTTCATTGCCATGCCACCAGAAAGACGATCGCAGTAAATTCAACGAGGGTCATGCGCGACATGGCGTGGCGCTCAGGCAACCAAGAGTAGTGTTACAGTTTCAAAATGAGACCAAGTTCAACCTCTCAAGAGATGCCTTTTAAGCAGCCTTCTAAGTTTTAACAAGTCCATCTCAGGAATCCATCATTCTATCCTTAAAACAATTGAGATCAAATGACTTCCTTCCACATACCTTTTCCGTTGATGGGAAATGTTTCCCTTCATTACTGAAACATGAGGAGAGCTCGGCACTAACATACACCGTAGGTAAAGACCAATAATGACAATCTCAACTTTCAAAGAGAAAGCTCCTTTGGGTGATGCTTCAACATGATGTCAATGCTCTCAAAGTCAACTTTCCCCGTTCATCTTTCTTTGTGTCGCATAAAAATTGATTACCGCAGGAGGCAGCTTTCCCAAAGCTCCCAGAAGTTTTTAGTAAGAATGATGTATCTCATATTCTGCTTCACTGTTGAGTGTTGCAAAAGAAAACCCATTGATCTCGACTCGGATGTTAAATAATGTAATTCAGTTTGAACAGAAATTTTACACCGCAGTTTTGTTTTCAGTGTCTTAAATGACCTGATATTGTCCGTCAAAGTGACTCGGATTAGCAAACCGAAGGAAACAAACGTCCGTGCTGCAGTTTGTCTGGTGCTTTTAGTTTCAAATAGTCAGAGACCTCAAGGCAGTCGTCACTCCCATTATCTTTAATTTTGGTTACTTCTAAACATGTTTTGAAGGCCTCCTGGGCTTGGGTTGAGAACCCCTTCTCGAAATTTCTGCCGGGTTACGGCACAGCATTCCCTCGGTGTGCAGCATCATCAAGGTACCATGATTTATGATAATGGCATTTAGGGAACTAATCTTGGAGGAAAGAAAAGTGGAAGGGACAATTATTATCTTCTGAAATTCTAGTTATTAATAAACTTCCAGAAGCGAATGTATCAAATAGAATAACCGTCACTGGAGTGATGAATAGCTCCCAGGAGGGGGGGGGAGTGATTGCCAGATGGCAGCGTCAATCCAACGAAGTCAGTTCAAAAGTGAAACAAGAAGAGTCAGATAAAGAGACTAGATGGGTGGGGGCACAGGGGGTATATGAAATGTTGTGGCTTATAGGTTGACAATAGCGTAAGGTGCAGTGCATTTCATAAAATTAAAAATTAATATTCACAGAATGCCAGTGGACAGATACAACTCACTCTTAAAGCCAGGGAGAGTGTACCAGAAATCTTTGGCACACGCTTTGTCCGTGTATTCTGTTCATGATGGGGCTTAGACAGGCATACTGAAGTTTTATCACCTAAAATATGTTCCTCCTTGAAGTGCTATGTAACATTCCAAGAGGAAATGCTAACCTAACTGTGTGTTTTACAACTGTAAAGTTTCTTCCTACTTAAATTCTCAGAAAAGGAAACTGTTGGCACAAAATAAAGTTATGTTACTTTGTCCACCCTCTGCGAAAACTCATTCAAAATTTATCTTGTGCATTTGACTGCCTGTTTTTTTTCCTTTGCATTCTTTGTAACTAGGGTATTCAATTTCTTAGTTTCTGTCTCTTATCCTGTTTGTTTTTGGTTCTTTCATGTAAGTACCCGTATAGTCGGTGTGTATACTTCTTCTGGCACAATTGTTTGGAACACTTGATACAGTTTCAGGTGCAATGATCTTTGCTCCCCTTTCTGTTGTATCAGAAATACATGCAATCAGGGTCCACACACCCTGGGAAAGTCAGGATAGTTTACTTTCACCCTTTAGGCCTGGAAAAGTGATGATTTCTTGTAAAAATGACAGAAATGACAGTAAAGTCTCAGAACAGACTGTTGAAAATTTTTTTCTTTCTGTCACGATCATTGCTCCACCATTCATCGGTCAGTCTCCTAATATTAGCAGTTTGTTCATGAAATGGTCATGCAGAGGTCATGAAAAAGTCATGGAATATTACTTTCCTTCAAAACCAAGTGACATGCTTCTAGAAAAATAAAAAAAAACTGGCTTTATTCAGAAGCTGCAGAGTGAAGAAACCCTGAATGACTTTCTGTTGGAATTGTGTGTCTGTTAATGATTTTGATATGGCTTTTCAGAGTTTGAAAATACAAACCAGGGATCTGGAGTGTTGCACGTTTCAGCATTTCTTTTGTTAAGCCTATATATTCTCTAAGCCTACATATTTTCTTAAGCATGCATAATCTTTAGGCTTTTGTTAAGCCTATATATTTAATTACTTGCCCTCTGGCTTACACATTGAATCAATATTTTTTAAAGAAGACAATACTTCCAAAAGTAAATCCTTGGGGGCATGTAAAGTCCTCAATTTCCTCGAAATAAAGATGAAACGAACACAGGATAACATCCGCCATGTCATGGGAGCCCCTCCCTTGACATCACAAATTTTGCACATTTAGCCTATGTCTGTTTGCGATGCAAATGTAAACCAGAAATTTGTAATATTTTCAATGTCTGATGGACTTTGAAGGAAATTGTTGCTACTTTCAACAGTTTTAAATGTCAATTTCACTGGATACTCCGAAATGTTTTTCATGTCACATGTATTTCATGGTGCAGAAACTATGTTTAATTCAATTGGGCAAGAATACCATAAATTACAAAATTTGTCCAGATCAGAAGCTTGAAAATGCAACACGTTACACAATCTAATTTGAGCACTTGCTTATCTTCGTGGCCCCCGCCCCCTCCATCTCTGTATTTCACTTTCGAAATTGTTTTCATATTCACTGAACTTACTTTCAGACGAGAACCTCTGTTGCGAGAGGACTTTGAAATATTTCCAGGGAATCGCTGCCGGCAAATGGGTGATCAGCTACCAATGTGAGTACTTGTAACGAAGAGGTGGAACAGCTTGTGTTGATTTCCAGATGCTACGAGCAATGTTGTCAACCACCTTGAACAACTGTGATTGTAAGGAAAGTGTTAATCCAACAGCTGTGTTTGTGAGAAAATTGTTGCTGTAAAAGTAGATTGAAGGAGGATCAGGGGAGGTGTTTGTTTGTACAGTCATTTGATCTTGTATTTATGCTTTAGTGATCCTGTTATTCAGCTATCACGTGAGTAAGGGATCAAATCTTTATTGTGATGATGAGCCATCAAAATATTTGGGATGAGTTTGAGGCCCGATTCTAGTTTTCAACCATCGGATTAATCGGGATCAATTTAAGACTCTCCTTAATCCTGTTTATCAGCTGTCATGTTAGTGGGGGATCAATGCCAGATTCTGCTAATCCTGGTAATCAGCCATCAGATCAGTGGTGGATCAACGAAGGTCCTACTGATCCTGGTACTTAGCCATCAGATTAATGAGGATCAATTTAAGACCCTGCTTGATTCTGTTAATGGGCTATCATGTTAGTAGGGGATCAATGCAAGATTCTGCTAATCCTGGTAATCAGATCAGTGGTTGATCAATTTAATGTCTTGCTGAACCTAGTATTCAGTCATCAGATAAGTGGTGGATCAATTTTAGGCCCTCCTGATCCTGGTAATCAGCCTGCAAATAAGTAGGGGATCAAGTTTAGGCCCTAATGATCCTGGTAATCAGCCATCAATTTAGTGAGAAATTGCCCCCTTTTATAGGAAATTAGGGTTGCACTAATTAATTCTAGTTGCTTCCTTTTAATCCATCACTTCTTCGTTGACTTCATTGTGTGCTTTCCTTTGCCAATCATATTTATTGATTGGCTGTCACCACGAGAATTTTTGGTTTTCTTAGCAATCTTGCCATTAAATGGAGACACTTTCTTGATGAATGTTCAATTACGTTCTTGATCCGTGATCAACATATCGTTACCGAGCCACATGGCAAGTCTTGTTCAGGATTTGCTGATGAATGTTTTATCGATATTCTCCTATTCTTCACTTGGGTCTGAATCTGTAATCAATAAATATTTCTTTGCATTGGAAATAAGCGGTCCTTTCCGTAAAATGGAAGAAAATTTCCCACATTTGTGTTCCTCTCAAAGAAGTGATTTGTTTCCCATGCTTGGATGGTAATGATGACGGTTTTGGTATACATCTTCTATTTTTTTTGGGGGGGACTTCATCATTCCCGTTTACATTCTGTTTGAGAGAGAGATTTTATTCCCAAGTTTAACCACTAACATGAATCTGCAGTAGTCATGTGAAATTAATCCCTGCTGTGCACTGTCAAACTTGATAATGTCAAGTATATCCATCCTGATGTACCCTTTACAGACCAGTAACTGTAAACATAAAGATATTTGAAAGATTATAGTTCTAATCCATGAGTCCCTTTTCACTCCTTTGAAGAATAGAGAATTAACATATCATAAAACATTGTAAACATCTTTTGTGGTTTCAAAATAATTAGGACAGTTCTCTGTTTTTCTTCTCTTTTTCCCTGTTGTTAGGGGTACATGACAGTCTTTCCTCCAGCAGGCTGCTACCACAGGAGAAGTACGAAATTCGTGGCGATTCCGTGAACGGGAGAAACCACTGCGGACCAATGAGGGCACGGTTGTGGAAGGGTCCACCACTCCTAGCAAAGTTCAACTTTTTCTGTCTGGAGCCCTACACAGGATTATCTACAGGTAGTTTATTCACTTTGTCTTACTGGCATGTCTGATTTTGAGAGCTGAGGCCTCAACCAACTTTCATGAAGAATATTTTTGCAAATGTCAAGCATTTTGGTGAAATGCTGCTTGTTTGCTAAATGAGTTTATGGTCAGGAAAGACTGCCTCATCTTGCACTAACTTGGAGCAAATGTTGACTCCGAAAATGTCTGCAAAAAATGACCCGCTATCTTAGTTTTCTTTTCATTTTGCCTTGAAGTGAAAAAACGTGGCAGATGTTGTTCTAGGGTGCTATCAAATTTATGCAAAAGCATGCTCCTTTAAAGTATGGTTTCAAAGATAATTGTATAACATAAATGCCCTTTCACTTTGGACTTGAATAATTCTTTCAACTGATTCACTCTACTCATGTATTGTTT
This sequence comes from Stichopus chloronotus, assembly GCA_021234535.1. Lineage (NCBI taxonomy): Eukaryota > Metazoa > Echinodermata > Holothuroidea > Aspidochirotida > Stichopodidae > Stichopus > Stichopus chloronotus. The sequence goes on from CM037846.1 coordinate 23,478,191, forward strand.
GTATCATACCATCGTCATGAACCTAGCAATTTTGTGCTACATTTACTGTAGTCAAGCGAGATCGCATGACGTGTTTCCCCGTAATAAATCACCTTCGATAGCTCCCAGAAGGCCACGAGACGGTCGAATTCGCTCCCGGTAGGTGCATGATGGACACACAATGAGTCAATAAGACACAGCAAAAGTAGCAGACAGCCATAAATAGCATCTGACTTATGGAAAAGCACGTCGAGACGGCCTTAATGTTAGATCTGTATTACAGTCTGGCTTGAGAATAGGGATGAACATTGTGAGGCTGCACTGGTACTTCCTGTCATTTTGATGGAGTGAGCCGAGTTACAAACTTTGAATTGATTGTGGGGTAGTGTGTCACGAGGGTATCACTCTCGGATGGTTTTCGTTACCCTCTGAGGTTGTGGCACGTGGATGCTCTTTGTCCATACCATCAATATTTTGAACCTGTGACATGCATCTCTACATCTGTGTACAACAAATGCATCATCATCATGAGTTACCTAATACCAGATAAATGCTGACCTTTGCTTCCACCAGGGTTTCGAACTCTTTTTGTATTTACTTTCTTGTCATTAATTTGATGAGTTTCACTTTTATCCATGCTTGGAAAAAAAATTCTCAAAAAAATCCTGAGAAAACAAACATTACCTAGTGAAAGTCATAACAACTCCTGTTGTCGTTTCCATTAAAAGGAAGCAAAATCTGTTTACAGCCATACAAGAGTCATTGCACCCTAGACAGAATGTCAAGGGGACATAAGTGCCTTGTTCAAATGGCACAGAATGGTAAGGCCCACATAGTTGTGAAAGATAAAATGCAGATTTTTTTTTTTTTTATATATTCTCAAAAGATATATAATCAGAGAAGGAAACCAATATGCCTACATTGCTTCCTTGCCTTGCCGTGGAAATAATTTTGCTCTGCCAAACGAAATCTCTCCAGAAACGGCTGATCTCGAAACTGAGAGCAGATAAAGAAGGAAGGATAACCAATTCAATCACAAAATAGGAAATCATTCTCAGACTTGTCAAGAGTTATTTCCTAGTTGAAAGCCCAGTATCTATGAGAATGGTAAAGATGAAAGTGGTTTTGCAGAGATGAAAATAGACGATAAAAAAAAAAATACATGGGGTTTGTCGCGCGTGAGAAAATTATTGGCGTTGGATACGTCTGATGAAGGGGAAAGTAGCTGTTTACATTTGATATCATACCGCAGATACAGTAGGAAATACGTTTCGTTGTTGCTGGAATTGACGGAAGCACAAAATGAAAGAGAAACAAAAGGAGCTTTGTTTGCAAAAGTGTCTGTTGTTGGAAAAACATCGCATAGTCCTATTGTAACAAAATTTGTCATCCATTTTTGTTGCCAGGTGCATTCATAGAATTATTGGAAAACTTAATTAAGACCAGTGAAAATGCCCTTTTGGAATGAAGGAGAGGCAGTATGGTTGACAGATTAAAGAAGTAATGCCGTCAGGTTGGGGTTAAATACAATTGCCAAAATCTAACATTGAATTTTAGTGCTTCAACTCCAAAATATTAAAATGTACAGCTTTCAATATTTTACCCTATGAGCACCTACTCTCAAGTTTCATCACTACGAACAAAAGGTGCATGCGGCTGACGACCGTCCTTCCTCATTCAGTGTGTGCTGTATCAGTTTCTAAACCAAACTGACCAGATCAGTCCATGCTGTTCATTCGGTCATAACTATCATCAGTTTCCTTCTCAAATTTGCTTCTGCCGTACTCTTGATGAGTCTCTGTCAAGCGCAATCCAGGATAGACCATTTTGATCTAATGTCCTTTATAAATGGAACAAATTTTTGTTTTTTTTTTTATCTTGCAACAGTAATGTAAGGATCCTTTTCAAACAGACTAGTCTCTTTTTAACAGGGCTCATAGAGGGTCTTGAAAGTACTTTCAAGTACTTGAATCTAAGTTGTCATATTCAAGGCCTTGGCAGTGCTTGAATTTCGTTCTACTGCATCTGAGTCCTTGAAAGGTGCCCAAATTTTGTGTGATATGAAATGCAACAATACATTTTCCCTTACATCTGCAAGAAATGTTTGGATTAGAACCAGTTTTATTCCCTGCCAATCTCTAGTGTGCAGAAGAATTTCAGAAGATATTTACATCTAGGGTTTTAAAAGTGGTTTGATGCCCTTGGGAAAGAAAAGTTTCACCTCGAAAAGTGCTTATTTTTTTTTATCATCAGAAGTGTGTATGAACTCTGCTTAGATCTTCACTTGATGTGATGGTTAAGATTCTCTGTAAGCATGTGGCATTATGTGAAGTTCCTCTCCCAAACAGAGTAGAACTAGTCTCAGTGATTTGTGCAATGAGAAAAAGTCCCTCCTCAAACAGAACAAAACCGGCAGATGTTTCCCCTTTGGGACAGCAATGTGATTCCAGCGCAAGTTAGTGTGACCGTTAAGAGTGCCAGAGTAGTATCTTTGGTAGTCCATTTTTGCTTAGACCACCAGCAATCCACAGGGTTCCTTCACCTTAGGTAAAATTCCATGACACTTGCATGACCAGATTTGCTCAAAGAATGATGGCGCAACAGTCGCTATCGAAAGTTGCGAAACTTTCATGAGTTTTCCGTGACGTCTATCATTTTAGCAAAATGTCATGACTGTTCCATGTCTGGAAAGTGGAAAATGAAATATCATGACCTCATCAGGCTGCAGGAACTTCCCAGAGTAAATGATCTGTATCCAACATTTTATTCTACCCTTCTGATATTTCACCTTTGGCCACTTTCATGTGGGGTTATCTTATCATAATCACCAAGAAAATGGCATGGAGCAGGATAGGCCAACAGTCAGTGAGACATCCAGTTTTTTTTTTATACGGGGGGGGGGGGTTGATCACTGCGTGAGTCGAAAGATGACTAGATTTTCCAACTGTCTCATTAGCCGATGCCCTTTTGCAGTTCATAGGTGCACAAAGGTTTATTTTCCTTATGTATACATTTTTTTTATTGTGTCATGTAGTGAGCACTAACCATTGGGGTATCTCATTGCTTGGAGAGATTTGTTCATTTGGCACTCAGACTGCAAGAAAGCAGAAGAAAAGAGTCCCTGTTTTGATTCTGGGGTGCCATTGTACAAATGGATACAACACACAGCACCGACCACTGTTCCAATCTATTTTGCTCAACTGTGTTACATTAACAAAATATTGGAATTTGCAATCAGTAGTTGTATTTTGAAAGCTTTGGACAATGGCACAGGTTCCTCTTTTGGTGAGACTCACATTGTCTGGGTCATTAAAACATAGCCTGGAGCAACTGAAACTAACTTTGCCTCTTGGTAATACATGCTCTTTGGAAAAAAGGGAAACATCTCCCTTGCAGTGAAAACATGTTTTGGCTGTAGCCCAGAGCATTAATCCCATGTTGTTGCCTATATTGCTCTATATTGAATAAGCCAACGTTAAAGCCTGAGGCTGAGTTTGCTTGAAGAAACTCCTAACCGCCAAAAATGAAGATCACACAAAAACTAGGGTATGTGAACTTGAGAATGGCCTAGAAGCTTTTAACCGACCTACTCAGACGTGCCTTGATTAAAAAAGTATTTTTTTTCCCTCTGAAATACGAATATCGAATTCCATTTGCCAAATGAAATTGCAGCCATAAAACTTGCCGGAAGTCAGAACATTCTTATGAAATTGCTTTTTGCCCATGTTTACTGTTCTTTTGTCCCCAAACTCTTCCTCTTATTGTTTGAGGAACATGGAACCACCTCTTGCAATTCAAATCGGCTGACCTGCTTTCAGGAATGTGTGACCTTATATCATAAGAAGAAGGAGCGTTTCCACACTTCGTCGTTTTCACCCTTTGTAACTGCACCGTGCAAATGCTTATGATCATGAGAGTTAAACCTGTTACTCTACTGAGAAATGTATATTACTAATTTCCCCCAAACGGTCCAAACATTGTGCTACATATCTCTAGACTTTATGGAAACATTTTTGCCATGGCCATTTTGTTCATACTTTAACATCATAGGATGATGGTGTCGCATTCATCGACCCTGTGAGTGCGTCGCAGTTGGTCCTAAACCTGTAAGAATGTCATTCTCTTTCTTTTCTGAACCGACAGATCAACTCAAAGGATTATTGACAAGCAGTGGGGGCATTGTGTACTCTCATCCATCAGAACTGCCTCGTGGGAGCGACAGAGACAACCTCATTATCGCCCAATCAGGGGAGCAGGAGGAGGTTGACTACAACGGTGAGATGATCGACGGATCCTTCACCTTTTTTGCCTTTCTTTTTTTTCTCGTTGGTAATAAGCAGGGAAAACTTTTTTGAGGTGTTGAATTCCCCTCTAGAAGATTCAGTTTGGTCTGGATTTTCTCAATCAGCAATCTCCACAAGGAAGGGGAGGGGTTGGTGGTAGTCTAAGGGGGGAAAGTCCAAAATCCATCTCAGGTGAAAATTACTGCCCCCCTCAAATAGCAACCACCCCTTCTAAAAAAAATCCTGCCCTCCTACGAAAGATCCACTCGTTTAAAAAAGTAGTCGTCTCTCCTCTTGATAATGGGAGAACGGTGACACATATATCTTCACCATTTTTGTTTCAATTTGTCTTGAATTTTACAGCTCTGTACCAAAAACATCAGACCAAAGTGATCTCCAGGGAGTGGGTTTTAGACAGTATAGCCATTTTCACCGCCCAGCCGGTCACCGCGTACCTCCTGTGTGACGTCCCCGACGAAGGAGATGCGGAGCTGGACAGCGATGATGAATTTTAGACTCAAAAGTAAAGAAAAACACTAAAAGCACTAAACCCTTTGTCTCATTGGTTTATTATAGCAATAACTTTTTCCAATATTTGCATTTTTGGAATTATTTTACACATTTTATTTACAAGTTTCAAAAAGCAAAGCGGTGGGCACATTAATCTAGACATCAAATACTAGACCACCCTTTTTGACAAGTTTTCAAGTCTGTTAATGAGAAGTACAATATGCAACTTCTCTGACAAACACACCAATGTTTTGACATTCGTAACGATACTGTAGTTGCAGATATAAAATTTTACAAACATATACACTAACAGTTGGAGCAACGCTATTTAATAAAGACGTTGCTTGGGGAAGACAAAATCCTGGTTGTAGGAAAATGGCCTGGAAGTGAAAACTTTAAAAATGGTCTACTTTGTCACTCATGCACTAATCAGGCAAAGCATACCATTAATTGAAGGAACTTAAGCATTTGGACCTAACAGCTGCAGAGTGGTTCAATATTTATGAGTTGCAAGCGACAGAATTCTTGTGCAACAATCACCAGGAATGAGGTCTGGCGTTGCCATGAAGGGAACCATAGTCCTCACCTACTCATTTGTTTTTGTCCTTTGCTAGCAGAAGAACAAACATAGACAAACATAGTTAACTCTCCTCTAGCTGGCCCATTAGTCACATTAAGTGCTTTAATGTACCCTGGCATTTCTGTGGAGGTATTTTCTGGGTTCTGCTATAGTTGTTTTCATATTCGACACGGTGCCCCATGTTAATAACACCAAAAATTTCTATTTTAAGAGATCCACTAAAAGGTGCTTAGGAGTTCCCTGCTCATTCGTCAGACATGAATGATTGCTACCCCCCTCATACATGAAGGAAAATGTATTGACCTCTGCATTTCAAGTATGTCGTCAGTATCCAAGACATAGCAAGAATTGTTGTCACATCCATGATAGATTAGGTTTCCTTGTTGTGCTTTATACGTTAAACCCCTTTGTACAATGTAAACATACGATACAAGCCAGCAGATTGTGAACACCAAGCTACATTTGATGGGCCAGGATATTCAACATTTGCATTTCAATTGATCGTAAGTTTGCCATAAACTACGTCCTTAGTTGAACTGAAATGAGTGATGAATAAAATTCAGGTGGGGGTTGGGTGGTGCTAAAATAATGAAATTATTACAGATCTGTAACACTATCTTTTCTCCAGGGGGGCACATTTGGTTTCCATAATTGGTGCTAATCATGAAAGATATCTGTAACCATCTTTAAAATGCACAGAATTTTTTTTTTTTATGTACATGATTAATAAATATTCATATGATTTTAGTATTTAAACGTATTCTGTGGTTTTTCTCTTGTCATAGATTCGTTGCACAATTACCTTCACCATGTCATCTCCATTCTGAAGGTGGCAAGCTCTGACTCATAATTTCATCAAATGAGAGGCCCCACTCTACACTCATAGGATTCCTGATGACATCTGGACCAGTCAAAAAAAAAAAAAAATTGTGGGCCTTAATGATGGACTCCCTATTTAACCATGCACAAATTCACGGCTGGTTAATGTCCCTAAATGGCTTAATAATCTTCTGAATCACCGCCCCCTTTCCCTGCCCGATCCTTCGAAGAACGAACCTTTTCAACCAGATTTATCAACCAATAGGACCATCTAGTAGTTGAAAAGAAAGTGGGAGGTGCATAAGTGGGTTCTGAATAGACCCCCATCTTCCCCTTCTCGAAGACAAAAATCCACCCTACCAAAATTTTGGCTGACTTGTGGCTGACGTACCGTGTACGACTTTTCACGCAAGACCTTGTTTTTGTACTTTCACCATCTGATAAAATGGACAAGGAATATTAACACCTGGCACTTTGTCAAGGGGTTGTGTAAATACTGTAAGCAGCTTAATCCCTGCAAGTAGTTAAGCAGGTTAGCAACCCCTTGATGACCCTAATGACGATGATCAGTGGAGTGATCCTGATATATGGACCATTTCACTACCGCAAAAACCAGCAGGTGCGTCGTAACCTCATTTCTCAGTGACATAGAGACACAAAATACGACCTTTGGCGGGTAAATATGAGGAAGTAGGAAAGAATGCATATTATCATGTAAATGATCCCTGACAAACCCACAGGGAAAGTGAAAATGACAGGAAAAGACATGACATTAAAGGCTAACGTAGACATTAAAGATTGCCACAGATTCAAACCATCTGGGATGTTCAGATGTTACATCAACATCACTTTCAGTTTCTTCGACACCTGGTGGCTGTCACCTTTGATCATCTGCTTGGCCTAAACACTGCGTATAAAACAGTAACAATTTTAAAAGTTTTTTTTTTTGGCCTGACCAGAAGGAAATATTTTGCACTCCAACAAAGTATTGCTTTAATCCTGTTTTAATATTGCACGAGAAGGAAAAACATAGGAAAAGGGTACATACTACAAAACACTTTGCAAGTTTACCCGGTTGGGGGAATTATAGATAAAACCTTCTAGATAAAACCGTTTGATTAAAATGGGAGAAGGAGGGGGTTATACTTAAAAATAAGACACCATGTAAGTTGCCCAAAGTTGCTGGGTTCCTGACAACCCACTGAGGCACGATAACAAACTACTTGAACTCAGGAGAAGTTGGGATAAAGGTGAGGGATTATTTGAAGGTTTTCTAAGTACTGTACCTTAATTAAATATAAACAAAGCTGCCTCCCTTCCACCACATATGCTTAACTTCATCCCTCCCCAGTTCGCATTTGCAGGTTATGCATTTGCCGAATGTGAAACAATCATATATCATAAGCCTGTGGTGTGTGCGAGAGGGAGGCCGGGTGGAAATTGGTGGTCAGGGCCCCCACCCACATGGCTAGTCAGAGGAAATGGGCCAGTTAGGGGAATTTGAGTAATCCGCGGTGTAATGGAATATATCCTACCAATCTAAACAGTCATAAACTTATCACAGATTCCACCACTTTGCATCTCACTATTAAATTTCTAAAAATTTCCCAACAGGAGAGTTACCCCACCCCCCAGACAATTTTCCCTCCAGTCAGTCAGGAGGAATGAATACACAACATCTGGGGCCCCCCTATCCACGTGCACCCTCATGTCACTGTCATAAGCCCAGGATCATTCCATTCTCTGTGTGTGATCAAATGTCACCAGATGTTACTTGCAGATTTGCCTGAAAAAAATATTTTCAACTCTTCCGAATTGACGTAGTTACGATTGGCAAGCTAACACTTCAGGATGACTTCATGCGTAAGGATTACTGTATGACAGAATGGTCCATTTGCTTGACGAGATCCATAAACCACATCATCTATATTGCTGGACATTTGAGTTTTCAGATTCACATTATTGCACATTTCTTGTCATCATCTTCCTCGACCATGGAAGCCCGTACCCTCAGCGATCCGTTCACAGACTGTGACCTCCTCATGCGTGTTTGCAATGACGTCGATAGGCTCTTCCTACGGACAGTGGACGAAAGATCCACGTAGGATTTCTGTAAGTTGAGCTTACCGATGGACGCTAATGCGGCCATTTCAAAAACTTCCCTCACGCCAGGTGAGTTTGTCTTTGCTGAGCATTCGATGTAAGCCTGAGCGGAGATTTGAGAAGCTGCCATGGTGCCCTGTTGAAAAAAAAAAAGAAAGTTGCTTTACCAGTTAGATTGAATTGTTTAACGTACAGTATAACCTACGAAGTTCTTTCACTCAAGAAAAGTACACTATGTAGCACGGTAAAAAATGTTTGTTTCTATGGGACAACCGTACTGACTGGCTTTTCACCCAACCAATTAGAATTATGTATTTAAACCTGATAATAATATTCAAATTCTGTATTGTCTAATCAGGGACGGGATTTTGTAACATCCATTTCGAGACATGATGTAATGGTATTTCCAAATAGCAGAAAGCCAACTGTACTCCAAGATATCCTCTGAGCTGTTCTATCCTATTCAAATTTCTCAGGAACAGGCAATACTGACAACATTTCCAACATTCAAGCCACAAAAATCATGATTGTAGTCCAAGTATGATATCCTAGAATAATTTGGAGCACCACAAAGGTGCCTTTTAAATGATAATTTAATTAGAACTGTCAATGACTGTGGCTAAGTAGGTGTGAATGACTTGTGTCTCAACTGGCTAACTCTGACAAAGACCCTGTGAGAATCTGTCAACCCCAGGACACAACTACTCTTTCACTTTTTCCTCTTTCTACATGCTTTCAATGACCAAAAGTAAGCAGTTCGCTAACTACAGATATCTTTCTTCCCTTTCAATCGGCAGTTTCTATTTGACCATCTTTTGAACATAAGTTAGCTGCCAGCACATATAAATTGCACATGGCCTACCATGCAATAATCACCACTCAAACAGAAGAGATAAAATCAAATATTGACAAAGGAGAAAATTTGATTCATAGACTACAATTGCATCGCTGTTAGCTATATCCAACCATGACAGTCGGCAGCTGCCTGGACAGCAACACACGCAATAAGTGCCCATCGACGTGGGAAGTTAGGCAAACGGTATTCAAACACATGTTTCAAAGAAAACAGGTATAATAAATTGCACATCCTTGTGATTATTTTCACTGACGAAGATAGTACGGCTGACCTTAAGGAGAAAATACACAAATAAAGTTGATTTAACATGGTGATTAAGGGTTGCTCTCCAAGCATTGTCTTGCAAGAAAAAAAAATAGTGCAATGACCACAAGGAAGAAATGTAGGAATAGTGTAATATGATGCCTTTGGTAACAGATCATAAATTTATTAAAAATAAGATGTGGTTGGCTATGGAGACCGCTGGCGAACGAAGGGAGGCGGGAGCCATGGGTCCATGTGCCCACGCTTCCTCTTCACAATTCCCAAAAGTGATTAATGTCACGCGATGTTATACCACAGACATGCATGTCTCACTTAGTGCTCAGTCTCGTAACACACAGAAAGTTGTGCACCATATTCAGGACACTATTTGCATGTGAATTACCCTTTGGATGGGAGACACCTTCCCACAATGCATGTGAATTTAGTGCACATTCCAGACAATCCTGGATCTCCCTCCTGAACATAGAGACTAATACAGTGTTATATTCCTGGTGATCTAGCAGTTAGTCTGAGATTTGCTGAACACTTACCATAGGCCTATCCTACAACAACTTCATGGACTGTTCTCAGTCAAAGTGAATTTGGCCTGATAATTTTACAGGTCAATGATCAAGGACTCAAGAGGCTCGGCAGTCACTGGCTGCTAACTGTTCGTTTTGAACTTGAAATATGCCGAGGCAAACTCAGTGTTGCGAAAATTTAAAGAATATTTATATGCGTACGTGTCCTTTTCCACACTTTAGTTGTCTTCATTACCGTAAAAGTTAATACGTCACTATCAATACAATCATCAAGTTTAACAGGGTTCCTGTTATTTCTAGGGAATCAGTTTTCACGACTCCCTGAGGACAAAAAACAAGAAGTTCCATAATCTTCCTCCTTATAATGTTTTCAGTTATGACAGCAAACATCAAAGCAACATGAGGTGGAGAGAATATTTTGATAAATACCAGTCGGAGAACACGTTTTGACATATGAGAAAGAAACAATGTCACTTTGTGAAAATTTCCAGGACTTCACAAAATTTCTCCACGCCTTGAAATAATTTCCAAATTGCATTGAGTTTGCCAGGTTTTTTATGACCACAGGAACCCAGAGTTATGGCACAGTAAGTTTATAGCTAGGGTTGCTTGCTACATATATACCAGAATAGACATACTGTCACAGACATAAAAGCTGAATGTTACAAAGGGACTAACAGGAACTAAATTTGGTTGTCTGAGGGATTAAGCTTGTAACAAAACCTTGCTTTCCTTCAGAAATTTTCCGCATATGCTGAGACTGTCCGTAAATGCCATCAGTGAACCTGTAGTTGATGAAGCCTGTCTAGAACATGTGTAGCAGCAGCATGAATTGTCTGGTAAACTTTCTTTGTCAGGATGCTTTCACTTGAACAAACTACCATTCTGAACATGCAGTAACGGTACATATTGCTCTGAGCGCTGAGTGTTTGACTGGTTTTGCTATACAGTTGAACGATTATTCCATTTTTAATGCTTAGAAAATCATGACTGTGTTGTTGCACTTCTGGTATAGAGGTACATGTACTCTGTCAGAAGGATTTGACATTTTGGATTGTTAACCTTAGGAAGTTACATGACCTCAATACTTTTCTGAGAATACCTTTCTGCTGACAACAAAATAAAAAGCAATTTAAAGGAATCCACAGACACTTAAAAAAAATGTCAAATCTAAGATCTTTGAGAATGCCAACAGCAATGTGAGCACAAAGTGGCAGTCTACGAGAATGTATATTAAGTTGAGGTAATTGAAAAACCCACGTGCAAATTTCTATGTAGGCTAATTGATGGTAACTGCCTATTAAACATGAACTAGTTCAGACAACCGCCAACTTCAACGTCTGTGCCTCACCCGTCTCGTCTGCACCGTTGAGCAACCTGCACTCTTCAAAAGTCATCTCTGTGTGGGACACACTGGTTCTTTATCATGTCAAACTAACATGGACACGGATGTGTCACCATGAGTCAATTGGTGTCAAACATGTCCGTCACCATCCTATTTGCATTACCATTCTCTCTTAAGGGGAGAAAATACCTTTGCTGGTTTCATTGACCTATCAGTTAATGAGGAAAAGGCTTTATCACATTCAACTAATGTCCTAATTAAATACTGGTATTAATTCTGTCATACCTCTTTCATTTTAGAATACTGTATATCCATCGACCGCAATGCCATATTTGCCATCCCCAAAATGCCATATTTTCCTTCCTAGTTCTATCCCTCCGAAAGCATGAGACACTTTGGTAATTAATTGACTTACATTCACTGTGCAGTCGTCCCACCTCCACAGATCTCTCTCTGCCAATATATAAATGTATTTGACGTACCACGTTGACTCATGGCTTATTGCATGCACATACCGTAGGAAGTAACGTTGGCAGGTTGCATCAATGATTTGCAAAAAAATCAAATAAATCATCAGTAATGAAGACAGAAAGTTAATAATCCATGAATTGTGTCTGTTAAGCAAAGACTTTCAAAAGGAAATCTTTATGGAAAGCTGACTAGGACTTTTTTCTTTCTTTTCTCGGTTTCCAATCACAAATATTGATTAAGAAGTGACACATTTCATCTTCTGACAGACTAGGATGCTGTAAAATTTTGAATTTGACACCTTGGGATAGGATAAAATGATGGAAACTCTCAAAAAGGTGTTGATATTTAAAAACATCTGCAACACAAAGAGAAACTTAAGCTCTTCGTGACATCCCTCCCTACCCTCACACTGGAATTCTGGAATTCCATGTAGACTGACCTTATCGTGAGAGACTGGACTCTCTACACTTCCGTCCGTCAATTCGTTGAAGCATTTGTCCTTTTTGCTCTCGACTCTCAGATCCATCTTACAGCCTGCTAGGATGATGGGACAACCTGGACAGTGTTTCGTGATCTCTGGATGCCACTGGAAAAAAAAAATGAGATAAAAAGAACAGATGTAATAACGTTAAAATCTCGGAATACGCTGCCAGTGTCATCCCCTGCTGAGTCCCACCACCTTTCTCCAAAAACAAAACAGGTGGAATTGAATCTAAGTCAAGGAAAACTACCTGTGTAGTAGTCACCCTCGAGAAAAACACCGAGGGTATGTGTGCTGTGCGGACTTGAATTACACATAGTGCAGGTTCACTGATTAAAATGGAGCATCATTCCAATTGTCAAATTCATAGGTTACGTGCAGATGCGGACATCTTGTACCTGTAGAGCAGAAGTTAAAATTGCACCTTCTGTACTTTCCTCGACTGTGTTTGCTAGTCATTGCCAAAATATTCACGATTTGCCCAAAACAGTGGAAGAAAAGGTCACCTTTTATAACCAAGATCAATCCTCCCATCACACATGTCTGGGACTACTAGCTTTCCCTCATTGTTCCTCATCTTGATGTCCATTAGGATTTGGATTGATGCCTCCCCCCCCATGAACATCATCTTTTTTTTAAAAAAAAAACATAACAAACTGGGGCCGATTCAAAAACCAATTTAACCATGGGCTGAATTTTCATTTTTTTTTTTTTTTGTTAGTGCAAGATACAACATTGATGGCCATCACAGAAATCTCATGATGGAAAAAGTTTAACTGCAGTTGTTAACCTTTAGTTTATGGCACAGGATTGGGATAACATTAATTTTACAACACATTGCAAAACAATGGAAAAGTACTTGAAATGCCTTAAAACTATCTTTGTAAGTTATCTTTTTATGATAATTTCATTTAAATAGCTACAAAACAATCAAAGGTTTCTATAAAACACAGAATACATATACTGCATTAACTTGTCATCGTGACATATGCACAGGGCATGTAACACAATTATTTGCTATTTTCCACCCCAAAGCATTACGATCAGTTCTGAAGTTGTCATGGTAACCGCAGCATGGATTAAATTATCTACAGCAATCTCAGGAGCATATGTTTCCAAAATTTGTGATAAACCTTGAAGTAAAATTGCAACTTTCTCTACTTTCAAGGACACCCATGTTAATTAGTGAATAGCATATTTCAATTATTCATGTAAAGTAACCGGAGAGCTTCTCATGAAACATGTCGAACACCACCGTTTGATGGAGGAATGTTGCTCGATGACACGTACATGTGCCACATATCTCTAAGTTTCATATCTCCCTTCTTCCAGAAAGACAACTGCGGCACCCTGCATTGCAGTTCACACGCCCCGAGGACTTCTCTCAGACAATTCCCCATTGTCTGTAAGAGAGCAGCACTTCAATTCATGCAACATGAAAAAAAAAATATGTACAAATTGTTGCTGCTGGTTCACTGTAAATAGTTTTGATACTTTTTCATTTGGCAAGAGTTGCAAAATCTTTGATTAAAGTTACAGTATCACATAGCAATATGGAGCCTAAGTTATATTCAATGGCATTATGCAATGCATATATACCATCTTCAAACCAGTGGGGCTTTAACACGCTTATTTTCATGACAGTGCTGTGTCTGTGTGGTGAGAGCTGGTAGCTACGCCATGAGTGAAAGTGTCTCTTAAAACACAGGTGAGCTGAAACTTTCCAGCAAATGCTAGAAGATGCTTCATGAAAGATGATATGGTGTGCATAGCTCCAGCAGCCTGAGGCATCTCATTAAACATGCCCTGGCCTCATCCAACACCCCTAAAACATTTCCTGTGAAAAAAAGATGTATACCTACATGAAAAAATTGCCAAAATATGTAGCAACAAAAATACGAAGGTGTATAGGAACAAATATATGAAGGTGCCCAAGTACTGTAACTGTGAACAACTAGATATCAATTGCTCTCTAACATGTCGAAATGTGCGTCTAATTTTAGGGCATCTTCTCTCCCATGGTGACCACTTTTCATTCAAAATTAGCTCCAATATCCCCCCTTCCCTCCAGCTATCAATACTTGTTAATATGCAACGTTATTTATAGGCTTTTAAACTATAGTGCTGGGGTACAGACCAAGAAAGCTTGAGGTGTTACAGTTATTTCCCCATGGTAATTATTTGCCTCCATGCACATGTTGCATTTAAGAATGTCATGCAATGTATGAGAAAAGATCCACGAAAATTCAATCGAATGTTAGCTATTGCAATAAGTAACTGTCGGGGGGGGGGCATGCCTTTAATGCGCGTAATGTGTGTTAATGTAGAACGATGCTATGTGAAACTAGATCGTAAGTCACTTGCAAATAGGCTTCAAACTTAACTCCATAAATTGTCACTTGTGAATAGTAATGGAGTCACAGACTTTACAGTGACTGGCAGGGTCACCACAACTCACTGGTTTGGGTAATCACAAGTGACTATATTTACCCCTTGCTTCACTAATGCATGCATTTGATCTTGCTCTAAATGTCCTCGAAATCAATTGTAGCATGGCACCCTCTAACGCCTAGCCCGCCCTTATTTATAAGTCTTTTGCCCAGTTAGTATATGTCTACAATGTGAATCAAATTAATTTATGCTTGAAACTTTCAGAATGTAGAAATAACTGTTGAACTTGATAATTAAGTTAAACTTGACAAACTTGTCTCCAAAATATATCTCTAAGGACAATACTGTATAAGCACAGAGCTAAACAATTAAGGCACGTAGCCTTGACTTTGGTAAACACCTCATTCCCCTATGGCTCATCTATTATGAAATACATTGCTATAAGCAAAGTAAACCTCTTTCCCTGTTGTTATGGCAACAGTGATGTAGATTGCCAGCTACAGTTGTATCAGTACTACTTGGAGCTGCAGGTGTGCACATGGACAAGTCCAGACTTTGTGAGCATTACCTATGTTGACACTTTTAAATGTGAAATGTCTAAGCATAAGGAAAGAGATCCACTGAGTGGAGAAAAGTTTCTGGCAATTTACTAAAGAAACATATTTCAAAGGTTTCTAATTATTATTTTTTTTTTGCCTTTTATAATCCCACCGCAATGTGCTGTATGGATGATGCCAATCTGGTGTGAGAATTAGCGGAGTTTGCCTGAGCAGCGTTAGAAAGGTTTACATGTCATTCCTGCCAAGCCCGTACACTATTTTACGTTGTAGTGAAGCCTGGCAGTGTCACGGTGGCAGTCAGCCCTATTACAGGTCCTCTCAACTGCGGAGTCGTCGTGTAACCCTTCTGACTTGCCAGACATGCATCATTGACCTAACAGCTTAATAACATTAATGTCCAGTTTTAACCTGTATTTGCTTGCCAACAATGAAAACGCTGCATTTACAATCCATAAGATACCAGTGTGCAAATGCTAACTGTTATACATTAATATTTTTGTGATTGGTCTACACATGCACCTTTCAAGCACAACCAGGTTAGGGAGATAAATAACTTTATACAAACCAAGGGTAATACACACAGCCATGGCAAGAAAAAAAAAATGGTTTCTGGGCAGGGAATGTAGTGCCATATTATCCCCACAACTTCCTGGTGTGGGTATTCACGAGTGAGTACACTTACCCCTTGTTTCACTAACAATACATACATCTGACCCTATGCTTAAATCATTCTCGAAACGAATTCTAGCACCGCGCCCTCTAAGGCCTAGCCTGCCCTCGTGGAACTGAGAGAGGTGCCCCACACGATGTTTGGAAAGCTCCGCTCGGATGTGTAAGTATGCTGGCATAAATAAGCTGTTTGTTGATTAGTTCATGTCAGTCACTTGGAATTCATGCAGCATCTACATATGCACCGACATCCACCACCTTCCCCCACATCAAGCCCCTCAGCTATGGTGCACCCTTGCTTAGTGGCTCGATTGATAAAGATAATTTTTGCACCACCGATAAAAACGAGAATTGTGGCGAGGTTTGACTCCAGTATTTAAATGCTCAATTCTATACTAATGAAGTAAGAAAACAGTAGCTGACAGAAGTTTGAAATTAGATATCTTAAATGACAATTAATGAGCCATTTCCCTCTTTGTTTTTAGTGTAACTGCCTTACAACAACATGAATGGTAGGAGAAAGGTATTGCTTAAAAAGCAGATTTAGCAAATTCCATCCATAATGAACGAATTTTTTTTCCTGATTTAATGGGTTTTTGAACTTACGATGTGACACCTATAAATACAGATATGAATATTGGTAATAAAACCCAGCCGGCATATCTAACGATACACTGCAGTCAATGACGTAAATGCTTTCGGTGTGATTTCCATGGCCTTATTATAGCCGCTTTGTAGACAATTCACAGGCATTTGCAAAGATCTTCCTTTAACTAGAAAGGTGTCATTGTGATCAAATGGTTATTGATGGCTTGCAACTGCATAAACCTGGACACACTTATGGCCTTCTGCCAGACTAGGTTGCCTACAGCTTCAACTTTTCTGTTGACAGCTGTTTTGTCAGACACTGCATCAAAAACCACCAACTACCCCTGGATGAATTACCGCAGACAAAAAAAAAAAATCAAACCCAACAGGAAGTAAAAATACATTTTTCGCTGAAAGACAAAGCCTATTGAATTATTTCTATTATTCTTGATCGATGGAAGAGATCAAACTGAAGGTAACCAAGAGACAATGTGGTCTGAGATTTGTCGATTCCTGTAGCTTTAAAGCTGCCATCGCACCTTTGCTACATAGCTCTCCCCTTTTCAGTTTAAAAGAGAACTGATTCCCAACTCCCTTCCATTTAAAATTACTCTACTGGAGGAATAAAATCTTTGCATTGGTTTTCTTTTCGTGACTCTGGAGAGTGACGCCTGACATGTATAAGTGCCAAAAAAGTGACAAAAATGCTCCAAGGGTGACATCATGATGAAGAGGGTAGGGCGAGAAACCGAGAATTTTGCTTAAAGCTCTGCCGGTTACCTGCACTTTGCTGATGCGGCACTGCCTAATTAAAGCAGGAAGTGCTGTTTGATGATGAAAAAAGGAAAAAAATCAGCCTTCATTGTGTTTACCTTCCTCCATTTTCTTCTTCCATTTGAGACCAACCTGGAAAACAACATCTATGGCACAATCTTTTCAGGATAACTTTCAGAAATTAGAGTGTTATTTCTGGAAGCAAAAAAGATTGTTTACTCTTTTTTTTGGCTAAAACATAGTAAACCAGTTCTTGTGGGAAATATGCAGGATTTCTGTGCCAACCACCGCAACGGAAAAACTCTTTTCTTGAGAGCATTTCTTTAAGAAATTTGGCGATTTTCAAACGAGATAGACAGTACTAGTTTTTATAATTATTTACAGCTGTAAAAAGAAGAATAGTGAGTCCTTTGCAAGTGTAAGATAAACAGCACATCCTGCTTTAGTCTAATTGCAGCTCCCTTGATTACATACTTGGTGAATTCTTCTTGAAATGTGATATACCAAATGATCATTCAAGGAAATTGGGAGCAGCATGAGATGTATTATTACAACTAAAAAGCTTTTTCCATCTATTTTGACTACTCCACGTTTTCTGGTTAAGTAGAACGAAGAGATCCGAAGACTACATCGAGATGGAACTTCATTAATTCAACCATCTCCTCTTTCACTGGACTTTTACCACTTTTAGATACTCTTAATTTTGCTACATTCTGGCAGGCAAAGAGAAGAACTAACTGGCCCTAAAATCGAAGTTCTGTCCGTCTTCTCTGTTTGGAATAGAGAGATGAGGAAAATGGGGAAATGGGAGGGGAGTAGGAATGATAGAATTAACGGGTAACGGAGATCAAACGGGCACAAAATTCAAGCAGGATCATGTGTGTAAAATGCGCCAGTTCTGCTTGCATGCTTTCATGTCACGTTTAAAAGCAACATAAAGAGGCAGTCTGTTTTCCTAGAGGTTTGTGTGGCGGGCATACTGTACGCTTTCATATATTGTACCAAAACGTAAGACGACTTGTTCACAGACTCACAAAATCTTGTCCTTCATGTTTCACTGAATCGCCAAATAGCCTCAAAACTGCCAAAAGTGGGACACAATAATACCCCTCCAGAGGGTGATCCTGAGTGATGCACGCATGGATTGGTTCCGTTCGTGCAGGTGAAGAGGACCGAAGGAAAAATTCTGCTCTATTTCTTCTTCTACATTTAATCAGATATTGACGGATAAAGACGGTCAGAGGGTTGGAGGGAGGAAAGAATTACTTCTGCGAAAAGTGCAGATTGCAGAGGACAAGATGGGAAAAGAAAATATAAATCCAGCTTGGCTGAACTCTCAAATCAGATTTTACTTGAATATAGTTACTTTAATATGGAATATTAATTTTAGGATTCCATAAATGAGATGTGGGAGATAACTTCTGCAGACTGTCTGCATATGAGCTTGGAAAAGTTCAGATAACTTCAGCCATTGTGGTGAGGAAGAAACATTTGTGGACAAGGCGGGAAGAGCATTTAATATCATCTAGCTTGACTTAGTTCTGAAATCAGATTTATTTTGGTGACTTTACAAAGTACACTTTTATTAAGGGCTCCATAAATGTATGGTGGAGGATAGTTCTGCAGACCATATATCAACACATGAGCTGTTTAAAGACTTGGATTATTTCGGAAATTGAACAATGGTGTAGGAAAAAAAAAATGTGGACGAGACAGGAAGACAAAATACAGATCTGACTTATTCAGTGTCTGAAAGCACAATTTATTTGAGATAATCAGGGCTCAACTAAATCCACTGTGGAAGTAATTTTTGCATACCACATCTGCTTATGACCTCTTTAAAGGCATTGATCACTTCAATCATTATGGAATTGAACAAAAGTGATGAAAAAAAAATGAGCAGAAGAAACAGGAAGAGACTATAAATGTCAATTAGATTTTTGGTAGTGACATAATATAGTACTAAATTTAGGACTCCTAGCTTATTTGTGCGGGATACTCTTGAAGACCATCTGCTTATGTCCTTTAAACAGTAGTGATGACAAATTTAGTAGCAATCCAATAGAAAAAGAATTCAACAATTTGTGCATCATATGCACTTCTAATCACAAGTTTTTCTTTATCTTCTTAAATTATATTGTACTTATAATGCTTCTTTTGGAACAACTGGGAAAATCAAATCTCTTTGGTTGTTAATTTCATGAACTTGGGGACCTAAATGGTAATTGCACAGCTAAAGATGCCATATGATCTCCCTTAATTGACCACTGATTGTCAGAGCATGCCATTCACACTGCAAGTCCACAAGGGAAAGTGATTTACGAGAAGGTTAACGATATTGTGACTCCATGCAGAAATACGATGTAGCCAGCTACTGGTCACTCCAGCAATATTGATGATAATTAGAGACAGGACAGAGGTATGATGTGAGGCAGTGTTAAAGATACCAGTTAATAGCAGTACAAACTTAGGGATGCATTTAGAGACAGTTTACTGCATGGGCATTAATGAAAATAAACCGCAACCAAATGACTGACAGTAAACAACATTCATGTAGATCTGCATATAATTTTCACACATTTAATTACTGATTCTACAAATTTAGGCAGGCTACAAGTAATGGCAGCATTTCCTGGAGAGCTATAGGGACCAAGGACTCTAACATCGATTCGTTGGGGTACTGCAAGAGCGCAAGGGTGCTGGGAAGGCAATTTCCAACAATTCTGAGGAGTTTATCAAAGAATTATTTGGTACCGGCAATCTGCACCAATAAATGGTGGCACTCCCGTTAGTCTTCCCACAATTTCAGCTTATCAATGCAAGCGATGATGGATACGGTTTGTGTGATCAGTTCCCTGGAAGGATGCATACACTCACAATCCCACTGGCTACAATAAGTGCCATAACTACAAATACAGAAAGAAAGTGTGGGAATACATAACACTATGCGCCCATTTGGCTCCCTCCCCGATGGTTGGTTAGCTGTCGTTATTCGCTCGAGGGTCAGACAGCCCACACAACATGTCATTTATTGAACAAATCACACCTAATTTGTAACACCACTGCGACCTTCAGAGGTTTCGAGTCCAAGAACTTCAAGGCAGTCATCCCAAGACAATCTGACGCAGAATATTTTCACTGCAGAAAAAATAAATTTGTTATGTGTAAAACGTATTAGATCCTCCATGACAGACAACTAATCAACGGACCATCCGTCGGAAGCAGACCACGCCAGAGTACCTACAATACCCCAGGATGTTACCACGGGGATATGATTGAAAAAGACAGCATTATTAGGATATTACTAGGATATCATTAGGAAAGTGTTTACATATCTGCAGTAAAGAACAAATTTAAAGGTGTAATCAGGAAGTTGGAGATGCATCTTGAGAGCTGCATGCTGAGGTCATGATGGCTCTACAGTGCTACTTAATTTCTTCTTGCAATTTCGCAAATTTAGTTTCAGATAAATATGAATCACCTTCAGAAACTGTATATGGTATACATGACGTTTCTTTCTAATGGGGGCTTCTGGACTACAGGTTTACACACAATACAAGCTGCAAAAACAATCAGAGTCGACTGCTGTAAGTAACGATGAAATATTTCATGTGAGTAGACGGCCAATCATGTGACCCGTTTGATTGTACCCACAGATACTATCGCCACACGGAGTGTGTTTTGGCATTCAGTTTTGCTTGATTGTTTCCTGCTCCAGCACATTAATCCCCTGATAGTGTGCCTCTGAAAGCTAACAATGTGAGGAACCCTCTCCCTTGTCAAATGGTCACTTCTTCCTGCATCCGTGATCTGTGACACGTACCTTTGCCAAGGAAGTCATGGTCACTTGGAGGGAATGTTAATGTAACCTTTACATACTACTGTTGAAGAACTAACTTCATGCATGCCAACTTCTATGAGGTGATTGGCTAATTGGCTGAGGATCAGATTGAACCTCTCTGTACAACAGCTGGCAAAAGCAAGTGAAGTGGCATCAAAAATAGCTTTGCTTGAATTGAAGAACAATATTTTGCATTTAAACCTACACGTGTCTGGCACAATTGATGCTTTTTACAATCAAATTGAGCTCCTTTACTGTCACACCTGGTGTTTTGCAGGTGGTAAAGAGCAAAGGTACGTGTTCAGTCATACCAATTTCGAAGTTTTTTCCGACATGATAAGTCCTTTTGGCTGCACCAGATCCTTTTGCCATGAACAAAGATTAAACAATCAGATCTTCAAATTCCTTACAAATGACGTTATCATTTTAAACTTGACCAAACTTCTTGTAGGTGTTTGAAGGATTTCAAAGTATACCACAGCGCAAAAATGAAATGTGAAGTGGGTAGGAGGGGAGTGGAGGGGGAAGAGGAAGGTAGGGGAGTGGAGGAGCGAGATGCCTGACCTAAACTCATCTCCTATCAGTGGAATAACCAGTTAGACTTTCCATCAGGGAGAGGGGACTACATGATGGCACCACAGGCAAAGGGTTGAGTGGTGGTGCAAATGACTCCACCTAAAGCGGAGTGCCAATACTGGCTGGCACATAGCATAGAGAAAATTGTTGATAAAAATTAATGCTTCTCAGACTATGGAAAATGGCACATTCCAGTCTCTCTGTCTTTGTAAATTTCAGCTAAGTTGCTTTTTTTTTTAGAATATAGGTTTGAAAATTTACACTTGCATTAAAGAGTAATGTATTAGCTTAATTTATTTTTTTAGTTTCACAAAAGGTGAGGGGAGCTAGGGAAATGTATTAGCAAAGGCGAAGAAGGATAATTAATCGTAACAATGGGTTTCATATATAATTTACCCCATGTTGAGCTCTTAATAATTTTCTGAAAATTAACCAATGTACATAGAAATATCTTTTGATTCAGATTATCTTCAAAAAAAATATTAACAATTTCCAAGTGCAATGGTAGATTTTTTCAACCTGGAAATGGGGGAAAGCACAATTTTTCCCTTGCCTGCTCTCTCCTGTACCATTGTGTGCAAACTATATTTACATAAAATTGGCTTGCCACAATTCTGTGATTGTCTTGTCACTGACTGTTGCATTTTGCTTGAGTACATAGCAAGTCTATACTTAAAAACAAAAAACAATTGCTCCTTTCACCCTCAAAATCCCTCATTGTGCCTCCAAGATTAATCCAAGCCAATTACTGAGATATTTATACGAATCAACTCAATCATAACAAATTCACCACAATAACATGTTTACTCCGGTTACACAGTGCGTTTTCTAAAGCACGCATGCATGGACGCGACAGTTCAGAAAAACTTCAGCAAATTACTTTTTGAACGTTCGGGGCCGGATCATGGAAACTTGTAAGAATCTATTCAAATTGAAAATTTACTGAATTCCTAATGCACCATTTCCATGTGTTAATTCCAACATCACCACATCTGACCTTTCAAGTCTGAGCAAATTATTCCACTTGTGGACTGCTGCACACAGGCTTTAACATCTTTTAACCCCCAAGCTTATATGAGGCATGCAGCATTTGCACTCCTTGAAAGTGCCACAAAACCACAGCTGACTGTTTTAAAAATACCAGAATACCTAATCTGAACAGCAGCAGCTTGAATTCAAGGTTACAAGAACAATATTGCAAAGTAAAAACAATACATATTTGTCTGTACAGTGTGCCAAGCTCAACTAAGACTGGAGTGTGCATAGTGCTTTGTAAGGACAGCAAATCAGAGGTATTCAAGTATTTTCTAGTCTGTCAAGGTTAACAAACAACAGTAATATATAACTTTGATGACCAACTTCAAACCCTACATTCATTTACTGAAAGTTGCCACAATCGTTCAGTAATTGACATCTGAACAAAATATGTTACGTTAGTTTCCCCACAACTCACTGGTGTGGAGAGTGACTATACTTACCCCTTGCTTCACTAATGCATACACTTAGGCAGGCTGTAAATGTTATCAAAATTAAATCTAGCACCATGCCCTGTAAGGTCTAGTCTGCCCTTGTTTGCTTTTCGCTCCTGTGTTCAAGTCTCTGAACAAAGTATTGTTACGTCATTCAAGTTACTTAAATACCACTTGTTGAAATGCCCGAACTCACCTGGTTTATTTATTTGCTTAACTCCTCACTTACCCGTCTCCTCACAACAAATGCACTCCCATCTACCTCTAACACCGCTACTGGTGTCTTCTGTCCTAATACTGGGCAAGTGATGCTGGGTTTCAGGTTGGACTGGTTCAAAGCAGGCCGGGGTGAAATGAACTTGCTTGTTTGAAGGAACTCCCACCTGAGCAAATGACTATCTACTGTAGATCTGTACCAAAATTTGACAGACTGGCAAGGATAAGCGTACAGTAGGTACATGATTTAAACATTCTTACCTTGCATACTGCATTGAAGAGTGTCTCCGGTGCCACAACATCGAAGCAAATCACGGCGGCGGTCGTGCCCTTGTAAGATAACGGCCTCATCAGGGCGTACTCTGATTTGCCTGAAAAGTGAAACCATATTTTTACATCAGCATTGCATGTAGTCAGAATAAAGGTACATTGACGCTTCTGTCAGTGTGTTTGTCATATGGAGACAGGTACCACATAAACATTTTGGCGTCGGTTCAACGTCCGTTTTAGACGGCATTTACACCAGTCTGATGTCATCAGAGATGGCCATCTGAAATCATTTAGACCAAAATCTGACCGTTCAATGTCCATTTAACATCCTTTTGCCATTGGCAGAAAGACTGCAATATTTTTTGACCTGACATCTACATAGTATGAAAACTTAAACTATAGCAGCAAAACCACAAAGCACAGTGGGGTGAAGGGAACAATAAACCTTGATGTGATACATCTGAGAAAGGATCAAGAACCTCGCACTAAGTTTGTAAAAATTTCCAGGAGTCCTTTCGATAACTTTACTCATAAAACCATAGAACTCTCAACAGTAAAGTGACCACTGAAGTATTACATTAAAGGTATCATTTTAATAGAATGTTTTGTGCAGTCAACTTGCTCTCAAGCTGTTGCTAAGTTTCCGCTGTGTAAACTAATGCAATGAAACTTTAATTTCTATATATGCATTAAAATGACAGGCGGGCAGGCTGCCCAGTGAATTGATTACACTTCCTGAAAATTTTTTTTATTCTGGAACTAATGTGGAATAACTTGATCGATGGCATCAAGCGATTCCTTTGTTTGTGTCCATTCATTACTGTTATAAACATTAGAAGCTATCTTCACTATTCTCTTTTTTTTCTTTTTCTTTTTGTCTTTGCCTGGTTAAACTTGGCTCCTTGCCAGTAATATATCACAGGGAACCAATTAGTTTTCGATGATAATAGTTCCTACTGTATATAAGTTTACATGGAATAAACATGCATAGGCTTGGTGAGTCCTAGCCATCATAATAAATTAATTGCATCACAGTTGTAAGTAAAAGAAAAGTATGAAGAAAGTTGTCAGATGCAGTGAAGAGAATTATGTCAGTGCAGTTGCATGCAGTTTCACACTTTACATCAATATTACAATATTGCTACCACAATTAAGGAGCAATTTCTCTGCTTTAATGGTCTAGCTAGTTTAGAATTTGAGGATCAGAAAGTCTGAAGACTCATCAAGGATCCTATACCATGTTGACTGTGGATGAACACCGTTGAATTCTGCCAATTTAATGTCCACATCGAACCGACGAGAGTGTATCCCCAGTCTTCAGCCACTTTCCCAATTACTGTATAGGCTGGGGAAGGGTGGAGCACCTGCCAAGCTCAGCAGCTCACTAGCAGCACTGAGCAACCTGAAGCGGACAATACCTGAATCAGACAACACTGACTGACACGGAACCCAAATTAAAGTCACCAAATAAACCCTCAGCACCACTGTAAACAGCAATACTGAACAACTAACCCAGAAATTTTACAATTGGTTTCACCGGGATTTGACCCGGGGACCCACTAATTACAAAACAGACATGCTAACCACCATATCTAACCCTCCACCCTTGCTGGGTGTCAAATGGCAACTCTTCCTCTGAAGTGAACTGTTGTTACAGTATAGTGCCACCCATATAGGACAATGAACATTTAGGTTATGGAAGAACATGATGGCTACTGCCTAACTTCCTCTACCTATCTAGTTGTCATAAATATGTAACAATGACAACATTGAATCATGGATTTTATCAATTCACTCTTTTTATACCAACACTTTTTTGTCGACGTCAATTACAGCTTCAATTACGAAAAACTTGCAGACTGCTGAAAATAGCTAGGACGTGACTGTCAATTAGACTACACATGTGGTCACATTACTAAAGCTGTGTCAATTAAACAAATCATGACTTACATGACCTTGATTATTGCATATTAGTGAAGTCATCAAAATAAACAATCAAACATGAATAACAAAACAAAGCTATCTTCCTTCGGTTTACATAACAACACACATGCACATACAAACAGCATATGTCACTGCATTGGAAAGTATGGTCCAGGCCTACATGATACCCAGTGGGCCAGCCAGTGGGTTATATACTGTGATTATTCCAGAAGTTACTTGTGGCATAATAGATTTGAATAACAAACAGTACATCTATACATGTATGTGATTCACTTTGATTCACTTCTGGTCAAATAGCTAACTTCTTTGTTCTTTCAAAGTCACTTTTTTCCCTGTGGATTGTGTCGTTCGTCGAAAAACCAAGTTGCTAGTTCAACCCATCGGACAAAAGGTTCGACCACGATTGTTCATGATGACATGCATAGAAGTAGAAATCAACAGATGTATTTTGACAGCTTTGCCTCTTGAGAGACACGTTCCATGGTACAAAAGAAAATCAATTTCATAACTGGCTTGACTTGGAATTACCTCCAAGCTGGTACGTAGCAGAATTAGGTGACAAAAAGCCTTCTCCTCAATATTACTGAAGTTCACGAGTAGAGGAATATTAATGATCAAAATCACCATGGTTATGGTCGACGCAAGTCTTCCTGTTGGGAAAGTTATTGTCTGTTCCAAGATTTAACACCTGTCACACCTCTCCCAGTCACGATCTATGGAGGCTCTTAAAAACCCCTGCCGTGTAAATCAATGTTTATTTGTTTATATTCCCAAATGTAAAATCTCACTAATGGTCAATTCCACACAGACCCCAAACAGCCCATGCAGAAAATTTCTTTGCTCCTCTGAAGACTGACAAACATCTTTGCCAGGATTAATCATTCCGATTGCCTGGAATTTAATTGAATTCATCCATGGAAGGCTCAATATTTCTCCTGCGCGATATGGAGGAGGTGTGCCTGATCCTCCGGAAACAGCATGGCTTCGGTGCGACGTAAAGAGACTTCACTAATGTAAAGTCTGGTGTGATTTCAACAGCTGCTGGTGCTGTGTTATATAGTGATTTAGCCAGCTTTATCTAGACAACTGATGAAAAGATGTTTTTAACTTTATCGTGGAACGAGTCAGAGGGCAAGCTGCAACCTTTGCTAGAGTTTATCATTGAGTGACACAAACTTGAAGACAGACTTTGACAAAACAAACTTTCTTTCTGATTAGGCCTAATGCAGATTAACGCGGGGTGTAGTATCATTTTCCTTTGCTGACATGATCTACTCAGATGGTTGCACAAAAAACCCAGTCAAGTGGATGTTGGGTACCGATGCGTGATGATGAACATGCAGTGGACATGCAATGCAACAAAAAACATTGCGGCAAATACACATCTGCATGTGAACAGAGTAGATATACACAGTGTAGGTACAACATGTGGTCTACATGAAATTCCAAAAATTGCAAGACATGCTATCTGTCTACGTGGCTGCCCGATTGCAGTGAAATATGGACAGGATGAGTGTCAATTGATTTTCTGCAAACTCTGTGGCAGCTTCCGGATCAAACTATGTTCAAAATTTAATGACCTCAGTTATAAAGTTACTTCATATACACACAAATTACTGACAGCTATATATCCTTTAAGAATCACAAGCACTTGTTGCGTGTGACCAACAAATGACACTGAGTTTCAATGTTTTAAGAAAGATCTACAAAATTATGATGCAACACTCTGCACTGCAGGTCTCATCCCCGTCACTAGATTGGAACACATCCTCGGGTGCATGGGTGTCAATTTGATGTTGAAAGTGTGCTTGATATCTGTCCTAAAACTTCCCTACTAAAAGTGGCATAACCAGACATATGGAAGGGGAAGGGGGTGGTAGGAGGGGTGGGGATTAAGGCAAAGTGGGAGAAACAGTAATGACATCCTCAGGGTGGTGCACTTCTCAGGGGCCAGCGTACCAAGCTGGCCTTGTGAGTTTCAGCTTGATTTTCCTTGATTTTAAGAACACAGGTTTGGAAATTAGCATAATTCCACTAAGAATAGTGCAATTTTTTTTTTCAAGTTACAAAAAGTGGGTTGGGGGGAACTACTGTGTTTGTCAAACACCCTATTCCAGAAAAAAAAATTGTGGGGAACAGGTCTCCCAATCCCTTCCCTCCTAACTTGAGGTCCATGCTTGGGGGACTTTGCGTCGGATACCCCTGGATTTTCACATCGTGAGTCTAAATGTGTGGACCAACACCCACTGCTTGTCTTGATAACCAAGGCAATCCCCATAACTCCCTCATGCATTAAGTTTGACGTAGCTCAAAGTGCAATCCAAATATATTCTGGCACTGCGCCCTCTAGCCTAGGCTCGCCCTCTTTCGGTTCTCGATCTGGCCATAATTATGTGCAATTTGAAAGCTATTCCAGACCACAAGTCCTTTCAGGTATTCTCTGCATTCATACAAAAACAAAAACTTGAGTAGTTGAGTTGCTAAATGTAATGCCATGGAAAAATGGTACAAGAATGCACAGAAAAAAGAAGTAAAAGCTTCATGAAAGATTTAACAAACAATTATGAGTGTCATTTGCTATAAAATTTCTCCTTCAGTTTTCACTCACTTTGGCAACTCTGAATCGTATGTTTTCAAGCTACTGACAGAAGTTTTCTGTTTCAACTGTGAAGGCCAATGTTGTCTATACTGACAGCTAGCTGTACCACATTTTTCTTCACACACTTCTTTCAAAAAATGGTGACAAATATCACTTGTCTGCGAAAATGATGACTTCTTTTTTGGCCTCCAAGAATTAAATTTAACAATGAAAAAGAAAACCAGGCGTCAAAGTCGATCCCCACTGCATGATTGAGCATGTTCCTTCATCGCTGCCGTCGCCGTGCCAGACACTTCTTACATTCCCAAAAAAGTCAAAAACATTCTCTGCCAGAATTGTCTCAGACATACTGCAGATGAAAATTTATTGTTTACACTAATCATGGATGCTACAACATCAAAGTTTAGGCACATGCTTGAGGATTTGTTAAAAAAAAGTTACATCTTCTCCGGCCTGCATGGTGCCTACATTTGTTACTTTGTTCCATTTTTTTCCCTTTTAATGGAGCAAAAGCTGTAGCACATAGTCTTGATCTGAAAGGAACAATAAAGTTATGACTCAAACCTCGCTCGGGTCATATTTCAATATGTGCACGAGAAGTTGAGGGTTTTATTAATACCAGTTCAAACATAGCTGTTCGGAAGCCACAAAACAAAAAAGCACATGTTAAACGCATTAGCAAGTTCGTAATTATCTCTCGTCGTGGTTAAATCATCCACAAAAATGAGAATGGGACATTGCAAGGCAGGATAAAAAGGACAGTGGTTGCACAGACATACACCGGTAAATAGAATGATTAACACACCTAATGAAGATTGTATTAACAAGCCGCACATCCGACACAAATTACTACAGAGGTCAACATGTCAGATTAATAGCTTATTTTATATTCAATGAAAAATGTAAAATACAGTTGTAATCAATTTCAGTCTTATAGCAGCTTCAAAAGCAGTGCACCAGAAGGATGAATGTTCTTTACTTATTTGCAAATTTATTTTACATAAATAGTAAAGACAATAGGAAATACTCTCAATTGATAGAGTACAAGTCCAGATACTGTGCGGATGAGATAACGTTTAAACTGACCAGAACGGTGTCATGTTACGAGCCATCATTCGTGATCATGGCAGGTAAAGAGGTGGCAGTTAGTTGCATGGACAGGTAAGTCAGGAGCATACATTCAAAGAAAATTCCACACTCACTGCTCAAGAGTGGTGTCAAAAAAAGTTTTAATCTTTCTTGCAATATGGTGGAGAATAACAATTAGACAAATGTGACCATTTGTTTGCCACACTATTTTGCAGATCTTGTTTTGTTTTATACTTCACTTTGTCCTCAATTGGTTGTGAAAGTCACCGGTATTGTGTAATTGACCAGCTGAACAATTCCTATAACAAACGGCAGACCTGCATGGTCTATCCACTTCAGAGCCTACAATTGTCACCTCTGCAGATTGCAAGGTCAGAACAAACAGATTGCAAAACAAGAAAAACAATAACAAGAAAAAAAAAAAGAAAATTCACCCGTTTGTCCTGGTCTAAGGGTCACATGCTCAACAACAGAGAATGGAAACTTGCATCAAGTTTTAAGTTGATAAACATCAGAACAGTTGTAAAATTTGAAAGAATACCGACAAAAAATGGCGCTGTTTGGAATGTCCATTGATCAGTCTTACAAGTATTTCTGTCCAAAGGAAAATGGCATGTCATTCAAATGAGCAGTGGAATTTTCTAAGATGCATCTAATTCTGACTACAAAGTGTCGTCTCCCTTGTTCTCCCTCTAATTTGCTGGCACCTTCCTGTTTTTTATTCTACAAGAATCACAGGTACAGGCTTTTCTTCTGCTTTTACACAGTACAACAGGAATGGGGCTCTAGTGCTTTATACTTACTGACAATGGGGCTACACTGCAAATGGTTATTGGTCACTAAATTTCCAACAACGACATTGTCCCTGTCCAATACAGATTACAGTTTTCCACTTTTCATTGACGGTCCTGCTTAACTCAACTTATTCAGCAGCGAAAGTCTAACGAGGAAGAGCTAGAGCATAGAGGGCGTGGTGTGAGAATTTATGCGAAGTTTACCCAACATTGTATAACAATGTATAAGTGTGAGCAAGTATATGTCTGTTGTCTATGACGTGAATTTCGAGGTACGTGTGCGATATCCATAAATGGCTACTCACCTGTGGACTATCATGTCGACCCTGGACTGATAATAACCTCCCTAACCCACTGAAAAGGTAAAATCGGCAGCTGAAAACTTCCAGCTACGTCTGCTTCACCGACCAATCGATGAGACTGCCATTTGTTTATCTCATTTTTTCTTTTGCCAATCAAAGACCAACTCATGTCCCTTTTCAAAAGGCCAAAAATGTCATCCCTCACGGGCATCGATAATTATCTTCCCGTACTCATTGGGTGAAGAAACTGAATCTTTATATTCCAAAAAGATTTTGTCCTTGTGGCTGTCTGGTTACATAATCGATCATGCGAATAGAAAGTGTCAATCATCCGTGAAATACCATGAACAAAGAAGGACACATCTCAGGGTTCAGTGGACACATGGACTGAAGATTTGATTTTCATTGTCCTAAAAAACATTTCACATTCCTGTCTGGACATTCTTCCAAACAATTAAGCCACGAAGATCGATTCAGATACAGAACCATATGATTGTGACCAGCAACTGACTAGGACGCACAAAAAGTGATGAACGACCGGTCTTTCTCAAAGTGAACCCTGCCACCTCTAGGGGGTGTTGGGAAGCCTTGGGAAGGGGGGTCAGCAGAGTATATGGGGAAAATGTGGGCATTAGCACTGATTTTGGGTCCCTGCTGATAACCGTACACCATAGCAAGTTAGGGCACAATAAGGTATGGAGGGATCTGTTCTCCTCCCATCTTGTAAGTGTTACACCCTAGCCTTCACAATACATGCCTAATTTATTGTTCTTGCAAACAGAAACATGCAGTTTACTGAGAGATAAATATTGTTGAGTGTCTGACTATGAATGGTAGGATGAGGAGAGGGGTTAGGGACATTAACTGGGACAATTCGAAATCGTGGAATTTAGAGCACTTGTCTAAAACCTGTTTACTAATTTAAACCAAAGACAGTAGATTAAGAAATTGATAGGTAATGTATCATACCAAGCTTTACAACTGACAACTCCCTGGTTAAGGTAAATGCTACAGATCATTCTCATAATCTGCAAAGTATATACCTCTAGTAAATCGCAAAGTTATGTTTAATCCGGACACTTTAAACATACTTATGCATCA
Source organism: Stichopus chloronotus (assembly GCA_021234535.1). Classification (NCBI taxonomy): domain Eukaryota; kingdom Metazoa; phylum Echinodermata; class Holothuroidea; order Aspidochirotida; family Stichopodidae; genus Stichopus; species Stichopus chloronotus. The sequence goes on from CM037846.1 coordinate 23,509,586, forward strand.
AACACTCATCTCCATTTGCCATTGTACTTCTTGTTTTGACTAATTTAGACAAAAAAAAATATTAAAATAACCACAAAGTACAAAAGTTCCTCCACTTGGCTCTCCAAACCCACCTCTCCTCTCCCCTCCTCTCTCCTTCCACAGATTTTGGTCTTTCTTCTCTCAAAACTCCTGCATCGGCTTTAAGACATTTGCCGGCTGTGCATCCTTTTCTCGATCTGCTTCGTAAACTTATCTCCGACAGGAGGGATGAACCAAACAAGAAAAAAAAAAACAATCTGCTAGGAAAAAGATGATTGGCAGGTTTGAATCGGGATGATAATTTTATAGCCACAGTAAATAAGAACATGGTTAAAAAGTTGACGATAGAAAAGGAGACGAAATTATGCGAACATTTTTGGCAGCTGTCAATTGGAATAATAGAGAGGAATTTTGGAATTTTATTGTGCTACTGTTTTTCCCTGTGCTAGGGGGTATCATTGACATTACACATGAAGACTGCAAGCTGCTGGCAGGATCGATATTAAGTGTTCTAATGTATGACTTGTCAGAATTAAACTCAATGAGTCATGTCAGAGACATCTTTGTTACGTAAATACATCTGAGACGAAAGGACAAAAGAAGAGTATCATTTTCCTTTTGTTTCATGATGCATCATTTTGGTATCCTCGTCCGGCTGTCGGAGGCCTCATGCACATCAAGAAACACGGACTGTAATACAATCCTAGGGGTAATCATGAGGCCGGTACATCAAAATTTAAAGAAGTGCTGACCAAATATCAAAATCATAAATTACGTTGATCTTGAATTTGCTGCCAGAATGTGTAACATTTAAATGCATTCGATCAGCATCACACATGCAGATTCTCATGCTAATTAGTTGTTTATTGCTTTCAAATCCATGGCTGTTATATGTACAGTACACAATTCTAAAAAGAAAACTTCATGTTAGGTCCCCACATATTCCTCTGGTGTGGGAACTCACGAGTGACTATGCTTACCCCTTGCTTACTTACGCATCTTTTTCACTTAGTTCAAAATGCTCCTGAAAACAATTCTGACACAGTGCCCTATTGATCCAGGCTTGCCCTCATTCTGGCTTTCGCTCTAACTGTACGTGCTTCAACCTGTTTATGAAGAGTCCCGGTCTTTTGACTCCTGCGAGAGCCCTCCCTTCGCTAAAACCTCTGAGTATCCTCTTTCCTCTACTGTTAGATTTTGCAATTATTCTGATTTTCCTGTATATTTTCTTACTTTTCCTCGCTCCTTCAAGTATTTTGTAAGTGAAAATTTCAATATAATCACTGACAATAATATTCCAGTCAGATCATTGTGAATGTTGGCCCATTTTGCACCTATTTTGGTAAAATATTAACTTTCACTGAAAATTTTGTAATTATTAGAATATTTTAGTGTAACATTTTAGAATTTTTTTAGTATAACATATCTGACCCATCAAGTGACATGCAGGGAGAAAAACAGGTGAAAATATGATCAGGAGGTGACCGCTATTTGGATCACAAATTTTTGACGAATTAGCATTTATCTGGGAGCAGTGCAAACAGTAGAACCTTGAAATGGACTGACTTTTAACAAGGATGTTGAGACCTAAGGTTAATTTTATGAAGCAGATAATATCAGAGCCTATCAATAGAGGGAGAGAAAGCAACTCTCCAGAGTGCAATAAATATATCATATAATTTGCCTATATATGAGCTTTATACTGTAGGTTACTGCATTAATGCCAACCAAACAGGATTATGAACTATTCTGCTTTGTTATGTGGGGCCCTAATCTGTAACCTTAAATTACACAGTCAAATATGAATAGTTATGTTACCACTTAATGAGTATGTATGTGTGTATGTAACATATGGTAGAGAATGATCATTAATTGTACTGTTATAAGTCCCTTTTCAGACTTCAATAGTTGACCGTTTAACCTCTAGATTTAACGCCCTAATTACAATCAAATCATATCAATTGTTATATGTTCACTAAATAGTTGTTCACTAAATAGATGTTCACTAAATAGTTGTTGACTAAATAGTTGTTCACTAAATAGTTGTTTACTAATAGTGTGTAAATATTTTAGATGGTGTAGAATGATCAGGTACTGTACATGTGACAATTATATTAAAAATGTGCCCAGAAACGATGCCTTAAAGTTATGTATCCTACTAACGCACAGTATCATTAGTAAGGTGAAGAAATGTGTGTCCTTTTTATGTGCATACTTGCCACTTGTGTAATTGCAAACATGAGAATGTATAACATATCTGATTCCCACCAGCCCTAGCTGACCAATTCAATGGAACTTCCAGAATTATGTGCACCAAAACATACAAACATACAGTCATCTGTTTAATGGATTTAACTAATACCATTCGAAAACTATGTGATCATATTACAAATTTCCCTTGACAAAAGCCTCTGCATGGTCAACGCCATAACCCAAGACATTTTTCAAGACAGTTGACTTTAATACACACACCATCATATGCGATTATAGCACCTTAAGTTGCAGTTAATGGTTGAGGCAAAGTTAGGTATGAAAAAATGCTAACATAACCCTCCCCCCAAACATTTGATAAAATAGCAGAATCAATTCACCTACAGTTAAAAAAGATAAACCTGCTATTATCAACATTTCCAAATACAATGCCCTCTTCCTGAATAATAATGTGGTCTGTTGCATCCTTAATTTAGCTACAATGACCAAAAGGCTGGTTGCCTCTCAATTTACAACGGTCTGAAATCAATCTCTGCAACAACTGGTAGAGAATAATGACTAATTTATGTAAATTACCGTCAGACTAGTGACGAAGGGCCATCGGCATGCCTTTGCTACACCCGTTTATTAAGCTGATGCAAGTTTGCATAAATTTGTGAGCTGCCTCGCGGCAGGTGGTGTGCGTTTCACAGGGGTTTTGAAGTACCGGATTCGAAGTTACCCACGCTCTGCAAAAGAATCCTAGTCTAACATAAGCTGTAGATGTGGCAAGCTATTAGGTATTTTTACACAGGTAGTGGCGAAAATTCAGAAAAACATCTGCAGAGATATTTCTGAGGGTATCTCTTCACTAGCATTCCAAATTTTATGGCAGAAATTTTGAGGGGAGCCTGCAGATATTGGTGGAGTGCATATATGGTATTAGTCAGGATTATAAAAAAGATTGTCTCCATTTACAGGCTAGTCCATTTCAAACAGAATTTTATTCCAAAATGCAAAGTGGTTTTTCCACTGTAAGTGAGAGAAGATGTTATGCATTGCAGGAGACATGGAAGAAGCGGTGCTGGAACTGAAAGTTTGATAAATTATGCTCCCTCTTCTGATAACAACCGTCTCCAAACATTTGCTAAGGAGATGAAAGTTTACGGTTCAATCATTGCAGGAATGAATATCATGTGTTCATTCCAGTAGCATCTTTGCTTTAATATGTAAATTTATTCAAAGTTGTACATTATAAGTTGCATATGTTTTGCCATCCAGCAAGACGTCCCTTGTCAAACAGCAGAAATTTGACAAGAGAATGACTCTGTTAAGTTCCTTCAAAAAAAAAAATGTGAGGAGAGAATGATGTGAAAAGTGCCTCAATTTTTCAAGTTGATGGCCTCAGTTATTGAATGGCTTATATGCAATAAAAAAGGTTTAACACGACACTTTGTTGCATGTTTTTAAAAGGGTCAGTTTGACTTTGTATAGAGTTTGGATATCTATGAAAGCTGTAATCAAATAGGACACTACGTGCATACCTAAATGTTGCAAATACGAAAAAATAATTACTTCCCCAGACCACATTTTCTGAATGGGAAATTTTTATGTGACTTGTGCAATGATGGAAAGGAAAAATGGCTGAAATTATATGTAGGCTATACATGTGCTTCAGAGAGATATGGCAACTTTTAAACAGTGACTGAGGGTGAATTACTGTTGGTTAAGTCATCTCAAGTTGTATGTGAATTTGGTTGTCATGGTGATGACAATTGATAAAAAGATTAGTGCAAGGTATGTATGAGAAAATATGGTTTCATAATAGGTATAGTGCAATACGGTTTAGTATTAGGGCCATCAGAAGGCAATTCTACACTAAAAAGAGCCATGTAGGCAGTATACCTACGATCACTCATTTAGGTTACTGAATGTGGGATCTAGTTGCAGCCACCCGTATGAAACACTGTGTGCTATGAAGTGACGAAATATGGTTTAAGATGGCCATAATAAATTAATTACAACTTTGTAAACCATTTTGTGAACAATATTTGACTCCATCAATGTGGGGTTGTCTAGATTGTTGAACAGAATACTCACACCCATTTTGTCAAAAGAGTGTATAGAGACAACAATATCAAGAACTTGAGAACATAGTGGGGAGGGGGGAGGGAGTTGAAGGGAGGAGGTATGGAGATTAGGGATGCAAATGCAATGTCTAAGTTATGCAGTGTTCATTCTGTTTGAATGGTTGCAATTACATGTAAACGGATGAGGGATTTTAAAGAAGAGCGGTACTGCAAGTTCAAGTTAATTGGACTCGGGCGAAAAAAAAAATAACAACACAGAAGCAATATCAGAAACTTTTTGCGATGAAATCAAAAGTGTGGTGACAATGTCTAGGAAAAGACATACAATACAAGACAGATATATCCATGATATTTTGCAGGGACATGAAGTCAGTAGGACATGACAGATGTATCTGTGGTCTTATGCAGTTAATTGCTCAAAAGGTTAATGTGGTCTGCAGATGCAAGAATCATGATACTGACAAAAACAAAAAAAAATTGCAGAGGGGACTTCAATGAATGCCAGTTGCAGTGAGATTCTCATGGTGAAATTTTGTTAACAGTGGGAGGACAAACTGAGTACTGTGTACGTGCATGGAAGTCTTCAGGCTGCTCTGAGCCCTAACAGTGTGAAGAGAAAGTGGTTATGCTAATTAATCAATGTATCTTGTTTGAAACTGAGGCCAATGCCCTTCAGTGCGTGATTAGAGAGAGAGCTATTCAGGTGATGAAGTTTTTTCCTCCTGAAAGTTTGCGCTTCAACATGTCACGTAAACCAGATGGAGATCAAAAATGGTGATAAATACAAATAAAAAACATTGAACAATTTGTCGGTGAATCTATTGGTTACTCACTTAAAATAACATCAAAATAATCAAGCCTATTTCACAAAGACAGCTGCAAGTTAACGTAATCTGGCCAGTAACAGATGAATTGAAGGATGGACTGGGGGCTGGGAGAAAAAGGAAAGAAGATGGATTGAGCAACAGCTAGGTGTAATTGATTTCCATTCTGGACCTGGAACAATATTTGCATGCATGCATTAGCAAAACATAAAAACATTGACATTTCACCTCCATAAGTTCTGAATTTCTTTTCAATGCACCATTCAGACAAAATTGGGAAAATAATTAGGTTTCAGGTGATAAATTCTAGATTTCAAATTCTTTTAACATAATGACAAAAAATGCATTAATGTAGTGGTTGGCAGCTTTCCTTCAATTTAACTGTTCACTTCTTCCAACAAGCTTTATGCTACTTCTGTTGCTTTTCAAAGTAGCATGCCATTCTTGCTCACTGAATGACGTATTCTGTCTCATGTACAATTTATAAATACAGAAAATCTTTATAAGATCAAACACTGCATTCTCAATCTGCACAGCTGGAAAAAGTGTAAATTCCCCAGGGGGCTGTAATTACGATTTAGTCGGATTTCCGGGCATGCAGACCTAACATGCATGATGACAAATTGAGGCATCATCCCAATTCTGTAACGATCGCCATATCGGCGTGTGGTCAAGGTCCGTGCCATAGGGTCCCTCGTGGGGTCCAGGGGCAAAGCCACGGTGGAGGTCCAAGAGCAATTTTAGCGCCTTTGGATATGTCCAAACCACTTGAATCTATATTAATTTCAAAGCTGAAAAACACAATGGTGCATTGCATGAAAACACTTCAAGTTCGATCAGAACGAAATCATTGATACTGCTTCAAAACTAAAATGTATCATGAAAAGCAAACTGTAGGAGAATTAGTGTCGAGGACATTTGAGCATCTGGGTCAAATGTATGCATTAGTGAGGCAAGGGGAAGTATATACGTCTATGACGGGGATCACAAAAAACAAAATGTATTACAAACATATTTGAAGTTGAAATATCCCAAAAAGTCACGTGTAAAGAAAAAATTAAGATTGTGCACAGCCTTCCAAAAATTTCAGGTAACAATATACTAATGTGCACAAACAGAGGAGCCTCCCAGCTTCTCTGCCTGGAGCACTCTGAGAATTAAATATCAGCTACATTTCATACAGCCATATGGGCTAGGACAACACATCCTCACCCCTCTGCTTGAGAATTTCCAGAATGGGCCTACTCTATCATACAGGTAAAGTGGTGATTGTAGCCTGCAGTATACGTAGCCTACAGTACACCTGTACAATTAGCTAGGGCTTGTACCACATATGGTAAAATATGAAGATTGATATATGGAATATGAAGCACATCTACTTAACTAATGGAGGTTAACGAAAAGGAATTACCTAGGCAACCAGATGACATCATCACCCATTAATTCTGCACTTTGGGTTTCCCAGTTAGCTCGCACTGAGGCCTACATAAGTAATTGCTATAAATAATTGTTACAAACATAAAAGGAATGGATGCCTACCTCTCGAGTAAATACCACCTTGGTTCATCCACCATGCAATTTTATGAATCATGTCGGCAATTTGCATAGTTTTCTGAGAAAGTGTACACATGCATGCATGGATAGAAAAGAAAAGTATAGGATAGCTGAGGCCTATCAGTAAATTTATGCCTTTCTGGAAATGGGTTTGTATGATATAATACTTTATCCTGTCTCTAGGGGATAGGATAGAGATTACAAACAGGCTTGTATGTTACTTGAACTAGCCTATACAAGACCTGAGTAAGATATACTGTAGGCCTAATATACATGTACCTGTCTGTGAATACTGAGTGTGTTGGAACTGTTACAAATTATGAATAAACTAAGCGGCTGTAATTGTAACAATGATCATAATTTCTGTCTTCTCATTTGCTCATAGGTATAGATATGATTGTTCTGTTTCTAACAAAAGGACAGAAATGTTTACAGATTTCAATGAATTTAGTTAAATTGTTTGGTTTCAACTTCATTTAAAGAGGGTGACTCGATCAATCATTTAGACGTACTGTAAGTAATCCCACAGGAGACGTACAGTACCTCATCAACATAACAACAAAAATACAACAGATTTTGTGAAGGAAAAACACAAAATATGGAGCCAAATTACAGGGAAATACAAAAAAAAAAAAGTATTTAGGGGAGCCACAAAAGTTTAATAAAAAAACAAAGAGACAATTATACTACAGGGCATTGTGTACATCACAACAGTATCTATGTATGTCCTAATGCTCCTAAGTTTATGTCATCTCCCCCGTTATGATGTCCACTTCCTGTATTTGTTGTGTGACATTGGCACAATCAACATTGATTTCAAATTCTCTATTAAAGGCCTCAATACATTGATTGAACTGATGTTGGTACATTCTGAGGATTTTAATAACGACATTTGTTTTTCGCTCCAGACTTAAAATCCATCACCTGGAAGAGACACAAACAATGAATAATAGACTAAAACTTTCATACCCTTTAAACACTACATCACCAATCTTTGTTACCAAATCTAGGTTATTCCCGCTCTACCAGCTGTCTAAACTACGTCACCCTTCCGGAATCCGGTTGCGTCTGACATTTACTTCTTCAATAGTTTCTGAGCTCATTCCCTGGCCTGTGTGCTAATTAATAAATCCAAGTGACACACATGCATCTTCTCCTCTGTTTATCTGCTTAAATGTTCAGACCGTAGCTACGATGAAGATGACTCGCATACGTCACAAGTCCTTCATGTCACCCAGTCCGAGAGTGAGTCACTAACACCCCACACATGGTAAATCAATGACAGGGCAAAGCAAGGCTATCACACTCGTCTTCTGGCAGTACACACGCATGTCTTCAGGGAGTACGGTGCTCTGAGTTCTCCCACATACAGTATAGACGGCAGAAGGATCGATTGCAAGCTTGAAGTTGGATGGAATATTACGAGCAACTTGGGAGAAGCACTTTCGGCTGATTCTTCCATTAATACCACTGTGACTAATCAGTATACAGCTCAAGCCGTATAGAGATTCAAATATGTGAGACCACGGACAACTTTAGCCGATAATGGGCTAAAATGGACAAATCCTCCCGAAGGCATATATACAATCTCAGACGGATGAGAAACGTGTCCAGAGAAAAAAAAAGTTGTTTGACTTGGAAATGCAAAGACAAACCTCTCTCAAAGGTGTTGATGCTTAAGGCTATCTGAGCTTGCGGTACAAGACAAAACTTAATTTCAAATTAAATCTCAAGTGATAAAGACCAAATATAGATTTATCTTCACTATATGAAAGTACTGCAATCGATGAAATACACATTCAGTCAGCTGTCCTGGCTCTCCTGTGTAAACTGTTTTTTTCATTTTTCGTCTTTTCGTTTTAGTTCCTCAGCTGCACGGCATTGATCTTGATGTTAACAGAGAGCAAGTTTCCTTGGTCTGTTTATACATGGCACCAAACTTAATTGGACGCCTGACAATCACACTTCGATTATTATCAGTTGTTCCCTCACACACTTTATGTATGTCTAGAGGCCCAAATGAGAGGCCCATGGGCACTATAGATTAAATATGGAATATATCCACAAATATTTCACTGAAACTTTCAATATAGTTCACCATTGTTTTTGATACTTCACGATTATTTCCGACAGTTCATGATAACCTTGGATTTTCAGGATATTACCGATTTTTCGATATTTCTTCAGTGCAACGACCAAACTGAATAGAAATCAGTCGCTACTAGTGGTCTCCGTTAGTAAGTAAGTGGTTAACCATGAAATCTTACTGGTGATGAGCATGACTAATCTCAATCAAAATAACCTAGCATCCACTTTTTTTGTTGGGTGGAATGTCGGTCTAATGTGTGACGAAGATTCTGATTTCGCTGACTGTGCTCAATTTTCACGCCGGTGCCAGGAGTAAACCAATTCTATCATTCCTTCGGTTCCAGAACTGGAAACGGTATGGAGAGCTGGCTATAATGAACATTCCTTCGCACTTTACTTTTAAGACTAATGAAAGTAACATCAATGTGTAAATATGGCACCGTTCAGTCTCCGTCCCATTATTATCCACTGTGTGTTTACATTCAGGAATGCAGACAGCCAGACAACTTGAAGACAAACAGACACACAGACAGCCAACTCCAAGCAATAACTTTGACAGGATTGAAATGGCAGCTGCACAGCTCCAAATGTTCAGTGTGTGAATATGCATACGTACGGCTGAGAACAGACATTTGCTTAATCGAAAAGCTGTTGATCCAGATATCTTGAATAACTATGAATGCAGATTCAAGCATAAAGTAAATACTTACTGGTAGTGCTCTCAAGGAAAGTGCAGTGTGCAGATTGTAAATAGTTGTTTGACTGCCATGTCTATATTACATTTTTTAAGAACAGATGAGGTGGACGGGTGTTGAACTGACGATAGAAACTATAAGAGATGATCTCCAGGCCGAGTTCCTTCCAACTCTCAAAAAAGGGGTCCAATCTTTATCTGCTTAGGTTGTCATCTGGATTTATGGCAGAGAATGCACATTTTTCAATTTGGGTGACCTATGTGTGGCACGTTGTCTGTAAAGTATCTACAGTATGGCTCTCTCTGGCCAGTTTCAATGCACCACTCACTTGACCAAAGTCTCTAGTCTAGGTCTTGCAACGAGACTTACAGTACTTACTTTTGATGTTGCGAGCGGCAAGCTCGGTCACTCGCTCATGAACCAAACGGTGGGCTCACAAGAGCAAAAACTCCACATTCCTAGCGCATACACTGTAGGAATGGCAGAATTGGAAGAAGGGGTTAGCCTGGTAGTAGTCAGGAAGAAGTTACTGAACAAGTTACAGGTAATCTTAAGCATAGTAGATGATACGGCTGCAGTTTTTATGTTGAAACAGGTTCATGAGGAGTGGAACTGAAGAAATAAAAAAAACATTTTGCTAATTTTGTATGATTTTATAGGATATATGGTGACAGTTGTCAAAAGATCAGAAATGGTTCTTTTCAGAAAATTTCAGCTGATAGTTTTCCAATTAAAAACACTTTATTTTTTGTGTGAGAGACAGACACATCTTATACACTGCCACTTTGATAGCTAGACCCTCCTCCCTAGAGGTAAACTTCATCTTTATTTCAGAAATTACTCAGTTAAGTGTATCCACCCTCCCATTCTGTTCTTTCTAGGGAAATAAACCACCTTTGAAAAAAAAAAAGTGGATTATTTGCTATGACTCACACCTGTCTGTCCCTGTGAGGATCATCAAGTCCTGTCAATTTAAAAAGTTGAAATGCGCTCTATACTTCCACTTTTTTCACATTTTTCTTTCTGAATGGAGAACTTTGAAACCTAAGCTACCATATTCAAGTATAATTACTTTATCAAATTTTAAAATATTGCTCAAATGTCACCCATTTTTGGATCAAACTCCTGCGAGTGTTGTCCCAAGCAAATTTTATGGCACACTGCATGCAAAAGATTGAATCCCAATGGCCCGATGCGAGGGGTATCAGCTTGTGGCATTGCAGTCAGTTCAAGACACTGTATGTGGTAGTCTCAAGTAATTATCAAGCCATTACTGTTTTTTTTTATTATCAGTTGTCAGGGCAACCATCACAATCTTCAATAATATCTACATTGTGATGAGTCAAAAGACAAATTGACAATTTCCACTGCTTTTTAATACCATATTTACAAGTAATAAATTATACTGTAATTAAATAAGCTTTATTAAAACTTGTATAGAATGTTTGCATTTGAATTCTTCACATACGCATCTGCAAGGCTCTACAAATCGAACAAGAAATTGCTGACTAGTTAAGACTGAGCTAACTTGCAGCTAACTCACCACTTCATTTCTCATTAAAAAAAATGGAGATAGTCCTTGCCACTCCCGATGGGAAGTAACAAAATTCTCTCAAAATTTCTTTACCAGATCCAATTTGGGACTACTTAAACAGCAGCTTTCGGCACGCTCTGTTTGCATGCTCCCCTGATCAATATTTGTTCTAGAAAATGCCTTGCAACGTTAATAAATTGGTTTCCCTCATGCCAATGGAAGAGACAAACCGATTCGAATTTTTCAACACCGGCGATGACTCTCGAATTTTAAGGAGTGAATCTGCCGGCCGATCGGAATATAGATCTGACAACTCACCAAGTTCACGGCAGGTCATGCAGAAGGGACATGCATGTGGACGGACGGACGCACTCTAAAACTTGTCACATTTCTTCTTCTCACTCTATTTTTTTTTTTCTAGTTACAATTCTTTTTCTTTGACAGATATTAGAACAGGTGTTTGACATATCTGTTTGAAGAGACCTACATACTTTGGAGTGATGAGAGGGTAAAAATCCCAAAATTCAACTCTGAAATGGGAAGTAGGAATGTTGTCACTGGAGAGCATTTTCTTATGATTATAAATTTTAATCCTTTCTCATCCACTTTCTGGATTATATTGGCTGTGATTAACTGCTTTCACTTGTAGCAAGTTGATGACACCTTAAAGGGAAATACTTTTGTTGAAAAAGCACTATTAAACTTGGCATGCAAAGAAAACAACTTTTATGCTGTTAATCCCATTCAGTCTCACCAATAAATATCATCAATATAGCTCAAAACATTATGTACACAAAGATGCATCCTTTGAATTTTTGAAGTTTGGATTAAAGGAGCATAGGAACTTGTGAAATACTTCTTACATGACTTTTTGCAATTTCTTTCTCCAAATCATGTAGGAGCATATTTGTGGTAAAAAAGTTCTGCCAATGACAAATTCTGTTAGAAAGTTCCCCAGCTGAGAGAAAAAATGCTAATTTTTCCTTATGTCGACGGCTGCAAGATTGCATTCATGAGTGTGTCTTTTCTGCCTCCGCTAGCTTGAACATGGAACGTCGTTTGGTCAAAGGTTACCAAAATTTACTTGGACCCTGCAGGTAGAGTCCTGTCTGTGAGACACTTACTTCTTGCAAAGAAGGGCATCATACTGCCATTAACAATCAGTCATTCTGTGTCCATAAATATTCCTTTCAAAAATATGATTTCTTCCGCAAAAGAAACAGTATTTCCTTCAAGGCTGGTCAATCTCATAAATCGACACACTTCCATAGTTTAATAAAGCTGCAGGTCAGGAGAGGTACTTCAGCTTTATAGTCCCCCTGAAAACTCATTGAACGGCCAAGACATAGAAGACGACAATTTGAATTCAAATTAATTTTCCCTCAATTCTCTCCCGGCCAACCCAAAGGTTTTAAGCCAAAGGGTGTCAAGATGTCTCTTAAAGTGTTTAAGTCAAAGCAAATTTTTTTTTTTTCAAAACTAATCCACCACCATCCAAGCGTTTTACTCCTTTTTAAGTCCAGTCTGTTCCAAGATGTATTTTTACCGTAGGTAAACCATGAATGTAAGGCTAACTACTCGCACACTGAACAAAAGACTCTCTATATATGGCAAAACAACCCTGCCCTCAAAGTATATAAATATGGCCTGAGAATTTGTTTGTTGGATATCTAGCGACATCTTTGGGAAAAACAGAAATGCAACTTTTTTATTTTTTGAGATAACCTGACAATATTCAGTGAAAACCTGTGTTCCAACCATTAGCTGACTGTGAGTTATGTTAACTATCATAGAATTTCCCGCCGTTGGATTTGTGAACTTGGCAATTTCATGTAAATGCCTTTTGCCTGACACTTTGGGCCTCACTTATTGTTCCAAGATACAATTCTGGTTTATCTATTTCTATGACTTTCACTAATCAACTTCGAGAAAGATAAAGCAGAAACGTTATGTGAAGTCTCTCTGACATATCCTCAATTCCCCAATACTCACTGGTTTGGGAATTCACTAGCAACCTACTCACCTCCTGTTGCTGTAAGACCAGGAGGCATGCAATTATGAAAGGGTGGTGACCAGATACACACACACAAAATTGCCAGATGCTAGACCACAGTGAATACCGTAATGCATAGGTTACATTAGGTGAGGGAGCTACGCGCTGTGAATTTCAAATGACAAGTCTCATTGATCATACAATCAATTACGATTATTCATTATGTAATTTGCACATCAACTCAGACATTACATTCTCGTCACTGCATGATATACGGCACTATTCATCAATCCCTCAATCCCTGAACACTGAGTGCATTCATTATGTACAGCACTTGTTGGATGCTTTGCAAAGGAGAATATAGGTACATCGCTTCCTCACAACATCCTGGTGTGGGTATTCACAAGTGACTATACCCCTTGCCTCACTAATGCATACATTTGACCCCATGCTCAAATCGTCCCAGTAACCAATTCTAGCCCTCTACAGCCTAGCCCGCCCTCATTTGCCTTTCGCTTGAGTGCCTCACACACTGTTTGGAATTATTCATTGACCCAGGTGAAACAGGCATCTCAGGTGAATTCTGTTGCAAACTGGAATAAGTCAAAATTCCTCCTAGAGAATATTGGCAGGAGGCATGACCAACTGTTATATGTCAGAGAGCACTGCTAAGTATACTCAAACCATGAGCAATCGCCATGGTAACCATGAGGATAACACTTGATGCCATTAAGTAATTACAAACAAGTGTCATCAGGTGTTGAACAAGACATAAATCATTTCAATGTTACAGATTAAAATGCCCAGGTCTTTTTCTTGGCATATATCTTCAGCTGCTCTGTCCAAGAAGAGAATTCGGGGAAACTGGCCTACCGCTAATTTGATGAGGCAATAACAGCCAGAGTTTTAAAAGCACTATGGCAATGTGCGGCAGGGTACATGTATAGCTGTCTCACCCAGTACTGCTGTCTAACTCAATACCCACTGCTAGAACCTATGTATGATTATTACAACTTCAGATGACAAAGCAGTAGGTTATAAAGAAGCACAGTTAAAGCACTTGCACAAAGAAATTGCTCTTGGAGCAACAAAAAATTATGTGTGTGTGCAATTTAAGAGTATCACTGGATTATTACTGGCTCATTCAGTGGGAAATAACAATAAAATAAGAGTTCTTGCCATCATCAAAGTTTTCTGTTATTTTTTATGATGTCAACGAGAGAAAGAATAAATGACTTAAAGGAGAGGGAGACCCTGCATTGGAACATATTTATCAAAATGAAGCAGAAGTGTTTGACAAATTTCTTCCCTAAGTTTTACCCAGAGATATTATTATATATATTTCCTATCCAAGAATACTTTGGAAATTCAGAGAAGGGTCCTTCCATTTTTGGCCTGAGTTGAATGTAAACTAACTTGAGTAAGTTGAACAATGATGTCACGTAACCACCGACAGCAGGAATTTTAATATATTTCTTTGTTTACTTTACCAATTATTTCCATAAATCTGCACACACTTGAACACATTTTGTGTTGAATTACTGAGGTGTATCATGAGATGATCAAGTCATTAATATTCTGATTTTGAATCTATGCATAACTGTTAAAAATATATATTGACACAGAAATATAAAAAAGGACAAAAGCTTTTCAATCACATGTGATGTCATCACAATCTCAAAATGGCAGCTTCCTGATTAATTTTTTTACAAACACACAAACTGCAGTACCTTGGAAAGCAAACAAAGTATTTGAATGAAATTTTGTTGATGGTGTTTACCAAATGTTAGTCTCTCTATTTAGCTTTGTCAAAAGTCATGGACTTTCCTTCTTTTTTGGTACTCTACGTTCAGTTACAGAGCAAAAAATGTTTGACGTTATACAGTGCTAATTATCTGGTTGGCTGAAACTGCGCATGTATCCACATATTCTACCTGCATACGTGACACAATACGAGAAGACCATCTGGAGTTCGAACACGAGCACATACAGCAGAGCCAATCGCCTGAATGTCAGTCACATCAACGAATTTTAGGTTGTTGCTTATTAATCATCTTCTGGCCTATCTAGCATCCAACCACTTTACATCCCTGGGAAAAATCAACCGATGCCAATTTGGGTGGTGTCCCGATATAGGTTCACTGCTTTATTTCACTTCGTTTTACGTACTTTCCTTACCCAGTTTCCGTTTACCCAGAAATAACGGAGTTCAGTTTTTTTTTTTTTTCATCCTTTCAATATTTGAGAGGGTGAGAGCTAGTTGGCACATCTTTTATTCATGCTCTCCATTCCTCAGATGCGACACAGCCATTTGGGCCTGCAGCATTTTTACCGCGAAAACATTTCCGGCAATGATGGGAAAATTCAATTTGCCATCAGTGAGAGGCTGAAATTGCGAAGCAGCTCCATAAAACCGTGACTTCATCTGAAGACAAGAACAATAAAGCAGAAAGCAACCAAAGAACCTTCACAAAGTTGGATCCCTCTGGGGGATGTCACAGGAAATAAATAGGGCACATTACAAAACTCACCACCAGTCATCAAAAATGAATTACAACTGATACATAAATATATATGAGATTGAAAAAGTTCATGTCCCTCCAGGTGGAAGATTTTTGGTGATATCCAAGGCAAATAAATATGAAATATATTTTTTACAAAAATAGTAAAGTGCAACAAGTAACCACAAATCAACAAACGTCCACAGTATTTATTCAAGTAAAACCTGTTTGAAGTACAACGATGTAGGTAGGTACCTAGGCCTGCATGCTGTTTGTATAACTAGTGGGATGAGAATCAAACCAAAATTTCCTTTTTAAAGTATACAGTGAAGTGTAAATGGATAAAAACCAAAGTAGTCAGCATTATTTGAGCTCTGTATGTATGGCAAAGAAAATAAAGAGATGAGATTTGCTATTAAATTCGAGTCATTTAAACTTCTAGATCTGTAGTGATATATATACAAATCAATCAAATAAACAAATGATACTGACAAAAAAAAACAAACATGCTCACTCATGAATTAAAGATTTGAATGTCTCAAATGTGGGAAACATTTCACGAATTGCATCTTGTGATGGCAGAAAGGGTATGCCATCAATGCAAATAATTTGGGGAAAAACCTGTATGGCTAGTTTGCACAATAAAAGTACTACAAACTGTTATGCAAACAAAACAAAAAAAGAAACCAGACCAACAGAAAATGCAGACTCCAGAATGGGAATTGAGAGAAAGGATAAAAATACAAGATCAAGAGACAGAGAAAAAGAGGAATGTGAGAATTAATCATCGATTTGGACAGTACGTGTCTGCATGGGGTCAGGGGGAAGGGGCACATGCCCACCAAACATGTTCCAAAATATTTTCAATAAGAGGTCCAGCTCTTTTGGAATACAAAAACACGGAAAAAAAGATATAAATCTCAAACCATCTTGCATATCGAAACCTTAAAAAAAGGGAAAATGGTTCAAATCGAAGCAGACACCTCACCAGGCTGACAAAACTTCAACATTGATGTGCCCCCTCCCCAAATTGGTTAGTCCGACAATGGGCTTCCTCACTGCTTCCTCCAATGAGACAGAATTGTAGAAGTCATCCATCACTGGCTACCAGTTTCACTAAGTAAAATAATCCAAAAGTATGTCAACTGAAAAAAAAGAGGCCTCATCTGTTGAGACTCTTGCAGGTTTTTTTCCTTTTTTCTTTCTTTCTATTGGCTGAGGTGGAAATTGATCACTACATCATAAGAATGTGAGGCAAGTCAGTCAACATCACTATGGTCCTGCCTCACTACCTCACAAAGGAAAATCTTTCATCGCATAGAAAGATGTACCAACTTGGTTTGGTGAGGTCTCATTGCCTCACTGTTGCGATTTTACCCAAGCTCCTTTGCACACATGACAGTTCACTTTGACCATCATTTTATCCCTTTTATGGTAAATTCAATGACGATGCTGTGCGTCTAAGAGGAAAAGAACCTCTTCCCATAGTGATTAAATTTTCAAGATTCCATCTGGTCCACAATTTCCTGCAAAATTGAATCTGCAGATAAAGTTCTGGCAGGCATAATGGCAGCAGCCTCTTCAAATTATATTCCTCCGTCAGAGACAACAACTTTTTGCCCCTGGTTGGTTCCACAAATTGACAACCTGTCAAAAAATTCAATCCCCGGTCTCACACTCTTTTCACTTCCAGTGAAACTAACTTGGAAAGAATCGAGGGATCTTTTTTTTCTTTTAACAAACATGCCTTTCTGTCGGGATGCGCATATTTGCCCCTTACAGGCATTAAAGGGATGTTCCTGTGAGAAAATTTAAGTTGGAATTTCATAAAAAAAAACAAACTAAAAATTGAATTTTTTCTCTGTCGAGTGAAGACCAATATCGCAAGTTTCTTTTTGGATGTTACAGATTTGAAACAATTTTCAACTTTACAGTGGTTGCATTGCATTATGGGAAATCTTGGCCTGTTACGTCATAAGAGGCCAACTATCTGAATATCCTTTTGATTTCTTCCTAATCTCAACTGGCTTTAAAAGAAACGTTACTTTAAGAGTTGTGAACTATTTTGTCATGACATTTTTGGCTAAACCTAAATTAAAACCAACTCAAATTTTTCACTGACCAGTGTCAAATGATGTCAATGACAAATAGGCACCTAAATTTCAAACAAACAACAAACAGTTTTTGCAGTAAGTTGACAGTATTATATAGTGCTATTTAGCTCTGGGGCAATTGGAAATCTTCAAACATCAATACATATTGAGCCATGAACAAGAGGAGGTTTGAAATGCCTGAAAAACTGAAAGAAAAGTAAGCTTTGCTTTCAGAACTCCTTAACTTGACACTCAAATATTACTCTAAAATGAAAAATAAATCAGTTTATGAAAGGCAAAGAAAAATAATTCTTTATTGCACATGCCTCATTACACCTTAGAACAGGGGTGGCCTACCTCTTTGAATCATGGGGCTTGATTACCATCTTTGAAATTCTGGGGGGAGGGCGCCCTACAGGTTGAAGCTAACCCTCAATCTTCTAAAACTTGGATGGAAGCAAATGTTTGTTGACACATTCCTTTACAGCTTAAGCTTTTACTGTATGGATACTGGACACTGTTTTCAATCATTACTTTTTCCCGTTTCCCCTTTTTTTTTCATTTTTGTCATTCTCTATCATTTTTACTTAAATTGTTCAAAATGGGCATTGCAGCTGGCCACATGATGACACTCTATGGGCTTCACTTGGCTTCACAGAGGGCAGCAGGTTGGGCGATCCTACCCTAGGCAAACAGGGATGTTAGGGCCAACATAAATGAGCATGGAGTTGCACTTTGCAATTGGGGTGACATAAGGTGGAACAAAATGTCAGAATAGGTTATAATCATACGGCACACAATGGCAGTGTCTTTTGACATTACATGCTGTCATAAAAGGCTCAAATATGTTATTATATTGAAATATCGTTCTGATTGGCAAAAACCTCACCCTCCATCTGTACTGTCTGAATCAGTGATGCCCAACATTCTTAAGTTCAATGTCCCTTTCAAAGAATGGCATTGGGAAACTCCCCCGTCCACCACGTGACGATCAAAAATATGTATTGTTTGATTGTTCTGGCAATTATCTCGTAGAGTTATAACATTCCATCAATTTTTACAGTACTTATCAGGCATCAAAACATGTCAACTGGCCTATGTGCGACTTGGATGAAATTTCAAAACCCTTCTGTAATAATGTGTGTAACCATGCAGGTTCAGTGGGTTCTTGTCATCACACTTCTTTCTCCCCCCCCCCCCCTTTATAATTGAACATTGAAAAATGTAAATATCATTGAAGAAAAATAATTACAAAGTAATTGTCGTGAAAATTAATTTGTTTCTTTTATAAGTCCCTGTTAAAATTTATTAAAGAATATCAGTTTTTAGATGCCCGCTTGCTGCCCCCGTAGCATTTGCTGCCTCCTTGAGTTACCCCCCAAAATATCCCCTGGGAGTGGTGAACTACAATGGGACCACTCGTCTAAAGTGTGCCTTCGTTGATTGTACTGGTCTGCCACCATCTATTTGAAGCACAGCACAACATCATCTAAGGAAACTTACCTGGTCATGTTCAAATCTTCAGGCATAAAATAACCCTTGACTTTTTCAAACTAGTCTTCACACCTGTTTGACGCAACAAGAGGTTAAAAATTCACCCCTTATAGGAAGTTCCTTTGGTCCTCCTTTTGAAAGTAAACTGCCAACACTGTGACAATTTGGAATGCAATGCGCAGAATTCCGTGAGTCTCTTTTGAGGCTAAAAAGGTAACTAAAGATGGTTGAGCATCTTAGATGTAACTTCATCAAAGATCAAGTGGACTCAATTTCAGCCAAAACGTACGTTACCTGTAATACCACATTTTTATTCAACTACTGAGACCAACAGCAAAGCCTTGCACACATTTCAGACATAGTCTAACCTTATGGTAAAAGAAAATAAAGCTTCAGGTTTCTCTACACATACATACACTCCTCTAATCAAAGTGAAAAATAGGCTTCAATGTGCTTCAGTGTTTCTGGTAAATCCCAAACTCACCTGAAATGGATATACATACAAGTTGTAAACTTTCTTGTCTCCACACAACTATTTTACATCCAACTACTGTACGATGCTATAAAAAGCTGGTACCACCTCAGTTCAGCATTGCCTCTATCTTCTCTCTAACCCAAATTGGACCTGTGTCCCCACCTCCCTTCCCAAATTACCACCCAAAAATGTTGGCTGTTGGAGTAAATACACAGCTGCCAACTCTTAACATTCTGATCACACACTCTTTTACATATCTGTGGAGCCAATTTCACAATCCTGGGGCTGATCATCTAGCATTCAAGTTTATTTGGACGGTTTTGAAAGATCCATCTGCTCACTGGCACACTTGATATATGTGCTTTGCCCAGATATTGCATTTGTCCAGAGTGATTTAGGGGATTGGATCTCTGGGGCACTAGGTTATAAACATGTTGGAGAATATTAAAAACAGACCTGCTTTAATGTTTGCAAATAAATAAACAGATGTCATGGTTGACATAGCCTAATTTAACTACATACTGGTACACCTAAGAAAAGCCCAGATACCATCCAAAACAATATGAGTGCATGTAACTCCTTTATCTATAAATACCTTTCTTCTATGAGTTGTAATCGCTATTCTTGGCTACAGGCAGATTGGCTTTAAGCTTAATAAAGGATATACCAATGTAGGGGTGAAGAACGTACAGGGTAGAACAGGGGTAGAATAATTTATGGTGTAGGACAGGGCACATTGTAGAATATATTGAAGAACAGAGTACATATTTCACATATGGCAGCAGCAAGCATAGCGCATATGGTAGAGTGTAGAACATGGTCAGAGCGTAGCATATGTACAGAGCTCAGTATGGACAGATCGAACCATGAGATTCAAAACCCACGCGTTTTTAGTTATTACCTCAAATAACGATGTTACTGCCACAATTGACTGTAACTACACAAAATATGCTAGAATTCTATTTTCACTCACTACTCCTCTTTTAATTATGATATGTCGAAATTAAGATTTCTCTCATTTAGCCATTTTAAAATATGTAAACTTGATGGGCTTAGCTCAAGCAGACTGGAGATCAAGCCTCAATCTTACAAGTAAAATTCCCCAGGAATTAGGTCTTAATTTGCTTCTAGCAAATTATTGAATGTTTAGCATATTACAGCATATGAATTGCCATCAAAATGCAGCATAACTGTTTCTTAATTATCACATTCTTCTGCCATCATTTTCATGATTTCAAATCAGCCGGCCACTAGCTGCAGAGTGGGTCTTCTTTTTTTTTTTTTGGAAGGGCTTTTTTTAGGTTTGATAAATCTTACTTGCTGCTTTATAATCTTGAGTGCTTCAGCTCTGATGCGGTTTAAATTATCCAATTTAATAGAAGGCGTAAGTGCTTCATTGCACACAATTAAGGCAACTCAGTTTATAGCCTGGGAAACTGGCAGAGCAGTTGCTAGGGGCAGAAATGCAGACCAGAGTCAAAGGCGAGTCCAGACATGATGAGGCAGCTGGCAGTGACTGATGTGTAAAGAGATGTTTGCAGCTTCAAAAGATAGTACCTTGTAGACATAGCTGCATCCTCATTTAATTATTACTAACAAATGCTCAGATATTTGGGGAAGGGAAGAATTATTACACTTAAATACAAATATAAAGAAGGAGAGAGATTGTTTTCAGTTATGATATTTGACAAATTTGACATGATCAGGAATACATTGTCCTCAAAGAGATGTTAGATTCGATATGGACTTCTGTAAATTTTTGTAATATTGCAGTCAGATTGATCATCACACAATGAATTCAGGTTCCAATCACATAGACCCTGGAATTCACTAGCCATGCAAGAGATTTTGTCCGAGGCCTATGTATACACGAAGCTTAACTCGTAAAGCTGTATCACTGGTCATGGTTAGTGGATTTCATTGTAAGCAGTTATCACTTTGGGACCAATTTAACAAAAAATTGATCACAATTACAGCAACAACAAACTTACTCAAGTAAGAGCCCAGGTGAGATTTTGTAAACATTGAAGATCAAGCCCGTAGGGCCTATGGAATGGCAAATGTTCAGTAAGTTCCTGATTATCAGCCTACGATACTGGCTACATAATTTCCTCAAGCTAGAAAGTCCAAGAAATTATCACACACAGCGGTTTCCCTTTGTAAGCATTGTTAACAGATCTACAGCTGGAAGAAGTTTGTTTGGGTCCCACTACAGCAGAACCTAAGCTTTACGGGCACGGTGACTCAGTTTCATATAAAAAAATTGAAAGGCTGTCTATGCTCAAAGTGTTCAGCTTCAGGTTCTACTACTATCCTGAAAGTGTTTGGAGACTTTGAGTTAGGATGGAGACCAATTTCTAATCTAAAACTCACCTGGTTTGAACCTACACTGGGAAGCAATGAACCAACCTGCTTCCACATCACAAATGCACATCACTCTTCCATTCATGTCTACTCTCCGACCAACCTGAAGACGACTTCCCACCCAAACTACCAGTGGTTAACGGTATGGTTTCTCGCATGGTAGAGGGATGTGCATTAGTTGTGGGGAGACAGGTTTACAAGTCAAAAAATGAAGTGAATATCTGAAGCACTTAGTCAAGGACCTTCACCGGGATGATCTGAAGGTAAATATTACATACACTGTACAAGCAACATTACATGATTATAAAGGAAACATGTAATCCTTGAGGTGATGATGAGGAACTATCATCCATCTACAACTCCTGGAGATTCAGGTAAATTTGGCACGCAATACAATCAATTGAGAGTGCAGATTCTAAGGACTGGAAAGTTGTTCACTTCAGACATCCCATCAAAAAACAGTTGTTCCAAAAATTGGCAATCATGTTTAAGGCGAGTGCATGCAGCTGTCAGTCCCTAATGGCTGCTACAGGTATGCTTCCAGATCTCTGACCTTAAACTATGTTGGTTGCTATGCAAAATGTAACCAAAAGGATCTACCTGAGTGTACAGTACATACTAAACGATACCTGCCTTCAAGTATACTCACAAACCTAAACAGGAGAGTTTCCTGAGGATGAAAACAGGAAAATATAATACTTGAGATTGTAAATTCTGAAAGGAAAACGATGACCTAGGTACTTCATAGGTCTTGGTGGAAAATGCAAGATATGTAATCACAGATAACCGTAAATGAAAGAAGTGCTTTGAATGGTAGAGCGAGCAGGGATTTGGTGCTAAAATGTTGAATAAGTGCAGTGTTGACAGATGAACACGACAAAGCTATGATGTTCCTTCAAGCTCCCAGCGCCAAAAACAATGAAAAAAGTTATCTGTCTCTGGTGACCAAAGTTTCAAAGAGCACATATTCCGCACCTCTCCAGATTTAGAGGAGGCGCTGTTGAAGGATACCAGGACTCTTGCCATGGTAGATGGGAGTGCAGTTGTTGTGTTGAAGGCAAGGCAAATGAGAAGAGAAGTTAACCAACAATACTCTGTTGTGATCACCGCAGATGAACAGCAAGATCACTGCTGTCTCCTCTGACTCTGAGCTACTGAAACGACATGCGACACTTCATCCACCATCTTTCTTCAGAGGGTGGTCAGGGGGCACTACAGGTCTTGATCACTTTGAACGAGAACTCGATGTGAAATATCGCTTTTCTTGTGATGTATTAGTTGTGTGACACCTCCTGAGGAGTCTGAGTGTAGGGACAGAACCGACGCCATGTTGTAAACAAAGTTGCGAGATATTTCTGGAAAACCTGTTGTCAGCGTCCTTAATTCTAAGGTTAGACACAACAGCATTTTGGCGACGAAGATGGGATTGTTATCAAACTAACTTTGATGGTCATCCTGACAGGTGAACTACTCCATGCTTAACAACTTTGTTTCTTTACAAGTGCTCACCACTAACCTGTCATGAGTACTTATGGTCCTTACTCTCAACTTTTAACCTTAAGTTTAACTTTGAATACATAACCAAATCTTAACCTTTTCTCAGGTTTCAACTAACAAACTACTTGCAACTTTGGCTTTCTTCTTCTTACTTGGATAACATATTTACAATAAGAATTTCACATTTCTTTTTCTTTTCACAGGCCGAGACAACTGGTGAGCTGCATGAATGTCATTTCCAGACTTGCACAAATTTGTTTAGAATATGTGCGCATCCATTTGATTGAAAGCCTTAAATTCCTAGAGACAAAGTATAAATATATGGCTCTTGTCTTTTTTTTTTTTTTTTTTTGCTCTAGCTTCAAGGACAGAGTAAACTTGCTGTGCTGATAGTGGTTCAATGGGTAGTAACTTGTTTGTGCTGGCTCTTGTAAAGTCAGTAAAGTGCTTCTAAAAAAAACTTCACAGAATAGCCCATTTTGTTCTATGACTAAAAACACAAAAACAGAAATATCACAGTCAGAGCTGCAGCCTTCAGAATTTCTCAAAACTATCAGCATTATGCTGGATTTTCTACTCTATGAAAGCTGTACTCCTAGTTCTCCCACACTGGCATCTTCCTATGGCATACCTAGTTTCAAACCTTAACAATTTTAATGATGTTGCCCAAACTTTCTTTCCCAGATACTTATGGAACCAAACACCAACAACTTGAGCAACTTGAGAAGCAGCTATTGACATAGGATGTACACTAGTATTTATTGGGAGTGATAAGGATGTAGTTTTTTGCCATGTGAAATTGACGTCCCCAACCCATGAAAAACAACTAAGATTTAGATGGAAGGAGGGGGTCCTTCATTGTGGTCATAAAAATTGCTCATTTCTGTCTATTGTTCTGTTTTAGTTTATTCATTGTCAAACTCTGATAATAAGTTTTAGTTTTTATTTTTTATTTCACAGTTTTGTCCTGCTAGAGTGTTCCCCCCTCACACACATTTGATTTAACCTGATGATGGATATTTATTCTCCCTAAATACTTTTTTGTTTCGACATGTCATTACTACCAGCAGCAGACCTCTAGCTCAGTATCAGGTGCACAGAGAAGAAAAAAAAGAAGCCGTCATACACACTTTAACAACTTTCTACCAGATGTGACACTTTCAACAAACATGTGTTTCCCGGAAAAGAACAAGATGTTGCCCCCCATTGTAATGTCATGACATTTTGATAGTTCATCTCCAGTTAACCTCCTGCCCCCCTACTCCCTTTCAAAATATTACCAAAAAAAAGATGATGTAAATATTATGTCAACAGTTCTCTTGAGATATATTGTCACATGATGGATTTAGTTTAAAAGGGAAGCAAAGGAGATTAAAGAAATCAAGCATTATGGGTAACTGGTAAAATATGCCGACCTGCCTGCCTGCCCTCCAGGCAGGAACGAAAATAAAAGGTGGTGACACACTATAACAGCATTTACAGATTATAACTTCCTGTGGCGAGTAAAAGATATTAGTATTAGTTTAGTTCAAAGATGTGGGGGGGTTCTATTTCTAGCAAATTTACATCATCATGGATTTACCCCCAAAGTGCCAAAGGTTGACTGATCAAATATGTGGTGACATGATTTCAGGACAGTGCTTCAGCATAAAGTTATGCTCTGAGAGGTAATATTCAGACTCTCAAAAGGGTAAGCCTTTTTCAAACTTCCAAAACAAACAAAGTTCCAGTGCACACTGTTTGATTTCTGTTTCAGATGTGGAAGATCAACTACAACATCTCCACAGCAACCAAGTTGCAGGTTAAACATACAATGATAACAGTTTCCACCTCTTCCTCCCTACCCCTCCCTGGCAGGCACGTATCCAAATGTTTTCAATAAAAGTTCCCACTTTTCGGAATACTTACAGAGAGAAAAAATTGAAATCTCGCTCCATTTGGCATCTAGAACCAAAGAAAAAGGCAAAGTTATTTTTCCTTACACCCTCCAGGCTGGCAAAATGTTCCCCCTCCCCTAAACTGGTTAATCTGGCTGCTCCCTCGGGAGGTATCATACATTTTTGTGAACCATCATACAAAATAGTGTAGTAAGACGATATTTTGGTCCCCAAACATGAACAGTGGTTTGAGCTTTTCATCACCCCCCGCCTGAAATCATGCATCAAGTTTGCTACAAAACACAAAGCAGGTTCTAATGTACTAGTTTTGTTCCCTGGCAAGTGTGATAATTAGGTGCGAACATGAATTACCTTCACACCTACCAGTTCATCTCACATATGTAGTGGAAAATTTGTGCCAATTTTCATGCAAAGTTAGTGTGATATATTATGTCGTCTCCCCTTTAAGTGTAAAGCATACAGTACAGTACCTCAATATTGAACATTAAATTTGCAGTTGTTTCTTTTAGCTTTTGAAACTGCTCAACCCTGAAAATGTTCCTACCATACTCTCCACAGGCATGGTCTTGTACTTTAAAGATGCTGGTAAATGACTTGTACAGTGAATATATGCCTAAATTCAACACATTAAAAGCGACCAGGGAACCAGCATTTATTAATAATGGTTATTTCTGCAGAACGCAGCATCACAGTTATGCAGTTGGTGTGCCAATGAACAATGTGCAACAGATTCATAATTTGCAATGTAAAATTATCTTTAAAACAATAAAAAATGACAAAAATAGACATTTCTGCTGCATCGGAAGCAATCCTCTAAATATTGGTTCTGGCAAAAAGCTATACTTCCTGATGAGGATGGGTACCCGTATTTGTGACTGTCTTCTAACGTAACTTTCTCCTTTCAAATTAGATGCAAGCAGAGCTCCTAAGAGATTATCTACTGACAAATGGCACATTCAGTCAGAAAGTGCCCTGAGTAAACAGAAGAAAATGTTGATTTTTTACATTTTCATTGCAATTATGTCCCACACATTCATATGTGCTTCATTTCTCTTCTTAGCTTGAACATGGAATGTTTGTCAACAGATATCAATGTTAACCTTAAAAAAAAAAAAAACCAACACAAGATAGTGTTCTTTAACCTGTCTCCAAATTTTCTAACATGTGGGTACACAGAAAGGAGATTGGGGGTCATATCAGTCTTCTCCCTCCCCTGCCCCCATCTCACCCCCCTCCCCCACTATTCCACACATACAGTAAGTATACAGAGACGGGCTCTTGCGAAAAATTCTTTCTGTGACAAAAGAATTATGCACCCAAAATTTCATAGCCCTGCAGACAGATCTCTCTGACACCCCTAGAGCTGTGGCACCCTACAGCCAGCATATAGTCACAAAGAAAGGGAGAGGGTGCACAGTAGGAATTTGCCTCCAAACAAAATTTTTATACATTGGATACATCTCCACTATTAGTTTGATACATCTCCACTATTAGTTCAATACATCTCCACTATTAGTACTCCCGGATCAACTGCTTTTCACCATTTTATCTCGAACATCTCCATGAATAACCACAATTCAGGTGTAAAATCCCCTTTCCTCCCCAGAATGTCCCGAAATTACTGATGTGATACATGTTAGGGTTATTTTGTATGGAACGCCGAAAGGGCAATACATTCTGTTGTTTACTTTGATGTTGTTTCCTTTTATGCTGCTGTCTCCTTTAATGTTGTTGTCTCCTCTGATGTTGTTTACTTTGATGCCGTTGTTTACTGACATGTCTATTTTAAAGTTATTGTCTCATTTGATGTTGACGTTTCCTTTAATGCCGTTGCTTCCTTTCATGCCGTTGTCTCTTTTAATGTTGTTGTCTCTTTTGATGTTGTTTACTTTAATGCCGTTGTTTACTTTAATGCCGTTGCTTCCTTTCATGCCGTTGTTTCATTTGATGCTGTCGTTTTCTTCGAGTTTGTTGTCCTCTGACGTTGTTGCTTCCTTCGATGCGGTTGCTTACTTTGAGCTTGTCTTCTCTGATGCCGTTTCCTTTCATGCCGTTGTCTACTTTGAGTTTGTTGTCTTCTCTGATGCCGTTGTTTACTTTGATGCTGCCGACTACTTCGAGTTTGTTGTCTTTTTTCCATTGCTTTGTTTACTTTGATGTTGTTGTCTACTTTGAGTTTGTTGACTTCTCCGACAATACACAGAATCTCCCACCCAGTAAGTTGAACAATTCAACAACGTTACGTGCACGTACATCATATATGCCCACACCCACATACGTACATCGCACTGTATGAACTATGATGGAACACAACGTATGCTAGCCACCCGAACAAGTAGGCCGATCCTTGTTGAAACCGAATGTGTAGTCAATAGCCTAACATGTAGAAAACTACGACCAATTAAGCAGAATTTACCCAGGCTGAACAGCTGTGCTTTGAAAGTACAATCGCAGTGTGTAACGTATGGCATTACCGTCAAATACTACTGTGCCTTGGACTAAGAACTTTCACCAAAGGATACTTTTTAATCATAGTTTTGTGATTAAATGAATTTTGGATGAGTAAAAGATCTGATTGGGAAGGGTGAGAGCAACTGGGCGACAACTGGGGGGGGGGGGAAGGAAACAATCTGGCGGGGCAAATGCCCCCTCATGCCCCTCCCCCCCCCCGTAACGCCGCCTCTGGAGAAAACCACTTTTTTTTTTAATTCTTATCCGGATGTCTCATACAAGGCTAGATAACATCCACGAGTACAGTAGGCAACTATGTCATTATGTGGTTCAATGTGATGTCTCCCTGTAGCCTGTTTGTACGGGGGAGGAATTTGCCATTAGCTGTCCCTTCTTGCTTTGAAATCGAGCGCAACGTGAATCCAAGATTTCTGCTGTTAGAAGTATTTGGACGCACCTAAAATGACACTTTTTAACTTTTGTGGAGTCGTATGTACGCAAAGTCGAATATCACAGTAGCATTAGCCATGAGGTATATGTATCATGTAAACTTACATATCTAGCAGGTGGATCATCATTTTAGAAACATGGTGGGATATTGAGGTGTATGATGGGTTGTTTCGTTGAAGTGACATTTGAAATGAAGATACGAAGCGCAGCCTTTAGGCAAGGGTGAAACCTGAACCTCATTAAAGAATCAGGAGTGTTACATGCTTCATCAGCAACATATTATGAATATAATTGATTCCTTGGAAGTTTGCTCTATAACGTAGAGCTAGCTCCTACCGTACCGTAGGCCTACATCTACGTGAGCACGACCTGCGGCCTGCCGAATGGTTTCAATAATGAAACAGTATTGTAACGTTTGCCCGGACCGGTCGTGTGGTGAGGAATCAGGTTGGTGAAGGGGTAGGGAAGGGGCGAGAACCTAGGGAGGTAGGGGCTTGATGACACCGATGAAAATAAATGAGGACACTAACGGAGCATGTTAGGTTTAGAAAATGTAATTCAAGTCATCACCACTGCCCCAAAACCAAGCAAATGAAGATGCTAAAATAATTCAACAAGTTAATAAACAGCAAGTGCAGTAAACTCACACTCATACTATGCTATTGCAGCTAACGAAACTTTCGCGGCGTAAACAGTACAATGTAGTGTGAGGCATTGCCACTAAAACTCAGCGGCCTAAACGCAGCGCACTTGAAAATGAGCAGCCAAAGCTCAGCGGCTAAAGCGCATGAGGGCGGCTGGAACACAGCAGCTAAACCCAGCGCAGCTGAAACTCAGCAGCAAGATGAATTTGACGCAGCTCAGCAGCTGAACATACGCAACGCAGCTGAGAGTCAGCAGCGTAAATACTACGCAGCGGAAACCGCTCCAATAATAAGTCAAAAATAAACTAAGTCCCTAAAAATCGCCCATCACAAGATGGATAAAAATTCGGCATAGATTCTGCTTAGTAACAGTGTACAAGTACACCCTAAACTACTGAATTAAATCACACCGTACATGGCATTATAAAGGACCCCGTTATCGTGTAAAATCCCATACGAAACAAATTACTGTGTAAAGTCCTATACAAGCAAACTGACAAATTACGACACATCAAGCCAGATTGACATACACAAAGGTCTAATCACAAGACCGTCAAGTATTCTATCCCGCATTACGTAGGCAAACTAACACCGCCTCGCTGTCTGGACGAACCTCGCTACTCCCCCGCTGAGGATAACAAAGCTGACTTTGCGAACCGGAAGGCTACAAACTCCGGCAGCGCTGAATCACCACAATGCTAAACCTACAAAGTACAAAGCTCAAAATACGGTTTCTCCTTGAAATACGACATCGCCAGAAGCTGTTACAAGTGGATGAATCTAAATATACGAGAAAGATAGCCGTTTTCTCGTAACAGTATAATAAAGCTTCCGATTTCATTGGCTCAAATACTTACGACGTCATAAAAAGTAAACAACGCCATCGAAAAAAAGACAACAAACTCAAAGTAGACAGCAGCATCAAAGTAAACAACGGCATCAGAGAAGACAACAAACTCAAAGTAGACAACGGCATGAAAGGAAACGGCATCGAGACATCAAAGTAAGCCCGCATCGAAGAGCAACAACGTCAGGAAACCACTAAAGAAACGACGCTCATGAACAGGCAGAAAGGAAGCACGCATTAAGAAACACGCGTTAAAAACACTCCAAGAACCAAAAAGGACAACGCATAAAGAACCATTAAGGAACTCAACATCACAAAAGTTAAAATGATTAGTACACGATCAAGTAACAACATCGTTAGGGTAAAGGAAACAACACAAGTAACAACGATGTTTGCCTTCGTTCCATAATTTTGAAGTTCAACTCACAGAGTTCAATATTTGCATCTGTTTGCTTCAACTCATCTCTGACGTGCCATAAATTTCACAAATTCTAAGTTGAAAATTTGACCTTTTTCCTAGAATCCAAGCACAAATGGTTCCCCTTACTCTTGGTGCTCACTTCTTTTTCTTGCAATATTACTTACGTGCATATGCGGTCAGACAATGTGTTGCCATGGCTATTTCAAACTTCAAAGAAATGACCTTCCCTCATTGTCGGGAGTATTTGATTTGGCATATATGTACAAAGTGTCGCCCATTCATGTTGTAGCAATTATTTGGAAAGATCGATATAAAGATCATCTCTGGCCTTGAATGACATCATAAAGGGCTTGGGCAATATTTCTTGAATAGGTGGCTCTTACACACGATTAGTCATAGTTTTCTTTTTTAAGTGTGGGTATGAGATCTTGGAGCACGTACGCTCACAATGGATGTGATGATGCGAAAGATGATGCGCAAAAAATACAAGTGGTATTGGAAAAGATGAGTGCTCTAAAGAAAAAAAGTCAAATATTGATAAAATCATGGAAAAGAAATATATTGAAACTTGCAAAAATGTATTTTTTTTTTAATAAACAGAAGTAAAGAGGATGCATTCTTAAGTTTTATTGATTTGATGATGCATACATGTGGTAGATATGTGGCCTGGTGGGGAGTACAATAAGATTGCTGAAGAGTATGGCAACAAAGCGACCGGCTTGTCACGAGACGTACGCTGTAAGCGCCCGTGTACACAGATGTGTTCGCTTCCATGTTTACTGGAGTGTATTAAGTGAAAGCAAGGCAGCCAGCAGTCGCGAACGAAAAGTAGGAATGGGTCACGTGTATTTCTTGCACAGAAAGCTAGCTAGGTCAGTTTTAATATAACGCCTAATCTCTGATGTAAACACGTTTGCTTTGTGAAGACTGAGTACTGAGAGTTAGTCAATTCTTAAAATAAATGTAAATTTATATTCATAATAAAAAAGTTGAGCATTAAGGGTTTATGAAGTGAATCTCAGATAACAATTAATAGCAGCTGTTATCGACAATGCAATAATCCCCAACATCTGCAAAGGCATATTTTTGAATAACAGATGCATGGAAGAAATTTAGCTTGTTGAATTTTTTTGCACAATTTCTACACGAGACAGAATTTTTGTTCAAGTCTGCTGCATGCAGATGTATTTCTCTGTTGCTGCTGGATCAGTATAAATGAATACCAAATTAGAGAGCTTAAATTGAACTGTTTTCTTCATATACTGCTGCCTACCGGCCCTTGACAACTAATTATTTTTTTTTTCAAATAAAATGCATGAAAACTAATTTAAAAGAGATGAAATTATTCAACAATCCCAAGTGACAATCTGCAGATCATGTCAGTCTGCCAGCAGCTTGGCTGACATACTCTCAAAGACAGCGAAACAGCTGCTGCCAAAACACCAACTTGACACTGACACCATTGATTACATTTCCAAGTTAAACGTGAATGTATGTCTATACGACATACCTTATTTTTTGTGGGACTTCCCTCCAATGTAATCAGGAAAGCCAATTTTACAAAGATTAAGGGCAGAAATCTACTTAAATGTTTGTAATTTTGACAAAATAATGTCCCAAATTGATCATGTTTCTCACAGTTACCCCTCCTTCAGCACACTCATCCTAAGATTGAAGAACATCAGTGGGGGGCATGGCTTGGGAGAAAAGAGCCATGGTGCCTTTCAGTGATGCAGATTTATAGAACAAACAAGCAAATTAATCACATGCTAGAATTAAAATCACTGCACTTACCAGGCAACATTTTCACAAGATAATTAAGAGACAAATTTAACCCAATTTTCTTAACCATAATTAGGTCTGCTACTGTTCATGAAATTATTTTGCACAAATTCATATTATTGTACTTCATTTTGCAGTGAATATCAGTGACACTTTACTATGGTCACACTTACTTTCTACTCGCCAAGGAAAATCCCCCAAACTCCCTGGTTTGGGAATTCGCTAGTAACATATTCACCTCATACAACCTCCGCATTACCATATTGACCATGGCATCTAGCATCTGGTAATTTAGTGTGTGTGTTTATGTATCTGGTCACTGCCCTTCCATAGTTTTAAGAGGTGAGGGAGTACGTGCTGTGAATTTTGGTGTATTTTCATCATAATAATCATCTAGAAAGTGATGATAGGCAATTCACTTGAGCCTACACCCCCGCCCCCACCAGGAAAGGTTCACGTATGCCACCCCTGAAGAATATGAAAGTCTCTTTTTTACAGTAGAACATGGGTATCAGATTGGCTCTCAACGCTAAGATCTACTGGTGGGTTTGTACATTTTCACTGGTACTGTACAGTACGTCCCAGACACTCCCACAGTAAAAAAAAAAAAAAAAATGTTCAAAAAGACAAGCGGGTCTGGTACGCACTTTTCGGAGTTCACAAGCCAATTGCAACGTCACACTTCTGAAACTGAAATTGCGCTTGTATGGGGTCACCTGAGAGAAATGTATCAATTTTTCATGCCTCTGGCTTACACCATCTCACAGGTTGCCTTCCCAAGAAATCCAATCTTTTACACTTGACTTGTCAGTGTTGCGAAGGTTTCTGCATATTTTTTGGGTGATGCTCTACTTCGGCTGCTGTTTCAACTGAGGCTACGATAGGACTACACAGATCTTGCTTCAGCCTTTGCTTGGAGAAACTGTCATCAAAATTAATGCATTTCTAGGAGGAGTGAACAAAGGTTACAGGATGCTGCATAGGTACATATACTGTAGACCAACATGGCCCCAGAGATCAATTCATCTGACCTTAAATACAGACACTTACAGTGTAAAAGAGAAATATCGTGTTTGCTTTACAGAAAAAAAAAAAAAAGGTCAATTTTTTCAATTTTTATGACAACAAAATTGTAATACAGAAGTTTAGAGAACTACAGTTTGATCTGTTGTGTATTCTCATAAAGTCATTGTGTGTGTACTAAAAAACCAGCAGGATAAGATTATGTTCCACATTAAAGGCAGTAACTCGTCACCCTAAGCTTCATTTTTGTCCTTCAGAAGGGAGGGGGGGCGGAGAGAGAGGGGAGAAAGCAAATTTCTCAAATGGTCCAAAGTTACAGTACTCTTTGACTGACGACAAATTCGAATGATGCAGAGTAGCTCATATTACTGTACACAGCATACACAGGGATCCATCGTTTTGATTACACATGGGGAGGAATTTTAGACAGGCTACAGAGGGACTAGATGTAAGTGGTTGGGAGAATTGAAATGTCTGGAGTGATAAGTTTTTGTCTTTACTAGTTTTTATTTGTTTTTAAATGTACACACAAGGTTGATCATGGATGGAATACACCTTTCAAAGAACAAAAATGACAATAGCTATACTAGCAACACGATTTTCATCAAAACAGTAAAATGCAGAAATCCATATTTGAAAATGAAGGGTTCTTACAATGCCTACATGTTGGAATTTGCAATACTGAGTACACATGTCCCTCAGGTGTAATAGAGACACACTAATCAATCACACTCCTTGGTATGCTGTAGTAGTAAGTGAAGCAAACGCTGTTTACAAATAACCTGCAAACTGAGCATCACATAATCGGAATTTCTCCAAGGCAGAAAATGCTTAGTTACCCACATGCACCACCTACGAAGTCACCTAGAGGAATGGATGTTATGACTACTGGAGTTTCATTTCATTCATTCATTCATGAAAACGAGTAAAAGACATCAAAATGAGAAAGAGCAAAGGAAGGGAGACACTGAAATCGAGAACCATATATACCATCTACCAAGATCCTTGCAAGTGCCATCATTTAAACTGAATATGCACATGCCTCGACTTTGCCTGAGCAAAATTCAGATGCTGGCCATTTCAGACTGCAAGAATTGTGGAGGATGCTTTTCTTTTGCGGTCTTTCTTCGAAACAGATGGTTTTGTGATTAGCTGAGCCAACAGCTTGAAGCTCAAAAGACAGGATGGCAAAAGCGAAATGGAGGTACTGTGTCGTATGCAGATCTATGTTAAACACCAAACAGGACTTAGAATTACTTCCTGTACAGATCGGTTTCGCAAGCTGTTAAGCCATGACTATATCATTACCGCTTGCAATTGCATTGTACCATACTCGGAGCAATCTGTTCCACCATGTCAAAGTCAACTAAGGGGTTAAGGTACTGTTGCCGTGGATTCGGACCGCTTGGACGATCTCGAATTCATCCGTGGAATGAATCCACACTTGGATTTTTAGAGTACAGATAATCCGATAAGAGGGCATCAGCAGTGACTGCAGGATTTTAATATGACGAAATTATCACATATCTCTATTAAATGCGAAAATTGAAAGAGAGATCAGCGTGTCTTGAGTCGGAAGTAACATTCTTATGTGCCTCAAATAAGCTTAATTCATCGAATCATCAGTTTAGCGGTGAATCGAGGGGTTTAAAGATACGTTGCATGAGAAAGGAAGGGGAGCTTATAACAACAAACTGGCATACTGCACACTATGAAGTGCATTACAATGGCAACTTGTTTCAGAAGTTAGAAGTTTTGGATTTGCTCTATCAGCTGCCAACTTCAGCTGGCTGTAGTAGAGCTGCTCTTTCTTTGGATAGTTCACTGTGTTAGCTTGTTAGTTGCTACATGCAGGTGCATAGGAGGTACATACGTGCAGTGTGAAATGAATGCCAGTGCCAGTTTGTGCACACCAGTTTCATTTAACTGCAGTATGGCTCTTAAAGCGACTGGCCACTGAGGAAAATTGGTATTGGTATAAAAATTAGGACTAGTTTCCTCACTTTATTGGTGAAAACCGTATCTCAATATTTAGTAATGAGTTCCATAGTTACATATTTTTAAATTATCCATTTCAAAATGGGAACTTTGTGGTGAATTGCCACATGCACAATATTGAACATCCTTTGCATTTCTTTACAACCTTGAATGTCTCGAAAGCAACACATTTAGTTTAAGAAATATACCACCTCAGTTTCCACGTACAACGTTTAAAGCATAAAAATCTACAGTACACCCAATCTC
This sequence comes from Stichopus chloronotus, assembly GCA_021234535.1. Lineage (NCBI taxonomy): Eukaryota > Metazoa > Echinodermata > Holothuroidea > Aspidochirotida > Stichopodidae > Stichopus > Stichopus chloronotus. The sequence continues at coordinate 23,544,759 of CM037846.1, forward strand.
AGTTTTCACCGAACTAGTGTCAAATTTCAAGGTTGAAGAAATTAAACACTTCCATTTCAAAGAAAATTTAACAAAGAGGTTTTGAAATAATTTGCTGCTGTAATGTTGCATTTTTTACGACCTCAAAAAAAAAACTGGAAATCTTCCTTGACCAGGAAAGTCTTTCTTCAAACAGCAATATCTCGCGTCAGGCAAATAATGTTGGCACTTTGGGGTCTAAAACGCCTGCGCAGTAGTTAAATGTTCTCTTTCATTTAAGAGCCCTTTCACTCATCAGTGAAGTATTCACTGTAAGAAAGAAAAAAAACTCAAAAAGGCACTGAATGCAATTTTCATGAGGCATGTAGAGGGAAAGGGACTGGAATACCCGATACGAAAGGTTGCTGTGATTAAGAATCTTGAGTATAAAACTCCTTACCACTGATGTTAAAATATTCCAAAATGATATGTGTAAAAAAAACACGATGGAAGGTTCTTCAGCAGGACTTATAGCGAAGAGGTGCAAGTCCACTTTTGGTTCAATGGCAAAGGAATTAAAGATGCAGTGATAAAGGTTGAGTTGCCAACTGTTTCTGGTATGGTAGCGGAACAAGCAACAGTCGCGTGGAGTTGGGTGAAGTAATGAGCCAATACGGAGGAGGAGCAATCATCTGTGACTCGGATTATTTTTCGGAAAAACTTTCTTCTTCTAAATATTATTAAATATTACACATGCTTTTATAATGATTGCAGCACTAGCGTTCGAACATTTACACCAGATTCTGAGGTAATTCACAGGAAGGAAGAGCTCTGAAACGTACCAATGCATGTCAATGGGGCATGCTAACATGATGAGGAAATGACCCCAGATTTCCTGAACGAGTCCCAAGTTTATGTATTGCTTTAGCCCAGTTGCACCAAAAACGACACTTGTTCCATATATACAAAAGGTGCATGGGGACTTAGTGGTGCACATTGTTCACATCTGGGTCATGAATCAAGCTAGGTCACTGTAGGAACATGGCAATGTGCACATGTATACCATTGAAGTATGAGATGAAATCCCAAAACTCACCAGGTTTAGTTTTTTAGGAACGACTCACTTACCTTTCTCACCGCAACACCTAATTAATTTGTTTAGTTGAGACAATGAGGAGTGAAGTAAAGTCACACACAACAACAATCTTGTCTTTTTTTCGTTTTTTTCTTTTCATGAAAAAGTTGTGACAGGCAGATCGAGAACACCCTGAAGAAGAAGCTGTAAGCAGAAGTATCACTTTACCCGCCATCACTTTTTTTACACACGTTAACACATCGAAGCAAAATATCAAATATAAAAGTTGACTGGATCCATTAAAACTAATTATGACCGGGTGATTTTCTGCCCCAATTACTGACTTGCTTAAAATGAGCAACGTCTGAAGTCTGTAAAGTGCTTTCCAGCAGGAGACACACACACACATACTGCACTTAAGCGAACCATGCACTAAGTTAGTCTAACAGTATACAATTTGAGAAATGCAGCTATGTCCAGACAATAATTACCCTCAAAGTGGCAGTGAAGGAATTTGGTGATGGTGACTGAACAAATTTGGACCTCAAGTAAATTTGGCAGAAAAACAAACATTAAGCCTTAAACTTATGTGCATGCATGTGAGAATTTGATATCAATGATGAACATTAATAATTTGATATTCTATCCTTAATAATAGTACACGTGAGAAAAAGTAAGCTTTAAACTATTTCACTATATGCTGTTTACATTGATGTGGCATGATTTAGTTAAATGCATTTTAGTAACAGCATTAAGGATGCTTTCACACTAGATCCCATTCAGATCTCATGCATGTTGTCTAAATATGCACTTTACACTTTTTGTCTTCCGGTGATGGCAGCCGTAAGTAATGCTTGAAACTCCTGAAACAAATATAATCTATACTGAACTTCCACCCCTGTAGTGCAAGCCTTCTCTTTGATTTTTCGTCACAAACAGAACTTACACGTTGATCCTGATCAATCTGGATCGGTGAAAATTATAGCAGTAAATGCCGTCACCATAGCCTTTGAATAACTTCATTTGCTGTTATGTATCGTACAGGTATCAACAGTGTACTAGTTTTGTACATTCACTCCTATAGTGCAACATTGGAAAGGGGGGTACAGTAGGGATTTCCTGTTATCCTCTCAACTAAAGTTTAGTGTCATGATTGGAACGTACGGCAAAGTGCCCCAACAATTTTGTCCAAGATTGCAGCTGCGTTTGGCAGGTTTGCTATGAACAATCCATGCGAGCACATTAAAATGGTGCCATTGATGATGCACCAAATTAAAACATGACCTCTTGAATAAACAGATGCACATAAAACGATACGTGTTACGGGTGCAGTTGTGAACACCTGCATGAATCAATCGATTATCGATCGATTGATCAATAATGGATCGATAGTCGATGTCCTACTTATCTGTAGAGAATTACAGTGTAAATTTCTTGTGTCAGTGACATTAAGCAAACTGCAATTTCGACAAGCTCCTGAGATGTGTTGCTCGGCAATTAACGGATATACACACGTAACGTACCGCGGTACTGCCTGCATGTTTGTGTAATTGCAATTTGCAAAGTGTAATAAGTAGTGTGGTGTCCTGAAGATACACAGCAGCTGCAATATGCACATTCTGCAATTATAGCTACAGTCCATGCATGCTGGGCTTTATACTCTGATCAATTTTTTGAGTGATTGCAATGGACTAATTACTTTAATTATTATCTACATGCACTAGCGACATATCTCATTTATAATAACATTCTCAGTGGTATATTTGAACCAAACTGAAATTCCTACCCTTTATCGCTAATACCCCGCAAAAGTTGAGTCGCATGGACGATGATAATCGAGATGGCAATTGCAATGCTAAGTCAACAGTGGACAGAATGTGCGTTGAACAGAATGCGTACAGTAGTTGTTGCTGTGCGTATTTCATTGACCTAAGCCTAAGAATTTGAATTGAAATTGCAGCCATGACATGTACAACTGTAACAATGCTGCCAACGTAGAACGCTAGTAAAATGTAATCGGTTTCAAATTATCACTGGAAAAGTTGCGGCTCTTTCCTGAGCAAACGTGCTCAAGATCACAATACTTCGATGTAATTTGATCAATCTTCCTTCTTACTAATTTGAAGCATTCACACATTCAGAGAAAAATGAGGCTGACAGAAAAGTGAAAAGTTTAGACAGACCAATTTCATACCAGGCCTTTGCAACATCACACAGTTGATGAAGTAGAGATGAGAGAGTTGTTAACATTCTGCTCTCTCTCCCGTTTCACTGCCTTAACTTCAAAAACAGAGACAGTAAAACATGACAAAGGAGAGAGCCTGGATGTGAATGTGACAAACAAAGGCATTTGGGACAGGGAAGAGGGGGGAACTTCCCTCCGACTAAAAGGTCTATCTTCGGACATATATTGTGACAGTCCTATTTGTTGGGAGGTTAAAATGCCAACTACTGTGGTCTATTGTAGGAAGATAAAACTCAAATGTTAGCTTCTGTGAAAATTAGCTAGTCAAGTTTCTCAATCTCACAATCTTCTTATATCACCAAGTTGGAACTTAGACACGCCATCGTTCAGGAGAAAAATTCAATTGGCACAATCATTGGCAATCAGAATTCCCTGTTGCATCATAATCATTCAAGAACTATATGAAACTAATTACCTGAAACATCTGCAAACTTCCATCATTTAACTGGAATTCATTTCCAAGTAACCAGTTGCTTGGATTATTGGTCCTGGTCGTGTCAATTCTAAAAAGTACCTGATGAAAATGGTTTTGGCATTTTGCGTTCAATTGGGAGGGAGGGGGGGTATACTGAACCGATGGAAGTGCCCATTCGAATTCGAGAGAAAAGATGCATTATAGCCAGAGCACGATCAAACTTGCATCAGGGTCATCATCAAGTCAATGAAAACGTACCTTAACGGCAGTGACTCATTGGCGCAGACAGTTCAAATTAGATCCACTTACTTCTAGCCCCTCTCACAGCCTGTCTTAAATATCCTCTCATACATGTGGGGCAATCAAAACACTGTGCTACTCTGCATCTTTCATGGTTGCTGTCAGACAAAGAGCAGAACCAATTGAGAATTTTGCTTACCCCTAACAAAAAAAAAATGTAGCTTGGACTGATGAGTGACTGCCTTTAAAAAACCAAACAGACAATTAAAACACTAAAGTGCCAATGTAGTAAAGAAAAACCACTAGTTATGTACTCCAAGTTCCAACCAGTGACTTTCTTGTAATTGGTGCAAAATTCAACAGCACTTCTTAATGAAGATTTGTGGTATCTGTCTATAAATTTCATAAATACATCTATACCCTTTTACATGTTTCTCAAGCCATGCACAACTCCCCCCCCCCCCAAAAAAAAATTGAATGTTCCTAAGTTTCAGATGGAAGGGAAAATCCCTCTCACCATTAATTTGAGTGTGAACAGGAAAAGCGTGCATTTATTCTGTATTACAGCTTAAAGTTGGGCCAAAATACTCAGTGAATGGATGATGTGATAAACATATACTGAACTGTATAAATGAATTGTTTTCAGAATTTCAGTAATGATCTACTTGATCAAACTGTCCTTTTTAGCCAAAAATCTGCTCTGATCCCATGAGCAGTCTTTTTGGGGGGTCAAAAGTTCGTATTGATTTTGCCATAACAGCACCTTTGAATTCATCACTTTGAAAATTACGGTGAACCAACTGATCAATTGGCTTCCAACATGTTTACTGACTAGGTCAACTTTCCATACAGAGTAATTCCAACTTTCTAAAAAAAAAAATGTAGGCAATGAAGGATAGTTGTTTTAACATCCTAACCACATAATTATGGAGGAAGCCTATAGCTACAATCCAGCGAAAGTTGAGTTGCACAAAATAAGATCCATGACATCGCGGAATGCATACATGCGTTTTTTTTATGAATTTTAAAATTGTGTACATGCATGCATATAAAACTGCAATGAAAACTTTCATAGTGACTAGTGTATTGATCAACATTGAAAGATCTAACCTGATGTATCCCACACTCCGACTTGCATGGTGAAAGACTCCCGTTCCAAGGTGTGCGTGTAGGTCTCAAACGTGGTAGGAATGTACTTCTGTTGAGAGGGTGTAAAAGAAGACAAAATATTAGAAAATGTCGGGCTTCATTTCAAATACAAATTCTAAGTTCCCCTTAATTGGACAACCTGCTACCCATAGTTGGTTTTGCATTTTGCTTTCTACAAACAAAAGCCAAAAATGACAAGATTCAATTTCTGGAAATAATGTTGAACAGCATTTGAGCACCAACCATAATCTTGTTTCCCAGGTGACATGTTACCCTTGCTACGGAGCTCATACCAGTTAGATTATTATTATTCCATTGTTAACGCAAATGAAGGATCAATACCGACAAACTAAATACGTATCTGATGAGGGAACTTTTCTTCAAATAGTTACTTGTCTGTCAAATGACCAGAAAGAGTGGCATGGTTGTCCGAGAACACTTTCACTCATCTCGACTAGTGTTAAATGTCAGCCTGAATACATGAAACAGTGACTTAAAGTACATTTTCCTGGATGTATCGTTAATTCCCAGAGCTCGAGCTTCAGAATTTACTACATCGACTGCCTCCAACACCACTGCGTTTCATCTAGCTAGCTATAGTCCCCGTAAAGGTGTCAGAATTGTTGATGTTGTCACGTATCTTGCCAACTTCTTACACCTTCCAGCTGTCATATGCACCCTAAGGATATATTCCTGCCAAATGAGGAATATATATTTCATGAAAGTACTATCTGAGTAACGTCCTCGATGCAGAAGGGGTAAAAAATTTATTGCGATATGAAAATGCATGGCCTACATTCGAAAAACAGTTTGGCATGCTCAGAGTTTGCTAATTTCTATGTTCACTCATGACATTAATTATGAGTAACAGACTAATGGCAGGACTCTAAAAGATATAATCAAGGAAACAAAACAAGAGTGACAATTGAATGCAAATGTCAAGATATTTTTAAATTTGTTTGAAGGTTGAGTTGGAAAACAATTAAATATAAAAGGTTAATGCAGGCGTCCAAAATGATTTGAAACACTGAAATTATCAAATATAGCTATTTTTTCCCAGACTGGGAACAAGGTGAAATATATAAAATATTAATAATCTCATGTTAAGTTACTTTTTTTGTTGCTTTTTTCTTCAATTAATAGAAATAAATTACAGAACGAGACATACTGCTAGTAGTAGTCAGGCCTAACTATTAGGCCTATTGTATAAAATGTAGTAATTAAGCATCTTCAGATGAGATGCACTGATCTCCAACTGAAATAATGTGAAGTAGGGCTTAGCTACTTTGATTCCATCTGTCCTATGAATATTGTTACTGTGGCAGCTCATGCAACTTAGTTATCACTTGCAATTTAAATTGATGCCATGTCATTATTGGCCCTTACAGTCTACAGTTTAAAAAGTATGCATAGCCTAGTTATGTTATAGCCATTACTCAGGGCCCATGCCTGGCCGCTGTTTAGTTTTCGCCTGGCCTGCAAGGTTCGAAACAACCTTGTAAATTCTAAAAAAGTATTTCCGTAAAGGGGTATATTATTCGATAATTAACTTAATATGATTTCAGTTTGCTTCAGATCTCAAAAGGTGGACACAAATTTGAAATTAATTTTCTGCCCTCCTGGTGTTACGCAATAAAACCATCAAACTATGGGCCTGACATCCTTACCTCTGAAAATTCACCATCATTGTGTCCTAAGAAAGACGAAATAAGTGAGGATTTCCCGCATTTGCTGTCACCGACTACCACGATTTTACAAGAACCAGTTGCAGTTTTAGTCTTTGATTGTTGCCTTAAAACTCTGGGTGCCTTATCGCTCAAATCCAAAGATAGCCTCGAAGAACTCCTTAGTATATCCCGCGACATTTTCCCAACATTTCCGTCCAATAGGAATTTTATAAAGTGAATGAAGTAACCGTGCGTTCCTCTAGCATACCGCAGCAGTTATAGCGTAACTCGATCGTTCGCGGATCGGATCAGACTGAGCACTTACATCATTGCATTCATCACAGCTACAGCTGATGGTTATTTCCCGCGATTATCTTTGTACGATATCACAGTTATAAAACAAACACGTAAGCTCCGCCTACTTTTCCCTTTTTGGGAGAGATTTCTTCAATGAAGAAATTTTTCGAGGGCGCCAAAGTATTTTCTTCCTAAACGAAATTTGGAACTTACAAAATTGCCGCTATTTTGATTAAGTTGTTTTATGACGGTCTGGAATAAAACGCCCTTTTGTGTGTGTGCGTGTGTTTTTTTTTTTTTTTTTTTGGTTTTAAATGCCAAATTAGGTGATTTGGGTTGAAAACGCAAAATTTTGTAATTTTCCGTGATGTGCTGTGAATTCAGTGTTTTCGCATTTAGTTATCACATTCGCTTGGAGTGATTTATTTTTCTTTCAGCCTTATCTCACTTGCCTAAAGGCACATTCTCATACCTTTCATATCAATTTATGCATATTTGTTCCTAAGTTTTCCTTACTTTTGTTTCTTATTTGTATTATTATAACCAAGCCTTGTACAGCGCCTTGAGATTTTGTTGGAAAGCACTTTATAAAAAGTTTCACGATGTCATTATTAACCATCCTTACTTGCATTCGTAGGCTGCATTTAGTTGTTTGAGTCCGATTCAGTGATCGATATCTTTGAAGATAGATTTTTCTATATTTTATCCTCACATAATTCCCTTCATTTAAATTTTTGTCAACTTGAAAAACGTGTTTTCCGTAACGTTCCGTGTTTTTTTTTTTTAATTTTTTTTATCGTTTTTTTCTTTGAAACAGAAAACTTGTTTCTTTTGTGTTAAAGTACCGGTACCGTATGTGTGACCTGGTAAATTATGGTTTGATGCGGTAATTTATTTGTTCTAAATTTGAACTTGATTACACAAAATGTAGATATGAGAGCAACTGTATAAGACACCAGGAGAATATCAATGAGTAGTTCACTGCAGCATCTTTACGTACGAAGTTAAAGGAATAACTTATTGTTTTTCAATGTTAGGTAAGCCTACGTCCTTCAAAACAAACACCAACACATCTTGTTCATAACTCTGATGTTGCTGGTTTAAAGGAAGGCTTCTCTCTTCAAGAAAAGATTGTATAGTCTTTTATCGCAAGGTATGAAAAGAAAAAAATATTGTGTATAACACAATTGAAAATTGGTGTTCTTCCAAATTGAATTGTTTGTTAATTTGGCACCAGTAATGATTAGATTAAGGGTTTGGTGTATAGATTGAGCTGAGAGGTAACAATCTTCTTTCTAAAGAAAGACGATAAAATAAAACAAAATCACTGAGAGTTGTTACATGATTTATAAAACTGAAAAGTCACGACGTTGAGATGTAGTTTTCACCAATAAAGATAGAACCGCTCGCATAATTATATGAAACATTATTTTTTCACTGGGATAATTGTCAATGGCAAGTTGCCATGACACTGAATTTGCAATGAATTTCACCCAGTTTCGAGGCCGTAGTTACAGGGGGCACCTAAAGGTATCCCTTTTGCAATATGAAGACTTGTAAAGACTTGAACACAGTTACTGTAGTGACAGTACTGAAATTCCTAATCTAAATGGTTAGCTACAAATGTGCTCCACGTGTTAATGCTCAGAAATGTTTGTTTTGGTCTCAAAATTCTCAAAATCAATTACCCATAGTAATTCTGATATCCTCGTTCTTAATTCTTTGTCTTCCTTCCTTACAGACAGAAAATTGTTAATATTTTTTTTATGATGTGTCAACCTTCTTCAGTGGCCAATTCTTTTAGTTAAGGTCTCAATAAAATATGATACATATAGCCATTGTTATATAGATCATGATGCCAACTTTCTCTACAGTAAAGTCCCCTCCATCCTACCTCAAAAAAGAGGGAAATTGCTCTCAGAAAATTTAATACTCTTTTATGTCACATAAAATAAATAAACGTTATTAGTGCCTTAGCAATTTGATGCAGGCTATATTAAAACTGTGCGACAGTCATTTATCATTAGTACCACGGTAAACGATATTTTATCTTTGCAGCCTTTACAATCGATGTTTGTGCAATGTCTCCGTGTTCACGGGTGTATTAGATGAAATCTGGTCGAGTAAAATCAGTTACATGCTCAACTTGTTTTATCTTAACGCCCTCTGTCGTAAAGGCAACTTATCAGATGTCAACTACAAACAATTAGTCACGTTTAGTGCATGCTATAAATTGAATCAAAACTAGGAGGAAATCCTTAAAACAATACTAAACTGAGGACTGGACGATGACATTTGCCGTTTAAGGCGTTCCTTGTATCAAATGACAATGTGCTCTGCCACGCACATTCAATAGCGCCAAGTATTCTAGTCAATCGAAGAATTATGTCCAGTGTGTCAACTACGTACAAAACAACCGTCAATATATTTAAAAGCAGTGTTTGTATATATCAAATGCTAGATTATTCGAAATAAAAACGGACTGTAGTCTTCTTTTCAAGAAATAAATTTCTCACAGATAGAAATTCAGTTATTTGTTGCTTAACACAAATTTGTTCACTCAAAGTTTTCAAAATTCAAATGATGGACTTCCGTCACTCATCACATGAATAATCACTTTGAGGAGATGAAGCTTTGGCAGATGTTTACTGTTGAGACTGAATGGTTTAGCAATGACTCAAAATATTTCATTAGTACGTCATGTTGGTGTATTGTAAACGCGCTATTTCCCTTTAAGGCTAGTCATATGTCACTATGTATCTGCAGTGTCGTATCCGAAAACCCTGAATATCTGATTATTATCAACATTGTCAACGATTTACACTTTGTCATTTTGATCGTACTAGCGTCTAATGGCAGATTAAAAAAAAACAACAAAAAAACAAAAACAAAAAACAACTATATTAGGTTGGGCACCTGCAGTAAGAACAGATGATTTTTTTCATCAAAATTTTCAATGACCGTTCGTTTCAGAATACCTTCTGAAGATCAGCCAACACAATCCCTGATCTTTGGGATTGGGCGGGCACTATCGACTGAGAGGATTCCAACTTTTTACGTAAAAAGTGTAAACAATAACATAGACTGCGAAAGCGACACTACATTTTAAAAAGGTAAATTTTGACCAAATATTGCACCAAATATTGCACCATTTGCATATATACACCTCCGTCCCAACTTCTTTTTCTTCCGGCCGGGGAAGGGGTCCCCCCCACATACAGAACGGCGATTAATAAATTGTGAAAAGTCACGTCTCCTTCACTTTTGGAGATGGATCCACTCCCATGGTCATGAAAGGGGTGTCTTTTAGAGAAAGCACAACCGTGCATGGCATTATGAGAGAATCGCCTCGGAGATCTCTTCCCACTGATCAACGTGTCAGGTTTTCTGGTTTTGGCTAGAATCAGTGAAACCACTTAAATCAACGGTTCCTCAATGTTTTTATGGAAGTGCGCCACAAATTTTGGTTGAGCCGGTAACACATGGACATTTAGAAAATAGAAAACCAGTGCCGGCGCTACGGGGGGGGGGGGGGGGAGGCATGAGGGGGCTTGAGAGAACTTTAATACAGATGGCGAAACGCAGTCCATTTTCAACTTTCCTGCTCCGAAATTCAATTTCTAAATTACGTAACACAGACTGTGAAAATACATGTAAGGACGTATAAAGACCTAAAGTTGATACTTCGTCGATTAGCTGAGAATGAAGACCCTCTGGACATCATCGCCCCCCCCCCCCCTCATTCGACTTATGAGTAGTCAGTTGGAATGTCATGCAAAAGTGAGGAGCGCCTCCGGTTGATAAACCTGATGGAGGAATTCAGTTGTCACTAAGAAAGCTAAAGATCTTGTGATACCCCTCAAGACATGTTCTGCAGTATTACCGTGACTGCTTAATAGAAACTCTGAGAGCAATGTACCATACTGCACTGAAGTTATGGTCAGAGGAGGTAATATGAAAATTTTTTCTTCCAATTGTAGGATCAGCTCTTCTTTGTTATGAATTTTGTGCCATTGATTTATTGCTCTGGGTCCTTGTGATTTTTCTGAGAAAAGGAATTCAAACGTATAGGATTAAAAAAAATATTGTAATATAAAATATCAAAAGGTCACGTAAATGCACTACTTGAATTAGGAATATGATTATTCGTGGATGAGTGGTCTGGAGGAGGGGAGAGGGGAAGGGTGTGGGTGAGAGTGGGTGGGTTTAAATTTATCACGTGATGCCATCCTTGGCTCATCAAGTACAAACCGATGCTGGGAGAGTTTGTCATTATGATTCGTTCGTTCTGAAATGCCACGAAGCAGCAGAGCCGTAGACTGGATCAGTGCTTCTCTCATGCAATGTATATACCCATGCAACGATAATCAAACAGATTGTGTGGAATAGACTGGCAATAGATTGCACAGTAATTCGACTACAATCGAAACGCAAGTCATGTGAAATAACTTTTCCTTTAAATATGATATTAGTCTTTAGCCATCGGTAAGGACATGGGGGGGGGGGGGGAGAGTGGGTGGGGCAGGCGACGTGGTAACTCAGTTGTAAGCATATGCTTGGCTGTCATAATAGCAGCGTTTGATCCCTCTTTGCTACATGGGTTGTTCATATTGCATAAAGCTAATGATAGACGCCCCAGAGTAGAAATACTATTAACGAACTGTTATGATAACAGCGTGTCTTCTTCCAGCTTAATGGAAATGGAAGAAAGAAAGACAGAAAGAAAGAACGAAAGAAAGAAAGAAAGAACGAATGCTGGTTTCCTTGTGTGAATTTGTTCTCAAGCTGTCAAGCAAAGAAGCAAAGAGAAACTGGTTGCGCTCTACGGTGTATGACAGAGCCATTCATTTCACACACCGCTAGGGCAAGTCAAGACATTTTGTAAGTGCCGATATTCGTTTTCTTTTCCGTTTTCTTAATTTGAATTCATTTCCGTCTTGCAAGGGAAAGTTAACATTTTGCCGAGCCAGAATTCTGTATATCGTATTCCTAATCAGATACAACACGAAGGTCACGTTACCCAGCGTAGCGGACGAATCTTTTCGCTCAGCTTATCGCTACGAAAAAAAAAAAAAAAAACTAACGTCATCAAGTTTTCAACTCCATAGAAGTTCTGTGAAAACTTTATTTACACACGATTGGTTTTGGATCCAGGGCTTTTAATTAAAAAACACCGCCACCATCTGCAATGCAACTGCACACCTTCCCTCCTGGGAACTCCGTTGTACCGGGTGAGCAGACACACAGTACAGTTACAACTGATTACAAACAACAGTTTGGCCTATTGAGCCCCGTCTACCTAATAAGTAATATGAGACCGATGGCACAGCCAATCCTCACATAATATCATACATGTTTATCCCTTCTTGAGAGAACACACCCTAACCATTATGTTATATCTGGCTATGACGTCATTTTTATTCCTTGCCGAAGGCAAGGAATGAAAAATAGTGTGATTTTCGGGATTTTTCTGTGTTATGTTTTTTATCTTCTTTCATTCAAAACGAAACATTATTACCTTCCATAATTCTGATGGCGCACAAGTTAGATAATGCATATTCATACGTATTGCTACCTACATTGTATAATCAACTTTGAATTTCAATTACTGTATAATTTGCATAATTATACAATCGTGAAACCTCTCAACATTTGCTTCATAATTTCTCCCTATTATCACGCAATTTCGGCACACAATTTCACCATAATTCGAGTGATTTTGACGTAACACGAACTCGCGCCGTCACTCGGCAGTTACATGCGTGCTTTCAGAACAAGTCTTTTTACGTCATTAACTATGGTACCTACTTGCATTTCTACAAATTGTCCGTAGCTACCTGACGACGTTGGTGTTTTATCTTTTCATTGTGCAAGCCTCACTGCGTCAGAGATCAACTAACCATGCATGAGCATGTATGTGAATCAGAGCAGTTCAAATATATCGATCACAGATAAAGAATTTGATACTTTCTCCTTGTCTAGAAGTGTATAATTCGTAGTGGATAAAATACAGTTTTATAAATTGATGCACCCAGATGTCCATTGCACAAACATACTGCAAGACAAATAAAAACAAAAATAGTTTCATTCATTGGCCAATGCTGGAAAAGGGTGAGGAAATGGTGGAGTGAAGTAGGGGCCATATAAGGGTAGATGAATAAGCAATTGTAGGCCTTCGAACTAGTTGGAAAACTTTCACTTTTTTAAGTCGGTTGCAAGCGGGAAAGGAAAAATGTTTATGAAAGGTAACTGTACCTGCCAAATAGTGACAATTTAAGGACATGTGACTTGAAACCACATTCTGAAGTATTGAGCACATTAATCTTAAAGAGGCTCATTGAGTTGTTTTGTGAAATTCACTCAATTTTTCTAAACCGGTCAAGTTTCCTTCACATACTAATGACAAACAGTCAAACTAAAAGGATCCCAAAGTTTTACATACGTTGGAACATTAATGAGTGAGTAACCAACGATTGAATTTGGTTTTTGAAACTTTGTGATCAGACATTTTCACCTTAGTACATTCACATGCACACAATCAGAGCAAGTAACTGCTCAAAAATTCGAAAAAATTGACAGTTTTGGATGTGAAACTTGATTAATGATGCTAATTGTGAGTATTGTCATGTGTTTGTATACTTCAAAATCACCGCAATCTTTACTGATATCAACTCAATGAGCCCCTTTAATATTGAAAGTAGCCACAATTTCCATCGCAAATTGATCATTTTTACAAATTTCTGTTCTACAATAATTGCTTCATGAAAAAGCACAGGCCAAAGATGCAAATTTGTGATGTTGATGGAGGGACTCACTCCATATGCTTACGTCATCCTTTGTGTACTTCACCTTTCTTTCAAGGGGACTTGAGAATTTCATATGGCTCAAGGGTTTTACTTTAAAAGCATATATTGTTTTCTTTGAAAGTAGTCATACCAGCTACCAATGTGTATTGCCAGATGGCAAGTAAACTACAAGACAATATTGTGCAGGCCTTACAAAATACTGACAATGTGCAACACCCCACGCCATCAGTTTTGCATTTTCATCAAAACTTTGAAAACTATTTCCCCAACAGGGTAATGGACGTGAACACAAATCAACAGATTTTCGTTCAGTTTCACTCTGCAAACCTCTAAATAAAACCGTCTCTTTTCTAGATGCATATCATGTGGTTTTTGAAAGTGACATCACATCGAGGTATGCTGGATCACTGGGCACTTGATTTCTGGGCACCAAGAAATCAATTTCCAAGAATTTTCAAAGAGCTGTTGAAGTGCCTGAGTGAACAATGACAGATATACATCGCCACACTGCCCTACTCTTCCTGAAAGCCATCCTTGTACTAGCTATCCTCATATTTCCCGCTTACAAAACAAATTACATGTCTTGAGGTTTAAAAGGAAAAATACTTTTATGAGACGCTTGATAACATAACACAAAATTAAAATTGATGTGTGTTTCTTTTTATTTCCTGCTTACAAATTGGTCCTCACTCTTGGGACACACAATTTTTTTTTGAGATATAAAAAAACACTACAGCAAATAAAATATGATGTATTTTTAATTTTATCTTCATCAATATTCAAAAAATAAAGCAACATAGGAGACAAACTATTCAAAGCAGCGAATAACATTACCGATTATTTCAATGTGAATGACATCTGCAGTTTATTTTACACTTCAACTGGTCAACAGTAATCAAGATAGCAATTACAGAACAATTAAATCAATGGAGGTGGTTGGAAGAAACCTCATCATCTCTGGCACTTCCCAGTGGTCACAAGTCATAACATTTGACCAGCTGGTTTCATATGACTTGATTTCTTGTTTAGCAAAAGAAAAGACAGCAACATGTACTTTTTTTGCATGACCAGATCCGTTCATCTCACAAAACACATGGTGATAACTAATGTGCGTGTCGAAGGATGAACATATTTCCATGTTCATTCATATTTCCATACAAAAACCTCGCTGTCACAACTTGCCAGTGCATTGGACATCAAAAGTTAAGTTTCAGGTATACTCCAAGGTTAAAATAGAAAACAAGAAAGAATGCAGAAAATAGCATAACTGGTTGATTGAAGGAGTATTCAGAATTTTTGGTTCCCCTGGAAACTCCTTCAGCAAAATCAAACAGTACAGTAATTTTAATCATAAGTTGGTAAATACATAAGACAAACAATCCACAAGGAAATACAGAAACAGTTTAACAGGGTTAAAGCATTTAACGAAACCTGTAATGACTAAGACGACCGAGGTCTGAAGCTTCATTCTTTGAAGCTTCATTATCCTATATGTGAGCTGTAGCATGAACCAAAACGGAAACAAGCCGAGAAGTCGTTGAAACATAACGGAAGTCATAGTCACAAGTTTCTTATTCTTTTTCAGTATTTTGTTGCACATTATGTGTACGCACAAAATGGATGGAGATAATCTGTCCCAAAATAAATCCTTCCTATCAAAGTTCCGTCCCATCATAGCATGTGATGTAGTTTTAGAGATTTTCCCTAAGTTCTTCAGCCTTCTTGGACAAGTGGGTACCTGAGCTATCACTGTAAACCAACGAGTGCTAGCAACAGTCTCCTTTGTTTCCATTTATATTTAGAAATCTCAAATTAATTGCACTGATGAAACTGCAATTATCCGTAATATAAGTTTTGCTCATGACGTCCTGTCTCAGTGCGTGCATTGTGTTGTTTTGGAGACATGTTTGTTAAGTTTATTACTATGGGCCATTTGCTTCTCATCGACAACAGACCATCGTAAAAAATCAATATTGATAATGATATCGTTAACAAAAAAAAACATAATTGTCGGATTCTGGTATTGATGGTAAGCGTCACAATACTTGATGTAGTGTCGTACAGAATAAAATCTTACTTAGTTGAAGTGCATTTCCTTTCATTTATTTGTTTTTGCACAACATAACATAGATACAAGTGCAAGTATAACAAATAACAATAAAAATAGTGTTGAGAATGGAAGGGTAGGACACTCCATGTGAAAATAAACAAAGTTATAAACAACAAAAAAGAACAAAAACAAAATCCCTTCTGTACCCACCCCTCCCCACCGACAAATTTAGTTTTAGTTTTGTGTTTGGTGAATAGAATTACCCTTGAAATGATAACTTCAATACATCACAAATGCTGCAAGACCCATGAACTTCCGAGAACTTATCCCGCTGGACCCCACCGGGACGTTGCTCCTGGACCCCATCAGCATCCCTAAGACAAACCCCTTGACCCCATCCGTTTCCGACCTCACACTTCGTGTTTGGTAAATCAGGCATTATCGTCATTGCCCCCCGTGCAATCACCGTGCCAAGCAGGTGCCCCCCAAAAGAAATATGGTGACACCACTGGATGGGAGGGAGGGGACAGGTACATCCTTAAGAGATCTTCCAACATGATTTTGAAATCTAAACACAAATAAAAGCAGCACTGCTTTAGTCCCACGTTTTCAAGACCAAAATAATTGCAAAGCAGTCGGATTCGCACCACCCTGTTCAACCATTTTGGCTTTATGGAACACTTCCCATCACAACTGCACTGATGTATATATTAACTCTTACTTTTATTATAGTATATTTATTGCACAAATTGTGAATAAACAACTAAACAAACGAAACAAAGTTTGGAAAAGTGGTACCTTAAACCGGCTAAGAATTTACAAATTGCTGAAAGTCAGTGATGGAAGAAAAGGCGCTCTGTGGTTCTTTTTCCTTTTTTCCAATTTTGAAGCATATCATGTGACTGTAACAGAGGAGATTCTCTCACTAACCTGAAACCAATACATGTAAGCACTTCCAAACACTGGATCATGTGCCCACTTTAAAGCACCTGATATACACCAAGGGGGATCCACGATTTTGTTGGTGGGGTTCGCTTGATGCCTGCACTGTGGGGGAGTGTCTCTTCTATCTGAAGGATTTACAAGAAAATAGTGCTCTCAATATGATGAATGAATTTCTATACCAAAACAGTGAGAAGTCTGTGAGATTTAATATGAAAGGCACAATTGATCAATTTTGTAATTTTATTTTTCTTTGTGGAGGGGGGTACATGTGCACCCAGCACATCCCCCTGGATTTTCCACTTCCAAACATAACATATACCTGCCAAAACACTTCATGTGCCCTCCCAACCACTAGATGTACCCATTTCAACACTCTCTCTTTACTATACACTTTTATGCCATTGTTGCCAACAAAGCATTAAAACCATGGCAGAATTGCTGTTTTTTTTTTTTTTTTCAAAGGAGTTCCTGAGTAAAGTGAAAGTTGGAATATATCATCGCCGGGCTGGATATTTCCTTGACAGTGACTCCAAACAAACCAGTCTTTCTCATAAAAATTGCAATATTTTATTGCCCGACCAGGTGTGTCCGTGACGGTGACCATGAAAAGGACCAGTCTAGTGAGGACCAGGCTGGGCATCTCACTTCCTCCATTGCTGCTGCTCTAGATGTGTTTTCTCTCATCTTCTGTAAAGCTGAAGGAAAATTCAAAATGAAAATTCAAAATGTTGAAAGGCATTGGGTTACAGGCAGAGAACAAAGGAAGAAAGATGAAAAAAAAAACTTTCTTGACATAAATGAGATTCTTAAAAGAGCAAACAGTGACAGAAAACTGAAAAAAAAAAAACACAAAAAAGTAAAGATAAACAAAACATGAGGTTTTAGTCGTGATGCTGGGACAAATTTGATATTGTTTATTGCAAACCTAAACCTGTTAACAGCATGTGCTGGGATCATGCTGGGACAAATTTGATATTGTTTATTGCAAACCTAAACCTGTTAACAGCATATGTGTGTGCAGGGGGGGGGGGTTGTATAGGTGGGGGGAGGTTAGAACAGCCTGACATGATCATAGGGTGCTGGTCATATGTTTCTATCTGGGTCACTACTCCACAGAAAATCAGGCCCATAGTCAGAGTGAGGGGGACAAAACACCACCTAAAACTTTTCCCCATAATGCTTTTTTAGGTGAAAAAAATGATCAAAATTATGTCACATTATGACAGACAGAAGGCCCCCCATGTATAGTTTGCCACCCCCCAGTAATCTGACCTGGCTATGGCCAAGAAGTAAATACAATTCAGTTTTGGATTAAATATTTCCAGAGACTAGGATGCGAGTCACTGTGATCAGTTCAAACTGTACAATTTAAAACCTGTCATCGTGACCAGCTATGATGTATGTCATTGCTAGTAATACTCTGCTCAGTCTGGCTACCATGGCGACGAAAGGGCAGGCCTGTAAAATGCAAAGACTATTTCATAAAGTTCTACAGCTGGTAAAAAGGGAAGGGAGAGGATCTCTGTGTGATGGAAAGTGCAAACACATAGAGAACAGTAACGACTCACTGTTTCAAAGTGATGGTAATGTCTGTAATCGTATTTTGGAGCTAATGATCCCAGTGAAATATCCTTAGCAACAGCAATGACCTAAATATTATGTCTTGATACAGAAGGCAATTCTTCCCCTCCAGAAAAACGTGAATTAGCGAGGAAGTTTGCTCGATAGACTTTTCTATCTTACTGTGAACAAGTCTATGACTGTGTAAGAGGCAAAAATACAAAATTGATATTCAAAACATAATATCCTTCCTTATGTTTGGAGAGGACTAAAAAGAGAAATAATTTGACTATTTTACTTTTGATACTGTACATGCCAATGATGTTTGAATAATGATAAATATAAAAAAAAGAACAAAAGCTTTTGTGTGTGTGTGTTTGTTTTTTCTTTTCTTTTTGAGGTATCAACTTACACTGAGGATAAACTTTCTGGTTCATTGCTCAAACTTTAATTACAATTCTACACACAGATCAAGTGACATTTTTGGGTTTTTTTTTTTGTGCTCTTTGACAAACAAATTTTCTTTGTTTCTAGCATGGCATGGAATCAGTGGAGCCAAATTTAATCCACCTAACCTGAACACTGTAGCACATCTTGTCAGCAAAAGGACTTTACCAGAGCATTTGTTCGTGAAAACTTGCTTGACGAGGATAAAGTACTTTTTTTATTAGATGTACCTTTTCTTCCTTCGTTTCCCCACAGGTGACGCTCGACAATGATACAGAACGACACGTCGCAGCTACCGCTCACCTGGTGCGGAATCTGGTGGCACATGGAAGGCCCGCCTGCTGTGAAGATGAGAAAGAGTGGATAGTAGGACAGCAACGGAAAGGTCATGTGAATTAGGAAGTAAAAAAGAACAAACCATCCTCGATCGACCTTGGGATAGCGACGGTGTGAGACTTCTTAAAAAGAATAATTTAGTGGGGTGTGAACATCAACATTTTGTTTTTTTTTTTAATGTAAAGTAACACAACAACAGAAAAAAAAAAACAACAGAAAATCAAACTGTGTTCGTAACCTTAACAGGGACCTAAATTAAATACTGTTTTTCTTTTGATGTGTGGCAGTCGGTGGGTCTTGGTTAATTTTATTACTTTTATACCATCAAAACTTTCATCGTTCTTATCATTATGTAAATCAGAATTACTGTGGATTGTCAAAGATAACAAAAACTACTATCTTCTGTAACAATGGCCTCACAGGTCTGTCGCCCTCAATCGTCGCCCAACTCTGAGTGTATCGTGGAATCATGACACGACCTTGCTTGACCGTCACTGTAGCTTTACCAACGCATTCTTGCCTGCTTTGCTTGAGTTCAAAGAGTTGACATTGATATTGAGGGGAAAAAAAAAAAAAAAACTCAAGTCAAGTCAAGATTAATGCAGACACTTCTGTTCACACTAAGTGTTGAAGTGAAAACCTGCGGGAGAGGTTGCCTGTAGTTTGTCGAATTTGCTTGACATCCACCAAAGTGCAGAACGCCTGTCAAGCAAAGAACACTTACCTACATGACAACCTCTTAAGAAGGACAATGTTTTGGAAGGACCTCTTAAGAAGCGGCCATGTTGAGAAAGGTCCTGCAATATGGTGACAGGAGTAACAGTGAGCAGATTCTTGGTACATTTCTTCCTTTGCTTGAGATAATATCAGGTTTGACTCTTTAATTTTGAAAAATTTGAATTCACTTCAAAATATTCGAACAGTTACGGTCACACGCCAGCCCCTGCCCTCCCCACAAAAAAAAAAAAGACAAGCAAATTACCAGTTTGGCTTGAAAGTTCTTCACATTGACAGTTTCATATTCCTTTCATGTTATTCTTCGGACCATGTGATAAACTGACCACATAGCCCCAGAGTGCGCTAGATTCATTCCAACGGCCACCAATAATCTGTGACAAACAGCCAAAGCGGCTCGTTTTGGTTCATTTTTTCCGTAACTCGTAAAATTAAAAGAAGGTCACACGAGATGGAACTAAGATACCTTTACTAATTACCAAACAATGCTGAGAACTCCATGCAGCACCTTCTTGGTTTCATTGCACATACGTTCATCTTAAATGAAAGTCAGCTTTTGATGTCTGTCTCTGGAAGTCCTGAAACTTCTCACTAACTTTTCTTTACAGATTCCTAAGTTCATCAAATTTCACGGTGAGCTTCAGTCAGGACAGAGCAAAAAAATGAGGAGGGGTTCAATGTCGGAAAGAGATACACTTGCTGCTTTCCTTTGTTGGCACAGTCAACATGAGAATTTGCAGCTGTTAACGTTCGGTCAGTGTCATGTTAAAATCATGTTTCCCAGTTTAGGACTGCAAAACAAATCAGACTGCTGAATTAGCCAGTCCTTCCTACGACACTGCAGGGGGCACTACATTCAAGAGATTTAACAAATCCGCGACTAAAACTGCCAACTTGGAAAGCGGTCTGCCATGCCTGCGAAGGGGACTCACACGCTCTGTTCCAGCTGCAGCACTTAATGCTCGAGAGAGACATTCTTTTCCAATAATGTATCTTGTCTGGTTTTCCTTCTTTTGCACTTCTTAGATACATTGAGGCATTG
Organism: Stichopus chloronotus; assembly: GCA_021234535.1. NCBI lineage: Eukaryota > Metazoa > Echinodermata > Holothuroidea > Aspidochirotida > Stichopodidae > Stichopus > Stichopus chloronotus. The sequence goes on from CM037846.1 coordinate 23,565,726, forward strand.
TTTTAATCTTCACGTCTGATTATCATCATCATCATTGAAAAAACAGGTGTCGGATGAATGACCAAATGGATGGATGAACGTCTCAATGATTGCTTCATCGGGAGATCACCTTTGATCATCTCCGGGTGAAGTGGTCGAACTTCTCAGAAATGTGCACCATGCATCTTCCGACACTGAGTCTCGCTCTGTGACTGCTGACATTTACGACAGAGATCGAAAGCCACTGACGATCATCGACTTAATTGATCCTGATAGAGTTTTGGAAAAAACGAGAAGGAAAATAGAAAATGTGTAAGCAGCAGCCGCTCCTCGGTGAGGACGGAGAAACAGACGTTTGAAAAGTGCGTTGGGCGACGCAGGGAGGGACTGGATGGTGAATTAAGGGGTTACCGGGGGATGGGATAACTACAAATCTTTAATTCAGTTTGATGGCATCAAATGATTTCTTTGAGGGGGAGAAACCCCTTTCTGTTCCTCTGTGGTCTCTAGGTGTTATATTCATCTCTCTCTTACAAAAAAAAAGCAATTTAAGTCTTGATCAGACAGCACCTTTTAAAATCATTGAAGTATTTTTTGCTTTTGGGGGTTCATTGATTGATTCTTTCAAAATCGTTGATTAATTCTTTTGAAATTGTTAATGTGGTTCCTTTTGAAATCGTTAATGTGTTTCCTTTTGGAATCATTGATGTGGTTCTTTTGATCTGAGGCAACGACCTGATCTCACCAGTGTCACAGTCAAGTTGTTTGGAAACCATCTCTACCGACAAGAGGCCCTTTTTTTTGCAAAGTCTCTGACCAAAAAAAGTCCACGAGAAAACCATCGATTTATCAAACAAAAGACCAAAATGACGTTTCCTTCTTTTCTGCTTGTGGCTTTTTCTCTGTTTATCACATCAGTTGCAGTACATTTCTTGTTTATTACTCTTTACATATGAAACTAAAACCACCTCAGCTATGAAAACAAACATGCATCATATACGTAAGGTTAACAAACAAACAAATACACCCTGACAGCTAGATCCTTTGAGGCTCATTAATTCTGTGAGAGTGCTTGGGCAGGGCTTCCTCAAACGATGGCACAGGTCACACTTGTTGCGTGGCGAGAATGAAACTACTGGAGGAATATTGAAAAACTATTTTTGAAAAAACTTAGCCTATTATGAAAGTTCCTTCAAAAGTGAGGTAATTTACAGAAAAACTTGGACATTTTTTTTGCAAAAATTTGAATTGGAAAAGTGAACAAACTTGGCACCATTTTGAATTTTGAGCCCCTCCTGAGAGACAAACAAAAAAAGCAAGGGAAATATGAGAGGGAGGGGGGACCCCAAAACCTTCCCCCTCAGGATAGCAATCGGTGTCAGCACAAACACATCAACATAATTGCATTGTGGGGCTTCATTAAATTGAATTGCAGAAGCCTGGTCTTGTACAAACAGTTGATAACAAAGGCATTGCCAGCACCAAACAATCCCCCCAAACAATCCCATGCATGATATGAAATTCAGGAGAATTTGAGACCTTTAAAATGAGATTTCGTGATTTGTGAAGCGAAACACTGCACCAGTATCAAGCTTCTCTTCCCCTTCTCCCCTTCAACACACCCTTGTCCACTGTTTGTCATCAGCCGTTAACTTGCCAAACGAGACTTTGCAAGATGCAGTCATCCCTCGCCACAGAAGAGCCCCACATTCGCTTGGGAGTCTTTTTAATGAAAGTTTTTTTTTTCAAGGAAACCTTTATTTTTTTTCAAAGAACTCCTTTATTCCAGAACTGGTTTTAGAACTTTTTTTCTTCATGATTATTTTCTTCGTGCCTTTTTTCTGTCTTTGTTTGTGTTTTGTTACTTGTGACGAGGCAGTGAAAGCATCTGTAGCAGACTGAGTGCTACAATTAAATCCATTCAATGTAACAACACACATATACAAAGAAAGGTCATCAAAGAGATGATCCGATTTGAATAAAAAAAGTTTTACAACTTACGCTCACCTCATTCACTTCATAAAATGTGAATACGCTTTATCCACACTAAGGAAACATAACTTGAAAAAAAAACTGTTAAGTGGTTGCTTGCCTAGTTGAAGTCAGTGCACATTTACAGTCACATAAGCACAGAAGTATAACCACGACATATTCTCCAAGGTTAGTATCGACTGCAACTGCAGTAAGCAGTGTAGCTACTGATGGTTGCAAGGTTTGGCCCAATCCTCACTCAAGTTACCAAACTTGCGTCTCTTTCTTTCTCGGTGTCAACACTTCCAGCATCAAGATGTGTTTTGAATGTCATAAAGCATGATATTGACAGCCAGAGCAAAGAGTTGTCTCTGTATATGTTTCCCGTACGATCGTTAATGTGATGGTTCAAGTATGGAGTTCTCAAGAGTGGGGTGAAATGTGTTTTCATCTCACCCCACGGTTAAGTCAGCGGAAAATTAGGACGATAGAGGCAGTTACTTTTACTTTTGTCCTAAGTATGTGATAACAACACCTCTCGACGCCATGTCTAAACACTCGCAAAGCTGTGCTTCTCCAGCGAAACAGAAGCAAGATTAAGGAGACTCCGTGCTACTTGCTTGAAAATTCTCCTCGGTGATGAACCTCAAACCTTTGACGCTATGAGGGCACCAGGGTAGAGTTAACTAAATTTGGTTTGTCATTGCCATCCAGATTCTCCAGGTGTTTGTCGTGTGACAAAAGTACTTGTCACGTGACACTTTCCTGACTTTCAGATGAGAGGCTGGAAGCTGGCCAATCACACAGCAGCATCACACTTAAACGGAGATGTAGCCTGGAGTGGGGGAGTTTCCTCCGAGGGGGTTGTTACAGAAATCAAAGCAGAAGGGGCCAAACAGGCAACCCCCCCAAAAAGGAGAGAAATTCTCAAACTGATAGACAACTTTGTTAAATCCTGATTTGACATTATTAATCATGTATTATTCATGGCTAGACAGAAATAACAAGGTCTGAATGTGTACAGCATAACATCTCATTATGAGTAGCAAAAACAACATTAAAAAATGATAACAAAAGACAAAAAAATGTTTTAGAAATATGATACAAGGGGGAGGGGAGCTTGCTTTTAAAAGTTTATTACAACATCTGTTGGAAACATCCTTATTCTTCATATGGTGCTTGAGAATTCAATGCTATGGGCTTTCACCAAACCCCTCCAACATAACGTTAAAAAAAAAATTCTGAAATTTAGGTCTCAATTAACATTTAAGAATAATAAACAGTAATCTTATATCTTCACACACAGTGCTTTCAGAGTCCAACACATTGCTGTAGACTTGAATTGTTCGGAGGCTATTTTTTCTACATGAATCATCCAAACTTAAATACAGATAAACAATCCTTGGGAACTAACAATAACCCACAAAATTTAAGTGAAAAAAATTAGGCAAAACCAAAACAAGGAGGTACTCAAAGTTCCTTTTAGAATGCAGGTTCCTGAGCCTATCCTCTTCATCTCACCTCATCTCATCTCTCCTCAGAACATTTCATTTTCCACAACAGAACGATGAGCAAATAAGCAGCTTTATGAATTTGCCATCAGGAGAGAGATTATAACCCCCTAGTTACAGAATCATCTTGTTTTTCATTCCACAGTGATAATCTCAAACGACAGTCACATTTTACCACACAAGTCCTGTTTACCATTTCTCGATTCACCAGATCATCATATGGTAAAGACCAACAGGTGAGAGATCAGGGCTAGTTAAGGCTGCAGGTGTTTAACCTGTTAGGACGGATTTACTGCTTCAGTCAACAAGACGTAAAACATACAAATAGAGGTGGGGTTTAATTGTCATTGATTTATGTCCCTTTTATGATTTAAGCCATAACCTTTTTCCTACATGCACCTGTCTACTCCAACATTTGCAATTCTGTGACCGAAAACCGGATCGACATGACTACTATTACATTTGCATTTCTTTACGCATCGGTTAAAATGTAACCGTCGTCAAACGCATGAGACGCCGGTGACGTGCTGACAGAAGCACCTGCCTGTGACGTCTTTCGACTGACGAATGAAGACGCGTCCATAGAAATGTAGGCTCTCAGATTACCAATTTTGACACTACTGCTGTGTAGCTTTAGTATGATCATTGCCCATAACTAGGGACCCGTTTGACAACAAAACTTTTGAGCCAAAATTTTACAAGCAACATGACTAGATCATTTTGTCGCAACCATTATCTACACAAGAAAGTCTCCGATAATGCTTCAAAAAGGGGATCCACATACTGTGTAAACCAACACACTGTTTTGCTGCCTGACAATTTAGCAGTTATCTTGATTCTGTGTTCGGTAACACACAGTGTGCATTCCATGCTGCTGTAGGTTATAAATTACAAGGAGTTTGGAGCGACAAATTCAATGCACGATATGCTAAAAATCTATACCCAACAACCGAGAAAAAAAAAACCACTCACTTGCAGGATAATCGTGGGTATTTCTGTACTTGCATTTAGCCTCGGGCTGTTGGTGTTCCAGAATTTAACTCATCAAAGTGACAACGTCACCCATTTCTTCTTCAATTGTCACAGTTTCACATGTACATCTACCACAGCTAACTAGACTGAAGACATTATGCCACTGTGCAATGAAAACCACATCATGATTTTTTTTTTAAAATAAGGCAACATTTTCCAGTCGTCTTTATCAGAATTTTATCTGAGCAAAGATTGACATGGCTAAATGCACGACGCAGGATGACCTGGCAATGTCTCCATAGCATCTGAGATGACACAGAAAATCCATTGAAAGATGGAATGTTGGAAATCTCACAAACAAAGGTTCATGTGATCTTTCCAGTTCCCCATTTTTAAGATCTACAAATAATACCTTTTTATTTCAGTCTTCATAATTTCGTTTTCAAAAAGAGCTATTGAGCCTATTGAACTTCCCTTGCCTGAGAAATTGCAGGTAAAATGAATAAAACCAAAAATGGTCCTTCCAGCACTCAAACAAAAATGCCAAAGGAACATTAATCGATTCAACGAATCGAAGGGCTAAGTTTAGCCACGGCTTTACCTCGCATGGCTCAGTAAACCATCATTTCTGACTTTTTTTGTTGTCTTCCAAGGGTTCCTGCGTGGAGAAGGAACGACTATCGAGACCACATAGGTAACAGGGGTCAAATTAGGTGTGTAAATGTAACCATTTTATCATTGAAGTATTTCGGTCAGAACTATGGCACATACTGTGGCCAACCATACATCGTTACACTTGTCACACAGCAGGTATGGTAAAGATCAACACTCAACAACTTCCTCAATGTGCGTGAAGAATGACAAGAATAAAACCCTGACTGACAATTTTATGATGGTTTCACTCTGGACAATTTCCAGTTTCCCTTTTGTTTGAAATTATGTATTGCAAACAAGTTTCTCAGCTGCCACATTGAAAGAAAAACCAGGGTACACACCACACACAGGGTGATACTGTATTAGTTTTGTGACATGCGAGCACGTGTGAACTGTGTTTATTTCCATTTTTTAAAATTCAGGGTTTATACACACACAAGTCATGTTAAAAGTAAAGGATAGGTTTTACTATCACTGTTACTCTTCAACAGCATTTGTGAAATGGGTAAAGAATATTGAATATGAGTGGATGTCTTAAAAAAAAAAGCAGAAACATGGAACATATGATTTCTATAATGACATTTCAAATGATGGTGCTTGCATGAACAGTTCTGGGACTACTACTGTACTTTATAATGACTTTGCTTTAATGTCTGAACTACACAATATTTACAATAGTGTCACAATGAGGTAAAAAAAGCAAACATTCAGTGCTTTATAAATATCACAATGGAAACAATGACACAAGAACTTTGTATGATAAACAACATCACCAAACAACAATCTCACTGTTCTGTCATTTTTGTAAGCAATTTGGGGATGCCCCATACACTCTAGTCCAAACCTGCCCCAAGTGTCAAAGGAAAAAAAAAATCTCTTTGGTCACAAGTCCTGTAATCAGTGAGGAGGGCAGACAAAACTTCAATCACTATCTCAGCAAAGAAGTCTTGTGATGAAGTTTTCAAAATTGAATCAAGTCGCAAGGACGTTTTTTGCTTTGTTTGTTTCTTCCTTTTCTAAAATTGCTTTCACGTCATGCAACGGTAGGTAGATACTTATACTAAATCGCTTCTCGTCTTCTCGTTTTGTCTGGTCTGTGTTGTCACGGAAGTAAGGCGGCTTCTGATCGGTCAGTCTGTCAGGTCTTTTGTTTGTCTTTGCGTGCTGCACCTGTTGTGAGAAATAACCATAAGTTAAAGCGTCAAGTGGTCCCTGACTCCAAGATTTCAAAAACGCAATTTGACAGAGTCAATACATGTCTTTCAGCATTTTTAACCAAACAAGATGATGGAGCTTTGACCGTTCTCAGACATTTGCGTGCCTGATGCATTCGTGATCATCAGGGCGGTGCTCCAAGTGAGACGATTCCTAAAAATTAACATCATAATTACTTTAAAGACATGTTTTCGGTTTTTGCAAATGAAGGAGTCAGATTTTTGATTGTACCTTGAGAGACAAAATGAGAATGAGGTACCTGCCCTCCTAAAACGACGTCAATCTCGAGGATAAGGGACCGTCTGAAAGTGGGTCGTTCGTTGGCATTTTCACCATTGGAGATACTACACAAACTGCTGACCGTTCACGGTGTACCACATCAATTTTCTGTGGTACACGTATATGGGGCGTTAATTTAGAGTCGAATTCTCTTGTTTGATTTTAGAATGTCATGGTAGGAAAGTTCGCTTAACATTCAGACATTAACAAACATTTTGAGGGATTTTGTTGGAAGGATTCAGGACATCATTTTCATTGTGCTATGTTCTCTCGTGAATTCACAATTACACGACATAAAATGTGATGAAAAAAATCAAGACGGGGGGGGGGGCATTGATAACATGGGGGGAATTTATCAAACCAAATACAGTAGAGGGGCATGGGCCATGATAGCCGATATTTCAGATTATCAGAGTTATCTATCCTGGGAGCGTCTTCATCGTTGCAAAGGTGACTTGGAATTGGATGGTACCATCCCCTAAGAGCCAGTCAAAAGTTTTCCATGATTTTGAGGAGACTTCAGGGTTAAGTTTGGATTCAAAATAAAGAAGAAGGCTTTGGCTGTCGAAACTATCAATCTGTTTTCAAGTTGCATTGTGAAATGTTACTTCTCTTTGGGGGGACTGCAATGTACACGGTTTGAGGTAAGTTAAGCAATCTCTCAAGTCACAAAAATTCACATGTTACCACAAGACCCGGTCATGCAGAGATGAAACTACACTGTCAGGACAATGCATCTTGTAATCCAAACAATCCCACGGTATCCTAAAGGGTCTATGTGAAAAGTTTCAGAGTAGTTAAATTCTTTTGGCCAAAGTAACACAACCATTGGAAAGGTCATACAGGGACATCTACTTTTGACAAACGTTCGACTAAATTTCAAGAGTCAAGGTCAATGGGGGGTCAAGGGATGTGCTACAGTCTCAAGAGAGTATTCGTTGGGACAAAATTCTTCTCACCTTCAGTGAGCAGAGGGCTCACTATTCCATCCTCTGCCTCTTGTTGTGAGTGGAATTCTCTGGTTCTGCTATTACCACCTTCATCCTCTCTCCACACACCTCCTGCCCATGGAGCGTCTCCATGGCAATCTTAGCACACTCGGCATCTAAATTCGGCAATTGTACAGAAAACATAGAAAATTGTGTAAGAATCAATCAATCAATCAATCAATCAATCAATCAATCAATCAATCAATCAATCAATCAATCAATCAATTGTGATTAGTTGCCTGAGACAAAACTTCATCTTTAGGTTTGTGTACTTAGGCCAATATAGAAATGCATATATGTGATTCAGAAAACATACACAAAAATACATACCAACATATACACATGCATGGACACAGACATGGCCAGGCATAAAATATCAGTAAAATACTAGAAAGATCGTAACAAAAATTTGATTTGGAGAAAATATTTTGTCCGCTAGTCTTGGTATATTATTCAAGGGTACACTGTGTAGGACAGATCTGTCATGTCCTAACCTTATATATATATATATACTTCAAACTATGACTTCGAACTATGTCACATAATGCCTAGTCAGTCACCGATACTCTAGAACGATGAATCACTGTGTACAGCGTAGATTCTGGTCTTATTGTCTGTTCGCTGATGCCAAGGACCGGTATGTTCGTTCGTCTTCGTACTGAGAGAAGTTGATCAAGTATTGGGAACCCATAGGTGTTCTTGGACATGCTATAGTCTTTACAAGTCACGTCTCACAGGCTAACCCCACAGGTGCAAGGACCATGTGGGTGTATTTTCTTATTTCACTATCCCAATGGCGCTGTCTATAAAAGGGATTTTTGACCGACGAATCATTTGCATTGTTACTTGATTTGAATATGAAGTCAGTGGCGCCAGTGATTTCGAACACCTCCCTCCCAAATAAGTTGCAAACACTATCATTTGCTGGTATTTGTTTCATGTGTATTATTTTTTCAGCGTTGAGTCAAACTTGGAGAAGACAGACGCAAATTGATTCCACAGTGGGATGAAATTTACAATACTTTAATTCCAAGGTTTTAAGTGGATAAAAATTCTGTGACCAAGCAAAAGCAACAGAATTACAGTAAACTGCACAATCCTGACTCTCCCACTTTTAAGGTCACTGTACTGGCTAGCATTGTTGACAGTTTGGTGGGTTCTAAAACAAGACGACTTTACGACAAATCCAGACTTTAACATCTCTTGTGACCCACCTGCGAATTTGGCGTAGCCGTAATTTCTACCTTTGATGTTGTAATAGCTGATGAGCTGGCCGAAACGGCAAAAGACGTCCTGCACCACCTGATCTGGCAGAGGGCGGGTCAGGATGACAAAAAGGCGCTCCTTGACGTCACTGCAGGAGGAAGTATACAAACATGAATTTAGCTGTTTTCCAGAACAAGAAAGATGAGGGAACTTCCTTCTAAATATAGGTCAATGTTATGCAAATTAACTCAACCCATCTGTACCATTTCTTCCTCCCAATCAACAACGAAGAAATTGCATCGTGTTGAGTGGAACGTCTGCAACAGCCTGTCAGTTGGTACATTTATTTCATACTGAGCATTTAATTCCTCGGAGATCAAACACACCTGGTCCTCCATGTGAACAGAAATTCGATCACAGAATAGGCCAGAACGGTTACCATTTCTTAACTAATGTCACCCCTGCATGGGTTGTGGCTTCCCAAGCTAACTCTATTTTTCTCAGTGAAAACTGACATGCGTGATGTACACACCATCAAAATTTATGTGAACTGTCCCGGCGGGGAAGCTCCCAGAATCTGATGTCGCTTTTCTCAGTGTTTTTGTTCAAACAAAGGCACGGACCAAATTTATACCAGACATGAAAGATAAAAGAATAAGGACTATCAATATCCTCCTTTTCCTTCTTTGGCCCCCTCCTTTCCCTCCCCCTCCTTTCTTCCCTTCCCCCTTAAAATACAGGGCCATCATCCAATTTCCGAAAAGTGTATCTTGCTGGCAGGAAACCACAGGTGACTTACCTATGTTCGGGAGCCAGTAACTGAGGTGGGGGAAGCTTCACGGAACAGGCTAGTGGCTCGTTCGAACTGAAAGCTGACGACATAAGAGAGTGGCTGGACAGGTTGGATGGAGCGGACATTAATGGAGGGCTGCCAAAGAAATAAAATAGCAACCATAAATCAGATTGTTGCCAATTCCCTTCACATTGACCGTATCAGAACACAGAAACGTGATGCAGTCATTCCAGACTGGAGACGTCTTCAAGAACAGCCAACAGCAACTCAGTTCACTACCCAGTTCACTCATTCAAAGTACTCCATAGAAACAATTCAAGGGACCCCACCCTCCCCTTCTGCCCCTCGAAATGGACCCATTGGACCCTCTTCTGAGGAACCTTCCATGGGTTTAAATGGCAGTCTGTGTGGTTAATAGTTCCCGCATCATTTATGCTGGAACCCAGGTAGGGGCATTCTGCCTTCAAATGGTAAGTGACACATTCTACACAAACACAGATAAGACTTCACACTTTTCGATGGGGCAGAATGTGGCCTAGGGAGGGTCAGATCCTGAATTTGGTCTGAAAACATCCCAAAAGCCATTTGCTTTTGACATCTATGATTGACAAACTTCACCGGTCTCCAACTATTATCATCATTGGACATCCGCATGGTAGTAAGATGTGAAATAGTCTTTAGAGATTTGAGAGGTGAAGTAGATAAAAATAGACAGGTACAGGTACAATTTATGAAGATTTGCCACAGGTGAACTTCTCCGTGCATTTGATACTGTTATTTCAGACAGAGTACAAGTTCAGTGTCTGAAGGTCTGACAAGGTCAGTCCCTTGGGATCAGAAAACTTAAAAAGTGTAAAACATGGTCTGAAGTTCATTTGATCATTCAGCTGCAGGTTTAAAATTATCTTTCCTTCTGCTGCGTTATCTTGGTAGCATGCTTAGATTAATACTCTAGGAAATATCTCAACAGTCTGGCTGTGGGCCTCTCATATTTACGTTGAATATGTAGTTAATTAACCTTTAAATCTATAAAGTGAAGATTAATCTGCCTCAGTTTTGCTTGTCTGATTTATATAGACAAGTACTTATCAAGGGTTTCATGAAATCTAGGGGCATTTTATCCATCAAAAATTTTTGATTTTTTCAAATGTTATCCTCAATAGTAGCCACTTCGAGTCTTATTTGGATTTAAGATTCTTCTATCCTTAGCTTCAATTTATGCAAAAAATACCCCACACCGTAAAGCTTGTATTTAACCCATACCATGCCAAAAAAACTTACAAATATACAGAAAACATGAACCCCCCACCATCTCCCAAAGGTAGGACACATACAGGAAATAAAGGATTCCCAGTCCCCCCCCCCCACCATCCTCCACGGCTTGTAATCCATACCGTCCTTCAAAGCTTGGATGCATCAAGAAAAAAAAAAAACAATAAAAACACCATCCCTCAAAGCTTTGACAAACAGAAGAAAATCTCCCCGTTCCTCCCTAAATACTTTGAAGGGAGGGTAAAAGTTCCAGCTTGAATATTGAGATCCTTTTTGTACCATGGGACTATGAGGAAGACTTACAAGGACATCTGGTGATTATTGTATTAAAACCAATGACCCCTGCCAAATTCCACCACCAATGTACGGTGACCCCTTTGACCCCTACCACAAAAGTATCATCCACTTGAAAGGGCGATGTACCTTTACACTACATTACGGAAAATTTGACAAGATCTTATTTCCTAAGAGAATACTACTCTAGTCTCTGCCTTTAAAAAAAAAAAAACAAAAAAAAAAACGTCAACTTGACCAGATATTTTCAGCTTAATTAGGACTGACTGTGAGCGAAATTTTTGGGGACTTGTGTGACCCTCGAATCTTCTCTTTTAGAGATCAAAGAAGGAATCAGGAAAGGTTGCAGCACCCTTCCCATGTTTAATTTACAGTACATAAACCAACCATGTGGAAGAGTTGGCTGAGCTTGTCATTGCACTGATGGCAGTGATCCTACTTCCTGCCACAAGTAAACAGCAGCAAATTTTCCTCTGACGATCGACAGGAACTTCCCATTACCACTGGCTGGATTTAGTCAATGCTATAAAATTTAAAATAAGATGTAACTTGAAACAGTGTGAAGTCATTAATAGTATAAAGTGAAGTTTGTTAAGTTTGGCCCCAGCAGTGTCAGGATCCTAACAAATAATACTGTATTTGAGAATCACTATTCCATATTTTCAGTGATCAGAAATTATTTATGACTTTCGAAGACAAGAGTAAAATTTGGGGCTGAACGCTGGAGATGGTTTCTTAATTCTTGGCGAAAAGCCACTTTCATCGTGACATCAAGTGAAATATTGACATCGGGTGAACACATACATGGAACAGTTTCCCCACCTTCACCCATCTTTCTCCAACTTGTCACTTCCTATTGCTGAAAGTTTGTCAAGCTGCTTGAAGCGTCAAAGAGGAAAATCCCATTGTCGCACAAACCATTCATTAAACTGTTGAAAATACGTCAATGATATTTACACCAGAACAGAACCGCCTAGCGTCCCCTGAACACTTTTGTCCGATCGAGAGTGATTTCTTTTCATTTTGTGGTTCCATTTGTTACGCATGTACACAATGTAACCGTTAACATCTTTGTTGTACTGTTGTTTATTCTCTACACAGGCCCTGGAGAAGCTTCAGCTGTTCCTCGGACAAGATGACCGAGTTTGTATCAAGCGACAGTAATTAGAGAAGGGGAACAACGGAACCAAAGTCTCACAAGTGACAATGAAATTGAACCTGACACTGATTTGCTCTGTTTGCGGCTGTCACCATGTCTGAGTATTTCGTTGTATGCGTTGATGTTTACTTTCAGTAATTTGCACGAGCACTCCCAACTAGCAAGAAGAGACCAAATAACCCGACACTTTAAAGGAGGAGGGATAGGTAGTTAAAAGAAAAATAACGATTTCAACACTTTTCTTCTTTTTATATAGTCTCCCTTCAAATTAAGCTATAAAAACAGACCTCCTGCAAGATCATTGATGGAAAGTGACTGTAAAATGTGAAAATGTTGATGACAAATTAATGGAGTGAAAGAGAAAAAAAGAAGTGAAAAGTAGCAGTATTAATTCAAAGTTTTCTTTACAGTTTGTCCAACTCTTCAGAAAAAGTACAAAGTTTGCCTATTTCTTACACATCAATGCTGTAACTGTAAGCAGTTTTTATTACACTGCTTATTTGGCAGAATCTCTGAAGAAGCTTTAACTACTACCTGGAAAAAAATAAAAGTTATGTACCAAGCAAGAACAATTGAAATTAAAATGGGAAAAGAAAAGGAACCATTATCCCACTCTGAGTACCGTGACAAAATTCTTAGGCGACAATGAGGGGTTGGACCTGACACTGATTCTTCAGAAAAACTACAAAATTTTAACCTTATGTTACGTCAGACGCACGACGACTCACTGAAATTATGCCTTTGAATTATTTTTCTGTTCTTTGATCTCTGGAGGTGCGTTTCACACATTATGGAGATAAGCGTACACTGCACAGTCTCTAATCCAATCACCAATGTTGTGCCCTTTAAAATCTGTTGGATTCTCTAAACCTCATCTTTCTGCCATTAATATATTGGGAGGGCAGATGTGCCATCAGTGACAGGTGTTTCGAGTGTCGAGAAAGGAGGTGAAAAAAAAATGAAATGAAATGTAAATATAGGAATCAAATAACCGTTAATACAATGTAAACATCGGCGATAATCAGCAGGAAGATGCAAAATGGAAGGCAATCGTGCTAGGACGGTCTGATGAAACGGGAAAAAAAAGTTCGAATTGGAGGGAAAAAGTGCAGTCACTCCATCTGCTACAAAATTTCATGAATTTGTTCGTGGAAAGAAATGGCCATGATTGCAAGATCTCAGATTCGGAAATGGATGACAAATTGTCCGTGCGAAAATCTTTAGGAAACATGAAGTTTCAGTAGCTGCCATGTATTAGGCGTTTGATTCAGATTACTGTACATGTGCAATAGTGAAAAATCAGTGACAAATCTGTAATAGTCTTCCTCAGACCCTCGTAATCCCTGCCTCGCTGGGTAAGGAGGAATCGTTGAAATTCGGGCCCACACTAAGCAACAAGTGCATATAAGAAACATCATCCTTTGTGACCTTTTGACCTCCTACAAACTTGGCCATCCTCTATTACATTGGCTCCTCCGATCTCTGCTCAAGTTTTCCTTGCATGATTCAACTGCAAGATGTACTTTAACCTACACTGATGACGCATGTGGTGTCATGAGATTAAAACAGTAAACGGATAAAAACAAGTTATTTCATCTTCTCCTGACAGTGTCATAAAAAAAAAAAATTCTTCGTGAAGTCCTGGAACTTTGATAGTGAGTGCAACAATCCATGCAAATGTTCTTGCAAAGAAAAAAAGTGTTCAGGAGAAAAACTGGCAAGAAGGCATAAAGACTGATTTTTTGCAGCTCTATACAATGAGCCGCTGCTTGCATGATAGCTCAGGTGATAGGACCTTTTGAACACACAAGATTCCCATTTGAAGGAATAAGTTCCAACGAGGCAAAGAATAGACTTTTTAAATTTCTCTTGACAAAGACGGGCACCCACAACACAGAGACTTCGACTATAACTACTTTGCTACCGACAAATAAGAAGAAGAAAGCAAGATGATGACGTTTCACTGTCCATTACAGGACAATTTGTGCAAATGATTTGCAAAACCAGAGCCATTTTAATTTATATGGTAGGAGATTCCAACAGATAATTACACACAGATGTACAGTACATAATTATACTGTACAGAATGCTGTTTCTGTGAATACCTTTTCTTTTGTGATGGATGCAGTTTTCAGGAGTATTGGAGGATGTATTCAGGAGTATTGGAAAATGGTGCTTTTATTTCAATGTTGACTACACTTAAATACCAGACCAGTTTTCACTTCCAAAATTTGCGGTCAAATATTGACAATTTTGAAACTTTCACCATACTGAGTGGTCAACAATAAACCCTATGCTAGATGCTCACAGAGTAGTGTGGTCAACAATAAACCCTATGCTAGATGCTCACAGAGTAGTGTGACAACTTATTGATCATTTGATCGAGTCCGAAACTGCGAGAAGCTCTCTCTAACTAAAACGTGATTCTCACTTGAAATCTTGCATTCAGAGTTCGTTCACCCAGCAGGGAAGACTCTTCACGAGCATCCAGAGTCACTTGTAGACCAAAAGTCTGTTTGAAGTACCAGAGTCATCATCAGATCAAAAGTCAATATGATCATCAAGAGTCACCTACAGACCAAAAGTCAGTTTGAACAACTGTAGTCATCTATAGACCCAAAGTCAGTTTAAGCTACCTGAATACATGTGAATCAAAACTTAGTTTTAAACTACCAGACTGAAAGTCAGTTGGAACTGTGAGGATCACCCTTAGACCAAAAGTCAGCTTGAATGACAAGAATTTTAAAAAGTAACCCTGTTGACCTCAAATGAGCTTTGACCTTCACAAAACCACAATGCAATTCTTGTGTACTCAATGAGATACACATACATTCTCATTGGAAGATTTGCCCAAGTTTCCTTCTTGGGATATCGTGTTCACATCATTTCTGCAATCTGACCCCTATTGACCTCAAATGACCTTTGACTGTCCACCAAATTCAACAGTGACCTTGTAATCAATGTGGTACATTTACATGACACATATGACATTTGTCCAAGCTTCCCTTCCTGAGATATCATGTTTACAAGGTTTTCACAATTTGACCCCTGTTGACATCAAATGACTTTTAACCTCACCCAAAGTCAATTGGGATCTTATGCTCAATGTGGAACACCAACATAACAAATATGACGTTTATCCAAGGCTTCCCTTCTTGAGATATCATGTTTACAAGGTTTTCACAACCTGACCCCTGCTGACCTCAAATGACCTTTGACCTCCACCAAAATCCATAGGGATCTTGTACTCAAAGTGGTACACCTACAGACCAACTATGAAATTTTTCCAAGCTTCCCTTCTTGAGATATCATGTTTACAAGGTTTTCACAATTTGACCCCTGTTGATCTCAAATGACCTCATCAAAACCAAAAATCAATGTGAAGAAAAACTGATACAAACATGAACACAAAAAAAAAAAGTTCTCTGAAAAAAAAAAATTGTTTGGTAGAAAATTCAGTGTCACAATAACTTGGATTTACTAATATTAAGCCTGCAGAAAAACAAGATGAAGAATGAAAGAGCTCAACTACTGAATAAATGAAAGACAGAAAATTTGAGCAAAAGTGAGATGAATGTAAAATGGTTTCAATGATTAAGGAGCAAGAGGTGTTCATTAGCTGAGCTTTTGTGACTTCACAAGATAATTTGTGAAATAAAACTTTACTTGAAAACCTGAGAAAGATGAAATATCATAAGTTTGATATTTCTTAGTGCACTGAATGTGTGCATGCAGACAAAGAAGAAGGTATTAAAGAGAAAAATCAAAGTGAAAATTTTGTGTCAATTAAGAAAAGAACGACAGAATGATTTTAGGAAAAGTCTGCTAACACAAAAATAGAATAAAAGAATTGTCTAGTCATGCACAGGAAGACTTACATTTTGCCATTATTTTTCTTTTTACTTGACTTTTCCCTGAAAATTATGATTGGTAAAATGACAACAATTAAACCAGAATGCACAAATGCATTGTGGTTTCAATGATTTCATTATGGGGATTCTTTTTCATGAATCTTACATACTACAGTGTAGGTGTAAGACGCTTGGTTTTTGTAACTATTTCAGTTTTTTATCATATCACCATTGGAGAAGTACAATGACGTCTGCTGACCAAAGTTGATGACTGATAGTGTAGGTATTTATCTGAATATACACAGCTACAGTACATACTATAGAGATATATCCAAGAGCTTCCTCATATACCAAATATCAAACCTGTGCAAGCTTCCGATCTTTCAAGATTGTCTTTACAAGGTTCTTGACTTGACCCCTGTTGACCTCAAATAACCTTTGACCTCCATAAAAACAATAGGCTTATTTGTACTTGAAGGTACCTCTAGACCAGAATAGAGACCTCCACAAACTAGCTTTCCTGAGATACCATGATGTTTACAAGGTTCTCACTATTTGCCCTGTTGACCTCAAATGACCTTTAACCCTCCACCAAAAACAATAAGCCTCTTGCGCTCAATAAGGCGCACCCACACACCAAAGATGACATCTTTGCAAGCTTCCCTGATTACTGATATCCATGACTACAAAGGTTACGATTTCATTAAAACCAATAAAGATTCCCTCTCACCGATTGATAAATAACCTCCATCAAAGGTCTTTACATACTGCACATTAACAGAAAAGTGCAGGGTTACTTTCCCTTGAAAATAATGTGTTCACAAGCTTTTCACAGTATGACCTTTGATATTCCTCCCATGACCTTTGACTCCCCACAACTCACTGGTGTTGGGTTTTCACAGTGACTATACGAAATTCTAATGAGGCAGAGCTAGGACATAGAGGGAGTGGTGCAAGATTATTTTCAAGTGTGTGTCTGAACTAGTTCGTCTAACTATGCATTAATGTACGCAAAGGGTAAGTATATGTCTCACATGGGAATCTCAAAAAACCTCCACAATATCATTTACTTATAAAGGAAGTACACACCCCTCAAGTTTTAAGTTTAGGCAACAAGGGGTTACCTAAGATACTGCAAAATAAGTTGTCTACATTCTACCTACTGGTGACCTCAGATGACCTTTGACCTGCACCAAAGACAATCCGTCTGAGATTTTCATATGTCCTCCCCACACACCAACTTTGAGCTATCTTGCACCTTTCCATCAAAAGCTAGAGCGTTAATGAATGTTCACAAGCATTTCACATTTATGCCCTCTGATGACTGCATATGACCTTTGACCTCCAGGAAAATCATCACAATGTTATTTATTCAAAAGGTACTACATATCCTGAAAGTTTGAAGTTCATAAAACATGTAGTTTCTGAGATACTGCAAACATATTTTGTCGATAGTATATACTGGCTGCTACTGACCTCATATGACCTTTGACCCACATCAAAAACAATCCCAGCTGAGGTCTTCATACCTTCCCATCAAAAACTGTTTGTTGTTACACACACACATGCCCACATACTCACACACAATACACCAAACCAGAATCACCATCGCATGGATTCCTTGCCTGCCTTCGGCAAGAAATCAAAAATGTAAACACAGCCGAGGTTGTGCACCACGGCATAACATGTGTGCCTCTTTTTAGGTCATTGGATGTGGGGCACAAGGTATGCAGGTACAGTACAATACACAGGACTCTGCTACTGCTTATCACTCAGTCACTTTCTCCAGAAAAGTTTTACAATTCTACCTGCACTGTACTTCATGAGACTATTTTTGATATTTACAAGAATTGGTGGGTAAATTCATGACAAAAGAAGCATAATGACTTGCATGATTTTATCACATTCCAACGTCAGCCAATGTGTGCATGAACTTTTTGCTCTCCAGAAAAGTTGATCATGGGCTACTTCACATGCCAAAACCTCTTCAAAAAGTGTGCATAAACAGAATAAAAGCCACAGGAAACGTTTCCACTAGATATATTGCCTACAGGGAAGTACAACTACGTACCCATACTGTCGGGAAATGACATAAAATGAGAATAAAGATGTCACAATGCTAGTTTGATTGACACCTGGCAATCATAATGTGCAGAACATGTTTTCCCGCTGCTTTGAGCTGTGGCTTATTATGTGTTTCATTTTTGTTTTGCTTACAGTAAAAGTATTTGTCAGATGGATCTACTCCCGACAGTGTGAGCCATACAGCATCGTCACCGTAACATGACACTTGAAAAGTGATCACTAAATACAGTTTATGGAATACTGCATTAGCGGAAGATTAGGTATGAATCGCTATGATAAGGCAAAATACTGTGGATGTACATTTATCCTTACTACTGTACATCCTGACACAATCTAGAATCAAGAGAAATGACAGATGCCTTAAAGCAGTACATTGAGTTGATATCAATAAGTTTGCCATGATTCTGAAAGTACGACCACATGGCAATGCCTACTATTAACGTAACAAGTCAACTTTCACGTCCAGCAGATGAAATTTTTTACCTTGTCTTGTACCGGCTGTGTGAACGGAACAGGTGCCAATGAAAAGAGTCTGGTCACAAATTTGCAAAAACTAAATCAAGAAGATACTCATAGATGTTCCTTTAAATGCGGCAAATGGGGGTGCTCTTATTTCGACCATTTGTCAAATTGGTACATGAAGGGAACTTGACCGATTTAAAAATATTTAGTGAATTTTACAAAACAACTCAAATGCCCCTTTAAGATGCCACGTGACGAAATGTGTAGCCTACACCAAACTTTGGACTTAAGCGTAACATTTTCAGTTTCAAGAAATCATGTTCTCACATCCAACGGAGTGAAGTGTGCAAAACTACAATGATCCTGGCAAGACGATAGTTTTGAGAGAAAGCAAGCTCTTCAAACATCCGTCAATTTACTTCAAATCTCTCTGTGATTTCATTAACTTCACATGTCTAGGAACAGGCCTGTTGGACACTTGGGTGCTGCATGTCCCTACCAAAGAAAAAGTTGTTTCCTTCGTCCACTTACTTGAAATAAAAAGAGAAGCTACTCTATAGACTGCAATAAAAATGGCAAGTCTCACTCGGCTATCGAGATTTTAGGGACAAAGTACTCAGGCATTTTTTCACTTTCCCCTGCGCTGACTTCAAAATGACTGCAAATGCGTGCCTGTAGGAACAAGGAACTTTCGATCGATATTGTGACATTTTCATTTTGAAAGTGACGAAAACTAAATAACACTTGAAATTTTTGCACAGCCATAGGATAATGACCAGTAGGCACCACTACTCGAATGTGATAAAGTTGGTAAGTAAAATTTTGTGTGTAAAAACACGATTTTGCACCCAAGGAATGAGAAATACACAGTTGTGTGTACAGCTTTTGTGTAGTGATAACTGTAACACCCCCCCACACACACACACAAAGATAAAGACAAAATCTTGTGACTTGATGTAACTATGGTATCGTTCATTGTAACAAACATGACGTACTGTAAGACTTTGCTAAACGCAAGATGTTACACCTAGATTAACCTTTTCGTCAGCAAAAGAAGGAAACAAAGAACTGAACAGAATCAATGTCACGATTAATGCCATTATCCTACAACATGTTCTCCTTATTGAAACAAAGACAGAAGAGCCCTGTTTCCTTCTGATCTTGTTGCCGCGCTACATGGATGTGGGAAGCGAAAGTAAATTGTATCGAGAGTCGATTGAGACGCTTTTTAAAATCAACAAAAAAAATAGACCGGCGAACTGTTATTTTTTGCCTTCTGAGGCTTTCGACACAACATCGGTCATGGCTTTAGCGACAGTATGTAACAAGGAAACAAAAGTACTGTAAAAATATTGTCCTTTTTTTATGTCAGGACATCATGGTTATCTCAATGTCAGGGGCACGCAGCGTCTCAAACATGCACACAAAGCGTGACATTCAGCTGAGAGTTCTTGATCTGTAAAACACGTTCGGTGTTTCCTTTCTCGCAGATTTCGTTTCAAAAGGATGTCAATGTCAATTATCCATTGTTTATCGCGTTTACTATGTTGCAACGGTATACAAAATTGACGCAAAATATCTGGTTGAACAAAAGTTGTGAGAGCAAATTACAACAAAAGAAAAAAATAAGAACAAAATGCCCAAGTCAAGTTTAATTTTAAAAAGAAATATTGGATATATAATGGGGACATTTCAGATATTAGATTGTGGTTTATACCACTACAAACCTGTTTGCTACAGGTTTAACATCATTCAAAATACTTTTCAATATAATATATATCCTTTCTATATACTTTCTGTCAAACAAACCTCAACTGTAAAGGTCACTTGAGAACAAATTACATATTGCCTCCATTTTTTATTTTCAAAAATAATGGGCAAGTTGTGGAAATAGGTCAACTTTCTTTAAAAGGTGCTGCATCAAAAGAACGGCCTGTGAAGACACCTGGAGAGACATTAACAGAAAATAAAATCAGCGGAAAATTGAAGTTAGAGGTTGCCTTGCCATACGACAGGGGCCTTAATACCACACGCCACATGCTTTAATGACTGACTGGCTGGGGGCTGTACTGTAGCTATTGAATAGTCTTCTCTGTGAAAACTTTTCTGATGACTTTCACAAAAGGGACATCCAGAAGTGAAAGTTAGCTCAGAGATGCACTAGATATTGTTTATGAGATATCAACAACTGTGACTTTTCGGGGATGTGGGTTAGCAACCATCGCAACCTCAATTCTCTGAATTTATTTCCTCCTCCACTTCCATTTTAAGAGTCTTTTATTTGTTAAAATTCCCATGGCAATCACCTGTTTGCATTTGAAAAAAAAAAACTGAATGTGTCTATCGAGAAAAGGGAGAAGATACTGTACCTCCAGCGATTATCTTTCTTTGCATATAAAAAAAAAAAAAACATAAACCATCAATTCACTCAAAGAGGTACAGCACCTAATACTGAATCTTATATTAGTGTGAAGTCCTTCAGAGAGGAACATAAACCCTAGGCACTTTCCTTCTAACTTTTTGCCGGTGACTTTATTTACTCTTTCGATAAATGAAATTTCTTTATTCCGGCAGCACAGGAAGAGGGATAGCATTCGCCAGATTCCATCTCCACAATGATAGATTCCCTTGGTGTCGGACAGCCACTATTTTGAACTCCCATTCCAGGCTCACCCTGGCGTCTGTGTCGGTTAATTTACGAAGTCAGACATTTGGCAATGTAATTACCTTTTGACACGGCTTTTTTCAACAGGAATCCCTGGTTTGTGTTTTCATTACAGTATTTTTTTGTGCAGAATGTTCTACTGAAGTTACCTTATGAAACATTGATAAACCAAACACTGCTAGCTGAGACCACCTGACCTGTGTGTGGTGAAATCCTGGCACATTGCCAGGAAACATTGTATTCCACAAGCAACTAGAGAGCTGGTTCGTGCTTTTTGGTACATTAGCAATCAAGTACTATCTTCATTGCTCAAGTCACCAAATTGAAAAATTCCCATCCACAGACTTTCCATCACCAACGGTACATAGTCTTCGATTGCATTTCTTAGCATTCTTTCATGTCAGAGAAGATAACTTGTGACCCTGTGATAAGTTTAACATTTATGCAAACGAAAAATCAACGAATGTGCCCTCCGATCCTAGGATGGTTATTTTACATACATGAGTGGTAAATCCCTGTGTTAGATAACTGTGAGCCTTAAAGCTATTTGAAATTTTTTTCACAATGCAGTATGAGAGCTACATTCCCCCCCTGTGGTTTTTTTTTTGTCGGTTTCCGTTATTTACACACCTCGGCAAGTTCCACGGCAAACTGATGAACAGACTTGAAATAGCCAAAGTCTTACAGCCGATGGCTCTACGCTAGGGATGTCAAGATGAATCGTAAATTCACGCTCTAATACACTCAGAGATTTAAATGCATCCTTAACCACGAACTCACCCCGCAGCAGAAATTAGGACGACGGAAAACGTGGGCAAATACCGGATCGCCATGAAGCGTGGATTCTTCGGTCTCAAGGGAGCTAAAAATGCTGCCGGAATGCAGTGCATTTGGTGGCTTTTTGAGTGACACTGAGCTCTCCCACCCATGAAGTAAAGGCTGTTTAAGCATCTTTGAGAGTTTTAGGGCAGATCATGGTGAAGTTTAAGTTGCATGTGACAAAGATGCAAAAAGAGACAGAGGACCTAAGGAAAAGCTTGTCCCTCAGAGACATTTTAACCATTGGTATCTAAAAGTCAATCTTTTGGATGAAAAAAATTCTACAATGAACCGGACTATGTCCTGGTTAGGTGGATAGATCCCCTTAAATCACTTTGTCACATAAATATATCCATAAACAAGAACCTCCCTCTGATTGAACCATGGTGATCTTAGATCTGAGATCAAACCAGGTCGAGGAGAGTCCTGGAGAAGAATCTGAATAAAAAAAAAAACTTGCAAGAGCAGCTTTGCAAATGTCATTTTTCTCAAAAAGATGTTGCAACCTCGATCAGAGTGGTTGTCATGGTAACAAACACACAGTCAACAGTTGCCATAGTTTAGTGCCAAATTTTAGTTTCATTTCAGTGCTTTCGTAACAAAAGTATAGAATTACGAGAAAATGTATTTTACAGGTTAGAAAATAAATGTTATTCACCCAACTACCATCTTCGCAGCTTGTTTCGTCCAGGGATGTAAAATGTCCATAGATATCAACTTGATTTGAAATAGCCAATTGTGCAATATTTTGTGATGTCCTTCTTGAACAAGTCACATTTCCTGCTTTTGTTTCCTTTTGAGATCAAAATGTTTACATAATCTTGGAAAGTTTACTGTTTTCTTGTATAGCATTTTGTATGGAGAGTGACTTTGTTATTAATCAAGTCACTCCATAATGGTGAGAAAGTGATCACATTACGACAAGGTGCAACTGCTTTCAAAAAAAAATTTAAATAGAAAATAATTTGAGCTGTACAAGAATAACATCACAAGTTACTGCACAATCTACCATTTTAATTTTAGTCAATAAACTTCAACATTTTACATCTCGGTGGAGCAATGTCATGTGAAGATGGAGGTTGGACCATTTGAATTCATGTTTCAAGCTTTGTGACATACATATATTTTTTGAAATCTCTGACTTAAGGTACTTTTAAAGTTGTTACTTCAAGGTTAATTATAGTGCCAGTTGGCTCAGTTTAGGTGTGCCAATCACTTTATCCATTCTGACAATACACGTGCCAACTATTTCGACTTGTCGTGATCTGTATCGTCGCATTATCGACTTGCGACAGTTCCCCCTCAGAGGGGACCAAGAAAGACACTCAAGAAAGCCTGGAGTGACCAGAAATGAGGAACTAGACAAATACTGTATGGGAAATGACTTGTCGGTATGTGAAAAACCAAAGACTTTGCGCCAATTTCTTTTCAAATTTCCATCGTCTTACCTTGCATGGGAGGAGACCTCTGGAGCACCCATGAACTGGATCATCAAGGGGCACCCCTCGGGGTATTCCAACCCATTCAGCTTCAGTCTTGCGTACGCTGCGAAGGCGGGGCTCTTGTATCTGACGTGGGCGGTACCTGCCAAAGAGAAGATGACAATCACCTCATTGACAGAGCATTCGGAAAAAGGCAATCTGTGGATATATCACTATGGTTACATGTCTACAATACTGTAGATCTGAAATTTCAAACTTGAGTAGTTTGCCAAATTTTGCCACAGAGTCCTTCTACCTGATCTCCCCTCCCCCCACACAAAGGAAGAAAAAACCAAGAACAGATCCAAACACCTCGAGGCCAAATACTTTCATTGAAGGTTCTGTTTAAACAAAAGGAAGAAAAAAAGCTCTCTCCTAGTTCTCCAGCTCTCTTTGAAGATTGAGAATCTCCTTTTACAAACTGTTTGAAGAGATATCTGTTACAACAGAAACTGAAATAATGATATAAATTCCTTTCATGCGATGATAAATCACAATGTGGTTGGTTCCTAATGGTATGCATGCCTGGGATATTGTATTCAGCAGCAAACTAATTGCAATGACAAGTAAATAACTACTTGTCAATCCACAGGTTGATTTAATTTCTCAAGTCAAAATCATCTATCCCAGTGGATCTCCCCAAACTCTTCAGAGTGCATTTGTTATGCTGAGACAGGTAAGTGAGGAGTGAAGTAAATATTCTTAACTCGAACTACCATGCACATGTCATGACATACTCAAGATTTTCTGACTGACTATCAAGTGACCGTATAGGAGAGACCTAAGTGCATACTTGTCGTGGTGCACATAGATGAAGTTTCGCACCTTCCACATTACACTATCAAGCAGGATGCATGATATTACTAGTGGGGCTAACGGTATTTATGAATGATAGCGCTGGGCGATTATCACTTTTACATCAACTAATCCATGTTGAAACATCCCACTCCAATCTACTGCAAGGTGACTTCCACGGTCAACATCTAACTATTGCAGTACCACACTACCACCGACCTTCATCCTCCACTCAACTCTGTAAATTCTACACTGGTGTACCGTACACATTTCATGTACAGTAGTGCCACAAACCAACAATTGTAGTGTTACTGATCAAATACCTGCCAAAATATGTAGTGCAGGTGTGAATATTGTTGACAGGAACACAACTTGAGCAGCAAAGCCGATGAATGTCCATACTTCTGGTTATTCAATGTTCCTTTGCAAGAATGTCATGAATATGTTGTAAACATTAATGTTCCTTTGTAAGAATGTCCTAAATATGTTAGAAATAGTTCAATCAGGGAGCTACGTAACAGCCCCCTGGTTCAATTATGATTGCAGAGATTGACAATGACATTCGGAGAAGTGTGAATATGGTCGATGTATCTGCTGCTGACAAAATATGAGACTTCTCTCCCTTAGTTCATTTGCATACCATCCATTGTTAACAATGTAACAAAGTAAATGTATTCTCTTATGTCAATAAAACAGTTGTTTCAGGTTTTGGCTCACCTTCCCTGAATATGTGAGCAGCTAAACACCTGGAATCAAAGCATTGTTCTGAGCGAGGTAATTGTGTAAGGATAAGTTGACTTAAATGATGTTGCTAGGTGAAATGATATTGAGCAGAAATTGCCTGATAAAATTCATGAAATACCTTTGAGCTAATTGAACAGCTTATCTTCACTCAATTTAGTGGGTCTTACAGTGTTAGAACAAAATTAAACATGCACCTGGCATCTGATATTCTTCTTTGGTACTTCTTCTTTCATGAAATTCTTCTTTTGAAGTTGAGAATACAAACAATTGAGTTGAAAACCTCAATACCCAGCTGTCCTTTACTATTACACACTTCAATCACAGCAAATCAAAGGAGGAGCTTGAACAACTACTGCCCAGGGCCCACCAATCCAAACAAACGATCAAAACATCTCTAATTTATGCAAATACTGTGTGCATAACTATGGGAAAAGATATACCTTTGCCAGGTTTCAGGCCCTTTCTTGGTCAATAATTTGCAAAAAAGGCTTATTTGAACATATTTTTTTTTCACACCTTGACTAGTAACCTCTTTTGCTTTCATGAATGGAAACATGATGTAAAAGTTTGATGCACATTGACAATGGATCGAGACCCTGAAATCATTTTAAGAGAATATCAGAATGTCCAGCTACAGTAGCCTCACAATATATCTATACATGTACTGTAATGTATTGAGGTAATAATACAGATAAAATCACAGTCAGATATGACAAAAAACATAAAAAAACAAATTCATATAATTACAGGCATTGTACAGGATTTAATATGACCAGTTACAAGTTTTCTTGTATTCAGTGCGGCTCACAATAATATCTCTTTCAATGCAAACAGTGTTTGTGGTATCCTCTCTATGTTCTCACAATCAGCAGGGATGTGTCCATGCAGGGTGGTGACGGGTGTCTCTACCGTACGCTCGCACGTTTCACCGACGCTCATCCAGAAACGGCCAAAAGTTCCCGGCACTACTTCGGCTTTTTCGACCCGGTGGAATACCTTTTCACGGAAAGCTGATTTGCGGCTGGATCTCTCGGGGTAGATGCATTTAAATTATCCGGAACCCCCCCCCCGAACAGGGCCACCGTAAATGAACTCTGGTGATACTGCAATTTGTGTCTTCACTTAACATTTCCTAACAGAGGTAACAGCTTGACACAACACTTGATACACTTGGAGTATCATGAATCATTAGTATGACAACTGGCATGGCACTGATTCTGATTACTACCATTACATCCATTCATTAGTTTGACTCCTACAGTTGTTACACAATGCTACTGTGAGAAATTGAAAATTTCACAAACAAGAGTGATCAGTGACTTCACAAAATGTCAATCAAGCCGAAAGTATGTTTGTTCTACTTCTTTTTTTTTTTCAACGTAACATCCATTTTAATGTCAACGGTGACAGGTGATAAAATCAACTTTTGCAAAGCTTCCAAGCCAAGGAATGAAGGACAAATTAAACAAAGAACAAATTGACAAAGCTGACAAAGTATCTGCAAAAATGGTGAGAGAGACAGATTATCATGCACGATCCATAAAATCCTAACACTTCTGACAATGAAGGACATTATGGCAACTTTGAAACTTCCAAACTGACAGGAAAAAGTGCTTCCAGATGCAAAACATGAGCGTGTCTTCCTGTGACTATGACACAATGCTGTGTGCATATTTGCTATTCCTGGACACTATTCCTATGATTTCTGACCATCCCCTTAAATTCTGACTTATCCCTTTCAAGTTTAAAGAGGAACCGTAGTGGGTGTTTCAATTTCAACCTACACTTAATCTATTTACAAACAGTAACAACAGTAAGGGTGTTATTTTCGTAATAACCTCTTTCCAAACATTACTTCAAAGTTTCCTGTTGTATAGCTTGTCGCAGCATTCCAAAAGTATGACGGAGCATGTGCACCTGCGATACTACATGACTTGTGGAGGTGCACGTGTGATGTCACGATTCAGGTAATTTTTACAATAGCATGGTCGACCTTCGAGTGAATAAAAAAGGATATTTGTAAAAACTGCATTTTCTTTCGCATGTACTACTACAGAGTGGTGTCTCCTTGTTTGAAAAACTAATTGAAGTATCAGGAATGTTTTGGAGGCTGTACAACGGTTTCCTTTGATAATCTCCTTTAATTCCCTTTAAAGTCTGACTATCAGGTTCATTACACAAAAAAGCTTAAAAAAGAAACAGTAATTTGGTGTTGTCCTGTTGTAAAAAATTTTGTTTTTATGTCAGAATACGTATACCCCAAAACTCAGCTGTTTGGGTATTTACAAAAGACTGACATACATATCTCAAAACAACAACTGCACTCCAATCTACCTTGCCAAGAGTACTGGTACCCAAGGAACACCTCTACCGCCATCTGGTCTAATACCAGACTAGCGCCCTCTTCCAGAACCGGCATTCCTGTGTGGTACAACTAGGTAGATGGGAGTGAATTTTGCTGTGTTGAGACAGGTAAGTGAGGAGTGCAGTAAATAATTAGACTAAAACGTGTTACACAGACGTTTCACGAATTCCCCAAAATGATAACAGCCAGCTCAGAAGAAATCATGGATTGGAGATTACACTTTAATTTACTACCATCAACAAATGGGACAAAATATCCTACAAGAGTAGAAATTGAGAGAGGAATGTGACGCTTCTTACTGAGAAAAAAGCAATAATAAGCAATCTGAGATGGTCACAGATCTATGTCATCCTGCAAATATATAAACCAGTGAAAAAGAACAAGTAAACACGTAACAAAAAAGACAAAACAAGGAAAAATAAAAGTATCGTCTTCAGAGCGTAGGCTTGACAATACTTAAATGTCATTTTCAAATTACCTGCAAAAAAAGGAAGCCATTTGAAGTCCACCGGATGAAAAAAAAAAGAAAAAAGAAAAGCAATGAATGTTCAGTGTGAGCTTCAGAACAAAAAAAAGGTAGTTTGACGTACCTCTGAACCCCCAGGAGCTCTGCTCTTCTCTGAAGTCACAGTACTCCATGCACGGTATGATGTTAAAGAGTGCATGGAGTTGCTGTTCGGTGGTTTTTCCGGTAACGTCAACTTGGAGCCTGGACGTCGCATTCGATGGCACGGAGCCTGCCATGAGACAGATAAAAAAAAATTCCTGTGAAGTTTCTTTTTGACGTACAGTATTTCATTTCAGCTCCATTTTTAAGTACATATACATTTATTAAAGAGACTGACGAATGAATTATATAGTATAGCAGTTTTGTCAGTAAGGAGAGAAATATGAAACCAGTCTGGATGATCTAAAACTATTTCTTTCATAAAGTGTTGACTAGGAGTTATTTTTGAACATGGCCTTACTTTTAAGCTTTCTTTTGAGGTTCAGCATCGAGGCAACCCTTGAGTTTTAGTAAATAAACACTGAATATTTGGATATTGCTCTTTATAAGTATTCTTTCATGCAATCTTATCTACTTCGATCTTGGATACTGCTCCAAGTATTCTTTCAACTGAAGTCATTTACTTTTCATCCACTACAGCTGGTATGAGAATTTTTGTTTGGTAGGATGATCATGTACAGTGCAACCAAATTTACTAGGCAAAGCGAAAGCCATCCCACAAATATAGTACAGCTTAACTCATGTGCACAGTCTGTGATGTATCATTTTGAACAGAACTTCCATTTTCGATTCACAACCTGTTGTAACAAACTAATATGCTGGGCATTGAATCATTTTACGATACCAACTTCACAGGGATGTGAAACTGTCTGATTTTAAGGAAACAAAAGACAGATGCTCTCTGCGGAGGACATGTTTACATTCGGAAGGTAGATAACCTCCAAGCTTGTTCCTTCAGTATCTTTATGAGCAGAAAGTAGATGGAATTTGAAACATGTGTTGATGTGAGTTTGAAGATGGAAAAAGAGAATACTGCAAAGACACACAGCCAGCAAATCATTACACAAAAAGTAAATATGCACATACTAAAAGTCACAAAAAAAAAAAGCTGGGCCTAGATTGGCTATGCCTACAACCAGTTACGCTATATGGTTTGTCTAACTCTGGCTAGGGCAAGGTTACTTGTTTGGTGTAGCCGGTCAGTAAGTTAGGCCTAGTCTTTTAATTGAACAAGACCATTTATGGTGTTACCACTGAATCCTAACTAGGCTACTTTAATTTCTAAGCAAAGGACTCGGCCTACTGCCTGACTGCCATTAGGCCATACTTGGGCTAGCCTTAACATCAACACATTATCAGTGTCTGCCTAACTTAGGCCTATGCCGTATTTAAGACTAACGTTATGCAAAAGAGACTTGGCAAGCCATTGCATCACACACGCGAGCAGCTAAAGTACACTTTACTCGTTCTCAAGTTTGAAGACTATAGCCTAGCAAGTCATTCACAAAACAGGTAGCGATGTGGTTCGTCATGCACTGCTTTAAGTCACTGCTAATGGCATGCAAACAATAGACCTACTCATCGCCGATCTTTTCAGTGAGTGTCTCATTTTTTATGCCCGGCAGAGAAGCTGATAAGAATCTCTACAGACGTGTGCGTGTGTAATTTGCTGTGGAATTTCCACAAGGTTGCATACGCGTTTGCGTACACAAGTCCCCATGCCGGATGTGCTGTGGAACGTACACTGAAGCACAATGGCGTATATTCGCATACAATCAAGTACAATCGCGTATAGGAACATAGCCTGGACATTTGTACGTGAGCGGTACTGTATGTACTTCACACATGATCATACACTCTCTAAAAAGCCTCTGGAGATTGCTGACACAGAACTGATTGCCAAAACACAGCCAACTGCGAAAGGCATGCTCAATTTCACTTGAACAGTTACTTGTCTTGATGTTAATGTTATCATAGCTGTTCGTGATAGAGCGAGAATGGAACGACTTTGAGGAGACAAGTAAGCTAGAGAGGCCCTAATGCATACACCTGCTACCACATGTGTCCAATTCCAGGACCAGTTTACTCTGACAGAGTCAATTGTCACCATTTCACGATTGAACTGGGCGACAGATTATTTGCTGCCCAGGTACCACACCAACATACCAAATACGGTATTAGGAGAGCATTTTCTGCATAATCTGGTTCAATCTTCTTCACCTGTACATCACTTTGAAGAGTCTTTCAATCCAATGTTTATCGCAAGAAATAACATCTCGTTATTTGAGCAAGCTCTTGTGCAAAACTTGGTGTTCCAATTGGCCCTTGGTGACCTGTTTTGTTGTGTACCAGGTTACATTTGTGCAAACTTGTGCCGCCAGGTGACAAGGAGTTTGAGTAAAGGAAATGGGAGTACAGTTGTCATGCTACGACAGGCAAGAAATGTGTAAATGTGTGTATAAATCAATCTTTCACAGCTGGTGTAGTTCGTTTTCCTTACCCAAAGAGAACTGCTGCAAGACCTCATCAAATGAAGAACCACCGCTGCCAGTGGCGGCACTGGTAAACGAGTTACCCGTCTGGAAGAAGTCTGTCCTGGGCGGCTTCCATGAATATTCATAGCTGTCGTAATCCCTGTCTCTGCTCCTTATGTCTCTATCCATCCCCCTGTCGTACCTGTCTCGACTTCTTTCCCAGCTGTCATCCCTCCTTCTGTCTCCATCACTGTGGTTTCTCCTCGGTTCATCTCTGCCTTTTCTCCCCCTCGGCTCTGCCCACACCGCTTTGAAATCTGCAGACCGAAGACGAAGGAAGGAGTTAAAAATAAAAAAAACAATTAATAGGTACTATGCATGGAGCTATGTTGTCTTTTTCTATTGTTTACTCACTTTCCTGGGAACAAAAGAGAAAACACAAATTGAGATACCACCCACTAGAGCAAATTTGAGATATACTAATGGACAATTCTCACAATGCTAGCAACTTTGGCAAACAAAACTTGAGCAAATTACTATATGGCTTAAAAAGTCTAGTCACAAGGCTGATTAGGATTAGCTTAGGGGTTAGATCAAGGTCAACAACCATGCAATGGGGGTACAGGAGCATGGATGCACAAGTCTGCCAACAACACCTACCACTAATTCATTCTTCTGTTGATCTTGGACGATTTCAGTTCACAGACCTTTTATTCTATTTCACATAGTTTTCTTCTTCTGCATCAATACAGAAATTAACTTGAGAATGTCTTTAGTAATTTCAGCGAATTTCAATGACAGGTTAGGTTAATGCTTGATCAGCTGTATTTAAACAATATCTTGTTGCTCTTTTCTTCTTCACTGATCAGTAAGACTCAACAAAAGTTTTGTGACACGGGTGCTGGTGAACCAGAATTGATTGTACAGTGTAAGGAAAGATGTATGTCACCTGGCGGACAAGCAGGTAATAGTAACATTAATGCAAAGATAAAACAAAGATCTCTACGTCTTCCTGACAACAGAAGGTAAATGTCATCCAGTGTTCAGTTTTGTGCCAATGATGACAACCAACAAAACGGAAAATGAAATAACCTGGGTCGCTGTTTTCAATCGCCAACGCTGCCTCAGACATCCGGTAATACTTCACGTAAGCGAAGCCTTTGTTCTCTCCCGTCTTTTTGTCAGTTAGCTGGTGGATTTTATGAATCTTTCCATATTCTGTAAGAGTGAAAATCAAAAAAGAAAAGAATGATACATACAGTACCAAAAGGAGAGAACACAATAGAGTAAGACCACTACAATAGACTTCGCAGAGAGCTGCATAATCAGTCAGTCATCCATTCTGCCACTTAAACCAGACAGTCAGTCAGTCCATCAGTCAGTCAGTCAGTCAGTCAGTCATTCACTCAGCCAGTATGTCACTCTAGTCAGTCAATCAGTCAGTCCATCAATTAGTCAGTCAGTCCATCAGTCAGTCAATCAGTCAGTCCATCAATTAGTCAGTCAGTCCATCAGTCAGTCAGTCAGTCCATCAGTCAGTCAGTCCATCAATCAGTCAGTCAGTCAGTCAGTCCATCAGTCATTTCATTAAGTTAGTCAATCAGTCAGTCAGTCAATCAGTTTGTCACTCACTGTAAATTTGGGGTGTACCTGATATCCGGTCCGGCCGGACTATCCAGCCGGCTAATGAAAAATTATCCGGTTCCAGCCGGACATTTTTAAAAATCCAGCCGGAACCGGATTTTTTGTGAATCATTAGTAGGAGGCTCTACAAGTACGTTTAAATAATATTATGCATGATGAAAATAGGTTATTCAAACCAGTGTTGTCACCTAATGCTGTAGTTGGTGGGAGGAGGATACAAGGAATTCTCTCTTAAACCAAGTCCCTCTCAAGGAAGGGAGGACATCCCATCCATAAAAAGTTGTATTTTACTGTGACTAAAATGCTATCTGAGAACTGGATCAATATTTCATTGAGGGGGCTTCCCACAAAGTTTAAAATCCTAGTACCAACTCTGGTCAAAACTAAAAATACATTTCAGTGATTCTTTTGCTTGTAAATAAAAAAAAATTGTACGGTGTGAAAGATACCTTTTGCATTTGGTCCCACTAGGTATCGCAAACTCAGCAGAAAGTTTAAACTCATGACTTCATAGAGTTTAGTGTATCAAACTAAAGAATATATTTAAAAAGAACTTTGTTAAAAAAGTAACAACCAGACTCCAATGAAAAACATGGTCTTGCACAGCTTAACTCAGAAACATATTATAAGATGACTGAAGATAAATTAAATCAAATATGAGGATTTCTCTGAAAAACAGGCCACATAACAACAGTTAATATCAGTATAATTCAGTACTCAGGAGATCTTTTCTCAGTGGAATGCCAATCCTGACTTTCTCACAAATACTCATCCTTCAACAGAGGTCAAATTGGAAGATCTGACTTCCAAAATAAGCAATAGACTGATACATATCATCCCTTTTTAAGGCAAAGTAAGAATAATACGTTTATCATTGCACCCAACCTTTTTTGAGTGTCTCATTTATAATCACTTAATTACTTTAGTAGAACTATCAAGTGCCATGAAAAATGTTTAGTTCAATTAGCCAAAGGGTAGAACTATAGGCTAGACTAGTAATAGCCTGTTAAATTATTGCAGCCCCCCATCATGTGTGCTCCCACCGCCTCCAACACATGAAGCCATAAAGAAGAGGTCCTGTACCATTTCAGTAATTGTAGAGGAGGTATGTGTATTGATCATGAAAATTTACTACATATATTGCAATTGCTCATAAAGTAAAGCCTAGAATGGGTGATCTCTAAGCCCGACCCCTTTGCCATTATGTACCATTGTTAGGCCTACTTCTATTTTACTTGGACCCTGATTTCGGTTACAAGATTCCTAATGAAAAAATCTGGTCCGGCCAGATTTTATCCGGCCAGATAGTTTGTATTGTCCGGTAAAATCCGGTCCGGCCGGATCTTAAAATTCCAGATCCGGTACATCCCTACTGTAAATCAGTCATTCATTCAGTTGCTTTAGTTAGTATTGACTGTAAGTCACTTTGCTCATTCATTTACATACTACAAGTCAATCAGTCGTTCCATCTGATTCTCTCATGTATATTACATATCATGAAACACTGACCACCTTATTAGTCCAATCTAGAAATCATGCCGTGCCAGTACGAGACACTACGCTTTAGAAACCATCACCCAGCTTGATAAAATGCCAGTCTCTCGTCTTTTGAATCGTCAAAAAAGGAGAGTTGCTATTAAACTGGAAAGACTACTTCTGTATGTGCATCACCCAAAATGTGCAACAACCGTAACATGACGGGCTGAATGTCAGCTTGACGCGTTCGACGGGGAAAGTTGACTGTAAAATGACATTTGCGCAGTTTCCCTGTGCCGTACATGATGCTGTTTCAGTTCACCTCCTCACGACAACGACGAAAGATCTCAGGCCGTGGTTGAAGGAAAAGAAAGAGCATGTTCATCATAAGAAACAACGTTGCGTGGTTGATCGACCGAGCGTACAGCAATGTCTACTTCCGGATGACCGACGCCGCTGCAACCCGAGTGAAACTCCTTACATCCTCCCTGTAGGAAAAGCGGGCATTTCATAGCGACAGGGGGAATACGAATAGCAGCTGTGATGTAGTTCAAAAGAGAACTTTTTCTGCCAATGCAAATTTACTTCCTCAAAGGGCACCTGAGAAACATTTTATAAGACTCCCTTGCCGGTACAATTAAAAGAAAAAAGGAGGTGAACTTGCTGTGAAAACATGAAACCGAAAGTGAGAGCGAATGATATTTTAGATTCTTAGCCAATTTTAAATTGAAGTTCTATGTATCTCAAGTTCCAGACACAGGGTGATACCACGACGCTCTACTCATTCTTCCTTTTGTAATGTACAGTGTCCTCTGATAGCAAAATGACACATTGCTACCCTACGTAACATACTTGTGCACCGAAGTGGTAATGCTGTCATAAGAACTGTGACCAACCTGTCTTGGAGCAAGGTTTATACAGTAGAACAAGAGAGGGAAAACTGAGAAAGGAACAGGCATTTGATATAGGCCAGATAGTGTCTGAGGTCAGGTTGAATGGCTGCCAGCACTCGAGGCATGGTAAATGAGGGTACAGTTGTTGTGTTGAGGTAGGTATGTGAAGAGTGAAGAAAATCCAAATCTATTGCTTTCTTATGATGCTTAGTTCCCCACAACTCACTGGTGTGGATATTCATGATTAAGGCAAAGACTCCAGCACTCAAAACACGTAAATACAGTAAACACGTTGTTCCAGGCAGAGCAAAAGACAAACAAGGGCGAGCCTAGTCTTAGATGGCGCAGTGTGGAAATTGATTTTGAATGCACTTTAAGCAAGGTCACACTTGATGCAGTTGGTGAAGCAAGGGCTACCTGTATGTCTGCGATACGAATGCTCAATGTTTACTTCTACAAATGTTGTTCGACGAATAATCTGAGCGAATCGCTTGTCTATGGTCTTCCATTTATACATACTGGCCAACAAACCCCGCTACACAAAGTTAATAGTACTGTACAACAATGCATGTTTAACATCAAGCTTGCATTTCATAACTGCCCATACAGTACCAGCATGCAATGCCTCTTTCTGGTAAAAAATGTCGAACACAAAGCTACATCCCAGCCAGTTCGATTACCCATTCTGAGGGAATTATACTTTCAGGAAGGGTTTCAAATATCACATAAACAACTAAAATTACCATCTAAAACGAAAACAGAAACTGGCCTGAATATTAGAGTATTGCAACAGTCGAATAATATCCATAGAAGACTCAATTTTACGAAAAATCAATGATACACTCTACAATGAATCCTCATGACTAACAGTATGAAGAGCCAGGTTATCAGTGTTACTGGGATAGTAGATGGGAGTGCAAATGTTGTGTTGAGACAGGTAAGTGAGGAGTGATGTCAGTTGGGAGTTCTTCTTACTGACAGTGAAGCAGAAGAGAGACTACAAAATAACTCTCGTTTCATCAACCTTACTATACAGTATGTCAAAGCTAATTTTTTTTTGTTATTTCTTTTTCTCTTTCCCTGTTGGGAGATCAGTAGTTAATCCAAGCTACTTAAGGTTGCTGAAGTAACTTCCTTTCCCATTGTACTGTACATATTTAATTCCTTACACTATTGAAATATTCAGTTCCATTTACTGGACGTATATCGAGAAGCTATATGTTATGATATATCATGTTACATGTTCAGGCTATTTCCTTCTCAATGAAATACTTTACATTACAGTAGGAAAAACTAACCCCTGCCGGCTATGGAGACAAATTCCCTTCAGTTCCATGAAAATCATACATACTCCTCGGTCTCAAAGCTCTGCTGCAATTGGCTGAAGGAGGACTTATAATCAAAAGAGAAAGTGCCACTATCGCACGTAGCCGTGTAGACTGACTGTGAGCAAACATGTAAATGGACACCCTCGTGGTTCTTCGTAGCACCGTGTGTGCGGCCACCAATGGCTGTCAATACGAAGTGCATCCAGTTTTGGGCTCTGTCAAAGGAACGACCATCGCCAACAGGCTCTTCGGGGCGGCAGCCATGTGGGGGGGGGGGCAGCAAAGGAGCTACATAGGCTAACCACAGATACATGATTTACATACTTAACTGTACAGCGTGTGCACTGTAGACTGATTAATGCCAAATGTATCCATATCTGCAGTGGTTAGCGATCAACGAGTGCCACTCACTCATCGTACCCTTAACTATGCAAACACTTCACCAAACATCCCACTTTAGTGAATTTTATTTTTATTTGAAACAATTGAAGAGCAGGCTGTCACAGTGAGCGATGGAATGCAATCAAACAAAACAGACAAAAGAAAAATAAAAAAATTAAGTGAGAAAAGTTAGGACATTTTCCACTTAGTCTGAATTATAGTAGGAAACATCATACATGGATCTACAGTACTGTATGCATGTTGAAAACTCCTATGCATTCATTCATTTTTTTTCTTTTATTTTTGTTCGACCATAATCACCCACAAAAATATTAATAACTTTAGTACTTATTATAAAACAGTTCTTCTTACAGCTAGGAACAAATAATCTTCAACACCGATTCTATCTTCTCTATAGCACAAAGTGGACTTGTGCCTCCTTCCAAAACTATCCCCTCCCAAAAAAAAGTTGGTCACTGAAATAACCTTCTCCTGTGATTTTCAAGCTTTCTGGAAACATTCACGTTCGTTGTGAAGCTGGATGAGACATCCCAAAATTCACCTAGTTTGGTTATTTACGAACGACCCACTTACCTGTCTCCTCACAACAAATGCACTCTCAACCACCATGCCAAGAGTACAGGTAACCTTAAACACCACTACTGATGCCGTTCCGCCTAATACCGGACTAGCACCTCCTTCCCATTCTGCCATCCTAAAGAATTCTTAATTGTTGTACAGTAAGTCATTATTTCTATCACTTGGTATCTTATTTCTTCAGATGTTGTATGTTCGAAAATGATTAACAACATATTTTCTTTTTTTCCTTTTTGGAAGGGGGGAAGAAGCCTTTGCACCTACCACTACTTTAATTTCTTACAATCACCTATTCTCTCTTCTCACAAATCTAACAAAAAATGGGGGTCAGATCTTGCCAAAGAGGAGAAATGTTTTGTTGTCTAGACAATCTTTTGAGACTTGAAAATGGTACGCAGGTAGATCCTGATGTTCCATTGACGAATCAATTTGCATTATCACAGTAACAGTAGCTGTGTGACAATTCATCACTAGTATACAAGAATTATAGTTTAAGAGCAGCGTGTATGTATTCTCTACTAGCAATGTTTCTAAAAGCCAGACAGGATTGATGTCACTAGATCTAACCTCTTAGCTTAATTTTAATTTTTCACCTTTTGAAAAGTGTAACTGGAGGGTAAATATGACGAAACAAAGTGACAGCAAATAAATTCTTGATGTAACAGTGTGCAGTAGTTAAAACTGTTGCACTGGGTCAAACTATGCATTAGTGTATTGATGTACTATAAGGCCACACTGTAACTAGGTCGGACAGTGCCAGCAATGGTGTTAGATGTTACCTGTACTCTTAGCACGGTAGATGGGGGTACATTTTTTTTGGTGTGCGAAGACAGGTACATGAGGAGTGAAGTCAATTACATTGTTGCACTGGGTCAAACAATGCATTAGTGTACTGTAAGGTGTCAGTATGTTGTGAACTACATTAAATCCACACAAACAGATTTGAGTTAATCAAACGAAATTTTCGCATCACCACTCAACTTTTCCTGATGCAGGGAAACAGATTATAAAATACCTTTGACTCTTTATCTTGATTGTCACAACCAAAGAAATACCACTGAAGGAGAATGGCGACAAGAGAAACACTGTACACTGAAGCAACACATCTGTCTGTATTACAGTACCCTCTACATATCATTTTAGGAATTCAGAGAAGAAAGAAATGACTTAACGGTTAATATTGATCATTTAAGGTACTGACGGAGGACATATATGGCATATCCTTCTTTTCATAGCTGTACAATGAATGTGTCCATCACTATATGCTGGAGAAACATGTAGCAACACACCAGGGCAGCATTGTTCTTTTCTTCCACTACTTTGGTCAA
This sequence comes from Stichopus chloronotus, assembly GCA_021234535.1. NCBI lineage: Eukaryota > Metazoa > Echinodermata > Holothuroidea > Aspidochirotida > Stichopodidae > Stichopus > Stichopus chloronotus. The sequence continues at coordinate 23,603,916 of CM037846.1, forward strand.
AACTCAATGTTTCCCTACAACTCTCTGGTGTGGGTATTCACGAGTGAATATACTTTACCCTTGCTTACTTATGCATCAGTTTGACCTGGCTTAAAATGCTCCCGAAAACATTTCTGACACTGTGCCCTCTGGGCCTAGGCTCACACTCACTAGGCCTTCTCTCTGGCCTGCTTCAACCCACCAGGGCAGCATTCTTCTTTTCTTCCACTCTTTTGGTCACAACTCACTGTTTTAATACTTTCTCAGTTGAGTATATGAGGAGTACCGAGCTGGTCAGTGGGTACTGTCAAACCACATCATGGATTCAAACAAACAAAACAAATTTGTAGGGAAGGATACAACTGCACCATTTCCATGACATTTAGTAGCTCTGTCTAACTTGTCCTTCAGAACACTACCCCCATCTACAGTATCCCACCTCTTAATTTTTCATCCATCACCTCTCTAGGGTCCCTCGGTATTGAAAACAATCGATATAGATATCGTTTTCGAAATGATGATAATATAGGTTTTTCCAGCAAAATTTAATGAAATCCGTACCTATGCAAAATAATCCAATAAACACCCCTTTTTTTGTCATGTGCATTGCAGGTACCTAATTCAACGTGTATGGCCTAGGACAAGGTCATTGGTGTAAGGCCTGGCATATCTTAGTGTTACTATTACAACTGCCAGTACTACAGTAGGCCTAGACTTCAAACAAAATCATGAGCAAAACTTTCTCTCTTACCAAGTATCATATTTTACTACTGTTGACAGTAAATTTTTAATTTTTCCTCACAAAACAGTACCTGTACTCCCGAAGTAAAAACAGATATTTTACAGTATACCTCTTTACTGCTATGGTTAGGCTTTTACTAACAGAAGTACAGTACTGTAACGGAGGCAGTGTAAAAACGCTGGACAGTAATAGAGAAACGATAATAGACAATATGCACAGTACTACTACTCAACATCTTACACATACTGTACAGTGCAACATTACCACAATCAACTAATAAGACTGCTGCATTTTTGGTTGTTACGAATAACAATTTCCTGGCACCTTTCACAAAATACTAGAAATATTGGTAATATCTATATCTACAGATCATACTTACATCTCTTTGACCTATTTTTTTCCCTCTACCCATCCCATCAGTGGAAAACTAAAGACCAAAGTTGTGAAGTTGTGACAAATTGTCAGTCAAACTATCATTGATCATTGACTATTTTTGTTAAATTTCAAAAATGCGGACAAACAAGAAATGTTCCAAGCCGTCATGGGTGCACCTGGCAATGCAGGATAAATTCATCATAGTACTCAGAACAGTGGTGCTGCACGTACCTCATAAAATTGTCAGTTATTATCAAATATTCTGAATATATCATGTATTAAAGGGCAGGTGGGAGAAAAATCACATATGATTTGGGTCAAGATGGAACGCATCGCGATAGTTCCCACATATTCTCAAATGAAGCAGGTGGCAGCTTTGTTGTAGGCCTGATGATGTATGAAGGGGTGTGGCAGAGTCTGAGGACATTTCAGACTGAAGAAACACAAACCAACCAGAACACCTGACGTTTATGACAGCAGTGACACATTACTGCAGATGTAGGCCTAAGTTATTCTCTGTAAAATCTCGACAGAGTGTCGAAATGTTGACGGCGAATCCAACGCTTCGGTATGTTACGGATCAGAGTGAACAATGTGTGCATAAAATTTCATGGTCCTGTGCAAAGCATGTGTTATAATATAATGTAATATGTTCAAGTTGAACATGAACAATGTTCTGCAACACTGCAGTTTTAGGTTCTACACATGGAAAGGTTAAGGAGAGTCAGTACAGTAAGAGGTATAAAATTGAAGGCGGGGGACTCAAAGCCGTAAGTACAGCACACAAGTTTCAAACAGCACCTCCTTGCTCGTCTAATGTTCTGTACCAATGGAAAGTACTTTTTGCTGTAATGGAACTGCAGAAATGTGACAACTACTATACTACGGTATGAATCAAACGAATCTTAAACAAACACAGTCAGAATGACCAAAGAAACAAAAGAACACCTACTTACAATCAAAGGTGTGATAATGCAAAGTCTAAACAGTTTGTTCTTATGTCCCTTCAGAAGACACAATATTAACTAAAGCAAACCATATATGCAATATCATTGTTGTAGTCCTCACATACGTTCTACTGTACGGTATGTAGATCTAAGTGAGTTCCTGTCAATGTACCTTCAAATTTTTCTCGGATGTCACTTTCCTTGTATGTCTTTGGGGTCACCAAGAAAATTCTGGTCAGTTCCTCGTCTTCGTCAAAGTCTCTGGTACTCCCAGATTCGCGGGACTGAGCCACCTTTACCTGTGAGGGAACGTACAGTAAGTAATTGACAGTCAAATACGGTATATATACAGTATGGTGCATGGTTGAATGGCTGACGTGAAATGTGAGAGGATCTGCTGGTATAGATAAGAAGGGCGGGGTTGTGAGAAATTGTTTACAAAAAATTGTTTTGATTCTATTGACTACGGCTGACAATACTTGCGACAAAGTATTATACAGTATTTGAGAGTGGTAGCCTAGTGGTTTTAAGCATCAGATTTGTACTCCTATGGGTTGGCATCCATGGAGCACACTAAAGGCAAGGTTTATCTCAACTTGCTTGTCTCAACCCAGGTGATAACTCAGGACATCTTGACAGAGGGACTTGTGAGGGACCTAAGTACAGGCAGCACCTAATCAGTGATACACTCTGTGGAACTGCCAAATCACTGTGAACCTGGTTATAGTGAACAGAGGGTAATGTTGATGTTAAGTGCCTTCAGCAGGTATTACCTGCATACTTGCACTATATACAATGCATCACTATCAACATCATGGTACCGACTTTGTAGAAGTATGATGAGGCTTTTCAAGCTAACCCCAGATCCTGCACATATATATTGTATGAATGGTACTTTCTTGACATTAGTGAAGGAGGAACACTGGGATGAGTCTTTTCAAGGAAAATAATTATGTCACACTGTATACAAACTACAAAATGGAAGGTTGAAATTATCAGCATCTACTGTATGGTACTGTATTTTCTTTCTAATCAAATATTCCGACTCTTGAGATAGTAAACTTCCACTGAAGATGCAATGATCGACTCACTTACCTGTTTCCTCATAACAAACACATTCTCATCTACCATGACTACAGTACTATGAACCTTCAACACAGCTACTAGAGCCATCCGGTCTAACACCACAATAGCGCCTCCTTCCCATTCTGCCATTGGTTTGTGCTTGGATTGTGAGAGAGACAAAGACACCTTCAAGAGCACTAATGGTGCAGAGGCTCATACTTGAACACCCTGAAGGTAACATTAACACATTACATCATTATGACAAATCATACAAACCACTTAGAACAGAGTAGGGTTATAAAAAATCATCACCATTTTTACAAGACAATATCTGTGGAAGTTCACAACTTGCAAAATTTCATGCCAAGAGCTATAGGCACACAAGAGACCTTGGAGCAAAATATCTGGGAAACCACAAAAATGGATCTAACTTACTAGACCAAATTATGACAGGTCTTCAACTTTATGTACTATCAAATGGAGAAGGAGCTGCCACTTTGCAGAATTTCACAAAATGGGCCCCACAACACATCTTGCAATTTGAGCCCAGCATTTCCGCATGCACCCTAGAGGTACCCCACTAATTGTGTATCATTTCTGGCAAACCATCGACATTGCACAAGATACGGTAATTTGTAGGGGAAAATGCATTTCCTGGATGTCATGATAATTGGCCATAGGGTCCACATGGGACATCGGACTGGAATTCTTGTATGTACTGAAGGTACCACCAGCAGAGAATCATTGTGACAACCTGCCAACAATCTGTAGGAGGAGAAGCATTTTGAAAAATTTCCAAAAAATTAATTAAAAATTGATTGTTTTCTGTGTAGGTGTGGTTAGAACCCTGTGCATACATAATACATAATACGTGTATATACATAATGCACTTTTGGATGATGGTTGCTCTGGATCACAGGGAAACAAGAACATCACAAAGAAAAAAAAAAAAAATGCCTTTAGTCAATTGAGCTTTGTTTATACTGTAGGTGTGCATACTAATCACAGAGTGTTAATGTGTGGTTGAGGAAGTGCACAAAGTACAATGGCTGCAATATAAACCCAATCATTCACAGTCTGCTTCACCTATTGATGGAAATTTGGGTGCAAATACCTTTTTCGATACTATTGTTCATAATGGGAGGCAAATACCATAAAAAACCCCTCTATTCCTTCATCATTTCCCTTGGAAGATCAAAGTTGGAATTGGTACACTACCTCAGTGGCAGCGAAATCATTAAGGCATTGCAAAACAATGCTTTGGGAGGGCTTTCAGTAGTTGGCTTGGTCTTGATTGACTTGCAAGTTTTCTCCTTTCTGTAAACTAAAGGGTTTTTTTTTTCCAAAGTGAAGACACAGCATTGTCTTCCTATAAATTTTCAGTTAAATATAGGATTTTAATTGACTGGTAATTGACATTAGCATAGGTCACTGGTGTGGGCATTCACTCATTCAGTAAGTGACATTACGTGCTTGTTTGCTTGCATTCTTGAACTTTAATAGTGCAACACACTCCCTGTTGAAATTTTAGCTCGGTACCATCTACATGTATGCTCTCCATATGCCTAATTTACAGCAACTTTGGCTTTGCAAGTTACGCTACCAGTTTTCACAGTCACGAAAATTTGCTCACAGAGAGAATATCAATCATGCAAGGTATCGCCAACCATTGCATGTACAACATAGCAACATAGGCAAACAGCAGGCAGTTCTAAGCACTACAAAAGGAAAAGCAGATGTCTCCGCTTAAAGTGCATCATTTAAACCCATTATTGAATGGTACATCTGTCTATTACCAGTAGAATTGCTGCTACGGCTCCATAAAATCTACGAATGATACATGTAGGCTTTTATCTCATGAAAGGTTGCTTCAACACTAAGTACATGGACACTGCAGCGACAATTTTTCTTTCTCTGCAGACAGAATTTATCAAAATCTGTGATCACAGCTAATCACTCTCATCAAACTTGTCAATGCAAGAGAGAGCTTGTCTCCAACTGGACGAAAATCCAACAAATGTGCTCACGAAACATTCGTGCTGAAATAATAAGTGTGGAAGCCATGTGCCTCTCTCCTTGTATACAACAAAAGGGTTACAGGTTACTAGTACAGTACAGATACTGCAGTTCCTAATCCTAGAATGGTGAAGGGATGTGCATTAGCTGTCTTGAAACAGGCAAGATTCAAATGAGGAAAATAACAAAACAAACAGATTCATCACTGAACCATCTTAGGACACAAATCTATGTATGTATCTAAAAGTGTTTTCCTTTTCTTTAAAAAATTACACAACGTAAACGTACGTACTTCACTGTTTTCCGCGAAAGTCGTAATTTCAGCAGATTTGATATTGCAAAAGAAAAACGGTGAGATTTCTTTCGTTGTGCACTCCTACACTGCAGTAGCTCTTAAAATCAACACTTGCAGAGATGTTTGCATATTGTACTCCTATGGCACAGTTGTTACTGTAGCTGTATACCTGGCACAGAGGCAACCTGCTCCTCTAGGCCTTTAGAAAATGAGCTATAAAGTTGCAAACTACAATCACTTGCATTAGCATCAACTTTTGATGCATTGCAAAATGCAAACCATACTGTGCAGTAGATTGGTTTTTATACAGTGTACAATGAATCCCCAAACTCACCTGGTTTGGTCACTTACAAATCACTTGATACCTTCCGCAACACAACTTGCTAAGAAACTGTTCATTGTGATAGGATAAACCAACCGCAAGTCAATGCAGTTCAGAAGGAGATTGAAAGCTGATAAACAAAGACAGAAAATTCTAGAATCTTCCAACTCCTGACACATCAAGATTGCAGAATGGGAGGAAGGCGCTAATCCAGTACTGGGCAGGAGGGTGCTACTGTACGAGGCCGTGCGAAAAGGTTAAGAGTACTCTTGACACATGTGGTAATGGGAGTTCAGTTGCTATGTTGAGACAGGTAAGTGAGCACTGAGGACTGTGAAGTAAACATTCATGAATTGCACTTTACCAGCAATAGTGTTACATACTTTTCAAAATGCCTATAAAACCACAGGAAAAATGCATCCCTATCACATTATCTTTAGTGTTTAAGAAATTTGCACCTTTGACAGCTCGGTAGCCTTGGAAATGTCTCATTTTTGTCGCTTACCGAGCGAGAAGCAATCAGATCTATGAAATTGCTGGTATGGATCTGGAAGGAGAAATGACTGTACAACAGGAACATGCCTAAATCTACCAATGTCAGCACATGCCTGCTGAAAAGCTTAATAGCAGTGGGTAAGCAACCTCAGATACCGGTTATGTCTAGACCAGACATTGCATGTACAGTATTACTTTCATGTAAATCTTATGGATATATCGCAGTTTTTCTTATTCTGCTGGCCTCTGGAACCAGTTAGCAGACAATCTCAGGGCTTGCTCAAATACATCCACCTTGGAGAGCTCTCTAAGGACAAAGATTGGCAATCATACTAATGTACTGTAAAATAGTTCCATGAACTGTATACGCACTCCTGCTACAGTGTTGTATACTTATGAAACATCTCATAGCCGCATCCGGAAGTCTTGATAGAGCAACAAAAACAAAAAGTCAGTCTGGTTTTTCTCTACCCTACCAGGCTGCTACCACCCATCCTTATACGGTTCTATTCAACAAATTTTCTTTTTTCGATGATGAACAAGTTTTTTGTTACATCTTGGTAGGCTACCAGGCAATAGAAGTACTCTATAATGCACATGTATACAGTACAGAAGTGTGTGTTGAATGACCCATGGACATAGCCCGAAAGTTACATTGTTTGTGTACACAAGTACTGTAGTAGCGATTTTGTATTTCTGGAGAAATTTTCAATGAAATAAGTTTTCAATGATTTTATGTGAGGAAATAATGTACTGTGCAGTAATCAGAAAGTTTAAACCTGAGATGTTCCTGGAAGTTGTGTGCTCTGCGTGATATGTATAGGAGTCACTTTAGAGTTATGATCTCACTGAATAATGAGTACTGTATTTGATTATTGAGCTACCACAAACACCTCAATTCTTCACTCTTCTTCGTTGAAAACTCACCGTATCAAATTGTCCTAAATTGTTTTAAATCTGCTGCTATTTGCTTACACAATTGCTGTCATTCAGTGAGGTCTCTAGACATAGCAAAAGTCAGACAGAAAATGTGACAGCTGTGACCAGGGACACCAAAAACATCAGTTCATAAGTTGAAAGCAATCACGGTACCTTCTGCATTGCAATAAAGTGCATATATACTGCATGCATACTAAAGAAGGACATGTGATGGTGTATTACAGTTAGGCAGAAGAGACAAATTGTGATGGGATTATATGTGAGTGAAGGAAGTTGTGTGTTCTGTGATATGTATAGGAGTCACTTTAGAGTTTATGATCTGAGTGAATAATAAGTACGGTATTTGATTGTTGAGCTCGCCTACCAATTCGAACACAGGCAAAACCCACATCCTCACTTCTTCTTATCTCCCCTATCCACAGAAAAGGGAGGAGGGGAGAAGAAACAGAAATGCGAGGAAAAGTTTACTTTGTGTGATTGTCCTTCACCTTCAACTTTCAAACTGTGTAAATTCACAACTAAGTGTGTGACTGATGCATTTGACAAAGCAAAACTTACTGAAGTGTGCTATTTTCAGTGAAATTAAACAGACAGTGGCAGTGCACAGTACAGCCTAAATCAAGTTTTTAAGGTCAACTTTCACTGTAAAACACAAAAGGTCTTTCACTTGTCACACCTCACATAAGGACTTAGATCATGAGGGAAATAAAGCAACCTGCAGAATATATCGTGACTGCACTTGAAATGAAAATGGAACCAGCATGTACTGTAAGCTGTTTCAACAGGTCACATGTACTGTGATTTAGATTACATAAAAATGGAAGCAAAAATACCTTTTAAACATTACCTGTAGTAAAGTATGGCACAGTTATTAAGCATGGTGTTACAGGTACGTAAAGTTCTGTGCAGTACAGGATCATACACTTGACTCCACACCAGTCAGTGAAGACCATCCATTCTCCTCCAAATCCAAAACTGATCTGGTTTGGTTACTTATGTATGAGTAAATCACTAAACCTGCCCCAATGCAACAACTGCAGTCCCATTATCCACGCAGCTCACTGGCAACCCTCTTAAACACCACCTGCTGTACAGTACGGCAAAAGCTCATCAGTAGCATAAAACTAGACTTTACTTGTTTCCCCTTTCCAAGCCAGCAGGAAAAAATTTGGTGTTCAAAATCCCCACAGTGCTCAGTTTTCAGGTTTCTTTGGTATTTTGTCACAAAACCAGAGGAAACCCTGGAAGCTGCACACATGTACAACCAGAAAGTCGAAGGACTTTGTGATTCCTTGCCAATATCCCCTTTTTTTCCAAGCACATGTATACTATCACTATCACTTTAAATAGAAGCAAACAAGGGAGAAGGAAAGCGAACATATTAAAACAAAAAAAAAAGGACACAAGAATGTAAACCACATATGAAAATTGTGGTAATGATATCTGTTATTAAACCAAGGTAGTAAAGTGGATAGAAAGTTCCTTAAAGGGAAATAGGGCATTTGTTTTAGAGAAAACATCCATGTTTTTGAAAACAATGTTTGTGGACGTAGAAGGATAGATTATTCAAAAGAAGGAAGGACAGTAGTCTTCTTTTCAAGAAATAAGCTTTTCACAGATAATAATTCAGTTATTTCTTACTCAACACTAATTTGTTCACCCAAACTTTTCAAAATTCAAATGATGCATCTTCTACACTAATTTGTTCACCCAAACTTTTCAAAATTCAAATGATGCATCAAGTACAGTATGAGTATGACATCAGTCAACATTATCTCTGAGCTCCAAGAAACACACAGTAATCAATGCTGCTTCTAGTCCTGCCTGTTGTTAGTTGAATCAAATAACTCAACCTTACCTCACCTGAACTCCGCTTGTCTGCCATATTTACCTCAAAATTCTTCATAAACGACCAGAATGTTCTTGGGTCTCTATCATATGGTGGAATTTCTGCCTTAGGTAATTCCAACGCTAATTTGAAACTCAATTTCCTCCTTTAACTTTTTCAATGCTTCCTCCCTCTCCTCAGTATAATGCTTTTGGCATTCTAACATCCAGCTTTCTGTTTGCTCAAATGCTTCATCAGACAACAGCCCAGCCAGATCAGCATGAACCTCTTCCATTGCCTCAAATTGGTGCTCTGCCTTTTGCAAATTTTCCTTTATCGACTCTGCGATAATTTCTTCCTTGTTACAAGTAGCTTTTAAAACACTCAAAGTCCTTGTAAGTTGACCCTAAGTTATGATTCCTCCTCAATATTTTTGCTTCCTCCATCCTTTCCGACATTGTGAAATATGATTGAAAGCACTCCAATCTGATTGTTAAGAAACCTTGTTCTGCTACCAGCTGTTCCTCTGGATATTGATATTATCCAAATAAATGACAGAACAGATGGTTTTTTTATTTTCTTCATTTTTTTTATAAACCCATTAACATTCCAATGCATGAATGCCACCTAGTCTATCTGACACCATGACCCCCCATACCAAGACTATCTCTCTGGACAACTTATTGGAGGCCCCTCACACTAGAAGTTACTCACTAAGTTACAAATGCAGTACTGTAGGGAGCAATCCATTGAGTAAACTGTGTGCAACGGAATCAAAAACTGAAATTGCACAATGTAGCCCCATATGCATTTGTACGGTAGTTTATATTAACCACAATAATGGTGTTTAGGCTATTATTATTGTTTTATAGTGAAAAATTATCCCTCCCTCTCTATTGATTTGCATTACAGTTCACAGGGTCGTGAACCTGTTAATAACAGACAACCTTATAAAGTTTAAAACAAATCTGACCAACGGATAAGGAACTATGGCAGTTTCAACATTTTTTATGTTTTACCCCATAACCTCATTAATATGCAAGATTTGGACACCAAAAACAATAGGGATCATCTACTCAATATGGGCAACCTACATGCCAAAAATGAAATTACTCAGAGTTGCCCTTCTTGAGATAGAGTGTTTACGAGCAACCGTCACACACATACACACACACATACATACACACACACGACATCAGGACTGCATAGATTTCCCTGCCTACGGCAAGGAATCAAAAACTGGTGATTAATATCACTTTGTGTAGCAAAGGAGATGTGACACCAGACAAATGATTCACCGAGCAAAACAATCTTTCAGCCTGTGTTGCAAAGATTGCCGCAAAGATTGCTGCAAAGATTGTTGCAACTATCAGCACTAGACGACAGATGAACTCTCGAGTCTCTCATAGCTATAGAATGTGGTTTTGTGAACACTGCAATACAGAATAGCCAGTGAATAATTTACGTATCTGGTATCACATCTCATTTTGTTACACAAAATGATAAAATTGCTAGGCAAATGGAATATTGTGTACATAGCAGATTTTGTACATAACACATTAAGGTAACAATTCTCTGATTTTGCGACAAACACTATACTGAAGAAACTCCCGAACAAAGTTTTGAACACTAAATTATTCTCTGCTAGTGATTACTGTAGAACAATCAATGGAACCACTTCGTACAGCTGTTTCAAGTGACTTATCTTTATCATATATGAACAGTATGGTCAAGAGGTCACATGCTGGCTTGTTATGTGAACACTCACATTCACCACTCACAGTCACCATTCACAGTCACCAGTGAATGTTGGCTTGCCTTCAATATGTAATTACTGTACCTGCGTAAGAAGTATACCTCTGTACTGTACCTCAGTCCTGTAACATATGCACAAAACTACTTCAACCCCTAGCTTAGAAACAACACAGTCCTATTATCTGTTCGCTATTTGCCATAGGACGGGTGCCTTTGTCTTCAAATTGTACATTGATCATCTACGAAGAACCCGGAAGTTTTCTTGCGCTCACTCCATTGTTTGAAATTCCCTCTACAAAGGACCATGTGGCGAATTTTCTTTAAGATTTCAATAATGCAATGGTCGCCCTCTACTTAACAATTTAAACATAATTTTTTGACGTACCTAAGAAACTCTGCAGGGTTTATTTGACTATAATTTGGAGTCCAATAGTGACTCATAAATAAGGAAGAGCCTGATTTTTGGGTAGGATATGAAATTTAAGAAAGAAACTGACTTTGGTACGCATTTGCTTCAAAAGAGGACAAATATATATGCATTAAATATTGACAGTGTAGTATTTTTATTTGCTAAGTTGAAATTAACGAAAAAAAATTTTCACGACATTTTGGTGACAATTAATTCCGCAGTGGAATGTCAGTTAAAAAATACCTTTGAAGCAACAATTTACCTTTACTTGATGTTGGTGCCTCTTAAAGTACTGTATTACTGTAGCATTTTTAAATCACAAATACACACATAATGAGCTACAGGTTAGTTTGAAAAAATAAAATAACAGATACTGTATAACAATGTAAAAAAAGTTCACTCAATCATCTAGCAAAAATCACTGATCTTTTATAACTTGAGATGTTGGGAGCAGTGCTGCGTTTACGTCAGCTTTGAGTGAATGTTCGGAAATGTCTCAAGGAGCCCAGCACAGTGGTTCGAACAATGTGAATCAAACAATATTGAAGAACACAGAGAATGATAAATGGCGAAATGTGATGGCGGGTGTTTGGGTCAAAATTTAACAGCTCAGCTGCCCAGCATTGCTGAGTGTCTTTGCTTGCTCAAAGCTACTACTGTGTGAATGAATTCAATGATCCATACAGTACCGGTCAATATGTTACTGTCCAATCACAACTCAAAGATGCCAGCTATAAAATGTTGGTCTGATTGAGTCTTGAATTGATCGATACAGGGTATATGTGCAATGCCTGTGTCACTGTCTTCATGCACATGGGACATGGGTAATTGTGACTGGAGAAAGTTGTTCTCTTATTTCACAATTCTTCCTTTACAAGTTTGTGCTGGTTTACATGAAAATGCTTTACAAAGATTGTTTCCTGAAGCACTGCGTGACCCCCTTCATGTTGTACTTTTACTTATTTCGTCTAAATTGCAGTACAGTGGGCCTATTGCTCTCAGAGATATTTAATTTTTAACTTCTACTCCCTTGATCATCTGTCCATCTGAACTCATACTGTAGAAGTGTACAGCACAGTACCTTCATTACATATCCTATTCCAGCCAGTTCTCAACAGGAGGAAAACCTGTGTTACCGTGGCAAAAAGAGTCAAGAGCAACGTGCATTTTGCTACGCGTTTATCTCCTTGGCTACGGTCATGAAATACCAACATAGGAACAAAACAACACAGATTAGATATTAAAATCATAAATTCACATGTTACATCCAGATTGGTTCTGCATGGATTAGAAAGTGAAAACTTTCTTCACCACCCATACTGTAGGCCAATTAATTCAAGAGGCTAATATACACCTGTTAACTGCACTTTTCCGGCCTGTGGCTCTCTTCACGGCAAAGAACAAGGGCAATTTGCAGAAATTGTTTGCAATAACCTAAATGTAAATGCTAGTTGCTACCCTCTTACTTTTTGGAGTGAGCCAGTGACAGTGTGGTCCCTTATCAGCACCTTTTTTTCTTGGGGGGAAGGGAGGGGGGGGGGCAAAGAGGGATGCAGAGTGGAAGGGTGCCTGCAGAGTCTGGGAGGGTCATTTTCAGTAATCTATTTCTGGTATGCTTTGCGCCAACTGAGGGTGATGGGGGTACTGTAGGTTCTAGCTACTGTAGCATGAAGGTGATGATGGGTGCCATTTGGGCATTGCCCAATCCCCTTCCCACCCTAGAAAGTTGCACCCATGTCACTGTTGGAAAGGGGGTCCATGGCAAAGAGTGGTGGTCATCAACATTAAACTTGAGGGATTATGGTATGAACAGTGAGTTTTGAGATTTGGCAATGTCTACTTTTTCTGATAAAAATTTTTAACAATCACCTTACACTGTTTCCACTAGAAATCGGTCACTGACTTTGAAAACTGCATTTCTCACACCTGTACACCTACACAGCGACTCATTCAAGAGTGGACAGGCAGGGCTACACAAGCAATGATAATACAGTATATCCCTACATTCTGTCAATTAGGGGCAGATACATCCGTACTGTAGCATTATCACGACTGTACTGACTATATACAAGGAAACATGAGGTTGTCGACAAATGCAAACAAAAACATGATTTTTCTTTCAGTCTGGTGCCTGCCAATGGGAGTAGCATTCTGCAATTAGTGATTCCCTCCTGCAGTACCTGTGTGAAGGCTTCTGTGAAAGACATTGTTATTCAGTGCAAGTACTGCAGCTTAAGCTTGACTGTGAAATGTTACCCTGCTACGATGGACCAGCCTTCGGCCAACTGCAAATTCGAGCAGCCTGTTAGGTTGATTTGACCGACTCAAGTTTTGCAATAAAAAACAAAAATTGCAGCATTTGTCGTCGGACTGATTGCTGGGACACAGCACATCAATTTAGCATTGGTTATTATGCAGCAGCACCAGTATATTTCCCACTTTCCAAACGAAGGCTACTTCCTACTCTGTACATGTAAACCCCCATATTGCCTGTGTCACTATTACTAACTTTATGAATTTGGGAGTTGCCATAAAACAAATAAGAATTTGTTCTCAGAAAGTAGGAATAAATTGTTCAATACAACTAGACCAATGAGGTTCGTCAAAATGACCATAAAGGGTAGTTGAAACATCTACTAAAAAAAAGCAAGATAGTCTCCTGGGAGGTTGGTCGAAGACAGTGAATCGCTTGAAAACCTGAACATCACCATCCAGACCTAAAGATCTTAAAAAGCTCAAAAGCTATTATAAAACTGATGTTTTCCTGGAAGTTTTTATATTGTTTGGCTAAATTTGTTACCTTCCTGCCAATGGTTAATCTTTGATTCAATTCTTATTTGCAGCAGTTGATGGAAATCATTTATCTTGGTCTAGACTCTACAGAAGACCTTGAGGCTAAATAATGAGGAATCATCTTATATTTCATCAAAGTGATTTCAAGTGTGAGATCTGGCATTCATTTTTCACCAAGAGACCATGACTATGAGACTAGCAGTGAAACTGTGAGAGTTGTCAAGTCTGCCAGTTACAATGTCTGTACTTAAGATTTGAGGACCTGCATAGACATAAAGGTTTTTTTTTTCATAAAAAGTGAAGGTCTAACTTAGAGTAGAAATAGCCTAGAATCATTTATTTTTTTGAAACCTTCTATTGACCACTGTTGTGCACTGACTAACCTTTCTTCTTCTTTTTTGTCAAGTGTACTTGTCACACAATGCCACTAGTTCTGCCAGCTAGTGTCACTGGCGATGTACATTATGGGTTGCTTGGTGCACTACAGCCTACAGTATGGACAGTATTAATGCTCAGGCTATAAAGTGTTTCGCAAAACTGGTATAAAATATCTGAATAAACGTAAAGTTAATGAGTTGCGGGCTTACCTTTACTGCTCTACCGATCCCTCCAATGACTTGCCCATCAGTATCTTCCATGGCTTTTCCAGCCTGTGAGGCCTTCGCGAACTTAACGTAGGCGACCCCTTTCTTTTCACCTGTACGTCTGTCGGTAACAAGCCATACGTCTTCCAGTCCTTCAAACTGGTTAAAATGTTCACGGAGTATGTCGTCGGTATGGTTTTTGCTGGCAACTACAAACAAACGACTATTTTTTGGAGTATCTAACTTGTTATTACCTGAGGAATTTCTCCCTCTTCCTCGATCTGAGTCCCTTCTCTCGCTCATTTTGAAATAACTTAGCAACCTTCCTGAATGAGAGGAAAATTTCGGCAAATTATCTACAAGCACGAACAGACCTGGATTACGGTTTGGTCGCCAATTTTCTTCTAGTTCTACAAACTGACGAAAGATGAGGCCTGTATGTCCTAGGCCTTTGTAGCGTTCAACGTACACACGTACAAGTCCGGCGCGTATAGCGTCTGCTCTACATCTACTGTTTAAATGCAGTTTATAGTCCATGAGAAAATGTACATGTGTGCGCACGGTGATTAGAACACGTTCCCAGAATTTAATACAATGTAAAGGCTAGATCCTCTGCCAAATTGTGACTGTTGATTCCAAGCGGGTGACTTGTTTCCTTGGAGTCACGACTTCTCTGAACAGGGGCGTAGCCAGCTGAGGGGGGGGGGGGGGGGGGGGGATTCTTGTCCGCCGTCCTGGGGGAGGGGTGCAAGGGGAGGAAGTGTCCTCCTCCAAGGATTTCACATCAGGACCGGGTCCACACAAATACGTGGCATGAGGAGAGGTCTAATGGGATGGGGCACCCTGTTGCCTAAAAAAGGATTACTTTTGACTTTCTTAGTTGCCCAATCAAAATACAAAATTGAATTTCTTTTGACACCTGCACCCATGAACCTAAAATATAGGTTACAGGACAAAAAAGTATTGGAAGCCTGGGGACTGACCGCTGGCAGGACGTGACTATCTAAGTGGAGCGCCATCATCAATACAAGCAAAGCGTGCAAGAGCGTACAAGGAAACTGAACATTTCAAACCCTTCAGATGGCTGGAAACGGCACTTCTTGAGTGTTCCAAGTTGCATGTACCCACCCAGTCTTGAAATAGGGATCTCATGCCTGAAATTTCTCAATTATAGTGAGATGATGAAAAACAATATATGAAAAATGCTAATAGATGGGTTGAGATGATACAAGAATCCTAATAAATTACGCACCCTGTTTCATTGGAATAGTTGGCAAATGCTGGAGTGAGGGTAGGGGGTGAACATATCTTGAACCCCCACATTTTTATTGGTTGGTAATAATGACACATTTCAAGCTTGAAAATAAAAATGAGGGTAGACGGTTGAATACAATCTAACTCAGCAACTTGGTGACACAAACAGAACCTGATTGAAATTTCCTTTAGAGGAAATGTCCAGGTAAAACATGAGCTTGTCGCATGCACTAAAAGTGGAACATTTTCAACCTTTTTTGATCTGCTTCCCCCCCCCCCCCCTCCCTCGTTGCCTACGCCACTGACTTTTTCAAATTATAACTTGGAAAAATTCATGATGATTCTTTGTGTGTTCAGCAGTCAGTGAACTACAGTGATTGCCTGTGTACGGAAAACCAGCTAGAACTAGGATAAAATTACGTTTAATCATCTGTGGTAATTTACTGACCTGGATTCAGAACTGGTTATGTAATAGGAAACAGAGGGTGGTTTTAAATGGTTGCGCTTCTTCTTGGCAGGAGGTTACTAGTGGAGTCCCACAGGGGTCTGTGTTGGGTCCTCTCCTGTTTATTGCTTTCATTAATGACATTGATGCTGATATTGTGTGTAGAGACAAGAAGTTTGCTGATGACACCAAACTGTATTTTGATGTCTCCTCTGATGGTGATTCAAAAAGTTTTCAGAAGGATTTAGACAGAGTTTTCACTTGGACGGTCTCAGGAGTGGCAAATGCTGTTCAATATTGATAAATGAAAGGTAATGCATATTGGCAATAACAATCCTAGGTATTCGTACACTTTAAATGGACAGTCACTGCAAGAGGTTTCTGTTGAAAAGGACTTAGGTGTACACATAGATTCTTCTTTACAGCCAGCTAAGCAGTGTGTTGAAGCAGCTAAAAGAGCAAATAGGATTTTAGGTATGATTAAGAGAAATTTTAGTTTCCTTAAGCAAGACATGTTGTTAGACTCTATAAGCAGTTGGTTAGACCCCATTTAAAGTATGCTGTTCAAGCCTGGAACCCATATTTTTCTAAAGATAAGGAGTTACTTGAGAAAGTCCAGAGCAGGGCTACTAGATTGGTTAGGGCTTTTAAGGGTGTCCCCTATAACAGCAGGTTACGGTCTTTTAAATCTCACTTCACTTGAGCTGAGAAGATTACGTGGCCGGATTTGATACAAGTCTATAAGATTGTTCATGGATTTGATAATTTATCATTTTCTGATTTTTTTCAAGTTTGCTAATAGTAAAATTACTAGAGGTCATTGTCTTAAACTCCAGAAGGTTCAAAGTAGGATCAATGTTCGTCGTTACTTCTTTTCTCATAGGGTAGTGAATGAGTGGAATGGGTTACCTGAGGATGTAGTGATGGCAAGAAGTGTAAATGGATTTAAGAATGCACTGGACAAGTTCTTTAGGAGCTGTGACCGGGTTTGATTTTTGTCAACTTTTTTCAGGGTCCTTGATGGGGACTTATTGTCCCTCCTGATCCCTTTTTTAAACTAAAGTAAACTAAGTTTTGAACACGCGAAGATGCTCTAGGACGGGATACGTCTTTTAATAAATGAAAATGACAGGAAACACTTTAAAAGCGACGGAAATAGCATAAAAACAGTAAAAGACAGAATAATAAATGAAAACTAGAACTGCATTTGCCTGAAAATACCCAGATTTTGTAATGCGTGATAGGAAAGTTCCTGTCGTTGGGAGTAAGCCAGTCGGTCTTCGTGGAGGGATCTTCTACATAGGCCTATAGGCTTTTGGGAGAAGGAGTGCGGTTTCGTGTTAGCCCCTTTCCCATGCAATCCAATGTTTTGATATCACACCGGACCAAAAAAAAAATTCCATTTGATCTATCTCATAACGTTGTGAAACTGCTGACGCCCTTTCGTTACTGCACATGTCGTACAAGACTATACTACTTAAACTCTATACTGTTGTATGTTTGTCAAAACTGTCTCTCTGTTTCACCACTGAAATAGACTAGGTGAGCAGTACAGGGACGCCATGTCGTACCCACTGAAAAGCAGTGAAGCAATACACGATTCTGTGACACCTTGTTATACAATATGGCGCCGCTTTGTACACCCATTTGTAAAGAAGGATTAATACTCTAATTTTATCACCTCATTGGAAAAGGGACGAACCACATTTATGGCCTTTTCTGGCGGGAAATTTATCCACAGGGCTCGCTCATCACTTTAACTCCTTAAATCGTTCGTGTAACTGGGCATTTGCTTTTCCTCAGTAGATTTTGGTTTGAAGACGGACGTAGCACGTACTCCTATTCTTAAAAGGTCGAGCGTACATATTTGTATGAACTAAGTTACGTTACGCGCTTGATCATGTTGTTATGAGCCCTACAAGTACAAGGTTCAACAAAACAATTTGGCACTCGGCCGATAATGACAAGATTGTAGTTCGGCTCTTGCTGCAAGCGACTTACATGATGAATATGCAACAGTGCAGGATCTCACTGCCACCTTCTGAGTCCTCGCAGAATTTCCATGATATGCAAAAGTTATGTGTCGAGAAGAACCTTCCTACATGATAGAACATGACGGGATAGCCAGATATACCATAATGGTTAGACTTGGTACTTCTCGAGAAGGGATAAACATGTATGGTATCATGTGAGTATTGGCCGCTCACTTGTTGCATCAAAAACGTCCCTTTAGCTTAGACCACTGCGAGGTGATCTGCCTCAAGTGTTCAAAATTGTTCATGGTGTTGATAATTTCGTTTTTAATGATCCTTTTTGGTGGTCTAATTCAAGTTGTTTTCGTGGTCACAGATTTAAGGGCCAAGAAATGCGCTGTAGGCTACATGTCAGAAACTTAGCAGCCTTCTTTTCTTCACAGAGGGAGTTGTGGATGAATGAAATGGCCTGACAGAGTCTGAGATGATGTCCTAAGAGTGTTGCCTTTAAAAATTCACAGGATGAAGATTTTCGGCAATGTGGGAGATTCTGATTGTTATTGTAAGGTGTAAGGGGTGTCTGCTCTTCCAGGTTTTTCTCTTTTTTTCTTTTTTTTGAGGACATTGTCCTTTCTGACCCTTAACTTACTGCTTATGTTATGTTACTGAGCTAAAAATATACTGCTAGTCAAGTTGTCACTCTTTGATGGGCATCAGGAATCGTAAAACGAAGCACAATATTTATAAATAACCCACAAACTGATGGCCTGATATCTTGCGCAGTGACCAGCTATTTGGACTTCAAATTACTAGTTTCACAGAGCACGGTTGAGAGCAAACTGTCAACCACTGCATTATCGTGATTTCGCACTGTTAAGTTGTGGTTCTGCTAGCCAACTTCGAAATTATATGGCACAAGATACCACGTTGAAAATTGAAACCATTTTATTTTCCAAAAATTTGCCAGAATGGTGCAATTACAAGACATACGAACTAAACTTTGGGATGATGAAATTTTTACCGTTTACACTTTGTGCCCTCGAATGCAATAAGTTAACAGTATTTTGCCAAGTTTAAACCTGTCCTTTTTCCTTTGCGAGTAAAGTTGCCATGGTCACAGAACTTTGAATTTGCACTTTCTTTGGGGATAAGGACTTTTCGTTTCCAACGACTTGTTTCAATACAGTGCAAACTATGGCTGAAACAAGTTTCATTCAAACAATTTTAATGAGCCAGTTGTGGTATGTTTTGCAGTTAGAAAACAAGACAAAAGGGGACCCTATTTTTCTTCCGAACGGGGGTAGTCGCATATCACGACTGACAAATTTTCCACATGTGACTTCACTCAAGGCTTCTTACAACTATTTTTCTATTACTGGGGGCATCATTGTGTTATGCGTGTACAGTGCATTATGTCACTTCCCCAAGGGTCATCCTTTTCATGTTGAGAGCTTGTTACAGTACTTAAACTACGCTACATGCAAGTCACATTTGTAGGCTAGAATGCTTGGTAAGTTGTTCAAAAATTTTTCAACCATTAATAAACTTTTTCTATCACCATTCAACCCTCACCAAGTATATGAATTCAGAATGAGCAGTACGCAAATTCCAATATTTGTCAGGTCCCAAAACTTCACCCAAAGACAGCATTTGCTTTTTTTTCTCATGTTTTCCCCTTTTTCTGGTTTTTCTTTTATTGGGGGGGGGGGGAGGGATTAGAAGGAGGGGTAAAAATGAAAATGGGGCTGGGAGAGAGTAAACTTGGATAAGTACACTTTACAGTCCTCACAACCACACTTCTGTTTTCATTGAGTTAGATGCAGTAGGTCTCCCACATAACCTTTCAAGCAAGAAAAAGATTTGAAAAGACAACACAAAACAAAAGAGAGAAGAGAGAAGGTTGTTTGCACATACTTTTCTTTTTTTTTTCAGACAGATCACATACAGACAGAGCCACACTATCACCTGTGACTTGATGAAAAGCACAGCTAAAAAAAAGTTGACACTTTCACAAAGTGACATATATTTTTATATATAATATATTTATATATATAAAGAGGGAAAAAAAGCAATTTTTTTTTCTTTTACAAAATACTCAGTGCAGTCTAATACCAAATATGCTGACCTGGCAACACTAAGCTCACTGTTTTCACATGATTACTTTGAATGACCAGAAATATTTACATCCCTTTACATTTTCTGCCCCCCCCCCCACCCATTTCATCTCCAATGTTTTGTCATCCTTTTCCCCAACCCTGTCGACCGAAACTCCATCCATCCCAGTACCCATCTGACCTATTCTCACATTCATCTTAGGAATCCAATATTTCAAGATTCTACGACAATTGACTTTTTCTTTCTTTATAAATAGTTTTTTTTTTCCTTCCATCGCCATTCTTCCTCACCAAAGCTTATTTACACAGATGTTTTGCTAGTTGGGATATATTCAGATTAATTTGCACTCATCCTTCATAATAGGAGGGTTTTTCTTTCCCTTCGATTAAAAAAAAATCTGGAAAAGGAAACATATCACATAATCAATGTTAAATGACCCCAAAATACTTACTTTACATTTTCTGGTCCCAATGTGTTTGGACAACAATTTTAACTTTCCTTTTCCTTTGTTTGTTGCAAAAATGGAAAAAGAAATCCAGACCTCCCCCCCCAAAAAAAAAAGACTTGTTGAAATGTATGTATATCTGAAACACCCCCATATCTTACTGTCATAAACTAAAGCAGTATAAAAGTTCTACCTTGGTTTTTGCAGTACAAATGAGAGGTAACTCAATAGTTCATATCATATGATGTAGCAAAGTTAAAATACTCATGAATATTCATCAAATCATTTTGATAAAGTTAACATAGTACAGTATTTGATTACCAATAGTGCAGTAGGAAGTCAAACAAGGCATTTTCATTTAATATCTTTTTGAAGGCAAGCACTTTTGTTTTAAAACTTGTTTTTCTTTTCAAAATCTGCTGAAATAATAAGCAGTAATACTGATCCTTAGCATCCTTCAACTGTATGGGAAACTTTCTCAAATCCTCTCCACACTCTGGGCCAGTTTCTTGTTGATTCTGTACTTGTGTTCCCACATTTTCAAAAAGTAGGTTTACATCAACTTTTAACAGGCCCGGATTTCCCTGCAAAAGCAACTTCCATGTTGGGTTATTGTTTGAGAGTATTAGATCTTTTTAATCAACCAAACTGAATGTCCTGAAACTTTCTTCTTTGGGGATTTTCTTGTCTAAAGAACTGCAGGCCTGGACTATGCAATAACCTAACCAACTTATAGGTGTGGGGCTCCAGACAATGGGTAGGAAACTAACATGTGGACACATATCTATATTTGACACACAGTTTCAGACACCATATTTGACAAAGTTGCCTCTTGCATAAACATATTTGCAATGTTGTAATTTTGTAATGTTACCTGTTGTTACATGTATAATGTTAATGCTTTCTTCTTAAAATGATATCAATACCATTTTTACCCATTTTGGATAGAAGGGGGCGCTCCCCCACCTTAATCCAGCCCTGTTAAGCGAGTGATTACACACAATGTCATTAGCTGCAATGACAGGCTAGGAGAGGGCAACATCAGCAACATGCAATGATAAATCTGTTCTTCACCTTGTGTCTTTTCTCTGCTGCACTTTTCACTTCCACAAGTAGCTTCCAATCTTCAAATGTGATCTAATTTTTTTTTGTCCCACTCTACAGGGTGCGTGACTGATGAACTAGAATGTGAGATACAGAACTGCAGTCTCATCTACTCCAACAGCTGCACCACACTTAACTTGCTTTTTCAGTCCATGCTTTCAAATTCAAATTAATTTTTTAATTTTAAAACTTAATTTCAAATTTATTTTTGGAAGTGATTCTTTCACGTTGTTTCAATTGCAGAACACCCGTATGCAAAATTACTTGTGACCATGTTGAGAAATTATCTGTCTTCATTCTACTGTGACAAAAGCACCCATGAGGTGAAAACCATATCTGAGGGTCCCATCATCCGACTTCCCTCCTTCTTTTCCAGTCCGCCCCTCCAACCTCCCTTGAGGTAGGGCTTCCCCCTGGCGACAGTAAGGTGGTGCAGTCACTGAAACACACTGTACACCGCTGGAAAAGAATACGCCATAGAGGGACCCAGACAGGCACACAACACACCGAGACAAAAACTCTAAAAAAGTAGTGAGAACAAACGAAGAAAAAATGCTTTATACAAAGAGACGGCCTCTTAAAAATACTGAATCTAGATAAAATGATTGACCGGCAAAATAATAATGAAAAATTTTAAATCATTCATACCTTCTGGCAAAACAAACCCAATATAACTTAAAGGATGATTTTGTACGTTTAAGGAATAAAAAAAAAGATAAATGAAGTCACGACTTTCAATGGAAAAAAAAAGGGGGGACATTTTCTTATGTACAACACTATACAAAGATGCTCAAAAAAACCGAACATCAAAATAAACATGCCTGTCACGCAGGGACGTCTATGTCAAAATAAAATATTCTGTACAGCAAAAGAGAGAGAGAGGAAGTGAAGGTAGGGGGGTGGCAGGGGGTGGGGAAATGACAACAACAGACAGACATACGAAAGTGAGATGGAGAGACGGCTACCTTCATGTTATAATGTCAAATAGGTTAAGGCAAGCATGATAGAGTTATGTTATTTAGTGCATCCATTAATGTAATGTGACATGGTTTGCATCTCACTTTCAACTTACTCTTTAACTTGTGTGCACAAAAGAGACAAAGAGAAAAAGATTGCAGGGTTTTGGAGAAGAGCCAGATGCTGAAACAGCATCAGCTTTTCTTCGTCTACTTTAGACATACGCCCAGCGTTGACTGAAGTGGCACATAAATGCAGCCAATCTTATCATGGCGCCATTTACATATACGACTTCTGGATAGGACATTCCAAGACCCACTACAGCAGGCTTCCTCAAATGGAGGTGCGCGACCCGCTCGTGGCACACCACGTGCTTTGAAATGGCGCCCAAACTGGGGGACTATTGAAAAGTTGAACATGTTTAAACCATACTGACAAAAATGATTTTGTCTCAAAAAATAAGTCAATCTGTCACTTTCCACGGACAAATTTCAACTATCTTTGCACCATTTTGCATCTGAACCCCTTCTAAAGCACAAAAATTTTCAAAGGCCTCCCCATAACCCTCCCCCTAGGACGGAGATCAGAGACACATTATCTCAAAAACATTTAGCCATGTGGAAAATTTTAATTGAGGAAGCCTGGACCACAGGATGTCTGATTTTACATCACATTCTATCACGTGGGGGAAAAGTCCTCGTGAGTTTTTGAAGGTCGCACACGTCTTTGTTCCGTTTCCAGTCTATGGCTTTATGGTTACAAATATTGTGGTACGAACTAAACGACCAACGAAACTATGGACTGATGTTAACTTCTTCTGGAAACTTTCAACAGGGAAACACTGTCAAACCTTGGAGAACATTCCGTTAGAGAACATCCCGTTAGAGAACATCGCGGCTTTCCACGGGCATCCGGGAGCGCAAGCTGGAGATTGACTTGGGGTCAATAATTATGAATGTCAGATTTCCTTGAATATTTCGAACTGAAGTCTGAGATAGGTGCGATGCCATCTGTCAAGTCCCTCCCTCGTGGGACGTGACAAATGGAAAAGCTGCCATGTCTTCAACAGAAGGAAGCTTTACTTTAGTTCAAACAAACAAGACTTTTGGAGAAGCGAAAAAGACTACTGAATAGACCCAGGTAGAGACGGCACAAAACTATTGAGGAAAATCATGAGGAAAGGAGCAAAAGTGAGACCAAAGGGATCCACAAATTTGTTGAGAGTACAAAATGAACAAACAAAAGTGCACAAGTGGCAAGACAATTTTTCTTCTCTTAAGGCCCTTTCATAAGTCTCATTCTACCTTGCAATCTTTTTTTCCTTTCGTTTTCTGTTGCTCTTTCTATTTCTGTTTGCAGAAAATCATCGTGATAATGCCGTCGCCAACGGCAGACATTCCATCTGACACGACATACGTAAAAAGTAGCGAAAGATGTACATCTATCAATATATACAATAGGCTGTACACTCATTATGTACATGCAAAACTAATTGCAAGAGCCATAAAGGAAAAAAAGGACAAAACCCCCCAAAAAAAGACACAAATGGATTCTCTCTAGCTAAAAGTCGTGATCGGTAAACTTACAGGTATCGGTGGAGAAAAAAAGAAAAGAAAGATGAACGAGAATTACGAGAGAAACGCCACAAATCAGCTGGATCTCCCCTTTGGAGACATTAGCATCATTTCAATATTTGCAAATTTATTTGCAAGATTTCAATTCTGGCTGACTAAAATGCACACATCCACCATTCCCGTCACTAAACGTCATGTATCGACAACTTTTTTGCTGTAAATTCACATCCCCCTCAAAAGAACAAAAAAAAAAAAGTCTCAATCTAAACTTGCTGTACAGTTGCTAAGCTAGAAAAATATCCACAGACATGCATGATCGCTAAATGTAAGTACTGAAGCAGTTCATACCGGGCAGAGAGAAACATCTAAAATTTCCGAGAAGAAGAGAAAGAAAGAGGGGAGAAAACGGGGGACAGAAAAAGGGAACAAAGACAGTGATAGGTAAAAAAAGAAGAGGGCGGTGTAAAAGATCCTACAAAAAGGATGGTACTTGTCAGCTGCGAGCCGCATCATTTGGTATTGGAGTTAATAAAAAGAAACCGAAAAAAAAAGGCCAAAAAAATCGGTGAATACAAATTGTCTGCCAACCCAAATAACTGGCTTTGCAGGAAGATTTGAAAAAAAAAAAGAAAAAAGAGAGAGATAAAAACTTCACTGGCCGACAATCTGAAAGTATGAAAAATATTGAAGTAGACGATCACTAAGTGCCATGATTAACGACTTGCAAGTACAGTACTTAAAAGATGAGGAGAAAGGGAAATAGCAAACTGGACTGAAAGAGTAATTTCTTGCGACATAAATAGCGATACAAGTTCACTAGGCAGTTTGAATTGTTTCTAGTACAAAATTTTCACACTTCGCTTATACTTCATTTGCATTTTATTCCCTTTTAATTCTTGTGTGCTTGACTTTCAGGATGCCTTTGTACCTTTAGTGCCACTAAGTACGGCGACCCGATTGCTTGAGCTCTGAATGGATTACTAGAAAAAAAAAAAGTAAGAAAGAAAGAAAGAAGGATTTGATAGTCTGCAGAGCATTCTGTTTGCATTTTTATCTCAACCAGCCCTCCTCTTTCTACATCTTCTGCCTCAGCACAAGAAATCATCATCTATTGACAGGAGATGTCAGGATTTTGACTTTCATATTTCATCTACTTTGGGATGGCAATTTAGTAATGATCAGGGTTGCAGCTATGGTGGGCAGCACCCGGTGAACCTGTCCAAAGACCAGTGCTTCACCACTGGCGTTTGCGATCGATTTTAAATCTTACCCGCCTGGCACAATCTTCACACAAGGTAGCAAATATTACAGGAAAAGCTGCCTTCTGAGTAGACATTCAAAGATTTTGTGAGTTCTCATGACACAGCTTCATTTAAGACAAAGCGTGCTCTGGGGAGCTGCTCCCCGTACCCCCATCAGTAGCTGCTGGAGACCGCCACTAAAATTCGTCCAGCTACAACCCTGGAAATCATACACACTTAAAGGGATATTCTGTACCTTTCAAAGGATGAGTTAAAAAAGAAACAAAAATCCTGTACCAGTCATCTCAAGGAAGTGACCAGAATACGGCAAATCGAAAAAACAGATGATGGTATACCTCTTGACACATGTTCCCTATTTCAGAATCTTTTTCCAAACATTTTTTCCCCTCCTTTTGTATGGATGATTACCACACCCTTCTGGGAGATTTGTTAATTCCTGCATCGAATATGACAGGAACACCGGAGACAAAATTTGCACTGGACTAATTCTGTGAGGGCAAAGCAGCATGTTTCCTGCCCAGATGGTGCAGAAGGCATTAGCTTTCATCTGGACCATTTTGCACCCAAAATATATAACCGATCCATCCATACAAGCGATACTAAAGTGGCAGTTAAAAAAAAATGAAAAAAAAAGAAAAAAAAAGCAGAAGTAAATAAAAAAAAAAGGAAGGGATACTGCTTGACAAAGCAACTGCATATCAGAGACATAAAAGCAAGATAAGAAAATCATATCTGGAAAACCAAACCAAAGCTTGGCTTTTGGTTTTTTTTTTTTTTAATTTTTTGAGATGAAAAGAAGAACGTTGTTTCGTTATCGTCTTGATACCAGCAGTGATTTCAATCTGGGGTGATATTTCAGACTCAAGTCAGGTATTAATTTTCCCTGCCACCTGGATTTGTCACTATAGAATATTTACAGAGGACTTCTTTACACTACAATTTCGACAAAGCACCAAAGTCTGCCTATCCCACCACCCGCCTCATCCGCAGAGTTTTCCGTTCACTTTACCTAAAGTTTCTGTTGCACTAGGAACAGGTGATGACACCAACCAAAGGGCCATTTAGTACATTAGCCAGTCCTTCACACTCATAACTGTAATTTTCAAGACCACATATGTGCTGATGTTACAGCCACGCAGGCTGACCAAGAGACAAAAGTTACTTCTGAGGCAAAAATGCAGAATTTATTAGACCTGTAACTTTGGCAAGACAAAGGTGACGTCTCACACCAAAAGCACCCGCAACACTTCCAAAATCGGTGGAGCTGCGATTCAATCCAATGTGGGACACTTTAAAAAAAAAAAAAACAACTAAGCCACACAGTTTCAACTGAGGCTTTGATATAAATCCCTGTTTGTGCAATGTGTCACTCAAATACAAACACTTCTTTGGCTGTGGTGTGATTGTGATAAAGACGAAAAATACGATCCAATTCCACAAAAGCGCAGGAGTGTCGACTTTGACAAAACTACGCCACAGGAAAGACAATGACACTACCAATTAACAATCCAAAATTTTTCTATAAAAGAAAAATAAAAGGTGAAAAAGTTTGTCGCAGAAAAACATGGTTTTCGATAGAAAGAAGACAACTCATTTCCATAAATACTATCGCGTGTAAAAAGTAACAGAAACAAAAAAAAAAAGATACGTACTGTGTCAAGCGACAACAACAAGACACACAAGTTAGATGATAAAATGTACAAATGTTTCACAGAAAGGAACGACAAATTGCGTCCTCCATCGAGATCTTCCGAAGGCTCATCTCCTCTGTACCCTTCTGTTACCCAAAAACCGAAAGGACACTCAACAAACCCATTTCTCCATCTTCTTTCTGGTCAGACAAAATAGGTTGGCACACCGTCAGTACTTGTTGTTTTTTCTTTTTTGTCTCCGAGTGGTGGAGCTCTTCTCACTGCGAGTGATCTTCTTTGGCCTCTTCGATAATATCGTCTTCCATCGGTTCTGATGTTTCACTGTAAAAAGAAGTGACAGGGTTTTAGGAAAGTTCGGTCTGGAAATGTTCTGTTTAGTTGTGTCTTAATATGACATCTCCTTGTGGCCCTGAATAGTTTTGTTTTGAATTAACTCTGTGAGGGCCTGCCACAAGGTATGCCGAAACATAAGTGAAATAGTCTAAAGAAATGTAAGCTAGGAATAGCAAGGAATAAACAGAACGAAAGTAATATCGCAAAGCAAGATGGACGCCAATGACCACAAGTTGGCATTATATGATAGTCTATGCATGAAGTAACAAGAATGTCACAGGACTTTGTGGTTCCTTGCCAACATTCATGAGGAACACAGGACAACATGTACATACCAATTTTGAAATTCAAACACCTTGTCCTTCTAGGGAGAGAGCACGCCTACACTAGGCTCTTTTGACCACCGTGTGTACTAAGCAGTTTTATATGTTTTCACAATTCGACCTCTGGTGACATCAAATGAAATTTGACCATCACCAAAAACAATAGGGATCATCTACACACTATGACCAACCCACACACTAAGAATGACAACAGTCATGATTACGCTTCTTGAGATATTGTGTTTACAAAGTTTCCATATTTTGACCTCTGGTGACCTCAAATGACCTTTGACCTCTACCAAATGCAACAGGGATGATCGAGTAAATATGACCAACCCACACCCCAAGTAGTAGTAGTCAAGATTACCCTTCTTGAGATGTCGTGTTTAAAAGCAAGGTGTCACATACACACACACATACATGCACACACACACAACATCACCAATGCATAGATTCCTTTTGCCTTCGGCAAGGGACAAAAAATCTTGAACCCAGCTACCTGCAGTTCACAGTCGGTTGAATAAGCTAAAATCTTGGACAAAATACCTTGGGACACCCCCCGCCCCCGTTCAATGTTGGCTATAGGATTGCTGTTCAAAGGGTAGATTCACTTCTACAGCGCAACATTGGAAAGGGGCCCGGGGTTTCATGTTATCCTCTCACCTATAATTCAGCATTATATTTGCAACGTACGACAAAGTGTCCCAACAATTTTGTCCAAGATTGTAGGTACCCGAACATACATCTTTGGTAAGACTGCAACTTCTTTGTGAAGTCATAATTCGACATTTTGCTTTGCATGTTGATATAAAACCATGCATCTTACGTACGGGGAAACCAATGGAGCATTGTCAGTTAGGCATACACGCTGAATTTCGTCACACGTTCGACGTACGTGAGAGAAGATTTTGCTCCCGTGAGCAGGTTCAGAACTGGATCGTAACATCAAGGGTTTGTACCGGGTGCAGCGACCATTATGCAAAACTTTTGTGACTTCTTCCTCGTAAGTTGTGCAGAAAAGGGACTTACTTTAAGGATGGATTGGAAGTCGCTACAGAGAGGGAGGCCATCGCATCGACAGCCTCGGATTCCATCACCTTCTGCCTCTGGGAACCTCTCTCGGAGCAACGGATCAGAGACGAGGTCGTCCTCACGCTGGTCCAATATTCCGCTGTTTTGGTTTGGAGGACAAACAAAAACGGAGAGCGTGGTTTAACTGGGTTTAAGTATTTTGACAAGATTGGCTTTTAGTAGTGAGTGGTGAAAAGAACATCAAGAACTTAAGGTAGCAATACAAAGTAGGGAATGTTAATGGGTACCTTTCCCTGGGCATATTCTTTGACTATGAATGACATTACATACTACTGCAATAGGGCAGAGCAACACATCAAAAATGTCCCCCACCCCTCTTGCAGGAAATAAATCCTGATAATTTATGTCTGTAACATAATTTCATTTTATTTAAATCCAGTGTAAATACTAGAATATTTACAAAGAGGATTTATACAAGTAAGTACAATAAAAACAATACAAAAACATGGACAAATCAAAATTAGTGACAGAAAATTTGTAAAACCAACTTTGACAAAATCTGTAAATAAGTCATCTAAAATTTCTGATTGAGCAAATATTGCAGCTCTGTTCACCAAAAATTCTTAAACTGCATTCTACACTTTGTAAAAATTTTGGAGTCAGGGTCTACTGTAAGCATTCACCATTAGGGTAAAATGATCCATTTACCGTGAAGACAAGAGGAAGTAAAACCAGGGGAAGACAACTAAGACAGGTGACCTTTAAGTCTCCTGAAATTATCCTGAAAATCATCTGAATACTATACAAAGTCAAGGCACTGTGCAGAGTACAGGTCTGACAACTGATCCTCCCCAAAATTAACCAATAAGAATATCAAACACAAATAGGACATTCAAACCTACATGGGTGACCAGAGAGAGGGGAAAAAAAATTCTCTGGGTTCCAACAAAACTGTAGTTGAGATTTTGGTTTCTTTGGATGATCAAACTCAGGAAATTCTGATGACTGAGGCATTGCCTCCTCATCTCGATCATGCACTTTTCAAGTAACGGTGATTGACTGCTATGCTTTCTTCAAGAGTCTGAATTTTGCAGGACCAACAAAAACGTTGAGACCATTTTGATATTCAAATGCATGGTTTTCTTTCAGATTTTGTGACAGGTGATCTTTTCCCCTACTTCCTTTCCCCTGAAACACTGACGAAGAACAAAGGTAGATGACAGTGGCGATTGTGAATACCACTAATATTCCAGCTTTTAAGCGAATGTCACACAGAGCCACTTACACTGTATTTTGATTGTCTTCTCTAGGCACTGAACAGCCTTCTCTATCGGCACCGCTGAAAACGCTTTTTCCGACACCTTGGGTGCTTCTTCCCCCAGCAGCACCTGGGTACACACCTCTGAGGAGTCACAGATGGACTGCAAGTCGTATCCACCCTCCAAAACAAGGACCACCCTTCCCCCTGCCAGGGTCAGTAGCTGCTGTGTCATGTAACCAAAGCCTGTGATCGGGTGGGGGTAGGGGAGAAAATTGAAAAAGAAATATGTCAGTGACGGAAGATAAGATTGAAACTCACAAAAACACGATCAAGAACTTTGGTAAAAGTAAAATGAGGTGATGGCTGATGGACAAATGTTCCTCTGACGTTTACGATGTTAGAAAATGGCTTTGGTTTGAAGTCATGGCAAAGATTCTGTATTGCAACAACGGTAACACAACTAGAAAGCCAAAAGGCTTAGTGATTCCTTGCCTCATGATATATATTGTAACAAACATGAATCGCCCACATGACAAGCATGAGATCCCACACAGTTATCCTACTTGAGATACCCTCTTAGTAAGTTCAAAACCTTTTGAAATCTCGTGACCCAAAATGACCTTTCACCTCCACTTACAACAATATGGATCACCTACCCTATATGGCCATCAACATGCTAAATATGAACAATTCACAAACTAAGTATAAGATCCCTCTTATTTATCACCCTTAAAATATCATGCATACAAGGTTTTGACCTTTTGTCACCTCAAATAACCTTTGACCTACACAAACATGAGAAAACTCCCAAACGGATATGATGCTGCAGGGGAACAAACTATATTTTGTCGTGTCTAATAACTTGATAAAAAGGTAAACATGTTTATTTAATCAAAATTATAGCACTTTATTTTGTCGAGTTACAGCTATTGGTGGCAGCTCTTTCATATTTGATTTTTTGGCATGATGCCCTTCCCAATGGCTATGAGGTCCTTGAAAATTAGCATAAACTGATATTCCTATTAAACAAGAATCTAGCATGACTTGCAATTTTGCCTTTAGTCTACTTAAAGACACAACACACAGTACAAGTTTCCCTGGTTTGATACACAGTAGTCATTTGTTTAAAGCTTACCTGAACTACTGTAAAGTGAAATAGGGTGTTTAGAATACACCAACATGGCATACAAAGAAATTTGCCTTAACCATTGTTAAACCATTTGGTCTCATCAATAAATATCTGTCAAAGCTTCATCTCCTCAAAACATTATGCATGTGATGAGTAACGGATGCATCATTTGAATTTTAAAAAGTTTGGGTGAACAATTATTGTTGAGCAACAAATAGCTAAATTTCTGATCTGTGAGAATCTTATTCCTTGAAAATAAGGCTACTGTAATTCGTTATTTTGAATAATCTATCATTCTATGTCCACAAATAATGGTTTTAAAAATATGGTTGTTTTCTGTAAAACAAACGCCCTTTTTCCCTTTAAGGGCTAAACAGAGACACTGTTTATACAGTAAATGGTTAAGTCCATTGAGCACCTGGCTCAACAGACTGTATGATTTATTCTGGACATTGTGGTTTCTACTGGCAGTCAACTGTGATAAATTATGTCAGATAACAGTGACCAATTTGAACAGAGGGGGGTCAGTTACAATTTGATTCATTCAATTAAGCAATCACAGTTCATGCACGCTCAAGGGTATTTGATCTAAATGATCAGTGATTTAGTTCTTTTTATAAAGCTAATAACCCGTGGTATATTTAATCAATTCCAATTTACAATTCATGCATGCTCACATGTCCTTATGAGGATAGTGGCAAAAGGTTTGCAAAATAATAATCTTTGATACCAAATTTAATGTTGTCTTCATCTTTTCTTTATGGTTATCTAAGAGACTATGTTGGTATGTCCTAAAAGAAGTTCTCAAATCAACAAGAGGATTCTACATTACAAGTATAAAATTCACTAGAAGGATCGTTCTTTAAATACTGTAGATTCAAGTTTTTCACATTTTGACCTCCCATGACCCCAAATGACCTTTCATCTCTGCCAAAAAAAATAAGGGTCATCTACCCGATATGGGCAATCCACACGCTAACTATGAGATCTCTCACATTTACCGTTCTGGAGATATCATGTTTACAAGCAATTTTCAAGGTATTTACCTTTTGACCTCTGGTGACCCTTGTACTCAATAAGATACACCTAACCACTTCATATGACATCTGCTCAAGCTTCTCTTCTTGAGATATCGTGTTTACATGGTTTTCACAATTTAACCCCTGTTGACCCCAAATGACCTTTGACCTCCACTGAAAACAATAGGGTTCCTTTACTCAACATGGTGCAACTACATACTAAACATGAGATTTCTACAAGCTTCCTTTCTTGAGATATCGTGTTTACAAGGTTTTCACAATTTGACCCCTGTTGACCCCAAATGACCTTTGACCTCCACCAAAAACAATAGGGATCATCTACTCAATAAGGGCAACCTTCATGCCAAGTATGAGATCACTCAGAGTTACTCTTCTGGAGATATCGTGTTTACAAGCAATTTTCAAGGTATTTACCTTTTGACCTCTAGTGACCCCAAATGACCTTTGGCCTCCACCAAAAACAATAGGGATCATCTACTCAATATGGGCAATCTACATGCCAAGTATGAGATCAATCAGAGCTACGCTTCTTGAGATATCGTGTTTACAAGCAGGCGTCACACACGCACATACATACATACATACACACACACATGACATCACCATCGCATAGATTCCTCTGCCTTCGGCAAGGAATCAATAATCTCAAGAATTTACGATGACAATGCTTGAAAAGACAACAAGTGGAAGAAGTGGTCGACCCTTCGGTTGATGTACTCACATTGCGGTGTCACCATGTACCCACCGAGGGGTGCTGGGTGGCCAACTGCTGCATCGAACCCTGCTGATACCAACACCACATCTGGCGAGAACTCCTTTGCTATAGGCAAGACCACCGCTCTGTGGGTGACAGACAAGTTGACACATTGTTGAATTTTTCAATGGCGACTGCAGAAAGTAGCTCTATTTATGCACTCCAGCAGAAACAGCAACACAGTGCTGTAATTTACCTTGTCAAACACATCTGTGTACTAAGTGTTATAATTGTAGATACTAAGTCCATTTCACCCTAGTTATAACAGCAACACAGTACTGTATTTCATCCTAAGAAACACATTTCTATGCACCAATTGTCTCTAGGTCTACATTACTCTAAGTAGCATTGTAGTGATAACAGCAACACGGTTCTGTATTTCATCCTGTAAGACACATTTCTTGTGCACCAATCACCTCCAGAGTTACATAATAGCGAGGCAGTACTGTAACTTTGTACGTCATCCTCTCAATTGCATTTATGTGTACCAGTACGATCACTGCACAAATCCTCACCTGAATGCAGCCATGTACTCTGCATCACCCATGGCAGGGTCCAATCCTCCGTGCCAGGCTATGTTGACATTGTAGCCAAGGCCTGATCCACAACCACACTACAAAAATACAGAGGAAGGAGAAAGGCCAAGATATATTAGAAACGAACATCATTTTATTATTTAAGAAAAGCACATTTGCAGGAGAGGTAAATTTACAGCAATTGGAGAAGTTTTGAAGATGTCAGAGGAGTCCTCCTTGTGACATGTAAGTGACAGGAGAGGAAACCTACCTCATCTGGTGCCCCAGTCCCTGGAAAGAAGTTGCCATCGTCATGGCGATGCAGCGAGATGTAGAGCACGTGCTGATCTTCGTAAAATATCTTCTGAGTTGAGTTACCATGGTGCACATCCTGTTTGGGTGAGAAGGTGATTTAGAATGACTCATATAAGTAGAGAATGAGATTCTAGTAGAAAAGATGCTGTTTTAGAAACTGGTACACACACACACTCTACTTGAATTTTCACTCTATCTAAGCGTCTGATTTTCCTTTTTCTCTTAAGGGAAGGGGAGGGGGAGGGAATGCAATGCATACCTGTTATATGTTACTTATCGCAGTGTACCTTGGAATTGCAACATATCTATTGCAAATCTATTTCGATTTCTGTTTATACCCAATCCCTTAACAAAATCTCCCTGTGAATGTGGTTTACATTTTTTACTTATTCTACTTTTGTACTTTTACCTTTTACTTTTTTTTTTTTTCATTTTTACTTTCAGAAATGCAAGAAGTAGGGAGTCAGTAAAACCATAATTGCAGGGTGCGAACAGAACAACACCAACCACACCTTTGCACTCTCGAGTTGGGCGTGGGAGGGGGGGAGGTAAGACACAAAGAAGAAAACATCTGCCTTTCCACACGTCAGGAAGTGATGTAGAAACTCACCCAATCGACAATCAGTATTTTGTTCAATTTGAGCTTGGTACGAAGCTGTTTGGCAGCTATGGCAATGGAATTGAAGAAGCAGAAACCCATGGCCTGAGAGGTCTCTGCATGGTGGCCTGGGGGCCGGACAATGGCCAGACCATTCTTCAGTTCCCCGGCAGCGACTTTGAAGGCAAGCTCTATTACAGCACCAGCAGCCTGGAGACGGCACGGAAGAAAAAAAGATGAGGGAAGATCAAAGAAGAAAAAGGTTGTGATTGGAGACAAAGGGTAACATCTCTGATTGTTGATAATTTATAGTCTTAAGTCATTGAAAGACAATGTAGGTGGCTGGGTGGGTGGGTGTAAGTTTGGAGGTAGGTGGTGACGGGGATGGTTTCTGTAGTAGACACATTCGTTTACCACTGCCTATTATGTATCCAGAGTTTGCCCTTCACACATACCTGAAATAAAGTCAGGACCCCCAACACGATTTCAATGAACAAGAGGCAATTACTGACTAAACACAGCGGTTTTTCTGTCTGAATTAAAGGAAGCCATGTAGGACTGGAATTCTCTGATGCAACAGTGATCACTAGAAGAAACACACAATGTACTAACAAAAATCCTTTCAGCACTGCTGATCAAAATGTTACCTACTGTGATGAGAAAGCGACTACAGACAAGTAATTATTATCGGCTCCCAGACACATGCAAGAAGCTGGTATATTTGAATACTGCAAAGACCAAACTAGTAGCAGTAAAGACCAATCGCAGTTAAAAAGAGAGAGAAATGGAACAATGAATAATTGAGTTAAACCAAATTAAAAAAAATGTTACCATTCTGACTGCACTAGGAGAATGAAGATCGTTCCAAATGGTATCCGTATCCACGCCCAGACCACCGCATGGTAACCAGGTAAAATTAAGCTTTGGCATACATGCTGGAAAAAAAAAGGAACAAAAATGATAATTAACCAGACACATAAATGGACAGTCACAAAAACAAAATAAAAAATTGCACACAGTGGCACAGCCATCTTTTCTTCTATCTACCCATGCAGATGCCCCATGGAGTGGTGGCGACCAAATTTTGTCACATCCTTATTTACAAATTATTTATCAAGCAGTTTCCCTCATACAGTAGGTATTTTTTAACTTATGTCAAAGATATGAAAACATGGATCAACAGTCAAAATGAAATGACAGTTAAATTGTCAGAAAACAAAGAAAAAATTGCCAAATTTCTGACAGATTTCAATTTCAGCAGAACCGGGCCCTGTGACAAATCCTATGGAACTTCTGTGCGAATATCCTCGGCGTAAACAATTGAGTCCCAAAAAAAAAAAAAACTAAATCAAATCTTCTTTCTATTGATATTAACTCTAATTAGTGAAATTTCTCCTTAAAGAAACGTGGTGCAGCAGATGTTGTTTTACAGGTTGGTAAAAAATGGAAGAGAAAGATGGAGGATTAGTGATCAAGATTTTTTTTTTCTTCATCAAACAGCACACCCTGCTTTACTGTAGACACTTAAATATTTTGTTGAGCTAAACTAAGACCTGGTAGAATAATATCTTCAAGTTCTGTGACTCTGTGCTATTTGTGACCAGCCTAATATGCCATGCGAACCATCCGGCTAACATGGACTCACCGAGTTTCTTGGGGTCTATTTTACTCCTATTGGGCTGACTCGTCCCGAAAAAGAGAACATAACCCTCACTGTGGCAGGACTGCAGTTCTTCAAAAGTAGCCTTTCTGACTTTAATTTTCTGCGAGGAAAAATGGGAGATAAACTGTAATACAAGACGTGGACAAAAAGAGATCTTTTTATTTTTTCATTATGAAGGAATATTGCAGCAACATAGTTTGTTTATCATATAGTGATACTTGAGCACTGAAATACAGCAAAACAGTGACACAACGCCAAAACAGTGACTTCAAACGCAGACCATGGTTTGAGGGGAAGGCAGACCATTTTGAAATGCAATTTTTATGTCTTTTGACAAAACTGATTTCTTTGATATTAGAAACAAACACAAGTTGTGACATGCTAATCCTTGACCCTCTACTCTAGACAGAGCGAGAAAGGTTTGATCCACCCCTGAAAAGATTGAAGTATTGAAGGGCAACCTCACAGCCGAATATGGTTCTGACAAAGGACCAACCGCAGTCTAAAATGACCTCAAACCGCAACCGACCTTTGACCTCAACCAAAAATAGAGGGGGTCATTTACTTAATATGACCAACTCACACACGAAGTACAACATTAGTCAAGGCTATGCTTCTTGAGATATAGTGTTTGCATAGTGCTTACAAGGGTTTCACAATGTGACATCCGGTGACTTCAAACAACCTTTAACCTCCACTAAAAACGATAGGGATCATCTACTCAATGTGACCAACCCACACACTCTAAGAATGAGATTAGTCAAGGTTACCCCTCTTGAGATACCGTGTTTACTAGCAAGATGTCACATACACACACACACACACACATATGACATCACCATCGCCTTGATTCCTTTTGCCTTCGGCAAGGAATCAATACATCATAGGACCATTCTAAACAAATCACATTTCACTTATTGGTAGCATCATCACTGTAAACCAAACTCATCAAGACAGGCTAAAAGTTGTAAGTGACGGGCAGTAGAGTGGTATGAGGTACCTCACAGCGGGAGACCAGTCCAGTTTCCTGTAACCGTGCCCAGATACTCTGAAGGCGGCCGGGGTGTTCTGGATGGTTGGCATTGTTGTTACATATACACTGATGTTTCAGCATCATGGTGTCATAGGCAAGGCCTTGGGGAAAGACAAAAAAAAGAAGAAGACATCAAATGTAATTCTTTTAAAGTTTTGTTGTCAAAACTGCGGAACATGCGGGCACGTAGACAGGGATATTTTCACATACGATTTTGAGTATTGAAAGATGAAAGAAATTAGGTAGCAACAAAGAGGTTTCACAAAGTAGCAATGAAAAGTAGGTTTCATCAAGTTGGGTGCATGCTTCTGGTGTGGAGACACACATATTATCCAATTTTATTCAGCAGCGGACGTGTTCTCGCTGTCTCTGCCAGATAAATAAACATTGAGCCGTTGGTCTCCTTAATCTTTGGTTCTTACACTCGGACACCCACCTGTGGTGAACTTGCCCTGTTGAGAGCCATCGTTGGCAGTGTTGGGGGTGGGGGAACTTTGTGCTCTTTTTAGTGTTCTGTGGGCAAGGGCACTAGAAGCCAAGGCACCTGCAGAAGATAAAAAAAAAAAATACAGAAAGATGTAAATACCAGATATATTACAGATCGCCAAACCAAACAGAGATGACAGATTCTGTCCACCTCTCTGTCATTATCAGGAACTACAGACTTTACAAAGATATTAATGGTGAAAAAAAAAGCCGTCATATTCCAGCAACGTAACCAGATTTATTCTTGCAAATTATGGCAAATCCCCCCCCCCCCACTCTAAAACCT
Organism: Stichopus chloronotus; assembly: GCA_021234535.1. Taxonomy (NCBI): domain Eukaryota; kingdom Metazoa; phylum Echinodermata; class Holothuroidea; order Aspidochirotida; family Stichopodidae; genus Stichopus; species Stichopus chloronotus. The sequence goes on from CM037846.1 coordinate 23,642,009, forward strand.
GACTTGCTGTGTCAATGTTATGGTTTAATATTGTGCTCCAGTCTAGGACACATTGGAAAAAATTTTGTCACCCACGGTTATATTACGTACCCACGGTTATATTAGGTACTATAATGGCAGCTTTTATGTACAAAAAGTCCAAATTACCAGGAAGTCTTTCTGTTTTTGACTTATATAAGCCAACAGCAATGGGAGGTGGTGAAGCAATAACTTCACTAACAGCCTTTCCATGATTGCTCCTTGTCAACCGAACCACCTACAAATTTCTCTACATAATCAAGAAACTATAAAAATGACTGCCACAGTTTTCTGTCATAATGCTTTCCTTCGAAGAGAATACCACTCCTTGGCCCTGTCAGCATATCAAGTGTCCCAGACGGGCTAGCGCACCCAGAAAAATTTCCACTTCGAAACGACTTCTTCTGAGCTCACACGTAATAACCAGAGGAAAGGCATAGAAAATTCAGTGAAACTGACCAAATTGTACGTACCTGCGTCGTTGAGTCTGACTGAGGGTGGTAAAGATGTATGCTTCATGTAGAATTCTTCTCTGTCCTGTGGAAGCAACGAAATTTCGGATGTAAAAGCAAATTGACAGAGCATCGCTCATGATCGCCGAAAGCGATGGCACTTTAGCATCGATGCCACTTTCTGAACGGTACCCAATGTTAAGATAAAGCCGCGTGGCAGACAATTTTTGTAACCGAAACACTGCCACGCTATATCTGAAGAAAATGAAAACTTACAGAAGGTTTTGCCATGCATGCAAATGGAATTGACCAGAACTGCAAATCTTGAAAATGGATTTTTTTTTCTTTTTTGAAATTGTGAAGCAGTCATAACTCTCTGAATTAAGATAAAACAAAAATTAAGATAAAAAAAAAAAATCGTCTGCTCACTCTCAGACGGCACCTCTCCTCTTCCTCCGTGTCTTCCGTCAGGTCGACAGGCTCCTGCTTGATGTGCCTCAGATCCTTCATGATGGACCTTTCTCTCTGACCCAGCGACTCCTCGTCTCTTTCATCTACCTGCTCCTCCGACTCTAACAGTCTCTGCGAGAAAGGAGAGAGCATGATCAAAGACAGCCTTGTGAGACTGGAATTATTTTCTTTAATCTTCAGGCTTCAAACAACCTTGGGGGTGGCCGGGGGGGGGGAGAAATAAGATTTTCAAAACAACCCACGACTAGGACAGATGCTAACCAATATTTATAAGATCGTTGATAACATTAGGTTTCTACCTGGGGGGTCAACAGCCACTTGGGAGGCAAATTATTGTCCAAGCATTATGCAAAACATAAGTCAGTGGATAGGTCTACTAAATTTTTACACATCGTTAAATTGCTGCTGGAACTATTTGCTGATGTCAAGTACTTTTTCCAGTAATTTTTCCAAAGAAGGAATACAATCAGTGCTTATGCTATATTTCTTTATTTATTTTTTCTGAGTTAACAATAAATTAGAAATTTTTGACACTTCGAGAAGGGAATCATTGCAAGTCCCTATCCTCTGTAAACAGACTCAAAATTAGTGGACTTAATAGACTCCTGTGATCATTTTCTTTGTTTAGTTTTCAATCTGGGAAAAATCTTACACGCCCTGAAAAAGTATCCCCTTCCTTGTGGCTAGGTGGCAGATGGCAGTTCAAAATGTGACCACGGCCATTGGAATCGTAGGACTTTTCTCACGTTAGCAAAAATGAACCACTTCTAACCTGGAAGCAGGATGAAGGCGATCGACTTACCTGCTGCTGAAGGAGGAGCAGCTGCTGAGTGTGGGCATCCAAAAGGTGAGGATTTGACAACAGATGCTGGGAGGAATGGAGGGCAGCGGCACTTGCTTGTTGACTGGTAGGGAGGGGTGCTGAATGGGTCCTGGCGAGAGGTCTTCAACAGAAATTAAAAAAAAAAAAACCGTATCGTTTAGACAAAAATTTTACCAGATGCTGCGCACATTACACACCATGCAAAGAACCGCGTAAACCGTCTGGTGTACAGACGCAATGCTGTCGAGACGCCGACACGTGCTGCGTTGTTACGACAAATTTCTCAAGTAAAGTCTATGTGTCTGAGCATATGCTGCGTAGCGATGGCTGATGAAACTCAAAGCTGTTATTCTGTCTCATATTTTGAGATTAAATTTATCAAGCATTGCGCAAAGTGGTAACTACTTTGAAAAACTTTGACATTTCTATACATGTGTATATCATAAGTACATTTCTTCCCCCTAGTTGCTTTCTTGCTTTTCCTCGAGGGAGTTATCTGTGCAACAATTTTCAAAGATTTTTTTTTACACTGCATTCTTTCGCAGCATGAACTTAATTTGTGACTGACGCTGTCTCATTATCTTCAAACACCGTAAACGTTACAAAGAGACAAATAAATGGAAACAAAACAAATAAATGAAAGAAAATGCCACAGCTGAGCATCCTACCCTTACAGAGAGGTGGAAAAGGAAAACATCAGACAATGGCAGAGAACAGAATTTAAATATTAAAACATGCAGTAATTGTTTGAAACCAAAGATAATATGATAAAACAAAGAAGGAGTAACAGCCTTGACACTGTCCAGTTGGTGAGCTAGCAAAGGGTTAGTTCAGAATATCAAACTCAACGACAGTCCTACGATTATCTACAAATTACAACACAACCAGCATTCCTTTAGTGAGAAAGCGTCAATCGCAAACACGATACAACCACTCTTCTGAGGCATGGTGGCATTCAGCCGTACCTTACGGCAAACTATTGCTCCAGTGTAATTTTTTTCTGACTTTCTAGGCCTAGAACTTCATATTTTACTTTTCTCTGATTTTCCAGGAGTTCCGAGACCTGTAGGGTACCTTTCCGAAATACCAAAGACCGTTATAAGGTGTAAGGCTACGTCACTATTCAGGAATAAAAAATCATCACCATCCGTAGAAACAACAGAAGAAACTCATCTGCAGTGACCATTTTTTACTACCAGCCATATCTGCTTGTTTCAAGGTTCAGCAGTTTTGGGGATAAAAGAGAGTTCCAACTGCAGGCCTTGTTACACATTACCAGAATTCATTGATCACTGTCAAACTTACAGAGCTACTAGCTGGGACCATTACAGGGAAGCACTTCAAACAAGGAACAAAAACAGTGGCAAAGCTGTTTACATAGGGTAAACAAAATCTATTGTCATATTCAAACAGGCCGTCTGACGACGTCGATTGCCACATTCTCTTAACAATTCTTCCAGCTGCGTTTCCTTTACATATGGCTCACTTTATTTTGAAAGACATTTTCAAGCAGGAATTCCCCGAGCACCGTATGGTCTTGATGTTTAATGGTAAAGTTGCAGCATGACCTAAAAACGAATAGTTTCTACTTTAGAATCTGTTGAATTGGTTTCCAGACACCAAATGTCAGAGAGGAAATGTTCCATACGGATTCTAAGTGAAGCCACCACCCTTGTCGGGAAGACAAAGGAACTCGTTATGGCAGTATGTACTGGTAGAGGACTTAAGTACAGCCGAAGAGGTCTTGAATGGGTGCAGCAGAGATGACACATAAAATAGGACTCCTTCACTATGTGACCAAAATCTTCTCATAGAAAGACATCCCACTCAATGGTTGGCAGCTAAAGAAACGAATCTGTTTGAAAGTATTGCTGTTAAGCTGTCAGGATTTTTCACAGAGTTTGCATTAGAGCATGGACACTCACGGCAGGCCATTTGAGCCGATGTGCAGACCTAGTGCAGGAGGTAGTTGATGGAAACTACCAACTCAATGGGAAAGATGTAAATATGAACAGAGAAACATTAAGCTAAAAGTCAGGGTTGCAGGAAAGACAAACAAATTTTCAGAATTCATGCGAAGGGATGTGCCAAAGTAAGTAAAAGTTATAATATCACATGATACCTGCCATTAGAATGGATATGACGGAAAGAAACTTCTATGTAAGACAAATTATGCAAAAGAAGGCCATGACATACCAGGCATATGCCTTTGTTTACCTCAAGAGCATGTTACCTTGACAACAGCTGCAATTTACTGAAAAGCTTGAGTTTGAGAAGGATTATATTGCACAACATTTCAACTCAACCTGCAAGTTTTTTTTTTTTCAAATGTCACAGTACCATCAGTACTGAGGTTCCCAGGTCAAACATTGTAAGTGCAGCCTTGGCATGCTGCCATGTTTCTATCATTGCAAGTTTGATTCAAGTTTACACACAGCTGAAACACGACAGCGACTGAATAGGCTGTAATCTTGGGCAAAATTGTTGGGACACTTTGTCGTACATTGCAAATTAGAATACTAAATTTTAGTTGATAGCATAACATGAAACCCTGCGTCCCTTTCCCATGTTGCGCTACAGGAGTGAATGTTACAATGTGAACAGTAATCCTATAGCCAACATTGAAAGGGGGAAGCAGGGTGTCCCAAGGTGGCTTGCCCAAGAATGACTGAATTTTTTTTTTGGGGGGGGGAGCAATTTTGAAGCAAACTGTTGGAAGAAAATTGCTCTCATTTGCAGACAAGGTGCATCACAAAAATTAGTTATTGAGGACTGTGGGTCTGAGGATTTTCAAATTAAAGTATTCTGAATTTCAACGACGAACATAAGACATTTAATTTTTATTTGGGGGTTTATTTGCACATTTGTTTCCTTTGCTGGATTTTGTCTCCTGAATTTGTTTCATTTTTATTGCATCACAGATAATACTTTTGCTGTAAACATTTGCATCACATATCAAACTTGAAAGAATTTTATATGACATATCATGCCATTATATCAATGTAACTTAGAACAAATAATAGTTGTCAAATGGCACCTAATACTCTCAGATCAGAAAATGTGTCAGACCACAGCACATGTGAAATGGCAAAATTTATTTGATGAACCTGGGAACTGTCTTTCCGAAAGAACCTGGTGGAACCATCTGCTAAAGCTTGAGCTTTACAAAAATGGTCAAATAAATGAATGAAGATAATAACTTGCCCTTTACACTCCTCCTATGATGCTTAATGTGGAATCATACAGAAGTTTAAGAAATCCAAATATTTTACCTAAGTACAGAGTGCAATCATCTAAAGAAATTCCTTATGTGTAGAAAGCTGCAGTTTTCAATCAATCAAAAATTAGATACCTCCATCTGAGGTTTTATTAGTTTATGCGGATAAACCATACTTAGATTGTTCCAGTGTTTCATTTCGGCGTTTTTACACATTTGGTTCCTACTTCTGAACATTTTTACGTCGACGCTGAATTGAACAAAATGAAAATCAAAATGACTGAATCAAGAACAAAAGGAAAAGGGGAAACAAAAAAAAAAGGCCAATGAAGAAACGGACAGAAAACCCCGACCGTCTGGGGATTGCCTACCTTACTAATCTCTGGGCAGAGCCGGGAGGTATTCCACTGATAGAGTTGATTTCTTGTATGGGTAAAGCGGCAAGCATATTATGAGGGATAGCAGAGGCCAGAGACACTAGAAATGGTAAAAGGGAAAAACAAAATATAAAGTGGTAAAGATACATAGTTTATTGCAACACCTTTCAGCTTGAGACCAGGCTCTGTGTGTTTGTGCGAAAAAACAAGTCTCACTGACGTGGTCTTCTCTATCTCCTTCTCACAAACCAAACGAAATAGTTAACAGGGATAAAGGTCAACATGTTACCATGGTAACAAAGTGTTACAACTGTCACGATAGTCTCATGATAGCTTCTGCAATGGCTGCTGGACAGGAGACCACCGTTTGTTGCAACATTTTCTACATTCATGACTCGGTCCCCTTTAAAAATTGAAATATGTGGAACAGACCTGCTCAATGGGGGTGTTTTCCATTCCAAGTCAACTGTGTTGATTGCAATCTCAAACTATTTTAATCATTAAGAGGTTGTTCTTGTCAATTTTTTTTTTTTTTTTTCAAGAGACGTTTTTTTTTTTTTTTCAAGAGACGTGGACTACAAATGGAGGCCATGTTAATAGGGGGACTTTCCAGACTTGGATAGACTGTCCACGGTGACCCTTGTTGCCATGGCAAATAGAAGGGCAGATCATACGTGCAGACGGTCACATTCCCTCGAGTACCCCAAACCCACACAATGAAATGAAAAATGTTGCAAGGCTTCAAAAAAGGGAAGCAGTACATTGCATACACGGGATGTAAACAGTTTATTTTATGCAAACCGGGAAACACAAAGACGAAAGAACGTGGGTTCCTGGAAATATATCGTTGGGGGCCGGCTGGTGGAACGCACAGAACTTCTGTTTACCTGTTTGCAAGAATTGTTTTCCTGTGAAATGTTGGTCGAGGTCAAAGTGAAAATCGTCAATGTTAAACACTGACACTGGTTTTTTTCCACCCCTGCTACACTGCAAAAAAAAATAGGAAGACGGAACAGCAACATCTGCTGAAAAGGCAACAAAACTTAATAAGCCCCCGGGCCAACATATCTGGGGGTTTGTTGCCTCCTACCCTGTTTGCAACTGTCTGCATAAATTTCTATGAATTCTGCATAAATTAGGAAAAAAAAAAATGAAGAAAACATTGTGAAACAAATGATTTCTCTACTAAAGGAAAAGACGATGAGGAAATGTTTACGAAAATTACCTACAGATTAGGGGAGAGATGTTGTAAGCAGAAGACTGCATGTTCATTAAAAAGAACATGCTTGAAAGGTCACGGTGTCCATTACAATAATTTCATTGTACCAAAACTATTATCAACATTTCTTTCACAGTTTCTATCACAGTTGGCAATTTAGGAGGGACCTTATACTTTTCCAGTTTCTTGTGTTTCAGTCTGTTTTACTGATAGGACTTCGACCTTTGGAGATCAGGTGACTGGTAATATTATTCCATTAATGTTGTCTTCGGATTGGTACCACGTGAACTAGAATGTTGCCAATCAATCATCCGCCTTAACAGAGCCCTAGGTGTACTGAATTGCGGCGAATCATTTTTCAAAACACTCAACAGTGGGTTTGAAAGATTGACTGGTTCAGTGACAAAAATCGTACATGTCGGTTCTTGTGGGACGACACGACCTGCGAAAGGCAATAAGACGGTTCGACAGAGGTGACAACTGTGAGAATCTTACCAGGCACAGTCGGGAGGTAGGCTGTTGGGAACAGGGGAGCACCATGGTGAATGGAGCCAGTAATACTAGGCTTGGCAGCAGCCTGGAAAAAAAAGAAGTAAAAAAAAGAAGAAATAATCAAAATGAAAGAAATGGATAAACAAAACTATCGCTAAAAAATTTTAAAACATGATGCAAAAGTCTTCACTGACTTAAATATCTCAGCAGCATGGAGCAATCTTAGTGTTCCTCATCCCCCGTTTTGTTATAAAGACACTGGAGTTCGATTAAATTTCAGGATGTTGAAAGTGAAAGCTACTCCAAAGAAATCTCCACACAACTTTTTTTTTCCCTTTCTTCATCAAGATCATGACTAGGAGGGCATTGCTGTGTTGACATTGATCAGGAGTCAAGTTTTATCAACATTTTGGGCTTCAGACTTTGAAACTGTTCTGTCAAGGTCACTGAAGAATGACAAACAGAGGTAGTTTAATGAAAACTTAAAAATACCAAGGAAAAAATCTGAGACCATGTCTTACAGCATGCAGCCTGTAGGAAGAACAACAAAGGGAAAAAAAAGAGAAGGAAAAGGAATGTTCTTCTATTCCACCCCTCAGCTTGCTGCCCATGAAATGAACTCGGGCATGCAATGTCAAGGACCAGAAGAGGTTATCTCACCTTGACAAAACAATCAGTTGTCACATTAACGAAAATTATGTGTCACATTAAATACGACGAACATGACGGACCCGCACTGCCTCCAGCAATCTGGCGACTCAAATTTAACAAAATTTACCACTCTCAAGCTGTAATTGTGATGATGGGGGAAGAGGAAGTCTTCTCCCCCCCCCCCCATCTAGCTAAATAAGATTCAACGATGTTTGCAGGATTGTAAAATGTCATAACGGAGGTGACCATTTGCAAAGCCCACTTGCATCACGTCTCACATAGGTGGTGATGGAACTTTGTTTCAACTGTTCGATGTTATATGCCACAAAAGTTGAGCTGGGGTCCTATTTGTAACTTTTCATGCTGACGTCTACATCAGGACACAACATTTTACACAAACTGAGAGGACTTTTGCAGAGTCTGTGACAGGTCGACAAATTCCTCAAATCTCTGGCATCCAAGTTCTGCGACAGTACACAAACTTCAAACCATCTGGTTCCTTTTGTTATCTCTTATAAACAACATGAATACTAGAAACTAGGCTGCTCCATAGCTTTATCTGAATGACCTTCCTCCCCCACCCCCCATCGCTATCCTTCCCCTCCTTTGCATTACTCACCAAGGGAGGTGAATGTTGAGAGGATGCTGCAGGTAAGCCCAGGGAAATGTTTGGTAATGACGGAGAGGAGTAGAGATTGTCGTTGCTGGATCCTGTCCCATACAACGTTTTCAATCGCATGTGGTAGCTGCTGTTGGGCTCCTGAAACAAAATGTAAACGTACAGACGAGACGATTGTTAACAGCGTCCCAGCTAGTCTGCAATCAATAAGGCAGATATTGCAAAACTTAAGCTGGTTTGGTTACCTTAACACACCTGTCACTACTGCAGCAGAGCCATGGAAGGGGAGGCGGGTCATGCCAGAGGTGAGTTATCATGCAGTGCATGTCAAGTTCCACAGGGGAATAGACATGGTGGAGTGTGTGAGTCTAAGAGTTGTGGAGAAAGTGAGTAGCGAATTAAATGTAGCAGAGCCTTTTTCAGTATCAGTGGGCAGCCACCTAGGTGACAGCAAACATTCTGCAAACGAACGCTAACAAATTTCAGCTGTGTTGCTTAAGTTGTCACCAGTGAACTTGCACCCTGGAAGATGTTAGATTGGAATGTACACCCACACAGTGTCCTATCCTTCGCTCCTATCCCACACCTCTGGCTGGAAATTCACTCGGTCTCAGTGCCCCAAAATCTCTAATCCCCCTCCTTCTGTCTCCACAGCTGCTCAGATCACTGCCCACCATACGTTCAGCAGTACGTGCAGACAGAGTGTATGGCAGACCTACTGACGTAGGAAATCACATACATTCACTCATTAAAGTGAGACGTTTAGACAATACGATAAATTAGATTTATGTGATTGGACTGACGCCACAGTCACAATCACCATGACATGCTGCAGTTTGTTTTCTTCCCTTGTCTATGACCATCCCCCCACCCCCCTGCCTCTATTCCACACTTCTCCTTCCATAAAGGTTACAACAGTACACTCACAACTTGGCTTACCTCAGGCACCAGTCCAGGCACATGGCTGCCATTGGCATTGTCCCCTGACGACGCCCCTCCGCTGGATGGTGAACTTGGTCCAGAGCCAGGGGCGCTACTGGACAATGATGAATCGACTGGAATGAGATTAACAAAGAAGGTGGAAATGACACAAATGTTTTGAAAAAAAAAAGAAAAAATATCCAATCAGATTTTGGCTGCTACCCAAACTATTTTTTTCAGGGAAAATAATTTTTCCGCGACTGAATGCAAAATAGGAGCATGACGCCAAAAGAAGCTCAGCGATCGGAAGAGCTCATCGAATTTGGAGGCCTCTGACCGAACTTTGGAGGATTTGGAAAGGAAAAACAAGAAATTACGTGGGAATGGTTCATTTCCTTGCCAGCAGAGGAGTAATTGTGCACAAATTTCCTCAGGAAAAAAAAAAGGAGAGGGTGGCAAAAGAAGATAAACAAGGGAAAAAGCTTGGCAGTGAATGGTAAGACCTGCAAATAAGTGTTACGGGAAAGATTTATTCTGTTACGTCCGTAACTGTGTAGACTGTCCCCCCTAGTCGCTTCCCACAGTGGAGATGGCACAGAGCAGTTAGAGCATGTATTACAGATTAAAAACTGGGGTGGAATTAAAGAATCAAGAACAATCCAGTGAAATTCTGATAACTTTCAATGAAAAACATGTAATTTTAATACAAACCAGGAAACAGTCTTGGAAATTTCACTACTCAAATTTCAAAAAGGAGTCGAACAAAAAATCAGTATCCACTGTTGAAATAAATACAATTTGTATCAGATGCAAATGTGGCCACGTTTAGACAAGCACTCATTTGAACCATAGATAACGAACCTGAAGATGCAGCATGTTCTCCAGCTATCATGTTCTCTAAGCTGGTTGACACAAATGTTTATGGCATAAATTTCTGCTCTGAGATGATACGTACTTAACTTTGAAGGAATACTGATACAAGAAATAGACGATAGTTAATCCCTAGTTCAATACAAGAATTCTAAAATTCACTCACAGTCACCTGACCAAGGTTTTTTTTTGAGACTGCCCTGTCCTTCCCTCCTTCTCAGAAGAGGGCTCCCATGGCTCCGCCTCTCTGTGACCTTCTCTTTCAGACGAGAGCGCACCTTCAAATTGGAATCAGAAGCTGGAGAAGGGGTGAGAGAAATGTAACAATGGAAGTTATTACAAAATGTTTGGTCATTACATGGTCATGGTTTGTGGGAGTTACATAGGAGAAGTTCAGAAGAAGAAGTTGTTGACATTTTAGTTCCATATAATTATGGACTTTAGGGGGAATATTTTGAATACTGCCTGTCCTATCAACAGTGCAGGTAATTTATAGGTTAACTCAGTGTATGCAATACCTTGATAGTATGTAAACAGCAGATGCATGGACTAAGGGTAAAACAGACTACCATAAAGGGAAAAAGGGGCATTTAGAATGCCCCAACATGGCCATACAAAGAAAACAGCTGTTGCTAAAGTACTCAGGCTCATCACAAACCATCTGCAAAGGCTTCATCTCCTAAAACATTATGCATAAGATCAGTTTATACAGAAGATGCATCCTTTCAATTTTTTAAGGTTTTGAGTAAACAACTTCTTCTCGAGTGAACAAATAAACAGAATTTCAATTTGTAAATAACATCTTTCTCAAAGAGGGCCACCATTTTTCATTAGTCTGAAGACTCTATCATTCTGTTTTCACAAATATTACCTTTGAAAATAACACTTTTTTTGGTTTCCTAACACAACCACCCCACTTGCAACCTACCCACAAACCACCAACCCACCCGTACTTCCCTTGATGTCGGCCAGGGTCTCCCCTGGACCGCAACAGGGACTCTGGTGTGAGAATCTGGAACCCCCCAGAAGTGGCTTGTTCCCTTGCTTGAAGCTTGGCCCTAAAATTTGTCTAACTATAACCCTTAACCAAGATTATTTCATATGCCACTAGTCCCATTTACTACTTCGATGCTATAAATGCTACAAAGTTTTGAGCAGGCTGGATTATTAGTCGATTTAGTGTTACTCAGGGTGGGAAAACTTTTGAATTGACAAAAAATTCTGACAATAGAAAATAAGGCATTCTGATATCAAATTATCACTAAATATGAAATTCTATCATCGCTGGAGGGGGAAAAAAAAAACGACACAAATTTTCACTGAAAGCTTGACAGTGTGGCATTTCAACTTTCATGTTTCCAGCTAATGCTCTCCCTCACGAGTAGTTTCTCTCGTTACAAATGATAGATAGGTATTGTTTCAAAGAAAAAGTGCAAGCGAAAGAGGACACCAGAGCAGGGACTTATCCAGTTCAGATTGGAACAGCCAGTATTTTCCCCACAGAGGGAAGTTAATCTGCTATCTCAGTCTATGGCAAGGTAGGGTGCAGTGAACAAAGATTATTCAGAGGCAATCCTCGTTGCTTTACAAGATCAACGTGAAATCGATAACTCTGAAAGCTGAAAGATGAAGATTTCAATCCCACTTTTCTTTTGGTAAAAGAAACCCACAGCAAACACAAAGTCGTAACTGTACGAGCCATGGAGATACAGTTCTTGCAAATATTTGTAGTCATGAATTCTATCGAGATTGGTGTCCCTGACACTTCACTTTGCTCTCTCACTAGTTGACCTGATCAGTTATTCATCCTGTGTACTCTCAACTCTCCCCATGCTCGACACAGGGATTGTACTTTCACTGATCAAATGCAGACACTGCAGTTCATATCGTGATGAAAAGAATGCATTCCCTACGGACAGGCTCTGAAGGACACACTTCCCACTGAGTGGTGTTTTGCACAGAAAGCTACGGGTTTTTTTTTTTGCTCTCTTTGGTTTAATGCTACGGTTATTTTCAATTCATTACAACTCTGTGAATTTTTAAGAACCAACATTTTGGGACAGAAAACATAAGGTGTAGATGTCCTTTGGAGGGAATGATTTGGTTTGCTTCAAACCTTTATCATAATAAAAGAATTTCTTTTCAGCTGAACATGTGATCATATGATGTAATAGAATGTGACCAATGTATGGTAACATTCTCAAAAGATAAACAGTGACAAACCACAGCTTTCGTTTGTATCACACACACCTGTGTGTAAGTACCAGTTCTACGAGAATGTTTGGCAGCCACATTCTTTCGGCACAGATTTTGGTCTACAATGTTCCACAAATAGGAAAACTTATGACATGAAAGATTAACGCAGCCATGTATTCATATTTACCAGAACAAAGGAATGGCAAAGATGTAATTTCCGTGGAAGAGGAGGAATTTTGGAATCCACCCGACCCTGATTGCTCCCTTTAAAACTGCATAATCCACATTTAAAGTACATGTTCATTACACAATTTCAGATTTATAAACAGTTTGTGAAATGCACAAAAGACACTGATGGCTTTAACAGACACTGTTAGAGTTAGCATGTTTTTACCAAACGGTGCGTAGATTTACGGGGAAAACCCCTTGACAGCAATTATTTACCTGGTTTGTATGTTTTAGTTTTCTTTCTTTTTGGGGGTGTCTGACAGGGGATAGCTTATATCAAAGAGAAAATGCAGCCACCTCAAACTGAATTCGTATACCCCTCTATGCTAATTCACGAATGGCGTTTTTGAGTTATCTGAAAACATTTTCGTTGTTAAATGGTTAAGTTTGCAGCATAACACCTTGCTTATGCAGTACTGATATTACGCAACATCATGAAAAAATACTTGCAAGAGTAATGACAAGAGAATTGCAAGATTTTGCCAAATGAAGTAAAGACAACTGCTCATTCCCTTTAAACTGACGGAAAGGCCGCTCATATAAACCGGCACTTCATTGCTCTGACAACAGCCCACAAGCGATGGCTCTCTCGAAGGAACTCCTCTCCTTGAAAACCTGTCTGTTTGGAAGAATTTGACTTCTGTAGGATTTTTTTTTTTCTGTGATTTGACAAATTGGAAAGTCTCCGGTTAAGATGTTTTGGTAAATAGCAGAGTTACCTGTTGAGTGACAACGTCACATTCCACATCTCTGAAACGTCCCTGGCAAAACACAGAGACTTGTGTTTGGTAACAGATCCTACGGTGTCACTAGGATTTGCGAGCTGTCACCTTCAGAAGACAAACTGCAGAATTTCATCTACACTTTGATCGCAATCTACCTCTGTATCAAGTGTACTATTTTTTGTGGCTTTCTTGCTGGTCATCAATTTTTTCATTAAATCACCCCCCCCTGCCTCCACCCTATCTTGCACACACAGAGCCCTCCCACTCTATTCTGATCTATCTTGACTTTGGTTTTCGCCGTGGCGACAGCTTGGTTTGAATTAGTTCTTTTGGGATAGGGTTTGTTCATGCTAAATCTGCATCTATGACAAACATCAAAACTTGGTTGGGCAAATTTACACATATACCAGCACTTTCTTGGTGGTTCTATCACATATTTCAAATATGAGTTCATCCTGAACCCTTGATGACCACAAAATCCAGGTTATCTTGCCATCACTCATGTGTAGCGATGGTTTTGAAAAATTTCGACTGAAAATCCAAAATGTTTCCATTCAAAGAGTTGAACTGAGCAAGGGATTAGTAAAACCAAGCACTTAGTCAGCCTCCACTTCCATTTTCAAACTTAAAAACACTGCTGGGTCATCACCGATGCTACTACCTACCTGTCTTGCGAAGTGGGAAGTTATCGTACTGGCCAAATGGGGGTTGTTGGTACTGGGAGGACACATGGGGTGGCGAGTGATGGTCTAAAGACATAGATGGGGTCCTGTTGAGGGAAAAAAAAAAAAGTCAACGTAAGATGTCCATGTCTTAAAGTTTTCCGTAACTTGGTCCCGAAATATGATAGCATTGCAAATAAGGCCCTCTTTGATCAATTTCTCAGAGCATACACCTCATCTGAGATGACTGCTCATAAATTTCCATTTGATCCAGTGTTTGCAGCAGGTCCAGAATCGAGACACGAGTACCTGGAGTCCACAGCCGGTGGGGTACCCAGGTACTTAAAACTGTAACCTCTGTTCAGCTACGAGCTTGTCGTGAAGTCACGATACGACACTTCGATTTTCTTTGCACTGCTGTCTCGTTTTACGGAACATGACAAAAAGGAACCTGTTACACGAAAGCAACGTTTTAAAAAGTACATTTTTACAATTTACTGCACTTGTCTCACTTGTCCTTTGTTCATTTTCTAATTTTTTTTTTTCAGTGCTTTCAATCCTACTCAATGAGACAGTTTTCATCCTAGCTAGATGATATTGACAGAAAAATGCAGCGCTGGCAGGCACTACCTTGGGCACTATTAAAAGTATCCACCGACACGGAATTATTTAGCACTGGCCTTAAAACTCAGCTTCGCACTGAGGTCAAATGTGAGTATGACTGTTTTCACCATCATCCAAATTCCTGATCATTTTGTGATGATCTAACCCAAGATTTGGCTATTTCAAATGACTGGATGTATTCGTAACCGATACGAGTGAAAAGATGACAACCACTCCAATGCAGCTGTTTTTGTTTTGTTTTTTTTCTCATTTCTCCTTTTCCGTTGAGTTGTTGTACATGTTTTGTTCTTTGTTTGTAAGGGTACCGAAGCTTAAATACAGTTTAATAAGCCTCCCATGGGATACCCCTTCTGCATGTAAACTGCATTTTCCTCCACTTTTATTGATGTATTCTACGCTGCTTGAGAAAAAAATATATATATAAAAGTGGAAGTCACATCGCAAAGGGACTGACAAAGTGAAAATCAGGTGACTTTGCCTGAAGTTTAGAAAATAAGGGGCTTTCTCTTGTTAAACTCCAATCTTTCACTTCAATCACATTCATGTAAGCCAAGTTTTCCTTTCAGCATCACCAAGGCGACTCTGCCTCTACCTGGACTCCAGTTTCTGCTCAATTTCACAGTTTATTGAAACTGCAGCGAGCTAATGCGGACTCTCTGGTCGTTTATTTTCGTGGGAAGTCGTTGATTGTAAGTAAAATAATTTCGGGGAGATGGAATAACTGTTTTAACATTCACCATTCTGCTTTGACAACAAAACATGGCACTAGTTTCCATGGCAACCGAAGCACTTGCACACAGCTGAACATGAATAATGAAAGGCTGTCACACAACCATTTGATATTGAAGAGACTGGTTGCCATGATATAAGTCTAAATTTAGCCTTGCCAAATACATCAACACATACTGCAAAACTAACGTGAATTTCTGCAGAGGGGGAGGCACGCTCCGATGGCAACGAGGCACGTACTTTGTTCTGCGCTTAGAGAGTCCTGGATGACACATAATTTGGTGGAAATTTGCTGATCCTATCTCAGATAATGTAACTGCAGGCTTAATTACAGAGCAGTTCAAATTGTGTAGCTGTGGCCCACCTTCACACCGTTTGGATCTGAAAAAAATTTCGGTCACTGTCTCTTTGGAGCCAGTTATGTACCCTACGTCCGTTCGATTCATCGACTTGCTAAAGTTGTCTTCTATCCTCAACAGTTCATTGCCATGACTGTTTCCCCCAAACTCCTTGGTTTGGGAATTCGTTAGCGACGTACTCACCTCTCATAACCTATGCATTACCGTATTGACTATGGTCTAGCATCTGGCAATTTTGTGTGTGTGTGCGTGTGTGTATCTGGTCATCGTCCTTCCGTAATTGCCAGCCTTTATGGTCTGAAGTTTAAAGGGAATATCATGATGATCCCATGTGGGTTGACTCCCAACTATGTCTAACATGGGAAAGTAAGCTTCTCTTCTGAAAATCTGTGGGAACAAGCTAAGCAAAACCTCAGCAAACCTAGACACATTCACAGCCCACAAATGGTTTCTGTAAAGACCAGTTATGTTGGAAGCCTGTCAAAACCCTGCTAAGTCCAGGCAGTCAAGAGGACAGCATGTAGGACATGTAACCCTAGCCTCAAGTGTAGGCCAGGTGAGATTCCCCACTCCTGAGGGACATCAGATGCACCAATCGCAAAATTAACAATGAACGGCTTTTGAATTTGCATGTGAAAATCCCTACCACACTTTGCCTACACCATAATCCTAAACAGATCATCTGTCACATTCTAAAACAACTTTGTAAAAGGGCTCCTTACCACCCCCGCTTCAGCTAAATTAAATTTACGACCACTCGATGCACCCTCCAAAGCCCCCATGCCTTTCCCTGCAAGTCAGAAAGACATTCTCTTACCAGTGACGGAATGCTCTGGGCGGTGAATGGTTCAGAGCGCCCCCGGTGATATCTTGGCCATGTTTGCGATTCAGAATAAACCTTTGCAATTTGTCCTTCACCTCGGTGGATGCATTGGCACCTAGCAAATGAGACAAGACATGAAAGGAAGAAAACACGAATTTACCAAAACTGCCTTTTCGTCATTTGAGAGAGGATAAGCAATTGTCACATACGTCGTACAGTCACGAAACTTTTTGCGTCTCCCTCCTCCAAAGTGGGTGTAAGCATATATATCTCTTTATCTGTGGCAAACAATGACCTGAAGACAAAATATCAACACAAGAAAAATTACACAACCTTTTTTTTTTCTGTCTACTTGGGACACTTTCTGACTGAATTTGCCATCAACTGGCTGATTTTTTTTTTTTTTACCACAAATCTGTTAAACAGATATGCTAATACCAAATTTGAAAAAAGACAGTGCAAAGCATGATGGAAGATGAATGTCACAAGCACCTGTCCTCCTTTAAAGTCATGAAGTAGTTAATATGAACTTGTCACAGATATTGTACATACTTTAGTTTTCCGACATACAGTATAGTGATGTGGAAACTAAATTTTTCCCAGATTTCCTTGATTGCCAGGTAGCGGTGAGTGATCGCCAATGTTACCATGGTAACAGGAACTGTTAAAGGAGAGTGAAATCTCAGAGACATCTTTATTACATGTCTTTATTACACATGAAGCAGAAGTGTTTGACAAACATTTTCCCAAAGTTTCATTCCTGAATATGTTTCTTTCCCAGTGGTTTGTGGTTTTTTGGCACATACTTCATGTGAGCCAACATCAAAGTGAATAGACACCGGCTTATTCCATTCATTCTATTCATTTCCCCTCTGACGCCCAGTCACTTCAGTTTGAGGTAGGCTTACATGAAGTATCTGCCGATATTTTTATGAACTTTCAAGTCGCAACAGTTGGAAAAGTTAATACCATATGCAGATGAAATTTGATGACGGCGTTCGCCACACATTAGTCGCTTCTCCAATGGTAACATTTCATCATAGAAAGTTCTAACTTTTGTGGAGAGCAGGGAGAGGGAGCAACGTATGCTGTACCACCCACTGTCTGAGAGAAACCACATAAAACAAATGCGGTGCCAGAGCTTGACACATGCCCACAACACAAACACAAGTGGCAAGGGGGAGATTTGGTTCTACCTGATTACTGAACAGTGATGAATGGCTGCATTCCACTTGTAATTACATGACAGCTTTGCACATTGATAACTGATACACTCTACAGAGGTGACTGCCACAAAACCATTTTTTAAAACAATTGACTTCTCAATAGTCTCACGGACAAGAACCAATGTTTCATCTTGGCATTTGCAAGAAAGAGAAAAATGGCACTTTACCATAACAATTTTGGGGAAGCAAAGCAGCTGACGAAGAAACAATCTTGCAACATTCTTTTCCCTTCTTCTCCATGCCCCCCCCCCCCACACCGTTTGTTTCAGCTTCAGAAGAAAGAACTCAAAAATTTGCATACATTTAACAAATCTGAGGGTTTTTTTTATGTTGAAATAAAACCACTGAAGTGAACAAATTCATGTTTGAGACATGTTGGTGTGTTCGCATGTTGGAGGTACTTGAGCAGCCACTCTTGGAAGAGTGCAAACAACGTTTTCACTGTCGTCTTTTCGTTTCCTTTTGTTATCTCGTTGAAATCCCCAGCTATTAGCGGTCATCCCATTTCTGTGAGATCCATATCCATCACGAAGACAATATGTTATCCCCAAAAGAAGTGGAGGAAAAATCTGACCTGTAACCCTTTTTCCCAGGAAGAATCACTGAGGACAAACCAATTGTGATTTGTTTTAACATCTTCTGGAGGAGGGGGGAGGGCAGAGAAGACCATATGGGTTTATTCTTGACAAAGCTGAATCCACAGTTTGTAGAGTTGGTATACTCATAAATGAAAGGAAAAAATACTGAAATTCTAATTTTATACAACTGTCAATAACAAAAAAAAAAAAAGGGGGGGGGGGGGGAATAGGAAGGTAATTTCGACGTCAGAGGCAATCAAACATCCAGCTTTATTTTCCTCCTCCTTACTTCCTAATTTTCTTTTCTCTTCTATTTTTTTTGTTGAGAGTATAAGTTATCTTGTGATTTAAGATACCTCAGATCTAACCAAAGGCCAAATTTAGAAAAGTTAAAAATATATAATTTTAAATCCATCCACCGTGCTCTTTCCAATTTGGAGCTTTGTACATCAAATTACATCAATCCCCCAATTCTCAATTTGAGGCTTATCAAATCAATCCTTCTTCAGCAAATTTTGTTTGTCCTCAGTCTAAAAATACATGTCAACCTTTCTTCTTTCTCTCCCCTCTATTTCTTTTTTTTTTAAAACTCTCCTCCTCCTCTCTCTTTCGCTCCTCCGTCTGAACGCCTACTCTCTTTTTTTTCTCTCTCCTTTCTTCTACGTTGTTAATCTGAACGATCCTCTACGGAAACACTATCGCCAAGGATGCATTACAGCGTTCTGTCCCTACTTGTAGCCTGTTTGCATCTTAAAGGAGCATTTTGACACATGTAAGCAACCAAAGGACGAGGAGAAGGGCAACACGACGACTGGAGGATTTTAATAACTGGCAAGCGTGTTGAGAGAGCACAGACGGGGAGGAGCGAGAGGTGGTGGCGAGATGCGAAATGAACTGTAGAAATGAGATACAACAGAATAAATGAGGTCATTCAAAGTTATTTTGTCCAATTCTGATACATCCATGCTTCTATCTTTTATCTTGAAATTCTTTCAAAGACAGCGAGTGTTTCTTACAAGAATTCTGGCTGGCACAAGGTACTCTCTTTGCAATGTCGGGTCAGACATTTTCCCTGATTCCTTTAGCGTGTCTCAATTTGAGACTAAATGAATAAAGACTGTAGGCTGAAAATGGGTTGTAAGCAACCATGTAAATGTTTCCTACACTGCCTGTCGGATCAAGATAAGGGGGACAGAGGGAAGGGGTATTAAGGGAAGGGGATGAAGGGAAGATGAAGATTAAGGAAGGGAGATTAAGGGAGGGAAGATTAAGGGTAAAGGCCTTGAAAAGGATTGAAATGTATGGATGACTTCATGGAGAAAGCCTGGAGTAATATCCAAGAAAGGATTGGTCTTAAGTGAAGGCTTGAAAACCTTCAAATGAAGATCCAAAAAAAGGGATTTCTTTTTTAAAATACAAATGACTTTGGATTGACTCAAACCTAGCCAGGTCTTTGACTTCAGGGTTGCCATTTGGGTTTTTAACCAAGCAGTACAGTTTGTCAGGTATCACACTTAGATAAAGCATTTGATTTACATCCTTTTAAACTTCCAACAAAAACCTCCCAAAAATGAAGAATTTATTACATCACTGACAAACTATACTGACTTCAGATTACATTGCCAGAGTTGAACCATTTTTGTGACTTTTCAAGCTTTTAAAAGTTGAAAAACATACTAATATTAAAACAGGCGAAAAAAAAAACAATCACAAACACACACACACACTCCTGAAAGTGTAGGTTTTACTCAAGTGAATGTGAAGACTATGATAATTATGCCAAAACTCACCTAGTTTGGTTATTTATAAATGGCTCGCTTATCTGTCTCGACACAAAATCTGCACTCCCATTTACTGTACCAAGAGTGCTGGGAACCTTTAACACCACCTTTGGTACCCACCTCAGGCCAATACCGAACCAGCGCCTGCTTTCCATGCTGCCATCCTTATGTGCCAGGAGTGAGGAAGTTCATTTACATGACAGTTTGTAATCTGACTTCCTTCAGTGCTACTTTGCAAAAACCATTCCTGCAACAGTGGACTTTCCTGCTTTGTTTGTGCTTTTATGTTTAATGCCATATCTGATATTCATTCCAGTACCTCACTCATTTTTACTCAGTTTATAATTATGCAAATTGTACAGAATGTGTGAAGGAAGATCGCTTTCAGCTGCCAAACACTGTCTACAAACACCTCCACATCAGTAAGACCATGACGACAATGCTCCAATGGCACTCACTGAGGTTGGAAACATGACCAGATGTATCTAGTTTGCATAGCAAATGGGCCTTTTGACTATCAAAGGGAAACAACGAAAAATGGGGATCTATGCCGCCTCTGGACCATTTTCACGCGGCTGTCGGGACTGGGGCTGGGGGCCGTAAATGGGGGGTGAATTCTACCACAGGTTGTAGAGAATGGAAAGTACAATACCTAGCCTTCAAAAGTGAAAAATATATTTTGAATTAAAAAAAAAGAGGGGGGGAGGGAGAAATGGATGAAGACTTTGGTGGGCCACACATTGTCGTACTGTGATTGTGAAAAATCATGGAACAAAATGGAAGTGGAAGTTATATAATTCCTACCAAAATTACCAATCTTGGAGATCATTTTCATAAACAGATTTCTGAATATATGAAGAATAAATCCATAAAACTCAAATGACTTTGTGTTTCCCTTGCCAAAAGGCATGAAAATAAAAGGGACAACACATACCAATTTTGAAGTTCAAACCCCCTACCCTTCCCTACCCTTCTTGAGATACTGTGTCTCCTAGATTTCAGACTATTATGAATTCTGCTGATCTCACAAGAAGTTTGACTGCCACATAAATGAGAAAGTGACAGAGATCATCTACTCAACGAGTGCACTACCAATGTTAAAGAGGCTCATCGACTTGTCATCTGAAATTCTCTAAATTTTTCTAAACCTGTCAAGTTTCCTTCGAATACTAACAAAGAATGATTAAACTAAGAGAATCCCAACGTTTCACATACAATGGGACGTTAATGAGTGAGTAATTAGCGATTTAATTTGGTTTTTGAAAATTTGTGACCAGACACTTTGCATCTTAGGTCTTAGTACTATATTTATGTATGCACACAACCAGTACAAGTAGTGGTCAAAAATTTGAAAATTTGGACAGTTTTCATAACTTATTGAATGTGAAACTTGGCTATTTATGCTAACTGTAAGTATTGTCATATGTTTATAACCTTCCAAATCACAATCTTTATTAGTATCAACTCAATGAGCCTCTTTAACAGTTTGAAGTTCCAGCAAGATCCAGTTCCTGAGCTTTCTTCCTTCGACTCTGGTGACCTCAAGTCACCCTTGACCTCCACGAAAAACGACAGGAATCATCTAACTCACGATGAACTACCGATACACCAACTCTGAAATTCAAGCACCTTTGCCTTCTTTGAGATACCACAGATATGGACATCACATGACCTTTGACCTCCATAGAAAATGACAGACATCATCTACCCATTTGGCACTACCAATGATAGCAGTTTGACATTCTAGCAACATTCATTTGCTAAGATGTCTCCCTTATTAGGTATTCATACTTTTTGCTCTGGTGACTTCCAATGAGCTTTAACCCACATGAAAAACACTGGGGATCATCTACTTTACAATGGAATACCAACACAACAATTTTGAAGTTCGATCACCCTTCCCATCTTGAGATACTGTATTTACAAGCCAAGAAATACACATACAAGCCATCACCATCAGTTACCAGTCAATTCACCCCTGGCAATTTTGCCCCCAACCAATTCGGCCCAGCTGTTTTGCCTCTTTGCAAGTTCCCCCCAATGTAGAAGTAATTTTGCCCCCCAAATACATACCAGTTCGCCCCTTAGAACAAGGTGACATCGAATGCCCCTGTGATAGTTTCAGCTACAATTTTTACGACAACAAAAACAATTTTCATACAGTAAAAACTGCTAACAATGAAGGTAGTTGAGGGAAAAAGGGTGCAAACTTGGACCTTGTATACCACCACCATTAATAAAAAATTCCATGCGTAAATGAGTTTGTGATCAATGACCTTGCTCATTGAAGGACAGTTATTTAATTGAAGATATTTGTTTTGAGTAATATTTTTTCCAACAGACTTAGTCTAAATGCACTTGTCATTTTACCCATCAAGTAAAATGATTCATTGAAATTTTGAGGCAAAATGAAAGATGACAAAAAGCATGAACCACTTAAGCAATGATTACAAGAGATAGAATGTAAAATGTATGAACCACTTACCAGGCACAACCAAAATTAATATAGTATGTCAATGGCAACAGGTCAAATGACCATTTGAATTCCTTCCTGCCTTTTTCTTCACATCTAATGCAATCATCAGGTTCGGGGGAGAACTGGTCTACACTTGGGGTAGGTTGATAGGTCTTATGGGGTGAACTGATTGACCACTTAGGGTGAACTGGTAATCTACAGATGAACTGGTTGGGGGAGAACTTGCATGGGGGCAAAACAACCGGTTATCTCACAGTCACATCGATTCTTTGACGTGCGTTTGGCAAGGAATCAAAAGGTATACTTTGTAAGTAATTGAAAATTCCTGGATAAACTTTCCGATCAAAATGAACAAATTACAGAAATTCCAGGTACAGGAGGATGCACAAGTCGACCCCTAGCAGCCCAGTTGCAACCCACACAGCTGAGGTCTTTGTGCAAATGAAATACAACCACCATTGTGGCTAGGCTATTCGATGTACATACTGCTACAGATGTACTACAGAAGCTAAGAAGTATGTGGTGGGTTGGAGAAAACAATTCCTCACAACTCACTGGTGCCGGTATTCAAGAGTGATTATTCTCAATACCCCTTGCTCCACTAATGCACTCATTTAGCCTTGCTCTAAATGTCCTCGAAATAATTCTAGCACCGTGCCCTCTGACACCTAGCCGACACTCTTCAGGCTTTAGATATATGTCTACCATGCTAATACGGTTTATAACTTCTCCATCCCATTTTGGAAAACCCATGAAAGGAGAAAAACCAAAATAAGTGAGAGGGGGGAGGGTTACTCCATGAAAGGATTACAACTTCAACAATTACTGAAATCCTCCAAATAATCAGCCATGACTAAATAGAAATTAGTAAAGTCAAAGTCTACTGTTTAGGCAAGGACGCCCTCACTTGACGATACGTCTCTACCATTTAAAGTCGGTGGTGGACATGCCACAGTCAAACAGCGCAATCAAATACATTGGCTTTATTTGTTAACGTTTGGTCACATCCATTTATTTGGAACACTGGCATATTCCATGACTGTAGTGGATCGGTGCTCATTGTGTTACAACAAGCTAATATCGGAATGAGGTGACTTCCACAGCACTACCAAAATGGATTTTCAAGTGTCCATAGTTCATGTCAGTTCAGGGTGATGTGAATACAGCTAGGCTTAAATACAGGTATAAAAAATGACTTATGTTGCTGCCTCATAAGTGTTTATTACTGGGTAAGTTGTGATAGCAGCATTGTTTGCACCCACTGCTGACAATTTAAAAATCAATTTATTTGTGTAGGCTTGGAAATTATACAAATTGTGCTAAAACTACACATGTTGACCTTTAGAGCAAAACAATTCCTAAGATGACTTGAAAAATCCAACTTAGTCTGCCCCCCCCCCTCCTCCACTTTGAGTGGAAAAACTTGTTCTTTGAAATGGACAGCTCAAAATATACCATCTGCAGTCCAAATGAAATTGCAATTTTAACACACGAAATGCTGCTTTAATTGCCACATATTGCACACAAAAAATGAGGGAAAAAAAAGAAGAAGAAAGATGTCTAATTGAGCAACTCCCCTGCAATCTTGAAGAATTCAATAATAAGCCCTGGGCAATGAAGGCAATTAATCAAACTAAATATAGAAACCCTTCCCTCTTCTTCTTTTATTCCCTCCCTCCACTCTCATTTTCTCCTTGTTGTTCCTCGGCAGCAAAAAACCGGTGGAGTGATTGGCTTGTCCAGGATGTGTTAATCTGCCTGCTCTGCCTATTGCACAAGAGGCAAGCACCTTGATAGCTTAAGGAAGAGGGAATTCTCCCAAGCACATACGCTGTTGACTACCAGCCATGAAAACTTAGCTTTGCATCTCAACCTTAATTACCATCCCTGATATGTAGCAACTGCCCTCTCAGTTTGTTTCTAATACTCTGTGAGGACTCAAGGTTATATTCAGTTCAACTAAGGAAATAAAAACTTGATGTTCGAGCAGGTGGTTGTTCTGGATGAGAAGTTCATCTTGGTGGAGTTCGAATGTTGACAACCGTGACACCACATGTAAAGTTCGATCACATGGTGGAAAGAGAGGCTGATTACATAGCAATGTTTACTACAATCTGCTTCCACTAGGACAAAATAGATACAAAAGGTGTCTGAACCATTCTTTTTGCAATTTTACAGCAGGGGTATAAATGCTGGTATCATTTACATATTCATTCTGGCAAATACATCAAGCTTTCACCCAACTTCTAGCTGGTGTACCAAAATACAATCCAGCGAAGCACCGTTTCAACATGCATTTTCATACGACGAGCAATGTGGCATGTATACCATGCAGTCTAAAGACATGTTTGTTGCAGATACAGGGGTCGTGATGTAACAAAGATTGCGATTTGTTCATGCCATCTCGATGGGCAACACAATCAATACACTGAAGCTATTTAAAGCAATGCAGGTGTGGCCAGTGAAGACATTCAGCGCAGTCCAGTAATTCCTTCAAAATGCTAGGTTCGACCTAGACACACACTCACAGTTTCACAATGAATACCAAAATGGCATCGTGGGACACAGGCTAGTTTTCTAGTTGTTGCAAATCTATCACCATATTTACTGTTCTGTATGCATTCAGATGTCAGAACTAGAACAAATTGCTGTTGCTCATACAACAAAATTGAGCGACATTTCCTGTGCAGCAACCAGTATTGTTAATTCGACTTACAGGTGCCCATACATTCAGTCGGGTACCTGGATACCTGACTCAGCCAGTGCCTTGAATAAAGAGATATAACATTAGACATACTGTTCACAGACAATGCACCTTTCATGGTAACATTAGAACAAGATACCTTAACATAAGGCTTTGACCACTGGGTTCTCACAACTCACCGGTGTGGGTATTCACGAGTTACCATTCCAACCTCTTGCTGACGCTTAAGCTGGCATTAAAGGTTACCAGCTTGTTCAAACATCAAACATACAACTGATTGCATGAGATTTTTACCACAGTTAAAGGGAGTTGTCAGAACACTTTTGAACCTTTGAACCTGTACACTGAAATGGTTCAGTTGTTTAAAGGGAGGTTGCTACTCGTGACTAAGGCCCAAAAAACGTCGTTCCCTTTATCCACTTTTCGTGTTCCCAGAAAGGATTTCTACCACAGAAAACCTCTTTCTCTCAGTTCTGTTTGAAAGCGTTCATGACAACCTCAAAAGTATGTCTCAAGAAATAATTTATCCCGTATCGCATCTCATTTTGCTCTGCAAAATGGTCAAATTGCTATACATATGGAATTTTATGTAGTAGTTTTTGCACATGCAACATTTACTTAAATAACTTACACTCACTTTGCAACAAAATACCCAAGAAACATGAAAACTGCTATGCAAATGTTGAGAACTAAATTATTCCCTGATGTCTAAATTCAGAAATACATTTTTCTTTCGTTCGTGAAACTATCGGTTCACCACTAAATGCTAGATCACAACCATGCTGTTACCCATGTGTACCCTGAATCAAAAACAATGAGCAAACCAGATTTGTCAGTAATACTGTACATCACGATCAATTGCTATGATTAGTCTAATACTAAAGAATTCTTGAATTCTTCTGAAAGGATGGTAGACAATTTTCATCAAAATAGCCTAAAATAACCAACAAATGCCCTAATTTCAGTCAAATTGATGCGTGCCACTCTCACATGAGGATTAAAGTTCTTGTGACTATTAAACAGCAGTTTCATTCAAAAACAAATATCTAAACTGAAGCCTCCTGATGCAGTCAAAGGTGTTTTACTTTTCACAAGAGATCCCCGAAAATCACCCTTACGTTTGGGACACTGAAAAAGCAGTGAAGTACTGTATACCTTGCAGGGCGATAAATTCCTTTCAAATCACAAAATTAACAACTCAGAAACAACTGAAATGCCAACTAAAATTGGTCTTCTACATGTATACATGTGAGACAAGGATAAAAAAAAAATACAGCACTGCTCAGCACAATTTTACCTACTTTCTGCGTGCCGTATTCTTCCTTAACCTTCATTGAAAAACAAAGAAAAACCTTTTTCTGCCCTTGTTTTCAAACTATCGGAGGCTTGAAAAAGTAAAAGAAAAAATTCCAAGGGACCTGCAACGAGCCCGTTCCCTCGAAAACAGTAGCAGAACGAAGCACGTCAACGGCCAATGAGAATCCTGAGAGTTACAAAGCCACCGCATTTTGCAATTCTTGCCGCGCGGGTGTTCGTATCACACCCATTAAAATTTACTGCTGACAAATACTGTTCCAAAAATAGATCTCTCCCCTGCATCATCATTATCAACAGCAGAGGCAGAGACTCCGCTGCCTGGGTAATGAATTTGTCTTTGGGCAAAAAGAACGTCGCTGAATATGTTAACAGCGAGCATCTCTCGGTGCGGCGAGAAGATATCTGGCTATTTGAAACTCGAAACGTCGATCTATCCACGGCTCGCATTCATTTTATTGATATTCAGGAGTTTATTTTTAGCCCGTCAGAAGAGAAAACTGCCTTCGCTTAAATGCATTTTCGACCAGGGCCGAGGAGGATCGCTATAAATAGAAACGGGTCAGAGGAACGAAGGGAGACGAGGAAACGAAGCACGGACGAAAAACCAAAGAAAAAGATCATTTATTAGTGAGTCCCAACAGACTGGCACTGCTGTGCAAACTGTGTACATCCAATGCTAGAGGAGATTTGTAGGTTCTGCCACAAGACGTACTTGATTGTTGTTGTATGCCGTCCCTGTATGCAGGGACGCAGCATTAGACTAGAAAAGAACTTGCCACACATACCAGCATTGGTCAAGAAAAATAAACAAGCAGAAACAAATATACAGACGACAGAAAAACGATCTTGTCCACAGAAAACCATCTTGTCCAGAGATGACCCTCTTATTTATTTTTTGTTGTTATTTATTTATTGTTTATTTCTGTTTGAAGGAGTTTATGGACATTGTATTCAAAGCAGTAGCAGTTTGATAATGAGGAAGATTTTTTTTATGTTTAATGTAAACAAGAATCATTAGGCTACGTTAACAGAACATTTCCCTCTAATAACAGAATTCACAATGTATCAGCAGAGAAATTGTACATAAGGAGGGCAATAAAAGGAGGGTCGAGAACATCAGAACCTTGAACCGCTGCGATGAGTTGCACCTCTTTGGGGCAATTACATTTGGCTTCTGAGCAATGTTGTTTTATCTGTTAGCAGATTCACCAGTCACTTTCTTCTCTGACGACTCGAATGACACGGGACAAATTTAGATTTATGTCAGAAAGTAATGCCAAATCCACACCACGGATGAAAGAAGGTGGAATAATTCCGGAAGTACACATCCCGACCACCACCGCATACCGAAAACTGACACAATTTTACTTTAACAGATCTGATCAAGTGCACATAGGTTCACCCGCTGTGAAACAGCTTGGCCAAAAGCCTGCCACCTGGGACGTGATGCATTCTGCATTCCAAAAATCACTGAGCACTGCAGGATGTGTTCACCTTCACATAAGTATGTTTCCTTCTTTTGCTTGCCAGGTAAGTGGCAGAACGGAATATTGCCTGCTAATTATGACACCAGGGGTATTTCAACGACGATAAAACAGCGCTGTTTTCAAAAAACTGAGACTGTTTACGATTTTATCTCTAATCCAGCATCCGTTTGCTTCGATTTATCTGTGCATCGTACGGTAGGTTAAAAAACAGACACAGATGTATCTGGTCCTAAAGACTGTTTTTATGACTCAGAGGTTTCAGAGACAGTGAGAGGAAGCATCAACTGGTGAACTTCATCAGTGTCAAATGGAAATTTGCCTTATTTAAAAGAAAAGGCCAGGCAAAAATATTAAAAATATTCTTCATATTAAGTCCATGATAACATGAAACTACATGTCTTTCAGTCTGCTCCGAGGGCTTCGTGTATAGATATGGATCATTCGAAATCGCTAAATTTTTTCGACGGGCCGACGGAGCCGTTAACATGGAAGTCGCACGGAAACACGGGGCGACAAAACTCCATTGCAACTGTCACGTCATCATGCCATGATTATCAATTTTTCATGGGGCTGTCTCGAAAGTTATTCAACGTAAAATACCTTACTATTTCAATACCTTTGTGGACCAAGTGAGTGTTACTGAAAATGGATTGCACTGTGTGGTCACTACTGAATATTCTCCATTCATGAGGTGGTTTGGGATGACTTGGAATATCTTTATCAAAGGCAAAATGATCGGACTAGACAGCTGACTGGGCCGTTTCAATCACTGCATCTGGTTAGTTCTCCTTTGCAGTTTAACAAATCTTTACAAAACAGAGAGAACAGACTATTTTCTTCGGCACACATACGAACGAGAGGAGCACCTGAGCAGCACCCAGATGGGCAAAAAGGATTCGCCCTTAAAAAAAAAACAAAACGAAAGGATCCCCCAAAAAACAAGAATTATTTACTAATTAAATTAAAAAAAAAAAAATTTATTATTTATCTATTACAAGAACAGGATACCAGCAACTTATTTTTATAGTTCGACTCTTCATAGCCTGAAGGAATCTTCGCAACTGATATCACCCACAGCAAATTCCAAGAAACATGAATGTTTTCTCAAAGCATAAACAAAGGTATCAAATTAACTTATAAAAGTGAATCCCAGGATCCAACTCAATTGTGTTGGGCCTCTTCCCCTCAATTTTTTTTTTTGCCCACTCAAGTTTTTCTAGATGTTGCAATACCCTCGGCAATCTCCAGCCACATTTCACGCTAGGATTGTATAAAGTCCAACTGTTTCATCGATAGAAATTTGTTACACACATGGTGCGAAATCTTCCATTTCATGGCAAAACATACAGGGCAAACTTTCGGAGGTTTTTATCCGGGTCACCAGTCATTTTGGAAACTACAAAATAATTTTCATGTTGTCGTTGCAATACAGAGCTAACACGATTGGCTCTCAGGTCTAATGAAGAAATGCACGAAGCCCTAAGCATCAGTGACTGTTACAGTATGTATCCTAAGGTACAAAGGTTTGCTTGTAAATTTGTGTACCATGGAATGTGTATCATGGAACTACTACTACGAGCAGCAAGTGCGTGTCAAATTTTCTTTGAAAGCACCCTCGGAGTCATTGACAATGTTAAGGACATTATTCCTTATGAATGATATGCGGAGTAAGTAAAACGAGTTTTCTGTATCCAGGGATAATTTCAAGATACAAGTACAGTAGCTACCTTTCAGAAGAAAGTACAGGTTTAACGTTAACAACTGGTTTCAGGTCATCCCACAGAGAAAGAAATTTGCCCTATAATTTACCAATTAACTGATAATCTGCCAGTGAGGAAGGGGTTGGAACGAGATTAGATATAAAGTTTTTTAAATACGTTGAGAAAAGCAACCTCTCCTTGGTTAACTTCAGCCTACACTTCCTCCCTTATGGCCCATACAACGGATGTGTATTACTCATCCGCTCTGACTGAATTCGTAATACCAACGTCCGCGAACTATGGCTTGGATTCCTACTGAATGTGCATACAGACTGTAAGCTACTAACATTTATGTACGTCAACGTAACAAATCACCCTCAGTAGCACTCAATACTTCTTTTCCTTAGGCTATGATTATTCACACTCTTTTGAGTCAATCATCAGACATTAAGAAAGACTCATAAATATAGAGACCTTGTATCATACGTGAGACAAATCTCTAATCGTTCGCAGATGTTTAGGTTTGCAGGCCTGAGTCAAACGATCACACACACCAACCCCTGCTGGGAAGGTTAACTCCCTTATGATCATCTTTTGATTACTGTATCAGCAAAATAATCAACTTTTCTTTTTTGATCAATTGAAGCTAGATATGTTTTCCTCACAAACATTTTTCACAACACCTTGACAGTACGTGTTCATTCATGTACACATTCATGTCTGCCGTAACACATGGCCGGCACACGGTACTCTCCCTTTCAGGTGCCTTAGACCGCGGCTCTCGTATTTAACATCGGTTCAACTTTTGTTTATTTTCCCTGTCTCCCTCTCCATCTCAAAAAAACCACCTACCCCTTTCGTTACCACTCTCAATCATAATCCCTCTTGCGCACATCCCTGTCGCCCAAGGTGCAGACAACTCCTCTTTCATCCTTTACCAGAGAAGATCGAGGAATAGTGGACACAATGAGAAGCTGCAAGAGCTGCGTTATTTCAGAGAAACAATTTCAACAATTTACTCTTAGTTTGTGGAAAACTATGTGTTAAATAAACGAAAAAGATGGGGGGGGGGGGGAGAAGAAAAGGTAGGGCAACTGCACATACATAACTGGTTGTTTATCTTCCCTTCCTGTAACGCTTTACTGTATACACTTCCTCTACCTTGTGAGTTATTTATGGGCGAGAAAGTACCCCAGTGAGTTTAAGTATGGAAATAGCAGCATAGGCTGGAGAGACCATCCCGCTCTGACTGTGCGGGTATTTTATTTATTGCTGGGCGATATAGCAGATGCATAATTCAGTCCCCTCTTCCTGTGGCAATCCCTGAATTTATGCGGGAGGATTTCTCGATCACATGCCAAGATAAACGAGCTGTAGTTATCTATAAACTGGAGGATTCGCAGCACCACAAAGAAAGCGAGTGCAAACCACCGTGAAAACAGGAAAGGAGGGATGGGTAGGAGGGATGGGTAGGAGGAAGGGATGGGTAGGAGGAAGGGATGGGTAGGAGGAAGGGATGGGTAGGAGGAAGGGATGGGTAGGAGGAAGGGATGGGTAGGAGGAAGGGATGGGTGGGTGGGTTTATTGATAAGAGAGATGGAAGGAAGAATGAGGGATAAGTCTGTGACACAGAAAGTCCACCCCCCCTGTCAATGCCTCTATGGACAAACAGAAGAATGCCTTCTCAAGGGGATAACAATAAACATTTGACGATAGCAGTATAACTGCCATGTGTGATGCTGCATGTACATCAAAGAAACAAAATGGGAACTTCTGTGTTTAAGTTTTAGTGAACTGGCAATTTGACTTCGATTTTTGAGAGCCTAAAAGCAGCCTGCATAATAGATACAGGTTGGTAAACATGTAATGGTATGCATAATAATCATAAGACAGTAAATATCTCTCAAATCCAGAAATTGTGAATACACAGAAACTTAAAGACTATAATGACAGTGGTGGAACTTCCCGTTCGCAGAACTTTCTCTTCTTAAAGGTCGTGTAACATGAAAATGACATTTTGGACTATTGGGTGTATTACAATTAAAAATGTTGAAAACAGCCACAAATTCCAGCCACAAAATCCATCAAATATTGACAATTTGACAGGTAGATTCCTGTATCACAACTGCATCATGAACAAACATGAGCGAAGTAGGCAAATTTGTAATGACAAGAGATGGCCCCCTATGACATCGTTTGTTAAAGGAGAAGGAAACCCTGTACATAAATTTATCAAAATGAAGCAGAAGTGTTTGACAAACATCTTCCCAGTGTTTCATCCAGAGATATTGTTTCCTATCCAAGTTATACATACATTTGAAATTCAGAGAAGGGTGCTGCCATTTTTGCTTAAGTTGAATGTAAACCAACTTGTGTAAGTCGAACAATGACGTCATAACCACCGACAGCAGGAAATTCTTCGTTTTCTTTACCTGTAGTATCTACAAATCTGCGCACACTTGTACACATATTGTGGTTGAATTACTGAGGTGCATCATGCAATAATGAAGTCGTTAATACTGCTGATCTGAATCTATGCCTAACTAAATAGCTAAAAATATATTGACAATAAACTGTACAGAAAAGCAAATGCTTTTCAATCACATGTGGTCCGGTGATGTCATCACAATCTCAGAATGGCAGCTTCCTGATAAATTTTTATGAACATTCAAATTGCAATATCTTGGAAAGTAAACAATGTATATTTGAATGAAATTTGGTTATGGTGTTCACCAAATGTTGGTCTCTCATTTAACATTGACAAAAGTCCTGACTTTCCTTCTTCAATCCTTTGTTCACTTAGACTTTACCCCAAGGACAATTAAGAATGCTACATACCAAGAGGGTTTTATTTTGAATCGTATATTTTCTTCTTCAAATATGTTGATATCACTTACCTATGTGAAACCCGGTAATTAAGGGACAATATACGAAAGTTAATGAATGAAATTGACACTGTGGGACACTCCACCTCATCTGCTTTGCATTTTCCTCAAACTTTGAAAGTCACATCTTTAAGAATGGTGATAGATACGAACAAAATTCCAACTTACTGTCATTCAGCATTTCACTCTGCAACTTTTGAATGAAACTACCTCTTGCCTTGATGCATGTCAGGTGACCTTTAAGGGTATTACGTTTACATTTCTCCTTTCGGACTTTTGAGACCTAAGTTGACCTCTGGAGGCTCTAAACAATCATAAAGTGCAACAAGGTCCTTGTATTGATAGCAATGATAATTCCTCCCCACTGAACAAGTTTTGCGCTTTTGGCTTCTGTTATTGTCAAAAATGATGTTCCCTTCAAGTAGGGGAGCTAGAATCACGCAAATTCTGCTTTCTGAAATACTGCATTTAAAGATCTGCTGACCTAGACCTGTTGAATTCACATGACCTTTGACCCCCACTGAAAACGGTCTAAATCATCGTATTTAGCGAGACTGAAGAAACAAATTAAGATGATCATCTATGCTGGTTATCTCTCCCAATTTCTCATAACTGCATGTTTCTTGGAATGTTCCTTCATGCTCACAGGAAGCTCTGATGGTCTGTAGGTAATGTTTCCTCCACGCATGCATAAGGCCACACAGGTGATCCACTCCACAATATGCAAACTGTGTGAACGACACCATCATCCGAGATGGAAAGTTCATGTGAAGGTATTCACGACTCCAGATTCAGATTTGACTAAAATTGGGAGCGTTGTTCTCTTGAGACTATCTGTTGCCTAAAAATGGTTCTGGAGGGAAGGGGAGGGGGGGAGTATAGGGGATAGCATCTGTCTTAAAATACGACTTACTTGGTTTGTCTTTCTTGGCCAGGAGTTGCTGTAGTTGTTGTTTCTCTTGTTGTTCTCTTTGTTTCATCTCCAACTGCCTCTGCTGAGCAGCCTGCTGCTCCAACATCTGTTCCCTCTTCAGCTAAGAGAATAATAATAACAATAGTAATAATAAAAAAGACGTAAAAATGCTGAAAAGTTCACCCAGTGTTTACAAGCTGAGTAAATTTCAACCATTCTCACAGAGACATGTACAGACATCCGCCATTCCTTTTACGTACATTTTTCGCCGAGCACCGTGATGTCACAGAGCATGTAGGTAAGGTCAGTGGAATGACCACAGTCTTTCACTAGCACAGTATTACAAAAGGTGAGTCAAGTTGTGAGGACAAGTAAGTACTTCAAGAAGAGAAACACACACATACTCCCCACAACTTCCTGGTGTGGGTATTCACGAGTGACTATACTTACCCCTTGCCACACTACTGCATCATTTGACCTTTGCTCAAACTGACCTCGAAGTCAATTCTGACACCGCGCCCTCTAAGGCCTAGCTAGCCCTCGTTTGCCTTTCGCTCGAGTGCTGCTACAATGTGTTGAAATTGCCTCACTGTTTTTGTCTCACGCAAGGCAGCTGTTCCGGGACAAAACCTTGAGTATTCGCGCTTTTCGTTCCGTGTTTTACAGTCTTTCTGCCCTGTTATATTTTTCTTAATTTGACTCTCGCTTCTCCGAGAAATTTAAGATTAAATATTCCAGTTTCGTGCAGCATGCCTAGGACAGATATCCTATCGTGCCGCTGCAGAGTTAATCCCGTAGCCTATACTTTCTGTTATTTTGCAATCCCCTTAAGGGCATTGAGCAATCCCCTCCTTACTTTAAAAGTTATCTTGTACTGTACTTGTAACGTTTCATTAGCCTCCTCGTTTATCTACTTTCCTAATTTAATTGACTTTGCTTGCCAACATCACAGCATCCTCATACAATTATGACTTCATGAAAACTACAAAAGCATCCTCACTACTGCACTTCAGAATTCACTCGCTGATTGACTTACAGAGCTTACATCTGCTGTTATTTCACACAAGAAGTTGTAAACCCCTTAGAGGAGAAAGCAACACATCAGCAACAGTTGGTTTGCTCACAATGTGGACACCACATTGAACGTTAACTCAATTGTTAATGTTACGCTACTATCTTAAAGTGTGTGATGGCCATCCCTCTGCCTTCAGACAAAATTTACTCGTTTAGACGACAATTAGAATTGTAATCATCACAGTTACGCTCTCCATTTCTTCATGCTCACAACCCCAAATGAATGGATCCCCCCTTCCAAAAAATAATAAAGGTGACATGATTGTAAGTTATGGTGAAAGAACCACCATAGGTTACCAAAAGGAAGCACTTTGCAGGATGTCAAACGATGCACTTACGTGAGCTGTAACATTCCTTAACCTCAAAAACTCCTTGGTTTGGGAATTTGCCAGCACATACTCACCTCATCTAACCTATGCATTACGATACTGACCAATGGTCTAGCATCAGGTAATTGCGTGAGTGTGTGTGTGTGCATCTGGTCACAGCCCTTCTGTAATTGCTAGACCATGGTCAATATGGTAATGCATAGCTTATATGAGGTGAGGAAGCACGCACTGCGTGAATTGCCTTATCCCCTAATCAAGGGACACTATCACCATCTTTGGTTATCTGGCGAAAGAGGCGATATAAGCTTCTCAAACTTATTGGTGCAAATGGTGCTTAACTGACCTTTGACCTTAAATCTCATACAAACCAGAAGTCAGAGGATCATTAGGATCATGAATGAATATTGATCACTGTATATGGTGGCATAAGCATTTTGTAGATGGACATCTCTTGACCTAAATATTACCTTGACTGGCCACACTGACAGACAGACACAGACACATACAGGTAGACAGACACAGAAACAGATAGGCAGACAAACAGAAAGACAGGCAGACATGTAGACAGATGAAAAGACAGGCAGATACAGGGAGACCGATAGACACAGACAGACAGGCAGGCAGGCAGACAGATAGACAGACTGTTAGACAGAGAGATAGACAGACTGTTAGATAGAGAGATAGACAGACTGTTAGACAGAGAGATAGACAGACTGTTAGACAGATAGATAGACAGACTATTAGACAGATAGATAGACAGACTGTTAGACAGACACAGATAGACAGATAGACAGACAGATAGACAGACAGATAGACAGACAGATAGACAGACAGATAGACAGACAGATAGACAGACAGATAGACAGACAGATAGACAGACAGATAGACAGACAGATAGACAGATAGACAGATAGATAGATATAGGTCTAGATAGATATGCTGAATGATATGCTCATCTACCTTTGTATGGACAAAAAAACTTACCAACAGGAGATCCTGTTGCTGCTTCATGTGTTGAGATGCTAACTGGTCCTGTCGTTGCTTGAACTGAGCCATTAGCAGCTGCTGCTGGAACTGTTGCTGCTGCTGGAGGCGCAGCAAGTCCTGATGGATCATCCACGCTGGGTCCTCCATTCTGTTGCCAGAAGGGAAGACACCACTGGGTGGTATCCCTGCAAATGGATCCTCTGTAATGACAAGAGAAGAATGGTACAAATGAACGGATACATTTTTACTTTCCCTTTCCATATTGTTAGCATTTAATGATTATCTCAGGGCTTCCAGTTACTTCTCTTCCCCCCCCTTTCCTTTCTTCCAAATCTTTTTGATGGCCCATCTCACCGCTGATGATCCACTATTTCATCATGGTTATCCCCAAAATTACTTGGTTTGGTCATTTTAAGAATAACTCACCCATACGTTTGGCAGAGTGGGAAGGAGGCACTAGTGCAGGACAGGTAAGATGGCACATGAAACAGTGCTAAAATGTCACCAATGTTATTGGCACAGGAGTAAATGGAAGTGCATTTGTTGTTTTGAGACAGGTAAGACAGACATGACTTTAATATGCAGATGTGACACTAGCAAAACTCTCACTTTGGGCAAATTAATCACTCAGGGAAACAAAACTTATGAGAGTTTCACCGAGGTCCCCGACATGTTTCCTTCAGTACACTATACTGATCAGAAATTAGACAACTCTGAAAAAGAGTAATAGCTTAAGACACTGTGTGAAGTAGATTGACAAAACACTATTGTATAAGACAGGTAAGTACTGTGCAAAGAACACATTGTGTATATACCTAAAGGTCTGGTGACATGAAAATGACATTTTGAGGTATTGGATGCATTAGGCACTCAAAATGTTGAAAATAGCCACAAATTGCATCAAAATCTGTCAAAAATTGACAAATTTACAGGCAAATTAGTGTCTCACAGCTGTGTCATGAATAAACATTGGCTAAATATGCAAATTTGTGATGTCAGGAGAGGGACTCCCAGGATATGTCTTATGTTAATCCTTTGTTTATGTAACCTTCATTTCAAGGTCATTTGAGAATTTCATATGCCCAGAGGGTTTATTTTGGAAGCATGAGTTTTCTCCTTCAAAAATATTGATATCACGCACCAATGTGAAACTCAGTAATTAAGTAATCAAGAGGCAAAATATATAGGGTTAACAAAAGAAAAGCTGACACTGTGCAACACTCCACGTCATCTGCTTTTGCATTTTCTTCAAACTTTGAAAAGTCATATCTCAAAAACAGCAATAGATATAAACAAAATTCCAATGGATTTTCACTGAGGGTTTTACTTTGTAATGTTTGCATGAAGGAAGCTCTTTTTTGGAAGCATGTCACACGTCCTTTAACTGCACATAGCAGGCAGTAGCCAATTACACTCATGAAAAGCAGGTACGTTTGGATTACCTCAGCAAAGTGCAATCCAGTTATCACCTTTACCAAACAAGTTACAGCCCTAAGACAAAGTATCTTATATGAAGTGTGAGGCGACAATGCACACAGTGTTCTATGGGACTTATTGCGGATCCTCAATTTAATACTGTCCATCACCCTGCTACAACTCTGTCCCAAATATGAGGCCACAAAGAGATTACCAGAGGGCATCAAGAAAACATAATTGCCATATTCAAAAACTAGGTTTTAAAGGCCATGTGGCCAGTGCTTGCTACACAAGGCAGCATAAAATTAAAATCGAATATATAAAATTGGAATTTGGAAGCAAAAGTAATTAAATTCTTTATCAGTTGGTAAACACGAAAGGTATTGGTGACTGTTAAGATGCCTGCAGAAAATGTCAAGGTTCAATTTTGACAAAACTCTGGAAGATGAGCAGAGTTCATGACATCATCTTGAAGATATCAGAAACTAAAATGTAACGTACAAAACATAAATCACCAGCACTGCTTCTCCCACAATGTCACCATGCAGTCAAAAGTATTGTTGCGATACTGTCAAACGAAATCGATCTGAGACTTTGCGGCCAATATGGTTTGCAAATGATGCAGGCAGTATCACCTGAACACTACGAACAAATCTGAGTCACACACTACTACCTAATGTTAATGGTTACCTGCAGTACTATTGACAAGGACGATGGGAGTGCACTTGTAATGCTGAGACAGGTAAGTGAGGAGTGAAGTAAATAATAATGAACATGGAAATAAGAAAACAGACCTTAGTTGCACTGAATTTAACATTGACTACTTTTGATTATATTACAGTAAAGTATCATGTCAAGGGATCTAGACTGTGCACTGTAACTACAGCACACAATCCACATACATTTGTACAGGTGAGCTTTAGTTTGAGGTGACCCATACTGTACATGATGTCACAAATATCATTTGGCAATTGCAGGAAGGGTGCTTGGGTGTTGATTACAAAAACTACACACCGTAACAGCAATAACAGTCAATACTGAAAAGGTAAAAAAAAAAAAAAATCTTCGTGGATGTGGCAAACACTCATACATAGTAAATGGCCACCAGGCCATTTCAATTTTTCAGATTTGATTCCTGAGAGCTGCTTGCTTTTGATGAAATCACAAAGTGATACTGACCCATCCACGTGGTCGATGATTTGTGCATCGATCCTGCCCTAGTATGCAAACGCATCGCATCAAGTAAAAGCTTGGAAGAATTAATACACTGTAAGTTCCTGTACTATGCAATGTTCGATATGACCTCTGATATTCCATAATTGTATGTTCTTCTTTTCAGAGCCTGTGTTCACTAAATGTATAACAATGCTAATCAAGGCAAACCCACAGGTTTCACCAGTACTTCTTGGTCTGAGAATCAACTAGCAACCTACTCACCTCTCATGCATTACAGTATTAACTACCATAGTCAATAGGGCAATGCACGGGATATATGAGGTGAGGGTAGTAAAGTCTCCCGCTTTACTCATGCTGCACGGTGCCATCTCATGTCTAGAAGTGCCCATGTGTACAGAGAAGTGAATTTAGTCCAAGAAGTTGATGGTTACCGTGAATCAGCAGTTTTCAAAACAACAAAGCTTTTCTACATTCAGGTTCCATGTTCTTTGTCATTTCTACATGGAATGATTACATATTGACAGAAAGTGACATCTGAGTATTATTCATCAACTCTGTTTATCCCATCTGTCTGTCCGTCTGTCTGTCTGTCTGCCTGTGTACTGTCCATTCCTAACACTTGATGAGCATACGATGTCCAGTGTTAAGAACTGCACCTTATGGCCGACTTTTCACAGCACCATCGAACAGCAAAGAACATTGTCCCCTTAAATCACATTTTTAATTTTCTCACTTGCATAAGGTGTCTATTTTCCAAAGTTAAAGCTTCTCAAAATTTACATAATAAATGACTTTGTTTACAACTGCTTGGCAAAGTCTTTAGTACACATTCTTTCCAGTGTGATAACCTGGTTACATAGGTATTTTGTTTTGTTTTTGTTTGAAACATTATGAAACTTTTTAAAAGCAACATTGTGGAGCATACACGCAAACATGCTACACCATGCCCCCAAGTGTGACATTTTTTATTTGGAGAGGCTCTTTGTTAATTAAAGTTTGTTTCATTAAAGCCTGTAAGAACCTTATACCAACCATCACAATGTTCCTAGCAGTCTGACCAGTAACTCAGTGATAATCCCAAGAGGCTTGACAACAAGAGACGAACCAAACAAATGAGCAACGAGAAAAAGCAGAAATCCAACCCCATCCACCCCACCCTTACACCAGTGAGAAGACTATATGAACAAGAAGGTTAAATCAAAGCAAAATGTGACAAACATGTGATGAGCAGGTCTCTGTACCATTTGCAGTGCAGTAGTTAACGATCGTTTTTGGTCGTTTTCCTTCGTTTTTGTTTCATTTTTGGCTGATCTTTCACATGCTGTGGCATCATTCAGTTTTGAATTTGCATTTATATACGGAAGGAGAAACAACTGGTGTGGATATACAACATTCTGGTGACCATATTACAACGGAATTTACCACTGCAAAAAGGAACAGACTAACGGGCATTTTTTTATGTAAACAAGGACAGGAGGGGGTCTGTCTATAAAAGAATCTGAAGTTACCACCGATCGCTTAATTCAGTTTTATCTTTTACCAATGGGTGCCTGTGAAGCATTTTGGAATTCAAAGTAGATACTTTTTCAGGCATAATTAACTTGATACAACCCATTCGTCACTCCACCAAGTCACCCCACTGAGTCCTTTAAAAAAGCTTGAAAAGTTAAAAGAAAAGCTAGAAGGGGGGGGGGAGGAACTCTTATAATGTAATGGTGAATGATTAAGAAAGGTTCCAATGTCATATAAAACAGGGAAAAAAGGACAAAGGCAAGTCTTTGTTTGCATGGTAGAATTATGAGGGGAGAAGGCTAAAACTAAAGATCTTGACAAAAAAATAAAAATGTGTGTCAGAGTACCTGGTTGAGGTTTTAGAGGCACACCCTTGCAATAATATGGCAAAAAAACTTTATCAAGAGGCAACGTAGAAATAGCAGAGTCAGAGAGGCTGAGGCAGGGAGTGAACAGGTAGGGAGCTAAGTTGGTAGAACAGAACACCTTTGAGATAATAAAAAATGAAAGACACTACAAAAAAACTCATGACTGAACACTAAACTGATGGAGACTTGATTGTTGATAAACATTTACATTATCTGCTAAGTTGTATCTAATCTGTTGCCAAGGAAGATTAACTTTTGCAACTATTCCTATAGTAAAAGCAAACAAAAAGCATATGGTACCTTTGGTATTTGGTGGGTATGCTAAAAGAATGTCACTTGGGGCAGCAACTTCATTTGAATGTATTTGCATATTCATGGTGATAAACAATTGGCAAATAATACCTGAATCTTCAGGAACAACCTCGAGAGGCCATATGTTGAATGCTTGTATGATATGCAGATGGTTTTCGTGAATATGATATAAATATGTTGACACTGATAATGGTGAGTCCAATAACAACACCAACAGGGGGTGCTAGGATACACAATACTTGAAACAGCCTGTAGGGAATGGTAATTGTAATGCTGTAAGCCATATATGGACACTCAACATATCCACTGATTGAATATTGGCATCTTATTTGATAAGGGAAGATACTAAAGACTGACTTTAAACCTAAACACTTTTACGTCTGTACCTTTTTTTTTTTTAATTTTTTATCTTGATGACAATTAGCCATTCTCAAGCACAAGCATCAAATGTATCAGGACATTTTTTTTTTTCTCATTTAGATTGAAATCAGTTAAACTAAGATAGAGTTGAACAAAAACAACCATCAATAGTGAGTGTGTAATAAATGATTTCATTGCAGGCATCTTCTGCTGTTGCTGGTCAACATCAGTCCACTGCAAACTGGCATGCTGAATGTACCGTCCAACAGCAAGCCAAAACAGTGGAATTTGAAAAAAAAAATCAGACAAATTAATATATGATTTGTTGTAGATATATTACTGAATATGCCATGAAAATAAGCTTGCATAAAAATCTTTCTCCAAAAGTGAAATAGTGCAGAACTTGTAAT
The DNA here is from genome assembly GCA_021234535.1 of Stichopus chloronotus. Taxonomy (NCBI): domain Eukaryota; kingdom Metazoa; phylum Echinodermata; class Holothuroidea; order Aspidochirotida; family Stichopodidae; genus Stichopus; species Stichopus chloronotus. The sequence continues at coordinate 23,683,496 of CM037846.1, forward strand.
CAGAACACTGCTGCGCGGAAAGCCGCTACTCTTTCCGAGAAATCATGTCCATTTTACTTCAATCTCAATGCAGTTGCAATGGTTACTTGTTTCACAAAGAATTACAAACTTAGACTGAATGACTGTGTGCCTCGCTGATGTCTTTCTGATTTGTTGACCCCGTGCACTTCTTCTCCTGAGTTAAGATCAAAATTCACATTTCTGTTGACTGAATTCGTCAACAGATTTCGTAATGTGATGATCATTCAGAGGGGGGTAGATCATTTGCTGAGGCTGCCCCAAGACTTTGGAACAATTTGCCTGTTGGTGTTGATTCCTCAGAGTCACTTGACATTCTCAAGAAAAGATTGAAAACTTACCTTCAGCATACTGCATCTTACTGAAGCTCTAACATTTTGTCATCCAGATTCCTTAGGTTTCTTACTTTTGCTCATTCTTTTCTAGTTTTGTAAAGCGCCGTGAGCTCTTTGGTAAATTTGGTACATTTTTTAAGTCTTACTTTATTATTATTATTACTTAGTCACACTAGCACATCTGTTAAGTATCTCATCTTTCAACAGCATAATCATACCCACTAATTAATAATCACAGCCTATAACCCAAACGCACAGAATTTTTCGAGGCAGCGAACTTTATCCTGCTGCGATAAAAATTGGCTTGGATCATCTTCTGGCCAGATATTCACAGCTAGCTGTGGCAGTGGGCAGAAGAACACTTTCAGCAGATTTTGAAACATCTTTGACCGGATCAACAGTTTTGGGCACTGGGCATGAAATCCCAGGCACAAAAACAAACGTATTTTTCAACCCATCTGGTAAACATGTAATAGTAATCCACATTCAAGCATCTGGCAAAGCAAACAAGTATCCGAACAGCGAAAACCTCTGCTAAAATGAAGAGAAAAGTTTTCGCTGGTGCAGCTGGAACCCAGAACTTAACTGTACAAAGAAACAACAGCATATAGTTGTACAGTATTACCAACATGATCAAAAAGCTAAGTACACGCTTAGAAAAACTGCAGAGTCTCGACAACAACCAGTTCAAACTTCTTCCTCTCACTTCAAGTAAAGCCATATGGAGAAGGGGGAACCATAATACTTTTTAACGTGTGCTTTCACTACTTGTGTGGGCAAGGGGATGGGAGGGGGGTGGTGTCACATGACTGGAGGTCCACATGACAGTGATTGCACTGGTGCATCAGCAAGACTATAACGGGATGGCCAGAAAGCTTGTGCTGTTCTTCCAGATTGGTGACACACTGCCAGGGTTTCGGTGGCCTCATGACACCTTCTGCTTCAAAGACTGTTCTTTGGTCTCGCCGAACTTACAATAGATTCTTCATGGTGTGGTGTGGGTATTCATGAGTGACTATACTTACCTCATGTCTCACTAATGCATCATTTCACACCATGCTCAAATTGTCCTCGAAACTAATTCTAGCACCGCGCCCTCTTAGCCCTAGCTCGATATGTCTACGATGTGAATTTTGAGGACCTTTGGTCTAAAGGGCTGTATTCATACAGAATGGAACAGAGGCATAAACACAAACAAGCAGTTTTTCCCCATTGTTTCACACTGAAAACCACACACAACATAGTCCTTCTTGGGCCATTCCCTTATCAATCAATGAGTGAAGCTTGTGATTATAATACTACTGTAATTTAAAGAGAAAAAGTTGGACCATAAATGTATACAGGACGTATGGAAGTGTAATTTACATTAAGTAATACAATGATCCTCAAAATGGCATGATGAAAGAAAGATGCTAAAAAAAGAAAAAAAAAGAAGAAGGATCTAAAAGTCTATCGTACCTGAACTTGACACCGTATCTCAGCCAGGTTTGGCATATCACTTGTACAAATGAATTCTACAGCTTCTAGACAAGTAATTGCTTATTCAGTCACGGTCAAAAGATTGAAAGACAGATTGAAAAAAAAAATTGCTAACTTTTTATTTCAACATCCACCAATCAATACTTCCTTTCCTGCAACTGATTATGTAGACATTTTTTTTTCTCCTCCTTACTTTTTTTTTTTCTCCCTTAAGAGTTTTTTTTCTTTAAGGGGAAGAAATGTTTTGAAGCCTAGATTATTTGAGGAGGGAAAGAGGAAGGGAGAGGAGGCAGTTTGAAGAGGAGGAGAGAGGATATGATGAGGGGCAGATGGGAAGAGAAATGATCCAGATCAAATCTAGTTTCTATGGTGACAGCTCTCACAACACTCACAACTGACAATTGACTTCTGGCAGCTCGGCCAACGCATGCATAACTCCACACAAGATTGCAGCACCCACAAAATTGTCAGACACTGTACTTCCCCATACCTCTGCATATAAAGTATAGACAAGAAAAAAAAAACAGTATGAATATGGCATGTACTTACACCAAGCCATTATTGATCCCCTTTTATAATCCATAAGAGCTACTGTGCACCCCCCAAAGAAATTTCCATCTTCACCAGGGGTGGGAAACCTACAGTATGGCCTGTGGGCCTCAAACAGTCCAGCAGTAACTCTTTTTGCAGCCCAAAAGATGTCTCAGTAAAAAAACAAAAACAAAAAAAATCAGTGACTGACATTCTCATTTAATGCTGCCTGGTAGGCCTAAATTTTCCCATTACTTATCAACAATGATTAGGATATGGTTTTGTGAATAAGGATTTTTACTGCCAGTTGAAAGTCCTCCAAATTCAAAGGTAGGAAATCAGTAGCAGGTCATTGGTCAAGTGTGGCCTGGATATTTCATTCCTCATTTCTGGCCCATCCAGTCAAAAAGGTTGCCACCCCCCGATCCACAACAACAAATAGTATTCACACAAAACATATAATACATTGTAGGTATTTCACTTAACTTTCAACTGTATGGTCAGTGGTTCACAAGGAAGGGCACTAAAAATTGTGTTTGTTTTACATGAAAATATCATATTCCTAAAAACCAATATTCATGGCCACAAAATGTAAATTAAGTTGGTCAGTCTCACAGAGAAGTAGTCCCGCTTTTGTTGTTGTTTGATAAAAAAATGTGTTAGTTCAACCAAGCTTTCAAAAATTCAAACGGTGCATCCATCTGAGACTCAAAAGTCAAATGAATTTATGCTTTGAGAAGATGAAGCTATCGCTGATGTTTATGGGATGAGACTGAATGGTATCACAACAGTCAAAGCTATAGTCTTTGTATATGCCATGATGGTGCAGCATTATGAAAAACAGTTATTTCCCCTTTGGGACAGCAGGTCCTCGACCTTTCTTCGGTGCCATTATTGGCGTCACAATACAAGCAAAAGATACATTCAAAATTCATTCATTTGCAACTGCGATATTAGACACTGAAGGCCAATCATTGTTACGGGACCCATGAGCAACTAGACATCAATGGCAAAATTCTTATCCTTTTCACAAAGTAACTTTAGATACATATAAAAAAAATGTTGAGCCTGCCACTTTAACATCCCAAAAACCTCATCATGGCAGGAACCCTTGAAGGTCCCACACTGCAGTGACCTCTTCTTTTCATCTTACCTTTAATGGAATCCAAGCTTGTTTTCCTTACTCGGAATTGAGAGGGTTTCAATGAACCAGCCCAAAGGGTCTCCACGCAGGACGACATTATGTTGTAAAGTTTTAACAGGGGTGTCTGCCAACACAGCTTGAAATTACAAAGACTGTTATTATTATTGTTATTGTTGTTGATTTTACTCAGAAGAGGTGGTTTTTGTTCTTGCTGTAGGATACATACAAAACCCTCTTTGGAATATCTCCTGGCAATACTGGTGGTGTACCAGTATAACAGGTTCCTATCTAATCTGTTTTCATTGTTAGTCTTCACAGCTATGAGTTACACGGGTTTTGGCAAATGAGGAGTGAGTCTGTTGCCCCTTATGCAAACGAGAACACTGTCAGCTGTGATGGTTTTCATTTAATAGGAGACTAACTGTTTCAGACTTTTGGTTCACAAGTCTCAAGTTGCTTGACGGGTCTCCATGAAACAGCAAGGAGGGCGTCGATGTCGTCCTTCCCAATTCTTAATGACCACAGGATGACCTGATGCGGTGGTCCTCTTTTAACAATGCCACTTGTTCGCTGTTCGCTGGTGGCGGTGTAGAAACTAGCAGTCTAGAACCATTTCCAACCTCACTCTTTATCAGTGACATGATCTTGTGTGCAAAGTTCCAAATTTAATACGAGTTGCTACGGTGTGACTTTCGGATCTGAAAATTCTCAATGGCGAGACTGGTGCTGAAATGTTTCCACAGCATTTACATTCCAAGAAAGTACCGCTGCAATTTTTGTGAACACTCCCTGTTCACTCCCTGCTCACACGGATTGTACCGTAAAATGTATCCATTGCTAAACCTTGCCATGTATCTCTCACAGTTTGGAACGAACCACTTCTGTCATGCGTCTTTTTTTTTCCCCTTTTTATCGTCTTTCTTGTTTGTTGCTGTCAAGTAAAACCTCCCAACTTTAAACTCAACCAAACACTTTTTTCTTGGTTCAACATCAGTACCTAAGACTGAAGAACTTGTATTGTGATTCACAAATTGAACCAATGCACCATGCAGACACTAACAAACAGGTGAACCCTGCCTGCTATCCTCAGGACACAAAAACCCTTAAATGTTATGAGGTAGAATCTAAGAGTGAAATGTTACAGTCATACCTTTCCCTCAGACAACAGTCAAAACATTAGCTCCAGAAACATAACAACAAACACTGACAGAAAAACCTGCCAGCTGCTTGAGAAAAGTTTCCTTTCCTAACCACAAGAAAATATGCTGCTACTTCTCATACAACAGCAAATAAAACTGGTATCACTAAAGCCAACAACAGCGAGTGTGCCCTGTCCTCTAAACATGATACCAGTACATATTGTTGTAAGAACGAACAGCTTAAAAATGACGAAAAAAACAACTGGGGCGTCTGATTGGTACCTACTAAAACTAATACAGGGTCAATTGCTTTTGACTACCAGTGCGCACTTTGTTTGAACCCTTGATAAAAAAAAAAGAAAAAATATAGGGCTGCATTGGTGACTACAAATAGCACAGGAAAACAAATTGAACTCTTTGGTAGTAATTGTTCATCATATCATGGAATAAAGGCTTTCTGCTCACTGTGTGCATAATGCATGGTATAATTAATACACACGTTACAGAGTTACTTACTAAAAAAAAAAAAAAAAAAAAAACAGGTTAGACAGGAGACCAAACCGCCTGACCGGTATCTTTCTGCAGGGTCAAAAGTTCAAAATAAATTCTGGATTTGGTCATCAGGCTTGATAAAAGAGTTAATAGTAGACATTGGGAAAGGGAGCTTTATTAATATCTACAGTACTGATCAAAAAGACTAACTTACTTCAATCAAGCACGCCAAACTTCTAAGAAGTATACAATTCTGATAAAACAAGAATGGGAGGGAAAAAAAACAAAACAAAAGGTGCGACTTTCAAAGAAGAAAGGTCGACCCCAGCGTGTGATTCAAAGGGTGTTATGACATTTGTGATATGTGTTAAAGATGGACCGCAGTTGAGCATGTTTGAGAAATGTCACACTTTTGTGAATAATGTGGAGTTCCTGAGTTTGCTCTGAATAACAAAAATAAGCACGAGTTTGTTGTGAATTACTACAATTGGAGCAATGAAGTCATTGGTACTACAAATTTGCTTGATACACAGTGAGAATTTCTACCACTTATCTACCAAAACTGACAGGGAGTAAGACACATGACAAGCATCTCTCAAAATCAATTTTGTTCGCAACATGGTCACTTGTTGCATCTACAGTATCAATGCAAATTGCTACAAGTCTAAACTGCACAAACTCAACCCCCTCCCCTTCCTTTCAAAACACTGAAAGTAGGAAAAAAGAATGGGACAAATTCTACTTTCAAAGCATGCTTCATCCTCATGTGTTGCTAGCTAGTGTTGCTAACCTCAGTGTTTCCCCAAAACTCCCTGGTTTGGGAATTCGCTAGCGACGTACTCACCTCATATGGTGAGGTTATATGAGGTGAGGGAGTACGCGCTGTAAATGCAGAAGTTTATCTCTTCAGTGCTAAAGTAGACCTGTGTTCTCCTCGGTGATACTCTAGGTGACCCTTGTTCAACTTTCCAACCTCCTTTGATCGTTTCTCACTCTCCACTCTCAGGGAAGGGTCAGCACGATGGCGAGTGGCGGTAACACACACCTCAACAGACAGCTTCGACACCCACGTAACACCTACTGTAGATATTTTAAGTTGGCCAAATACCACAAGACATCTGGCCATCCTCAAGTGACAAGAGCACAAAGAGCAAAAACACAAAAATGTAACTTTTAGCTGGACAGAATTACAGCTGAAGGCAAGCTGAGCAGTGCAAAGTGTGGAGAATGAACACCTAGACTTTCGCACACATCTAACAATTTCCCAGGAACCTCTCTTCTGAATCTCTCTCCCCCCCCCCCACATCCTCCATACGACATCTCTACCTCTCTTGATCAATCATCTCCTCTTCCAACATCTCTTCCTCTGACACACCCCACCTCCAAGTTCCACCAGCAAATCCTTCACCAGTCTCTCTACCAGTTTTTCCTCTGTCAACTTCATCTACAACATCTTCCCCTCTAACATCTACCACTTTCCAACATCCCCTCCCAAAATCCCCTCCCAGAATCAACTCCAACATCCCACTTGTATATCCCTGATCCCATCTGATGTATAACAGAATGTTTGACAGTTCCTCAGCATAACGTGGTCAAGACACCAATGGATCAGGGAGAGAAAGTTTCTAGCAATACTACATACAGTCCTCGGTAAGACCACAGTACTGCCATGAATAACTGACTGCACTGTAACCCCTCTAAGCTTGTGATGTTTTTTTTTTTTTCTACTGTACTTTCATACCCACTGAATAATTCATGTCTTTGATCTCCATAAGGTCACTTTTTTATTCAAACTCTTTTTCCAAGTTTGGGAGTTTCATCATCCAGCTTACCATCTACAATCTTTGAAAGAGCATCAATCTTGTCCTGGCTTAAAAATTGACCATTGACGAAATAAAAAAAAAACAAAATAGCAAACGAAAAAAAAAATGCAGGAGGTCAATTCTAGTTCATGGTCACTTGGCCCCAATAAGAACCACCTTCAGTATTTCATGAGTGATTAATCAAGTACGACTGCTAAAATTAGGCTCTGCAACAGTTCAACTGGAGTAAGGCTGGTATTAAAATTCCACCACATGAGGTATATGTATATACATGGCACAATTGGCAATTGAATGGGTAGCAAGCTGACCAATCACTTTGTCATACCCTCCATGCCCAGGATTCGGGTCAGAGGAGATTCAGGCCAAACTTTTTATCAGTCTCATTCCGCAACCAACCCGTGACTGTCACAAAAGATGCTACCTTTCAATGGATATATTCGGCCACACCTTGCAAGGGGGAAAAGCCACTGGTATTTCCAAGTTTAGTCTATTTAAACTGCCCAGCTATTGTATTCTTCAGGCTAAATACTGGAACCACTGACTGAATGACTGACTGACTGTCTCATAAGTCATTGTACCATTTGCAGATTTTGTTTAACTTGTCAGTCATAATCAGAGCAATCAACACAAAACCTGACTCCCAGGTTTGGTAGTAACATGTTGGACAGTGCTGAACCAAGAGCGGGTCAAAGATTATTTAAAAGCACAATCTTTAATGCACCAACAAACATGGTAAGCTGAAAGAAAAGATGTCTTGCAATAATTTTACTTGGTACCAAAAACAAAACTGAGAACTGTTATGCAGCGAGTTCAGCAAGTTATTTGAGAAAATATTCATCAATTGCATACAAAGCTTGATTTGGCAGAAAAGTGTACCAGAAATTAAGGCGAATGTTTGTCACAACTTCACCTAACTTGTTAAAAATGACAGATGTGCAGTTTGCTACAGTAAGGTACTTTTCTCATGTACACTACAAATCTCTAAAATCACAAAATCTGAGTGTTAAACATGGTGTCAAATAAGAGAAAAACCCTGAGGGATTAATGAGGGGTGGTTGGACAGAAAGAGATTAAAGGAGACTGGAGTTCTACACAGAAACAAGGGAATGATCTGCTTCTCTTTCGAAAACTGTTGTAGGATCCAAAGACGGTTAATCTTAACACAACCATCACAAAGACATGTCCTTCAGAATCAGGAAGGGGACTAACGAAATGTCCACTGAAACATCCAGGTTATAAATAAGAGAGGGGGGTCCCTGTTGGTCCAAACAAGGAATGCTCTTTATCAGGGTCAAAGTTTCAGTTTCTCCAGCACGATCCAGTGAGATCCGGAAATCTTACCTGACTGACAACCCAAAGACGTACCTGACAAAGATCCTCTTGGTCACCTCTGTCCTGGGCAGGGGCACTTGAAGAGACTTGGCAGAACACAATGTAGTTGTAGTGCTAAGACAGGTAGGGAGCAGTGCGGCTGTCCACCAGTTACGGATGAAGTGGCTCGCAGTTCACAAATTCAGAGTGAGCCCATATACTGATGTAAAATTGTTTTGGGTCTGTGTTGACAAGGACAAAACCACCTTATCAACAGGGGCTGTCTGAGCCTAATGATGAGATTATTGCTTGGTAGGAAGAAACCCTTCTATCACTCTTTGGTGGGTTCCTCAGTGCACCTATACTATATACCGAAAGTGTTGAATATCCAATGTGACAATACATTGAACAATTCCCCCTCTATGATGATCAAGACCGTTTCTCTGAAATGATATTTGGGAGGAACCTGGGAAGTACATAAAAGCTTTGGTATGAAAGATTATTACAACACCCCAAAGGTATCTACTGAAAACTATCAAAGGGCATTCAATGTTTACTATCAAAGCTCTCTCATTCACCCAGGAGCTCCTCTTAAAGAGAGACCCAGTTGGTGCAAGAAGGTGCAAGGCAGTAGAAGAGGAAAAGGGAGAAGTATCACCTGTGACCCATTCAGCAAAATGCACAGTAGCTATTGTTTGTAAACAACGTGTCATTTCAAGGAGATAAAATGCAGTGAAAATTCCCGAATGCCTCTCTGTGCATGCAGGTTATCAGGTGAAAGAAATTAGCGGCAGTTATTTCTTCCACACATGGTCTTCTTAAAGGTGACTGACCATCTCTCTGTCTGGTGATAAAAAGCTGACAAAGCCATTACCTCAAAAAAATTCTTGTGGAGAATACCTATTCACCACCTGTAAGTACCAGGTGTAACTTGACAACATATCGGAGGGAAGGCAATTTTTTTTTTTTTTTCCATTTCATTTCTTTCCATTTGAACCATAAAGAAAACAACACATCATGAATATGTGACAATTATCAAGTGCTATAATGCTGTGCAGTATGTCAAGTAGTGGAGCAAAGGAACAGGTTTGTCAACTGCTAGTAGGTCATCTCACAAACACAACCCAGGGTAGGTCACCAACAGTTCGCAGTTAAATGCACAAACGAACATCTTCTCCTCCTCCTACACAAATTTTCGATCAACTTTCCCATTCAATGAGCGGAATGGAAACCTTAGTTGCCAGCAAAACATCTACCAGATGGGAACTGTGGAGAACTTCTGATGTTTTGAGGCAAAAATGGCTACTTTTCACAAGCAAAATACACACTACATTGTTACCCACATTGCCTACGAAAGAAAATCACAGAGGTGCTACACTAATACTAAGTGAATCAGTAAATTAAACATAAATTAAATTAAGTTTAGACTAAGAAAAATTCTGAAGCAGTTGCTAAATCTGACAACGTCATTAACATCTCATCTTTGTTTGCATGTGCTTCTTCTTCCAGAATCATCACCTAAAATCTATCCACCACTTTCTCCCATGGCAGACAGGAGGAAAAACCAGCCTTATGAATATTACACACTGCTGCAGCAGATTGGGCCAAATAAGAAAATCACATTCGTAATACTCAAAACACAAGGTTCTTTTGAGTGATGGATATTTGAAAAATCGGTCTTTGAAGCTCTCTGCCAACTTATATAATTTCCTGTACGTGAAACCGTAGCCTACAAGCAACAGGTACAGGTATGGTAGTATGTCAGGAGAAACTGCACTACTCGTTTTTCGCAGCAGATGCCAGAAAACTGCTCGTCCAGCTACATAGGCTCACGATATACGAGTTGAGGTCACTGAGGGCAAAATGCTTTGAGGTTTCCTCGATCTCTGATTAATTAGTGAACAGTCTTCTGGAGGTTCGTGCAAAAGTTACGACGAAAGAAAAATCCAGGTTAACAGCAAACGTGTTACTCTGAGCAATCTTGATCCCTGATGTACAATTTATTCCGCCTCTGTGCCAGTTCATTAGTTCAGTTAAAACGTGAAAGTCGCATTATGCAACTTCCATTAACGTCAGGTCTTGGGAATTCTACACACGGACCTTGTCCTTTTTTTTAGCTATTCCCTTTTGAGATGTTGCTCAAAAGCCTGCTTCCTTTTGCAACATGACTGCCATTAGTTCTACCATTGTAAATCAACTTGTTTACCTGTCCTGACAGACTTTGTGTAATTCCTGTTTTTAATTGCTCACTTTACATAAGCTTTTGAAAAATGACATGCATGCACTTTGCTTTCCCTAACTAGAGAATGAATTAATGATATTTATCCTACTGCAGTTTTTGTTTCATTCAAAATAAAAGACAAAAGTCAGCACAAAAGAGTAACTACTGTCAAGTAGGGGGTTTGACTGAAAAGATTTTCACACTGATCGTTAAGTTCTCGTTTCATTTACGGTGCCTTCAAAATGTCCCGATGTGATGACGACAGGTCATTTTTTTTTTCTTTTTACTGCTGCTTGGGGAGAGGAGACATTACGCTTACAGTTTGTTATTATAGGAGGATACATGTAAAGTTTCCAAGGAAGACCTAAAATTACCAAAACCATTTCTCTGTTGTCCTCCTCTCACAACTGAGCGACTGATTAACGAGCACCGTTCTCAAACCTTACGAGCCGGTGGCAGATTTGCCCAAAAAAATTCTGACTACAAAATCCTGTATTTATTCAACAAAATGCAGTCTAAATCTACAATTTCCCAGGCTTTTTTGTCAAATTGTTGTATCAAATACTTCTTGTGGCCATTTGAGGACGCATGATTATTTCATGTCCCTCGTTTTGTGGGAACACTACACAAAAAGTATGTTAAGTGTTTCTCACAAATGCTTGACACTCCTGTTAAAATGTCTGACGGCGACATTTTGGAGGGCGTAAATCCACGGAAAAGCACTTCTGGCAGCTTTCCAGCATACCTCTGTATGTGCTAACATTTTGAGTTGATACTGCAAAATCTGAATTTCAATCAACTGCTGTACCTGCAATTCCTTTACTATGGAAAACCCCCCTCATTCAAATGTCTGCTATTTCAAGGCTACAGTGTACACATGTACATGATAACCTATGAGAAAGCGGCTTTCTTTGTAAACCTAACTTGAATTGGCAACTACAGTATAATTGAGCAGCACTTCAGCCATTGCTTATACCCTCCTTGTGGTATCAAGTTTGCAGGAAATTACATGATACCCGGATCGCAGATGACTGTTTGACCTCGAGGCCAAATTTATGACAAACTTTTATGGACTAATTACTGAAAACCAGGAAATTCAAGTTCAAAGTGATGACTATTTACATAATTTTCCAAACAGGTATCTGCTTGGGGCTAAACAAACATAGTCATGAGTACTTCTAGTGGGTGCTGTCACATTTGTTTGCCTGTATGCATGTATGGTTGATGGGCGGGCAGGCGGGCAGGCAGGAAGTGTGAGCAGCCTCAACTGCAGTGACTCCTAGCTCTTCCATTGTCTTCCTTTGTTCTTTGCTAATTCAAACTGCCAAGGCAACAGGACAGCCCACACTGGAGTATATTGACATCATCGCCACTTTTGGTTCTGTGATCAAACTTTGACCTCAGATTTGAAAGGATTACTAAAGCGGATAATTCCGGCGGCGGTCTCACACAACTGGTGGCGCTATGACGTATTATTGCATCTGAGTCCGATAAGCGTTAAAGTCTCCTCAGCTTTGACTTGTTCATCTCAAGGAACATCGTTTTCGATCATATCTGTCTGTACCTGCTAAAATCATGGCATACACTGCGGTATGAGTACGACGGCCCAACCACTTTCAAAGCAGATGCAAAAGTCCAACTCATTTTTCAATAATATGACAAACTTTCCTCATGCTCTACCAGTGCTTGAAGTTTAGTGAAATCAACTTTTGACGAAACGCGTGTTCCCAATAACAGACTTACATCACTTCCAAATTAAATCACAGACCGAACCACACAGATTGCATAATCACTATTGTTTTCAAATCACTAAACAGTTGTGTCGTTATTCTTTTGGGTTGTTATTCTTTCACTGGAATATGATGTCTGTGTCTGATTTCATGGTGTTAGCAAAACACAGAGAGAAGTAGACAAATGATAGGTAACGGAAAAAAAAAAAAAAATTTTTTGTCATTACCCTAGTTTCTAAAGGTGGAATTATGCGGCAAATCTACAACGGTTATAAAGTCGAGATCCACTGACTGTGCTTTGGTGGTTTGGGACTGTGCTTCACTTATTTGGGTTATAAAAGTCGCATTTTCGGTGTGCCGTGAGCCGTGGAAAGATGCAACTTAGGATGGACTGGATACAAAAATTCAGCCGCTGATATCCTGTCAGGGGTTGATAATGGATTCAAGGATAATTATCCACATTTGGGACATAACCAGACTATGGCTGCACTCACCCTGTGCACTTTGTTTAAATTTGATCAATCCTGCTTCACGTCCGACCATCCAGGCAAGGTAAGAATGAAAATCTGAACACATTCGGAACCACGATTTTCCAAATATTGCCATGCGATAAATTACACCGATTGCAAAAAAGCTTTCCGCCTGAAAACAAAACTCTGGGATCTGGAAAAATTACAGTTCTTTAAAAAACAGAGACACAGATTTGTCGGAAAAAAGTTACAAATTTTACAAAAAAAAATTAAAAATTAGAAAGTTACGAATATGATTTGCTCATTTAAGAGGAAATCAATCACCTGCCTCAACATGAAAGTGCTGTCATAGTTTTCATGAAACTATGATAAAGTCGTCAGGAAAATAAGTGGAATGAAAAGAAAAGCCCTTGAAGTTAACTTGAGCTGCAATCATAGAATGTAATCATAAAAGTTTATTGAACATTTCAGTAAATTTCCCACTTTCCCAAAAGGCTAGATTTACTTTTGATTTAAACTTCTTGGAAGTGTTTGAATAAAAACTAGTGTTTCTACAACGAAGGCTTTCATGTTGTTATAAAATCCATTTTGGTTGAGAGAGTCACAGACAAGTATGTTTCTTTAAATAATAAGAAGGGATCATTCACAATTTCACACTTGGAAGGAATAGATTTTCCCTTACTTAGATTCTCTTTAACTAGAACAATCTACTGCATGTTCAATGCAACCTTTTTTTGCCCCCCCCCCAAAAAAAGGTAGGAAAGTAACTTTAATAGCAGTGTGATTATGATGATGATTACAATTTCACCACACGGGCCATACTGTACCAACTTTAATGTTAATGGTTACCATGACAATGGCCCTCACACATTTCCAAATGCGTTTTGGTTATGCATTGGTTGAAAAGTTGTTGCTAGGTAAATTTGAGGTAAGGATCTTTCCCACTTGATCGAGTACATCATGCGATGCTTTTTCTGTTTAAATTTATTTATTCTCTTTAGCTGGAACAGTCCGTGGCACATGCTTGCAAATTTCAGCAAGTAACCTTTTATTCCATCCTAAAAAAAAAAAAAAAATTATTACCACAGTTATTACACCTCTGCACATGAATACCACAGTGAGGAGAACTATATCACTATATGGACCATGTCTGTTACAGTAGCATCATCAAATATAAATTAAAGGAATTCTCCACCATCGCTTCTTATGTCTCTTAAAAAGATGCAAACATTATTGTAGACAAGTCATCGTTCTCATTTTTAGGAAATATCTCAAAGAATTCGCAAAATGAATTATTTCAGTTAAAATTCGAGGTACGAGCCTGTTGCTAGAAATCAATCGGTTGTGACGTAGAACCGGCAAATCTAGATTGAACATTGCCCTTGATTTTTAGCTTAAGCTGTGGGTAACAGTGCTGTTCTGATCTCTTATTTGTTGATAAAACTTTCGTTACACCAGGGAGTGGCATAGACCTACCTTTGAAAGCATCGTTCCGAGTTACCTAATTGTTTAAGGATTAGTTGACTTAAATGACATTGGTCTGTGAATGATATTGAACTGGTACCAACGAATTAATACCTTTGAGCTAATTACGCAGCTTACCTTCACTTGGTTTGGTGGGTCTTAAAGTATAAGAAGGAATTAAGTATTATGTCCATCACAATAACAGCTCCGCTCGTTTCATGCGCTTAGTAGGTTAGTATCTTACAGAATGTATCTTACTGAAAGTATCTTACTAAATGTAGACATTCATAGGGTTTTCATTATCTCTGAACGTAAGAGTTTGTGTGTCCAAGACCTTGCCAGAAACGGGAAGAGTGCAAAAAATGGAAAACAGTTTTTGTCGGTTCTACTTCACACATTTTCAGGCTCATGCTGAAGCGCAACTTTCAAAGCGTTATTTCACATCTGTGGAAGCTTCCTCTGATAAAATAGTCATGTTTAACTGATAGAACAATATTATTGTTCTTAAAGAATCTCATATATCATGTTAAGTTTTTTTGTTGGTGGAGAATTCCTTTAAATATTACAACAAAGTGCCTCACAGGTTTTTCAAATGCATTTGGTTTAAGAAAGTCACCGAAGTTGTCACCAACTTAGCGTAAGGATCTTTCCATATGTAAGAATCTGTAGAGCATGCAGCGTGCTTCTTATTCATGTTTCATACTATTACGTTGGAACAACATGCTGCACGTTTTTGTAAATTTTTGCAAATTCCAGCAAGCAATCTTTATTTTCCAAAAAAAAAAAAAAGAGAGGAGATGAGAAGGAAGAAAGAAAACTTTAATTGCAATTATTATGCTGCATGATTTACCTGGACACAAATTCACTATATGTGGCCATACTGTGTGATCTTGATCGAAAATTATTGTCAGCCACAACAAACAGGTTTCTTGATGCATTTTGGTTAAAGAAAGTCACATGCAAGTTGTTTGCTCCCCAGTTAAAGGCGAAGGGATTTTTCGCATGTGACTCAGTAGCTCATGCAGAGCTGTTACTGTTTATTTTGTTTGTTCTCTTCATGACTGGAGCAACATACTGCAAGTCCTCGCAAGAGCCACCATACATTCTTGTGTACAGGAGGGAAAAGATAAGAAAAAAGTTGCCACTGAAGTAATCACACTGCATGATCACGATACGGAGGAAGCCAAAATTCACCAACTGGACCTTTTTACTTTCTTACTCTGCTGCAAAAGTAACCGTCACTGATAGGCCTCACCTTGCATGGAAAAGCTATATTTGTGACTTGCCTCAAAATCTACTACGGAGAGGATAATTCAATGGACCCTCTCCCCGCTCTTACATAAATCAGAGACTTGCAGAGAGTACTGTGCTTGTGTTTCGAATTTCACAAGGGATCTTTAAACATATCCAGCACATCGGCTTTGGTCTGTTTTCATTTGTACAATCATAATGCAGTAAAATTTGAGAAAATGACTCATCACAGAAAACCAATTTCTTTGGTATTACACCATGCCAACCAGCAGGTATCAGATACGCTTTTTTTTTTTTGCCCAAGGTCAAAAACTAGGCCATGTTTATGGCGATCGTGGTGTTACTCGATATCTATCGAGCCCTAACAGGGGATATTAGTTTTAAGCAGCTCGAAAACAAAGAGATACCAAATCATCATGGCACAGGCTAAGTTACAGTATGCATACAAACAAGCTGAATGCCAAAACGTGCACAAAACCAGGACTGTTGTAGGGCCACAGATTTTCCACAATCATGAAAAATCATGGGGGGAAAAATGGAATTTGAAACTTTGCAACAGTTATTCGGTTATTCACAGAATTCACTAACTTTGGAGAAAGTTCCTGAAATGTGATGTTTTGTTTTCAAAAAGTTAGTTAATGAAATGTACAGTACCGTCTCGTCCAAGTTGACACGAGACGCGGACGCGGACGAGTTCCAACAAAAACGGACGAAGTGGACGAGTAAAAAAATGCAGCCAAATAATGGAACAGTCCAATCCGTCCGCAGAGGGACAATCTTTGAACACAAAGGGACTTGTAACCTTATCTGTCTAATCTGTGAAAAGCAAACACAATCAATAAAGAGCCTTTGTGTAGGAACTCGTCCGTGTAAGCGACGATGTGGACGAGTTTTACTTACACATTGTTTTCAGTTATGGTGAGCAAGTTTCCGCAGAAACGTGTAAACGATGAGTATAAAAACAGGTCCTGGTAGTACGGTAATCGAAGCCTGCTTATTTATACTTTGTTTTGTCATCAAACGATGTAGCAATTACTCACAGTTGTGTAACGTTAACCAACTAATAGAATGAAGAAACAGCATGAAGCAAGGAAATCAACTAATTTAATTTTAGCAAAGCAATATCGATGTAAAGATTTTGTCTTTCTTTTTTGGAAAACTTGATGTAGACATTCCTACTGATTGCCTTTCGCAAATGGTAGCAAATGGTGTAGGATGAATGAGTTGCTTACCATTCAAGTTGAGATTCACATTTTCGAGACAATCGCAACGAACCTCGATTGGCAAAGTATAATCCATATATTCCATGACCTTAAATTAGTCGCCATATTGGGCACACATGTTCTAATATCAGTTTCCTATCTTCAAATTTTCTTTACTGAACGTGCACACCACGTACATCCTTTTACAAACCCATCAACCGGTTTGCTTTCTAGTTTGAAAATTAGGCCTGTACATAGATAATACCACGCAAGCATAGTTACGCAACAGTAGGTGTAGATCACGTTCAATTGGTGCCATACAGCACCTGTACCAAACAATGTTTGTTCCTACTGCGGGGTTGCGCGGGAAATTGGCGGTCAGGGTAAAATGTGGGCTGTGTTTTGGTGACCTACGAATGACCCCTATAATTATCATACAACTGATTACCAAGAATGTCCTACGTTAGCAAACGTCGGCGGTCGCGTTATATCTTGGCAACTTGCCATGAAATGTTGTAAGCGCAGTAACAAGGCAAATAGCCCGTAATCTGGCCAATTGAAGAACAGATGAGTAAAATCAGCAAACGAAAAAGTTGAATATAAAAAATATCCATCTCTCTGCAAATGCGGAAACAAGTTGTCTTGTTTATACGGCAATGTAGGATACATGTAGGCCTACTAGGCATATTGTGCACGTGAATGCACTTTCAAATCGACATTTACACATTGTGAAGAAACAAAAAGGGGGGAAATAAATACGACATCTGTCAACACAAGATTGTGGGATGTATACGCGATTGTGCGAGATGGGTATGCCCATGTATGGGAACATGATGGGAACCAGGCCGCTACTCAGTCATATACTGCTCCTACAGTATGTAAAGTACTATATATGGTTTAAATAATAGATCAAGTGCATGGACGGTTACTGTAGCTGCACAGGATCTTTGAAATGTGAATTAACCTGTAACCTACTATTGCTGCATGATCATATCCCTAGAGCACATGACCTTTGCTTCCCTGTTGAAAATCCATGACAGATTGACACCTGTAGGAGCTGATTTTGGATAAGTGGTCTAGGAATAAGGACAGAAATTTATTACCGCCGATTTTGCCCAAAATCGGCGGTTAAACCAGCCTGTGTCTCTAACGGAGCGAAGTAAAAACGAAATGTCTTGAAATTCTAACTCTGTGTGTAAACAAAGGGCGTAGTTTGGTCTAAGCCAGATCAAGGGAGATGTGAGTGTGACTCTTCGATATGATGAAACTGACCCACTAGAACCCGGCCATAGGGGAGTTAATTTCGCCCTTGAGTGAAATGTTTATTCTTAGACCTTACTTGCGTTATTCAGAATGACAATGTGATAAATTGGTGCACAGCATTGAATATATACTGGTCTTAACTAAGTGCCAAATATTTTATACATTCAATCAACGGTCTCCTTAGAAAGCCGCGTGGAATCACGTACTTTGGTTTTGGGCCTTGCATTAACACTGTGCAAAGGTTTAAAAGCTCAAACGGAACGATAGTGTGCTGCCTACCGTTATCTACTTGAATATTGATTCGTTTATGCCCTCTTTCAAGCAGCAGAAAAGTTCAAGTTTAGTTTAAGTTTGCAATAAGCACAATACGTCTGGCATCCGCTTATGCACCGGTACATTCCATAATGCGAAATAAACCGTCAGTTAAGTCTTTCAGTCTAATGTTGCATTACTTTGGAAGCGTCAAACCTTAAATATTCTAACCTAGCACGTCGCGGGTTTTACAAGGTATTATTTCAATATTTCCTATGCCGGTTTGGGCTCATTTCAAAACGCCACGCCAACTCCGAGTATCTCCTATTACGTTGAAAAAACATCGACCTGTGCCGCTCGTCCAAGACGAAAGGAATTTGCACCTGTTAAAATGCTAACCTCTGATTGGCTCTTGCAGAGATTCATTCATAACTTCCTTTACTACTATAAGTGCAATGGAAGGGATGGTCTGAAAAGTTTAAAAATTATGACATTGATGGTACTGTGGTTAGTAGCTCTATAAAGCACGCACTTACACAATTTTTTGTTGGGGTTAAAATGTATGATGATATCAATGTTTACGGCGGTAAAGTTATATCACCGTGTTCAGATACATCCCTGTGCAAATTCACGTCGGGGTGTCCCACTTTCTTCTATCTTTTCGTTTGTAGTAACATGGAACTCTATAGCTCTGTGGTTCGAACGATCAAGAATGAAATATTTTTAGTGGTAACATACTCGCACCGTATTCGCACACATGGCCATAATATTGACAAGGCCAAATATTTGACACTTTGTATTCGCGTTGACACAGCCAAGAGTGCACAAAATGTTAAACAAGGGCCAGATCCCGTTATAGAGCGGCATCTCCCTAGTCAAACCATATGTGACTATCCTGCATCTGTTTATGCAAGCCCGCATCCCTTTGCGCACCATCATATGAAAGTTATCTGTTCAAGGAACGAAAGTAGCAATTTTGCATCAGTATGTGAAACCTAGCATCTACTAGCGTTTAAGCTCCTCACGTCCTACATGGTATTACTTCAGTAACATTTTTACGCCGGTTTGGTCTGACTTTTGACTCAGTTTTATGAACAGCGTTAACACAGAACGTCAAACTAGGGGCAGATGTCTTTAGTGTAGCATCTCCCTAGTAAAACCATACGTGATTGTCTCGCACCTGTTTATGCAAACACGCATCCCTTTGTGCACATCGCATGAAACTTATCTGATTCGAGTAACAAAACTAAGCAATTTTGCGTCTGTATGTGAAGCCTGGCATCTGCTTAGGTGTACAATACTTAAACCGGTCAGTTAAAGTTTCTTCAATCTAAGAACACTTGAAGTCAGCAGATTGAACTAGCATTCCACCTCACACGTGGTGTTATTTCAGTGTTGTTTTTCTTTCATGCCGGTCTGGTCTCACCTTTTTAAACTCAGTCTCCTTGTGTTAACACAGAACGCGAAACCCAACCTATCTCGCGTATATCTTTTGCACACCATCTTCAAGTTATCCAAGAAATGTTTAAAAAAAATATGAAAAAAAACGTAGCAGTCTTGCATCTGTATATGTAACCTCGCATCTGCTTATGTATATTGAGTATTTCCCGAATTAAACCTTAAGTTAAAGTTCCTTCAATCTAAGATTGCTTTAATTTGTTAGTTTTAAATCTAAATTATTCTAACTTGGAATTCGGACATCTTACACGAGGTTATTTTCAATATTTTAATGCCGGTTTTGTCTCACTTTTAACTGTGTCTTCTTAATAGCGTCAACACAGATCGCCAAACCAAATGTGACTATCTCGCATCTTTCTATACAAGATCGGATCCACTATTTTACTCGAAATAAGCAATTATTTAAAATTCAGTTTGTTCGAGAAAGCTTCAGTTTGAATGGTTCTAACGTAGACTCCCCATATGTACATTGATTATTTTACATACATAGACTTTACGTGACGGCTTCAAGAATTTCGTTTTGGTAAATTGTGTAAGGTAATTTGTGCTCGCAAAGGATCCATGAAAAACCTTTGCAGTCTCACCTTCGTACTCATTTAACCCAAGGGTGGAACTAGCCACTGCTCCAAGAGGCGGGGGTGGGGGACAAACAAAGCGCACCAAAGTTTCACCACGCTCTGGCGGAACCATTTTCTTATGAAACTCCAGTTGAAGCTCAAGTGGCGAAACGTTGTTGAAAAGAATGAGCAGTGATCCCTTCAGTTCTACAATTTCAACTCTTTGCAGGGAAGCGAGAGGTTATTTGTTGTCAATGCAGGACAGATATTTAGAGGATTACTAACACCCTAACTGAAGAAAGTTAATTCTTTTTGTGTTTGTTGTTTTTGTTTTCGATCGGAGGGCGAGGGGAGTCATTTGTTGTCTCACCCAGATATCTCTAAACTACTGCCAAAGAAACTGGGTAACAAAAGTTTCTATAAACACAAGTCAAGAAGATTTGCAAATACTAACAATGTAGAATCTAAATTATCCGAAACCCCAACCCTTCCCCGGGATATGGGATAATGTAGATTTCTTCCGTGAGACAACTAAAACGTAGAAAACCAAAATTATCTTTAACTCTATCGTTTTCTGTTATTGATTAAACCGACTTTTCTTTTGTCAATGATTCAATGAGATTAGACTAGAATACCAAGCACTGTTGGAAACCGTGCGAACCACCCGAACCTGGTCCGCATCCTCGCATAAAATCCAGAGCCAGACACAAAAACAAAGATAAAAAAATCGAAAATAAATAAAAAGAAAAAAATGTACGGAAGAAAGGAACAATTCTGGAAAAGCTGTAAAACATCGAGACTTAATTCTTTTGTTACACACCAAATTATGCAAACTATCGTCATCAGCAAATTTTCTACATTCTGACCAACACGCTTGAGCACATACTGTACTACTGTGTATGTGTGGAGGCTTTTCCTTTTTTTTCCTTAGCTGCGTGCGCATTTGCTTGCCGAAATGAAAAGCCCCGGCAAAACGGGTGAAAATGCAGGGATTGGTTGTTCACAAAATGCAGTTGATTATTCGAGGAAAGTAGTGCAAGCTCCTCCCCAACCCCCAAAAAAGGAGAAAAAAAAGAGCCACTGTTGTCACGTGCGAAGACTGTAAGCCTGGCAACCTGCCAAGAGCTAACAAAAACTTGCTCATCGTCGAAAAAAGGAAAAAGTTTTGAATAGGAGCGCAACGAGGGGTGGGGTAAAGAAAGACCAATCATCTTTTTACTTTTATTTTGTTTTTGCTCTGTCAATACTACTGGGCGTGGAATAATGAAAACGTTGCAATAGTTCATGAACAGTACATCAAACCATGGAGGAGCACCTCCCTGATCAAACTACTGTAACACAGTGCGGTATGTTTGCCAGTTCAAGATATCCGCCCACTGCATGAAAATATGAAAGTAATACACACGCCTGGTCTATAACCATAACCGATATCTGAAGTTGCTTACCCCATGCTGTTTAGCTACAAATCATATCTAAGGGTCATCCGACTAACTCCGCCTTCATAGTCCTTTTAAAATTTACTACAATTTCATTGACCGTGTTTTTCAACGTTGGAAACCCAGCAGCCCGAGAAACCGCGCGAACTTTTGCAAACACATTTCCGCTATTCAACATCTGATGAGCGGTCCGGTCATAGCCGCATGCAGGCCTACTGTATATACACAATGCATAAAGAAAAAGACGGGCTGCAGGGCCGCGCGGGTTTACAATCGGACCTGTTTTACAGCGGGTAACGGCAATAACTTACTTTGATATCCCAACTATTTTTTACCATTGTTGCATTCAGTTGGCGCCAACTAGCCCAGCTGTGGAAAAAAAACAGGGTCTTGATGTTTTAACATGATACTGCTTAGGCTGCACGATCATAGATACTCTGCAAAGCACGGGTAGTTAATGTTTGTTGCATCAAAGATTTTACCATCTTTGGTTGAATTTACAAAGTGTTTCGCGATTCACGCATCTGAGTAGGCCATGACTTTAGCAGCTATGACATGATGTTTTACAAAATGTCTATGTAATTATGGAACTTGTGAAATTAACTGGATTATCGGATTTCTTCAACCAAATATCACAGGTAAAATGTATTTTGATATTTACTAACATTTTTATATTGCCTTGGATGTTCGATTGCAAATGGGATAAGCAGAGTCTATTACAAACCGCTGTTCCTATCCCTAGCTGTAGCTTCTGCTGTTTCCTGACTATTGAAGAAACATGGCCACGGTTATTATCAACATCGTAGATGAGGGTGTTGTGGTTAGGAGTCAATAGACAATATGTAGCACATTAGAATATTGTCCACTTTTGCGACAAATGTGAACGGAATACTTAAGTTCGTTAGGGTTGGTCTCACAGTACCTACGCAGCTGTAACTCAGTATTTTGATATGCAATGAACCCAAAATCTTTCAGAGACTTCTCCCCCTGGACATCCGCAAGGGGTACAACACACCGGGGCCCTACTGAGCTGGGCCCACGCCGATTTGTTCACAGGTTAGAACGTTTTGCGTGCTAGATAGATGCACAAACGCTAGCGGGAAGTCGGATGATTTTTAATCGCCCAAGTCAGTTTGCGGGAAATTGAGCAAGGTTTGCCAACTTTGGGCTACTGTAAGTTCAACTTCAAATGCTTCGTTGCGTAATTGAAATACTTTTATTTTACACAACTACATATTCGGACATTACCTGTCTGGTGGATTTAACTTTTCTAATTACTAGCCTAGCTGTGGAAATAATTGGTTTGGGAGTTACCACGAGGGTACGCTTACATTAAAATTGAAATTTTCAAAAATAGTTTTCACAAAATACGTTGTAACTTTGAATTACTGCACATGAATGTGGTTTTAAAATCGGGCCCTTTGTACAACTAAACTTCGTAAAAAAGGTCACAGCGTACTGTCACTCTTACATGTGTAGTTTGTAAATAAAGAATAAGTTAACATGTTCGGGAAGAACCAAAAAAAATCGGTATAGGCTGACAATTTCACTTCTACATTCCAATGTTAGGCTAGCGTAAAGATGCGGCAAATGTAGTTCTATATTTACGTTGAGGATTACTCAATAATATCTGTCTGGTTTTATAAAGGAAATTCACCCATGCGTAGTTTATTCGTCCCTCACATGTCACTAGCAACTTAATACAACATCCTAACTGATTGTAGATCTGCCCAAAATCACTGCCGCTATCGCAAATCCGATCTGTTTTGCGGTGGACGATATTCCGTCCGAGGGGACGAATTCATTGTTACAAGCTAAACGGACGAGTTTGTTACTTCCAGTTGACTGCATAATAGGGGGATTTTTGCGCGGACGAAGTGGACGAGTTGTGGACGATGTTTGGCAATTTGGACGCGGACGAAGTGTCAACTTGGACGAGACGGTACTGTACATGCTTTACAGCTGCTTTATGTTTTCTTCAGAATAAACTTAACAATCAATATCTAAGAAACTATTGTCACAAGGTATCAAATATAATATGCAAATCGATACCTGCAGACCAGCATGCAGTTGGCCAAGACACCTGTTATACGTAACCATTTCTTTAAATAATATGAACTCTGTATCTACAAACAGTTGGCTGTTCTTTCACAGCTGATGAAATACCTAATCTCCACAGTGGCTAGGCTATTTGCCACACATGTAACTACATCAGGATATAGTAATACAGAAGCCTTCACACAACCAACCTTTGCATTTTTTGTATTTTCAACACACAACCTTTTTTCTCAACCTCTAAAAAATACTGCATGAACTGTGCAACATTTTGTGAAGCATTTAAGTTTTGAAGCAATATCAAATGAGAAATGGTTTTCATCCTAAGGCCACACTCTTTAAACCGAAGATTCTACATTGCAACATGCTTTTGTACACACAAACGGTTTACAAGAGTCACGGAAGATCACAAAACTTGCAATTGGTGTTTACGTCTGAGACGGAAATTCAGAGAATAGGGAAAGTTGAAAATGGAAAAAAGTGGAAAGGGGAATTTCCCATTTTGTGAAGCAGATAATCAGAGGTCTACTATTGGCATATTTAGTGAGAGCCAGATTTTGACGACAAACTATCAGCCATCAAAAACTTTTATTAAATGTTGCCTCTACAACTTTTCCCCATTGTTTTTCTTTTTAATATTAATTTTACAAAACTATCGACCTGTGTCAAACTTGAAGTACCTTGGTAAGACCATTGAGCGTATTGTTTCCAATACGATTTTAAACTATGTGAACTGAAATGACACGTATGATCCTTTCCAGTCGGCCTACAATTAGGCTCATCACAGGATTGAAACTGGATTGCTATGTGTCAATAATGATATTTTATGCGCACTGGACAAGGGGCAAGTGACAGCTGTGCCCTTGATCTGAGTGTGGCATTTCACACAGCGGATCATGATATTTTTTTTCCCTTTTCACGTTTAAACTCTCATGTTTGCATTGAGGCAATGCTATGAAATGGTGTCAGTTGTATTCAAGCAACAGACTTCAACATGTTTTATATCGACGATATCATTTCTGATCCAGTTAGTCTGAACTATTCTGCACCACCGAGGCTCTGTCCTAGGCCCTCGGTGGTTTACTACATATACACTTACCCAATTTGTGAAATCTCTTTGAAGTATAAAATTAACTGTCCTGTTTATGCTGATGATACTCAAATGTTTTTGCCCTTCAATCCTGTTCATTAGGAATGTGTTTCAGCTATGGATCATCATGAATCATGCACTGGACATGTTCGCCTTTGGACGAGGGAGAATCACCTAAAACTTAAATCCTGATAATAAGTCAGAGCTCATCATTTTTGGTTCACCTCAGCAGTTGCATAAGATTACCATTCCACGTATTGTTATTGTTGATTCCTGTGTGAAACTTTCATCTCATGTTTGGAATCTTGGGTCTTATTTTTGATGCAAATATGACTCTGAAACATCACATTTCATGTGCCACACGCACTGCCTCATTTCATCTTTGGAATGTTGCAAAGTTGCTTCATTACCTTACTTTTAGTGCTAACTGAACAGATCATTCATTCTTTCGTTACATCTCGTACTAACATGGTCGATGGATCGCTGTATGGCCTTCCAAAGGAAGGACTCTAAAAACGTCAAAGTATTCAAAATACTACTGCGAGAACAGTTTACTCTTTCCAAAAAAGTCATGTCACATTACTTCCATCTTGATGCAGTTGCATTGGTCACCCGTATCACATAGAATTACATACAAAAGTTTACTTATTGTGTTCAAGTATCTGAATGACCATGCACCTTACTATCTGTCCGATACGTTGACCCCGTATATGCCTTCTTGTGACTTACTGTATGATCGAAATCTTTCTGCTGACTGAATGCATGGGGCTAATCATACATGGGGGATAGGACATTTGTTGTCGATGCTCCAAGACTTTTGGTGTTCGTTTCTCAGGTTCACTTGATACTTTTAAGAAAAAGCTGAAAACTTACCTTATGCCTACTGCATCTAAAGTTGCTCTACTTCTTTATTGCACATATTCCTAACTTTCTACTTTGGCTTTTCTATTATTGTTTTTGTAAAGCAACATGAGCACTTTGGTGGATTTGGCACATTATAAGTCTTATTACTTCTGTTCATCATCCTCTCTATGGTCTATGGGCCACATTTCCACCACAAGTGGCAAGTTGCCCTCCTCCTCCCCCCCTCTGATGTAAGTACAAGTCACAAAACAAACAAATCAAAAACATGCATTGACTGATCACTGCGCACTTCCCCAACCACCATCAACGGGTCCCAAGACCAGAGTTTAGTTGGGTGTCTATTTTCAACACTTTCCCTCTCTTCTTGATGAAATATGTGTCACAGTGGCATTTTATATTTCACTTCATCGACCGCATTAGCAACGATATTACGACATCATCGTGATGTCGGCGTTCTGCCACGGAGTGAAAGGAAACAATACTGTGGATGTTTAAGATATTAAGCCTTCGACGGTGTGTCACTTGGCAATACCCTACGACTGGTTTCCATGATAAAGCAACCCTCTCTCACTTTAAGTCAGCTGTACTTTTTCCAGCAGAAACATTAGAGGACTACTTTATTCCTTCCTAGTTTGCAAAACCCTCTGATGTGATTTAACAGGGGTTCATCGGCAATAACTGAGGCTATCAGACCCTGCTTTTCCGACAGTGGGTCACAAGGTGTGCGTAACCTTGTCTGTTTTCTCCGTCGCAGGTGGGGTCAAAGTACTGCTAGTCAGCTACCAAACACTGGCTTGTAAACTTAATCAAAGAAGTACCACCAGTAGACCTGCTTCAGGGGAGAATTTTTCCTCCCTCACCGTGCATAGAACTTTTCCTCTGCTACCACATTTTCTGAGTGATCACCGCCAGTCTCTGGTAAAAGGTCAAAACGGAACCGTAAGTCGTGCGAATCCGAGCAACTAACCAGTGGGGGCATTCACACGTAAATTTGTATTTATGCCTACCACTTGCTTACACCAATATCATCTGTTCATGAAGGAAGATGTGTCGCTGTTGCATGTCTGCAATCGAAAGTTATGGTACCTACTAATTTGAGCAAACACTCTGGGTGTCACATACGGTAATAGTCTGGTGCATAGAACTGTTTGGGACCCAATTTGAGCTCAATTTTTGGGCCCCAATTTTTTTAATTCATTATTTAAATATGGGGTATATTTGTTAATTCAATGGGGACACTGTACAGATGGGCCTACAATTTTTGCACCTGATTTTGTCTCCATTTGTGGTCCCTATTCTTGGAAGTCCCAAATTTTGGGTCCCCAGTTCTGAGGACCCAAATTTTCACTTGCCCTAATTTCTTCGCAAGGAACCACAGTGCCCATTGGGCTCTTGTCTTTCAATGATTGAGGATTTGGGGAAGAGTGGTATCCTCATAGGAAGTTAGCAGAAATACACATAGTAGCATGGGGGTACTTTGAGTCGATCACCTAACAAACATTTTAACCTAAAAGTATGAAAACATTATCATAACATAAAACTTGGCGGAAGTATTCATTAATGTGCCCTCATAATTCTAATACCTTTTGCTTGTGTTAAAAATGAGTAATTACTTGGAAATAGGTCTTGAATTTAACGTGGCAGTACATAGCACTAGGCTTATGACGAAACGCTGAGTCGATCACGTCAGAATAAGATCTATCAAAATACTGCTTATTATGAAATAAATACATAATAATGTCAAAAGACGATAAAAATATTTGTCTCTCCTATCCAAATGTTGAATGAGAGTTTTACCAAAGACATTCTCGTTGATATTTTGGAATGATTTGAAACATGATAGTCAGCAACATTGCTGAAACTGAAATTTGACTGTGAATAAAATTTTCCATGCAAATGAAAAATAGCAAGGCAAATACTTGTTTTTGATGTTGTTTGAAGTAAATAGGATGTAGGCGGTGCTTTCTTTAGAATTCCTTTCCATCCATACGGCCTCTCTGCAGTTTAAAATGCGTTGATTGACTCAAGGTACTGATCGTCTCAATGTACACCTACTATATTTGGATTGTACATCACCACAGTCATGTACATATTAAAGGAAACTGAAAACAGAACATATGTAGAGTACATTACGTTGAACTTGGACCTGAATGGCATATTCTCACACTTATTACCTTTTTTTTTTTAAATTTTTAGTGACAAAATATTGTCTAAAGGTTGCTTTCCTTTAATTTTTAGTGCAGCAGCTCAAAATGGCCTTTTAGATGACGACCAAATTATGGGTTCACAGAACTGTGGATCAGGAGAGACTACATCTGACCCTGGAGGGGGCCCACCGCGATATACAAGGGAGCCACAAGTTATCACGAACTGGACAGACTCACTGCACCAGGAGGAACTTTTCCAGTCGCAACACTATGGGACACGCATGAGAAGCCCCGACCCGGTCGTGGAAAATGCAATAATACTGAAGCCGACAAAATGAGGCTCGACAAACCTTTGAGATGCATGCTGTCGAAGTGCTCCTCAACTCCCTGGATGTTGCCTGAGGCCTCTGTCGGAGATGCATCTACTGCAAAAAGAAAAATAACGTATTATCATTCATGAACGCATCATCACACAGAATGATGTAAAGGACAATGCAGGGGTTAGGGATGCTGAGAAGCAAAAATGGGACAGTGGGAAGGTTTATGCAAGAAGGAGAGCTGTTGGAGGGGGTGGATTAGTTACGATTTCATACGACTAAATTATGTTCAATCTCTTCAGGTATAATAACAAGACACCTTTTTGTCTGATTACAGTTACAATGCTTGTCTCCAAAATACTGTCTCTCAAACATTATCCTATGTTGATTAGTCATTGTGCAGGATACAGAGTTATGCAATTACCCTTCAAATTTATTCTTTAGTGTACTGTGCATGCAATACTGGTCAACAGCACACAGGCATGAATTTGCTTCTGAATGAGACACATTAATGAAACTAGAATTTGGCTATTCATGGAATCCACAATGTGGGAAAATGTCAGAATTTTTAAAATTGCTGGGAAAAGTTGCAAATAAGTGCCTGAAAGGAGAACCATAATGTTGCTGCACTTTTCCAGTGTGCGGACAGGTATGGAGGATATGTAAGGAGATGACTATTTTGAATGATGGGAACACTGGACGAAAAACCAGTCGGAAAAAAGGCCAAAAGAATATGCAGAGCAGTCCGATGAAGGTTGAGACAGAAATCTCTTAAACCACTGGACACTGGTTCTCATACTTTTTACATGACAACAAACAAGGGCAACCTCCTCAAGGCAAACAAATGAGCACTGCATGTTGCTACGCACAGGCGGGTGTAGCTCGAACGACAGAGACGCTGCCATGCAAACCTGCACATTCATATAAACAGTATAGCTCTCTGGTGTAGAATGCGTGGAGCAAGAGGCTCAATTAAGGTACATATGCAAGGGTAAATTCAGTGGCTTATATAAATCCTAGGGATTTTTCCCAGGGCCGCGCTTTCAGGACTCTCCATGCTTTTCCTCGAGCTGCCTCAAGGAGGACGCTTCACTGTGTCACTGTGACATCAACATTGCAAGGGCTCTTTTTTTCTCCACAGTTTTCCAACTTTACAATCAGTCTTGCTGAGCATCCTCCCTCTTCTCAATAGTGACACTAGATATGTCAACCACAGAAAAGCCCTTGCAGTGTGCCAGTTTTGCACTTACTACTGTACATATATGTGAGTGCTTTAAAAAGTGTCTGGCACAGTTCTGGTACAATTCATTGTTCTGACACTACAGGGTCCGATTCACCGACTCTGAAACAATCATATGAACCAGGGCACTGATTACAACCAGAGAGCCTAAAGGCATTGTGGTTTCAATAATTCAATTACGAGTATTTGAATCTGGCATACTCCCCACAACTCACAGGTGTGGGTATTCATAAATGACTATACTTTCCCCTTGCTCGAACTATCACATAGTTAGATTCCCCACAACTTACTGGTGTGGGCATTCACGAGTGACTACACTACCCCTTGCATCACTAATGCATCATTTGACCTTTGCTCAAATCGTCCTTGAAATCATTTCTAGCACCGTGCCCTCTAAGGCCTAGCTCGCCCTTGTTTGCCTTTCGCTAGTTAGCTCAAAACCCTCCCGAAACTAATCTTGCACCGCGCCTTCTATGCCCTTAGCTCTGCGTCGATAGGCTCGAGCAAGGGGTAAGTATATGTCTACCGATGTGAATTGCATAAGTTGAGGTATACAGGTACAGTTGACACCAAATGATCTTTGACCTTTACCAAAGTCAATAGGCTTCTTGCACTCAACAGGGTGCAGCTACAAATAAAACACGAGATCTGTCCAAGCTTCTCTTTTTGAGATGACATGTTCGCAAGGCTTTTACATTTAACTACAATTGACCTCAAATGACCTTTGGCCTGCACAAAAAGCAGCAGGCTACTTCTGCTCAATAAGGCACAGCTACATGAGAAAATATCAGATCTAATAGATACTTCCCTTCTTTGACCACCACCAAAAACAACAGGCTTCTTGTACTATGGGGTACACCTACCCAACCTGTCCAAGATTCCCCTTTTGATATATTATGTTTACAAAATTTTTGCAATTTGACCCCCACCTAAAACTACATGCTTATGAATAAGGTTCACCTGTAGACATACCAAGTATGATATCTGTACAAGCTTCCCTTCTTGGGATATTGTGTTCACAAGGTACTGTAGGTATTACAAACATACATACACACATACATAGTTACATAACTTACACACATGCACACATACACACACACACAAACACGCTAACCTGACTTCATAGGAACCAATATGCAAATAATGGCAAGAAATATTCTTCTTCCGCATTCACTTCATGACCAAAACAGGAAGACAAGAAAAAATGTCTGCAATGAATCCTGTCAATTCTTATCTGGCCCCCAAGCCGTTTGAAAATAGAATGAAACGACTGCAACATTTCCAGTAAATAGAGAGAAACAAAAATAGGCAAGCGCATTTAAATAAAACCACCAAGATCAACACGATAATCTACCATATACATTTGGTGGGCTCTTGACTCGGTTGCAGTTAATTGCAATTGCCCTTGGATACATAACGTTGAAGACGATTTGTTTTATTTTTGAACTTGCTATTTTTAAACCACCTGATGACGCAAGTGCAGAGGAGTGGAGGTACGACTGCCACTGCAACTGATTCCGATTGCCTTCCGAGGAGCCGAGCTGCTGCTGCACAAAAACAACAGAGCACAGTAGTTGTGAAAACGAAAAGATATTCTAATATGCCTTTCATGACACTTTTCCTTCATATGAATCATCCATATTCCTCCTATTTCACATATTTGTCTGAGTAAAAGAAAGAGTGCCCTCAGGCATTTAAACTTTACATAGTAGATTTTGCTCTGTCTGTCAGAAATTAATATCAGTATTTATTTCACTTATTTATCCATAAATTTTGGGGGTAATCCACTTAGCAAAGAGGCACTGGTTTACTTGCAGCACTTTATCTACAGATTACAGTAACAAGCTCACTACATAAAATTGAAGGTCTCTGATGCAAGACGGGTGGGTCAACATGTAAGCAGCACAATGAAAGCAAAAGTCTGCGACTTTTATCTTCCTGATAAGCACGCCATGCTTCCCCTCTCATTAAACATGTTATGTGATCAATAAAAGGAGGGGTGGGTTGGGAGAACATTTCCTTCTGCCTGGCATTCAAATTAGACGGAAATACTCTGTTTCACCAAAAAAAAAAAAAAAAAAGAGAAAAATCTAAATAAGTGCCGAGAATATATGGCAAAGCTTGAGACCTGGGTGGTCATCCTCTGGTATAGCAGAGGATGAAGAAAGCAAAGTCTGAGTACTTGGTTACACCTATCTGCATACATATCATGATAACTTTGAAGACAAGGATTGAGATTACGTCAGGACATACTCTATGTTTTCAGTAAACAATGTATACCAGAGGAAAAAGTGTACCAGGATCACAAGACAGTCAGGATAAATTTATGCATGGGAGTGCATCTGTTGTGTTAAGACAGGTTAGTGAGGAGTGAAATAAATATGCAGAACTGTATATTGAGAAACTTTTGGGCCATTGTGGCAGTGCAAGAGGAGTGGATACGAACGATGAGACACCATTCGAACCCTTCGGCAAAATGGCACTGTAGAGGTGGACTGAAAACGTCAGGACAATGTCACCCTACAAAAGACAGTACTTGATGTGCTGTACATGGATTGAAATATCCTGACCAACTTTTGCATAAATCACAACATCAGAATACCTTGATACCAAACTTTGTTACTGCTCAGTCTTCCATCTATCATTCTATCTATCATCTATCAATACTTTTACTCTGGGATCTAGGAACTTTCATGTAATGGAAGATTAGAGCCAGACTTGTCAAAAATGATACATTCAACTATTAATAGCAAACATCTTAGTTGCAATTAAGATTTGTTTTTACCAAAAATAGCAATAAAGGGACTTCACAACAAACTAAAAAAATTCCATGCATGTGTCACTAGCTTACTTGCATAATGCTACAGAACTGTAGGTGTCAATTTTTGAACCAACACAGTATGCCATTAATTGTTACTTAACTTCCTCTACAATACCACATGACTTTATATAGTGAGAAAAAAAAAAAACACAAAAATGTATTGCACAACACTGCTGCAGTACAGTACATGATTCGAGAGATTTTAAGTGCACAAAAAATAGGGGTCAATCCTGAATAGGGATGCTTTCGAGTAGAATATAGCAGACACATATAAATTGTCACATGTTATTACAGTAATCATGGTGTGCTGTTTATATGGCATTGAGAAATGGGATGGGGAACTAGAGGTAAACTCACCACTTGAACCCTGAAGCATTCAGACATGATTAATGTACAGTAACTTTTGGTGTAATGTATGTTAGCTAAATGTCTCTGGACTGTGGTCTAAAAAGATTACACATTGGACTGCCATCAATTATAGTAAGAGGAAAAAAGTCTACAGAACCAACAACACGTTCAGTCACATAAATAAACTTGGATGCATGAATGTAAACTTGTCACCATGGTAACGCTACCGCAGGCCAACACCTCGGAAAAACACGACAGCAGCAAACACTGAGCCTATACTGTACAAGGCATCAACTGCTGTACATAAAGGACCATTTATATATGCCATTGCCAAGTGTTTCCATAAGGCCCACAAAGCACTCAGTCCCAACAGATTTCAACATATGTAACACTTAAAAAGAGGTAATTACAGAGAGGGGGTGCTATTCCACATTAACGATTAGGAAGGGATAAGGGCATTGTCAAATGTTGCCACTCTTGCCAGTTGTGTCTGCACAGCGGGTAAAGGTGCATATGAGGACAGCTAAGTTCAGATCAATATTAACTTTCTACACATCTTTGCTGTTCTATGTTATCTTCCAATGACTGTTCATTGTCTTTTTTTTTCCTTTTCTTCAACCTCCCATTTTTTTTTTTTTGCTCTAATGGCCACCCATACCTACCCTTCCAGAGTATGACAGTACTGATTCTGATACAGTCTCTGTTACACTTAATATTATCAGGCATGTAAACGCCAATCACCTTACAACCAAGCAGGGCACTCATTCTCGTAAAATCGTTTGAATGACATCGCAGAAAGTACACCACATAGGAACACGAGCGAATGTTGTCTGACAATAATAAGGCTCAGGTGACTCCAATATTTTCGTGGTCGAGCACCGGAGGCTTGAAAAGTCACCAACTCTGAAGCGGCTCGCAACCCCTGGTTGGAACTGGTTTCAACGAATTCATAACTGCCGCCCGCGAAACAATATAGGAGGCATTATCACACAGAAAATGTAGGGTTGGTGGGCAAGGGCTGGGCTTCTTGCTAATAAAGTGATTAGACATAGGCTATGACTAATTGTTGAAACAAAAAAGTTTTGAAAAGCATAACTAGATTTAATATTATAATTTATTAAACTTGCACATGAACATTCATTAAAACTGTTGACCAAATGAAAAAAAAGGATCTTCATGAATTTTTCTTACCGTTTTAAAAATTACACAGGAGTTGTATGACGCGAAGGGCAGTGGAGTCGGGTCGCAACTCCCAGCCGGGAGAAGCTCCTCTGAAGTACAGCATACTTAAAACAACACAGACCATCAAAGGGACACTGAGACATGATGGTGCATCATCTGTACGAACTCATACCTAAATCAGTATCTGGCATTTCAGATTCTGTATGACAGCAAATTTGCAATCATGCACCTTTTCACAAACATTCTGAGCCAGGTTGGCACCTGCCTACATATGTACTAATAATGGTTCATGAACATCAAACCACTACTTTGTAGTCAAAATCACACTCCGCAAACTAACTTTGGCCTAGGAACCGAAATGAAGTACAGGTCTAACAGAATCATACAATGTACTGTATAGGCCTAGCTTACAGACAATGGAATAAAATGTAAAAAAGACATAGTGAGGAGTGTAGCAATGCATAGAGTCCAAGTTAAGAAAAACCAAATTACAAATGATCGGTTTGGCCCACTCATGAATGACTTGGCTCAAGCAAGTTGGTCTACTGAAACTGTGATACTACGGTATTAAATGCTTTGATACAGTACAGCAAATGCACTGTATGAGAATAGATACACGAGGGCATAAAACTTGAAAACGTGAGATGACGTGTTTTGGAACTCATATAAATAACTTATGAACCCATGCCAGTATCACTTTGTTGTCAATATTGTTACACTGTTTTTTTTCTTTTTCTTTGTGTGTGTGTGTGTGTCAGTGTAGACTGGTAACCAACAACACTACAGCACTTCTCTCAATCACTCACTGCATAGTTTACAGCTTAGCATACCCTGAATCAGTTCGCAAATAAGCTGATCAAACTTAGAAATCAAATCAAAAACAAAGGAGTGTCAGACCAGGGGCTTTACAGAAATAGGCTGGTTGAGCTCATTTAAAATTTGGCAAAATATTGAGTCAACAGTTTGCACTTTGCATGCTGGTGAGCTTTTGATCTTCATACAGGACTCAGTGGAAAATAGGCTTGAGTGGGTTACTCCAATCTACTTGAGTCGGTTACTCCACTCAACCTCACAGGCCAGGACTCATGACTCTGTTCCACTTTCTAAGGAGTCAAGGCACCCGTTGACTTTTAAAACTACTTCAGAAAAAAATTCAAAGAGATCCTTTTTCGATCAGTTTGAAGTCACTTTCAACTAGTATCCTCTGACATTCTGAAGGCCTTCCGTTACAATCGAGCACGACTTTTCTAAATTTTACGTTTGATGCTTAGGCCTACCGTACGTCTGCCGACTTGGATTAATTATCAGCGAGAAACCAAATTCTAACCCACCAACACTGTTTTTGGTCCAACATTTTCTTTATCATAATTCCTGCTCAAAATATGAAGTTAGATATATGTGTAGGTGGCGGTTATGACGTCACTGAAACCAATACCGGGTAGGAGTCGTGAGTTGCTTCAGAGTTTGGGACTATTCAGGCTGCGAGGTACTCGACTCCAAAAATATCGGAGTCACTCAAGCCTGCCTACTAAGAAACCGCTCTACAGTATGGTCAATATACGAGCATCCTGAAGTGTGAAAAAACAACTTGGATGACATGGTGATGGAAATTTGAAACCCCCCGAACGAAAGAAATCTCCGTCGTCAGGAGCTGGTACACGAGATTAGGCAATCGAGACTACTTGTGATAGAAGAAAGAGGGAAGCATACTTCATTAAGAGGGGATAGGCTTCTATTACTTCAAACAATTCAGAGGATCTAAGAGCATTCAATATATACTCACAATTGATCTGTGGAAGTAACTTGTAAATACCCAAAAGTACTCATGATTCCCAAAACATTCTCTTATGGAATGCATACTGTCAGCAGATTCACACCATTCCTTCATCATACACTCAGTACAGTACTCCAATACACAGTAATCAGTGTTCTCCACAGACAGTCAAGAGGCAGGGGCAACCGCATGCCCATTCAATCACGAAGCAAAGGCCGCAGGAGGGCTTTTGCCGTTGATCTGACTCTATGTGAAGTTCTACATTCGAAATTAGCAGTGGTCCTTCCGTCACTTCTTCAAAGGTCAAGCAGAGTTTTTGTGGAGGAGGAAT
Organism: Stichopus chloronotus; assembly: GCA_021234535.1. NCBI lineage: Eukaryota > Metazoa > Echinodermata > Holothuroidea > Aspidochirotida > Stichopodidae > Stichopus > Stichopus chloronotus. Next base: position 23,719,241 of record CM037846.1, read on the forward strand.
TTCCTTTTTCAGTATTAGGGCTATCTCCATTACAAAAGGTAGCAGCAATGTTCACTCAGGGGGCATACCGCAAACACCCCCACCTACTCCCAAGAACACTGAGATTGAGTACGGCATCTGGTGCTTTACTGCGATAATAACCGGGAATGGAAATTACACACGCAGGTCTGAGTAAACATACATGAACAAAGCAATAGTCAAATTACTATTGCAAGAGTAAAAAAAAAGATGCAATGTACAATACGAGAAAAAGCACTCCACAAACCAAACATAAAAAACCTCTTTAGGTCTTTTTGTCTAGCTTTTCTCACTCGAGTCACACAACAATTTGAAGTTCTGGTCTCACCTTTCCGTGGAGGAAACACTGGGATAATTAACTGAACACTTTGATTGCTTTGCCTTCCTGGCATGGTGATGCAAATTTCTGGAAACAACCTTGTTTGTTCTCTCAGTGCGGCCGTACAGAGTACAGTTTTCTCGCAAGAGCAAGTGTTGGAAAAGCTGCTGCAACTGACTGTTATCCACCGAATGCGCCGATTATCCAACAAAAGCACCGATTTGGTCGTGTTTCAACGTAAATAGTCCTTTCATGACGTACTGTTACTATTTCAATCAAGGACACCTTCACTTTGCATATCAATATACAGTACTTTCAGGAGAACCTTGCAAACAATGCACATTGTTACATCAAACCCTGTGACGTAAAAAGCGACATGTAAAATGAACAAAGACGCTTTTTTGTTTCAGATTCTTCCAAAATACAATACATGCTGCACAAGAACCACAACAGAATCCTTGGTTCGTTTTTTTTTGCTTGTTGGATTTTTCCAAACAAAACCTTATGCTGTTTCAGAGTCTTCCTCTTTTTTTTTTTTTTAAACCCGAGAGATAGAACCACCACCCCTGATCCGACCATCAAAATGACGTCCACTCGCTAACACAGGTCTGCATGTTACTGAATGGGAGACAATTCATGCCGCAATGATGGCGGTGAATGCCAAGCTACAGTCTTTTAATCTGCGCACAATTGTGCACTTAGTTCATAAAACAATTGCGGAAAGGAAAGAGTAAATGCAAATGGCAACCGCCAAATTAATGACTTCCTTTAAATGCATGCCGCCCATCTGGTATATGAATGCCAATTATTGCTTTCTCTGGGGTTCTCTGCCAGAAAACATATTATTTCAAAAAGCTTCAGAGCAAAACACAAAGTTATCAATTCGCCTCTTTCCTCAATCTGCTTAAAATGAACGTGAATTCACTGACAACGTCTAGCCTTGTTACAGTATACCTGCATTACAGAATTACTTGGCAACATGGAAAGGCAGCAATGGTAGCGGCAGACAAAAAGTCAGCAGAACTAACGCTGTACTCTATCTGTTGATTCTGTTAACTCTCACCGGATAGAAAAATGCAATTTAGAAAGATGCAAAATGTAACTTTGTGAAAAGTTTGAAATAAACAGCAGGAAAATCCCCTTTCCAAATCTTCTCAGAAACAGAGAAAAGGCAGTTTTCTTGTTGAAGTTGTTTCCCTGAGAATTCTCTCTGAAAGATTGGAGCAAGCCTCTGACATACGTCTTGAAGTTAGTATTGGCAGTCAAAACATTGGCAAGCACCGCTTGTGGCACCTTTGGGAGTTTGTGTCTCCTGGGTGCTTCTGTGAGGTTAGGACACCTCCTGCTTTTGAAAAACTCTGTTGTGGAACAGTCTGTAGTGTGAACTTGACGAATCAACAGCGCATACGATGGTCTAAGGCGGCATACGTCCAGGGCCTTATGCACCGTTCTCACACTGCACCCCCCATACACCGTTATCACACCACAGTGCTCCAAACTTGGGGAGTAAGGGGAAGTTGAACAGTACAAAACTCCCACTGTAGCTTTGCAAAAACGACAACCCAAAGTCTCCTTGGCACCCTCAGCGACTACGGCACATAACTCCACGAGACTGATGTAGCATCTGACTGTTTAAGCAAAAAGCTGATTTATAATAACACACATATCAAACAATGTCATACATGAACACGACGGAGTCACCCCGCGCTGAAACCAGCTGCCAAGCTGAAGAGTTTTCAATCCAACCACCCCATGGTAATGAAGAATGGGTTATATTTAGAAACCAAACAAACATGTTTAGCAGCAGTGCTGAGGCAGCAGCATCGTTCGCCTGGCATTCCGCTTGAAGCCACTGCTGTTGGCAGCTAGCTCTATTAAAGGTAGTCAGTAACTGGGTGGAAACTAAAATGTTGAAGATCGGATGCAGATGCTGCAAAACGTTGTATGTTGAAAGTATCTAATCAACACAACGTGAGGTATTAAATGTAATATATATGCAATGAGCCTCACCGGTGTTGGACCGTGGTCAACGTTTATCGTTACCTATCTGAGAGTACGTGACTCAACGTAGGTAAATACAGTGCATGATTAATACCAGTTGCAAAATCATTATACAGCCTATTGGAACAAGTTTGCCCTCAAGTGAAATTTCATAAAAATTAGACATTTTTTTTTTCTCATCATTGGTAAAAACCAGCATGTTCCCTTTGGAAGTTATTAATTTCTATAAATTTTTAAAGAAGTAGGTCTATTTCATAGTGGTACAGGTACATCACATGATTGAAAGTCTACAGTATGACGTCACACAAATGAAACTACTTTACGTCCTTTACACTAAATTTCTTTTAATCTTGAGTGTCTTCAGAAAATATGATAGGTTAAGGGACATGACCTTAATTTCCATGACTTTTCAAGGTCACCCTTCAATAAACCCGATCTAGACTTTAACACTTGTGTCAAATTTCAAGGTTACATATTTTCCAAGAAACAGCAATGATGTATTGTAGCAATTTGTCGATGTTGGCAATTAGGAATTGGGAATATCCATTCAATAACTAAGAATAAGGCTTGAACTATAGAAATCTGGGTACTTCACTCCCACAGGTTTTGACAAAGAAAAAAAAAAGATGTTTGTTCTGGCTATAGTTGGGATGGTTAATACTAAAACCACAAATGGGAACAAAAACATTCAAACAAAAAATATCAGTGTCTCCAGTATGTGTGTCATCCTACTTACCAAAGATGAGTGAAAAAAAAACAAAAAAAACAGGGCTACGGAGGAAACTTCAGTTTCACTATCATTTTAGACAGGCGGATATGGAATTGACTCTATTCCTGAAAGTTGACACATTGCAAGCAACTTTGCTAGAAATGTACAGTATGATACTGCCTGCAGCACAGCGGTGCACTTTCACTGTACAGTATTAAAAGTTTTATCTCTTTCCAATGTGAATTAAACTGAATTAATTTAAAGAAATTGAAAATTTCACTTTAGTGAAGACTCATCACATTCTATCCTTTTTATAAGTCAGATGAAATTTTGACTTAAATGCAGAGAGCTTCTTCTTAACACACACAAATAGTTTTTGTAATCATCCCCAAAGATCCCATTTAAGAATATTTAGGACTGTGTCATTTCCCAAAGTTAAAGAAAAACAGGGGCCAGTAGTTGACTGTACAATAGGCACCATAGATAGCTGAAGTACTTTTGTGTAAAAAGAAAGCACAAATGCACTGTGGTTTCGATGATCCAATTATGAACATTTTTTTCTGAATCTTACATTATATCATTAGTATGTGTTGAAGGCTACCTATGCTTTACAGGAAATACATCTGTACAAACTTCCTTTCTTGAGTCATGTCCACAAGGTTGTGATCTTGCAATGAATGTGGTACACTTACACACCACTTATGACATTTTTCCAAGCTTCCCTTCTTGAGATATCATGTTTACAAGGTTTTCACACTTTGACCTCTGTTGACACCAAATGACCTTTGACCTCCACTAAAGCAATAGTGTTCTTGCACTCAATGTGGTACACCAATGTACTAAATATGACACTTGTCCAAGTTTCCTTTTTTTGAGATATTGTGTTTACAAAGTTTTCACAATCTGACCCCTGTTGACCTCAAATGACCTCTGAACTCCACAAAAGTTGAAACTGATCTTGTAATCAATGTGGTACACTTATATACCACATATGACATTTGTCCAAGCTTCCCTTCTTGAGATACAGTGTTTACAGGGTTTCACCATTTTGACCCTTCTTGACCTCAAATGACCTTAACTTCCACCAATGTCAACAGCGATCTTATACTCAATGTGTTACACCATCAAACCACATATGACATTAGTCCAAGCTTCCCTTCTTGAAATATCATGTTTACAAGGTTTTCACAATTTGACCCATGTTGGCACCAAATGATCTTTGACCTCCAACAAAAACAATAGGGTGTTTGTACTCAATGTTGCACACATGTACTAAATATGAGATTTGTCCAAGCTTCCTCACTTAAGAAATTGTGTTTAACAAGGTTTTCACAATTTGACCTGCTGACCTCAAATGACCTTTGACCTCCACCAAAATCAACAGGGCACTTGTACTTAACATGGTACACCTAAATGCAAAATATGAGATTTATGCAAGTTTCTCTCTTTGAGATATCGTGTTTACCAGGTTTTCACAATTTTACCCCTGCTGACCTCAAATGACCTTTAACCTTCACCAAAATCAAAAGGGGTCTTGTACTCAATGGGGTAAACATACAAACTAAATATGACATTTGTCCAAGCTTCCCTTCTTGAGATATCAGGTTTACATTTCATCAAAACCGAAAAGGAAAACTGCTCGATATGGGTGTACCAGATTTGGAATTTCAAAAAGTCCTCTGTGGCCCTGACATATGTTTGGACACATAGGATTTCCAGTATTTTCCTATTTACTATTGATTTGATAAGCTTTGGGTTAATTCATTGGTCAACAAGTTTAACTGTTTAACAAAGTAAATCACTTCTACTTGTGAATAATTCCATATCTATGTCTACATCTCATTTCCGAATATGGGGTGGAGATGCGACATACTGCACAGACCTAGCCCTTCAGCTGGTTAAAAGTTTGTAACTAGGAGTAAAGGCCCGTCTTTAAATACAATTAATAGCACATTGCAATAATTGTCTAGATGCATCTTATTAAGCTTAAGTTGTACTGTATAGCCTACCTACAACTCTGGCAAATCCAGACAGATTTAAGAAACTAGGGTACCATTGGTGCAGAAGCTCATACCTCAACACCCTGAAGGTACCATTTGACACAATATTGACAGGTTTGTGAAGACTAACTGAAGTTCATGAAAGAACTCACAGTGCCCCTTTAATGTCCATACACTGGTCAACATGCCTGAGGGCAATGTAGAGGGTTTGAGTTAGGATACCAACTGACATTGTCCCATAATACTCAATTATCATTCATGCATAATAGGGATATTTGAGATGTGTAAGACACTTTACAGGGGCACATTAACAGCAGAAGGAGGATAAATTTGCAGAATTTCCTAACATGGGCCCATAGGGTCCACATGGAACCATAGACTACAAATTCACAAACACCCTAAGATAACCAATAGCAGAGAATCATTATGACAAACTATCAACACTGTACACGAGAATATGTAGGAGATAACCTTTAAAATGGACCAAAGGGTCCACATGAGACCTTAGACTGAAAGTTTTTTGTACACCCCACATGAGCTACCACCCAAGGAACATTGTGTCCAAGTTAAATATAAATCCATGGAAGCGTGCATGCATGCGAGAACTTCGAGAAGCAGCATGTCAAACAGAATTTCATATAACGGGCCACTGGATGAACATGGGGTCTTGGACTAGAAATCCCCAAACACCCTAATGGGACCATTAACAGAGCATCATTGTGACAAACCATCAAAATTGTACAATAAAATCCGTAGCAGGAGAAGCACTTTGTAGAAATTCATCAAATGAACCAAAAGGTGTATCTAGTCACTCATGAATACCCACACCAGTAAGTTCTGGGGACTACATAATGAAGTGTGTATAAGTATCACACATGATAATGTTAAACATAATGGACATGGGATCACTTCAATTCCACATGAAACTATAATTAAATCCCTTTATGGTAACGTACTGCCAAGGTTGGCGTACTCTGGACTGCCAAGTGATACACACTCTCATGAATACTGTAACATAGTCGGAAAGTTACCTGACTGCAAGCTCCAGAGAAAAAGAGGCAGCAAATCTATGAATGCTAATTGAATATATGAAAACAGTCCTTCACAGTCCTTCAGTAGGCTTGTTGTAGTGTGAAGTGTGTTCCACAGTTGAAGGATTACTATTTTAAGCTCAGAGGCAAATTAAATCAATTATTTTGAAGAGCACTCCATGATGACTTTCACTCTAGTATTACAAAATCTATTTTGGAAACTACTGAGGACACATACCTATTAAGTATACAACACATAAATCAAGCAGACAAAGAGTAAAGGCTGTATATCTTGTGTCTACATGAATTCATACATTGTTGCATGTAACAGAATGAAACCTCTAACTTTGGGGCCCTTGCACAGCAATAACTACGAGACAGTGTACGTAGACTAAAACTGAAAGGATGCTAGCATGTTGAGAACATGTTATAAGAAGTGATAACTCTAATATCCCCTGGGTAACTGTCACTGTACTTACTTTTCTCATCTTGTTGGTACTGTACCTTTTTTTTTATTTCTACCAGCTCTTAAACTACATGAACTTTCTTTGATTGCTAACACACACTTCCCCAAGCCAGTTTTACGCTACTGTACGTAGGTCTAATCAAATCATTCTGGACATCATTACGGTGTTCTCCACATATTTGCAAAAACCGGGGGGGGGGCAGCTTCCTATTAACCATGCCTTGAGATAAAAATGCAATAGCCAAGGAAGAGGGGGGGGGGGGTCAACCAACCTTACCTCCTTAAATTTTTGATAACTGAGATGCTTAATAATGCACACTAGTGCCACATAGAGACTATTTCTTGCTCTATTTGAAGTGGCAGTATAGCATGTTGTCAACATTTTTACAGTCAAGTAGAGCTTTTGACGGTGGGGTGTTGGTTGGGCAAACACATTTTTTTTTTTGAGGATGGCTGCTATTTCAGGAGGCATTTATTTTCACTCATGGTGCACCCTCACTAAAATCACAATGGAGAACACTGCATTACCATACACTTTTACTTTAAGGTGGTGAATCAATTTCAACTGTCACAACATGCCACTATATACATGATACTTTCTGTTCAAACTGTGTACAGGAAGTTTTAAAAATAAATTGTGTTCTTTAAGGAACAGTCATAACTACAGGACTTTTTAAATTTATTTACATACACCTCAGCAATACATTTAGCACAAGTAAGTAACTTCTCATGTGTCTATTTTATTAATTGTAAGTCATTCAGTCCAGGATATACACTGTGCCAGTTTGGTTTACTTCTACCACTTCTGACTGTCAAACAAAACGATGTCTACAGCAGCCGCTTTAACACAACGTTCAGAACTGTCAGTGAAGATTGAAGAATGCTCGAGAATCGACCGCCTTGTAGTAAATCAGGTATGGAAACATTGCAACAACATCAGTTCCACACCAAAAGGTCACTGTGCTGCATTCCGTACAAAAGTGGTACAATCCTGCGTAGTACCACCGTGATGTCTAGTCTAGTCTCTCTCCAGAGTGCAACATAACAACCAAGCACCCTGCTCAAAGAATCTACCTTCAACAACCCTCAAGTTTTTTAAACTGTATTTCAATTACAACAAAGGCACATAAAAGACATGATCAACAAACATACAAGCGGTAATATACATCAATTAAATGAACTGTAACCATAAAGTTTATGTGGGTCACAAAACTCAGGGAGGTTCAGGGGTCACTGTAGATTACTTTTAAGGGCTCCTTCAATTTCAAGGGTCACAGATTGCCAGCCTCTGACAGATTCACCCATTGGGGATTCTTTGACCTACTTTTCCTTTTCCATTTTTTCCTTCTTTTGTCTTTTAAAGCAACATTTCAGCATTGCTGCAGCTAATGGGCTTTACCCTGGACTACCACTATTCTTTTTCAGTGTACATGACTTTTCACAGCTCTAAGTAAATCCCAAAACTCACCAGGTTTGGATAGTTACAAACGACTCACTTACCTCCACTCTCCTAGCACAAAAGGATGGCAGAATGGGAAGGAGGCGCTATTCCGGTATTAGGCCGGATGGTGCTTAGGGCGGTGTTTAAGGTAACCAGTACTCTTGGCATGGTACATGGGAGTGCATTTGTTGTGATGATACAGGTAAGTGAGGAGTGCAGTCAATTTGTGAATCTCTTCCTGTTATGTCCACACTAATTTCAAGCATCCAGCTACCAGGTGCACAAAGATCTCTTTCTTCCACAGCGACCGATGATCTGATTACCAACACCTGTCATGAACCCCTTTCTGCACTATGTACTATGTGCGTGGAAACAGCTACACATCAGTGGCACCACTGTGCTTACTTTGCAGATGTCACAAGATTAAGAGAAACTATGGGCTCAGAAGTTATGTATGATACTTTGAGGTAACAATGGTATGTTTTCAATTTTCTTTTTACATTTTTTTTCTTTTGTGCAGCCTGATTGACTGGCAACATTGTTCCCTTTAAAGTAGCACATGGTCCACAATTCAAATTCTGCGACACACTTTCGGTCGCAACAGAGAAAGAATTCCTCTGGGTTGGAAAAAAAGCAAAATGAGGTGTATACACATGGATTTCTTAAGTGTCACTTTAGGCATTTGGGCAACTAGAAAAAGGAATTACTGTAATGATCTTTAAGTTTCAAGTCACTAGCAATTGGTTAGTAACTATGCTTTTCCTTTGGACCATTACAATCAATCACAGTAAACACTAGTGTTTGTGTCAGTGTTACAAAATTTGGACTAGTTGGAGCACCACCGTCCGAAGTTGGTCGGGTATCGGGGTACCCTGGTATGTAAAATACAACTTCTATTAGACTATGTAAGTTGTTAAGTCATGACACAACATTTCTGCCTTGCATAAAATTAAAGCGATGAAGAGTTCTTCATGTACTGTGTACATGCTGAATTTCGTCACATGTACAATGATCTTCACTGGTGATGAAAGAAATTACCTGCTGTCAAGGAAAAGAGGGCCCAAGATTCCAAGACAAAGTTGTCAAGCACAAAACTACACGAGACAGTAGACTGAGAAGAGTGCACTGGTCAGTCCTGATCAGACTTTTATAGGGCTAAATATGTGCCAGTGTACCATCATATCAGTCATCTTTAAAAGTTACCAATCATCAAAGTATTTTCACTGCGCAACAAACTTCACTAATGTCATGTTCTCGCAGCGTAGTGGACCATTACTAATAACAGCATTGGAATAAAGGCTAGGAACCCATGAAAATAATCCAAGCACTACTGTAGTTTGCAGATGAATGTTAGTAGCGATGGACATTGCTTCCCCACAACTTCCTGGTGTGGGTATTCAAGAGTGACTATACTTACCCCTTGCGTAACTAATGCATATATTTGACCCTATTGCTCAAATCGTCCTCGAAACCAACTCTAGCACCGCTCCCTCTAAGGCCTAGCCCGCCCCCCTAGGGCTGAGCGAGGTGAGGCAAGGGGTAAGTATTTGTCTTTGATGTGAATACCAGTAGTGATTTTGCATCGGTTGCATATGCCGTCAGACTGCCAAAAACATGTTATTTTGTAGCATTCCGATAAAATTATAAAAGGATCATCATTGGTCCTAAAGTAATATTCCATTCCACGCCATGTGATGGTGTTGATCTGGGCAAGTGAGTTAAGTACTGTAAAATTCAAGAATGCTATCAATCCCTCCTACAACTATGAAGCCTATTGCTCTGCGTGGGTAGGGTACACCCACGGCTGCTGCATTAACCCTGCCTGGTGAACTCTAGTGGCCACTGGCTGTGAAGAACACTGTACCTGGTGGCACCACCATGACGGACAAATTTGTTTTGTCCAGCTCATTGCTACAAAAAAACAAATTCACGCAGGCTTTGGATACAAATTCCTTTCAACTGTGTCACACGCCAACACAAACTTCATTTCCCTACTGTATATATGCTCTATGGCAATTGGCTTAAGCAAGGCAAACATAAGGGAAACAATGCTATGGTACCGTTGCACGAAAAAACCCCACAACATTGATTATAAAGGTCTTAAAATGCTGGGTGCAGTGGCGTAAATTATAAGTCATAAAAGTCATTGTGCCATCAAGGTCATTCGCAGCCTACTGTATCGTACCGTATAGAACATGTTGCTTTACACCATGTTGGGGGGATTTTTTTTTGGGGGGGGGGAGAGCGGGAGGAGCAAAGGTCAATAAACAGGGGTCAAACAGGTAATTTCTGAATATAACACAAAGTCAGTGGGATTTTCTGATGATCTGAGAGAAATGCTTCATTTCCAGTGCAACTGGTACACACTTTGGCAATGCAGAAAATATGCATACAATTACAGACTCTGTATTCAGCACAACCCACAATGCTGCCCTTACAGTAATTTCATGTACATTATCGGATGTCAAAATCCACATAACACACTCTTTAACCTATCAATATGCAAAACTCACGCATGTGTAGCTCTATTAGAACTTTCACCTCTCATGAGCTTGCACTAAAATGTCAATAACTTGAGGTAGGAGCATCATATGGGGGGTAATAAAATGGCCATTTTGGTTTGTCTCAACAAGACCTATCCAGACATCACAAAAAAGTCAAAAGGGCGAATGAGGTCAAGTGAGGTCGTCATGCGCACTTCATCATGTGCACTGAAGCAGAGAGTGCACATGTTAAGGGGAGACAGGTAAGAGAAGCATGCAGTAAAAATGAAAGCCAGTGCTGACATAGTAAAAAAATTGTCTATAAAACAACTTTTAACCAATTTGAATATAGATGCACACAACCATTTTGCATCTAGGCAAGTTACTGCAGCCGATCATGGACATAAAATATTAAACAGCATAGTGAAGAAAGTGCAACATAGCGACACAATGGTAAGGAAGGTGCCTGGCGGAGTCACCCCTTACATTATCCAGGCTAGAGAAAAATTGCAACTTGAGTGTAGCGTGCAAATTCCCTTCTATCAAAGCTGAGACGAAAGGGCTCAAAATTTTATGAATAATTCAACAATATCTGGCAGTTTCCATGGCAATTCATTCAGCAATAATCTGAGAAATGGTATGGGCATTTTGCACATTGACTGCAGTGAGTCTACATAATTTAATAGTGCAATAGCTACCTATTTAAACACTTGCCTTGATGTAACACATACTGTATGTAAAGACAATAGCAGTCTGCGTGCCAATTGAGAAAATGGTATGCTGTAAGTACTAAAACATCACAGGTGAATACAAATTTTGTTTTAAAGAAAGTGCTTAAAATAGAACAATGCAGGGTTCCTGTACCATACAGAAAATTAAATTTTACGACTTTTCCGTGTCTTTTTCATACCTGGATTTGATCAATGAATAATGGCAAAATGATCGCGATAGCAAAGTCATCCTTTTTCACGTAAGTCAAATAAATAGTAACAAAAGTAATATAAATCTGTTCTGTCTCATGCCTTTTCCATGATTTCCCTAATTTGGTTTTTTTTAATACATGTCATGACTTTACCTGGCCTGGAAATTTGAAAATTTGAAATCTCATGGCTTTGGTAGTCCGCTGCAACCCGGACTACAGAGAACTTAAAAGTAAGATGACTTCTTTAGAAACTACGAGAAAAAAAAAGGAAAACTAAGGCAGGTTGATGATACTATCAATGTTAATGAAGCATTCAATGTGAAAAAAAACATTTTAAAATGCTGTACAAAATATACAAGAAAATATCACAAAAGGCACAAAAAAGAAGTAAAAGGTACACAGATACATGTTAGCAGTATTTAACATTCACCTCTTTGTTTTGACATAGCCTCAACCAGTTATGATTCCTTGTATGTAACAGGACAGAGGAAGCCAGTCCTTGATAAATCCTCTTCCAAGGCACTTGGAGAAATCTGAAAATGAGATGAAAGGAACAATGAAACAATTAAGTGACTCACAGTGATTACAATACAGGGGCCTCAATTTATGAAGCCTCCGTGTGTACAGGCACGGACCATAGTTATGTTAGAAAAAAGATCATCCAATGAGGAATTTACACTTATCCACAGATTAAGTATATATCATGTAATTACCATGCAGTTGTTGTGTTAAGACAGGTAAGTGAGGAGTGAGGAGTGAAGTGAATTCATCATTTCCAACAATTTACTGTTTTTGGCAAACCGTATGACTTAAAGCGTGTAACGCATTAGACGAGGAAGTGAAAGGAAGGTAATTGACGATGGCATCAAACTTAATGGTTCCGACAACATCAATTTCCTTTTCTGAAACAGCAGTAAGTTGAAATTAATATCCATTTCTTTCCAATTAAGTCATTCCCACCGCTTACTATGTAATTTTATGGCTGCAACACTTGGCAAGCTCTGTGGTACCATAACTCAGATTTCCTTTCCAGGGTGGAGCAAATAAGTCAACCCATTAAATTTGGACAATACGAAACAAAACCGAGATGGGTTATTTTGAAGTTCCGTTGATCACTGGTGGGACCAATCAGCTCCCATTACAGTTTCCAGAACTTGCAAATTATGTTGTCACAATTTGACACCTACATCAACGCTGTGGGAAATTAATAACTTTAGAAATGGAAATAGATATGTCGCAGTTCAATATAAAATTCCTCAGGAAATGGAAATCCTTATCACAAAATGTAACCTTTCTTCATCTCTTTAATTTATTCTCTTCGTTTTCAACAAACGATTGCACGGTAGATGTCATCCGCTTTCAACTAACGTCGTGCAGCCCCAAGGTCAAAGGTGAGTCATCCTTTTCAATGTTTGCACAGGAGGAGATGAGACCCGCTTTCTACTGGCATCGGAGTTCATGCTTTAAAGCAAGTCATCCTAATTAGAAGTTTACACAGGAAATGATACCAGGTTTCCTACAATATAACAGCAGAGTACCACATTTTAAAGCAAGTCATTCCACCATAACTTTGCCCAATAGATGACATTTCTGCGGTGCTGACATCAGAGCTCACGCTTTGATGTGAGTCATCCCAGTGCTGGAAGTTTGTGCGGTAATTCACATCGGCTCTCTACAATATAACATCAGAGACGCTTTAAGGAAAAAGTCATGAATCCCCTTAAAAAACTTTGTATAGTAGAACACAATTGCTTGAATCTACTAACACTGACTGTTTAAAGCAAGTCACCAAATTTTTAAGTTTGCAGCATAGATGATATCTATGTATAGATATGGAACATGGCAGTGCAACTGTTGTGATGAGACAGGCGAGTACTGACAAGTCTGACTTCAGAATTCTATGCTGTTAACATGAATGTTATTTCATAGACAGACAAAATTATGTCATACAGACAAACAACAGTTCAAATCTATAACTCTAAAGACAAACTTGCCATTAAATTGACCTAACTCGTTCACATAAAACTGACTCCCCACAACTCACTGGTGTGGGTATTCACCAGTGACTATACTTACCCCTTGTTCTTGCAGTGATACTGCATTATATGCTCACATTGTAACAATAGTGGTACAGCAGAAGTGGTCCTTAAATTTATACTGCTTTGTGTCCTGGCAGGTTTACAGACATTTGGCAAACCAGAAGGGGAGCGTTAGTCCACTTTTAAGCCGGACGACACCAGAGGAGGTGTTAAAAAGGTTGCAACTTCTCTTGACATGGTACACCACACAGCACTGCATGGCAGTGCAGCTGTTGCGATGAGACAGGGAAGTTAGGAGTAAATTGAACAAATATACTGCTCACTTCATGTAAACAGTACAGAGAAACGTTAAAACCTTGTCACATTCTTGAGTTGCAATGTAATGTGACAGACAGTTTTTACGATGACTCATGGAACCGTGATTTGCCCCTTTGTATTATTAAACAGGTGGCGAGTAAAAACACATTTAGTCTTATTGTGGTGCATACTAGTCGTGAACAAAACCAACTGGGACAAATTTACATCCATGTTCCTGTCGGTCTCTTATACTGATCAGTAAACTCGCAACATCCAACTTGACAGTGAAAACTTCACACATACTGTGTCATGAGCAGATACTACGTGAACATAAAGCAGACACATGCTCACTGTATGTGCACTGTAACTTGCCACAGAGCTGCAGGAAAAACTAACGTTGGTTTCTTTTAGATTCAGTAATCTCTTCGATTTATTGGCCATTTGATAAACCTTGGTGACAGCTCTGGTGTCACCAGCTGGATGGCATCCCAGAGAAAGGCTCGGAATGCTCTCGATTTGAAGTAACGACAGAAATCACGTTCAAGCTCGTTGCCATGCAGGGTGGTGCAAATGACGAGGTTCCACATTTTACCGAGGGAAGAAGGTGAACAGATGATCACCACAGTTTCAGCAGCCCGTGTTTCTACCAGATCAAATGACATCTCGTCGGTTCGTCAGCGACTTCACCGATGATGAATGGAAAGTGCTATGTGGAGGATTTGCAATCAAGGACCATGCCAGGCTATGCCACTTAAATATACATGTGCACACTGTGGTCTACTATTGTGCGGTTACTAAGGAACAAAGCAGTTTGGAACGTTGTGCTTTTGACATTTCATAAACCAGCTGACAAGTGGTTCTACTCTTGATGAACAGTTAAGTGGTGTAGCAACACCTCAAAGGAATCTCAATGACAATTTAACAGATTGCAAAATCTTTTTTTTTTTACCCAAGGCGCTTCAAACTTCATCCCAATGTCTTGTTTGTAGCTCACGTTCTTGCTTGTTGAAGTAAGACTGCCATGATCAAGGACAATTTCAAGAACTTTGCTTTAACATTACAAAATGCTATGTAACACCAACAACTAAACCACAAAGTTTGCTTGTTTTTTACAAATACAAAGGATGTTCAATGCTAATTGGCTGATATGCAGGGCTGAAATCTCATAGTTGTCCGATAATCCAAGACGAGTGCAATTTATGTCAGACAACCAAATCTCCTCCTGGTTGTCCAACAAGATGAGCAATCTCTGAAACAAAGGTCTTGCATTAAAAGTGGAAATAGTTTGCTGGTTTCATCCTGCATTTTTATTAATACAATAAAATGCAATAATACAGTAAACCTTGTTTATCCCAACACGACGGGATCCAACGTTGTTCAGGTGATAGAAAAGTTTAGGTAACAGGGTTACACCTACTGTATGTCACTAACAGGGTTACAGCTCACTATATGTCCTTAATTTGCTATTCCAGGTGTAGCACGCACTTATTAATAAAAGTGAAATTAACCACTGTAATATTGGCTTTGTGTCATTCATTTCTTTCATTCTTCCATTCATTTTTTGAAGATTTAAACTCTTTTACAAGTGTTTTTTTTTTTTTAACCGAACTTCAAAGGAGGATGTTATATACGTGGGCAATGAATGTCTGTCTCGTTTGCGCTACTTTGCTCAGCATTAGGATGACACATAGTTTACATACAGAATCCTAACATTATAAACCAAAGAACAACAGTGCATTTCCAAAAATGATGGCAATAAAATAACCACATGTAGTAACAAATTTACCTCTACAAACAGGATATGCTATGCAACATGGAAAAGGGTGATTTAAAGTGAGAGGCACACCACTTAATAACCCACACTGTGTAACCGGCGAATTTAGGGGACACTAGCTATGTACGACAGTATGAGCACAGTGAACCTGTCTTTTACAGTTCAAAATCTAGGCTTCAGAATGCAATCCTGGCAGTGGGCTTGGCGTTTCCAAATAGACAAGATTTAAAGCTTGTAAGCTTTCTATATAGATCTCACAAGCTTGTTAAGTGTTAATAGGGTTATCATCTAGCTATAACACTCTACCTTTAAGTCTGATTGACATTCTTCTACACAGTTTATTTGAATTTCAAACTGCTGGGAAGCACTTTAAGCCTAACGCTCGTGGGGCTTTGTATGAATAACCTAGGCTTAGTGCACTTCGGTAGGCTACTGTGACTCTTCATGGATGACAAAGAAACAAAAGAAACAAGAATTAGGGTAATTCTGTATCATTTATTCATTCTCCAGCTTGATGGTTGACATTGGTAGTAGAGATAAACAGCCTAACAATAGCTGTCTTTTACTGAAATTTGACAAAGCTTGGGTAGGATGACACTTTTGCCGAAACTGAATGGCCCGTTTGGATCAACTGGATTTCCGATAAACAGGGTTTTGCTGTAATTATCTATTTGGTATGTTCCTTAGCAAGTCCTCTTTACTACAGAGTGATAGACTTTCAGTATGAATAATATGCAGAAGTCTATTACATTACTATGTGTGCATTAAATCGATATCACTGTGAAAATTAGTCTCGTGCTTATGCCTCATTATTTTTTTTTTTTTTTTTGGAAAACCAAACTGAAATAACTTTCAGACAACCAAATAGGGCAAGTGGGTTGTCCAAACAATGACTCAGAATGTTCAATACGAATTAAACCTGCTGGTATGACTTCACAGACAAAATGAAATTTGTTCAAAAATCTGTGACTTTCAAATCAAACATGCTACTGAGCAGCAAAGTAGCTTTCACCAATAAAGAGAGAAAAACTTCTACAAACTTTGCAAACGTTTCATTTGTTTCTCATGATGAATCCCTTTAACCCTACCCATAGAGGGCTCCTTTTCTCCATTTCAAACTGACAATGGAAGGGTCTGAAAAAATACACCCACTGTTCTGATACTTCTCCTTCAGATTAACCTAAGCTGTTACTAATTCAAAGGTCAACCACAGAAATGCCAAATTGAAGACGAGAACACTTGACAATCTACCTTCACAAAATATCAATTTCAAGAACAGGGTTCCTGCACCTTCAGGAAAATAAAATTTCATCACATTTCATGACCACTGTATTTCACGACCTGTACACGACCAAGCAAAGGAAAATCATCCATGAATAACGGTGCAATGATTGTGACAGAAATTGTTTATAACTTGTAAAACTTAGCATTCTCTTCGAAAATTTCATGACTTCTCCAGGACTTCTGTCGTTTTTTTTTTTAAAATTCATGAGTTTTCCAGACCTGGAGAGTGAAAATACAGTTTTAGGATTTTTCCACCACAGATGGCAAAACGCTCCTTTTCCATCCATCCTCAACCATCTACAATAACACTAATTCTGTAGAGTATACTTCAGAGTTGCATGTTTTGTTCTTACTAAATATCATTCCATATAACGTCAAATACTTCCTTTATAAAAACAGCTTGGACAGACTGTGATAACGTTTTAACATTCTTTTCCCTGTTGCATTTGCATGCCTTGTGTTGCAAACAGCTTTCTTCCCTTTATACAAGTGTTGCACTTTGTGTACTGTAAAGTGGGACAGTGTCATTCAGTGTTCCGCAGATCTGGTTGTCCAGTAGACAACTGGACTGACATGCAAAATACAGTTGTCCTAAATGCAAATTTACATATTATATTGTCCTGAAAAATTATGGTCATTTTCTACAATTTTTCACACAAGTCTGATTTCTTGGTTGCTGTACATTTGATCAGCACACTTGAATTGTGTTATAGATACACAATGCAGGACCACTGCCAAATTTTGTTTACAATTTTTTTTTTTTCCTTTCCAGATCTATAGGAACTATCAATGTACTTTCGTCTATACAGTGTTTTCTTAGTGCAATTCACAGATGTTTTGTATGGTATAACGAACTTTCAAGTGAAGCAAATTATGCACCAATATCTAATGACAGTGGGACCACAGGATCTTGCACTACAATGCTTAAAATGATGTGAACACACAGGCAATGTACCATCGGAGCTTTTCAAATATCTTTGAATACTGCTGCTCGTGTTATGGATTCATCAACATCAATTCACTGACCACTGTCAACCTTGCTTTAACTCCTTGACAGCAATTTTGGATTCATCAATTACAATGTATGACAAAGTCTTCCAGTGGATGTCCTTTTCACACCATATTTAATAATGATCATAACGTTGTTTTGAGGGAGAGGGAGGGGTACTTTTGCTCAATGATAACTAAACAGGTGAGAGAAATTGCATCATTGCAGGACGTAGGGCTGCTGCCGTCTCACCAGCGGTTGTAGAGAGATAATTTAATTTCTTGAGACGTCAGCAAACAACTTTACAAATGTGTTAGAAAGTAGGAATGTAAAATTGGGCATCAAAAGGATGTCACATTTCCTACCATGAAGCATGCGAAACATTATCTGAAATTTGATAATTTTGACATTCTTTACTGTCCTACTATACTGTCAAATTTAATCACTACCTGTCCAAGAAAGAAAACATTGGTTTGAAGAAAGTGAGAAACGACAGGCTAGTTATCTCAAGATAAGTTTTCAAGGAGGGGAAGGGTAAGAAAGGGAAGGGTAGGGAAAGGTAGGGAATGGGAGTAGGAGAGGAGGGGGATATAAAAGATGAAGAGGGGGAGAACAAACAGGTGTATCTTCTTAGAACACAGTTACAGAAATGGCTTCTAAATGCAACCTACAGTAGGGTCATGTCAATATATCCTTTTCAAATGATTCAAAGCACACTGAGCAGTGACAAGCACACTCACACATTTATGCAGAGTGCATGGACCATGTTCATTTGCTGAACACTGCAGTGATTGCACATCCATTTGTAAACAAATGTACAGTACTGTAGTAACTGTACTGTCCAATACAGTGGGGTGAAGAAGTGTGCGGAATTCAGACTACAGATCTGAGTTAGACAAAACACTCACCCCTGTTTCTCAACAATGAAAAGGTAACCATTGACTTGTGTTTAGTGCAATGCCACCAAGCATTAAGAATCACAAGGTGTACTTTTTGGGGGGCAGCATTTATATTCAAACCAGGTGAATATTGCACAGCCATTGTTCTACATACAGTACATTTGTATTACTCTGGTGCTGAAGCATGGTACTGTAAACAGTCACTGCAGTTTCAAAGGCACAATTGGTTAATATTAGCCAAACTCACTTACTTTTGTGTGGGCAACAATGTGGGCAGCTTACAAAAGCTACTTTCAAATTAAATATGGGGATATTTCAGAGTGCAAACGGTGCCAAAATTTTTGCTTGTAAGTCATTCTTGATTAATTGATCATATTACGTTCAAGGTCATAATGCATAATTTACCAATTGAACAGGAATTTATGGGTATGAAAGGAAGGGAGGAAAAGTGGCCTGGAACTATGGAAAGTTTTTGAAACATTCCTGAAAAATTCCTGACGTCAGGTCCGGGTGATCTGATGAGCATGAGTTACCACTCAATAATTGAAACTATATACAGAAGAGACAGCTTGACAAATTGTCTTTGGAATTAGAATTTGCAAATTGGAGATTTCAAACCGACATAAGCGGCTGATCTGCTCTATTCAATATTAAAGCTTGTCACTTACAGACATATTGTTTGAAACCCCAATTTTAAAACTGGTAACATCAGGCCGCAAGGGAGGTGCCCACGTTGCCTACAGTGGGCAGAGGTTTTGCCTATGCACTGACCAATGCCACAGTACCCTGCGTAAATATTGAGGTTAATTGTGTGGGGGCTACTTCACTGCCTAGGCCTACCTGCCCTATAGTTGGAATGGACACAGCATTTATTTTAATAGAAGACAGTCACTAACACGTTGCAACTTCGACCCACTATCGACTGCTCTGGTTTATAAAAGGGGTTGAATAATCGCACGATGCGTTAGGCACTATTGTCATGCAAATGTTAGCCAATGCAAATATCCCAACAGTCATATGTTTTTTTTTTTTTCTTAACGTTGGTGTCTGACGTTTCTGACCCACAGGTGCAGTAGTGCCATGTTATAACTCCCTGAAACTTGCAACACACATGATCGGAATGGTTCACTAACTTCACTCCATGTCTTTTACTGTGGAAACATCCTTATTTTCATTTAATTTAACTCTATAATAAAACAAGCAGAAATGTCATCAACCTCCAAGCTACAAATATTGTAAGCAAGCTACTCTAACCTATTTGGTTCTGGTCAAATCGGCGACCTTGTAGTTTTTTTTTTTCACTTTGAATTTGTGGAGGGTCGGTAGACTCTGGTTTGTCGTCTTTAAAGTAGTTATGAGCCATCTCAATTTATCAGGACCACCATTTTCACAAATAGTTTCAACTTTTTGCTGCTTAAAGTACCAAACAGTCAATTTGAATTCTCTCTGTTTTATCTTTGAGTTAAAGTTGGTCTCTGCAAAGCCAATATCATACTGATAATGAAAGGGTATGTTACCAACTACTGTATATATATGGAAAGCTACATAAAAAGTAATTACTTCCATGTTTCATGAAAATTAGCAAATGAGAAAGGACTAAAAACATGACACTGCCGGCAATGGAGCGGAGAATTCTTCACTGAGATGACAGGACGACCACTTCTATGCATGACGACTTGACAACATGACCACTCAACATCTAAAAACACGTACATTTACAAACAACCAGATTGTTTTACTGTCCATGACGTCATGGACAGTACCTCTGCGTGCTTTTCATTTTCGAGAGGCAGGCAACTTTCTTTCGTTTAGTGTTTCTTGATTCACACTCACTCGTTTGCCCTACAATTGAGCTCATTGTGCTGAAAGAATCACGTAGACGGGAACAAGATTTCATGGTAAATTTTGTTTGGGATATGGCTTCTTAAGACCAGTTTTTATTTCGGCAGTTTTGTATGTTATTGTTTTGTGAATAAATCTCTCAAGTACGTCGAACCTGCAACGGTATACATGCAAGGATTACAATCCTTCACTTCCAGGTAGAGCACAGCCTCCATTACACCTCTTTGCCCTGTAAGCGGTCACTGCCGACTGGGTGGACTACGGACGGACGCTCTGCATACAACACAAACCTCTACAATAACCGTGTCACGACTGCATCGTACCTACAGTGTACCAATTAAGCTCTCACAGAAGTCAGGGAAAATCAGGGAAACACAAACATTCCAAAATGAGCTGGCACAGGCACAATCATGGACAGTAAGTGGCTGCGATTCTTGTAACCGCATTTTCTCGTTTTTAACTGTCTCACTGACAATTTTCTTTCAAGTAGAGTGAGTACCAACATGTTGTTGATTTAGTCTAGAGACACATTCATTCATCAAACACAGGCTTGATCTAAATTCTGAATAAAGTGGCCACCTCAAATAGGTGGCCCAGAATCTAGAATCATTGTTTAATTTTTTATCATCATAAATCTGCCATGGTCTGACAGTGAGCAAATATTATGGACTAAACTACAGTATGAATCAATTAGGTACCTGAGCAAGTATCCCCAAAAGTACTGGTTTGGGTGTTTTGAGGGTAACTGGGTACCAGACACTGACCCAGAGGTGGGGTTACCGAGGGGTCATCAGTTAAACTCAAATGCACAGTACTTACACATATTTGGAGAAAAAAAAACATAGTGTATTGAGGTAAACAAACTCTGATTCCCAAAGGTTGGATGGAGCCAGCACTTCTCTAGATGCATGTCACATCACCTTTGAACATGTGATCTACTTAACTGTCAAATTACCACACCAAGTAGGTGGATGGCAAGGTGTGCGCAGGAGGCGCTGCTGCATGATCGAGGCAAATTGTGTCATGTAAAAACCAGGACGGCATATTCACATCTGGTTATTTACAAGGGTGCAGATTCACTACTTGGTATTGTAACAATCACAGACAGTGATCGACTGAGGGAAGTCAAGCCGGTATCCAGTCTCCCTCCCCCCATCAAAAGCCCTACATGACTTATTGTACAGGTACATCTACAGTACACTTTAATGTGTTTCAAACAACTAATTCACGGTGGAGGAGGCACAGTACTGTAACACTGTTTGTAGATCAAATTATCTCTCCACTTGGAAGCATGAGCTTTTCTTATACACACAGTCGGAATTTTATTTTCAGTATCGTTCCTCTGCTCGTGCATCTGGTATCCGATTGCAGGTTCAACCCCCCCCCCGACATCGTCATGGAATTACCCTGAATTTATTTTGGGAAATAAGGTTTCTATTCTTCAGAGTGAATGCCACACCTATACAAGAGATTAAAATTCCTCTCTCAATGTACACCTAACAGCCTGATATCTTTTGTGACAAGACATAGGGCAGAAATTCACTACTCTTCTTTCTGATGCAATTTCACAAAATAAGCTGGGCTTTTGTAAACTGTCATGCACTGTATGCCCACACTGACATTTAACTCCTTCAGTTTTATTTCAAGGTATGTGCTAAGTAAAGGGAGATAGGTCAATTCACCCCTGCGACAGGCCATCCAAATATCAACCATATAATTCAAATTGAATGAGAATTTTGAAAAGAAAGTTTTTTTTTTGTTCTCACAGATTATGTGTACAATGAAAATTAACTTGAATTTCAATTACATACATACAGTACAATGTGCCTCCAAATCTGCTTTTCTTTTCCCACCCTTTTCCTCTTTCCTCAGCACTTACCATCACATACTTCTTGTCCATAGAAGTGAACATGGCCTTGTGCAGCAATACTCAATATTCATCCAATTTAAAGACATTCCAGGGAGCTCTCTAAATCCAACAATCTCAACCCAAGTGGAATTTTGTAACGTTAGCTGTAGGTATCACTTTTACGTACGCAGGATAAAATATGCAGCACCCTATTTAACTAACCACAAGAAGAATGTACCTACTGTACTGTACTGGAGATCTGACTACAACATACAGTAGATGTCCACCACTGCACATTTATTAGCGAACTGTTTGGTAAACAATTTGCCAATTCTCATACATCAGTTTGGTAAGAAAAGGCAAATTCTAAAAGCTGAGAGGTACCCATTGAGATTGGCAGAAGATAAAGCACTGAATCAGAGGTGAAAGGGGCTCATTGTTCAAACTAGATATGACATTATGAAAACAAAATGAAATAGCAAAAGAAGAAAGTATGAATGAAGTTACTCAGCCCTTCCCAGGAAAAAAAAAAAAACAAATAAAAATGACACATGGCAAAGACATCAGGTAAATTTGCAGTTCCTCACTTACAACTTCAAAACTGTACAAAGTTGGCACAAGTGCAAGA
Organism: Stichopus chloronotus; assembly: GCA_021234535.1. Lineage (NCBI taxonomy): Eukaryota > Metazoa > Echinodermata > Holothuroidea > Aspidochirotida > Stichopodidae > Stichopus > Stichopus chloronotus. The sequence goes on from CM037846.1 coordinate 23,742,231, forward strand.
ATTCAAAGTTATCAATGACTCTACGACAGAAGCTGATCCAGACATTCACACAGGAAATGTTTACAATGCTGAATAGGAAGTGGAGTTTCACAGAGGGCGCAGGGGAATTTCTATAAGGTAGTGAGTACATGATAAGGGCAGGAGAAATACTGTCGGAGGGAGGTGAATACGAATCTACATACACCACACCGCCATTTGACTGTTTCCATTTACCCAACAGCTAACCGTTTAACAAATTGTGTCACTTGCGTATGTCTCAAGGGCACCATTGATTTTTCAAAGTCCTGTACTACATTATGAGAGTTACTGTGGTGAGTCGGTAAGGTATAGTGAGTGAAACTAAAAAAAGTTGTGCCTAAGTGAAAAAATGTTTTTTTGTATAAATGTTTTTTCATATAAAAAATTGCTACCTATCTCAACAATTTGGTGGCCCGATTTGTTCACTGATAGAAACTTTATAAAATGAACAGAAACGTCCTTGATTAAAGTTTGTAAGCTGGAAATTTTGGAAGTTAAAATCTGAAGGCCTACAGTAGCTGTAAGGAGGCCTAGTCATTATGAAGCTGATCTTTTCACTTTTGTTTACAGTATGTATTATTTTCACTTGATTTGTATAGGCTACTCAGTAAGTAACGTTAGAACTTTCATACAAGCCCTATTGCATTCATTGATCACAGGGTGTCTGCATTAGCAGTTAATGCTCTTCAGAAGGACACTGCACCCCCAACAACTCACTGGTGTGGGTATTCACAAGTGAATATACTTACCCCTTGCTCTTATTACAAGGGGTAAGTATACGCATACTTACCCCTTGCTGCTGCTATAGCAAAGGGGTGAGTATATGTCCATGATAAGAATCAGTAAGAACTGAATATTCATGAGTGACACTTACATGCGATGAAAAATATGAAAAGAAACTGATTTTACTTCTGCTTGAAAACACTGTCAGAAGGGAAACTTCTTGCCCAGAAGTCATGCAGTAGTCCACATACACTTATGTCTATATGCATACAATATACACTGCACTTGTTCAGTACGTAATCTACTGTACATGCAGTGTGGTCATTGCACTGTCAAAAAAGCTCAGAGTAAAAAACCAGTTCCTTATGGCCACAAACCTGGGTTTTGTTCATCACTAGCTGTACCAGCTGTACCAGCGTATGACAGTGAACAGTTTAATGGTAGTCCTGGAGTCCAGATGCCCAAATTCTTTACAGGACAACCAAATTTTGGTACAAGGTTGTCCTTACTTAGGACAACCAAATTCAGTTTGTGCTCGAATCAAGTTAAGATTTTATTTGCAATATATGAAAAATCAAGGGATGAAATGTAAACTTTAAACAAAGCCCACTTACATTACTCGAACTGCGGTACACCAAACCTGGAAATATATAATGTAACTCATGAAATGATTTTTGGTAGGGCAACTTCATTTTGAAAACGAAAACCTCAAATTACACATTGGTTCTCCCTTGGAGTACCAGATGCAAACGCTAGAACTTCAAAACGGTATGAAAATGTTGAATGACCAATGCTTCAAACTGTGGGATAAATACATGCAGGAATTGACACCGGGATGATCCTCTCTGACTCCCACCCCCATTCTAAGAAAAACAAATGATAGTTGATTCTCAGTTTTCCCTTGCTTCTAGTATTCCAAAGGGCAGCGGACACCAATGGCTACGCCGTAGGAGGGTGGAACGTTGAGAGGGGGAATACTGTATCGTTTCCCCACCTTCCATCGTTAGGAGAGGAATGTGCCATCAAATTGATACTGTTTTGCATAAATATAATCATTCCACTGTTTACTGTACTGTACGTTCCTGTGCCAGCCAGGCAACTGAGGTCATAATCACATATTACCATGACATGAGAAAACAGAGAATTTAACTTTCTCGTGTGGACTGAGAAGTTGATGACAGTACACCCATTATCAGAGTGTACTTAGCAAGCTGATCTACATTAGGGAGGGAGGGAGGGAATTTCCATGTGCTTTAATTACCTGGAGGATGTTGTTTTAACTGCAAAAGTAGTGAAGGCAGGGCCATGACATGACAAGCATCAAAACTGCTAACAAAACACCTGGAACAACAGATGATTAAAACCATGAATTCAAAAGCAGAAAAAAAAAGAAGGAAAACAATGGCTTATGGTACAAACATGATACCACTAGCATATTTACCATGTGAAAAATAGGGTTATCAGTGTTGTACTGGTATTGTAAAACAGTCCAACACAATTCTCTAGGGTGCAGTAGGACACAGATGATATTGTTAGGAGATTTCTCTAGTAGCAGATCCTGGGAAGGGAGTGGTGCCATGGGTGCATGTGTGCCCCCTCCCCGCAAAAAATATCACAATTGAACGACTATGCAGACCCGTACGTAATATCACATGGCGGACACCTCACTGTTGCTGTTGTTACTACTTTAAGGGTATACACCAAGTCATACACCATATTGGGAGCACTATTTTTATGAAAATCCTTCAGATAAAACGACTCTCCCACGATGCATAAATCTAGAGCACCCCCAAACAATAATCTTAGATAACTCGCTGTTCGCCCAGAAAGAGTGAATAAATTCAACTTCAGGTTATAGGTACTGTAGAATATTAGAAATTTGTTACCAAATGGTTTGAATTTTGCCAGAGTGTGAAGGATGTGTCATTAAAACAAAGGAAACCCAAATTGTTACTTAAGAATACAAATAGAAGAAAAACGTTATGAGGAGGAGCCCTGTTAACGGAAAACAACCCTAAAACCTAAATGAATAAGCGGAACTTTTGCACAAAGAAAATACAAAATTACGTAATATACGAGAGACAGGCTATATCACAACAGCATAGTTGGCTAACAGGCATAGGCTAGTTGCACTACAGTAACATACAAAAACCTAAAATTTTTACCTAGAAAATACTTGAAGAACAAGGAACTAAGGAAAAATTATGTAAGACAGAGAATGAACAGAACCTAACAGTAAGAAAGAGAATACTCAAGAATTTTTGCAGTGGTGGAACTCTCGCAAGAGACGAAACACGAGCGACACTTTGAAAAGACGTTGATCATGCCAAAGCAAAAGTCAAACAAAGGTGAGCCTACAGTAGGCCTAGAGGGCCCAGTGTCAGAATTATTTTGATGGTGGTTTGATCCAGGTCAAACTAATGCATATGTAAGCAAGGGGTAATTATATGTCTACGATGTGAATAGAGTGAATTAATTCAACTTAAGGTTATAGGTCGAGTTTTTTTGAAATTTTGTTTCCAAATGGTTTAGATTTTTGCTGGAGTGTCAAGGACGTGTAAAAGGAAATGGATGCATAAATTTCCTTTTTTTTTTTTAAGGAACTCCTATTACAAAGGCACAATGGAATTCAACTTTTGGTGTACCTGATGTGTGCACGATGTCTACAAATTATGTTGTAATCAAGCTAACATTTAACAACATGTACATGTACGCAAACACAGTAAGCTGCCACGAATGGCCACTCAAAGATGACTTTCCAGTGGCAAATAAATACCTCATAAAGGTTTCAGAAACCAATTCCTTTTTCATTTATAATGTAGTGTGTTGAGTCAACAACACTTAACACACATGACTTGCTCACTAATAGACTTACGTTGTTTACTTAAAGGCCTAAGTCGTTTTTCAGTGTTGCTTTTGCAATTATGGAACATTACTAATATGCCTTCTTGCAATCTGTGACACTACACGTGTGCACATCCTCAATATCGGTAAATAAACAAACCACTGTCTCACTGTACCTACAACACATGCCCAAAACTGACTTGCTATTTGGAGATATTCAAAGAAATGTCTTTTTCAGACCAACTGTCAAAACACAAGGGGTTCGCACCTGTGGTTCAGTGTCTTAAACAACTTGTGAATCTCTTTTTCGTCTAACAAACCGTGTTGTTTGCGCATTTTTCATTCTATGTTTGGTGACATTGGTTGATCTTCCACACATCCCACATTTCCTTGCATGATGGCAAACAGCAAAGAGACTCTTCATACATACTGCGATACAATATAGCAGATTTAATGGTTTTGGATATTTCCAACAATGGAGGCTTCAATCACAGCTTAGTTAGGTGACATTTCAAGGCTGAGCGATACATACCAGTTGGTACTAGTTTCATGATGGAAAGAGTTACAAAATGGTAGGTTCGTGTATATATGTTGAACTGCTACATAGCACCCATAATATAGAATTTACTGAACACTTAAAATGGAATTCATAGTCTTTGATGGCCAAAACCTTTACTAGATTGTTCTATTTTTGGTAAAATGCTAGTCATGGACTTGGAAGTTTCTGAAATTGACAAAATACAAGTTGTAAAATTCAATGTACATACTGTACCATGTAAGTGGCACCTGAGATTGATATTATGTACCTTAGAAAAAAGTACTAGCTACCACTGTGGGCAATGCTACTGGAGCGAGTCTAAAACTTCTGGAACCAAACCACAGAACTTTATGTATTTTACGATTATGAATCTGTTTTAGGTAAGTTCTTTCTATGTTCCAGCATCCTCACATCTATGCACTGTAGGTCCCATAAAATAATCACTCGTTGATCCTCATCACTGACTTCTGACTTCCTTTTTCCCACTTTTTATTAGAAATGTTAGTCTGTATTTTCTTCGCTTACTATGATCAGTTACAGGAGAGAGATCTGATCGTGGGATTTGGTCTGAGTGATTTTGAATTTGAGCAATACAAAAGCTGCCAAACAAGGTCAGAGATCAAAATCTCATAAAAAAAAAAATTCCACATGGAAATTGTACAACATATTTTCTTTTAACACAAGATGAAGCACAAAATCCACCAACGTCCTAAATCGCCATGTAATGAGGATCAAATTTTTTTTTTTTTCATGGGGCATTTAACAAGGTTTTTGTACTAAATTAGTGGTTCTACAGTACTGAGCTTAGTCCTGGCCTCATTCTGAAAACATCCAACAAGATACATACACATACTTGTTTGAACTTTCCTCTGGGTGTAGACATACTGAGTTGTACATGAGCTATACTGTATACTGTATGTTGTGAATAACACGTTGTGGGTCTTCACTTGGCCCACAGTAGGCTAAATTACAAACATTATAGTAGAAACCATGGTACTACAGGAGGACTTAGCCTAGCCTGCACTATCTTGGAATTACTAGGTTAAAATCAGCCAGACTTGAAAGTTTCCTTTTTGTGGGGAGAAATCCCCCATACAAGATACAAACATAAGCTATCTGCACATATTGAAAAAAAAAATGATGAACATCAGCTCTACCAAAATCTTACCTCAACTGTGCAGTCTATTACCAATAACCCCCAAAATTTCGGTTTCCACTTCTCAAATTCTGTTTTTATTCTGTATTCAACTTTCCGTGAAATTTCATTTCAGATATAAATGGCAATTGCAAGTTTCTGTGATTTTCCGTCACTCTTGCAAGAATTGCCCCAAGTGTGCACAAAACGTGTGGCAATATATAATCCTTTTAATGAAGTGTATCATTAGGATTAAAACTTCTTCAGGATAACAAAAACACAGTCACACAAAATCATTAGATATTGCTTCAAAACTGCACTAACAAAATGTTGCATATTTTATGTCAACCCCAACTACACTACATGCATTCTGAAAGTTGAAATGTACCAACAGGTCTTGTTTAAAAGAACTTTTCTTAAAAATGTGGGAGAAATTGCAGTTTTTACGAACAGAAGTTGCCTAGGCTTCATGCTATGTGGTTAAAAGTGTCTGGTCACAGATTTTCAAGAAGTGATATCAATCTTTAATTACCATATCTCTATTGCTTCAGTTGTATCTCAGATCTTCAGAATCTCTTAGTTTGATCCCTTACCATCCACGTATGAGAATCAACAGATGTGACAAAATATCTGAAATTTTGTGAACCAACTCAATGGGACACTTTAAAGGAATGTTTAAATCTATTCAACTGTTTTTCAATCCCAGAGGCTAAAAATATTAAGATTCAGTCTTGAATTTGTAGAAAGGGGACTTTTGTTGTGGGTTGACACATTGTGGCACTATGGTAGTATTAACATTACTAAAGTTCTTACCTCGTTTTTCGCAGGCTGGAATACTATAGTCAGTGCTAGCATTCAAGGGGAATGTTCGATTGATTGAAAGAAGTGCTTTGGTCAGCTGGAGCTGGTCATCTAGGGTGGACTTGTGTATTACATTTGAAAGTGTTACAGTAACAGTTAGTTTCTTTGATATGGTGACTGTAGAGCTTGTGCAGGAAACTTAGACAGCTGCACACTATGTTCATTGCATGAACTTTTTTTCTAAATCAGAAGTATTTTAATTTAGTGAATTTCTCCAAAATTGGTAAATGCTGCAAATTTGCTTAGAAAATTTCAAATTCTGTTTTTTTCTGCGGTTTTTCATGATCACACAAAATCGGTGGCCCTATACTCAGCCTATGCCTACTGGACATTTATGTGTAGGCTTAGGCCTACTGCATATACTAGATTTCCAATGTGAAATACAATATTCTCCGAATTCATGACAGAAAAGTTATCTGCACACACTCAAACTGCCAAAATATCCCCTGCACAATTTATAACCACTGCAAGAGTAATATCTAAAATTACAACATTGCAGTCAAACATTATTTAGCCCAATCACTGGTGGCACTTTTCAATAGCCATGAAATTACTACTAAGCCATGACAGTTACCATGGGCTGCACTTTGCAAGACTTAGTAACTTTGCCAGTTAATGCTACTACTAGCATCAAGCCTGAAGTTGAGACCCTGACTAATTGTGTAAAGACCTAGCTTCAGTTTGAAATGGCCTAACTTAGGCTTAGGTATAGCCTAGGCCTAGCTATTCTGATCTGAAGATGCCCCACACTTCATTGCCAAAACACGCTTGCATCCACAGTTGGTATCCTAGTCTATGTTAAAGTGTGACCCATTATGTTTTTCTTTTTCTTCTGTTCAGCGAAACAAACTTGTAAGGTGGGCTTAACTGCAAGCCAGACATTAACTGTTAGGTCTAACGTTGCAGTACGTCATGTATGTGATTCAACACCGGGAGAAGAAACTTTGACTTGAGCTTGGTAATACTAATGCCGTAATACTAATGGTATAAGTGGTAGGCTTGAGTTGTTGTGAGAGTAACTTACTGTAACGTTAGGCCTAACGAATAATGTGATAAACATTCCATACATCTCATTTTCAGTGTCCCATTTTTCCAAAAGAAGTTTATAACATCATAAAACAGCCTAAAGGTATTAACAGTTACGTTTAGTTCCTTACCTCGATAGTCACTCATATGATAGATCCTTTGTTGACTCTGAACATGAGATGTAAATCCCTTCTAAGATACTAGAAAGTTATGGACTGAGTCGCCATGTTGTGATACAACAACAAGCTAGCAATTGCAAACTTAACCGGCTCGCTACTCGCACATACACTGTGAACTGTGATATTTCCTGACAGGGTCATGTGATTTACGATAGCCAATCGCATGTATTTTATTATTAGTAACAAATCCGATTGTTTTTATTACAGTGAGACCCACAATCCCAGGGTCTTAACCAAGGAGGCAGCTTTTTTACCTCCCTACTTGCTCATCTTCTGAGAGGATAGGAACTAAGAGGAAGCAAACAGCATGCGAGAAATTGCAGCAGCAGCATCTAACAGGCATTATAGATCCCAGCAATGCAAGCCGCTTTTTGCCTGAGTGAACTGACAAACAAAATCTATCGTTTTATTGCCTGTGATCTAAATTTAGCAACAGTCATTGCTTACACGATAATCAGCCATTGTATCGGAGAGAGCTTTTCGCAACGTTCAATTGAAAGGAATCATGCTACCATTCGTTGTTTTTTTCAAAAATCAGTATCAAATATGCTAATGTGCAGTTTAGAAAGGAATGGTTACGATGGCATAACAAAAGTTTGATAACAAAATGGAAGTGCAAACAATTCAACACACACAAGCAGTTTTTTTCGTTGATATGTAGCCTATCTGCGGCATATCGTATTATATTTTAACGAAATTGAAGTTCTCTGAATTGAGTCGGTTGGTTGCTAATGCATATGGTTACTAGTAAGAACAAATTTCAATGTAATAATACTTTAGGTTTAGTATCGTAAAGAATGGTTGCATGGTTTGTTTAATTAAAGTGAGATTAATTGAGATTAGTTTAGTTTAAGTTCAAGTTCACAGTTTTTTAAGATACTTAAGTTGATTAAGTTTAGTTTAGTTTAGACAATTTAGTTGAATGTGACCCTCTGAGGTTCCATATTTGCCACTAAAGTACTATCCGAAGCTGATTCCTAGATACTCAGTGCGAAAGATTGTTCCAGGCTAACCCTTTGAAAGCTCCGCCCCCACAACCACCCTTGCCTTCTGCGCTGATGTTAGTTTTTTTTTTATCTTCTGTATATGGTCACGTTTTAACAATTTTCTCTCAAGAGGTTATCAGTTTGCTGTCAAATTTATCCAAAGTCATTGAAAAATATCCAAATACAGTTATCTACAAGGAAGTTCATTATCCCAATGAATTGTGTGACAAAGTAACACCCTCCCTGTTTGCAACAGTTCCAAACTGCGTTTAGATTCTGTAGGGGATGGGGTGAGGTCCCCGACAAAACCCATTTTTCGCGCTTCGATCGCTATGCATCTTACCGATGAAAATCATACTTCCCGACAAAAGGACCCTAAAATTTTTGTCCACTTCCTCACATGTCTGCCCCCAAACCCCCACTCCATTCCCGCGGCAGCACCGCCCCTATCTGAAACTTACATCGTGTTAGTGCAACATTCATAGCGAAATGCATTCTACGCCTAGTCGAATGAGATTGAAGTCACAGTACTTGGACCTGAACGTAATATAGTGAGACGTGCCCTGACGTTCCATTTCAAGAGACAGTTTTACTCTGAAAACTCCCCACGGTGACTTTAAGATTTGCCAGATGTCACGTGGAAAAAATCGTAACTAATATGCTCCGAACTTGAGAAATGAGTGTGTTATATAGGGTCGCCGAGTACTGACGTCTTAACGTAGGGCCATTTCTGCAGAGCAATGGACCGCGAAAAGTAAGCAAAAGCAGCACACAGTGATTGACATTTACCCAAGTTTGATCGACCTCTGTCCAAGGTTTCAAAGTTACCAAACGAAGCTGCCTTCTTGTCCTCGGTGGCATTTACGAGAATCTAAAGGTACACACCAACAGAGGTCCTTCAGGTGACGTCACTGTGTGTCAATTTGATCGTTACAGCCTACGCTCAAAAGCTGTCTCTCCAATCGATCGTACTCGAGCATATCAGGGAGAAGATGTTGAAACATACGTTGATTGCATGTACTGCCAATGGTCGAGGGTCACAAGGTCAAAGGTCAAATTGCCAAAATGTCGTAAAAAATGGCTGTAACGATCTCCTCTTAGACAGTAACTCGGATAAAAAGTACAAAACTGGTCAATTAAAGTAAATAATACAGGGTGGTAGGTGCTGGTATGGTAGCACTTGGTACCAACATGACTTTTCACATCTTTGTCTTTCCATGAATGTGACACAGTATTTCAACCTATGTGACCATGTTTTGAGCTGAGAGATTACGTATTACAAAACGTCCAGAGTGACTGCTGGTGCAGATCTGAGAATTTTTTGACGGTCACGCAATATCTGGGAATGCCTTTAGCGAACATGGTGGGCGATTTCTAGGCACAGAGTGTAAACATGCACGATTTTGTGCTTAATTCGACGCGGTAACGGTACATCAGACCACTAAATAAGTTCTAAATATATTAAACGTGCTCTTCTATCAACAACTTGAAATTTGAATCATATTCTACAATTCAACGCAATTTGGGAGTACGGGAAATGATGCTTAACGAGAGATTATGGGAAATGATATAAATGTCATTTGCAACAAGGTGGATTGCCCTGCAGTTGTTGCAATTGTTGCACAGCCTAACTGAATGTTTGATCGTCAAAGTAGAGAGACAGGAAGGGCAGTGGCGTTGGGAGGAACCTCTGTAACCCATGATCTTCACACCTTACGGTTCTCACACTATTTCTGACGTGACCCATCTCTGTCTGTCCATACATGTCACTCCGCGACCCACGACCCCACTTAATGTAGTTAAATCTTTAAATATCGCGCATGGCTATAGAAAGAGAGACTTAAACAATACAAGCAGGTGAAATTTGTAGTTTTGACAGAGGGTCTGTCATCTTGTTACTTGTGAAGAGGAACCATCCCTTTGTATTAGGCCTATTGATGCACATAACAACAATACGCATTTTTGGCGGTCCTTCTTATTTAGAAATCGACCCACGTGACGACCCACAGAGCTGCTCCCAACCACAACAGAAAACGTTACAACTGGCTGACCCACATTTGGGTCGCGGCCTATCATTTGAAAACCGGCCACTCTTTAACAATCTTGACCAAAAGGTATTTGGGAAGTTAGCCACTGCTGCATGGGACCTCAACATTCTGCCGAGTTTTCAGAAAAATTGCGTGTCAGGTCACTCGTATGTGAACGTATTTTGCTTTTACGGAGCACATAAATTCCAACGTATTGCGGAATATGTTCATCAACCCATGCGTTTCTATATCATTCCCTTCTTCCGCAATACAAGGATCTCTATAAGCCTATGACACTTTGCCTCACTTCTTTATTTTTTCTTTTCTTTTCTGTTTTTTTTTCTTCTGCTTCCTTAGGGACACTGCCAGATTTTTTCTCTCTTTTTTTTCCTACATGTTGGCCTCATGCGTAATTCCAACAGAACCCCGATTTTCATAAAAATTCTCTATCCGTCTAAGAAACGCGCAGAATTGACGTCAGGTTCACATCGGAGCAAAGTAGACGATAGATACACTGGCAGTTTGAGACAGCAAAATCCGTTCAAAACCAATATTCAATTTAAAAGAAAACGGACAAAAAGAAGAAAATAATGCGTGAAGAATAAAACAGGGAGAGAGAAAAAAAATAGAGGGAAAGTGAGAGAAGGCGGAGAGATGCGAAGAGGATATTTTTAGATCTTCTCCCGTAATTGATATTATTTTTAAAATTGAGTGTTTTGAGTCAGTCGACACCAAAATAGACAGAACTACTTCAACAAGTGTTTGCAAAATCATGAAGGAAAAGAGAGAGAGAGAGAGAGAATGAGCAAGTTGTTCGTGTTTTTTCTCTCTGACGTAGGAAACTGACAAGAATAGCAAGTAGCCGGTGACGTGAGGGAAAATCTTGGGTTTAAAACAACTCCTCAGGCAATGTATATCTATTCTTGGTAAGTACGTTTCGGTATTTTTATCTCCAAAACATCCGCGGCATTTTCACAAATAAACCGTAAGCTATATTTATATTTATCTCGTGCCTACATCTGTTGATAAATATATATATATATATATATGTGTGTGTGTGTGTGTGTGTGTATTCCATTCGAGACAAACTGCGAGGAGGGACGGAAAGCAAACAAAGCGATATGTTTGAAAATGTTTCAGATGTTTAGAGCTAATGACATTTTGCGTTATTTTTATTTAGGCCATGCTTCCCGCGCGGTGCCGTACGTATGCATGCATGCACTAAGTGTAAGGTAAACCATTTAGGGCCTACAATGTTACGAGAAGGTGCAAGTTGTAGCCTACACATGGTATCATTTCGAAGACTTCAAACATTTTCCATCGGGAACCATACTTTGTCAAAAGAAGAGACGCAAAGAGATTTCGATAAGGGATAATGTCTTCGATTTGTGAGGATCTACCTCAAAATTCCTCGCAGTCAATGACCCATAATTGTCACATACGGTATGGTGCAAAGGGATTCATTCGTCTTTGAGATAACTGACTTACCCTCAGTAAAGAAAGGAGGATAGCCTAGTTGTAATAAAAATCTTACAAAACTTTTTGCATCGTTTCTTGTTCCAAATCGGGTAAAGCATATCTCCTTGAGAGATTTGCTGAAAAAAAATCTGCAAATGGAGAATTCAGTCAGAAAGTGCCACAGTAGTACACAAAAAAGGCTTCATTTTTTTTTTAAATTTTTCTTATGTCCCAAAGATACTTAAATATTAATGAGTATGTACTTTATGTCTTTCCCTATAGTTTTGCAGATAGAATATTCCTGGTCAAAGGTCATCGATGTTTTTTTTTCTGCAGAGTTTAGATAAACATTTATGAACTTTAATCAAACAGCATTAGTATATTCCCTCAGTACAAGAATTCCCGCATCATCTCAATCAATGATGCTGACACTTATATATTCATCTAGGAATACACAAAGACAAAATTTTATCCTCAGGGAAACTTTAATAGCCTATGTTTAAAAAAAAAAATCCAAAATTGTCGATTATCAACGGTAACATATTACGATGTATGGGCCACCCGATTTTTTTGTCTGACATTTTACAACACTGAAACGTTTTAAAAAAAGTTTTATTTGTCATGTTTATAGTAAATAACTGCTTGCTTCCAGCTAAGAGAGTTCTCTTTATCATGTTTTTTTAAATTAACACAGGTAATATATAATACAGGTAGTTTTACAAAGATGCGGTCTGCCACACGCCGTTATTCGTCAACCAGGCTATCGTCTGTTTGTTTTCAAGTCATGCGGCCCAAACTACACGATCAGCCCGCTCAACGTAGGAGGCTTCAACCAAGGCAACCATAAAAAAGATTGGAAGAATACACTCGAGGCTTGTTGCCATTCCTTTCTCCCTCTTTTATTTTCCTTTACTTTTCGGTTCTTAAAGTCTCGTTCTGTTTTGTGGACGAAAAATCTCCTTTGTAAACAAAACTATGTTTCAGTTTGTTCCTAGATGACACGTTCTTTCCACGAAAATTGACAGTTCTCTATCATCTACGCTATGCGAGGACCCCGAATGACATCACGAATCTGAAAACTGACGTCATCAATCAGACGGTTACCGTGGTGACGGAATCGAGAGGGCAATAACAAGTGAGTCCCGTTTTTCGGATTCCAAAACGAGTAGTTTCGGTCGGTCGAGGGAAGAAGCACCTGCTCCCCGTGATCCCGACCGCGCGGTGTTCTTGAGTGGATTTCCTGGTTTAATTAAAGGGGTGGAGTGGACAGACTAATATCAAAAGAGCAATATTTGCGGGTTAGACTGATAGGTCCTTCGGAAGATCTGAGTTCGCCTTCTTAACGGAAGGACTTCAGAACTAACGAACGATACCGTATGTAAAGTAAAGCGTTGCCATTTCAACGTCGAAGTGCACATGACTGTACATGCTATGTGACGTCATTCAGCGTATAGTGAATATTCAGTTTCAGTCACATTCAATCACACATGTAACATATAATATGACTAGGTATGGCTGACCACTGGCAGGTCCAGATACCCTGTTTGGGAGGAACCAAACAGGTAGTGCAGTTATATAGGGTTGGACTCAAGGGAGGGGGTACCCATATGGAAACGGAGACTGTCAGAGGAAAGGGGACAGGGAAGGGGGACACCACTTGGAAGGTTTTCTTTTATTACTTTTTATAGCCTCAGATGCTATTTGGTACCCACCAAAAGTGTACAATTTTGAGGTACGATTGATTGTGCGATTTTCTTCCTAAAAAGTTCGTTTGCCCAGGTAAAAATTCTTTTCCGACCCACCTGTGGGTGGAGCCATGGTCCCAATTCCAGCTACCCCTCCCCCAGTGATCCGCCAGTGTGGCAGACTCATTATTTGCAAGGGGAGTCACTGATGGTCTTCTAGCAGATGAGAAGTGACTAACTAAACATCCTGTTGTTTCGTTTACGATTACTTATGCGTACCAGGTCAATGAACTAATTGAACACCAGAGCAAAATATATGGTCTGGTAATTTTTCTTTAAAATACATGTGACATGAAAAACACTTTGTGGAGTATTTACCAAACTGAGACTTAACACGTCGAATAAAAGATTGAAAAGAAAATCTTTTCGACTCTGGCAATTTTTCCACTCCATGTCTCACAAAAGTCTCACAGCATAGTCAGAGTAACCGTCAATATGTAGTTTCTGTAATATATACGTAAGGTCATAATACGTAGCTATTACTCAAATAATTGTATCAGTACTTTTAAAAGCCTTTAAATTGATAAAGGGATCTACATTTGTCAATGTATAACATCGACATTGTCAAACAACTTATATTGTTAGGCTTCAATATGCGACAGTGGCCTCGGGGGTGGGGAAGGGAGAAGAATAAATTTTGAAAGAATAAATTTTGAGGGGGACGGTAAGACGTGGCTACCAGGATACAGAGCCCCTCACACTCAAGTCACGGGTTTCACATGTACATTTCATGTGCTGCGAAATAAAATAATAAATGTAGAGGGCTCATTTTCCATTTATTCTTATAGCACTTGTCAAAGACTGGGGGAGGGGGGGGGGGAGCTGCTGATCATTCCTTTAGCTTTTCCACTCTTTTTCATTGGGGGAAGTGCTTCCAAAGCCCCCCACCACGATTCCCCCACAACTGTACTACTACATACTCATATATCAATATCAAGACCAAGGTACATTCCATGCTTCCTAAGTTTGATTTCCAGATTGTTGAGTATATAATATTCCATGACATACAGTATTGAGGGCCCCTTATATTGCGTAGGGATATTTGTACCACCCCCCACCAACCCAACTTTTTCTCTCTACGCGGTCCTGGTGAAAGTAAAAGCGGGGTAGGGCGATAAAAAAAATGGACAGAAGAGGCGAAAGTATCGGAACCTACAGGGCCAAACCGCATTATGTGTGATAACGAACAGATCATTTTCCAGGTTAAATTGCAATCGCAACAAAAGTAGAGTGAAAGTGTTGAAACTGAATTTTTTTTTGTTTTTTGAATTTTCGATATAAACTACCCATCAGATCATAAAGGATATTTATCCAAACATTTTCATTGTGTGTGATAAAGTCCGCATGGAGTCCCATGGTCTTCTCCCCAGGATGGCACTCCTTGACAAAACTGTGACCCCTTTAACCCCCCTCCCCCATGATCCCAGTGGCCCCGATGTCACTGACGTCACTAGGCGTGTCTGTTTTTTTTTTTTACCGCTGATTTAATATAACCCTTGACTACACTTGGTTAGTATCAAATCGTTTCAGTAAAAAGTCATACCCACAAATGGCGGCCAACCTAAAGTGGAATTCAGTGGAGAGAATGTCAGAGAAAGGCAGGATTCTGATAGATTTAGACTCTCCTCCTGTCACCAAGTCAACAGCAGCGAAAAAAAAAAGGAAAGAATTTGTGGGCTTCGCTGATTTTCATTTGTTCGAGGAGAATAGCGCCATCGAAGGTGGATCTTTAAAAGGGTTCTTAAATGCAAGAGAACGAACACTTCAACAACACAGCAATATCTTGTTCATAAGTCAAGATATTTCTGCTAAGGACGCTCTTCTAACATAAAAAAAAAATCCCAGTTGGCTTCTGGTTGTAAAGTTGACATACTATACCGCAGTAGCTGGTCATTTGCTGCAGTTCTCTGAAATGAAATTGCTTAAACTTTGACACCATTGAAATTCAGAATATATGTTTCTTGAAAATTTACCCATTTTTGGAAATTAAGGTCACTTCTTTTACGTTATCGTGATGTTTCTTTAGATTAGTCAATGTTATAAAGAAATACAAAAGACATTGAAATAACTGTGTCAGTGTGAAACACAGTTTTCATACAGTTTTCCCGTAATTTTATTGTATCATTTTGAAAAAAAAGAATATGTCTTTAAAAATCTGTAACTTTCAAATGGAATATGCTACTGAGAAATGTTTTTCACTAAATACGAGAGGGAACTTTCCCAAATTTTTGGGGAAGATGAACCTTTGTCAGTGACCTATCCCCTTAACTTTCAAGTTTTGCACAGTTACAATGCCAATGTCATACAATGAAAACAAAATGAAAATAATGATGAGCGAACGTAAAATTTTATTATATTTTGATTGCATTATTAGCTGTGGCTTGCTTGTTACTTCAGAGAAACATACGCAAGGAAAATTTATACATGATCATAACTTGCAGCCAAACGGAGAAAGAAGTATTGGATAAAATGTGCAGCAAAGGCCATACCTTTTTTGTTTGTTTGCTTGTTTTTTTTTGTTTGTTTGTTTGGTTGGTTGGTTGGTTTTGTGGGATTTCCTATATGAATTCTCTCTCAAAGACATTTTCTGAGGTAGACTCGCTTTGAAGGATGTGAAAATCCAGTAAACATATCTCATATTTCACTAACTTGAATCCCGTCACTGAAGGAAAACTGGACCATAAACCTGACATGTTTAGTAGTTTATGAAGTTTTATTCTGGTGTAACCTGCATGTTCAGATTTCTATTGGCATCAGGTGGACACTTGGCAGAAAGTATAGAAATTCAAGTAAGTAAGACTGCTGACTCGCTATTTGGGGTTCATATATACTGAAGTCGCGATAAGCTGTGATGGCATTAGCGTTGTAAGACGAATTATCTGCTACCGGTGAACACATACCTTCAGGGCATGTGCTTTCACTTTGAACGTGAATTTTCTACTAGTGATTACCTAAGATTGTCGTGTGAAGTAACTACCGTCAACTACTTTCTGTATAAGTTATAGAAACTTTGACACACGAGCTAGGCATCCTATACCGTTATTTCGAGCGATGTAAATTGATGAGAGTTGTGTACCAGACTACGAGCCGTAGTCTCTCGTGAGCCATACCAGTATCTACAATTTGTAACCTCAGTATAGTTCACATGATGTAATTAACCTAATTAAACTTTCACTTGTACGACAAAGATTTTACAACATCATCCGATCGAAATGATGATTAAAAGTTTTATGTTTCCTTTCTCGATCAGTCAGTCAGTTAGTCAGCCAGTCATATTCTTTTAAATTATGATGTATTTTTGGATGCTTTCGAGATCGGTCATAATACTAGGCACTAGACAAACCAAACAGATTTAATGAAATCACCAAGGCAACGTCTGTCAACCAATGATCAACCACTTTGCCAACCTCCCCCCCCCCCCTCCTCCCGACTCTCTGCAATCTCTATAGTCCTCGTATAAAGTCGAGTTTGTCTATAAGAAGCACACACACACAAAATAAAAATGAAATTCCCTATAGCTTAAATTGTATGACAGTGCGGACTCACGCACACACACATACATATACAGACGTGGAAATGATTGAAACAGTCAGAGGGATCGGCCACTGAAGGAAATTAAGTTTGGAATTTGTAAAGAAACATTACTTTCAAAATTGTACAAGGCATAACGGGAAACTTGTGGTGTCACACAAGCCCAACTACATGAATATCCTTTGCATTTTCATAATAATCTTGACTAAATCTTGCTACAGTTTTAGAGACCATGGATTATCTGATAAATAACATTAACACCAGCAGCGTATGGTGTTGCGCCGCATGAACTGTAGAGCAGTTCCATGTGTTGTGCGTCGCTGGTGTGAAAAAGTCAACTGATTCATAAGTCAACGAATCGTAAGACGACCCGTTGCCTTTAAGAGATGTGACCTTAAAGTAGGATGTGCTGTTTGAAGGAATAAAAATAGCCTTTACTGTTGATCTTCTATCATTTTCTGTCATTTGATACCAATGTGGATAATAACATGCCATGCCAGGTTTCTTTCATTTAAAATTTCATTAATTAGAGCGTTAATTACGGTAGAAAGAAGAGCGATTTAGTTTTTTTCGGGTAAAAAGTTAGCGGAACTGGACCCTGTGGTAAATGTGCGGCACTTCCATGTGAACACTGCTACAACGAAACGCCTACGCAAAAGCATTTCCTTTAGAAATTAGGCTATACGTGGACAAATATACCTGTACAGGAGTTTTTATCACTTTCTGCAACTATAAGAAGTATAAGGAGTCCTTTGGTGTACTTTGTAAAATGCAGGAGTAACAGCACATCCTGCTTTAATTTCCAGAATCTATAATAAAACCCACTCTACATTATTGCTAGCGTCAAATTTCAAAGTTAAATGAGGACTTCGATTCTGAAAGAAAAACAAAGACTTCTTGCAATAATTTGCCACTCTTACATGGCATTTTGGTGACCTTACCGCAAGTGCACTTTTTTTCTTTTTTTTTTGTTGACTGGGGAAGTCTTGCTTCAAACAGTCGCTTTATCTTGAGTTAAGAACAAGATATTGGCATGGGGTTCGAAATGCCTGCAATGGTAAATTATTCTCTTTCACTTAAGGGCACCTTCAGTTGTCAGTAAAATATGCCTTTAAAGAGGAATTTTAGCGCCAAATGACCTAACGGTATATGTTTTTTTGTTACTCGTAGACAAACCTGCATTTAACTTGTGTAGCCTTGACTGTGTAAACTTTCGAGTTGTTCACAAAATGCTTCAGTGCAGATAACTCGATTTGCCCTTACATGTTATGTGGGCACTTGGTGAGTGAAGTACATAAGCCTGGGCGGTTATGGCAGTATTACGTCATCAGTGGACTTTTTTTTTTATGAAACGAGAATAACATAAAGGTGTAGGAGGACTCTCCAACGATTAATATAACTACTGCTACCACCCAGAGGTGTTGGAATCTAAAATTTTAATGTTTCCGACTCACATTGACCGTCGAGGGACGCTACTCCGCCGATGAATGATTATTAAAATGGCTCGCTAGGCATCCGAAGATTGCCGATTCATTTTTTTTTGGGGGGGGGGGCAGATGTACCGTAGTTCATTAACTTATGTAACTTAATTCGTTTGCTTCACTGGCCAGGGTCATTGGCGAAGGGTCTGCGTATGTGACCCGTAACGAGACGTTGTATGTCATTTTGTTTGCTAGGTGACGAAAGAAATACTATAGCCGGGCCTATTATATTTATTATTTTGTTTTAATTTGCCCGATAGCTGCGGTAAGTATGTAATAGACCAACTTGGGGTGGGATGTCAGTTTATTTGCAAATCCCCCCCCCCCCCCTTCCCTTAAAAAAATGCGATCCGTGCTAAACATACCCTTGCAAGAACATTTGACCCTGTCTAAAACGGGGAAATTGCCGGCACAAAACAAATAGATGACTTTTCTCCTTGCATGCGTTTCTTCACTCATGGCTGGTGAAATGTCAGTAAACCGAATGACATATAAAATAAATCAAAATAAATAACTAATGATGA
The DNA here is from genome assembly GCA_021234535.1 of Stichopus chloronotus. Taxonomy (NCBI): domain Eukaryota; kingdom Metazoa; phylum Echinodermata; class Holothuroidea; order Aspidochirotida; family Stichopodidae; genus Stichopus; species Stichopus chloronotus. The sequence continues at coordinate 23,761,307 of CM037846.1, forward strand.
GTAGAATATTATCTGTAGTTGACACTGTCCCGAAGTGAATGTCAAATTGTTGATGTGACGGTGACTTGTTTACCTACTTATGTACACAGGCATGTATACAGGTATGTATACAGGTATGTATGTACACAGGTATGTATGTATGTATGTATGTATGTATGTATGTATGTATGTATGTATGTATGTATGTATGTATGTATGTATGTATGTATGTATGTATGTATGTATGTATGTATGTATGTATGTATGTATGTATGTGTATGTATGTATGTATGTATGTATGTATGTATGTATGTATGTATGTATGTATGTATGTATGTATGTATGTATGTATGTATGTATGTGTGTATGTATGTATGTGTGTATGTGAGGGTGTGTGTATGTGTGTATGTGTGTATGTGTGTATGTGTGTATGTATGTATGTATGTGTACACTTGCATGCGTAGGAGAGTATAAAGAACGTGTGTTAAATTCGATAAATATATAGAGGAATAAATTTAAATTCGACAAATTTATGAAACTAATATAAACAAAATCACATCCCTCCACCAAAGTTGTCTCTGCAGCTTTGAATATCTCCGCCTCGTCATTATGCAGCTATTTCCACTTCTTGAGAGGTGGGGTTGGGATAGGTATGGGGTATAAAGCGGTTGCTCGTTGTAGAGGGCGCTATACAGAGTCTATTTCTAAGATAATTCTTAGGTCTATTTCAGATCCGCTTCTGTAACGATACGGCTCAGTCTATTGACCGCACGAAATATGCAACCCAAAACGAAACATAATCAATAATTGATCAAGCGGATAACGTAAGAAAATCGGATAGCTCCCCAGCATAAGCCTTTATCAGTTTGAAATATTAAAAGGCAAAAATAAAGTAAATGTGATAATATAGAGGATGACTTTGAAAAACTACATGTTAGAAAATACGTATTTTAGTGCTCGGCAGTCAACGCCCTACAAACATGGCATTACTTGCCATACCTTTCTAATATACATAGCTGTTGCGCGAAAGTGAATGTGTCCCAGTGACGTAGTATACCGGTTCAGGCCATGCGGAGCCAGCTTCCTGACCGAAAGAGGACCCAGCTAAGTTGATGCACAGGAAAACTGTTCCTCTCTGGGTAGGCTCGGAAAGGCCCATTTTTTTTAGGCCCATTTTTTTTTTTTGTTTTGGCGAATGGAAATGACTATTGATTGGACATATATCAGCAATCAGTTGTAACGGTACCATATATGGTATGTTGTTTGGCACTGCGCAACAAGTTCATCACTTCTTAGGAATGACCCCTCCCCCCCCCCCCACACACACACACCCAATGGGTCGTTCTCCTGTTTATAAGATGAAATATGCGTAGTTTTCAACAAAGGTAAGGCTGATCCTATTTACGAATTTTTTTTTGTTTTTTGTTTGCTGGACCTTGTAAACTATAACAATCAGAAAATGTACTAATCTTATCAAACATCGTTAGAACATGCAAAGAGTTAACCACATACTTTATCACTCTGTTAATACTGTTATGGAGAAGGGTTTTCAATAAAAAAAATACTTTAACTACTATTCAGAGAACTTACTTGTAATTCGTGCGATATTTCATTCTAAAATTTTCGGTAGAACGTTTCGCACCTAGTGGTGGCGCTCGATTTAGAAAGCACTCTCTTAAATCCTTAGACTGAAAAATCAAACTATAAGATTTAACTTTCAGTCTTTCACATTAGGGGAAAAGTGAACACTCTTTGTAGTTTGAAAATCTCTTTTTACGAAGATTGAAAATTTTATAAAAGACTGAAAAATCTAAATCTAAAGTAAGATTGAAAATATATAATTTTTGTCTATTAGACTGCAGGGTTAATCCAGAAAAGATTGAGAACAAAGAGTTTGGGATTTAAATGAAGGCTGGAATTTGAAATCGGGCAAAGACTTTTAATTTAAATGCTTTGTTTATAATACAAATCTGTCAGATTTAAAATGTCAGTCTGTTTGTATTAAAATAATAGAACAATGGATTGATTCAGACCGAAACAAAAAGCCAGGGTGAAAGAATTTAGTGACGCCAGATTATGACAAAACAGAGAATGTTTGCTTTGTACTGTGTATATTTTTCCAAAGCAATTGAATATTACATTCATATCTGGCATGAAGGAATTAAAAAATCAATTTAATTGTTTTTTTATTTAATTAATTAGAATTAATTAATGAATCTAAATTGACCGTTCTTTGTGAAATATGAGCTGTCAGTCAAATTTAGATGCATGAAGATAATCTGTATGCTGTCTTGTACCAAATAATAGAAGTTGCTACGATGCCAGCTTACTGACACTGCTGAGGGATGTTGTTCAAGTTCTTGCTTCGGCCGATTTTACTTTTATCATTAACGTTAGATAAAGTATACACGAAAACGGTGAAATAAATTCCACAAACTGTTTGCCCGATGGTGAACAGTGAACATCAAATACACAATGAGCTTTGACAATATGATCAAAGGCCAATTATGAGCGTGTACCAGATGAAACAGCAAGTTTTTTTTCCAAGCAAATGAAATATGGTGGATTTCGTAAGGTCCTGTAAAGCTAGTAGATAAAGCAGTCGCAGATGAGGTTCTTTTTATTTCTGTACGAGCGTCCCCACATCTGTTCATCCTTGAAAGAAAACAAAAGATATACTTGTGTTTCAAAATAATGCAAGAAGAAATCATACAGGAAAAAAAATGTTTTACTCCAACTCAACTCATAAATTTCATATTTTATGATATTTTGAGGAAGATGATTCTTGTTAAATTGTTTTCATAACCTTCATAGTTTCCAGTCACGTCTTATAAATTGGAGGGATGGAGGCAAGGGGGGGGGGGGGGGAGGAGGTGATGTCAGGGGACCATTATTGGTGTTCAAACTCATTCAAATCCAACTCAGAAATTTTTGGTGATTAAAAAAAAAACACACTAAAAGCTTGCCCTGGAGTTTGCATTCTAAAGACTATACATTGGTCTGCTTACCTGCATACACTATATCAATGCTGCACCAGGTCTGCTTGTATTAGCTGTCTTCACCTTCGAATATACAGCTGATCTTTGCAGCAGAGCATTGACAGCACATAAGTCACCTACAAAGGAAAACAAAAAGTGTCAATTTAAAGTGTGTTTGTGAAGTATACATAGCATCTACCTAGAACTGTTAAGAGGAAAAATCTATGATACTTCCCCCCACATACATGGTGAGGACCTAAAACAAGGCACACATGAGTATGGCGGTGCATTTGTTTTGCTGTTTTTCCGGGGGGGGGGGGTATTCAGTTGAACATTGGACACAAGAACCACATTGTTATGATGGAAGTCAAAGGTCATCTGAGGTTAGCTGGATGCATCGGTCAAAGTAAAAAAAATCTTGTATTCACAGTATCTCAAAAATGCCAAGCTCAGAGTGATTTCAGATTGAGTATGTATTCAATCATGTTAAGTACAAGCTACATCATTGTTTTGGTGGAGGTCAAGTGCCATTTGAAGTAGGCAGAGGTGATCTATGTACATTAATCACATCTTAGTGGAGCTTACATAACACCAATTCAAACACAACATTTGACTGTAAATGGATTTGCAGCTGCTGATTATTCATTAGTCACGTGCAAAGTCGAGCCCGCTATGGATTCAGGCAAACTGGCAAAGATTTAACGGCAAGTGACAAGTGAAATAGAGCTGATGAATATTCATACGTCAGTAGTCATGCAAATTTAAAATATACAACACCAATCAAATCACAAGGTGGGACTACGAAGAGATTGACAGTCTTATTAAATCCCAACTTGCAGAGCCCATCATTGATTCAAACACAACCAAAGTTTGACTGTCACTGCAGTGAGTTACCAATGTTGAACTTTTATTAATTAATAATGTGCCAATTGATGCACGCTCAAATACCAGCAATGCGTGATCATGACTGGAAGTTAACTTGAGCTAAAATTCATTACATGCGTAATCAAGTTGACAGTAATGTATAAGCATTTTAAGTTTTTGTTTAGCCAAGATATGGCCTTGACATAAACAAAATGGTCAACGTATGGTGTCAGATACCCATCGTCGATAATGTTATGTCATATGATCGTAAACGAGTGCATCTGTTGAATACGACAAACATCTGCAGCTGTGACAGTATAGACTTAAAGAACACGAAAACCATAATGAATATAATGAGGCCACTGGCTTCAGTAACATAATGAAAACTAACACTAACTTTCACATTCCTTTCTGTTTGGCTTTCTTGTCCGTCACTTCATGGTAATCCTTGAAAAGAAGAAAAGCAGTTTTTAGTGCTTCAGAAATATGGGCTATTTCACTTGGCAACAGTGAGCTGCTTACCGAAGAAAAAGATTTACAAAGACACTTTAAGTGTCAGCCATGCATATTCCCCAAAGTGCACTCCCCACCCTCCACACCCTCCACACCTCCTGGATGCCACAGTAATAAACAAATTTGTTAAAACTTTGTCTTCTCTTTAAAATTCCTACAATTATTTACCTATTTTAAAGACTCTTTAAAAAAAAAAAAAACAATCAGTGTGTTTGTAATTTCCTTCACCTCGAAAAACAGTGAGAATTTATGTCATCAACCTAAAATGAATTCTTGACAGATTCAAAAACAAATTTTTAAGTCTTGTGAGAGAGCTAGCATATAGTTACCACATCCATCGTAGTGTCATTCAGGTCTGTTGGCGTTTATCGCCGTTCCCCCTTTTCCATCTATCCACAATTGAAAAAAAGAGGAAGTTTTCCACAATTTGGGTTTGAAGATTTCTATGGTTCTGCATTTTGTAGTTTTTTTTATGAACCAACTTGGTTGCTCATTTTGGATAAAATATCTTTGAAGAACAATAACCCTCCCCTCCACCCCCCTCCCCGACCAACATTATAGTATCTAAGCTACAAGTGAATCAACTTACGTGAAAAACAACATTACTGTCCTCACGTCATTAAACGTCACGTTTTCTGGTGATGTTCCATCACTTCTCCTGGAACCAGTTTAGACTCTCTTTGTTAACGTCATGATTTTCATCACTGCATTCCGTCAGAAGGAGAGCACTGTCAACCCTTCCTCTTGGTAGTTCCTTGTAGGTTCGACAACCGGGCGGAGGAAGTGAGCAAAAACGATTGGAAGACCACACGCCGATACTTGCTTTAATGTACATAATTGTACATAATATTGCTTTATTTGATAAGGATGAAAACAAATATATATATTTCATAGTTTCACACTTTGCAAACTTGCTCAAATTAATTCAGAGAGCTAAACTCCACGCCTTCAATGCATGAGATGCACTGCATGGATTTCATCATGTAGTTATATGCTTAATGTATTACTTTGCAGCATGGTGGCACCTAGAATGACACACCTAAGGATTTGATTAATGATTTTCAAGTTAATGAAATCCAAAACACTTTATTTAGATGGGGTTTTAGTACAAATAGTACCTCACAAATGCAGCGGTATGAAAAGATTTACTGCGCTGTCATTTCTCATCTTAAAATCAAGCGCAACTTGCGCCTAATCTTTCTGCTGGTATAATATTTTTATGCACCTAGGCTAAATTGACACATCGCGACTTAGGTGGAGTTGTCCGTAAAGCAAAGACAAATGACAGAGAAGCATATTCCATGAGGTATGCGTGTCCTGTAAACACGTTCTAGAAGGTAGATAATTATTTTGGAGATGTGGTGTTACTTCGAAGTGTACTTTAGGTTGTTTTGTTGAAGTGACATTTCAAATTAGGATGTGAGGCCTAGCCTTTGGGCAAGGATGGAAAAAAGCCTTATCAAAAAACCAGAAATGGGACAGACACACACGAAAGATGGAGTTATTTTCAGGAATTATGTCGTTCTACTTTCAATAAAATTGGTTACCATGTCTGAAGAAATGCAGGTTCAGTAAATATATACTATGCCTAGCTAAGGGTGTGTCATTCTAAGCCCGGGCATGTGTAAGTTATGTAGGTGCTCTTGCTATACCTATAAAAAGATCATTTATAATTATAGGCATCAAATTAATGAAATTTGAGATAACAGTATAGCCTATATGCCTTAATGTCTTGAATCTAGATAAGAAAACTACAGCGACTAACATTCGCCTTAGGATCGTGCGGAAATATGCCAACCATCGCCTTTGGCCGGAGTCGTATTGCTAGTGCCAGATATTCGATGCTGATTGGCTAACAGTTTCAATCGAAGCAAGCATTTATTCTGTTCGATTGTGATTTACTAACTAACAGTTCTTAATCCGAAGTAAGACTTATTTTTCAGAGTTTTGCGTCTGGTAAAAATAAATCCAAAGAGATTCAGACGCTTTATTCTGCAATCTAATAGTCTTAAAATATGTTCAGTCTGTCAAAGGTGTACTAACCCTAACCCCTAACCCCCAACCCCCTCCGCCCCCGTTTCTTGCCTTTGTTCCTACCTATCGTTTGTCTATTTCATTATTTTTGCTTTTTCTTGCACATGATCACTGGTCTCGATAAACGTGTAATGTCTCTTCTCGTGTTCACTGTATGTCCTCTCTGTATGAAGTGAAATTGCCATTCACGTATACTTACTACGCAAAGAAATCAACATATACCAAAAAAAAAAAAAGAATTCTGAACTCTGTTATGTCAATGTGAGACTACGCCCCCACTTTCGTTTCCACGTTCGTCGGCTATACTTGTCGCGTGCGTACAATAACTTCGACCGTCGGCGAGTAACGTCCAGCGAATAACAACCTGGCACGCGTTGACACCTTTGGGTTTTGTCCGCCTTTGACCTTCTATTTTAACAAACGTACTGGTAATATTTCATCAGCCCAATCTCAGTGTGTCGTCCATCGCACGTATATTCATCAACTAGATCAATGGGTTACATTTGTACAAGCCCTTGTTTAAATTCATGACCGCTTCTCGCATTTCACAATTTGGTTGGCGAGTCGCAGTTGTTATAATGGTGTGCGTGCGTCGAACAGGTCTTGGGCTGGGCGAGTACAGGGTTTCGATCAGTTCAGATGAGGAGGTTGGTCACATCTGAGTATGGTAGCCCCACGGTCAATGCAAGATGGGTCTCTGGGGGCAAGTTACTAACAGTTAACCTGGCAGATATGTATACGCATTTACGTATCGTGATTAAAAATGGACAGACTACTTTAAAGGAGCGCCATGTGTCACAATCTTGACCATCGAACACGGTCGTCCGTGCTATACTTACCTTTGGAGCCATAATCAATTCAAATGTACTGACCGCTTCAGCTTGAAAGAAATATAAAGAAAATCTTTCCTCAGCTAAAGCTAACGAACAAAATTCCTCATTTAATATGTTAATCCCTATTGATTCCATAATTATTCGTTCATACACACAGATACGTAGATGGATAGACAGACGAATAGACAGATAGACAAACAGACGGGGGGACAGATAGACAGATCCCTCATAAAAATCCCACATACTATTGTTATAGAAAATCAGATGTGGGATAATTATTTGGGTATTTAGGCATGCATGTGGGAAAGGAGATGGGACTCCCCATATGGGAAATTTATGGGAAAATGTGTGGTGAAAGGTTTTCTCCATATGGGAAATTTTTCCTGCATGCCAGTGGGAAATATGTGAGAAACTGGTTTCTCATATGGGATATCTGTGGGAATTTTCTTCCTATGTAGGAAATGTATATCCATATAGACAAATAGACATGCAGACATTCAGGTAGTCAGGCAGGCAGACAGACATATTGACAGATAGACAAGTAGACAGGTTAACGGATAGATAGATTAGTATGTTATAATAGATTATATTATTACTATAATTACGCGCCAAAGTGCACATAGCGACCAAAGGGCCGCCTCATGTAGGGATATTTGCTTTTCATTCCTCATCCCCATAGACATCAAAGAGCAGTCGTCACATCAAAATAGTTGTTGGGATTTGTGATGGCGGTATGCAGCATTCCACTTACATGGAAAACACAAAAATCTACATCGCTTGATCGAGAACTTCAAGTTAGCACTATCTTGCTATCTCTAGTCGTTGGTGTTTGCGTCGGGTACCCGGGTAAGCGAGGGACCCTTTCAGAACCCCAGCTTTGAAGATGCTACCCGAATCCAAAGTACCACTTAGGTACACTGTACGTCTGACAAAATTCAGCATGTATTCCAATCTAAGGACAGTTCATTGTCATGCCTGTGGGACAATGGGAGACATTGTGTTCTATTGAAGTAAGCAAAATGTCTCATTAGGACTTCCACAGCTGAACGAACTCCAGTAAGTTAACGGGAGTTACATTTCTTTCAACTACCCGGATACTCGATTGACTGTAGACTTCGGGGACTTGGGTCTGAATTTTGACCCCGGTGCAAACACTACCAAATGTGGTTGTTCGAGTGTGACATATCGGTATTTCTGTCAGACGACACACACAAAAAAGGGTAGGGGGAATTAATAGCTAACTCGACAATACTTCACGCAAGTGATAATTGGATGAATTAATTCCTTACTTTACTTTCGTCTCTACTCTTGCGTATGTTTTTTTTTTACCTAAAAGGACATAATGTTGTCATGTTTCCATATATAGCTGTCTATTCATTTCGAAATGAAGCATTGGTCAAAATTAAATTTGAATTACGAGTAAAGTATTCCCCAACAGCATTTTGTGTGTTACTTAGTTCATGTTAGTTGAAAAACGAACGTTTAATCACCAAGAAATACAAAGAGGTATATTCCGATACTTTATCAGGGTTAGATGCACTGATTTTGCAACCTTTAACTTGAAAAAAAAAACAAACAAATACGTAAGCCTATGTACAGAATGTATAAACAAATTTCACTCACATTGCAAGAGCAGAAAAGTGAATATTATTATTACTACTACTACTTTTATTATTGGTAGTAGTACATATTATTATTGTTTCTAATATTACTATTACTATTAGTATTAGTATTATTACTAGTATCATTATTACTATTATTATAAGCATTATTGGTGTTATTAGTATTGCTATTGTTTATTGCTATTGTTATTATTATTAGAGTTGTTATTATTATAATTATTATTGGTATTGTTACTATTAAATTACCGTCGTTGTAATCAATACTATCAGCGTGATTATTCCTTTCGTGTTCAAATATACCGAAAGTTCCTCCAACACCGCCACTTCTAATCAAATGATAATTTTTTCAATTCACTTTAATTTCACCTGAGACTTATATGACGGGCTTCGGTCTTCGAATATTTCACTTGGGAATAATTCCTTTTGATAGTTAATTATTGCAATTTTAACTTACTGAAATTTGAGAGTAAACTACGACCTTTTTATACCTCCACATTATAATGAAGCTCTATGGAATTGTGCTTCTGTTAATACTAACCGACCAGTTAAAGGTGACAAAATGGAATATGTTTATGTAAACCTGATGCGAGATATAAGACCAGCTGTTCAGTACAACTCATAAATATTCATGACTTGTTATAGAGCCAACAAAGAAGCATATAAGCTGATTGCATAACCCGAGCCTTTTGATTATTCCTTGACTATATAATAGGTGAGGCTGTTTAACGTCAACTCTACAAATGTAATCTGACCCTTAAAACACGAAATCAGAGCCATGCGGTGTTCAATAACAGACCGTGACTTGTTGATTACGACAAATTTACATTATCTAGTTATGATGACACGCGTCCTAACGCAATCTCCACTGCTTGGGTCAGTTCTTGTTGCACTTTTTTTTGTTATTCTAGTTGTGGCGTCCGTTGGTTTTCAAAATTATGATTCAAACAGAGATAGATATAGGGAGAGAGAGACCAACCAAAAGAAAAAATGGAAAACGATCATAAAAGAAATATCATACAAATAGAAAAGAAAGAAAAGTATGGAAAAGGAGGGGAGAAATGCAAATGACATAGGTGTTTAGATCTTGAAGTTAGTAAAAGAAAACCAAGGAGAGCGAGAGAGAGAAAAAAAAAACAAACAGAACAGACTGAAATAAAAAAGACGAGACTGTTATGGCTTCAACTATGCAACATAGAGATGATTAAAATAAAAAAAAAGATGGCTGGTCACACGTACCTGTGTATTGTTTGTTTAACTGACGCCATATGGCTCGATTTGGGGAAAGATTTTCATTGCCATGAATTTTCTGCAGATTAAGGTTTTTTCTTTTTGTTCTCTTTGGTAATGGTTCTTCAAATTTATTCGGGCTCGTATATCCGACTTCGGGATTCATTGACGATGCGGAGAGAAGCGACTGATGAAGAAGGGAGACGACCATAAAAATCGAAAGAAGAAGTAAATATTACAAATAAAAAAAAGGAATACAGAGATGTGATGGTTTATCATCCAGTGGTCTCGCCAGATGAACTCAAAGTGACTGCTATTCCGTAGGGCTATTTTTCAAACGAGAGCGCCCAATTTTCAAACCGAGACACAGAGGAGGAAAATGAAATTCAAAACTTGCAAAGCTTTGCCGATTCATATCCCTGGTGAGAGTTTTTCTTTACCATTTTTTTTTCGTGGGAGGCTTGCCTCAGTTTTATAAAGGAGATCATAGTAACAATAAAACAATCCATAAATCCTCCTCAGAACACACAACCCCTTTCTCACTCTGTCAGTGTTCACACCGTTACTGTATTACTTACAATAATGGGAACCGAGTTTTCTGTACTTTGCAAGTGAACCACACACACCCGATATATGTTCATTCAAAGCCTATTTATTAAGAATCTCTTATTCTCCCAACTCCTATTGGCCCATTGCAGTCAGTTGACCGAGGCTTATCCTTGGATAACCGCATGGTAATTTAAAATCACAGACGGATGAATACAGTAAACAGTGTATTTCGACAGTGTTTTGTCGTCTGCTATCTTATGTCGTGATAAAAAAATAACAATGGCGGTAGTTTGCCCACACGAACGTTGTTGCTATGTTGTTAATCGTATTGCCTCCTCTAGAGATTCGTTTTCAACAGAAACGAACCCAAATTTTCTTCCTTCCTCGTCTTTTTCATCAAAATTTCCCTCTGTGTGAAGGAAGAAGTTACATCAACACCGGACCTGTGCATTAAAGGTAGGATAATGCACTCTCGGGGTTAATCCTATCGCTTGATAACCTCGGGCTGCAATCTCGTGCACCGCTTGCAGTAAACACGATCGTGCATTATGGCAAGTTTATGCACCGTCCAGCGTTGCTCAACATTTAATTAGCATAGATGACGCAAATGAGCATTCGACGTTGAAAATGGATATTCAAAGTTCAATGGAATTTGTTCCCTTTTATTAACGTTTACGATAACACGTTGAAAACAACATTTTGACACACAAGTTCGTCACTCAAACATTATCATTTCCATCAATGCTGACTGACGTTTCGTGTATTTTTGGGTTACAGTATCAACAGCTGGATGTGTTACATCAGAAAAGGTGGCACGAAGTCCATACGCCACTGTCGATGGGTCATCCTGAGTAATATTTATGAGTTCATTTGTTTGAAAAGTTGGGAAAGGATTACAAAAAAGTGGTTCACTACTGACTTCTTACTCTTGAGTAAAATAGGATATAACGATAGCGTTGCTACTGTCGGCTTTACTATAGTCGTTTAATTAAAGCTGAAATTTGAGTTGGAAAGTTGTCAACGAAAGTCAAAGTCCAAGGAGTACGTCATAGCCAACAAAAAAAAAAATTGTGTAAGTCCCATTTTGCATACATGAATATTCATAGCTATTCCCCTTGGTCTCTTTGATTTCAAGTAACGGTGATTGACTGCTAGACTTCTTGATGAGTTTGAATTTTGAAGGGCCAACAAAAATGTCGTGACAATTTTCATACTCAAATATCTGACTGATGAGTGCGCGTAGATGTCTTTCAGACTTTGTGACAGGTTACCTTTTCCCCTATTTCCTCTTCCATGAAACACTCACCAAGAACAAAAGGTAGATGGCCAGGCGATTGCCAGCACAACTTAGATTCCAGCTTCAAGGTGCAGTTGCTATGTTTGGTATTTTAGGTACCAAACACTACTAAGTAACGTGAGGGTTGTCATGAGTTATATAATACTTGTTCTGTCACGTCCCACCCTCCGAAATTAGGGCCACGAAGGACCGCTAATGTAACCAGTGGCGTAAAAGGACAATATATCATTCTAAACTAACTCAGGTATACCTAACCTATAGTTCTCACGTAACATCCTCCCTAATGAAGTTCATATAATGAAGACAAAAAATGTATTGTGTAAAACTTGAGAGAGAAGAAAAAAAAAAAGAAAATGAAAACGCGGGGGAGAAAAATCTAAAAATGAGAAAAAGAATGAAAAGTACATTACTACATTCACGTCACTGAAATGTTGAAAGGTCTGTGCATATAGATAGTGGGTACAAACACACGTGCCGCACACGCCCATGAACAGTACGTGAAAAAGAGTCGGCGCACTTTACATTTTTTGTTGTTGGTGTACGCATGCATGTTCAACTTCACATCCTAAATGTTTTTCACAAAAATGTAGGTCACAATATAAAGCTATGTTTTATCGACCTGATTCTGTATCATCATTAAAGAAAGAAAGTGGGAGAGAGAGAGAGATGGGGGGGGGGGGGGTTGCATGACTGGGTCGAGGATATCACAAAAAAAAGGCAGATTGGGGAAAAAGTAGAAAAGTGCAATGGTAATTAAAAGGGACTTTGAGGGTAGGTGGTTAGAAACTAGAAAAATCATATGTTACGCTTACCAGAGTTACATACCAATATACACACGCATTCATCCAGACACTGGCATATTATGTTCCCCACATACACAGACGCACACATACACCCATCCGCACACACATACACCCGCTCACACATAAAAAGCGTATTTCGATGAAAAAACCTTAGTGATAAATGGGTGAATAAATCTATTGGTTTAATCTCTCTTGCGCCCCCCCCCCTCTTCTTTTTTCTGTTGTTTTGCTCAACTTGTTCACTGGTCTTCATCTTAATTTGTGGAGACTCGCTTATATTTATAGGAAATAAAAATACAAGAGGAAACACAAAAACTGATAGGAGAAAAACGTTTATAAACGTTGATAAATACCTCACACGATGGGTGTTCGTTGGTGGATGGTGGGATGGATCTTCCCAAAATTATGATACATATGTAAAATACAATTTAAAGCGATGATGTAAGTTAGATACTACTTGGCTGGCAGGGTGCTTGAATATATATATATATGAACTATTTCAAGCACCCTGCCAGCCAAGTAGACAGAGTGAAACTCCACTGGGGAGAGATGTGCAGAGCCAATTTAAAACAACATACCGGTATGTACTTGTACAAGTGTGTAGACCTATCATTAGAAAATGAACTCGTTGTCATAGCCTCGACATTGTTCCGTGTACAGAGAACAAAAATATTTTCGTTTCATGCTAGCTAAACCTCTATTCGAAATCTCTGTCATATTCACAGTTTGCACAATGGTGGACATTCGAACAATGACATATGGCCCGGGGATTCAAAACGATCATTCACCGAAATAATAGAAAAACAAAATTTTCTTGCCCTGTCTCTCAACAATGGATACATATCAATACCTCCGTGTGCATTCCAACACCCATTGTCATATTGCGTAACGCACATCACAGCCCCAAAGCACATTGCGCATGCTTAAAGATTTACGCGTGCCTGTGATTTTCATAAAAAATTGAACACTAGGTGGAGTGAGAAAAAACCCTGTCCCTGCAGGCTACGATATGTTCGTGATAAAAAAAAAGAAAAAAAGGGTTAAAATGCGACACGATGAGCCATGCCATGTAAATTACATATCACTAGACTGCTAAGCAATATTGCCGAATTGTTAGTAGACTTGACTGTAAAAATTATCGATCAAACTTTGCGTTTATCGATTACTTACGTGGCACGTTTTGCATGCTTGTAGAAACCCATGTCGCCATTCTGCCTAGGCTATGGGAATGCGTGTCTCCCGATACGATAGCCTATCTGAATGAGGTTTGTACCGCCGTCCTAACGTTATAACGCAACCTCGTGGTAATTCCATGTAAATCTGTTTTATTTGTTAAGCGGTAAGCGCACACTGTCGTAGGTTAAACAGACTATTCAAACACCGACCGGCTCGTGCTGTGGGATTGTTTCGTTGCACCTTAGTGTTAGAACTCACAATGCCATGTTCAGTGGTTCACGTCGTTCGTTTAACACCGGCCAAGGTTGCGGAATCCGAACGTCCAGCCTGGAATGTGTGGAGATTTTCCCAGCGCCTCCGGGCCACCGTTGCCCACACCTTCAACATATCTCCATGCAAGGTGGTTGCAACAGATTCTGTCTGGGAAATCTTTTCTCTTCTTTTTCCTCGTCGGACCGTTACCCGTGCTTTTGTTTTAACGCAACATCATGGAGGAAAAAAAGAAGAGGAAGAAGAATAAAAAACCCTTGCTTTGTTCGTCACGGTCCAGACAATCGTGTTTATGTGTGAAGTTTGTTTCCCATCACCCTACCCTCTCCCAAGGTGGTGTCTAAGGTTTCACACCTGACTCCCCGAGAGTTGTCTTGTATTCAATAATATTGAGACTGCGCCTGCTGCAGGGAACACCTGTACCATTCGGCAGACTTCACCCAAAATAGGTGACGACGATTAGAAAACACATTGTCTCAAGTTGTTTCATGCTCTCCTTGGGCGAATGTAGGTACTATAGTGCCCCATCACCTATGTGCCAACCACAGTCCGTCTAGCCATAAACTGCATTATTTCCCACCAATACGTAGTGTACTGAATCATCGTGGAGCTCCATGGCCGAAACAAGTACATTATATCCTTCCATTCATTCTAAACGTTCCCCATGTTGTCAAACACTAAGTTCCATCCCACGTTAATAAAAGTGTGTTTACTAAACCTTTTATTTACATTCGTGAAAGTCTTTAAAAGCATCGCATACTGGCCACGTAACTTTTCACCAGTCAACATAAATTGAATAGATATGCGACAGATACATTAATCCATTGTATTACTCTTAGGTGTCACAGTACATAATTTTAGGGTAATGACCCAGGCGCGGGCCGTTGTGTGACGTCATATCAACCCGCAGGCTTCTTTTCTTCATGTCAAATTTTTGAGTCATTTACAATTGCACGGTTATTCTTTACGTCACCATTGCACTTTACTACACCCCGTATACCAGAACGTACGGGTAAAGGGTGGAGGGGGGATGGGTGGGTGGGTTTATGACGTCTCTATCAAAATAAATATTAAAGAGATATCTCTTTGTAATTGTCAAGGTATCTTAATAAATAGGACAAGGAGGACAATATTCTCAAGTTAATGTGATACCGATCAATTTTTCTGACGTCAAGTTGATTGATGTATTCAGGACATTTTTAAGTTTTCATATTCTGTTTAAGTGCCATGGCCTTTACCTGCCGAAAAAAAAAAACGTTCTCGTCACTTGAAGACGGGTCTTTTAAGCTATGCATGTCTTTATTA
This sequence comes from Stichopus chloronotus, assembly GCA_021234535.1. Lineage (NCBI taxonomy): Eukaryota > Metazoa > Echinodermata > Holothuroidea > Aspidochirotida > Stichopodidae > Stichopus > Stichopus chloronotus. The sequence continues at coordinate 23,776,757 of CM037846.1, forward strand.
TGACTGATTCAAGTTGATAACTTGACAAAGGTTTTTGAGGTATACCTGATAAGGGAAGTAGCCACCCATCCTAGTTTCAGCTTTTCGGTTCCAAAAATTGCTAAACGACCCTCTTCCCAGTCTTTCATAACCTCTTCTAACACACGTATAGTATTCCAGCTGGTCTCCATCACCAACTGGTCACTTTTCATAATTATTAAATAAACACAAAAATCATCTTAATATTCTGCCTTCTCGTTTCCCAATAGCTCCTCCAAAATTTGAGTCAATAAGACTAAAAATAGGTGTGCGCCAAGGGTGTCCCTTGAGCCCGTATCTATTTTTACTGTGTTCCGAAATTCTCAATTTGTATACGTATAATAGTAAGATTTTTAAAGGTATCGTAACTGACGGTAGTGAGACCAGACTTATTCAGTATGCCGATGATACCACATTCATTCTTAATGGGGATAGGAATTCATTAGATGAAGCGCTTAGAATCTTAGAAGCTTTTAAGCTTTCTTCGGGTCTTACTGTTAATCTTGAAAAATGTAACTTGTTCTCTCTGGGCCCCTTTATCCATCGTCAACCTTTTTTTGTTCACAATTCACCTTTCCAAGTAACTCTTGGACCTGTTACCATGTTAGGCATCACCTTTACAAAGGATGGGGATGATCTCTTTCGGCTTAATTTTATACCCAAGCTTTCTCGTCTAAAAAGTTGTTTACGGATTTGGTCATCAAGGGATCTTACGCCAGTAGGTCGTAGTGTTATAGTCAAGACACTTGCCCTTTCTCGGTTAGTCTATCTTTTTTTAGTGTTACCAAATCCTCCAAAGAGTTTTATAAACGAAGTTGAAAGTACTGTAGCCAATTTTATCTGGTCAGGTAACCCTGACAAAATTAAGCGGACTTCTCTATTAAATAGTATGGATGAAGGGGGGCTCAAGGTTAAACACATTCAGAGCTTTGTGAATAGTCTTAAGTGTACATGGGTACGCCGGTACTGTAATGAGACAAGGGGAGTATGGAAGCTATTTTTCGATCAGAGTTTAAGGAATTTTGGAAAGGAGGTTCTTGTTAACTGTAACTATGCTGAAGATGATATCTCTGGAATATCAAACACTTTTGTTAGACAGGTTTTTGTTGCATGGTCCCTAGCGTCGTACCAAACACCCCGTGATAGCTTTGGAAACCAGATTATCTGGAATAACCACCATATTCGTATTGACAATAAGACTGTGTATTATGATTTTATGTACAATAAGGGAGTGAAATATGTGGCAGATCTCTTTGATGATAGAGGTAATCCTCTCACTTTTGACTTTTTTAGAAGCAAGTTCAATCTCAATGTTTTTGCCTTTACGCGGTACTGGAGCTTGGTTAACGCTATCCCAAGAAACTGGAGGGAAGCAGGATGCGGTTCAACTGAAGTTCCTAACAGTAATATCATGTGGGCGGAAAGGGCCTTAAATGTCCCCTCTTTGTCTCAATACATTTATAACTCCTATATGAAAACAATTGCTACTAAACCCACAGCTCAAAAAAGGTGGATTGAGGAGTTAGCTGATTCTGACTCGTATAATTGGAAGAATATTTGGAGCATGCCATGGGTTTCAGCACGGGAAACCAAATTGTCATATTTTCAGTTTAGATTTTTACATAGGATCCTCCCAACCAATAGACTGCTCTCTCTCTCATGGGGAAAGTTGAATCCAATTTGTGTTCTTTTTGTAAAACGGAGGTTGAAACAATGGGCCACTTGTTCTGGGGATGTAGATATACTTCGTCATTCATCCTGGATGTAGAATCACAGATCTTGAATAGCCAGTTCATATTCTCCAAAGAAGATATATTCTTCGGTTACCGTAATGAGAAGTCTCACCCATATAATTTTCTTATCTTGCATTTTAAGTATTATACTTTTTGTAAACAAAGAAAAAAGTCTCTACCCAATATAGAAGAGTTCTATTACAAATTTAAGTTTGCCTTACAAGTTGAAAGGCACAATCATTACTTTTCGAGCAAAGATTACAGAAGTAAAGGTATTAATTATTACAAACTCGATGAAGTATTTAGGATGTTCTAGTCTTGAGTGTATAGTTTTATATTTTATTTCCAAGATTCATATATTCCAAGATTCATATATTCCAATATTCATTTTTATTTCAGTTATCATCTCTGCGAAATGAAAACTTGTAAATATTGTAACTATGCTGACCATGAAACTCAAATACAGAAATGGAGGAAAAAAAAAAAAGACTAAAAATAAACTGAAAACTTCATCGTTGAGTGATGTTGATTTAATTCCTTTATGATACAGTTCATAATGAAAAAGAGAGATGTTCAGTGCACTACGTAATCCTTTTTCATGTGTTTTTAACCTTTCTTTGTTTCAGGGAAGTGGTCTCTAAAAAAAAAAATTCAAAGAATTGCAAGAATTTATTGGTTCAATTCAAATTAAAATAAGATCAAAAGGAATTCATTAAATCTGGAAAAACAGACTAACGATTCAACTATATAGGCCAATATCTGTACTACGGCATGTTTCTACGAAATTCTTGAAAAAAAAAATTGTATGCAATCAACTTAATAAAGCAAACTATTATTTCATTGGATTTCGCCAAATTTCTACTTCTAACATGGACTGTTCTTGATAGTGGGTGTACACACTGGGTTTATTTGTCTGTTCTTCTGGGGCAGGTTTACCGTTACGGCATTGGCGGTAATGTTTTATCTCTGGACAACACTATAGTGTCGATTCAACACTTAGTGTTCCACAGGGCCCGATCCCATTTTGTCCTCTACTATTCATTATTTGCACCAATGACCTTTCTGCATCCTCTAAGTCAATGTGGTCACCCTTTTTGAATCAAGGGGAGACAGTGGCCCATTTGAAATCTCGACAGGTCACGTTTTTTTTTTCAGGACAAATGAAGGCAAACCGAATTTTCAAAAAAAAAAAAAATGAAATTTGTTTCAAAATCGTGGTTATGGCTCGAATTAGGGTACTGGTTACGTGGATTGGGGTTATTTGGCCTGTTCTTTCATAATCTGGTATCAGAATTTTGGAAAAAAGGCTCATCAAAGAACTGCAGTTTTGGAAAGACGTGGCCCATTTCCAAGAATCTGATTGGTCCATAGTTATGATTTCCTCTCCCTCTATTTCCTTTCTCTTTCAACCAGCTCTCTCTAGCTAGTGGTACCGATAGAAGCAAACGTTTAGCCAACATGCAAGTTATCACAAGATTTGCTATGGGTAGTGTTCATCACTGACCTCACCCTTTGTTCGTTTCTTGTTTTTCTCTCTAATTTTGATTTTATCCAAACCAGGCTTCAGGGACCGCATAGTTGGCCTGCGGACCGAAGGTTGGGGCCGTTGCTATAGGTTTGTCTTTGTTTGTGGACGAAACTAGCCTCTTGTTCAAGTAAAAATTTGACATGATAATCGTCTTGCGATTGGTGTAAACGTTAACAAAATTTACCTCTCCAAACCTGAAAGGTTCATTTTGTGTTTTTTTTCTTTATTTTTGTTCTCATCATCGTCAATAACGTTTCAAGAACAAGATTGAATAGTGTTGATTCCAAGCATGAGTTAAACTGGAAAGGGTTTTTTTTTATCTTTATTATTTCTTGTTTTTTAACTTTTGACGGTTGCGTGTATCGGAGTCCTAATTCTCGAACAGTCCTTGCTACACTGAATGTTATTCTCAGGATTTTTTTGTCTTTTCGTCGTTACGGTAACGCTACATCACATAATATTGAAAAAGTTTATCTCAAGCAGACAGTAACAACAAAAAAAAAAAAAAAAAAAACGGGCGACAGTATTCTTCTTAATAATTTTCTTGCCCATATTTCACTGCTTTGTTTCGTTCGTCTATTCACATTCCCTAATCAAACAGCTTAACTAACTTATAGCAAATTCATATTTCGTAGCAGCGTCACTCTTTGGAATGGCTTTTCGGACTCTCTAACACCAGTCTCAATCCATCAACTTGAAACATATTTTAAGTGTAAAACCCTCCTGGTAAAATATGCAGCTGAGTTTATTAAAATATATTTATTTTTAATTTTCCTTTCTTTCACTTTTTCATTTTGTTTTCTTTTTATTATATCTAAAATTACTTTTTAATATATATTATATTCGTTACATCCTTATATATTTTTTCCCCTCTTTGTGCGTAAAGGGGGTCTGCCTGTGTAAGTTTATAGACCTTTTTTGACCTCCTTCACACTATATTAAGTATAATTCTCACTACGCTTTGTTTGACCGTGGAAACTTCAATGCAATACAAACATTTCGTCTTCCATTATGTGTCGTTTGAACATCTAAGTCAATATCCTCCAACATTCTGTGTTTTCGGTATTTTTTTTTTTTTTTTTTAATTCTCTAGAACTATTGCATCATGCACGTTTTAAAGCTGTCGTCCTGTTTATACTTATTGTTACTATATATAAACACACACACACGCACTACAACGATTGAAAACAAAAAAGAACACAGATGCTTTAAACACGTCCTCAGAATGATCTCTCTTCATAGCAACAAAAAGAAAAGAAAGACAAACGTTGGTAAATCCATTTTGCAGTTTAGTTCTCAGAAGATTTCATTGATATGCACTTTCCTTGTTGTTATTATTATTATTATTTTGTCTTTGTCAATTTAAACTCGACGTGTCCAATATGCAGTGTGAATTTCTACACATGTAATGTACTCAGGCGACCCCTTCTATTAAAATTAGCTTTGTTAAGGGAACGCTTAACGTGGCGTGTTTTTTTTTTTTTTTTTTGCTTGTTTCAATAATTATTTGTATAACTCTGAATAGAGAGTTTTTCATGATAAAAAACCATTCTAATATATTTTATCAATTAAATATAAAAAAGACGCATGATGTACCGTATCTCATCTTATTCTTACATTCATTCGTCTACCGTAGGACTCATTGATATGTAGACTGGCAATTAATTAACCCTTTTCCTTTAGCTCTCTTAGAGGTATAGTATGGTGTCTGGCTTTCCTGTCTCTTTAGGATCGTCTCTAAGGGCGCGAATTTGAGTTTCAAACATTTTCTAAATTTCCGACATATTGCGCATCCCGCTCTTCAATATGTCCTGTGTTTTTTCTCATTTATTCTCTTTTCAGTTATGGGGCAATTAAGTACCCTGCGTGCATGGCGGACGACTTTTCTCTCCGTTCAGCTATGTGGGGGAGGGGGGGGGGTGGAGGGGAGGTCAGCCAGGCAGAGGCTCTATGCACACTGAGAAATATTTGATATTCTAGTGTCTTAGGGAATTTCTTGGTAGAGATGGAAAGGTTTGTTGGTCTCGGAAATTGAAGGTGGAGTGGGGTGGTTGGGGTCACTCTGGAGAGTATGAGTTGTGGTGAAAAAATCTAAACCTCCTCTGTCTTTGATATCTACTAATCATCCATTAAAAAGAGACCTATACATGGTCTAAAGTCACATTGCTCGTGTAAATATATATATATATATATATATATATATATATATATATATATATATATATATATATATATATATATATATATATATATATATATATATATAAAGTTTATTGGAAGCTGCAAGCTTATCTACACCGTACCGAAAAAGAACTTCAAGTAATAATTTGCACTTGTTCGATTTTAATGACAGTGAAACGCAACCACTTGCGAAGTCTTGTTGTCGATTCATCGGACTCGATACGGCAAACGTATTCCGTCGTTTTCTCCATACAGTTGTGAACTGTTTAAGGAAATTCCAATTAAAACTTCTTTCACTTGGCGCTTCGGTCACACTTACGCTAAATTAATTGATACTTATTCCAACTACAAAACCTGTAAACGAAGGAAGGAAAAACCTTTGTGACATGACCAGTCTTAATCGCATTCTGCATCCAATCAAAACTGGTCATAGGCCCGTGCCGTAATTTGGGCAGATATAAATTTCTTGCATGATTAAACTTGAGAAGTCATATCTTCGGTAACGCATGGTCCGGCTATATAGCGTTTACACTCGTCACTATCAACTGTGCATACACATGATCAAAGCGAGACAGAAAGTCTTGACGCGAAAGATGGTTACTTCTTAACTTCGTTTCTTTAATCATTTTTGTCAAACTTTGAACGATGTGACGAGGGGGACCTTTCCGTCGATTTAAAATTAATTGCTGTCAACGGGTTGATTGTCCCTCGGTATCTTGGAAGACTCACGGATGAGCAGACATTAAATACAGAAATAGGGAAAAAATCAATAAGTAGACCAAAATAGCGGAGTTTTTTTATTTTCTATAAGAGAGGTGGCTTGTAAATCAACAATTGTCAACGTCTGTGGTGGTCATTACACATTTTGTTTGACGAGGATAATTGCAACTTTTATTTATTCCTTCGAAATGTTCTAAAATATTGAATTTCCTTGAATATAAAATATGACAAATTGGGAACAACCTACGTCGTCTAACACGCCTGTGAACAAAACATGACCGTAATATTGAAAGGCAACGGTGTTCTAGTATGAAATATGTAAATTACTTCAGACAAGCCCCTTATGCAGTGAAGTTCAACTATAGCCTGTATCAGGCAACCACAGCTTAAAATTGGACGATTGTATAGCCTAACCAGACTCTGGAGCCCACCGTATAGGCCTAACGCAATTTATTGCCGTACATGATTGTTGTTCTGAAATATGATCATAATTTCTCTCACCACTGAAGACACAAAAGCGTGTTGACAAAATTCAAATGATCTAACTTATAATTTTGTCAGAGTGACCTAAAAGAAGAAGCTAACGTGCTTATCTTTTACACTGCGCATGATGGCACGCTTGATCTCGAGGGAAGATACGGTAATGGTTTGGAGTTATTAGCCGCTGGTCTATGGTCACCTCCACGTTCTGTAACGTCGAAACCGTAGTAGAATCACTATGTTCGTTGGAAGAAATGCTATGAATAGCCTCATAGTCCTACACCTGGGCCAGAAGTTTGATAGAAGCCTTCTCATCAGCTTTATTAGAAGGTATAGGTCGTAATAGATCGGCGAGTCACTGTAAAAACTTCATATGCTGCATCCAATAACCAGGAAACGGGAGATATGAATCATAAGCTAGGCCATACCCCCACCCTACCCCGACAGAAAAATTCAAACTTAATTTAATCTGCATAATAAATCCGAATTTAATGCAATTTATCTAAAAGGAAATAAGAGGGATGCAATCAACCCGTCTTTGATGAATTCTTTCACAAGTATTTGTCGTTCCGATGCCAAAAGTTGTTGGTGATCTATAGGCGTATACAAACATCTATTTCTATGCTAACATGTCCAACTTTTTGTTGAAACGAAGCATACATAGCAACAGAAATTAGCCAATATAGCCTATCAGTTTTTTCCCCTCTCATCTCAAATATCGCTGTCTTGTCACCAAATAATTCTACCTTTAAAAGTAATTGATCTTGTGAGGTTAAGTATTAGTTGACCTAAAGCGTTTCAAACTTAACTAGTACTTTCTCTGGTTTTATCATCATTATTGTATTAATAAACGGAAATGAAGTTGTTCTTGCCAGCACGTAATGACAGAAAAAAAGATGAGAATAGGAGAGACCTCAACACTTCAGCAACTTATAAAACCGCACTTAAGAGCAAATAACACTTCCTTCGTGTTTTATTTTTTTTCATCTACCAAAATCCATAGCAACCAATTTGATGTTCGGCGCCTTGTACGATGACGCACACCTTTCATACACTTTCCCTTATAACAGACACTTGAACAACTTACTCGGCCGTTGTCACATGCGCGTCGTGTATTTCTTTAAAGCTTGGATAATTGCAGCCCTGTAGCTTCGTTTTTCGCTTTTAGGCGAACACAGATCACGTGCAAAGGTTAGGATATAGGCCCTATCCTAGTATAAATGGAGTAAAACATTACATTAGTCATGTAAACAGAGAATTCCTTCGTCGCCAGGTTGTCACAACCGTCGCCTCATTAATGCGTAATTAAACAAAAAAAAAAAGAAGGAAAGAATACCCGATGCAATAAAACATCGGGTTTCTTCTTTCTTTTAATTAAATTCTGATCGCCCACCATATCGACAGTGTTGTACAAGCCAGTGACGACGATGTCAAATTACCCACGACGTCTTGTAGGCCTACCTACATGTGTGTTTGTCTTTGCATGTGGGATGTATTGTATGGTTACTTCACGGAAGAGTAATTACACCTACTGAAAGATAAAAAAGATGATCAAACCTTACGAAGCGAACACTGCATGCAATTTAGGAACTATTAGGAAATATAATACAGTACATGCAAATCGTCTTGGTGCCCAAATGTCATGTTGGACACATGATCATAACTATACATCACAGTAAAACCCCTCACCAACAGGCGTCCTTCTGCTTTTGAAGGTGCAATTTGATACTGTTGGCATGTGTAAGAGAATACTTATGAAACAACGAATCAGTCTGATTCTTTTGGGGGAATGCTCGCACCAGATCCCTGTGATCGTCTCCTTGAGATGAATGTGTTTGGCATCGCTTGGTATGTATATAAAGTTGACCCCCCGCCCCCCCCCAAAAAAATCTTTGAGGTCATTTGCACCATTATGTTGCTTCACCATGGTCAGTGTCACATGCAAATTCTTGTCCAAGGTTATCTTGAATTCATTTTCAAAATTTTGAATGTTTCAATTCCGTTCATGTTGAATGTTCACTCCAAGTCCGTAGACATTTGTCGGTATGCATGAGACAAACGACAAACCAAGGCATCAGAATGTGTCAAACGGAGACGGTACAAAGGTGTCAAATTGAAAAATTAAAATAAAATTATGGAAGTTGTCAGCTACCAAGCGGTCAGCAAAGACATCATCTTTCCATCTAGTTTAATTTATCACATTTTGGGTGTGGAAGGGGTACCCCCCTTCTTGCAGCAATTTTGATAACAACTTTGTAATGATGCAAAATTTAAGCATACAATTACTACATTAACTAAATATTTAGAACCTTTATCTATATCAGTGATTTTCGTTAGTTAAAAACTGCATGTACTTGCTCTGAAAATTTCACGGGGGGTAGCGATTTCTCCATACCTCACCCCCCCCCCCACATACCCCTTGGATTCGGCACACAACTTGTGTATCGGGCAATACAAATGGTTCACTTCCAAATTGTCCATCATTCTTTGCAAAACGTTAACTAATTGTGGTTTTCTCAAGGGTCGTTTGGTACTGTTTCCATGATAGTTCATCATCTAGGTAATAAAAGGCTACCTTTTCATTTGACCAAAATAGGTGGTCTGCCCGGTGTCACTTTGACCACTCGAGAAGAACACATTTATGGCCATATAGGAACGTTACGAGCAGAGTGGATCGATATAGCTACCTCAAAACAGCTAACTTGGAAAATTGAGGTCTGAGGGATTAAACTATATCCGTATTCACAAACCAAAACGGTTAGGTGAGGGTTTGATCCCCTCTCCCAAAAACTCCCCCCCCCCACAAAAAAAAAAGAAAGAAGTCAAAGCGAAGTAAACCTTTTGGAGTAATGAAGATCAGATTAGGGAAGAAGCCAAGCAATAGAATAGACATGTCTACACTAAATCGTACATCTTAACTTTAAGTGGCATTAGGATAGGCTACTTGAGACTGTCTTTGAACAATTGATAAAGAAGTTTGTCGCTCAATAATGAAAGAATTATCGGATGAAAGCTGGTAATCGATTCAGTGTGATAGGCAACACCAGTTGGTAAATCTTCTTAAAGTCTGTGTAATCGGAGTAATAATATGCCAAACAAGAAAAAAAAAAAAACAAACTGATGCCTTCGTAAGATCCATGATCAGCGGTGACCAGTGCGCATGATCAGTGGTGATATTCAGCTTTGGTAAGGTATGGCCACTCGGTTTAACTCTAGGGCTCTTCGGTAGGTGTTAAGAAGTGTGTGTGCGTGTTGGGTGTGTGTGTAATGTTAGGTTCCCTATACTTTATTGTTGATGTATACAGCTCTTGTGGCTTAAAAAAGCATTTTTAACAAAAGTTATGTACACCGACTTTAAGAAGAAGAAAACAAGGAAAACATTTTGATAAAAAATTAAATTGCGGTAATGGACTAGATTGACACAGGAGCATAAATACTTTTTTACATGATCGCAATTTCTCTGTTTTATGACTTAAAGGCATTGACCTCTCAAAACAGTATTTTAATGAAATGAATACCGACCACTTTAGTGATCATCTCAATACTTGGACCATTATTCCATCTAGGATCAAACAATCTTTCATGCTTTCTCCAATTTTCACTAATACTGATGACAAGTTTTGAGACGATTCCTTTGGTCAATTATTGTTGTTTCATGATTGTCATAATTAAGAGAAAAAAATGTCTTTCCACCCATATACTGTTTTCCTACCCCCCCCCCAAAATGCAACTATTTAAATATCTATACAATATCATTATGTATAGAGCGCACATGATTATTACCTGAATCCAACATATATACTTTCCATGAGACTTCCAACGGGTCAGAATGGCCGAGCGGTCTAAGGCGTCAGACTCAAGTTAAGTCTTGCACGAATAGTGTGTTGGGTTTTCTGATCTCCGACATGGAGGCGTGGGTTCGAATCCCACTTCTGACATGATCTTTTATCTCCTGTTGTTCATTTTTCTTTTCTTTTTTCTGAACTTCAATCAGGACCTTCATTAAATATTTGTAAACAATTATAAAATATCAATATCGCATTAAACTGTATTTATCTCCTTGGAATAAAAGAAAATTTCTTTGTTCCAAAAAAAATAAAGAAGAAAAGAAAAGGAAGCAAAAAAAGAAAAGAAAAGAAGACGTTTCTATGTCAATATGATATCCTCTTACATAAAATGTGACTGACTGACGATATGTAGGTGTTACAAGTTTTCATTTATGGCGGGCTTTACTCTATAAACATTATGTTAATAGGCCTAGTGTATAGGCCTGAGAAATTGTCTTTCAAAACGTGCCAAATTTTTGTAATTGTATGCTTATTTAAAGATGTAAATATGGATTTCCTTACAGAAAAATATAATACCATTTCATTATTTCGTCAGTGGTTCTGTTCGGCTCCCCTATAGCCGTCATCTAAGTTCCAACGACTTGGCCTATTATGGAGTGCTATTTGGGTAATTTAAAAATAGCTGTTGTTACAGACCTAACAATCAACATGTAGCAACCTTACACGGTAACGTATACTTTTTTTTTCCATGTTTTATTTACACTGATCATTGGCTCATTAAATGGAACAACATCAAAATAGTTAACGAAACAATCTTACGTTTTACAAATCATAAAAATTACAGGCGAAATAAAGTCATAATTAGTCATTACTTTCTTGCTACGAGGATAGTTCATGAAAGGTACAAAGAATCGCTTAACCTGTCCAGCTCTGTTTGATTATTTTTGTTATTCGGTACCGTATACTTACTTCTTAAACAAATTCAACACTTTCTCTCTGTCCTGTTACCACCACGTTTCATCATTTTAGTTTACCGTGAAACTATTGAGCAGTGGCCTGCGCAGGTTTCGATCGGTGCAGGGGCCAGATTTTGTCGAGTACCCGTACCTATTCCCCCCTCCCGACATGGGGAGATAGAAAGGGATGGAGACCCACTTGGAAAACTTTTCGAATTTAAATAATGTACTGAGATGCAAAGTGGTACATTGTGTGCTTTGCGTAATTTCTCTTATTGCGTAGGATGTGTTTTGAAAACTAAATCGCTTAATCAATTCCCCCAATTATTCACATAGTCATTTCCCCTCTGATTAGTCACATGGGTGTGGGATTTACCCAATTCCATCCCCCTTCTGCTCACACCACTGGCTCGGATGGTACTTTTATTGAGACGAGAGGATGTCTCTTTTGTCATAATTTATATGATTTAAACCCCTTCAAAGTATCTGCGTTAAATATCTCCATTACTCTGAACATATTTGACAGTTGTAATGAGAGAGAGGAGGAGGGGGGGGGGGGAGAAGGTGGTATTCACCAGTCAAGGATAGATGTCATTTGCTAAATCACTTTCATGAATGTTAAGTAAACTGCCACCGTTAACAAACATCGTATTTGAAGGCGATATACCCCAACAATGGCGGTTAAAACGTATTCTCATGGATGTAGTCATAGGGTGGGCCCAGCGAACGACATCGTTACTTATACCTTACCAAAATGATTTCACAATTCAGGATAATCCTTTGGTCATTACATGGCAAATCAAGGCTTTTTCCTTCTTTACAAAAATGTCTTATACGATCACTCTGTGTGTCAGGATGGCCGAGCGGTCTAAGGCGTCAGACTCAAGACAAGTCTTACACGAATAGTGTGTTGGGGTTTCTGATCTCCGAATGGAGGCGTGGGTTCGAATCCCACTTCTGACATGATCTTTTATCTCCTTTTTATTTATCTTTTCTTCCTGAACTCTAATCAGGACCTTTATTAAATACTCGTAAATAATTGTAAAATATCAATATCAAAATAAACTGTACATATCTTTTTGGATGGAAAGAAAGTTTCTGATCTCCGAATGGAGGCGTGGGTTCGAATCCCACTTCTGACAAACAGACAGTTTACTTTTTCGTTTTTCAAGAGCGAATGAATGTTCGTCATTGTTATGAATCATTTTTGTTATGTATATGTGCACACATATATATATGCTCAAAACGGAAATAAAGTTTTTCCTTCCCCCCCCCAAAAAAGAAAAAAGAATGTGCGTCAGTGAAGCTGTTCGTCTGTTTATTTGTTGGAAGTCCATTGAACGTCCTCGTCTGTATATGTGTTGAAATGGTGAACCTTCTGGGTCACCGTAAATAAATAATAATACATCTGTTACTGTATCTGTTACTGTAATTTTGGTACTGTCAGGCCAGGACTATGAAATGTTGTTGAGCGTGAGTGATTTCACGAGAATGATGTTGGCGACGGTGGGGGAGTAGGGAAAGGGGTGGTGCTAGATCCTATACTGTATTATTCATAAAATAAGTCCTGGTGAACATCCTGGTGGGTGCATCCCCTACCACCATTACCTCTGAACCATCATGGTTACATGCAAGAAAAAAAAAAGACAAAAAAAAAGCGATGGGAAAAAGAGTGTAATATTGTGAGAGCCAGGAAAAGGTAAAGACTTCATCTGCCATAGACCTATGCACGGCATATAGGTATGATGGAATGATAACCGCTTCGGGGTGACCTCAAGAGACAGAGAGAGAGAGAGAGAGAGAAAAAGGGAATTACTGTGTATACAGTCAGATTACAACTGCGGGGTGGGGGGGGGGGGGTTGATCGATACAGATCGATTTTAGTGACTATATGAATCTGCTCTCTACTTTACAGATTAGCATTTACGGAACTTTTGTTACCGAATTAAGTCTCAAAACCGTAACTCCGTTACACAATCAATAATTAATCTTCCTATAAATAAGCTACAAAAACCAAACGAAAAGTCACATTGAAATGGACACAATAACATAGGTGGTAGATAAGGACCTAGAAATTTGTCCGCAAAGCCTTTTTTTTTAACGTAAGTGCGCTTGTCCAAAAAGTATCATCCCCTGGGCTAATGGCATAATTTTTGGCTGAAGAAAGTTTAGGTCTATAGTGCGGTGATCTGGGAATGGTCTTCTGCTAGTTAAATGTATGCGCCATCAAAACGAACACATCCACTAACCATTATATTTTCCCTTTTTCAAAATTAAGTAACTAAATACGTAATTTCCAACGCACCAATCACAAAATGAATTATTTTCCGTGGTTCTATGTCGTCTGGTGAGTACTCTGGAAGTATATGAAATGATGGGTATCGAATGACCATACAAAACCATAGGGATGAGATTTGCGACTCCGTGGATTTCCTACTTGTTTAACCGTTTGTACAGCTTTTCCCTAACTGTGAGATGAGTGGTCCCCCTTCCCGTAGATATTATTGAAGGGTGGGGCGATTTGCGGTGGCGGTGTTTGATCTGGTGATGAAAGATGCCTTCCTTTGATATCCTTATTATTCCGTCCCTTAAACGTTTGATAGAAGCTTAATCGGTTGCATCTTTTATTGCACATGCGATAAAAGATCCCTCTTTCCCTTCTCTTTGAGAGCCTATTTCTCTTCTTCTTTTATCTTGTTTTTCATCTTTGTGGGTCATTTTTTTGAAGGAGAGGACTCGTTGGTATCATTTCTTTCTTTAAACAATTGACAGAAGTAAAATGCTTCACACAGATTCGCCCTATACGACACGTGTACCCTCACCTCCTTTTTTATTTTTCTTTGAAGGGGGAGGGGAGGGAGGGGGAGGGAGGGGGAGGAGGAAGGGAGGGGGAAGGGAGGGAAGGGGAAGGGAGGGGAAGGGAGGGGTAGGGGGAGGGGGAGTGGGTGATGATGTGATAAATAATGACCGCCTGTGGTATCGTGATTGTTTTGTTGCTTAGACGTTTGAAAGAAGATTGTGGAACTTCGCTCTCTGTTCAGAGGACTTTATGTAACACCGCGTTGGACATTAGAAAAGTTCTGTAACGAGCCCCGGACATGACTACAAAGAAAAAAAAAACTTAAAGGACGCCACCGTCTCATCGTGCATCCACGCTTAAAATAAGTGTGAATCTCGTCAGCTGTTAATTGTTGTTTTTGGTGGGTTTTATTTTTCTTTTTATCCCAAATAATAAGAGATGGCGCCCGATTTGTTCATACACAGATACATCAACATACGTACGGTAACGTATAAACGATTTTATTCAATATCGTATTTGAACTTGCAAAACCATCTGTTGCTCTCGAAGGGGAGGAACGAAAACAACGTAATAGTAGGAATGCAAATAAGCAAAAATATTCATGTTTGCCTAACAAAAGAATCGATTTTCGGGTAATCGATACTTTCTCCATACCTTGATTTCCAATTGGAATAAACAAAGCACATGCTGTTAAAGTTCAAATTTGTATTAAGGAAGCAACAAAGGTAAGCAAATGATGTCAGATGGCCTTAGTTTGCTTTCATCACAAAGTTCTCTCACCACGAAAAAAAAAAAATCCCCTTGCAAATCTGTGGCCTGTGGGATCATCGTAGTGAAAAGATTGGATAGGGGGAGGTGTTCCATGAAACCAGACATAACGTGATATTCACTAATTTCAGTATTGTAACGGTTGTGGTGATGCTCCGGTTTAAAGTGTAACCATTGTTGCACCTTGCCACAACAAACGCAGGTTCCTGAGGCGTAATTAATTCCCTTGTATGACCCCGTATGAATATATATATATATATATATATATATATATATATATATATATATATATATATATATATATATATATATATATATATATATATATATATATATATATATATATATATACCGTATGAATATATGTATATACTTTATTGCGCGGGTGATAGAC
This sequence comes from Stichopus chloronotus, assembly GCA_021234535.1. NCBI lineage: Eukaryota > Metazoa > Echinodermata > Holothuroidea > Aspidochirotida > Stichopodidae > Stichopus > Stichopus chloronotus. The sequence goes on from CM037846.1 coordinate 23,792,123, forward strand.
AAGGGCAAGTCTGTTGCACCAGCATTATTTTTCTCAAACAAATCATAATACCGTTCTTACTTCAAAAATAGAGTGGATTTCTGGGTATAATTACTTATCTTTATCATCACAATGGCTATACGACATACCTCTACCGCTTAGTTTTAAGTCGTTTAAGCTTTTCAATATTTTCACGAATATATCAAGTATGTATACCAGCAAAGTTGTAAAGCAATAGTAGGACACGCTAGGAATATAAGTTTACATGACTGCTGACACTATGTCTTCCTACATTTTGACTGACGACTTTTAAATTAAAATTTGGAGTCTGGGATGAGGGAAGGGGGGGGGGTAGGTTGGAGTTTATTCATAGAATGTATCCTAGTTAACAAACATGAAGCCTTGATCCAAGTATTTGGTAGGAACCCTTACTAGTAATTTTGAAAAAATATATCTTATAGAGGTTGGCCAGACCCTGTGCGAGTAAACATTCACCATACATTGTTGGTCTCAAAGATGATGGGGGAAGAGTTTGGGAAGGGGTTTGGGACGGGGTTTGAAATAACTTAATGAAGGAAGTTTTTCCATTTTTGTATTTTGTTTCTCTTTTTTGTAAGCTCATTACAGGAACTCTTTGCTTTTTCGAAGTAGACTGCCTCTCAGTTCTCCACTAACTCCCTTCCACTGGTTTAGTCGATCATCACAAAATCGGTCCTTGTCAAAAAAAAAAATCAAATCGGCCTCAAAAGCGATTTTACATCATGTCCTTGGTAAATTATTAGCTGACTGTGGATTTTTTTTTTCTTTCCTCCATACAATGGACACTTCATATTGAAACAAAATTGTTTCCAACTCACGAAAGGGAACGTTACGCATTGATGACGTCATCGACTCATGCGCCAGGCACCCCAGACGTCGCATGTCGACTGATGTTTGTTAATGTATACTTGCTTACGTGAGTGCATCCCTGGATTCGACCTATTGTTATTGGTGTCTAGTGGGGCTAATACAGGTGCGTGGATAACAAAAGAAGAACCACTGGGTGCAATTAAATAGGGCTATACCATGCGTGCAAAGACACCTTTCACGACAAAAGAGTGGCAAGCCTTAATAAATCCTAGCGGGATATTCTCTCAGCTCTTCGGTGTATAGATATATATACCTGCGTTCTTAAACCTACTATACCTAACTATTATTTCCACCTACAGGCTAAGCCCGATAAGACGTACGTTTGAGCGCATGCTATGTTTTCCACAGTAGCACAACATTAATTATGAATTATAGATTTTCTTCCTTCTCTCTCTTCCCCCCCCCCCCTCTCTCTCTCCTCTTTTTTTATTTTGCTTTTATGGGGTCAGTGTGGTTTAACGATAATGCGCAATAACTATTTTTGCTCTCTCCCTCTCGGTTTGTTCTAGAATGTTTAACGCGTTCTAATTAAATTAACAAATCGTGGTGAAATACAGAAGAGAGTGATGAAAAGCAGCAGAAAAAAAGAAAAAGAAAGAAAAAAAGAAACGAGAGAGAGAGAGAGAAACATGGAGGAGAAAAGAGAAACTCGTCCAACCTGCAGGCGACTAAGCCGTAGGATAGGTGACATGTACTATGTACATTATGTCACTGTACCAAGTGCATATGTACCATGTACGTTTTTTTCACTATTACCAAGTGCCTGGTAGCATGGGCGGGCGATTCGATTTTGAAATGGAAGGGCGGGGGGTGGGGGTGGGGGTGGGAGATACTATGCGATACTAGGAAGTAATGGGGTAGGGATGTAAGGAGTTTCGCTTACCATAGGTGTACTAGATATAAGAAAGTGATATAGCACGTGAGTCGCATTAGACTGCAGCTGTACAAAATCGAGAGAAGAGGGAGAAATTTTAGAAGAGTAGGCTAGCAATACCTCCAAACAAAGCTGTAAGTGCACGGTGATGTGTAGATAGAGGCATGAAAATATTTTGGCCCCGAGATTTATGGAAAGGGCCCTCCCCAATTTCCGGGGGGGGAAATAGCTTTTTGGCCCCACGGCGATCGTCGCCACTGCATGTCGGGTAAGATTGTTACGGCATGGAATCATTTATCACCTCAAATTAATGTAAAATTAATGTTAAAATTGTAAAATTATTGTTAAAAATGGCACAAAATATGTTACCATGAAAACATTAAAAAAAAAAAAAACTTTTTGAATGCTTCTTAACATTATATTTTTCTCCTTAAACTATGCACATTCACCAAACTTTCAACATGTAATTCCACTGAACTGGTTGTACAAAAGATGTGAATTCCTTCATGTTCTGCCTCTAAGAGCAGGGGCAAGGTCTACAACTGGATTCAAAGAAGGTTATTTTTTTCTTTTTAAGTTATCGTCGGGATTCTTAAAAAAATTTCTGTTTGCATTTTATGTGCACGCCGAGTGACGGAACATAATGTGCTGACGTTGTTTTTGCACTAGCTGAACTTACACATGAAAACAGACTTTTGGGGATGTAAAGGTTGTTAGCAGATTGAATTGAAAAGTAAAAAAGTGTAAAAAAATCGACTGTGTGTTCTGGTCTTTTCGTCCTTGGGAATTATTTACGAAGAATATATATCGAAATAACGTAATCCACGACATGCACTTACATACGCATGGTCTAAGCCCAAGACAATTCATAAAATAGGTTCTTCTGCAACACTACGTACCGTTCATATCTGTCACACATAAGCGGATGTGACTTTTAGAACAAGAGATTTATCACAAGGAACAGCACATAAAAAAAAATCATTTTATGATTAAAAGCTCATGAAATTCTTCTACCGGTTTTTGGATTTCGTAGATTATCATTATAGATTGCATGAACTTCATTTAAAAAAAAAAAGCAAACTTAATATGACAAAGTTGAATGCCCTAAATAGGCATGTCTATGTAACTGTAGATTTATTTCAGTCTCCATATGAATAGACAAAATGAAACATTACAATGAAATATGTAGTTAAAGAGACTGAGGAGTGATTACAAGAAGCTTTTAAAAGTTTGTCGGGGTAATCACCCCTGAAAAAGAAAGAAACAAAGCTTAATCAATGTACAAAAACATAGGAAAATGAGAACAGACAACAAGGAAAACAAAGAGAAAAAAAAGCAAGGAAAAACGAAGAAAAATGAGTAACAGGTGAAATTAATCCTGTTTACAAACTAAATGGGTTTTAAGCTTTTCTTTAAAAGTGTTCAAAGCATTTGCTGTGTTGCACGTAATCAGGGAGGGAATTCCCGATATGAACACCTCGGTAGCGAACAGTGATTCGGGAGGATTTTAGTCTAAAAAAAAAGGAGTGCACATTTTGTGTGACGAGCGAGTTTGGTAGGAATTAACATCCACATGAAATTTAAAGTAATGTTTGAAAATTGAAGGACAATTATTATGCAACCAAATCATAGATGAAAATTGCAATACTATAACGGTTAAGACTACACAATGACATTTAATTTCGCAAAGAGGGGCGTGCTGTTGTTATAACGGGGTTTGCTCGTGATGAGACGCATACATCTTTTTTGGAGGAGAAACAGAGGTTGGATCCTTGTTGGGAGGGCACTGCCCCAGACAATATTACAATAGGAACAATATCACAATAGGAACAACAATGTGTAAAAGTTTTTCATAGGTATAGGCTTAATACTAACCTGTAAAATCAATCGCAGCCCTATAGTCAGAAAGACGGCTTAGGAATAGAGACGAGCGAATACGCACTCAAACAAATTTTGATACTAGGAGGAATGCTTGGGTTTGGCTCATGAGCACTTCAGTATTACTTACAGGAGAGAGAAAAGAGCTGCAAATCTAACATTGTTCAATAATTATTCTTATGTAAAATAAAAAAAACAATCGCTTAGGTAATTTTTTCGGTGTTTTGCTATTGATTATTGTTACACTTTTATCATCATTAACATCGTTGCTACTGTTATAATTATTTTTATTGGTTTTCATTATCATCCTCATTATTTTGGTCGCTATTGTGGCATTAAATTTAAAGTGAGATGTTGAAGGATAAAGCCAAATACAAAACAAAAATATAAAAAACTAAATAAAAAATAAATAAATGAATTGCTTAAACTGACGTTAACAGTAAATACATCTCGATACTTTATTTACATGTTTGTTATCGTCATGGTATTTACGGTAACTTTTCACTCTACAAACGCATGACTGATTTTTATGACTTGTGTGTCTGAATGTGTTATTACATAGCGATAATTGCCTTCGGTGTTTCGATTAAAAGTCTGAAAGTAAAGTAGGGTTATGAAGAGAGACCAACAGTAGTAAATTCCAAAAAAGTAAAAACAATTAAATTTTGTGCATGATACTGACTGGAGCCAGAGTGCTCCGAAAGTGTGCGAATGTATTCGGTTGGAGAGTTGATAAAGGAGCTGGCTTTGTAAGCAATGGAGTTACTGGGCGGGTCAGTGTTCGATTCATGATTCGGTCTCAGTAAGGTGGGTTTAACTCAAGGGCAATCTACGGGAAATTTCCAACATGAAATAACCTTGTGTGAAAAGAAATCAAATTTGATATACACTTTTTTTGAGTTGATAGTCATGAACCCGACTTCAGTTTGTTTTCCATCTGTGATTGCTTAAGATAGTAAAGCATCCCCCTTTTTAAATGATTGCTTAAGATCGTAAAAAAAAACCCCTTTTAAACAAAATTTCCTAACTGTCCTAGTCAAATTTTCAAGTTTTTTTTAAAACCAACTGGTTGCGCGATTAATATGTAGGACCTTTACGCTCATATGTACACACTCAGAGACACACACACATAGATGCGTAGATGCATTCGGGCTGTAACATGATAAGAGGATAGAAAACGTGTGCCTTTATTTGTTTTATCATTATATACCTATTTACCTAATCAGTTTTTTTCGCATATGGTGTGTTTCATTCGCCTGTTTATTTGAATACAAAGTGTATACAAGAAATAAACGCCAGTTTACGCATTCACCTTTCACGTATGTAAGGGGACATGTTACACTGAGACTAAAGCCCAAGCTCAGTGCCACAGCTCAGTCAAGCTTTCGTACCTATCGATCGTAGCTGTACAATAGGCGGAGCTTAACAACTTATAACTTCTGATTGGTTCACCAGCTTTGATCGACAGACTGCATGGCGAGAGATAAGGTGAAAACAGATAAGGAGAGCGCTTCACTAAAATTTCTAAAAGAGTTAAAAGCTTTGTAAGGCGATCCAGTTGGAACTGTTACTTCTGAGTCTTTCTCATCATTATTTATCGAATTAAGGAAAGGCCACGTTTTCGATTTTGGACCTCAGATAGTTTAATTTCCCTCATTTTTACCGAACACATAGATCGTTGTACAATTTTTATTACCTAAGATAAGGATATTAAAAAAAAAGGAGAAAGACAGACGGCAACCAACAAGGAAAGGAAAAGAAAGAAAGTAATTTGTACTTCAAATTGATATTTATTATTACCATATCGATGGACTTTATGGACTTTCTTCTTAAATATTAATCTGTGACATTGTTTTCCAAAGGAGAAAAGGAAGATTGTGGGAGACTTAAAAAGCAAGAAAGGCAAAGTTCCCCGTCGGGCGCAAATTTCTGAATTCTGCAGCTTGTCGCTTTGGAGTTCTTCTTCCGTCAAACTTATTGGGTACCGGTTCGACGAGGAACCGTAGAAACTTAAAGTAGCCTGTCGTTACATTTTGTGGTAGTACCTAAGACTCTCGTCTAAAAATAAAAGGAAAAATTAAAAAAAAAAACTACAACGCAAACGACAGCAGGGAAAACAAGAATTAAAATACTTTTTTTTTTTTAAATTTTGCTAGCGATAACCATGGAGACTTTACCTTTTGATGATCACGGTGGATACTTGTACCAGGCCAATCAGCATCTGTACCATCCGTACCACAACGGTGGAATGTTTCAGGCGGTGACGAACCAACCGCTCCTCTCCGCTAACGGTAGGCACGGAGACCACGAAGGAACCAAGGCGAGGAGGCGGAGAAAACCGAAGTGCATCGTACAGCAAGTTCAACAGAGGCAGGCGGCCAACTTGCGAGAACGCAAACGCATGCAGTCCATCAACGACGCCTTCGAGGGGCTACGCGAACACATCCCGACGCTGCCGTACGAGAAGAGACTCTCCAAAGTCGACACGCTGCGCCTCGCTATTGGCTATATCAACTTTTTGGCTGAAATCATTGAAACTGAAAATGGAGAAAACGACGTGATGGATAAAGTGGAGACAGAAAATGAGAAGAAAGTCATCATATGCCACAGAGGTGAGTCATCCAATCATTTTTTTTTGTACCATGAATCAGAACTGGGTGGGGGGGGGGGGGATTGTGAGGAAGTGGTGATAAATACGAGGAATTTACTTACATCTCTGTCGGTAATACTGCAATTTGAATACGTATATATGTTTTTTTTAATGTTCCAATTTTGTGCGTGTATCCCTAACTTGATATTTGGGTGTACTTGTTAACCTGAAGAACTTCATGTTGCTACTTATAAGAACAGCTCTCCCTTGTCCCACTTTACAATGTAGAGAAAACAAAAAGAGAAAAAACTACATCCGTATTTGTTTTAATCACTGTGATAGAGTTATTAAAAATAAATTATTGATAAATAATAACCTCTTTTAATATTCAAGAAACACGATTGTTATCAGTCTAGACTGATTCTTAAATAATACTACAAAAAACAAAAAACAAGACGTCACCATTTAGGGTGAATCAAGCATTTAACAAAAATTACACCATTACGAATAATTATAATTATAATACAAGTATTAATACTACTACTGCTATTAATGATGATGATAATAGGAATGGTGGTGATAACAACAATAATAGTAATAATAATAGTAGTAATAATAGCAATAATAAGAAGTCCTCATCCTCATTTTTGCATAGCATCATGAAGATGACTCAGTGATCATATTTCATAACATTATATTCATCATATTCATGCACTGTTTGGAATTTAGGGGTACATTTGAGCCATAAGAATCGTATGGGCAGTAAGAAGGGGACTGACCTCTAAAATTTCTAAGTTTTTATGTTAATTGGCATTTTCCTTTTGGAAGACGAATAATTGCATATTTCTTTCTTCATCACTGTGTGCTTTGCGACAGCTTAGTATGTGTGAAGTTGGGTACCGTTTAAAAGGGGTGATCGAGCACATATGTGATGCACGCAACTTGAAAGCAGGTTCCCACATATCCAAACAAAAAGAGCCACTTACGCATTTTGGGTGTATTTTTTCACAGAAGAGAGCTTCATCCTTCGACTCAGAGCCTGGCGTGGAAGGATGAAGGGGGGGGGGGGGGGTTAGGAAATGAAATGAGCGAGTAGTAAGGGTCGGGGTTGTGCTAGGAGTTACTGATCGATGGAAAATAGAGGATAATCCCCGATTTCATGTAACTCTGAGTTCCTCCTTTACATTAAAAGGCAAATACTGTAGTTCGTAATTCTGTAAGTCGATAATCTTGGCAGGGTATGGTATACCGTACATTTTATCTACCGTTCTTGCAACAGGGGGAGGTGCAAAAATTCAAGCTCACCCCCTGTGAAGCTGTTAGCTCCGACTTCTCAAATACCAGGGAGAGTATCGTATCGATTGCCGGTTGCGTCTTTTATCGCCTTGTCTTTCGGACTGGATCTCGCCATTGTTCGCCTGTTATTAGAGGATTTCAGTCTCTATGCTTACCTGACTGAGTGATCCCTTCGAATAAATCGCCATCGTCTCTTAGGATCGCTGTGATACCAGCTTGTAAACCTCTTTCGTTTTCAGTCTTCAAATCTTCTTTATGAGCTCAGAGTTTTAAAACCTTTGTTATTTGGGTGTTTTTTTTTTGTTGGCCTGATGGGACGACTGGTAGATTTAAGTACTTTGCGTTGTGTTAATGAAACTCATGGAATGTCAATGACGAGGTGTCCCATAGCGCCGCTTTGAGAGCCTTAATATATTCATTAAGAAGAATATTTCCCATAGTGCCTTCTTTTTTCCCCAACTACCGTAGATTACGTGTGAAACACGTTACTCAGTTGTTGGCGGGCTTTCCCTTAAAATGGCTGAAACTTTCTGCTTAAGTTCGGAATCTCACATTGGGGGTTGGAGAACCAGGGATTCAGGAGGGCTTAAGTTGATTTGGTTTTTGGCAGTGCTATAAACTTCAAACTGAGTCAGTAGCCTTCTTTTCAGGAAATAAGTTTCTCGGAGAAAAAAATTCAATTATTTGTTGCTAAAAAATAATTTGCTCAAACAAACTTTCAAAAGCAGGCAGTTTCCGTAGCTCCTCCTGAAGCTACTGCTGATGTTTACTGGAGAGACTGAATAATTTAAAAATGATTTAAGCTGTTTTCTATGAATGCCACGTTGGTGTATTGAAAGTCAATATTTCCCATTAACTTGAAGTCGGGGTTTAAAAATCTTTTTTTACAAGCTGTTTTTTCTTTTACGTTTTTCCCCATAAAAATATGTATATTATTTTCTTTATTTCTTCTTTATGTAATTATTTATTTTTTTTATAAAGGTTCCCCCACGCCAACTGAAACCGAATATGGACTTCAACCTCTGGCTGGACACTCGCTCTCCTGGACGAACGAGAAAAAGAGGCAATCTTCCATTCACTGCCACACCCTGACGGCTAAGGTGTGGACCCCAGAGGACCCCAGGGGCATCGAATCCCCGACTGGTAGCACAGAGATGAACACGTCCACGGGATCGGTAGCCGAATCATTTCATTTTGACGACAATGAATCCCTACTTTCTCCTCTGTCAGAAAATGCTGACTACTTGACTCTCGAAAAGAGTAGCGATCTTCTTTCCCACGTGACCAGTTCCCCGAGGACCATATGCAGCTCTCCGACGGCCATGTAAACCGTCTCGATCGGTATACAAAGTCAAACTCACGTAGGTTACAACCGGGACAAAATTACAACGATGAAACAATTGTAAATTACGCCAGAGAGAATTCGGAGTTTCCAAACGAATTCTTTGGCTTTTTTTTACAGCGCGAATATACGACCCATTGGTATTTTATTGTTATAACAATAATGGTAATAATAATAATAATAATTCTGGGCCTTAAAGAACTTTTGTTATCCGTCGCTCAGCAACCACACAAGTGTGAAGGAGACCTGTGGCCTATACCTTAGAGATTCACTTCGGGTGACCAGCAGCTCAGCAACTTTTAGATCACTACTTTTTGTACACCGCATGATTGCTTTTGGGTAAGCTTTTAACAAAACCATGGGCCGAGATATTAACAAACGAGAAAAAGCGTACCTGGCATTAGCGACAATGGTTTCTTCTTTATCTTCAAAACACGAATAGAAGGGTTTATTACAATCATTGTATTATTTGCTGCTTGCCAATGGTAGATAATTTCCTGTTAAGTTAACCGATGTAAATGACAGACAAATTTAAGGTGACTGGACAATGACCAGACGGTACAGTCGTGAACAACGTTTCGAGTCACCGTACTCCATATCCCTATGCTGCAGATCCGAAACTTATCTTTAGGGTCGAACAGGGAGAAGGGTGAGAAGGGGGGGGGGGGTTGGAACGACAACATGATACTGAGACTTTCAAGTGGGGGGGGGGACCTAGCATGCTAGAATGAAAAGGGGGGTAATATGAAAAGTATGAAATTTCCATCACGACAGTAAAAACATTTTTGAAAGAAAATAACAGAGGTTTCATTACAGTATTACGACTTGGCCCAAGTAGTTTAACTCAGGTGATGTGGAAGTTATATCCTAACCACTTCCACCCAGGAAGGGCTGGCTGTGCGACTTAACATCCATCAGTTTTGCAAACGAATTAGTTTTTCCCTCTTTTGTATTCTTGTATTTAATGTTTCTGGACAGTTTGGAGTACATCCCTTGCAATGGCAACAGAAGCCTCAAACCGTAAAACGTGATACAAACTTTTCAGTTTTAGCCTGGTGACTTTCATTTCGTTTTGTCTAAGCTTATGCATGGGGTATGTGTACCGCTTGTGTACCCACATGTCATTGTAAAATAAAGCTTCGTCGCTAACTTATTTTTCTGTTAATGTTTTCTAATCCTTTTATAAAACAACGCAACGAGATAACTCGGAAAATTGCTAACACAAATAAACAAGCCTATGATAATGTGAGTAATGTATCGGACAAGATCGATTAAGTGACCGATTAAAAATTATACCTTTTAACAAATAATACTTTTCCTTACATTTGTAATTTTTTATTTATTTAAATATTTTGGCTCATTTGCTTCAGCCCATAAAATTTGGCAAGACTAGGAAAGGTCTCAAAACACGGCCACTACTTCTCTTTTTACATTTTAATTGGATATCAAGTCGACCGACTCCCCACAGTTTTGTTTTCAGAACATGTGATAAACTGTTTTTTTTCAATACTTGACTCTGTCCTTTGGTCCTCAGATCATGACAAAGTCAGCACTTATTCGTCTGTCCTTTTGAGTCACAAATGTATTTCAGCTATAAGCGAAAAAAAAAAGAACCAATTAACTAAGCGCATGATATTATTATCCATAATTGTTGTAACAACTGCAAATATGGAATGCCACATCATGTATCGAAAAAAAGAAACAAATGAAAAAATGAAAAAGTTTAAAAATTTTAATTTGGAAGTACAATATAAGAATAGTACGTAAGCTCCCACATCCTGTTAAAATCAATGTGTCGTGAAATGTTCATGAAGAATGAATATTAATGCTCAAATTTGTAAGATCCTCAAATACGGCTGCCATACTCTTTTATATATCTTTTGTTTTTTCGTATCATTTTTTTTTTTTACGGAATTATTCTCGTCTTCCAGTTTTTACGTTTTCGGCAAGAGATAAACCTTTCATCATTCTGTAGTATATTTTCTATGATATTGTTTAAAAGTTAGTATTTCATTATCTGTTTTTTTTTCGCAGAACAGGTTTCTTAAACTAAACCGTAGGCAAACGGGAAATTATGTGCATTATGTAAACTAAGGTATAGTTACGAATGGAGTTTTTTTTTTCAATTGGACGTCAATAACTAGTATTTTATTTCTTTTAATTACTGTTAATTTCTTTGCCTTTTCTTCTATCTGAGAATTTCTGTCCGTGAACCCTCAGTTGAAATCCCATTTGCCATGCATGTATATATATATATATATATATATATATATATATATATATATATATATATAGCAATGCAATTGTTCATTCACACGACGAAACTGTCGCATCCATTTAGGATCGAGTGCATGTTCAACCTTTATTCCATTCGTATTAAACTTTTTTGTATTTATTACGGTGAGGGGGATTTTTACAACTTTTTGAAATATTTAATTGCTGCCTAATTATTGTAAATAAAAGCATCTATTAATGTAGATATGGAAACGAAAAATTAATATATATTGAAATAAGTATGAACATGATTTGCTCATATTTTCGTATGACCCGCCTCTGTATTACTTTCTTCTAAAATCCTCTTACACATTTTTTTCATCATTGCTGCGTATCGTTTTATTTTCCTTCGAACTGTCGTAACACTAAATTAAAAAACTACGGTACATAATGAGTATAAGTTTGCAGTGAAGAATGGCATAATTCACATATGATGTTGGTTTGACTCACCGAGCAGGGATATTAGAGTGGTAATTAACCCCCTTTCCCACCATTTCTGGAAACGTTGCCCTCGTAGACAGAAAGTGATCTTATGGGGAATTATAGACCTCACGTCGTAAGCTTTTCTACTCACAGTTTATTTTTAGATGTGCAACCTCGCAACTGTAAAAGATTTTTGCCCTTGCAGATATTTACCCCCACCCCAGCTGCGAGAGGGTTGTGATGGCTCTGTAGAGATTGAGTGAAAGGAAAAGTTTCTCAGCTGATGAACATTATGCAGACGGGACTTACATGCTTCCTTTTGTGACTGAGAAGAGTCTGACAAAGGACTGGAAAATTTTTCAAGTTTTGAAACAATTTCGTCATGAAGAAAGAACGAAACAAGCCCCCTTTTTCACTTGAGAGATGTCGGGGAGGGGGAATTGAATGTCCTTGTACCCAATTGGATGCAGCACTGTAGCATACCTCAACGAGATAGGGTCAAATCGTACACAAATTACAACAACAACAACAACTAAAAAGTATGTATCGAACCTTTATAAAATAACAAATTCTCTTTTCTTCATCGACATAAGTCTTACGGTTTTGCAATTAAGCAGTAGGGAATGTATGACGAAACATCTGGAAGAAACGGTGGCAACATATCAAACATTTTACATTGTTCTTTAACCACATTATATACTCCCCTTCAGGTTCAAAATTGTACTTCAGAGGCACTCTAGAATGATTTGCGAGTGTCCCTTTTTCGTGTGTGTTTGTGTGTGTGTGTGTGGGGGGGGGGGGGGGGGCGGCAGCTGTGGAAAGTCCCTTAATAATCAGGATCGGAGATAATAATTAGCGTTCTCCAAAATAAAATCAGGTCACATATTTTGAGCAATTAATGCCCCTCCGTCTTCCAACGAAACTTTTACAATATATGTGGTTGTTAAAAGTGTCCATGTTTATACGGAGTATCAGTAAGATTTCAAGATTATTAAAATATTTTTGTTGTCCTTTCTTCCCCTTCTTACAAAATGTCAGTGGACTCTGTTGCAATTCAGTGGCTGCGGCGTGGCTGCGGAGAGGGGTGGGGAGGAGTCCCCCAGGTAGTGGTTTCTCTGGTGGGCTGTCTGTGGAGCCTGTGACGGCGATATCCGGCGACAAGGGAAATTTTTATGGTGAGCTCAAGAATAACTGCAGACCGTGGGGTTCATCTTAGATATCCATCCCAAAAGATTACGTTATTGAGTAAGTGACCATGGGCCCCGTATGGCCCCCAAGAAAAGATGCACCCACGCCGCCCCTGCTGCAAATTGTGACACACACGTCATATTTGAACAAAATATTATGCCTATACGATGCATTAAAGACGATAACAAAGTGGATGAAAGTAAACGGAACTGAACCATCTACTAACGACTGTATATTTTCATGATACTTTTAATGTGCTCATCTTCTTGTGAAATGTATCTTTCATGTTAGGCAATGATCCAATTTCAAATTTCCTGGAAACAAATGTGTAATCTTTGTAAATAAGCTTGAAATTCCCCAACAACTGAACTTGACATCATCCAGACTTACCGTATTACATTCAATTATTAAAAAATGGTTTTGTTGCAAAAATTCCTCACAGAAATTAATTTTGAAGCAATCAAAAAGCACACGTTAGTGGAACAAAAGACCATTTTTGAAGAAATTCACGGCAGTGAAAAGGTGCCAGCGACGATAGGTATTCGTTTTTAAAATAACATCATTTTTAAAAAATTTTCTTTCATTATTTCATATCAAGAGTAACATATGATTACGTAAACATAAGTAAGTCACTTCATCCACACCGTATATTAAACTGAAACTCTGGCAGAACAACGTACCGTAAATGTATAGCCAGCAACGCCATTGTACGTTGTAACACGAAATACCGTAATACGTTCCGGAAGAAAAAAAAAACTAAAAAATGGCCTATAAAAGGGTAAAACAAAGAAAAGTAAATATGGAGGCTCGAAAATCGATAGCCAAAGGAGAGTGTAAATTCCATTACAGTGAACGGCAATTGTTCATTGTGTGTATATAGTAACCGTCGCATACATATCAGGGGAAAAAACCGTCGATCGGTAACGCTTCGTAATTGAAAAATACGAAACCCTCCCCCACTCTTTTTTTTTCTATTCGTTGTACTTCCATGGTCATATGAAAAACAATGCAATATGACAACGTATTGATTTTTGACGTAAAATGATCAATATTAAATTCAAGCAACTTCAGCGCGCTTTCCCGTTTCACATTCGGTAATCGCCATATGTTGGTATTCAGTGGCATTATGTTGTGCGTATATGAGCATTAATCGTAACCGGTATATATGTAGTATGTATCATATTAAACAGCTCGCTTCAGGTAACACATTTTCAACATTTTTCACCAGTATGAACATATGTTTTTTATTTTTACTTACCCCCTAAAGAAGATTAAAGACAAAGACAAAAAGATTTTGCGAATGTTTATGCTTTTAAAGGCAATGTCTCCTTTTAGTTGGTCTTGTGCACGCATGGGCTATTCTATTTCAGCGTGTGTATAAAACCCGCTTTCTTATGCGTTCCGAGTAAATGATTTTGTACAAGTTTAGAAATCGGTTACGTCATATCTTAATTCTCTTGGTAAACAACAGCATTTTACATTCCAGTTGAAAGATTTTCAAGGCCTGGTAAAAACATATTTTCCAATAACAAATGAACAAGTAGAATGGTCACCAGGAAATAATACACATTTTACATATAAAAAATATAATTAGTAATAATTTTCCCTCCTCACGACCTTCCTTGGTAGGTATCTTTAAATCCACCTTTTATTATTATCACTACTGTATTACCCTTTATTATTATTATTACTATTATTACCCTTTATTATTATTACTACTACTATTATCCTTTATTACTATTATTACCAAGTGATCTAGAAATTTAGTCGGACGGAAAGCAAAACTAAAAAGTACAAACGTTGAGGGTACCACAGACGTTAAAAAAATGAATCTAAGAACTCAATCGAACAAATTACTATACAGGCAATAGAAATTGTGACACTTTGCGTTCAATGTCACGTGACAAATTACAGAGGGGAAAAAAATAAACGAGAAAAGTAGATTCATGTGACAAAGTGAACAACAGTTTGTACGACAGATTATCACGACTGCGTTCATTCAGTTCAGTTGTATCGAAATTAATCCTACACGGTTCGTTACTAGCCATTAATTTGCAGCACACGGTAGCGGTATATACCAGATATGCTCCTATCCCAAGCCGCGGTCGATTTTGAATTCGTTAAACAGGGCAGTACCATAGATTAAAGTGATATATCCGATCATGCCGACTATGTGATTAGCATTACTGTTTTTAAGAAGACACTTTTATTTTGATACCTGCATCCGTGACTCTCCATGTTTGCACAACGTATTGAATTTTAGATCACGTTGTCTCATACCTTCCAGCAACCGGGCCTATATCTTCGTATTTCCCTCCAATTCCAACTTTTTGTCGATTTTGTCTTTTTCGATCAACTTTTTTTTTCAATTTCAGTACTTGCGACAAAACTAGATTCTTTGTAAATGTCGGTCGTTTTTTTTTTCTTTTGGTTATTGTATAGCAATACAAAGACAGAAACTTAACGAAATTCTAAACCAGAATGCAGTCTAAGCACGTGATAATAAAGTATAATTCCATCTCATTTCTCAACTATCACTTTAATTACATACAGCAAAATGTGATAAAAATTAAAACCCAACTTTATCTTATCTGATGAGTCGGAGTTGGTCGTTATGGTGACGATAAGTGAATCGATATTTGTGCCATTGTTGAAGAGGTAAACAGAGTTTAAAAAAAAATAAGAGAGAGAGAGAGAAGGCGCCCATACTTACATATAGATATTTATATACGGTGTCGTTTTACGCAACAAGCATTTATCACAAACTGTGTCTATGTGGACGGGCGAAAGTCCGTGGAAACCTTCCCAGATGTTCGGGTAAAAAAATTGTCTTCTGGTGTGCTTGTTACAAATTTGAATCCTAGGTATTTTATCTTGCTAAGCTCATTAAACTCCACGCGACAGACCCGTTAACTTTATTGACTTTACGGTACTAAATGAACGTAATCAATTCTACGTATTTTTTTTTTCTTTCTTGCTTTTTTTTTACACATCGTTAGCGCAATATAGATATATATCGTAAATAAAAGAATCACCTGATGGAATGGTTACTGAAAGAATAAAATCAAATATGGAAAATAAGAGAAAAGAAATAGAAACTTGTTTGCAAAAAGAGGGAAGTTAAACACGTGTCATAATAAAATTAATGTTTGCTTGGTGGACCGTTTAGTAAAAAGAAAAATAACGGAACCAAAAAGGGCCTCGAGGTAATAATATTTCTTTCTTAAGGTGAATTATTAACAACAAGAAAATATTAAAAAAAATGTATCATTTTATTCCGTCGTCTGAAGGACATGCAAGAATAAATTTGTGTTAAAATTGGAGCGAAACGTGTGATAAGCACAAAAGTAAATGGAAATTTTTTACCAGAGTAAGCGCAGATGAGATCTTTGTTAAAGGTCGGTTACATCCTTCCAGTGCAACTGGATGGATGTTGGCAGACGATAAATGCATCCACATAAATATGAAAAATAATATAGAGATAATTTAAAAAAAGAAGAAAAACTCTTGTAAATATGTACAATGCAAGACACTTGTTTCCCCCAACAACAACAAGAATCCTTTCTGATCGTAAAGATGATCATGAGACATGGAAAACACACTTTGGAGTATTGACCATTAAACTTTACAATTTCCGTCAAACTCAATCGAACATTGAAAATTACACAAACAAGTTTCAATGTTCTGTTTTGACAGTTGCTTCATGAATAAACATAGTTGAAATATATGCAAATGTGCGATGTCGAGGGAGTGGCTATATGCTATCCGTTGTTTGCTTAACCTTTAACCATTGACAGTAACCACGATTTCGTTAAAGTCAATTGTTTCACTCTGCATCATCTTGGTGAAAACGAGCACTTTTCTAGACAAAGATCGCAAGGTCTTAAAAATTGCATCACTTATTTTTTCTGTTGTTTTGTTTTCATCACTGGCTTACAAGTTGTACTGGAGTAGTTGAGTTAATACTGTAACCTCGTTCAGTTTCTTTCCTTTGTAATCGTGGACAAGTGCAAAAATTTGTTTTTATTCTCAACGCGAATTACCGGAGAAACCATGTTTTCATGTAACGCCAAATGTGCTTACTGCAGCATTTATGATAATTCAAGAAGCCTCCGTCATAGCATTTGCATCAAAGTTTGGAATTCTTTTTAAGTTGTACCGTCAGTGAAAGATATTTTTTAAAGATCAGAAACTTGTCAGTGCTGATAATTTCCCTCATCAACTCAATGCACTATCACGTACCGTACATCATATAGACCAACCCTCGTAGCCCTTTTGGGATTTCAGTTTCGTCGAGATGCAGGCCAAAGGTTTTCGATTCGTAACAGAATCAAAGTCATTCCGTGACGGACGCATAAACATGTCACCGTTATTTAAAGGTTTCAGGAAGCATTTTTCCAGCTCCGTCATTGCAATTTTACAAGCCGTAGTGACTGCACAGTACCATACCATTAGAAACTGTAAACTTATGTTAGTCCAAATGCACATTACGTTCACGATTTAGTGTGTATGTCAGTGACGCAATTAACAAGGGTGTCCTATCCTTAGTTACGATTCCCTATAGCCAGGATTTGAAATCCAATTTACTTCCAAGAAGACGGTTACGATTGAAATCCGAAATAAGTTTGTAAATATCTAGCATGATCTTAAAGTAATTCAAATAGGTCTTAAGTCAGACACGTTGTCATAGTAACCAAATTGTGCGTGTAAGTTTGGTATCAGGGGATACCGCTCGAAATTTACAGTCTGTATTGATACCCATGCATTGAATGTTAACTTTAAAGTCAAGATCGTCTTCGTGAAACTGGACCCTGCACTAGGAACGATTTTGAGTTGATTGTTGGGAATTTTTCAAAACTTATAGCGATCTTGAGGGCTGCAAGCTGTTCTTGACGTGAAAAATGCCGTCACGATTGATGACGTCATATAAATCTCCCAGAGTGTTAACACCAAAGGGCTTAACGTGATCATTTAATGTCAAGTCGACTGGACTTTAACATCATTTTGTTTGTCTGTTCCACCATTTTAATATTTATAGTGGGGTTAAGAATATTTCAATCTGAGAACAAACTGAAGGCACGATGTTTTTTTTTTTTTAAAGATCACACCATTACTTTTTTAACTCAGGTATCACGGAGGGAGGTTTACTTACATTTAACTCCGAAAAAGTTTGAAATGTTTGAAATGAGTAACTGAACTCGGATGCTGGTCGAAAGATATAATTGAATACGGAAATGAAACCCTGCGATGACCAGTTAAGATTATAACCCAAAAAAAACACATACGCCATCTTAAAAATTGGCCACCACGTTAATACAATCACTGTAATACATACCTACAAACATACACACAGAAGGACAGATAGACAGACAGACAGACTACATGCTCTTGTGCTTCTGATTTAGTATATACGTTTCAGAGTGAAATCGAGGATTTCGGTAATTTACATTATGCATTTTTAATAAGACCTCAAGTGTGTAAATTACGGTACTCTTCTGTAAGATACAGTCTTGTTCTCCTCAAGCATTTCCTTATTCAGAGATACAATCAAAACGACATTAAACACTCAACGTGAGAAAGATACATCTAACTATCACAGAAACACGACTGTCGGTAAAACATTAACCAAGGTGATTGAAAAAAAAAGATTAAATTAAAAATGGTTTGTTTTTCTTCTTATTTTACCAAATGATAACGCTTACCGAAATAGAGAGAAAGAGAGGGAGAGAGAGAGGTGGAGGCCGTGGGAGAAAAATTTTCTAGGCATCGCTCAAACACACGTACTGTTTATTTTACCCATATCTAACAACCGGGTTAATCGACAGACAGGTCCTTTCTCAGCAGTAGGTCCTCTGCTTTATCTTGATTAATGACAAAATACACACTGTTTACACATACATCTTCAATGCAGAATATGTTTGCTGTTTGTTAAACCGATGTAGTTACAGTGTTCTGCACGTGCGAGGATTCAGTACATCTAACTATATCTGAGAATGGTGTTTAGGATTTGATTAAACCCGATTTTTGAGAATAATTACTTGCAAAATAAAAAAAAAGAAAACAAACAATGAGGGAAAATAATATTTGCCTGAGTAAATGCAAGGATATGATGCATACAGGATATATATATATATATATATATATATACAAATAAGTGTCCATATATATATATATATATATATCACATCTCAGTAATTGACGGTGGAAAAGAAATGTTGGCAACGACGAAACTGTTTAAAAAGATGGGAGAGGATGTTAACCAAGTGATGCGTTGCCCTCCATAATAGAGGCAGTGCCTGCTTGATATGACCCACTGCCCTTCACAGTTACCTGCTGTATATGACCCACTCATTGCACCCTTACCTGTTGTATATGACCCACTGTCCTTCACAGTTACTTGGTTACCGTAATATCTTACTGGAGACCTTTGATCTCAGTCTCAAAGATCTTTTATTAAAATTTCAACAGGTATCACTTCATCATGACTTTGTTGTTGAATTCTAAACAAACGATTGATAATATTGTTCGGTATGAGTGACCAACGGGAACCGTAAGGTATATGGTAAGGATCCAGGGACCATTCACCAATTTAACTTTTCATTTTTCCTTTAAGTTCGCATTATCGTTTACTGGCAATGGTGGATGTATAACCCCTTTGGTTACGGTCTGCCTGGGACGTCAGGTATCCCTTCTTTGGACTTTTCGTAACCGTTGACATCTACACATGTTCATAGTATACTACCATGACCTCATCTGTGTCCCCCAGCAACCCACAGACGCACATAAACACTCTGGGGGAGGGGAAAGTAAAGTTTGCAAAACGAAATGAAATGTCTAAATTCCAACTGTGATGAAAAATATGAAAATCGATAGTTAAATGTCTCAATGCCTTTTAAAATACTACTTTCACATTCGATTGTTCTGTTTCAAGTTTGAGGTTGTGTTCTTACCTTCCTAAAATTGACCAGTATAGATGGTCATTTTTTTTTTTTAAATTTGTAATTAAAATCATTTTCTGCTTCCCTAAATGTCCACAATGTGAATGAAAAAAAAATGGTAGCTATGGGGTGGTGGTGGTACCCTTGCCCCGTTTCCCTTGCACCTATGCCCCCTAAAACTTCCTGGCAACTTTAGACCTTTGTTTCATCAAACCGATTATTCACCGCTATACTTCCCCTGCTGCTATCGTTTAACTGATCTCTTCTTTTTTTTTTATCTCTCGTTTCCATGTCAATTAATGAGTCACATTGTTGGCTTATCCTATCTCTCTTTCAACCATCTTTAAGTATGTAAGAACGATGTGTATACGTAACACACTGTTACATAGTAGACCATTGCAGTGGGTGTACAGTTGTATCTGTCAAAGGTACGATACTGCGATATAGGCGCCATTAATTACCCGTTTAGCAAACACCTGTCCCTAATGAACTTTTAACTACCTAGCAAGCATATCAATTTTGAAAAGCTAATCACAAATCTTTTGTGGAATTATACGGTGCCTGCTGCTTTTTTTTTTAATTTTAGTATCTCTGTCTGTTGTTTCAACTGTCCAGTAGCTTAACTAATGGTAACCTAGTTTGCCTAAGAGCTGTGGTTTTAACACTTCTGTTTTGTTGGAATATAATTTTACAGACAAGGAGGTTACCAACAAACTTTTAATCTTTGATCTATGTTGACGAGGGTCGTGATAGCGAGCCATTTTATCGGATCCTTATCGGGTGTTGTTTTAGTTAGCCTAGTTAAACACCCATCAAAATGGATACACACTGTTAGGACAAAACTGCGTTTTTTTTTTCCTTAAACAAAAAAAGAAAAAAAAGAATCCGTGATGAATGCAATCATCATCACAGTGCATGATAATTATCATGATTTTGATCCACTTTATTTTTATTTATTTGTTTGTTTTTTTATTCTTCAAAGAAGAGCTATACCCACGAGTGATAGCGATAGGGGTTTTGTGACACGAGCGGAAAGCGTGCCACTGACACACTGATAAATTGAATCTCATCAATTATGGATTGCTCTTTGAAGAGGAAAAAAAAAGGGAAAAATGGGGGACGGGTGAGGTGGTGCGAGACAATTTTAGTTTTCAAGGATAGGCTATGTTTGTCGTTATATATTTATGAATATAATGTACTTATACAAACATATATTTCTATATATAAATTTTAAAACTTTTACCTGTCATTAGTGCGGAGGGGGGGGGGGGGGGATATAAAGGCACCAAATCGACCGAGTTAAATTGATGTTGAACCAAATGCAAGACTTAATGTTTTGATATGTGTCCTATAAGTGGTTTTGTGTTTCATCTAAGACTCATTATTATTATTATTACCACGGCAAAGAAATCGGTACCTTACATATTTGATCTAAGAGTAATGCCACACCAGGTGGGATACACAAATGGGGTGTGTTTACCGTTTCACTGTTGAAGAAGAGAGAGAGACAACACAAGGTCCGTCTCACAAAACAAGTTCCGAAAATTTTTTTGTGAAAGAGAAGTGGAAAGTTACAGAAATAATTTCAAGTTGAAATGACTTTGTTACTAAGATGATATACAGCTAGAGGTTTCAAGGGTTACTTTGCTGTTTCCTCTTGAAATGGAATACAAATCAACCTTCAGAATCCAGTGCAATTTAGCTTTTTTTTATCAATTGAAGTCACGTTCAGCAGAATTGCCTTTTTTTTTTACTTTTACCTTTCATATCTACCCCACAGATAAATTCTGATTAAGTTTAATAAATTGAATTCTTCTTAAACTGATTTTCAATTGACTCAAAATTGTACGTAGAGCAAAATACAATTAGATAGTTTGCAAGCGTCAGTGCATTTACTTAAGCTCAACGCAATTCACCTTGAGTAAAATTGAATCGGTTCACCTTGTTCATTACAACCAATCATATTTGATGACTTTTAGTGGTAAACGGCAAATTTACTAAAGCTCTGCTGTAAAGCAGAAGACTTCAATACTGTTCACAATCTCAGATCTAACAGTGACACATTACGTTTGGTAGTTCCACGCACCATTTCCGGGTCATATGGTGACCGGGCGTTTATGGTAGCTGGGCCCACACTTTGGAATTCCTCTTCCTTTTTCTCTTAGAAGTGTCACAGATTTTTCATTATTTAAAGATAGACTAAAGACTTACTTCTTTAATCTTTAGTCATTCTCAATTAAGTTTTGTATTTTTTAATTTGAATTTATTTTATACTAGAATTATTTGTAAAGTGCACGTGAATGCCTTGTCACATCTTGCGCTATATTAAGTCTAATTCATATTTATATATATAAAGCATTATCAAAATGCAATTGCGTTCATGCAGAATTGCACTTTCAGTTCTACCTATGTATACTATTTGTTTTAGAAATTGTTTTACACTCATTTACGTGAAATTTGCATGTTTTATCATTCTGCTCTAACAGCTTGAATATGATTTGCGAATTTGTCAATGAGAGTCAAATTGTGCGCAGTATGTCATAACCACTACAAAAAACCATTTTCGTGTACATGGATATTCATATCAATTCCCATATGTTTGTTTGATTTTAAGTAAATGATTGACTTCTATGCTTTCTTGGAGAGTGTGAATTTTGTGGGGCCAACAAAAAACAAACAAACAAAAAAAAAACGTTGAGAAAATTTTCATATTCAAATATTTGGAAGATGAGTACTAAGTTCACTTTTAGATTTTGTGACAGGTGATCTTTTCCCCTATTTAATTACACTTAAGGTAAACTGTATCCTACTTAAAACAGGAAAGATGGTGTTTGATGAAAAAAGCCTTTTCTCCTGCTTTCTTTCTTTTCTCCTTCTTCTCGGCCATTGTTTTCTGATTGAATATTACGTGCCCCCATTAATACATTTACATCATTTTACAAGCACTTTTCAGCAAAAAAGTATGTTTATATTGTATTGGTTATCAATGAGTGTTTCAATGTGTAGTACGATTGTACTTAAATATTACTTTGGTTTATTGCTGATTACTTTATATTTGTCTAAAGGATTCTTAGTAGAAGTTTCAAGTTTCTGTTTATGGCTTTGAGTATCTAGTTTTTCATTGTTTGTGGTTTGAGGTATTGGTAAGTTGTCTTTTCCTTTCCTCAAAAAGCACTTCTGCTTTCGTTGTATTTAATTGTCTTGTTAAGACAAAACATAAACTTTGGATGAAAAAAAAAATAGCCACATTGAAGAGAAAACGATCTTTCTGTTCGATTTGATACCAATATGGACAACAACATCTACAACACATTTTTCTTACAGAGGAAATTATACTAATCAGAGTGGTAATTACGGTATAAAAAAATTTTTCCCACTAAATGATTATGCAAAGAAAATAAATGGTTATTCGCAAAGAAATTCCGTGTATTTACCACAAGACCCGGTTCTGCTAAAATTATTTTTTAGCTTTAAAGGTGTTAGTCCCACGGCCGGTTGCAAGACTGTTAGTATTGGGAATAAGTTACAATTACATCGCCTTGAGAAGAGGGGTTCACCATTCAGTGGGGCGTGGGAGCACTGATGTACTTTATAAGACTTTTGGGCCAATAACGCCCACCACGATGAAAATTTTGTGTTTTTTTAAATCTTATTTTCAAACCAACAAAGCAGGATAGTTTAATAGCATTTTTTGTATACAAAGCTCAAGATAGAAACAGGTTAAGGGACAAGATAACAGGAAAAATGACAAATAAAACAGTAAAAAAAAAAACAAAGAGAGGCGTATCTACGCAAAAATCAGGAAGGAATTATCATAAACATGAATATTTGAATTAGCAATATCCGTTGGTTGAATTAAAAGTTTTCAGCTTTGTTTTGAAAGATGTTAAAAAGGGACTGACTTGCAATCATGAAAGGAAACAATCAAAAGTAAGTGGTGAAATGAAATATAAATGTTAAAACGGTTCTCCATACTGTTATATAACTGACCTCTTTGCACGGGGTGCACTGGAACACCGGACCTTTGAAATAGACTGACTTCAAGCAAACATTTACTAATAAATGTAACCTCGAAATTTCAAGACATTTCTGTTTTTTTTTTCTCCAAATATTTGTCGCCATTGAATTTTTTCGGTGCCGTTGAGCCTGGGGGACCTGGAAGACATGTCTCTCAGTTCCCTGCTTTGAGAGTGTTTGTGTGTGACCCCCCCCCCTTCCTACCCTCGGCTTTAAAATGAGATATCTTTGACGAAGGGAAGCTTGAACGGATCTTACATTTTGTGACCTGCACGTGTATTTCTTGTCACGTGATACATTTTGTCGGCCTCGTAAGACTTCGCTTATAGATTCGCAAAAGAAATTTGTTTCATTTAGTGACGTTTAGATAATAGTTATTGGTGTAGTGTTTGACTGGTCTCCCTTGGAAGGTGGGGGGGAACAGGAAAGGCGAATACCTTCCATCTCGCATTCCAGGCTTGTAGTCATTTCACTAGATGGATCTCCTGAAGTCTGTCACAGGAAAGGTAAGTTACTGCGAGGTGTTCAAAATACACATACGTATCCTCTCTCTGTGACAATTTCGTGACAAACTACTATAACAAACAGCTGTCGGAAAAATTTCCCGTCCTTTGCAAGATTTAAATCTATAAGAGAGAAAATTTTCCTCCATTTTTTTTTTAAGTTTCCACTTTTATTTCTTTGGCAACCTGTAGACAATTTATTCATTACATGAACACTAAGAGTAATAAAATTAATTCAGGGATGGTAAAGAGGTTTTGCACATGACGTCATAATTAGCATCTGTTGCTACGTCGCCACACTGGATGGAAACAGCTTTTCGTGTAACTAGTACCGGGCCGTACTGTTTCAGTAACACTACGTAATGGTTATTACGATATTTTTATATTTTTCATTGTGTAACCGGTCATAGAGGGTAAATTGCCCAATTTCGTAGCCATAAGCTGTGCGAATTGGAGAGGCAAGAAGTCCGGGAATTAAACTCTAAATAGCACCGTTAGTGTTATCGACCATTGAAACGCCTCTCTTTATTTATGATTATTTTTATGATGGATATAATCTCTCAAAAAATTTTAATTTTTTACTTTTGGTGACGTCACTGAAGAGAAAAATCTCCGTTGTTTGCTCTTGTTAAAACAACATTATCATAGCAGTCAACCGTCATGTCACTGGTTGTAATGTCGTATGGGCAGTCATTTGTCCTTTGGATTAAGGTGGTGTGACTGTCGACGAAATCAGTTTGTTTACATACTTTCGTATACATGGAAAGCCTTATAGAAATGCACATTTCACCAATTTGCTGAACTTGCAGTCTTGCAAAGTGTGTGATTCGCATTCTAAAAAAGGATGAAATCACGAACAAGCCAGGAAACTGAATAAGTTGTAAACACGTACATGCATCCTAGTAACTTGATTAATTAATGTTCATTGCATTGTTCATGGCCATCGTATTGTTTATTGGCCATTGAATATTGTACTAATACGAAAAGTGTCTGGTCACACATTTTCAAAACTAAATTAAATCGTTAATTACCTTTAATCGTTTAAAAAAACTCACTAATGTTCCATTGCAAGTGAAACATGTGGAGCATCTTAGTTTGACCATTTGTCGTTAGTACGTGACCGGAAACTTGACAAGTTCAGAAAAAATAGTGAATATCACCAAAACAACTCGATGAGCCTCTTCAAGCGCAGATACGCTTTGATCTCGTGTGAGTGTTAGTCTTCCAGGTGTGGGGGGGGGGGGGGGAGAGGGAATGGGGGACTGGATTGTTGGGTTGGATTTTATTGGAGATCTTGTTACATCACTTCACTTTATCACTTTGTCACTACCATGGAAAGGAACCTCAGTGGTTACAATGTCGGGGACCTGGAAGGGGTCCGAACCACACCCCCACACCACCAAACGACCACACCACCAAACCACATCGAACGATGCCTTACTTATTTTGAACGCTCCCTCTTGAGTCACTTCACCCCTTTTCCCCGATATAGGAAAGAAAATTGTGTAAATATGAAAGATAGGGCAACTGGTCCTCATTCCCCAACGCCACTTTTCTTGTCCTGAAATGTCGAAACACAAAGGCAGATAGTCCACTCCTCAAATTTCGCTCATAAAGAATATTAGCTGTAACTTATAGTGTCGACTGCGTATGTCCACGTGTTGTATATTTTCAATATTTTTCCTTGGAGATGAGTTATGATGTTATTGTTTCCTTTATGTGGGACAACGAAGAAATATACGGTTCAAAGATGTCTCAATTTACGAGCGTTTGTCCCCCCTCTACTTGCTCCAGATATTTTATTCAGACGAAGTTATTCTTTCTAGGATGGAAGCAGGGAAGAAATCCTCTCAGGAATTAATTGAAAATAAAGAAATAGAACAACTTTTCAGAGAAAAAGAGCGAACTAGTTCTCTTCCCAGTTCGTCATATATATATATATATGTATATATGTATATGTATATGTATATATATATATATATATATATATATATATATATGTATATATATATATATATATATATATATATATATATATATATATATATATATATATCAAGAAGTGAGAGTCCTGTTCATGTGATTGTTTTAGAGATTAGCAAAAGATGAATAGGATGACTGTGTTAATCAAATGTAAGCCACTGGTAGAGTCATCTTTCTTTCGAAGCTTTTGTGGCCAATGGTGTAGATTTTAATGACGTCACATATTACCTATGGGATGCAGAATGGACACTTTGTTTTGTGTAGGCCGATCTTTCGTTGTATTTCATTGTGTGAGATACGTTTCGAAACGTTTCGAAACATGGAGCTTTTACAGCTGTAATTTCTCCCAAGATCGAACTATTTTTCTTCCCTTTATTTGAAAAATTTCCCAGAAACGGGGAAACCCTACAATTATTAGCAGTTTACAAAAGGAAATGAAATTATGTATTAACCATTTGTCGAGTTACAAAACAGTTTTGTTGAAAAAGCTAATTCGTCTTTGAAACTTTTTCTTAAGCAAACCGTTGGCAGGTGGAAATGGCACGCTGCGTACGAATTGTTGTGAAGTTTACTAGATATTCATAGAACAATGGAGGTAAACAAACCTAGGTGCCTCATTTGTTTTGTTAAAGGGGTTATTTGGTTGATGCGCGTGTGAAATAGACGCCCCTGATGGCTTCAATCGTTTTAAATGGATACACTTCGTCACGACCACAGCTACATGTGTATCTTTATGTAACAAAAAACAAACAAAATAAAAGAAACGAAAAAAAAAACCCTTAAAAAACATGAGAAAATGTAATAAACGTTATCATGCAGCGTGCATGACATTAAATCAGTGCTTAGTATATACGACAAAGCCTGGTCACGGATAAGGCATGTTACATGTTTTCAACTTTAATGTGTGACAAAATGGCCCACAAAGGTTCCCATAAGCTGCTGTAAGCCTGTAGAGTTGTGATGATGATGGTGGTGATGATGAGGGTGATGATGGTGGTGGTTGAAACTTGTGGGAATCGTGGTGACGCTGAATGTTGTTATCGATGAGTACGACGATGCTGATAATGGTGATGATGATTGCTCTGGTGATGATAATGATAACGTTAGTGATGATGATGGAAAAACTGTGTTTTGGTAATGGATTACAATAGATCAGATGACCCGCGTAAGACTGTAGATCGTTGTCCTGAAGTTGTTGAAGAAAATGGTGATAATGTGATGATCTTCGATGATGACCATGATAATGATGATGATGATGATGATGATGATGACGATGATGATGATCTTAATGATCGTGGTTATGGTGTGTGGTGATAGCGATGATGAAGACGATGGTGTTGACAATGGCTTTACGGTGGTGATTATTGTCGCGATGAAGACGATGACGATGCCGATGGCGATGGTGGTTGAAGTTTGTTGTGTGATGATGATCTTGATGATGATCTTGATGATGACCTTGATGATGACCTTGATGGCCATGATGGCCTTGATGATGGTGGTTATGGTGCGTGGTGATGACGATGATGATGACCGATGATGACGATGATGTTGACAATTGTTTACGGTGGTGATTTTTGAAGCGATGGTGAAGATAGTGTTGACGATGATGGTGCATGGTTGAAACTTAATGTGTTGATTGTGGTGATTATTGATTATGATTATAATGATGTTGACAATGATGATGATGACCACTGGTGGTGGTGGTGGTGGTGGATTTAGGTGTGCTGTCAGATTATAGTACATCATACAACATTACAGTCGATTACAGGAACTGCTGTCAGGCCGTGAGTCGTCTGGTCGTAAAGTCATTGTGATAAGCCATAGTGATGATGATGATGATGATGATGATGCTGATGCTGATGATGATGATGGTAATGTCGACTATCATGATGGTAATCATGATCGCTCTGATGATGATGATGATGGTGATGAGGATGATGATGATAGGCGTAACTGGTTTCGCTTATAGCTTATTCCTAATAGTATTTCAATACTTCGTCTGACGGTGTGTCGTCAAAATGTGATATCAAAATATGAGTTATATCCCCCCCCCCCTTCCCCACAAAAGTGATCTGACATAAAATGGAAAGACTTAAAAAAAATTATTGACATGACCTAGATTTATTCATGTTTTCATTAGTTTCGTCCCTCTCAAAAAAGTTTTGATCAAAATTTATTCAAGCAGCAGCAGCAGCACACCTTCCGCGCATGCACACACGCAGTCTTACAAAACAAAAATAATAAATTGTGGTGAGAGGCAGAACTGAGCAACAATTTTCTTTATTTGACTTAACATTCAGACAATGAATGTTTCTTTGATTAGCGAATGTTGTTCTGCAAAATATCCCTATGGTAACCGACAGCTGTTCAAAGCAAATAAAACCCGTGAATAAAAGTCGTTATGTTCTAACCAACCTGAAACAGAGGTGAACATTTCTTTTGTTATGACGAATCATTCGCTCGAGATTCTGTAACTAGTTATATTATTCTGGCGTAGTGTCATCCCACGAAACAAAAAAAAAAAAAAACAATAAAGTACAAGGAAATTCTTTCTTCAAAAATCTTTGAATGCCCCCAGCCCCAGAAAAAAAAAGAAGGATCTGCCCTTGACTGTTTCAACGTGATTCTGGTTTGAATGGTGGAAATTTTTATGGTCTCGAAAACGTGATTTCTACACGCTCTTGGAATTGGAGCCGTCCATGTGGCAGGCCACTGCCAGAGCCGTTCAGTGGCTTCGTTAGTATTTAAATACGGCTGAGACTACAATGGAGGATAGCCTGTCGTTGTGAAAGACTGAACATACTTTTCTGTTGTAATCTTGCTCCGGATGTTACTTTAAACAAGAATTCTTTAGCCTACACACTGTCCATACCAAGTGCTTTGTTGGGTTTGGGGGGGGGGGGTGGGGAATGGCAAACTAGTAATACAGTGATATGGTTGGGGTCTGAGGGGACGGAATGCCCATCCCCCCTTTGGGAAGTTTTTCTACAACTGATTCTCCTAAGATATGATTTGGTGCAACAAAAATACACAATTGTGAATTTCATTTTCTTCGAAAAATATCTGAATTATATCATCGTTGAAATATCTGAATTACATATATCTGAATTATATATATCTGAATTATATATATCTGAATTATATCAATTATATCATGGTTGTTCCGTCCCCTCGCGGGTCCGCCACTGCTTAGGCCTATACAAACATTGATGAACAGAAACTGTTGAGCAAAGTCTGAACTTTGGGGACTATTTTGTCAGAATGCCTGAGTCCACACTGAAATCAGCTCGTAATCATTACGTAATGCGTTCTCACTGTTCCTTCGAAAAGAAAGCTCCACATAACAGTATGTAATGTATATATCGCAACTACGTATTCTCCTGGTACAGTCCTTCTCACAACTACCTATCCTTTACGTTGACAGGGAAATGACATGTCTACGTCGTACGCTGCAAAATACAGTCAAGGCGTACATTAAAGTATTTTTTTTGGGGGGGAGGGGGGAAAGGGTAGATGATTTTCGTAACATTTGTAAATCACTCGGGATTCTTAAGGCTTTTGCGTATGGGCGTGTCCATCACACCGCAGTCTGCTTGAAATCACGATGTCGGAAACAGGCGAAGGCCTAAAAGGGAATCCCCGAGAGTGGAAATTATATACCTGAAACTCATCGAGCATAGGATACCTACAGATTTGGTCAAAGGTCAAATGCCTGCAGGGAGCCGGGTCAAAGTGCAAATACACTTAAAGGACGAAGGAAAGCTCGAAATCATCTCATATTTGGTACTTAGGTGAACCAACTTGGAATCAAGACGCATACCATCTAAACTATTTGTGTCCAATAGTTGTCGAATTACAGAAACCCTTCCCACAAGATATCCCCCGGCGATGATCTCAGGGTAGGTGGGTATTTGGTTCTTATTGAGCGTACGAGTCGGCTATTATGTTTGGTGATTAGGGGAATTGTTATTAGGCTAGAGGGATCAAAATGTACCTAGAACATGAAGTAAACTGTGTCTCGGTTGACAATTTGCTTGCGAGATAATTTGAATTTTGAGATCACACCTCTCAAAATCTGTTATCAGATCGTGGATAACCTGTTAGCAACTTCTATCTCAGGCTGAGTGTCTCGGAATAGCATCATTTCCAAAGACGATGGTGCTCTAGCTCGTATTAGAATCAAAATGACTCTTGACCTCATTACGTAACTTGACGTAGCAGTTCAGGGCAGGGAAAGCTTTCAAACTACTCTGACAAGTATGCAGGCTCGAAAAGAACTCCGAAAATATCATTTGCGTTGGACAATCCTTTCAAATATATCCTTGACCCTTTCGAATTCCTTCAAAAGATTCCTATTTTTAAGAATTGTTGTAAGAAAGTAAAAAAAATGGACATGACTTAGAACTACCCCAAAGTTACCCACAAGGGTCTATGGAAACTATGCTGAATAAGTTTAAAAACACTTAACCCCATCCGCTGTTTAATTATCCTTCTGCTCTGTCTAACAAGTGGGGTGTCTATTAACGAGAAGACCAAAAGAGCTGTGAATTTGCTTAAGTTTCCCTCACTTTAACATTCTCGAAAACAGATGATTACGGGATTTCATGTACGCTAAATATAAAAGGGGCAAGCTTACCCCTTGACTGATACTACCCTTCCTTGCTTAGGGTAATGATGTCTGATATTGAGTCTGTCATTGGTCATTGCAAGTCAGCTGACTTCATCACGTCATCGAGACAGCAACTTATAATTTTTTTCTAATCTGTTTTTTTTTTCTCAGAGTGCTATTTCCATACTGTCGGAGAATGTAGAGGCGCAAATTCCCCCCCACACCCCACGGGAGAATTAGTAAGACAAAGTATTTTCTATCAAGCTAATAGTTTCAAGTTTTTTATCAAATTGTTCAGGTTTGAAAGTGGAAAAATCACGGGGGAAATAATACGGAAAGAAATCATCCCCCCAGATCGTCTGCTACAACTCAATCGGGTGACTGGATAAACCTGCCGGTATATGTCAGGAAGGGTGAGATTAGTGAGAAGTCTTGGGTAGAGTGATTAAGATACTGCTACGCTTTGTCACCACGTGGGTGGGATAGGTTGCATTGAGCTGGGCATTAAAGCGACGCTTTGCATTCACACTTCCCCTTCGTTAGCCCCCCCCCCCCCACCCGACTCCTCACAATGAGTCGAGTGGAGAGAGTGAGCGAGGGTAAAGAAAATGAAGTTGAACTTGAAACAAGCATTAGTATAACCTAACTTGTTTGGGATATTTAGACTTTCACGAATTACAGTAGCTCAGTTGAGTAAATAAACGAGGGATTTAATTGAAAAAAAAACACAAGGGAAGCGTTGAACTTCCTCTAGAAGTGGAGTTTGTCACACACCATGTTGTGTACCATTGTGAGAAAACGCACGCTGAGACTTAAAATAGTTACAGAAATATAAACATCGATTGAAATGTTCAGACTTTTATATGAACGACTGATTGATGAGTCTAATGTAAACGTCCACTTTCTTCATAGTAATTGCAAATAACAAAACAAACAAAAATAAACTCAAGGAGAATCCTCCAAAAGACAACGTTTTTGCTTTATCCCAGTTCATTGTGTTTTTTTTTTCTCCTGACCCTGACCCTCCCCCTATTCCAACCTTATTAAGTTGATCTCTCATTCATAATCTTATTCTTATTAGTACGTCACGTACACGTGATGTTATTCCAAGTACCGCAGCTGATGTGAACGAACTACTAATGTGTTTTGCCTTTCAAATGCTCATACATGGTGATCGCTATTCGAAGTATACGAGGCATCAAGATTGGCGCACTGAAGGAATTCTATCTTCGATACTTAACAGTTCGTATGCATTAAGAAATAAAGTACCTGAAATGGATTCATAATCTTGAGAGACGTAACTGTGTTATGGTTCAAGAAGGTTAGATTCAGAAATGGTGCCACAGTCATAGCGGGTTATTTTAAAGGTGCAGGGTCAATCTCGAATGATGGGGGGGGGGGGGTAATTACATAGTCTGCATTATGTAACTTTTATGTAAAGAAAAACATTAACGTTTATTTTAGTTCAGTGAGTATAACTCTCAATATCTGGAGATTCGTGATCCCGTACTCAGAACGTTTCTTTTAATGTAACTGTTATTGAGGAGAATAGCAGTAATTGACATAGCAGTAAGTGAATACATTTATTTTTTTTTTTTCAGTGTTATTAAAGTTGGCTGTCTTGCTTCTGCTAGCATCCGTCAGCAGAGTAATTAACCACTACTACGCATGCGTACAACAGGATGGCTTTTACTAATTTAAACATTACTAGGACCGTAGGGTCAGGTCAGATGGTGGGGGGGGGGAAGCAGAAATAGGGAAAGGCCTACCGGCACATATGACATGAGATATAACTATTTTTCTACGAAACAAAAAGACCTGAATGTTAGGCATGTTCATTTTTTTTGAGAAATACGACAGATGAAAGTAGGCAAAGTCTCTCACCTATGTACCCATACCCAGTTAAATACGCCGCGTGCTCCCTGAATCACATTTGCAGTTGGTCCTAAAAGGACAGACAAGTTTTATAACAGTTTTGAGTATGGAATGATTTTAAGTTAGTATCGATACGGGGTTGATGGGTTTCTACTTTCTTTGAAATAGGAATCTTAAAGCGCTGTCAATTTGCTTAGGTAAGTATTAGACCAAAACTGAACAAACTTGAATCAGAGACCAAGCAATTTTACTGTTTGGCATTTTTTTGTCGTTGTTGTAGAAGTGCACACTTACAACTTTGCAAACCTTGACCTATTAGTTATAGTTATTATATTATATGTTATTAGCTATGGCAGATATGGCAGATCAACGTCTGAGGGGCACAATTTTAGGGTTAAGTGTGCTTGTACGATGACTTGTGGACATGCGCATTGTACCCTGACATATAAATCTGCTAGAATGTTCCCCAAAGTTCTCTTTAATTTCTCTAAGTCATGAAGTCAGTTTGCAGGCCAAGCAAGTTTCCACTCTAAATCCGAAATTCTATGCAACCTTGCTGATGAGACCTAAATTAAGTTAACATAAACTGACACTCGCAGTGCTACATCATGGACATGAAGTAATGACATTTAATAAGAAGAGTTGAATTTCTGCATCAAACTCAGTTTCATTGTCGAATTGTAAAATATCTTACTTTTGACAGAAAACGAAAGAACGGCTCAAATCGAAGTTTGTGTTATGTTCAGCTTCAGTTTTCTGAAATGAAAACAAAAAAGTGAAGCAAACTGGAACTGAAGGGCGATGTGTTCTTAATTATCATTTCGAAGAAATTAAAACACAGGAACTTTTTTTTTGTGAGTAAAGGCTGATGTGAAAAATCATTCAACCTTTTTACGTTATTTGTTTTGTTTTGTTTTCTCCTTTGACATTTGCTGATGCAGTAAAACCACATGTATTCTTAGTCTGTTCTCCATGTTGTCATAATTTTGCCTCGTTTTGACCGAATATGCGCTCTTGGTTTTTAAATGATATTTTGCAGTTACTTTCATGGATCAATTGATATACAGAGAACACGTATAGTTAGCGAGATTCCTTAGAATTTCACATTTGGTACGTTTGTAACAAAGTTTCTTGTGGTACTGGAGAACTGATAATGCCTTCCATACAGTGATTACGTGAGAAAATTCGTATTATGTTATGTTATGTAATACTTTTATTCTCCAACTATTGCAATGTGGTCTGGTGAGGTACGTACCCGGGTAGAATTCAGCCACTTCGTGGTATACAGAAGAAGAGGGCTCTTCATAACGCTTTTAAATAAAAATTACCCTACAGGTGAGCTTTTTCGTGAGATGAAAGCCCCTGTTTTTACCTTTAATAGCGATGGTTTTCATATTAGCATCTTTGTTTAGAATTGGATTTGAGGTTAACTTCCTAATATGCTTGATAATTTTTTTTAATAATATTGTTACCGAGACTGGAACAATTGTTAATAAATAAAACAAAAATAAAAAATAGAGAACCAAAGATACAAAAACTAAAGAACAAAAACTAAAAACAAAGTATATTACAAAAATAAAATGCAGTAAAATAAAATAAAGGAACAATTAACACAATATAAAGATGTACGTAAGTTTTATGACAACTGAAACTCAAAACTTATCACAATTGTACCTTTTTATCTGAAGGATCATATATTTTGATTAAAATTTTAAAAAACCGAAGCCGAATCAAGAACAACGGAACTTCCGGTTGGGCTAGCGTCGTTCCACCTGTTATGTAGATTGGAAATCGATACTTACATTATTGGAAAGGGGGGGGGGGGTGTTTTGATGATCATCGGTTTTTTTTTACCCATTTTAAATAATGGTAGGGGCAACGCTTGGAGTGCGATAGGACACCTGAAAGAGAGTTAAGTAATTAGAGCTGTGAGAAAAGGGAAGGACACTTAAAGCCTAGATTTAACTTTATTTTTTTTTTATTCGAATAATGACCATTTCAATATTTGTTGTCTAGAATAGAGATGAAGAAGATGTTAAACGTAGCATTTAGTCAATTGTATTGATGAAGACCTATTATTAAGAAAAACTTTACATTACAATTTGTTATTTTCAAGTAAGTTGTAACAAGTCTAGCAAGTCAGAAGTTTAGTCAGATTCAATGGTTTTTAATCAAAATAGTTTATCACTAAAGGAGTTTTCGATATGTTTCCAATAGATTAAGACAATAAAGCAACGAACAGATAAACAATAAAAACAATACAAGCAAAATTAGGATTACCCGCGGCTATGAATACATACATGTATAAATGGGTGTAACAAAACAAACCTTTTCGAACCTCTAGTGGAAAAGTCAAATGGAGTAGTCCGTGCAATGTAATACGGAGCAGGGTGAACGAAAAGCAGTTATATTACCCACATGATTTGATCTATGGAATGAAATGTCTCAGAACATACTTGATTTTGACATTAATGAATCAAATTTAAAATTTTTTGATAAATCATAGCGATGAATCTTTTCCAATTTAAGTGGAAACTTAAAATGAAATATCCTTGTGTGTCACAAAAGTATGGATTTTTAATGTTTCTCCTTTAAGGAAAATGTGAATGATCGTTATCAGGTGATTGGCCTCAGACGTCACGTAGATGTGTGCATATTTTATTTGGAATGAGAGTGGGTGTAAGGAATGTAGAAAAATAATCAATTTTTAATTAATTTGTAATTATTGTTATCATATTTAATAATCCATTATTTTGATAAAGGTATCAATCGATCAGACTAATTGAACAATGGATAAAAAATCAGAAAAAAATGGGACTTTGTTTTAAATATATCTCACTGTCAGAAAAAGTAATGTAAATTTTTTTAGTTTTTAGATCTGTTAAGGTTTTATTCCACAGGGCGGATGAAGTAGTGACAGGTTCCTATTAACAAGAGATATATCTCTCTACTGTTTTCCGACACGTGAGAGTGTGATAGAACATGGGAATTTCCCCTCTTCCCGGAAATGCCACCATAGCAATTTATTGGTTCTGTTTCTTTTTGGACAGAAAAAAAAAGGTGATTTTTTTCCGTTGTATGTCCCTATCGCTTAGCAATAGCTAAATCGCTATCTGTATTTGTGAGGAAATGAGTTATAAACTGTTAGGCATTCAGAGGGGACTAATGAATGAAGTAATAGTTTGACATGAAAAAACTTAGTATCTGCTCTTCATTTTTGGTGTTTCTTTTATAAATTTGTCAGTGTAAAAAAAAAAAAACGTCGGGATAGAATTTGTTTTTACCCATTTAATGAAGAAGTGTTATTCCGACAAGGTAAATAACGACCATCGTGGACACTTTCAAATACTGCGATACTGAAAGCAATAAGAGTGTGGAATCGACTCAGAAATATCCCCACTACCAATTCAATACCAAATATTGATACATTTTTCTTTCGGAAGATTTATCGTTAACTATGGGAAAAAAATGAGTCGATTGTTGTTCGTTGTGCCATGTGACGACGTTGGTCGGCAATCTGACTCGCAGAATGCCGTGAGTGATAATACCCATTCCAAAATGTCACGATTATTGGTGACGTCACGGCTTTGACCTTCGATGACCTCTGTAATTCCCCCGTCGTAGTTTAAGTCATCTCAAGCTGAAGGAGATCTCAATTACCCCACGGTGGGAACACAATGAAGATCAACGAACAGAAGCAGAGCCGGGTTTTGTTTTCGTATTTTCTGTCTACTTTTTTTTTTTTCGAGGGAGGTTGGGGAGGAGAGAGAAAAAGACGGCTGATTTCGCTCGTATTTTGACATCGACCAGAAATACGCGGAGGCATAGGATCGTTCTCGTCCGTTTCGAAGGGAAATACCTGGGGATTTGTGATTAGTTAAATGGCATGGGCGTGTCTGTTTGACTTGTAAGGACTTAAAGGCTATTGCAGGTGCATTGGCACAAAACATTTAGCTTCAAAGCGGTGGTGATGCTCCCGAGTTGAATTGAATCCGCCAAAAAAACAGGACGGCTGTCTCGCCGCACGACGCTGCCATTTTGTGGACGCGGCTCCTACCGAACGCCCCATTCTACTCCTACCCGCATAATACCATGCACCTGGACTAGACCAGCGTAGAACACTTTGGCAGCTGTTTGTAGAACAGGCCAAGCCCATTCGCTCTCCTTTTTCCACTATCAAAAGTATAAGAAGAAAAAAAAAAAACCTAAAAGGGGGAAATCAGAGACGTAATCTGGCCGTCATTGCTCGCAGCAGCGTCCGCATCTTCGCCATGATCGTTGCCGGGCACAAACTAGACGGGACGTGCGCAGGGCCTCAAACAGACAGTTTTCAATTATCTAGTTAATATTGTAAGCTGTGAAGCAAACAACGTTGACAGGACGGGGCTTTGTTTGCGTCCAGACGAAGAGAACGACTGGGTTAATGTTTTCGGGCGGAGGCCAGGCGAGACCCGGAGTGTGACTAACCGTTTGCGCCTCTCTGCCACGTCCCTTTGTTTTCTCTATATTTTATGGAGCATTTCATGCAGCAAGGGAGACGCATGCACCTGCCAAACACCAAGTTATTATTACTGAAGATTTGTTTTCCATCGAGAGAGAAAGTCTTTGGAAAGGGTTAATTTGCAATTTTTTTTCTTTCTCGAAAAATTGTCCGCTCGACTGACTGTAAGACATGCCGTGGTATACCGCTGCTGCCGTCGAAGTTACTTCTCCGATGCACCGGTGTGCGCTGGGGTCTCGACGAGGCTATAACGGAAAGAGACCCCCGCAGCAGCTGTAGGGCAATAAACGTCTTGTTTCATGATATTTCGCCCTTTTCAAAATGCAACCGGGCATTTATAACTCACCAGGAAAAAAAATTCTTTGACCAAAATTGATTCGAAGCAAAGAGTTTGTTTTTTAATGATTGAAAGATTTTTTAACCAAGGCCGACTCAGCATCTCGGCTGTTTAACAACACTGTCTCGTCACCACACCACGACTAAGATGGGCTCAGTTATCCCACGAGGCTAGATAAGGCGGGGATGCTGGTAGCTTGTTTGATTTGCAAAGCACGATCCTCTGATAGAATCACGCAGCTGGTAAAGAGATATCATCTTCCAGGACACGCGTGTCGCCGACACAAGACTTGGGTGAAGACGAATGACGGTGGCTTGTAACCGGTTCCTTATCTTGCTGAGGTATACATACACACATGGGACACCCGACACGTTTTCTTTACTCTTTCCAGACCGGAGAGAGGGTCCAAAGTTTCATTTTATTCAGCTGCGAGAGATTCAACATTTTGCAGGTGCCTTCAGACAAACTCACGGCGCCGTCGGCCGAGTGTTTTGTCCGTTGCGCCCGAAAGTGCCGAAATTTCGTCAACATTTCGTCACTCGTGCCGGCACTCCCTTTCGACCACTCGTCGGAGGGTTCGGTGGGTAGAAGGCCAAAGCGCGACTCAAGGAGGAACGGAAAGGTCCACTGACGTTGTCGAAATTGTACCAAAAGACCAAAAAAACGAAACAATATAACTAAAATCCTTTATTTTATAACGAAGGGATTCTAAGAAACTGGCTACGTTTGGACGCGTTGCGTCCATTAAATACCGTCGAACTGCACCCCTCGTGGTTCATCGGCCACGTGGATAGGTGAAAGGTCACCGGGGGTGTAGGACTCACAACAGTGATGCAGCGGCGATGAAATCGTGTCCTAATTGAATTAATTTATCTACATTTTTGATACTTTGATTAATATTTTGCTCCTTTCTGATAAATTTCTTGGTAAACTTTTTCCCCCGTTTGCGAATCATGAAATT
This sequence comes from Stichopus chloronotus, assembly GCA_021234535.1. Classification (NCBI taxonomy): domain Eukaryota; kingdom Metazoa; phylum Echinodermata; class Holothuroidea; order Aspidochirotida; family Stichopodidae; genus Stichopus; species Stichopus chloronotus. The sequence continues at coordinate 23,830,600 of CM037846.1, forward strand.
GTAGATAATAAACTCTTCTGCCATTGCAACGCCCAACAAATTGCTCGTATGTGTCGGCTGCCGAACTGTGCAATTCCATCTTGCTTACTGTGGAAACGTTGATTTTTTTAAAACAAAACTTACCAAAAATTCCTTTTATTTTCATTTACCAGCATAAATGTTACATTTGTTTATTCTTTTTTTTTGTATAAATTTAAGCAATATGTCACAAAACAATAAAAATAGCAACCGCTTCAAACAAAGATCGAATTTTATTGGCTATCGGTGTGACAGTCTTATCAGCACGACTTCAGATAACAAACATTCATCGTTTTGTAATGGGCTAAGAGCGACGATTACGTTTGTGGAACGATTATCTAAACCAACAACAAAGATAACAGATACAACTTTGGCAGCTAGTTTGAAAAGAAAATGAGAAAAAAAGTTTCCTTAAATGATTTCAAAAATTACGAATGCGAATTACTGGTGTGTCCCTGCCGTTGGTAGGTCGTGAACGCATCTTCAGCGTCAGGCATGTGTTTTCACGACATACACCTGTGGTGCTATCCAGTGTATCAAACGCAATCATTTCTCTTCAATGATTTTATTTCCCTGAGAAAATATTTTGTTTTAGAATTTTATATTAAGTACAAACGCATACATGAATATGACGCATTTCCCACTAAGTGCTTAGTCTGCGAAGTTAGCTACGCAAAGAGAAATATGTAGAATCACAAGCCAACATATTGAAATTCAAAATTCGTGTTAAATCTTTCCCACACATTGAAGGTAATTTGAATTCCTCAATCCATTTACAATCCGAAAAATCGTTTGAAAAATAATAAAAAGAAGGTGCAAAACATTTCAATGTACCCGTAAATTAAAAAAAAAAACAGAACAGCAATTTGTCAGATACAACAGATACCGTAATCTTGTATCAATAATACTTGTTGACCCTCTGTGCATGATACCGTACCCACGCACGTGTTTTAAATGAGGGTCGTTTCCTGATACAGTTGGCCTTATTTCAGCCGTTTGTAAGAAGCTCATGTCTGACAACAGTCCAACAAAATGAGCAGTTTTCTTTTTGGAGACGGAATTTTCAGAATGAAACAGAATCGAACTCTGACAATGGAAGTCCTTGTTTCTAGCTATTTGTCTACGAGATCGTATTTCAGATTTTTTAGCCAATTACATACGATTAGGAACAAGTTAAGACTGTAAGAGGGAAAGAAGGATGAGAACAAAAGATAGGAATTTGCAGTTCGAGTATTGTTGGTTTTATTTTTATTTTTTTGGCAAAACACAACTTTCACCAAGTTTATTAGCCAATATTCATCGATCTCTTTGAAACGTTATATTATAGTTTTTGGGAAGAAAATGGACGTCATCTGAGCGATTAAGCTACAACTGCGATCGGCTTTAAGTACTATGTTCTTCTACCTCCAAAACAAAGAATGCACCTCGCTTTGTAACCATGTATTTCCTTTGTCTTGAGAAGATTGTGTTTTCTTTATTTGCACATTTTTAGATACACCTGCCTGATTTTAAAACTGTGACGCCTCAAGTATAACGAACCTTGCCTACTTACTTACCTACTTTTTTATTTAATTTGTTTTCTGTACTGTTTTTTTTTTCTTGAGTGTTGTATAAAATGTACATCTTTAAAAGGCAACTATCGGTTTGTCAAACTCTTCCTGTTCATACCCTATTGTGCCTTAACTTCTATTAATTACGTTTGAGGACAAATGGTATGCGTCTGAAATATTTAAAAGAAAGAAACGAAGAAATCTCTCACAGCAAGCCTATACCCTTGAAAGAAAAAAAAAACTTCTCCAAATCTTTCTCTTCTTTTTCCCTTCCTTTCTCAATAGTCTGAAGTTGCAGGCAAAAACAAAAGAGGAGTGCGCGCCATGATGGATGGAGTATGTGGCAGACTCCCTATAGCGTTCCTGCTTCTTAAAACGATGTTTGCTAACGGAGAGAGTTTAAGAGAGATAGAGAGAGAGGGAGGTGAAGAGAGAGAGAGAGAGTGAGAGAGGGAAAGAGGGTATTGCCAACAATTGGGACATTTTTTTACCAGCATACAATAAGTCGAGAACAAACAGATACCAAAAGAAAAAAGGAAAGAGAGGGAGGGAGAGGTGGAGAGCGAGGGAGTGAAAGAAATTGAGAGAAATATACACATATGTGTAGAAACGGTTAGTGAAAGAAAGACGTTAGCAAAAACAACCCGTTTACGTCCTATCAGACGACAGTGCTCGTGCGCATACGTATCTCCTGGAAACCTCCAGACAGGTTCCCGCTGATAAGGAGTGAATAGAGGGAAAAAAAGGAAAGAAAAGAGATCTTGACTGACGTGTGTCTCGGGAGAGGAGAGACAAGCAGCCACAACATGCTGAGGTACTCATGTAAACGCACATTTGCACAGCATCATTGTTCACTTCACACTGTTAGCTTTTAATGTTCAATGTTTTTATGTTACTTATTTGTAATCCGTCCCTCCCCGCCCCCCATTTTCTTTTCTTTTTTTGTACTTTCTTGTTGTTAGTTGTCGTTACCAGGCATAATATACCGTGGGTTATATCTAGATCAAGCGTAAGTTCATTTTTTTCCTTTTATATGTGTTAAATGTTTTTCATTGCAGGAGGCTGAGAGCCCGGTGCTACCACGTGTCCTGTTACTGCGCAATCGACAGTCTGGTTAGCCATCTCGGAGACATTTATTACGCCTTATGTCTCTGATGGGCGGATATGAGTGGAATTTTCGTGGAATTGGTGCCGTGTATGTACATTAGCTCATGGACATTATCCTTACTGTCAAATGAGATAAAAGGACGTGTTGGAACACACAAAGAAAAGAACATTAAAAAAGGGAAGAGAAATGGTGTAGCCACATAAAAAGAAAAAAATGACAAAAAAAAACATATTTCTAGATTGGTCATTGAGGGCGCCTTATCATATTCGCAACACCAAAAACACTCTGAAAGTCCACTTAAAAGTTTCTATGGAATAATATATATTTACCTTGTAGTATTCAGCTATATAATAACCGAGAAGAGGTTCTGTGGAGTAACTTGACAATACTATACCAAAACAATGGGCAGAACGTTTGTGGAAACGTTCTTTTAGCGATTCATGGGTGTATTTCGGGGTTCAATACTATAGTATGCGTTATTAAAGATGATTTCGGCCCCAATTGTCCATATGCTACTTATATCTACGATCTCCCTGATGTAAAAAAAAAAAAAACTTGAAAAGTCTTCAGATTTTCTAATTTTGTGAAATTTTCAAATGCATACACACCAGACGTTTTAAAAAACCGTGGTATACAATGGGTAAAAGATAGCAATTAGCCAAATTCTAGCAACTTACAGTGAATAATTCTGGGCACTGTGCATAGGTGGTTTTTACTCTCATTTGTTACGGTACATCCCTATGTTCGTGTCTATTTGTTGCATCATCTTTTGAGAGAGAGATACAGATTTGCAGTGGCGTCGAGTAGTGCAAAATGTGTTGACAGTGTAGCCAACGTGTATGAAATCAATCTTGGGGGTAAAACTCGCTATAATTGTGCGCCCTTTATGGATGAACTCGCACCGTCTTGTGGATAGTACGTTAAAGATACCCGTGCATCCTTTTTGGATGAACTTACATTACCTTGTAGATAACACATTAAAGGTACCTGTGCACCTTTTATGGATAAACTTAACAATCTTGTAGATAATACATTAAAGATACCTTTGATAATATATGTCAAATTCCTTCAAAGGCAAGGTTGCCGGTAAACTGCTCACTGAAATGAGAGGAAGAAAAAGTTTACTTAATGGCTAATCAGAATAATTTATTTTTAGTTGTTTGCCTATGGAGGGAAGGAGTGAAGAGGCTGTTTAGTTATTGACCTATGGACTGGGGTGAACAGGCTGAAAAAAAAAATGAGTCCGGGAAAGACGACATTAATGAGATCTAATTAATGTTTTTCTCGTCTTATGTGACACAAAAAGCTTAAAATTGAATCACTTGCTGATTATTTTGTTTAAATGACATTTATTTCATCAGGATATTTAAATGGGCAGTCCAGGGAAAGAACATTTTTCTGACATAGTTAAGCCGTTGCCAACCATTTTCATTCATATTCTTGACGTTCTGAAATAACTTCACATGGACAAAACGATATGTTCAAATTCCCCCCCCCCCCTTTCCTGCTATGTATACATGAAGGGTGCAGCCATTATTATAATTGACCATGAACTCTGCGCATTGTGACGTAGTAGACGACCAGCTTTGATTCACAATGACCAACCTGATTGTCCTACATAATTAGTAATCAGACACTCATTTGCATTCATTGTGGCTATCAGGAGACAAACCGGTCATCGATAAAATAGAGATTAAAACACATAAGAATGAGATTCCTCATTAAAAGGCCACATTACGCAACTTATGGCTTTGTGAACGGTAGGCTCGAAGATAACGGAAAACGTGATCTTTACCCTGTAAGAAGGACTCAAGGAGTAAAACTTACCAGAGATAGGGCAATAAGTCACCTTATTACTAATTACTATAGGACAATCAAGCTTGTGAGTCGTGAATCAGAGCTGGTCGTCGTTTACGTCACAAGCCACGGAGATCACGGCCAATTACGTAATAATGGTCTCAACCTTTACCTACATGCGTAGAGTTAGTAACTCTGATGGACCGCCAAGTTTGAACATATCGCGTGGGCCGTAAGAAGTTTTTTTTTTTCTAAACAGCAAGAATATGAATGAAAATTGTTTGACACGGCTTAGATAAGTCAGAAGACGCTCTCCTTCCCTTGAATTCCCCTTTAAGTGTCCAGGGTAACCACTCTCGCAAGGGAGCGAATTTGTCCCCGTTCAAGGATTGATCTCATTACCTTTTGTTTTTAATTATAACTAAGTCATAATGAATACTTGTAAAAAATATTATGAGGAGAGTACACAAGCCTTTTCATGCCGAATAGAAGATAGAAAAACAACGACAAATTTCGAGATGGCAATTCGTCTCATATTTTCGAAGAGAAAATGCTGATTTCTCAAGTTTGAGAATTTTTTTTTTTATTGCTATGAGACCAGTAGTATCACTTATGATTATTTATCCATCTCAAATGCGGAAGTGACGTAACGGGTTCAGAGGCGTTCGATATATGGGAGATGATGAGATGGAGTCCGTTGCCTTAAATTTGTCCTCGTTGAGTTGATATCGATAAGTTTTTTGGGGGATTTTGACGGACACAAACACACGTCCATGCTTACAATGCTTTGAATTTGTCTACCCTGACCGGTGTTGGCTGTGTGCATATGTATTAGTGCTATTGTAAAACGTGCCTGGTCATGAATATTCATAAACCAAATTGAATTGTTAATCTCTGAGCTGACTCATTGTTTGTTTTCTTTATATGTGGCACATGGGGGGTCCTTTCCGTTTGACCATTTGTCATCAGTATGTGGAGGAAACTTGGACAAGGTTTAGGAAAATTTGGTGAATTTCACAAAACAACTTAATGTGCCTCTTTAAAGAAGTGAATACACGTTGATACAGATTTAAAAATGAGGTTTCAGTTGTAACCATGGTGACCTCAATGCAATTTGGTGGTTAAGTGTCAGAAACTTATGAAAGAATAATAATAGTAAAAAGTTGAGAGAGTTGAGACAAAAAGAAAATATATGCCTGACCTTTCAACTGATATGTTATCATTTTTGTTTAGCTCGTGATTGTTTTCTTGTTTTCTAAAAAAAAGGGACTTATAAAGGGGTTAGAATTATAAGTTTAATTATCTGTTTTATAATTTCATTTGTTTTAATGCATATATTCTGTCTGGAGAATATTAAAATTTGAAATATGCAAAATTTTAGCCCATATAGGTAACGATAGATGCCACAGAATGTGCTCGACACTGGCTCATAAAGGCACGACTGAATCATGTTCACAACCGGCCGTTATTAAAGTCGCAATTTTTTAGTTGTTTCGTGAAACTCTTTAAATTTTTACAAACCTGTCACGATTTCTCCACATGCAAATACAAATGGCCACACTGAGACAATCACCACACATATACAGCGCACAAATGAAACATCAAAGAATGAGTAATTAACAATTCAATTCGGTTTTTCAAAATTGGTAACTACAGGCTTTTAAAATTGGACGTTTGAATTGGAAGAGTGTGTGGATGCAGCACTTAAACATTACTAGCGATGGGCTATATGACTGGCGTGGACTATTGTCAACGTTTGATTTAGAGTGCTATGTGACCCAGGACAATGGTACAGGTATTGATGAACGTAGATTACTACCAATGGCACATTTTTGCCAACGTCCATGGCAAGCCTTGTTCATTACTAATAAAATATTTATATATGTATGAGATATTTCTATTTATAAAAAAGTGATATTTCTCTATTCCGTCGAAACACTCTGGTTATCGATATGATAAACGGTATGTTTTAGCTTAAAGCGCTGTTGATTAAAAGCGACTACGTACGGAATGCGAAGCTATCGGTGATTCAGATTGTGCATTGTGCAAAGCAAATCACATGACACCTATCGGCTACCGTACACAGTATTTACCTAGATATGACGTCACCATGAACAGAGCTGACAAAACGCTCTCAGGTTATTCACGGAGGCAACCACGGGGGTGCAACACCCTCTCGGCCATTGTCCATGGTGCTATGTTCTAAACAGCATGTGCACTTATGCAAATGACGGAGACAAATGTTCACAGATTTAAAAAAAAAACAAAAACATGTTATCTTAATATTAAAATTGAAACATATACAAAAGGATATAAACACAATGGATAAGAAAAGTCATTACTTTACTTATTATTATGATGACTTCATATTTAGCGTAATGTATAAAAGAACAAAAGCGACTTACAACAAATGGTTATTTGAAAGTTCTGCACGGAAATTATGTGGGATACATTTCTTGCCAATAAAATGAGTAGTCCAAACAAAGTATTAAAGTCTGAATTCCAGGTACAATTTTTTGTTAGTGTTTATCTTATCAATTGTGGATCATTTTAACATTGACATGACAAATCAAACTTGTTCTTAACATTTATTTGGAGTAAAACGTACCAAAACGCTGAGGGCCTTGTAATAAAAAGGAATGATAAATAAATAAAAAACAACTACCAGCGCAGGAACAAATAATAATATTAAAGCAAGTTAATGCAGGCAACAGTAGCCGATAATGACCAATAGTCGTAGAGATTGTTTTACTTTATTGCTTCACTTAAGTCAGTATTGATTACATTTGCACAAAAGTGTCTGGAACTATCGACGCCCTTCATAAAATCAAGTCAGTTTCTTGTTCCATATCAAAGTGTAAGTGACGCTTCTTTATACTGTAGTTTATCCTCATCTCTCGTACTGTAACATTCTTGAGAAGAGGGGGGGGGGGGGGGGGGGGATGCTCGTTAAGTCCATTTGAATAGATTTATGATGAATTTGTCTATCCTTCAAAAAATAAGATCCTTTTGCCAAGTCAGATTATCCGAGTCATATCTGAGTCATACTAACCCTATTTTCAAAAATAAATAAATAAATAAAAATTCCGACGGTCATTGATATACAAAAATTGCAACTTGGGGTATTTATTTCTAAATTCTCTCATAGCTTACTGCCACCTGTGTTTGATTCACCTTTTTTTTTTTTATCCCTGAACAACTCTTGTCATACCCATTACACAAGACACTCCACCGAGCTAATGAGACCAATCCCATCCACATACTTTTTACCCTGAATACGAAATCAGTTAGGCATACTGGTGGTGATTTATTTTGGAATGATCTGCTGACTTAAACTTTGACTTTGATCGTTAATTATCGTATCATCGTTGTTTCGGTACTGCTTCAGATGTCCAGAATCTCTTAGTTTGACCATTTACTTCCAACAAGTGAGAAAATACTCAACAGGTACGACAAAATCGTGAAATTTGTGAACGAACTCAGTGAGCCCCAGTCACACCTTTTTCTTGTTCTAAGATGACTTTTTTTTCTTTGCTCTCTGTGGAATGAGTACGGCGGGAAGGGGGTTGGGGAGTGGCTGGAGGGCGGGTAGGGGGAGGTAGTGGGGGTACTCTCATTACGGGTTTGGTGTTTTCTTTTCTGGTGAGCCCGCTTCGTAAAAGCTTTAGCTTGTCCAGGTTTCCCTTGTTTTCCTTTTCTTTATTCTTGTTGTTATCCTTCCTGTACTTCTTTCTCAAGAAAGCAAAATATATAGAATGATTGAAGGAGTGAATGAATGAATGAATGAGTGAATGAATGAATCAATCAATCAAATAATTTTAACTTCACAGATATGTCTTAATTAAGAACTTGCCACACTTCCGTGTACTGATTTGATCATTTCTTAGTATCATTCTCCAGATTTCATTTTTGTTATTCTCATATTCATATTTTTGTAAGATCCAATGTCTTAAACCAATAAGGTAATTTCAAAATTATTATCAAGACCGTTTCAATTGGGAAACTGTGGTGAATGTGAAGTTTTGATACATTAGTGGTGAAGGATGTGTGAAGTTCTTTGAGCATTGTTATTGAATAGTCATCCTCCGTCATCAAATGTAAAAAAAAAAATATCTGATGAAGAGAAATCTGGTAAGAGGAGACTGCTACTGCGCAAACTATCGACCTGATTTCATACCACATTATTATTATTTTTATGACTTTGAAATTTTGTAATTTTTTAAGCTACTTTTAACAGAAAATAACAGTTTTATTATCTTTCGGTAGTGGATGTACAGAAATGCGGGAATTGTCACAATCAAACTGTAGTTATGGAACTTATGAAAATGAAACTCGGCAATGAGAATTCACCTACAAACAGGACTAAACTTCGACAGCAGCTCCCGCTACACCGACCCGAGGAGGGCGCTGTACTTCGTCGTCTTAAACGGAAATGTATCTTTTGACCTTGTGACCTGGAGTGAAAATGCGCACCGAAGCCTAAGGAAGTAAGTCAAATCTTCTCAAAAGGTTTGTATAAAAAGAAGAAACTTTAGTAGGAAAGAAATCGATAATTTATTGATTGTTTCTCTTCGTTATAGAATGGAAAACATTGAAAAAAAAAAATGGTCAGACGATGTTGACAGCCTTGACTATGTCACGCCATGCAAAACACAAGAGGCTCACATTCCTTTCTTCCTCAACCGAACTCTAATAGCAAAAAAAAAAAAACTTTGTTTACCGTTTGTCTTACCAATGAATGTTGAAGTCATATGTTAACGTCTGGCGTTGTATAGCTTTGCAAATGCTTTTCTATTTCGTCATCTCTCCCTCCGCGCTCTCTGGGACATTTTCATTATTAGTTGTAACCTTGAAGCCAAATGTTTCATCTTGTGATCCAAAGTGCATGATGTACACTTGTCAATTAAATATTAAGAAGCGCAGGTTCACTCAATGACCAAGTTACCGACGTTCCCTGCGGGGATCCCGACCTGTTTCGTTCATCTGTATATACATATGTGGATTGTGTAAGACCCACCTTGTCAATATTATTTCTTTTCCGTAAATCTTAAAGGAAATTACTTTATCGATTTGAATGACTCGAGGTTCAGACAATGATCTGTCATGTTTTTCTTGGCAGAGGATTAATGCGATGTATTATTACATTGTGTCACCTACCTTTAGATGAACATCACCAGGACTGTTCTCTCTCTAAGGTACAATTAGAATTATAATTAAAAGATCCCTTCATGTAAATTGAAATGTATTTAGTCATATTTTTCCCCACACTAGCGGTTTATACGTTTGTGAATGTAATGGTATATATATATATATATATATTTACTTGTAAGTTTAAATATATGAGTATATGTATATAGTAAATCGGGTAATGTTTGCCGTCGGGTAGGAAGGGAAAGTGGAAAAAAAAGGAAGGGGAAGGTCTTCCATTTTCCATAAAGAAATGATTTTTCTTCGTGTGTTCTATGTAGTTTAAAACCCACACTTGCGTAATTCGTTTGAGACGCCTCGAATGCGTTGGATAATTTCCAAACAATGCAAATTTGACCCTCACATTTTATGGTGGAGACAGAGAGGCTACTCATCTACCATTCCTTCCAACCACCTCCATAAAAAGATACATATTCACTTTAGGCTTACTGCAAAAGGAAAGAAACAAAAATTTACCCCCCCCCCCCCCACATCTGATAATTACAATAAATTGCTTAATCTAGGATACAAGCAACTCAGTCATATGTCGATAGAGCGACTGAGGTGCGCACGCTTGCCCTGTTTGAAAAAGTCGGTTTTTCACAAAGGTTTGCTTATTGACTTTAGGCGTATGGCCCTAATAAGCGAAACTGGCATGTGCCTCACACCTTGGTTCACAACGTAATTAAAGTTATTTTGCTCTCATTCAACTCCTTAACCAATTTCAATTCCATTTCCTTTACATTTCCTTAGTTAAAAAGAAAAAGAAAAGAAAAAGAAAGGAGGGAAATTGTTAATTCGAATCACAATAACTGAAGGCTATTGGCGTTTTCTGGGTTAATGGGTTAAGATGTGTTTCATAATAAGAAACAGTTTAATTCATTTTCGCAATTGATTCAAAAAAAGTGAAATGGCCTGTAGCCATTAATAGACCATGTACCTCGTCCTTGTCAATCGAAGTACACAGATAAACTCGGTACTGTTTGCCGTCGGTTAGAAAAGGAAACGTGCAGGCAAAACAGAAAAAAAAAGTGTAAGGGAAGGGGTCACTTTTCTTTGCCTTCCTTAGATCTAAATGAATGTTCGTCATGACATACTTCGGAAAAAAGCTCGTCACACTGGGTAATGCTCGCTTCCTCTGTAAGGTAGGAAAGAAGAAGAAAAAAAAAGAAGAAATGTACGGGCAAGGTCGTTTAGTTTTGCTTTGTCTTTACCTCTCTTGGATAATCTACTCGAAGAAATGAGTAAATCGGGTAATGTTTGTCGTCGGTTAGGAAGGGAAAGTGTGTTCTGTGTAGTTTAAAACCCTCACTTTGCATTGCTTTCGCTTATTTTTTCAATGTTGGTTGAAAAAATTCTCTGTTTCACGGGCTTTTTGCAGTCATTTCATCATGTTTTTTTGTAGTTAGTCTTTTGTTCTTACCTTTCATCTTTTTATTCTCTGTTGGTCCTTATCTTTCAGATGTTCATATGCCTGAGGGCCTGTATGTCTTTTTTTTTTCACACTTGGCGCTATATCACATACCTCTTATCATTATTTATTATTTCATAATCATTTTATTATTAACGGTACTTTGTATTAAATTAATTTTCGTCTCGGAGCTCTTGCAGGAAACTGGTACACCAGGTGATGTTTAGTGTTTGGTTAAAGGTAAACTAAAATCGCATGTCGACAGCAAAATCTTTTCTTAAGATTCCGCAGTGTGGGGGGGGGGGGGGGGGGAGGTGATGAAGATGAGTAAGGAGTGAGGTAGTACCTTGAAGGGAATGTCTTTGGGATTTTAGGTATGAGGTAAGTTTAAGGTGCACATATGGAGAGGAAATAGTTACAATACGTTTACAGGACGAAAGCAAAGCAAAATTTTTTCAAATGTGTAAACTCATGAGTGACACACAAAGGTCATTCTTTAAACACCTCTTTGAAAAGTAAACTATGATGTTCATTATCTGATTTCTTAAAAAATATGGTATTCCACTTGGAGGTAATAATTGAATTTATAATTGGATGCCGTGTACCTGTTCGCATTGTGCCCGTTCGCAAATGTCTCAGACGTTTCTATTCCATTCTAGGCTAAAACTTTGCACAGATTCTTTGGACGCACACACGGTCTCCCTCGTGCACTGAGCTTGCCTGTGAAAGCGGACTTACACAGATCTGCCTCACGCGGTAAGTCTGCACACCTTTCAACACTTTTGGCGTTGGATCCCCTCCCCCCTTCCTATATTTTTCCTCAATTTGTTGCCAACTTTGCCTTTCTATCTGTCATTCTATCTCTCTGTCTATCTGTCTGTCTGTCTCTCTGTCTGTCTGTTTAACATTTGTATGCATAGGAAAGAGAATGAGACAAAGGTTAAAGTTGCTCTGCATGACAGTGAGACAAAACCACACGTGAACCATCGGACATTATTATGACGGTTGGCTGAATGTACGCTTGGTTTACGAGAATGACTTTGGCGGTTTTGTTAAAAGTGATGGATTTTACGCCTGGTCGTCTGCACAAGGTAACAGCAGATAACACATTCATCCCCCCTCCCCCTTTAAGAAAAGGAACTATTTCTCTTAACATTGTGGTTTTTCAGTATGAATGTCACAAAGTTAGTACCAATGTCACAAGGAAAGTTGTCAGTTTGTGCAACCTCTACGTGGGGCCTCTTTGGGGATAAATAGTACGGAGTATGGAGGCGTTGCAATGACGTCACGTTCCCCATAGAAATAGATATTGATGGAAAAGAAAAGAACAAGCTTACATACGTGTACGCCGAACCGTGCCGTACCGTACGGGGATGTACTATTGCTTATTACCAACGCGTCTGCTTCTTTCTCCCATTGCAGGAAATAGTTGGAACGTCAGCCCGGGCTCTTTGCCTCTCCAATTCGTGCAGCCTATAGCTACTCAGTTAAGGCCCATTTGCCTTCTATGACCCGCATATAGAATGCACAATATGAAAATATCGCAATAAGCACCATGCAGTGTTATCGAAGCTGTACCGTCTGGTGCTGGTTACACGAAAAGCTTATTCTATCCAGTATGGTGGCGTAACAACAGTTGCTAATTATGACGTCACATGCAAAACCTTACCACTGATACACCCATAACGACCCACAAGAAAGGAATTGCACTTTGAACAACTTCTTCAACGTTTGTCACGTCATTTAAACTCAGACAAGCCCATATACTGTTTCGAAAGGGGTGTAGGTATAGGATTAAGGTAGGAATAGTAACCCTCCTATGTGTCTACAGAGGATCTCCCCATAAAAAAAAGAGAAAAAGAAAAGAAGAAAGAATTGAGAGAAAAAAATGAGAGATAAAAAGAGATAAAAAGGGCCAGCTTCCTGTAGCATTGAATGATATTTGTAAGGATAGAAGGAATGCAGGCTACATGACCCAACCATAGAGAGACAAGCATCAGTTTCCATTCAAACTCTTTAAATAGATTAAAACGTTTACATTTTTTTTAATTTGGGTAAACATCCGTTCCATGCCCATGGACAATAGCTTCAGTTTATTCACCTGTTTAAAGTCTCATTTGGCGTCCGTTACCAATTAACTGATGGGAGTGAGCCGTTATCTGTCTATTTGGTGGTTATTGTTATCAGGTTGTGTATATATTTTTTTTTTTGCTTTCATTCTTGCTTCTGTTTCTTCTTTTGAACCCTTATCGTAGCGGCTTCTCAAACTGTTTACCGACCTTTAAGTTTGTCAACAACGGCACGCGAGTTAACGTTACGTAATCATTCCGCAACCTTAACTTGTACGTGTGAGATTAGATTGATTCTTTTTTGGGGGAAAAGAAGCTCAAAGTGGATTAGCTGGGTTCCATTTTCGTTAAACAAACCTCCTCGAATTCTTTGTTTTTAGCGTAACCACATTTTCAACGGACAGAAGGCTGATGGAGGGCATGATTTTTTTTATTCTTTTCTTCATCCCTGGTCCCAACTAGAGATGCCAACGAACACCACATGAGGTACCGTTGACGTTTCTTATGCAATGAAAAGAATTTAGCGGTATACAATAATGTGGAAGAGTGGAGGGGAAAAGGGGGGGGGGGCGGGCATTTCTAAGGGTAACTTTGAGACATCGGTTTTATGTATAAGAAAAATGGTGACAAAGTTTGTCTGTACCCTCTGCAAAACCTGGTCCAAATAGAGATACCAACGAACACCGCATGAGGTACCTGTGACGTTTCTTATGCAATGAAAAGAATTTAGCGATATACAATAATGTGGAAGAGTGGATGGGAAAGGGGGGCGGGCATTTCTAAGGGTAACTTTGAGACATTGTGGTTTTATATATGAGAAAAATGGTGACAAAGTTTGTCTGTACCCTCTGCAAAACCTGGTCGAAATAGAGATACCAACGAACACCGCATGAGGTACCTATGAAGTTTGTTGTTGTTGTTGTTTATTTCATTTGTCATACAAGACATTAAAAAATTTACATAAAGAATTCATATACAAAGTTATACATAACACAAAAGGAGGAAAAATAGGTGACAATATATGGTTGAATCAAGACAAATGAAAAAGGAACCAGATGAAGCTAGTAAGCTTTTCTAGTCTTGTCCTTTAAGTAGAACATAGAATCAAGAAGAAAAACGTAAGATAGTGATTATGACCCCCTTACAAGGTCGACTGGAATATAGATCATATAATAAGTCTAGATGATAAAATGGACGCGTTTAAATATTCCTTAAATAAATTAATATTGGGTGCATTTCTAATGTTGTAGTCAAGGGAATTCCAGAAAGATACCCCATTACTTATGCCATAAAAAGAATTTAGTGTCATGCAATGATGTGGAAGAGTGGGGGGAAGTATTTCTAAGGGTAACTTTCAGACATTGGTTTTATATAAAAAAAAAAGGAGACAAAGTTTGTCTGTACCCTCTGCAAAGCCTGGTCCCAAATAGAGATACGAACGAACACCACATGAGGTACCTGTGAATTTTCTTATGACATGAAAAGAATTTAGTGTTATACAATGATGTGGAAGAGTGAAGGGGGGGGGGGGGGTAACATTGAGACATTGGTTTAATATTTATAAAAAAAAATGGACAATATTTGTCTGCACCCTCTGCAAAATCCCACTGTAGAATGTGAATTTGTTTATTTTCGATTATTATATGGTGGGAGAAGGAGTACCAGGAGGTAATGTAACAAATTACGGGTAGGTGAGTCCCAAAAAGTTGGGAAATCTACTACTTTCCACTATTCAAACCCTAAGTTTGCATAGCACATTGCTTCTCCTTGTAATGAGTCAAATGAATGAATATAACAAACTTTAACTGGCATGATTTCCTTAAGACACGCTGCGTACTTGAGCGTTGGTTTTCCTAATGTAATGAAATGTGATTGATTGCTATAGAATCTTTCAATTGATCGGTCTTGACTATTGTTGTTTTAGTTATTGATGATAGGGGATCAGTATCCGGGAAGAGTCAAATGTTTTGTCTCCCAGCTACTACCACTTTAAAAAGTGGACATGTAAAACATCGGACTGGGGGTGGGGGTAATATTAAAGAACTGTGTACACCCATTTCGTATCATGAGAAATGATTCTAATTATACAGCCTGTTGCTATTTGCGAGAGAAGAAAAATTATTTGTTTGCTTGTTGGACACTTTGAACGGCCAAATATTAGAACGTATACCAGAAAGTTTGTAGACGTCCGACACTTACTCAAAAACTTAGGTCCTCACAAATTTGTGATGATGTGAATCTTACACCTATTTTTTCTCTTGTGAGTGAACCTTACCAGATTTTCAGTGCACTGGATGATTTTCTGAAAATGCTAATATCTAAATCTATGTTCTCAAAACTTACTTAAATACTTAGCTGCAGCTGCCAAGTCCCTCTGCGAGAAAGGAAAGTGTCCTGTCCTCTGACAAGAGAGCCATTTTTTAGGGGGGGAGGGATGGGGTAGGGGCGGGGTAGGGGCAAGATAACTCTAGGTAAACTCCCCCCGACATCCAAATGGTTGTACTCCGCCAAGTTCTTGCCCCCAATTAAAGCTGTTTTGTCTATTTTAGGTTGAATGGCGTTCTTCTTCCTACCAGTTCAATTGATTTTCATGATTTTCATTTTTATCTTTGATATATTCTTCACCTTTTAGGGAAGGGGTTATTGACCGTAACACAAAGCTACACAATAAAATGAAATGTGGTGGTGAGTTACATATTACGCGATGTTTCTAACCAACGTGAAAGTATGTGGACATGCTGTACAAACAGAAGTCACAAAATGTATAGCGCCATCTATATTGGAGGTCACTTCATCACCTGTAGAACTCGTCTCATCAGAAAATTTCAATATCAAAATTCAATACACGAAGGGACGGTGGCGCGAACTGATAGCATGAATAATGATTACGTGGTACAGAGCGTTTCTGTAGGTTACATATATGACGTCACAAAAAAAACCAAAAAAAAAAAAAAACCAAAAAACAGAAGTAAAGCCTCATTGTGAGCGCTTAAAACCAAATCCTCAAGGTAAGTTTGACTTGGTTCCTTACCGCTGGCTTAATTAATCAAGGGCAGCGTTCCTTACATTCGTTGTGACAGCCATCAGTCAGATTTTTTTCCCATATTTCTGACCACATTAACTTCAGTATATATTGATTACCACAAACCTGGAACATATGTGATTTATACTACAAATCAAGAATCAATTAAAACTTGAATTATTTTATTCATTATTCATTTTATTCTAACCGCAGATTATTTTTCAAAGTCTACTTTAGTGAGCTTAAATATATAGTAAAATAGTTCTGGAAGATTTGACATTTAAAAATAATGCACTTAATTTCAACATACTATGTCAACTTTGTTCTATGTAGGGTAATTTCATAGGCTATATTACAAGGTCAAGGTCTACGGATTATGTTTTGTTTTCCCTTGGTGAGTTAGTCGCTCAGCTTACAGTCCAAAGTTCTATTCTAATTTGTGACAACTTCTTGGAGCTCTCTCCACTACGACTGTGGCACAGAATGGTAGGACCAATCAATTCATCATTTACAAAAGAAGGTTAGGGGTTGGCCAATCACAACAATCCTTCAATAAAAGACATCTTTGGGTTGATCTGGCAGAATTGTTCAAGAAAAGAAAGGTTCATTTTGTCGAGGGCGCTATCCAAGTTTGACAGCTAGCGACCAAATTTCACAATACAATCTCATGTACGGTCTGAACAGCTCTGACACAAATACCTCAAGATTCTGACTTCTTAATAACATTTGCAACTGCTTTAGAAATTTTCGTTTCAAGCCTGCTATCTGGAATTAATACAAATTGTTTCAACTTAAATGGGCTTCAATCTGAATTGAAAGAAGAAATTAAGTGTTCGATGTATTAATTTTGTTTCAGAATGTACTAACATGATTTTAAGACACAAAGAAATATGATATAAATTCTGGAAATTTAGTTTTGTTTCTAGTGGCAGCACCAGAATTTTAGACTGGAGGGGGTGGGGGGGGGGTGGGGGCAAGTGGAGTGCAAACGAGAGTGTTGGAGGGCAATAGCCAGGTGCGAGCTTAGCGAGTGGGGTCCGGTTGTGTCCATGGACAAAGTCCCGGTGGGGTCCAGAGAACGAGGCCCTCAGAAGTTCTGAAGTTAGCATATCTTTGGAGGAGAATCTAATTTCAGCTGGGATATGCGCATTTTCGTTCAAATTCCGTAATTAAACGCAAAGTTTTCAAATGGTTTTAATTATTTGGCTATTTCTCTCCTGTACGTTGACAAAATGAGAATTTAGGACTCCTCATGGGGTCTAGAGGAAAAGCCTCCGGTAGGGGTCCAGGAGGCAAAGCTCCCGAAACCTCTGAGATTTTAGCATATCTCAAGTCTCTCTCAATCAAATCTCAGGGCAGTAGACTTCAAAATATGAAAACTCACGATCCCTCTGCAGTCCAGAGGCAAATTCTGTTGAGGTGCCAGGGGACGAAGCACCTGTAATCTCTGAAGATTTAGCATATCTCTGGATGAAAAAGTAAGTCTCATGGACGTCTTAGAACTGAAAGGTTAAGTCAGAAGTATGGGGATTTCATATATGATTATGGATATATATATATATATATACTGACAAAAGACCAGCTACACAGCAATCTGAACTTAGGCCAGGTATCACCACAGAACATAACAACCACAGATTCTCTCTGACTTGCAATGGTTGGAAAAGACAAATTGCTGGTCACTTGGGCACAAACAAAGGATAAACAATAGTATCCTGTGTGTACATTTAAACATGTTTGAAAATGTTAAAAATAAGGTATTGAAGGGTTTGTTAGACACAGAGATTGTAATGTCCGACAGAGGGTGAAAGAAGGAAAAAGACAAACGTGGTCTTATAGTATCAATCACAATAATTTAAATTTAATATACGTAGATCCTGATAACTAGTTGCTTGATTGGAAAATTTAGGGCGTTCTAGAACGTGTTTGCCATTTGCCTGCAAACAATCGGAGTTTGATGTCCTTCATGTAAAGTTTCCGTACGGCCTTGGACCAAGCATTTCGTTTTCCCCGTGAGATCGTCTACATATACATATACGATAGAATAGAATAACATATACATGCTTGTATTTGTTAGTTCACTTCCGCCAAGTACGGGGCAACGGAGAGGGGGGAACGGTTCTGACTGGGGGTGGGGACAATGACCCCTGTTGCCGCGACTAGAATGCTTGCTGCAAAGTGCATTCGAGACATTCAAAGTTTTTATATATATTCCCACTTCAAACTGAGATTTTCGTTCTAATTCTACTTCAAAGGTAACTGAAATTCAATTCAAAGAAGGATGTGACAAGTTTTCCCGTTTTATTACGTCATATTCAGTAGCTGCTTCAGTGGGAGGGGGATCCCCAGTCAGAACCTTTGCCCCAGTCCCCCCCCCCCCCCGACTCAGCTGAAATGAGTTGACTCGTATATGTACATCTCTATTCGTTGTTCATTTACACAATTTTGCACTTATGTCTAAATTATGTTTTAGGTAGTCCATGAGACTAAATTCTTCACCCAGATATATGCTAACCCCCAGAGTTTCGTTTCTCCTGGGTCCCCACTCGCTCAGCTCACGCCCTGAGCTTTACCCAACAGTGTCGTTTGCTCTCCATTTTGTCCCTCACTCTAAAATCCAAGTGACGCCACCGATAATGCCGTGGTCTTTCTGATATTTCTCATTTAATCCTGATTTTTTTCCAGTTTGAATCTTTCTGTACATTAAAGTCAGCACATCTCTCTTCGATATCTCGATTTTGAATATCTCAAAAAAAAACAAAACAAAAAAAAACCGTTGGTTATGACAATCTGAAAATAAATTCCATGTATCCGACATGAATATGCTGCAGCCAATCAACTTGGGATTGACTTCGTTATGCTAAGCATATAAAATCATACGAACGTACACGCTCTGAGATATTCCATAGTGAGAGACAGATATCTGGTACATGTTCTATAAGTACGCCCTCTAATAATTGTGCGCGACGACAACAGAATTTCAAATATAGACTCACTGAAGTGATCGAGCGACTCTACATGGTTGCTCGTTGAAAGTGAACGTTTGCTTTCGATGTCTGCAAAAACAACTTCAGGTATAGTCTTTCACTGCTCGCAAAGACCTTCTTTTTGCGCCCTCAAAGAAGTGCGTAAGCAATGTTCATAGTTTGAACCATTTTTTTTAGTTTACAAATGTTCTCATGGTTGGCAAGACGAAGAAACGTGGGCACAGGATCAACAGATAGTTGTCTTCGGAAGTTAGCACGTGATGCACTACGACACTAACGTTTAGGTGACTTTGAGCTCTTACGTTATAAAAGTGACCAGAGGAGTTGGCATTTTTGTATTTAGCTTATCAACCCGAAAAATATTCACAACTTGCCAGAAAAAATGATACAATTTTCTTTGAGGTGGTTTGGTGGTGGGAGGGGGGTATCCCTCTTGCCATGCTACACTCCCGTACGCCTTTGGTAAACAGAAGGTTATTGATCAGCTTGCAACGGAAACACTTAGTTAACCCGTAAGTGATCATGACGGGCTTGAAAAGGAAAGTTTCTCTAATAGCTCTATGGGGTGTTAGTAGTGATAAATGGGTGAGGGGCGGGGACGGGGGGGGGGGGTTGCAGAGTTATCTTTAGCGTTGAAGTATCAAATTGCGGAATGCAAAGAAAAAAATAAGTAGGGTTTATTGTATTGAACTTAGTGCCTGTCACAGTTTTCATTGTTGCATAGGCCTAAATTGATACTCTCTAGTTTTGCAGGGGATTCTGAAAGTTACATCTTGCGTTCATTTGTGTTAAAGCGAAATGAACCTCAAGAAAGTGGAGCCCAGTCTGTAAATAAATGACTACACTTATTTACCCCCCACCCCCTCACTTTCATCCTCACTAAAGTAACTAAGCGACCTCCCAATCAGCAATTACATAACCCACAACCGGCTTGTCTTATTTGCACTTAAACAGTCACCTGATTAAAGGCTGTATTGCATCACCCTAAGCTATATTTTTACCTCCCTGAAAGGAAAATTCTCAACTGGTTCTAAGTTACAGTACTCTTAGATTGCCAGCAAATTCGAAAGATGCAGAGCAGCTCGTATTACACAGCGTACACAGGGATCCATTGTTTTGATTACTTGACATGTGGAGGAATGTAAGACAGACTGAGGGAGGGACTAGAGGTAGGTGATTGGGAGAATTGAAACTGTCTGGGGTGATGAGTTTTTGTCTTCAACCATTGTCAAATTTACTAACTATAAAAATTACTATTAAAATCGGCACAGCTATATTTAGTCAAAGGGTAGGCCTAGGGCTACTTGCTTTCATCTAAACGACTGTCCTGCAAACTTAGTGACTGCAGGTTGAGGGTAGACCTAATCTAGGCAGCACATGATTTATAAGTATGGCAACTTTTTCGTCCTAACTTTTATAGATTACGCCTGTGTAGTCATGACAACACCACACAATCAGAAAAGAATCAGTTAGGCTTAGTCTATGTCTAGATGGCTAGACGTCCAAAGTATGAGATAAAGGAATCTGTACGAATTCAAAGAATCAACGTACACAATGTACATAACTAATGCGGAGGAAACAGTAGGCCTTCTTCTATGATTTCTACTTACATACGAAAACAATAAATTGGATACAATCGCAGCGGAGATATATACACCAAGGAATACCGCGTGTTTATGTATACAATTACAAAGAACAGCAAACAACCGTACAACTTGAACAATATGGCATATGCAGTATATGAAACAAACACGTGTCTACCTCATTCCTAAACAATAGGGCTAGTCCACTTATCAGACTGTACTATTGAAAAACCGAAAACAACTTAGTTATGTTGATCCAAACTGCAGCAAAGACTGATCTCAGGTATTAAACTATTTTCATGAATAAAAATTCATCTAGGATAGTTTTCCCTATTTCTAAGTCCTCCTACAACTTGTGGACTATGGTTCACTTCATTATTTATCTTTTATATCATGTATCCTGAGGGAGGGACTAGAGGTAGGTAGTTGAGAGAATTGAAACTGTCTGGGGTGATGCATTACAGCCTTTAAGGTGATTAATTTCAAATTTGTGAAGGTGTACATAGACTGATAGTGAAAAACAGAAAATCTTCACCATCTTCCCGTTGTTAATATCTACCCGTTGAATTATTAAATGTAACACACACACACACACACGTCGTTTGAACTGCGGTTCGGTATGGTTTATGAATTACAAGCTGGTATATGAACATAACACTGAATGTTGGATTGGAATGGTAACACACTAAAAGGTCAATCTGTGTGTATGATAATGAAATCGTGGTTCATCATAGCGACGAACGATCCTACACGTCACAGAGCTGCAGTCTGCGGCTGTATATGAACCAGGATATTGTTTAGTGTGCTGTGCCACACACCCGTCAAAAGAATACTACGCGGTAACTCCTCATTGTTCAAGGTATGTAAACACTTTGCTTCTTGCATACCAACGAACGGCTGCTGAGTAAAGTAAAATCTGCTCACGTTTTGAATTCAGAATGTGTAGTAATATGACTGACTGAACACAGGGATTAAACTTGGATTCTGTGATGGAAAATGTTAGCACAATCGAATATAGTTAGCCTACATTGCTTGTTGTGTTAAAGTCGTATTTTGTCATGAATTCGTGAAGCTAACATTTCCCCATCTTTTGAGACATGGCAGCAACGTACTTAAGCTGCGGTTGTCCTGCCGAAAAGACGGACGAACACTGTCGCCAGAAATTGTTGGAGACTTTACATCACCAGGGAAAACCGTCAGACGATGAAACACGTTTCTTACAGAGGTTGAAAAAGGTGAAATTACCACTTGATCTTGGAGGAGGCACTAAAGAAGAACTACTCTTTGAAGAAGCCAACGAAAGGTACATGTCACGCCATTTTTCGAATCTCGACGACAATGTTTACTGCATACCACCTTACTTTGCATACGATTACCCCGAAGAACCGTCTGATCTTATTCTGCAGTACGGAAACGTTGGTTTGCAAGCAAGCTCAGTGGACCGTGGCTATGATACACTCAAGAGAAAAAGGAAAGGCGAGCTCGCCGAGGAGGTGATAGTAAACAGATTCCTTACCATGTTAATGAGACATAAACTTCCATCGTTTGTAATTCATGGATATGCTTGGAGAGCCAAATTCATTAAGAATCTTACGAAATTAAACAAAGATTTTCAGAAACTTTCCGTTAGAGAAGGTGAAATCGATCTCCTGATCTCCATCCCAGGGCAATGCGTAATAGTCATGGAAGTTAAAGCGGTTAGTGACGTCAGTAACGTGGCCGATGTCGTGAACAAAGCTTTCAAGCAATCAGGGAAGACTTTCGAATTCTTATCGATGGTGATGTCGGATCTTAGCGTGGACAGCAAAATTCCTGTCATGAAAACCGTCGTCATACCAAACTGTAAACGTGCGTCAATACAAGGACGGTTTTGCCAATCTTGTTTAATCCACATCGTTGCCGAAGACGACCTGGAAACAGTCGAATCTTTACATTGCTGGTTAACGAAATTGTTGAGGGAGCGTTCACTGGATTCGCAATTTGATCTGATCATGCACAAATGTCTGATTGGAAGGTTGATAGGTCCAGCTTCCTTACTGGAGGTCAAGACCATTCCGGAATCAATTCAGAAAACCGTTTCTCAACTCAACAAACAAGACTCTCAGCAGATCGTCTCAAGGTGGTGCCAGCTAAACCCAGATCAGCTCTCGGTCACTCTTCGAC
This sequence comes from Stichopus chloronotus, assembly GCA_021234535.1. Taxonomy (NCBI): domain Eukaryota; kingdom Metazoa; phylum Echinodermata; class Holothuroidea; order Aspidochirotida; family Stichopodidae; genus Stichopus; species Stichopus chloronotus. Next base: position 23,853,495 of record CM037846.1, read on the forward strand.
ACCAGAAATTTGTTTGGATAACCGGTGTCCCAGGGAGTGGGAAGACGGTTCTGGGCCTGAGTAAGGCCGAGGAAATAGCACACGATAGGTCTTCTGCTATTATGAAAAATGAACTTGGCCAAGGCATCCAAAAGATGGAGGAGGGCCTCGAAAAAGTCTCAACAGGATGTGTATTGTATATATTAAACGGATTCTCTCCCCCTTTTGCCCCCAGTTGCCTTCTAAATATATATAAGGAAAGGCTCAGAAATGCACGCAAAAATTGTGACGTATTTATTTTGGATTTACACGAGTTAGAGAAATATGGCATCCGTAGGGAACTTTTAACAGAATGTCAAAAGTTACCACATGTCATTAGCATGTTACAGAGGATGCACAAGAATAAGATTATTCACATTATCGTTGAAGAGTGCCAAATGGTGAGACACAATCTTGATGAAAATGAGTTCAAAAAAGAATGGAGAGCTGTCGTTGATGACGAAAGATTGGGAATTGTTTGGCTGATCCAGAGCTCGTTTATAACAGGAGCAGGCGCCCGAGTTCCGGCATTACCTGACTTCCAAAATGTGCACTTGGAGAGAATCATGAGGATGTCCAAACAGAACGTAGAATTTGTAAACATTTTCTTAGCTAAACAGTACAGACTGGGTCACGGCGTCACTGGGAATCGTCCGGTAATCTACAGGATGAAATGTATCTGTAAGAACTACAATGACCGTCCAAGGACCGATCAGTGTTTCGTGTGCCATGTCATTCGGGTCTTATGGTTGTTACAATTGGCCCTGAATCAGCTCTCTGTTTCTTCCATAGGATCATCCGAAGAGACAATGCATTTGAAAAATGCAGTATTGATATCATTACAAGAGCAGAATATTTCAACTTTTGTGCTGAAAGGTTTAGATCCATTTATTCCCATTTCTATCAACGAGTACCCCAAGGAAGGAAGAAATCACCTAATGGTTTCTTCAGTGCGTCATTTCACTGGCTGCGAGCACTCAATCGTGTTTGTGGATTTAAACAGTGCTTTCTTCAACGAACACTACGAGACAGAATGTTTGACGAGGACATTAGGACAAATGGTTATACTAGACGGGGGATGCTTCAATGAAAAAGTGGAAAACTATGAACAGAAGATAAAGAAAATATGGGAAGCCGAAGAAGCCGGTGTTGCCGAAATCAGGGAGATTGATCCATCTACTGAAGACATGAAAACGATGAAGAAATTGTTGATTGATTATCTGGGACACGAATTAGAGAGACTGCGAATAAAAGCAGATATAGCGAAGAGAGATGGATTTACTGACAGATTCTTCAAAGCCCAAGAAAAGATCACGAGACTCGAGCAACAGCAAGAGGTGGAGAGAAAATGGTTGATCGAAAATAAATGAGCAGCAAACTCTGATAGTAAAAAAAGTATTTCATGTTAAAGCACAATAACGGGCGGCAGTACATTTAATATTTACACACTGCTATAATCTACTCATGATCTAGTTGTTGACTGTTAATAACGGTCATATGCAACAAGTGAACCACCTTGAATGTGTGGCACACGATATTTGCACGTGATCATGCTCTTTTTCAACAGGTTATTTACGGTAAATTATGTTTTGTGATATTTCATGTCGGGTATAAAAGATATGAAGGGATCGATTTGTTCTAAATACAGGGATTGATTGTTTCTCATTGAAATTAGTTCCCATTGTATTACTTCATCAATGTGCAAGTTTGTGTTAGAGTATCATCTTAACTCGTGGATGAAAGAAGGTTATGCACGATGCAAAAAATTAAATAAAGAAAAACAACGCTATGCCCCCAAAAGAAAAAAAAAACACGAGAACAAAAACCTATATCGAACTATATTGTCCTGTTGATTGAATTTAAGACGTCCGTTTGTTACGGCATTTTTTTTCTAAACAAATTTGTAAAGTAGTTCATCTAGTGGTTAGGGATCAACTTGCAGTGAATGCAGAATGCTTAAAGGTAAATTATTCACACAATTGTCTGTTGGTGAATATTCTTTTAATCAATGTCAGGTCCATGTGTGTGTTAAAAGGTTTGATAAAGAAACGGTATACGTGGGAGATTGGTAGAGTTGATTTTATCCTCTTCCTCAACTTTTGGCATTATAGTTAAACCTGAGGGCAGTAAGTTCTGTTCGCTCTAGATGCCAACATTCGTTGATAGCTGCCTCCTGCGATGAGACCGTTGCTTAAATCAGACTGTAAACATGCACTAGTTTCCCGATAGAAAAGTAAATTTGAAAATGAAAAGACTGTGCATATCGAGAAGACGATCATTTGCTTACTTTATAACAAAATTTCTCAATTGTTCGCATTGAGGTAAGCTTAATCGATCAAACTTTGAAATGATATGTATACGTTCTAGGTGCAAACAACTCATGAAATGATAAATGTTTATTCGAAGGACATGACTTTCAACCATTTCAAAATTTTGTGACGTCAAAATTTGGGGAACTTCCCAAAAATAATGCGCCACGTCTTGCGAACACATGCGGTAAAACTGTAGATCCTAATAAAGCCAATTCTTATCAACCTGCTACCTATATGTCACTCAGCTCCCAGAAACACGTTTAGCAGTGTAAATATATTTGGGACGACAAATATTAATCCTCTAAAGTAAGTAACATTTGCCCATGCGAATCAGTCTCATAATTTGACAATTTACGAGGGTGTAAAGGGTGTGTCCAATCAAAAAAGTATTAAATCCATGTGTCATAGAATGAACATCACAAGTCCAGTTTGGCCAGATTTTAAAACACAACTTCTAATACTACATTAAACGAAAACCCTAAAGATCTGAAAAAAAAAACCCTAAAAACGAAAACACCATGCGCCCTTACGCTGTAACGCACCTGCGGGGTTTATGATCGCAACTTTTCGATTTGTCCCCATGTTGAAACTTTCTTGATAATTCTGTATACCTTTTGAATAATCTGGCTCTCTAAATGTCACTGTCCCTTGAAGCTGTTGATGCTCACATGATATCATACATCTTCATGCCTCCTCCGGAGCACATAATCTAACCGTGATAGTATGTGTGGTTACTCCATCATATCGTATGTCATTTCCGACACCTGATTTTCCTTATTCCATTGGATATCTTAATGTACAACATAATAAAAAGCATCAATAACATTGCATTCTACAATGTAGTATAAACTCATTTAACTTGCAATGATTGGGAAAACAAAGCATTTCTGAAGAAACGTACGATTAGTTCTAGGCAAAATAGTCTACGTCAAGAGCTTTAACCTTTTAACCATTAACCTTGTAACAATTATATTTTTCGACTGGAACAGCAACTTAAAAAAATATAAATGTCCTCCTCTATACACAACTTTTTGTCCTTACGTTGAGTCTGAAAACTTCATTATATGGGTGACTACTTGAAAGACATGATGTAAACATGGGCGTCAGCAGGTTTCAGAAAGTGAGGGGGACACTATACTATCTAAGCGGAGCGCCACCATTGGTTGGCGCGTAGCGTACCAGAAAATTTTGGGTACATGCGACCGCCTAGATCCCAGGAGACGGCCTTTCTGAGTCGTTTTTAGTTACATCAGAACAAGATCTGTGAGAAGAAATTTTGTCTCACAAAACTAAATTCCTACAGAAAGTACTGGTAGAAAAATGCCGTTCTAACACCAAGGGAGACGAATTACACAGCCTCCATCTCAAACGAAATATTGAAAAAGTGGCGCCGTCACCTCCGGGATGAGTGGAGTGGTAGATATAATACATGCATGTAGGTGCGAGACGTCAGTTGTTATGTACCCAGGTACTTTAATAATAATAATAATAATAATCAGAAAAAGGCACGCAGAGCGTGTATAACGCCTAGCTGGCACTCAACAACAAAGATCTACCATATTCGGCGAATACATGTAGCCTTGATTACTTAACTCCTACACCCCTTTTCGTCCGTCCAGTCTAAGGGACTGGAGGTAGTGATATGAACATAGTAACTCATCACCATCTACCTGTATGGCTTACCCAATCCCTTGGAACCCATACAAACAACATGTGTGCAAGTTCAATACATTTTCGAATGATCTCTCCCCCTCCCCCCCCCCCCGCCACCCGAACGAAATACTGTAAATGGGCACATTTAGGATATTGAGAGAATGAGAAATAAATGACGGTGGAAGTGATAGATAGCAGGGGCCCAGGGAGTCCAGATTTCTTGCAGAATATATGTCACTGAGTCACTCGGTGCTTGTCCGTACACCCAACTTAGGAGGATTCACCGCAGTGTCAGAAGTTCCCAAAAATCTCTCTACGACTGTCTGATGATCTGATGAACTCTTCTGCGATTCTCTGTGGATTCAACGCCCAAGTAAAATTCTACTTGAATCAGCTTAGCAATTGTGATAGAAAATCGCGCATATGCATGTGATTTTTTTAATAACTGCTCTGAAAAGTGGGTGGGACAAATGTTATGATATCCCCTCCACTTTTGAAAATGGGGGGAGGGGGGAACATGTCCCCCGTCCCCCACCTGTTGACGCCCATGGATGTAAATTCACAACGAATTCTAAGAGAATTAGGCGCTTGAAGAGCACATTAAGGGGTGGATAAAGTTTTAAAACGCAGTTGCCGTATGTCACAGTATACATTGTTGACCATTACATTATCCAGAGTTACTCTCAGTGGGACTGGAATCTCCAACAAATTGGCTAAATTCTGTTATTATAAGTTTTATGTACAGTTGAAACCGCCGTGTGAACATAAAATACAACCTATGGAAACTTACTACTTTTTTACATTTGTAAAGAATTAATAAAAATAAATAACAGCCAACCGTGAGAAAGTGACAGTTGTTAATTATTATCATTATGTTAAGGCGAGTCACCGGTTTCAAACTAAAGGAATGTTTTTTTTTTATTTTGTTATAAACTGTTTACAATAAAAAAAAATGGCCGCTTGTCTGATCATTATAGTCGACAGTCCACCGGCCACATTCAGTAATTTCCGTGTGCTTTTCTATGTGATATGACAGTCACTGGTGATATTCAGTAATTGCCATGGGCCTCACCATTGGATGTGACAATCACTGGTCGTATTCAGTAATTACTATGTGCCTCACCATTGGATGTGACAGTCACTGGTCGTGTTCAGTAATTGCTATGTGCCTCACCATTGGATGTGACAGTCAGTGGTCGTATTCAGTAATTGCTATGTGCCTCATCATTGGATGTGACAGTCACTGGTCGTGTTCAGTAATTGTCCGTATAAGTATACCACTAGGTTTTATAAGGTTTCCCACTCATCAGACGTACATGATGTATGCAATATTTTGGGTTGTATATGTATCATATTGAGAGTAAGTAAGGAACTCATTGCGTTTTGGATGGAAGCAAAGTATCACTTGCTGTCATGAGACAGCAAGCTTCAAAACAATAGATATTTGTAGACCCTGCATATCGACTCGGCAATGGGGAGTTTGACCAGAATTAATACTATATGGTGTCACGTTGAGTGCAAGAAACCTGTCAGTTCTTGTTTTTTGTCATATTTGTCATGGAATTAAAGGTGTGAAAGGCTTCAGACTGTCACTCTGTGGGGGCGCTCTTCAGCCAGAGCCATATATCTGTTGTTAGCCAAGAGTATTTATTGACACATTTAAACGAGAGCCACCTCAGTACTAGTTTTTGGCGACAGTGTTTACCATTTACCCGAGACTGAGTGTATTCAGAGTTATCTATTCTTCTCAAGTCATTAACATGTAGAGAGCCATAGACTTGTAAGTTTTTATCTCTTATTTTCTCTAGATGAAAAGCAAGGCCATTCGGTGCTTTTCCTCACATGTTTTTAGTGCGTTGCAGGTATTAGTTGCGGGAGGACCTTTCTCGTTGCCTTATGAGGCTGTATCACTCACCTTTCAGAGAGTTGTTGCGGGGTTTTTGACTTTGTGTGGGGCATTGATATCATTATTTACACATCTTTTCCAGCTCTGTTATTAACCTACCGTTGTATAGGACACAGTGGACCCTTTGTTTTTCATATGTGCAGGTAAACCACTAAAGTATCGAAGTAACTCTAGCTGGATGGAGTGAAGTGAGGTGTTTTTGTGAGGCTGTCACGTTAGGAGTCTTGAGTACAGCTCTATCTTGTTGTACAGTAACATGGACATATTTTAGTATCGGAGACACATTATTTGTTATTGAGGAGTTTACAATTAGTTTCTGTGAATGTCTTTGTTGGAGTGGGTTGGCGGTTTTACAGCGCACAGTTGCATACAGATCTAGAGTCTTCCACTGACGGTTTTAGCATATTAACATTTATCAGTCTTCGTACAGGTCACGGAATGTAACCAGTGCCTTTAGTCTGCATTGCTTTATAATCGTATCTTAAGAACGTCAATTCTAGTTATATCCTGTAGAACCTTGAGGTGTTAGTATGAGGTGCCGCATGAAGGCTGCTTGACTCGTTGTCACCATATTGTATGATTTGTGTTTGCACGCATGTCATTTTTAAAGGTGTCTTCATACGTATCGTATTTGAGTTTGGTTCCGTCTTGCGCCGTTTGTTATGCAAGTTGTTTGTGAGTTATTTTTTCTTATTTTAAACAGTTCACCTTGGAATAAACTAGAGGATTGGAAACCACAGCCCCGATCTTTGGCCATTCTTTTTATTTATCCTTGGTTGAAACTACTGGCAATCCTACGAGATATTATACCGTCCAGTACAAAAGGATTCATTTAAGATTCATACTTTAGCATATTCTGTACTTGTTCTTCACAGGCTGGTGCATGTTTCCATGAGAGTGACAACATCGGTACATTCAAAGGTATATGTGTCAGTTCTTACGTGGTCCTTTCGCTATGGCTTCACCGTGTCCTCATCGTGAGAATCACTCATTTGGCTGTGTCGAAATCCTTGAAAAGAGAGACGACTCGGGGATATTCAAACATATACGAAAACAGGAATTGGAAGTTAACTTTGGCGCAGGACTCAAAGAAAAGCTGAATTTTGATGATGCTAACGAAAAGTACATGACTCGGTTTTTCCCACAGTTGGATCAAAAAGTCTACTGTTGCCCTCCCGTCTATGAGTACGTTCATCCAGGAGAGCCGACAGACATTATTCAGGCTGCAAAGGAAAATGAAAAAGTTCCATTCTTAAAATTTAATTATGACACTTTGCAAAGAGAGAGGATGGGAGAAACCGCAGAGGAGGAGTGTTTGAAGAAATTCTTAAAAATGTTTGAAGTGTTTGACATACCCTCGTTTGTTGTTCATGGCTACAACTGGAAAACCATTTATTTGAGAAAGCTGTTAGATCTGAAACCAAGTTTGTCAAAGTCGTTCAAAAAGATAGGGTTAAACGAAGGAGAAATTGATTTACTTATTTCACTTCCAGGCAAATGTTTGATGGTCGTTGAGGTCAAAGCCATAAGCCATGTAGTCAATTTCACCAACGTTGTAAAGAAAGCCTTCGCTCAGTGTAAAAGGACGTCTAAATTCTTGTCAACTATTGGAAGTGATCTTTACAAAAGTAAGGATATTTGTCTGTTGAAAGTCGTCGCTTTGCCGTCGGTTCATAGGGATATCCTAGGACAATATCATTACTGTCAAGACTGTTTGTGTCATATCATCACTGAGGAGAATTTTGCCAGTGTCGACACTTTACATGATTGGTTTACGACCCTACTTACATTACATCGTGACAAGGTCAAGTCCTCACAATTTGATAGTTTTCTTCACAAGCTTCTTATCGGAAGACTGATAGGTCCTGCTTCGCTCATGGAGGTAAAGCCAACAGGAGACGAACTGTCAAAGAGAGACAAAGAGGAAAAGATAGAAGTAAGGACACTGTCTGAGTCAATACCGTGGACTGTTCGTCAAATAACAGATGAACACGGTACAGCGGAAAAAATCATCGGTCGTCAGGAACAGTTAACGCAGAAGCAACGAGAAGATCCTACTTCAGTCGTCTCTCAATGGTTCCAATTGAACCCTGAACAGATGGCAGTCAAATTTGGAGATCCTAAACATTTGTGGTTGACTGGTCAACCCGCAAGCGGTAAAACGGTGTTACTCCTAATGAAGATCGATGACATTTTAGGGGGGTCCACTGACGATGATGAATCTGGAGTTAATCCAGAGTCAAACATGCCTTTGGTGGCGTCCACGGACTTACAAGAGCACCAAGTCGCAACATACGCACAATCTAGTATCAGTCGTAGCGCAATCACGGATTGCATTTCCACACCCAAGGAGTTAACACTGTCGAATGCATTGTCCACGACCGCAGGTATGGTGGTTGCGTCACCAGCGGCAGATTGTGCAACAGAGTCAACTGGTCCAAATCCTGTGGAGCCATTCCCAGACATCGATCGTACTACACTATCCCCTGACTCAGCAGTGGTCTCGAAGTTTCCATGCGACGATGATCTAATAACGTCATCTTCGTCGTCTATCGTTTGCAGTAAAGATGTCTTAGAAGAATCGGTGATATATGTCTTTACGGGAATTACGTTATCTTGTCTTTCTCAAGTCATAGAAGCTCGGTATAGTAAAAGACAGAAAAAACGGTGTAAAGTAATCGTTACTGCTTTTCGCCATTTTGTGAAGTCACTGGCAGAGAAGCCAAAGTCTAAAAGTTTCCAATGGTTTGGTGAACTACCATTTTGGATTGATATCTTGCAGAAAAAACATCCAAAGAAGATTATACATATATTTTTCGACGAAGCACCTTATCTGTTAGAGGGACATGATTGGGATCAATTCAAGACAGAATGGGGAAGTGTGTTCGATAGCAAAAGATTAGGTTATGTTTGGGTTGTTCAAAGTACATATTACAACGAAGTCGACACTGGAATTCGTGTGCCGTATAGCTTCAGTATGGTTCACCTGACCTACGTCATGAGATTATCCAGGCAGAATATCGAGATTGCAAATATGCTTCTGAAAGACATCAAAATGGGGAACAAATTTTTGAACAAGGAATTAAGGTCTGGCCATGCGGTCTCGGGACATCGTCCGGTAATGTACAGGATAAAATGCGTCTGTGACCTACCAAAAGACTCCTTCATTTGTAAAGAGTGTTACGACAAGAGAATCGTTGTGCTCCTGCAACATGCACTGGACGACTTTCAAGTTGAAAAGAAACTTGGATCGATTTCTGAATGTCAGTTCGGGTTAAAAGATTCCACATTAATTTGTACTGACTGGAAAAAAGTGGCAGATTTGCTTGGTCACATTTCACCAGAGATCCATTTTGCTGTAAATAGATACGCAGTGCTGGACATGAACTGTATGGCAGTTTGCGGCATAGACGAATTTAGAGGGTGCGAGCGGTCGCTGGTGATCGTCGACTTCCACAACGCTGCGTGCGAAGATCTCAAAATGAAGGAAGCAGTGACAAGGACTTTAGGGCAAGCTAGTCATTTTAGACTGTGGCACATACATGCCTGAAGTGTACGAAGAACAAATGCAGAAAATGAGAGCTGCGGAGTTGGAAGGAATTATTGAAATCAGAGAAATTGAACGAACAGCTGAGGAAATGAGAAAATTAAACCTCATCTACATAAGATATGTTACAAACAGAGGAAAAACCCTCATGAATCTCACTGATTCAAAATGATTTCAACACTTCCCTGTCTCCATCGTCTCCTTCCCCTCTAGTTAATCGCAAGAGTGCTTATCTTAGCATGTTAATAAACCTCAGTTAATGTGTACCTAAGTTACCAAATGGTGAGATGTGACCTAAGCAATTTTCTGCATGTAATGGACAGGTAGCAGTTATTGGTACAAATACGTACAGTTTATAGACATTGATTGTGCTCGTGTACATGTGTGGTGTCATCTGTGGCGACTTTTGGCACTTTACCGTGTGGGTCACGGCATTTGCGTGGTGGTAACTTTTTTGGATTCTTTGAGTGTTATGATGGCATGTGAATCCGCACGTCCCTGCTGCGGTAAACAGATGTCCATTCTAGAAACATTTGTAACAGTACCGCATCTTAGTAACCTGCCCGATCTCACAACTTGATATATTGGTACCTCTTAGTTTGAACAGATTTTTATGGCGATCAAAGGTCATTGAGGTAAGTAATAATCAAAGTTCTAGAATCTTGTGAACACTTTATCTCTGTAAACATTATACAGAATCTAGCTAAGGGTAATTTTAAAGTTGGGATGTCTGAAATCATTGTAACCGCAATAGTTCGATGAGTGTAAGTTCACACTTCATCTGCCTGAAATAAGTGTAAGGTTTCCATTCATTTTCATGAAAATCAAAGTTTAAACAAAGGTCAAGATTCTAAAAACTTTGTAAACTAAGAAGGAATACTAACTGGGTTGTTATTCTTTTCTTCGTTTACTCAAATTTTTTCCTGAGATGTGTTTTTTCTCTCTTCGTTATTCTCTTCGCATTTTCTGATTCGCTTTTAGTTGTATTTATTTGTTTGGAGTGATCATCTTCACAGCTTAAGCTTTCCCAAGATTCTTGTAAGCATGAATTTTTTTTTTATCTCATTGCATCAATGTAAAATTATCCAATAAGTGTTTATTATTCTGATGACAGACTGAAATAAAGTGTTATGAACGTATGGACATAGACTTGAACAAGTTCAATCCAATTCAATTTATTTCTACCATCATGAAACAAATATCAGACATACGCCCATACAAACATTGCATGATATTGTAACAACATGGTCTATTGTTTTTCGTTTATGTCTAGTACTAGTTTACCTTCCCGTGCCACGTTACATTATTTTATTGCTAGATAACTTGCCCATGGAGATGATCATTCCATCTTGTACAGTGACAGCCTCGATGTCAATCCATATAGGTGTCCAAGCATCAAACTAAAGAATACATTGTATCGGTTTATGGCCATGGGTACATTCTTTTTGACAACATTCTATCCGAGGAGTTAAGAGTCCTGGGAGGTGAACCAGCAGGGCTCCTTCCTAGCTCTTGTTTTGGGTAAACCCAGTATTGAGCAGGTGATAGATGGATGATCATAGCTGCTGCTACCTTTCGACCAATGACCAGCCAGTGTTAGCTTCTGACCGTCCATGCTCCGGATAAACAACTCACATTTCAGGGTGAGATTTTGATTTAGACTCATTAATGACGTATCTCAAGACTAGCCAAATTTTACCCGTTTTAACTCATCGTTGGAGTTGAAGTTTACTGGAGCTGGAGTCTGGCAGGATTCAGTTTTCAGCATCAGACTATTAACCATTAAGTAAGAATGTAAGTTACCAAGTTCACTTTCTATTTGTCACTTTTCCGACTTTTGCTACGAGTAGAGACATGTTCTTCAGTGTAAGCAGATTATTACTCCCCTGTGGATTACTTTGATTTCTACTGTGTTACTTGCGTTGAAGATGTGTGTAGGATTCATTTTTTTCCCTATATGGACCATGGTATCAGATGCCTTTAAATAGATTAGTGTGAACCTCACTGATTGTCATGATGATAAAGGATCTAATGTCGCCAACAAACCTTGAGTGTAAGAACTATATTTTTTGGTGGAAATCAAAGGTCATTCAGGGTCAACAGGTGAAAACTCGTAGACACGATATCTCAAGATGGGAAACTTTGACAAATCCCATATTTGGTACCACATTAGGTATTAGATCTTTATCAATTTTGTCGGATGCCAAAGGTCACTTGAGGGAAAGAACCGGCGATAAATTGTGTTTTACATACGACTATGTATGTATAAGTGTGTATGAGTATTCTATTGTCTTTGACGAAGGTCAAAGGTCAATTGAGATCAACAGGGTCACATTGCTTTGTTCCCCCCCCCCTCCCCACCGCATCAAAATATCCTGGCACCGTCCCACGGTCGACGGAGAGTTTTGGGGTTCAATGTTGACTACATCATAAAAGATGAAAAAAAAAATGGTAAAATGAACAGCATGATATGTTGTTCTTCATAATGTGAAGGTGGTTTTCGAAAAACAAATCTGTAAAAGTAAGGATATTTCAACTGCAGCCTCAGTTAGTATTATAATTGCAATATAACCTGAAAAATAATCAGTTTGTTATCGCACGCATTTTGTTTGTTAGAAGTTTTGTCTTATGTTCTGCGCCACTTTCGTCTTTGATCCATTTCTCTCAGGACGGTCTTCTTACTTTCACCCAGCCACTTCCCACCCACCCTCTAAATGACGCCGCTGGAAGTGAGTAATTGTGAAAGTAACCTCATACCAAAATTATCTGAATGTTTGTAAAAGTAACAAGCATCAGATGCAGGAGCATATAGCTTCACTGTGGGGCAATAGGTACATGTAAACAAAGACAAAAATATACTAAAACAACTCATAAAATCGTTAACTATTGACTACTTATTAATCTCAAGTAGACACTTTCAAATCTTTATCTTAAAGTTCTGAGGAATTCTGAGTTTTTTCTTTGAATACAAACTTTTAAAATTTTTGAAAAAGAATGTTAGAGTTAAAAGGCTGGAAAAACTAAAAAGGTGCTCTAAATTATCATTCTCTATAGGGTAAAAAAAAAACAAAACAAAAAAAAAACACACCGATGCTACAGTCTAAGGATGCATGCTTACTTGTTTACCTGGAAAGCAAATTTTAATTCCTCACTTTAGCATGATTAGAAAGAATTTAGAAATATCAAATAAGGTTTCTGGCGTGACAACTAAATCAAATCCCACTTCTGCAGACCGTGAAACTTTACCACGGTTTATTAATATATCTGAACAATAAATAGCCTCATGTCACTAAATAGCACATTTTATATTAGGCCTAATTATTGCACATCCAATACGCCGAGCGTGTACAGTCTTGTATTGCTATGATTGCAGGTATTTATAATTGATTCAAGTTGATTGAGGTGCTGAGGATAATGAAGAGTCAAGTCTTATTATCACATATACAGTTCTAATGTTGAACATTTCCCGTCTATGTTGCAAACATAACTTCATTCACTGTGACAACGTCTGTATTAGTAACATATACGTTTCCTACTTTGACGAATGTTTTCAAGAGTCTGGGAACTTTCTGCATCACCTTATCCTGTAAAAGTAATAATCTGATAAACCAAGTTTATCGAATTACTGGATATTTTGCTTTCAATAAACGTGGTTTATCGGTTGATAGACCTGTGGTTTATCAACCGATAATCCAAGTTTCTCGAATTATTGGGCATTTGGCTTGCCATACTCATGTTTCCCAAAGCTGAAACGACATCTAAGCCGCTGCTATCTGGTGACGGTATAGGCTTATCTTAAACCACATGCAAACACTTCGTGAGCGTCACACTTCGCCAAGTCATTACCGGTGTTATGCAATACATATACATTTATTACCTATGTACGAAAGCAAGACATGGAAACTTCCGGGTGTGGCAGCTATTACATTATTTCAAGTGTATGTTGTTATTTCGAACAACACATGTTTGTCACGTATACTGTATGAGCATTCCTCAGCCTCGAGAAATAAAAACATGACCGTCGTTCTTGTTTCCTTGTCACAGAAGAGGAACAAATGCCAGTCTTTTATGTACGGGGACATAATGGGACATGCTAGATGTACAGTTACTCGACTCGACAGCTGACTTTACAGCTAGGGGAAAATTTTGCAGAAATCGTGGAGATACAGAGTTATAAATGACTTGTAATCTCTTGTTAAGTCGGTAACTCGACAATTTGCAAAATTTTGTCGAGATAGCAAGTTATTAGAACACGATATAATTTTACATCTCGCATGTCACCGTTATATCCGCCTTATTTTATGGATACTTCCGATCTTTGACCCTTACTTTTCTTGTCAACAAAGGACTTTTAATTCTTTTGTTTTACATTCGGAAATATCAAAGAAACTGTCCAGTAACCACTGCCGAGTTATCATTTCATCAATGCCTTGGTTGCGTTAATCAAGACGGTGGAAGATATATACATCCATAGAGCCCTATCTGAGAACATCTGATTTTTGAAGATAGATATTACCGTGTAATACCTCAAATGTAATACTACAGATTATATCACGATTAACAGATTAATTAGCCTGAGAGGCAGCCCGACAGGCAGTAGCTGCGTAGGTGCATCCTCAAGTGGTTCCCGTAGTTTAAACTGCTTGGAATTAAGACAAAGATACACGGAACGCCACCATCGGAGCGTACCAGAAAATTTTGGGTAAGAGTCACCCCCCTAGCTGGAAAAGGCCTCCCCGGGGTCTGCAGACGTCCTTTCACTCTTACTGCCCCCCCCCCCCCCTAAAAACACTGTCCTCCGCAGACTTAGTCAGGGGGTGGCCAGTTTTTTGTGAGGCGGCCAGTTTTTTGTGAGGGGGCAAATCGACTCATCGTATCATTCATTCTTGATTGTCGTCCTGGGGGAAGGGGTCCTGGGGGAAAGGGGACACCCCTCCCCAGGGTGTAAGCTAGGATTTTACCTTTGTCAGTACACAGATACGTGGCATGAGAAGAGGTCTTATAGGATGGAACTTTCACCTCCCCTTTGCCTAAAAAAAAAAGCACTCATGAACGTAAAATAAAGGCTACAGGACAAAAAAAAGAAGATTATTGGAGGTGTCTGATTGCCGCAGGACTATCTAAGCCGAGGGCCACCATCATTTGGCGGAGAGCGTACAAGAACACTTTTTTTGGCTTTTAAACCCTCCAGATGGCCGCAAAACGGCTTTTCGGTGTGCTCCAAACAGCACATGTGCCCAGCCTTGACACAGGGATCTCATGCCAGCAATTTCCCAATTAATGAGATAAAACTCAATGTATGAAAAATGGTAGTACCTATCAGGTGGGTTGAGGTGATACAAGAATAGTAATGAATTACCATAGGTACGCATCCTGTTTCATTTATCCTCCAAACAGTCGGCACATACTGGGGTTGGGGGAACTGAACATATCTTTAGCCCACAATTTTTTAGTGGTTGATAAAGACACATTTTACTGTTTTAAGCTTGAAAATAACATGAAAATTGTGGTTAGAGGTTTCAAAATATCTAAGGCAACGAAGCGACGGAGAGCCCCGAGTGGAATATTTTTAGAGGAAAAGCCCGGGTGAAACATGATCTTGTTTCGTGCACCTGTAGTGAAACGTTTTCAACTTTTCTGCTAAGAAATGACAATGACATACTTTTAAGTAGTAGAAATGACGTATTATTTTATAACAGAATATTGGACGCAATGGCAAGTTTTTTAGTTTCCATTGACACCTAATACTTTGTGAGGATTTATTTTTTTAATTCAGGGTTAGGGTTGGAAAAATAGAGGAACATTGTTTCCAGAATCTATGAAATCACTAATATTCAAGGCTTTGATTGACTGTTCAGGACTGCGGGGTTATTGCCAATGCGCGTCCGTATGAGATAAATATTCCGACCTTTCTTCATTCCATCCCTGCCCTTGCCGCATATATCTGCGACTTATAGGCCCCTACTTGCATATAAGCAACAGGCGCACTCACGTATGGCCAATCGAAACACCGAAAAATCGAAATCCCTCCCTCCTCTCATCTTTTACTTTTGCTCTCCTTTAGGTAGTTTCAACATCACTAATCGCGTGCCCAGAAATTCTTTGGGACACTCTGAACCCCCCTGAACCCCGGCTATACGTCACTGGCCTGAGTAACAAAATTTTACAACTATAGTGTTTCAATACTTTCCCACGTCACTCTGACATATTGAGTGGGGGGGGGGGGAGGGGGTAGGGAGACTTGATTGATCCTAATTAAGTCCAAACCCGGTCCCAACGGCCCTTGTTTAGAGACATATAGCAGGGAGCTCAGGCCCGTAGGCTATGATATGAAGCCTACGATAGTAGGCCTAGTTAGCAAAATATGTAACGGGTTTTAATTTGCTGGTCGTAATTGCCGTGTAAAATGTGCCGCTTGTGGTAAAATCGACCCCTCCCCCCCACACACACACGGATTGAGCCCAATAAATCACTTTCTTCTCGGGACATTTGGTCTCGATCCCTAGGTCTTCTAGGGAGCCTAGCGATCATACCTTTCAGAAGTTTCGCTGAAAAAAATCTGAACTTCCGAGTTTAGATCGTCAAAGTTCGAGTAACTTTCATTTGGATATCTCTTAGACTGGCTAATGTGGCCGGAAAATGGGACTCCCAATCAACGTGCTTATATTTATAGCCCAATGAGGTCATACAATAGCAAAACACAGAAACCACACTAAGCGTCCACATAGCATGCACAAACATCTGTCTAGTAGTCAATATATAAGGCAATCCGTACCGTACCGTTTGAAAGTAACGGCAAGGCTCGTTGCAGCCTAGACGACATTAGACTCCCAGAGCCTATGTTTGCTGGGTGGCATGATTCCAATCGTCGATACCCGGGGTAACTTGCGTCAGAGAATGGAGTGCTATGTTGAGTACAAAAGTCAGGCGAATGTGAATATCAAAAATATGGTAAGAATAGAAGTTGATCTTGGGTCAAAGTATCTGCCAGTGCTAAGATCTTAGTGAGTAACCTAGTATTACTGCTAGAACCGAGCGTTTGTTTATTAAGCCTAGGCTAGCTTAACAAATGGAGGCATTGGTGCCGCATACAATCCAATTAGCGTACCTTCAGCTATACTATAGTTTAGGCAAAACATACAGAATTAGCATAACGTTACTCCTGTTATTGGGGCCTAGGCTCCACTCTTTTCTAGTACTTGGAGTTTTCGAAAGATAGCACTATTTTGAGTTTTTTTTTTTCCTCTTTTGTTGCTTGAATGACATTAGTAAAATAACATATTAACAAACAAGGCAAGAACAGGAAACAATTGTCAGTAGGCCTAGGCTAAATGAAATTGCATAGAGCTAAGGAAAAAGTCCCCAGACCAAAACCTCTGTGCTCTTTAGCTACCAAAACATCACTGCGTGTAATTTAAATTCCCTGTGATATTATAAATAGTACACAAGTATGTCCCTGCAGAAGGAAAGAACTGAAACATCAGGAGGAAAGGTGTGACAGAGGAATTTGGAAATGGAGAGTAAGGATGCATTTAGGAAAATAATTAGAAAGGACCGAAAAGTCCATTCAAGTTTAGTGATTGCTTAATGTCAGAGTTGAAAGTAAATTGATTGATCAGTTGATCTCAGATGTTTAGAAATTTCACTCATTGTGTAGAAAGCACTGCTGTCAGTGTTTGTAGATTTCTTCCAAAGTGGAAGAAAGTGATTTTTTCCGCCATTGTCTCCACCTGGAAGAAACAGGTTTCTGCCAGTTTCTTTCACTAAAAATGGAAGAAACTGGATGAAATTCAATAATTTTAATAACAAGATTGTGCATGTAATCTACTATCATGCCTTAACAACAGTCGGGTTGGGCGGCATCCCGGTACCCAAGTCGGTACTGGTATCTGCAACTAATGAACCAGGAATTTTTTTCTGCGAGTATAGGTACTTTTGAATACTTTGCAGTACTGGGGAAGATTCTTGGTTGGGTCGGTACCCATACCGCCTCCAACAAATCAACAAAAATTTGTTTTTCAAATGTAGCATTGCTGCTTACATATCAACATGAAAATGGACCAAAAACAAATTCCAGATCCATTTTAAACTTTTCATTTCAATATCTCACAAAAACAGATCTCAAGGTTTCTGAAAGTAAATTTAGTCATCGCCATAAACGATTGTGGTTAACCTGGTACACAGTGGTGTTTACTGTCTTCTGTCTAATAAAGCAGCTATTTTCCATCATGTTGGTAAAATCATGCAAACCATGCAGAAGAGCATGGTTTAATATAGACCATTCAGGGCCTACACATGTTGCCTATTTTGTGAACACTGACTAACTGTAAACGACGAGTATTTCTTCCACGTATCATGCTAAACAAAAGTGAACTGAAGAAGAACAACTCAGCTATGTAGAGGTGGAAACAGAAGTTACATTTTGGTATAAATCCAGTGGTGTTTTTTTTTGTTTTATTTTTTGTGTGCCTCCTGGGTGCCTATCTTTAGCTCCATGAAACCATCTACATATGAAGTGACTCATGCAGTTTCTCCAGCAGATTAGTGATGATGATGTCACAGGTTCGATTCCCTGTCCAGCAACTGCTTTTGCCCTGTGTTTCTTTCTCTTTTTTTGAACGTATTGGTTTAAAAACCTTGGCTCAAGTTCCTATGTAGCTGCAAACCCCATCATTATTTTGCTGGTTATAACTATAGTCTGTATCAATTGATAGCGATGATGAAGCAACAAAAAGATAAGCTATTTTTTTCTGCAGCCACCCTTCATCTCATTCAAGACATTTTTTATGACCTTGAGATGGATTGTGACTACGAGTTGCCGTTGGGGATACAAATAATGATATTTACTATCGTATGTAGAATATAGATGCTCAAACATGCTGCATGGTCCTAGCTTTACCGAAATCTGGTTGCTTGGAAATTAAGAGGAAAAAAAAAACGGAAACAAGAAGTTTGAAAATGGCTTTTTATGGTATTTGAGCACAAAGTCGGTGACGTTTATATAGCTGAACTGCTGCTAAACGTTCTACATTAAACCATTTTCATTGTTGTAATACGCCCGATGAACCATTTAGGACAATCACAGCCAAGAATTTTACATCAGAAATTTTAGGTTATCCCTACTGCTTTTAGTGGACGTCAAATGTCATTTGAGGTCACTAAAATAGAGGTTATTTGAGTTAAATGCTTATTAATGTGGTTTTTCAAGAACAATAACTGCAGTTGATCTCATACTTGTCATGTGGAAAATTCTTGCTTGTTAAAATATAACCATGTAGCGAGGAAGTCACAAAGCTTTTTGGCTTTCTGGTTGTAACAATAGAGACAGGTTGTTTACAGTGTAAATTGAAGATTCAACATATATGTACTGCTAGTATATGGACATAATGCTGTCTGTTATTCTTGAACATGATGAACTAGTGCTTCTCAGTCATCACACCTACTGTACTGTGCAATAAAGTTGATAGTTCCATTGAAGTCTGGGCTTTATAGGAGGCTGGAGGCTGCAGAATATATCCAGGTTAGGAATAATATGGAAAAGTTACAGTAAAGAAGGGAATTCCTGGGAAGCTATTTGGAAATGTTGTGAACACAAGCATAGTGCAAAAGCATGTCAAATGAATAAACACTGCAAGGTTGTGCTAGATTTAATGTGTGGGGAAAAACATAGTACTTGAATTTTCTGTTTCTGTACTTTCATATATTTCATCTACCATTGGAGACGTAAATTTCCAGAAATACTGTATTTACAAGAATACTCTTAAGCCCATGATGATTTGATACAATGAGGATGTTTTGACACTAGGACATTTTGACTAATTGTGGAGATGTTTTCGGTACGGGGACAATTTTGGTCTGGGGACGTTTTGACTGGTAAGCCTAGGTAGGCTACCTGGAGTGTTGTCAGGGTTCAGTTTTTGATTCCTTGCCGAAGGCAAAACGAATCTATGCAGTCATGATGTCGGATGTGTGTGTATGTGTGTGAGACGCTTCTTGTAAACACTATATCTCAAGAAGGGTACAGTAACCATGACTGATCTCATACTTGCTGTGTGGGTTGGTCATAGTAAGTAGATGATCCCTGTTGTTTTTGGTGGAGGTCAAAGGTCATTTGAGGTCACCAGAGGGCAAAATGTGAAAACCTTGTAAACATGATATCTCATGAATGGTAACTGTGACTGATGTCATATTTGTTGTGTGGGTTGGTCATATTAAGTAGATGATGCCTATTGTTTGTGGTTGAAATCAAAGGTCAGTTGAGGTCACCAGAGGTCAAAATGTGAAAACCTTGTAAACACATTATCTCCAGAAGGGTAACTGTGACTGATGTCATACTTGGTGTGTGGGTTGGTTATAGTAAGTAGATGATCCCTGTTCTTTTTCGTCGAGGTCAAAGGTCATTTGAGGTTAGCAGAGGTCAAAATGTAAAAATGTGTAAACACAATATCTCCAGGAGTCTAACCTTGACTGATGTCTTACTTGATGTGTAGGTTGTGTATACTAAGTAGAAGACCTCTTTTGTTTGTGGTGGAGGTCAAAAGTTGTTTGAGGTCACCCGAGGTCAAACCTTGCTAACACATTAACTTCAGAAGGGTAATGTTGACTGCATGTCATACTTGATGTGTGGGTCAAATGTCACGGTCATTTCAGGTCACCAAAATGAAGGTCATTTTGGGTTAAAGGCTTGTGGTGTATCAAGAAAAATAACTGCAGTTGATCTTTTACTTGTCATGTGGATAATTCATATTTGTTATAATATAACCATGTAGCAAGGAATGATAAAGCCTTTTGGCTTTCTGGTTCCTTTTTTTTTTACTTTTTTTTTTAACATGCTCCAGTGCATGCACAGTAAGTCAACAAATCTAGGCCTACATGTCCAGCAAAATTTTTACATGTACGCACCAAACAATCTCAACTTCAGAATACCAGAAGAGCACTTTCTTCTTACAAAACAAGTGAAAAACATGCTTGTTTTTACCCTACTTCGTATGTGACATGTTCAGCAAGACCCCGTGGTCAACTCTCTTCCCCCGAAGTCCATAGAGGATCACAGGGGATGGTTGAACAACTAAATCAGAAACAACTTGACTC
Source organism: Stichopus chloronotus (assembly GCA_021234535.1). Taxonomy (NCBI): domain Eukaryota; kingdom Metazoa; phylum Echinodermata; class Holothuroidea; order Aspidochirotida; family Stichopodidae; genus Stichopus; species Stichopus chloronotus. The sequence goes on from CM037846.1 coordinate 23,874,022, forward strand.
TGTGAAGGTACTGTAGGTGCAACAGTGATCAATTGCACTCCAGCCACTACTCCAGGCAGTGCACAATTTACCCTGCACAGTAATTTACTGTACATAAGACAGTAATATTCAGTATGTCTGCATTGCTTGTAACAACAACAAGTTACCCTACAAGTCACACTATGTGTAAGGATAGTACAATACTGGGCCATAAACATAATAGGGTTGGGGTGAACATGACTGTGCGTCTTAAATTCTGACTAAGGTTAACTTTGTGACAAGTGTGCCAAATGTAAACATCTTCAGTGACAGTAATTTTTTAAGTGTTATACTTTTACTTGTCTTTATTAAAGTAAATGTTACATAATGAACAGAATGCAAAATGATATGCAAAAAAGTAACAAATTATGTAAAAAGTATCATAACATAATGTATTATGTGGAAATATCAATTCCGTAATTTGATGTAAATTTGTTTTTATGTTATACTGGAAAATTAATACAGACTCATTTCACCCTGGGGTGGCTGACAAGGTAGTTCCAGTGGTAAATGTTATGTTAGTGACAAAGACAAAAAAAAGTGGGACAAGACTGTGTCCTCATAATGTTAAATTTGGCACACACATGGTTAGGTCAGTGCGCAATATGAAGGTATATAATCAGCAAACATCAGTTTCTAATTGTACCTTGTACTATAAACAAAATTCATAGATAATTCAAGGAGTGCTGTCACGTAAATGCCTTTAAATGATGTTTGGCTGTTTAAATGGAGCCCAATTCTGCTAAATGTTTATAAGGATTTCCTGCATAAACTTACTCAAAGACTTTCATTTTTCTTTAACTTCACTGTTAGCCAAATTGTTGTAATATGCCTCCTTCTGTTAAACTGTACAAAGGCACAGAATAAACTGTGGTTTTACCACCTAATCACTTTGTCACCCTTGAGAGTCCCCTATACAAAATGCACAGTGTTAAGTTTGTTCCTGTAGCTAGACATTGTAGCTAATCCCGTAATTGCAGCCTTGGTTCTTGGATGTAATCCATGAAAATAACAAAAAGCACCATCAGCTCTCTTAAGTGATTCTAGGGCCGCTGATTTTCCACAGGATCAAATTCTGTTTTGAATTTTTTGATTCCTGCTAATTATTTGTTGTTTTCAAAGATACTGATTGGCATAAAATGCCATATATGGTAGCATCTTTGAAGTAAACAATGTCTATCAAATGGCGGGTTTGTCAAGTCTCTTTCACGGCCAGTCTCGCAGTAGGACGGTACAGTGTACCGGGTGAAAACAGAAAAGATTGATTAGGTGAAAATCATTGATATTGCTTCAAAACTAAAAATGTTCCATGAAACATTGCACATATCATGTAAAGCAAACTGTATTACCTACATTTTTGAAGTTGAATTGTCCCAAAAAGTCTTGTGAAAGAAACAGGTAAGATAGTGTGCAGTCTTCTGAAAATTTTACGTAATGATATCCTAACATTGTGGGTGTATAGAAAATAGTCTAGCCACCTCGGCGACTCGTACAGTATTACCATATTACAGGGAACAAACAAATTTTTGTAAGTTGCGGCCTTCAGATATTTTCAAGAAAGGTTCAAACAATACTTTTTGTTTTGTTCATTGATTCTAGTCACTTAAAAATGGTTAGACTGACGGTTTGAAGCAACTGAATGTTTGCTCGGTGACAGACTTTGATCATAGAAATATATGTTCATATTTTTACCTCTGTGGGTTGCAGTATGCTGGCTGTAACTTTGCAGATGGTTTGCGTATGTACACTAAGCTTATGTTTCTGAATTGACAGTGAACATAGTATTATACATAGAATCTTCTGGAAACAGTTCCCAGCGTTTTCTCTTTTTTTCATAAATTGATCAGGAGTAAAAAATACAGGTATTCCTTTAGAAGACTAGTGAAATATTTCACTTTGTGGTAAAGATTGAATGTGGATAGAGCTATCTGGGACACATACTGTACAGTAGTTGAGTGGATTTATTTACCAGTTACTTTTTAACGTAACCAAATTTGGAAAACCACGTGTATGATCTCGACTGTGATTGAAACCAGCATGGTATGTATAAGATAAACCCAGAAGTAAAAGTCAGAGAGCTTTATGCCAAAATAGTACATTACTGTATGTGTGCAGTGCATAGTACACTGTTATCATACCTCTCTAGAGACGTACAGTATACTTGAAGCATAAAAATTTGTTTTCATTGCTTGCTTTGCACATGGTGATGCACTGCGCTGTACTTGGCACCAATTCAACTGCAGTGTTTTACTCACAATGCTATATCGGTGCAAAGTTCACTCTTAGAAACATTCAGTTTTACCTGGCATTCATTCTTAATTGCTGAGATGGAACTTTTTAGAAATCTCCATCTGTGGAAGAAAAGCTACGCACTCTACAGCACACCATGACTGCTTGTAGTAGCGTGCATTGCATGGACTGTACACGTGTGGTACAATATCTGTACAGTGGAGCAAAATAGTGGCACATGCATGAACAATTAACCTGGTGTCACATGGCTTTTTTTGCTACATAAATTGATCAAAAGTTCTGGAGATGTAGGGTGCCTAAAGTAATTACAGGATTTTCAAAGAGTTTAGCACAGAAAACCCAAACTGCCCACACTGCACACTGTGAAAGCTGAAATGTTTGCTGGCTTACTGCAATGTTGAAGCAGGTGCTGTATGTATAATGTAATGTATGTGTTGAAACTTTGCTTACAAGTGCTCTTTTAAGTATTCTACAATATTTTAGGTTTCAACACACATATGGTAGAAATAAGCAAGGAAAGAGTGGAATGGGAAGGAAGGGGTAGGGGATGGTGGGGTGTCAGGCTGTCCCACTGATGTAATATTTTCAGTGGTCATGACCTGTAGACTGAACAAAAACTAGGAATTATATTTTTCTTTGTGGACAAACTAATTATCTTTGTTGACCTTGTTGCATCAGTCAGTCTTTTTAATTTTTTGTGGTGGTGAAGCTCCTATTTGGAAAAACCCTTTCAGTATAGCTTGGCTGATGACTCATGGTGTCATTGTAGGACCCCTCATCACTCAATCAATCAATCAATCATTCATTCATTGTATCAGTATTCAATGTGAAGCACTTAGCGATGGTCATTAGCCTGCATGCATGTGCTAGCCTACACGCTGTAGGTCACGCAATGTAGAACACACCATTCATTACCAAACAGCATAAGTCAAATACCAGCATGTATTTCTTCCACTATAAATCTGATATTTTGGTCAATGAACTGATTAGTTGGAAAAGGTACTGTAACTATGTTATTACTTTGAAAATTACAGCCTATTTATTTCCAAACTAGTAAACAAGATTTCTGTAGGCTCTACATGTAGGAAGGAAAGTGACAACTGACAGAAATTTTTTTTTGAAATTCATTATCTGCATCACTGATATCATGTATTCCAATTTAACTGGTTCGATTTTTTACGAGCAACTCACTCACTTGTCAGCCACCCTTCTGCCAGTGCCCTCAGTGCGGTAGACAGGATTGCATCTGTTGTGTGGAAACAGTACGTTAGAGGTGAAACAAATCTTCTTCACCAGTGTAAAATACTGTACATATTTGTCCCCAAAAGGCGACACTAATTGAACTGGACAGCAATGTTCCTTTTGTTACCAATCTTTGCAAATCTTGTAAACAGAGATAGGCAAAAATTGAAAGTACCTTGCCATAATACCATAATAGTTACTTGAACTATGCACATGGTCTATTCACAATGTACTTTCACTTTGACTGTTTTGATGAAATTGTAACCTTTGTAATCATGTGGGTTTATGTGTGTGTATGTGTGTGTATAAATTTATGTTTGTGATGCCTACCTTGTAAACACAGTATCGCAAGAAGGGAGAACATGTTCTGGCAATTATAATTTAGTGTAGAGATTGGTGGAATTCAGATTAAATGTTTGGTAGCTTCTTGAAAGGAACTATAACATAAACCAAAATTCTTCAGCTTCAAATTTCATCAGCAAAGGAATCTATTCAGTCAGGTTAATATGCTTGTGTGTGCATCTGTGACACTTGCTTGGGTAGTTCTCAGTGGGGGGAATGTTGGCTGAAAGTCAAACATGGTACGGTGGTTTGCCATACTGAGAAGGGGCGCCCTTTTGTTTTTGTTGGAGGTCACAGGTTATCTGGGTCACAGGGATAATTGATAAGTGTGCTATAAATGACAGGCAGGTACTTACTGGACTCCTCAGTTACCTGTCTCAACCCCACAAGTGCACTCTCATCTGTCATGCCAAGAGTGCAGTACTTGCAGCACTAACGCCATTCATTCCGAAATTGCTCAATTTATTCGTGTTCACTTGAAGGTGAACATCGACAAGTCTGGTATGCCGTAGTCAAAACCTTTGTGCTTTGAGCTTCAGTAATTTGAAACAAGTTGCACATCATATACACTGCAATGCATCCTGTTGGCTCTAATGTTACAGGGTATTGTACCTTCATTCATTTTTTTAACATTCTGAATGAATCTGCTTTGCCTTTAGTGAATGAAACAATTCAATTAATTTGTTTTTTCACAAAAGTTGCTCAAATTGTGAAAAGTGAAATGTGTGTGTTGTTCATTTTAGCGCTACGTTACCATGTCACTTGGCTGTTTTGCCTGATGTTGTGCTTTCTAGTGTCCTCTGTGGGGCCCTCTTCCACTATTTGACATCACGACCTCTTGAAAAAAATTCACACTCTGTAGATTTGAGCGTCAGATGAATTGTTCGAATCTTAGACAAATGACATACATTGATCTACCGGTGCTGTATGAGTGTTTACAAAATTCACTACTGTACCTCCAACACTGCTGGATGTAGGCTACCTGTTTGTCACTTAACTCTTTACACTTTGATCTCATTCATTGGCCGGTAATGCGGTAATATGAGAGTCACAGTATTACAGCAACCCAGTTTTGACCTTTTACATTACATCTTTTGTTCGTGTGATATAATTAGCTACAATTGCCTGTGCCGCATGGGTGTGCCAGTCTACGTTATTCCTTGAATCATTCATCCTGGGATTTTTTTGGTCTAATATTAATCGCACCACTGTTTGGTAGGCTTTATTTAAGCCTTTGTTCCTGGTACACTGGCAGTAGGATTGAATAGAACGTTACATGGCAACATTCCTGGCAATACTGGATGCATGTTTCCAAGGCTTAAACTCACTGGCACGTGTTTAATACCTATCCCTTTTACTCACTGACTACAAAGGTCATGAAGCTCGACCTGCAGAATATTTCCACGACTTTGGATCATACCATAAACTGAAGGTGGGCAGTATGTTTGTACGGCACACACTTGTAGTATTGTACAGTAGCTGTTGGTGGTGTGCAGTATTGTGTTGTGTGCTGTGTATACAAACCGTGACTAGTGTTTTGATTCTCTGATGCATTGCACCTTTGGACTGTGTACAGTAAATTCCTGACGGTTTTGGCGGGAAACCATTGAGTTCACTGCCGCCATATTTGTTTCTATGGATATCCACGTTGCTTTTCTTGTTTGTGCATAACTCGGTTGTATGTGAGTAAATATGTATTTCTGGTCACACTTTGTTCAATAGTGGTTTGTTTTTGCTAAAATAGTGTAGTTTGCTGTGTCTTTACTCTTTGAACCTTTATCATAGCCAATCAGCTGATGTGGGAACAGCTTCATGTGTGTTGTCAAGTACGGTATAATACAATATATGTCTGTGTGCTCAGTATGAGCCGCGCAGTACATGTACTGTGCAATTTGGCTCACTGAAGAACTGTACTGTGATAATTGTACATGGTACAGAGTTACGTCTGCTGCCATGCCTATGGCGGGAAAATGCATTCATAAGTTTTCGTAACTGTACCGACTGGTGGAACAAATTTAAATGTCTCAGGCAGGAATTTGCATTAACTTTAAAGGGAAATTCAAACTCAGTTGTGGATTTGATGTAATTTAGAACTAAAAAGTAGTCAATGTGTGAGATGTGTTTTGGAGTATTACTGTAACTTTTACCGTAACAACTCACCACTTAACAATTTTTAGAACAAACAAGTATATCTTGAGCCGTATTTGGTGTTTCAAGAAACAAAGTGTTAGTCCAAAAATCTGGTGGTTCTTTTCAAAAGTTAATTGTTCTGCCATGAATCATGTCATGACTTACGTCTACTGTAGGTCACCTTACCATCAACACACAAGCATTTTTCTGCCAGAATAGTCATCAGTCATCACCCCATTTCATTACTTCATTTCAGATATTAGAAATCTTGATTTGATTTGAATTTTGTTGTCTGATGGACAACCTTGCAACCAAATTTGGTCGTCCCTACAGGTCGAGATTTTTTGAGGTTTTAGACACTTAAGACTACAGGGCAGGTGCTTCGTCAGTGGGCATAAAACTGTAACTGCAGTTTGGCAGACTTTGGGATTGTCATAGTTTGATCAAAGGTTTGCAGATATGTTGGGAGTTGGCAAAATTTGCAACAAAAATAAAAACACCAAAGTGAGCATTTTTTGGAGATCTTTCCATCTTTCTTTCATTGATACAAAAAAAAATCCAAAATGCTTCAATGTTGTTTATACATGTATAGTAGACTTCAGTGATATATACAGAAGTTTGTCTAGTCATGTTGACTTCAACTGTACTCATGGAAAACTTTAAAAGTGAAAAAAATTGTGTAATTCGGGGATTGTCACCAAGTATACTGTATTTTGAGCAGAGGTCGTGTGTTGTAAGGTGAAAATATGCAAAGCTTGTAACAACACTGAGAACTAAAAACTAAAATGGCCACTTCTCAGAGATTGATTTTTGATTCCTTGCCAAAGGCGGGCAAGGAATCTTTGCGATGGTGATTCAGTGTATGTGCGTGCGTATGTGTGTGTGTGTGTGTATGTATGTGTGTGAGCAAAATCTTGTGAACGCTCTAGCTTTTGAAGGGAAAGTGCAAGGTGGGTCAAAGTTGGTGTGTTGATAGCACATATGAAGATCTCGGCTGGGATTGTTTTCGGTGAAGGTCAAAGGTCATCTGAGGTCACCATCAGGCAGAATGTGTACAAACTATGTTTGCAGTATCTCAGAAACGGCAAGTTGCATCATTTTCAAACTTGGGTGGTATGTACTGCCCTGTCAGTAAGTGAGATTGTGAGGGTATTCTTGTAGGTCAAAGGTCATATGGGGTCATCAGAAGTCATAATGTGAAAAGCTTGTGAACACTATCTTTTGAAGGGAATGTGCAGGAGAGTCCAAAGTCAGTGTGTGGGGAGGACATTTAAAGATCTTGACTGGGATTGATTTTGGTGGATGCCAAAGGTCACCAGAGGTCATCTGCAGACAGACTATAGACAAAACATGTTTGCAGTACCTCATGAACTGCACATTGCTTAAACTTTGACCTTCGAGGGTATGTAGGACTTTCTAAATAAATAAGGTGAGGGTGTGTCTTGTGATCAGAGGTCATGTGGGGTCATCAGAGGTCGTAACATGAAAAAAAACCTTGTAAACACACTATTTACAAAGGAGGAGATAATTTCAATATTTACAAAGGGGAGACAATTTCACACTTTAAAGTTGTTCTTTTTAGATGGAGGATATAAATATAATTACTGGTTTAAGTTTTGATGTGGGTCAAAGGTCATCTGAGGTCCTTGAGTACAAAGTGTGAAGACCTTTGCTGATGTTTCTCTCCTTCAGTATTTTCCTATGGGTAGAAGGTATTTGAGCTCCCTTCCAAGCAAAGACTAGCAATGCTTGCACATTTAGGAAGTTCCAATTTGAAAACTTTTACCTGTCAGTTAGGTAATGAAGTGTAGTTGCTATACTAATTTCAGAAGTCTTTGACATATAATGATGAAACTACATCTATGGATCTTCAGCTGGCATCATGCTGGTTTCTGATAAAGTACTGTATGTCTGAAAGCATCTGTAAAGTATCTAAAAGCCCAATTTGGTTTAGTTCAGCAGGTACAATACACCTTTGAGTTTCTATTTAGTCCCCAATTCAGCTGTACAGTATTTGATATCATGCTTCTTTTATTTATTACTCTTGTTTTGACAGTTAAAAGTGCTCACTTAGTTTTCAAAGCCATAATTGGCTTTTGATTCCATCTGAGACATTTGTTTGGTCTGAAAATGGTGATTGACCAATGACCTCTGTGGAAAGTGGGAGAAAGGTTGACCCTTATCTTTCCCAGAGGAATCATTATCTGAGATACAGTGCTCCTTCTGTCATCAAACAATGTAGAATAGATTTGTTGTCTGAAGTGGAGACAGTTGCACATGGAAGATTTCTGTGAGGGAAAAGTCTTATTGTGCAAAAGAGATAAATAAGTTATAACTTGGTCATGTGATGGGGTAGATGGAGGAACTTATGTAGTTTATATAATTGGCAGTCATTTCAACTGTCATATGAGTATATCTCTTGTTCCTGGGAAATTTGTACCGTACCTAGGCTACCACTGTGCATGCTGGAGAATTCTTGGCCACCAGTGTTATCTTACATTACATGCATACAGCAGGTACAGGTATTGGAAAATGGTGTGCAGTATTAATGGCGTCATCTGGTATATCCTGTGGTTACTACAGTAAACTGCAACTTGAAAAAAGTTAATGGAAGTGCATGTATAAGTGGCAAGGAATTACCACGCCTCTTGGCTTTCTTGTTTTTTTTTTACCTTTTCATTCATATCAAATGTTTCTTTTTTTTTTACCTTTTCATTCACATCAAATGTTTCAATGTTAATTACAGCAGTTTGCCTAGAGTCGTATCTCAGTCTAAGTGGTGGAGATATTCCAGTGTACAGGGAATACTGTAATTTAAATTTAATGTGGCGCTGTACACTTAGCCATTTGGGGGATTTTTTGAGGTCTTTGGGACCTCAAAAACTTTAACCTACTGTATTGGTGAAAATGCAAGGATTGACAGAAACTTTGCTACACCCAGTTTTTCATTTGTGTAGCAATTTGACCTGTTTGTATGGCAGGTTGCAGTGGGATATTGGATGAATTCCCCGGTGCAGATTTTGAGTGCGGACTTACAGTACCAGACTCACAAAAGAATCTCATGAGCTCTTGTGAGCACTCAATTGTGACTATAGATCAGTACAAGTGGAACATGCGATGGGTGTCTTTAATCTACAGCATGTACTTTAAGTGTGTCTACTTTTGATCAAAGCAACATGCTTTGATGGTTTACACCCCCTTGCCTCAATCAATGTTTTTCTTTGCTCACAGGTTTTATTTTCAGTCATATTTGTTATTTATCGTCATACCGTAAGTTTCCATTTTTTTTTGTCTTAAATTTGCAGCCTGTGTGACCATGGCAATTGATTCCAGGAATGGACAGACGGTGTGCAGTACTAACGCAACGGCAGACAAAAATGTGAGTAATGCAATAGCTCCTTGCTTACCACCTTATTGGATGTCTCATACTTTTGCTAGAAGTATTCCATTATTGGTGATGGGCTCACCATACAGATGAATGCCTCTAAAGGACATACAGTGCTGTATGGTCAGTGACAGAGGCGATGAGCAGAAAGTGAAGCCCTGTTCACCGAGATGGAGGGTGTTTCCTTTTGTTAGTGTCGATTTGTGCAATCTTCCACATTTTACTGTACAGACTAACTGTACGGAGCCCTCCAATCTGAACTTGAGATGAGACCAAGATTGTTCGATTGCTGTATCCCTTCAAATTTTGAGGAACTGCCACTGTTTGTATGGTGTCAGTTTGTTTCATTTTATACACCTTTCTTGAATGAAGACGTATAGTAGAGTTTATCTGTAATATTTGTTCCACCTTTATGAGTCTTTCTTGTTTCACACATCACCATACAGAATATGAAAGTATTGTACATATTATTGGAATTTATAAATTTTAACTTTGATAGTTTGGACTTTAATGGTGAGAAGCAAACAGGAAAGTGTAGCGGGTCTTTATTTCAAGCAAAAGTAGCTATGTGGTCAGTTTTATCAGTTTCTGCTGTAACTACCAACAACTGAGCAGTAGCACAGGCATCTGCATGTTTTCTTCAAATACTGCTTCTTACAAACACGGGAATTGTCTTTTTTGTTGATGATAAAATTCACAACAAGCTAAGCCCCTCTAACAGCTCACATCCATAACAACCATTATTTAAGGCAGAATGGCAGAATGGGAAGGAGGCACTAGTTCAGTATTACACTGGACCGCACCAGGGATGGTGTTAAAAGTTACCAGTATGGTAGATGGGAGTGCATTTCTCGTGTTGAGACAAGTAAGTGAGTTGTTCATAAATAACCAAACCAGTTGAGTTTTGGGATGTTTAAGTTTTCCCAGATGGGTCATAACAACAGCTTCTCTGATATTCTGTCCATGAATACTGTATGTATGCTTTTACCTCAGGTCAAGAACGGTCAGTGACCATATTCAGAGAAACTGTAGCATATTTTGAAGCATCTGAGACCACTTGGCCAGTTTTTGATTCCTTGCCGTAGGCAGGGGAATCTATGCGGTCCTGATGTCGTGTGTGTGTATGTGTGTGTCTGTGTGTGACGGTTGCTGGTAAACACTCTATCTCAAGAAGGGTAACTCTGAGTAATTTCATTTTTGGCATGTAGGTTGCCCATATTGAGTAGATGATCCCTATTGTTTTTGGTGTCCAAATCTTGCATATTAATGAGGTGATGGGATAAAACAAAAAATGTTAAAACTGCCATAGTTCCTTATCCATGGGTCAGATTTGTTTTAAACTTGATAAGGTTGTCTGTTATTAACAGGTTCACGACCCTGTGAAATTTAATGCTTATCAATAGAGAGGAAGGGATAATTTTTCACTATAAAACAATAATAATAGCCTAAACACCATTATTATGGTTATTATAAACTACCGTACAAATGCATATGGGGCTACATTGTGCAACGGCAGTTTTTGATTCTGTCGTACACAGTTAACTCAATGGGATTGCTCCCTACAGTACTGCATTTGTAACGTAGTGAGTAACTTCTAGTGTGAGGGGTCCAGAGAGATAGTCTTGGTATGGGGGGTCATGGGGTCAGATAGACAAGGTGGCATTATATTTCATGCATTGGAATGTTAATGGGTTTATAAAAAAATGAAGAAAATAAAAAAAAATCTGTTCTGTCATTTATTTGGATAATATCAATATCCAGGGGAACAGCTGGTAGCAGAACAAGGTTTCTTAACAATCAAATTGGAGTGCTTTCAATCATATTTCACAATGTCAGAAAGGATGGAGGAAGCAAAAATATTGAGGAGGAATCATAACTTAGGGTCAACTTACGAGAACTTTGAGTGTGTTAAAAGCTACTTGTAACAAGGAAGAAATTATTGCAGAGTCGATAAAGGAAAATTTGCGAAAGGCATAGCGCCAATTTGAGGCAATGGAAGAGGTTCATGCTGATCTGGCTGGGCTGTTGTCTTTTGAGCAAGCAGAAAGCTGGATGTTGGAATGCCAAAAGCATTATACTGAGGAGAGGGGGGAAGCATTGAAAAAGTTAAAGGAGGAAATTGAGTTTCAAATTAGCGTTGGAATTACCTAAGGCAGAAATTCCACCAAACGATGGAGACCCAAGAACATTCTGGTCGTTTATGAAGAATTTTGAGGTAAATATGGCAGACAAGCTGAGTTTAGATGAGGTAAGGTTGAGTTATTTGATTCAACCAGCAACAGGCAAGACTAGAAGCAGCATTGATTATAGTGTGTTTCTTGGAGCTCAGAGATAATGTTGACTGATGTCATACTCATACTGTACTTGATGTGTGGGTTGTATGGCCTGGGTAGGTGATCCCTATTGCTTTTGGTGGACGTCAAATGTCACGTTCATTTTAGGTCACCAAAATAAAGGTCATTTTGGGTTAAAGGCTTGTGGTGTATCAAGAAAAATAACTGCAGTTGATCTTATACTTGTCATGTGAATAATTCATGTTTGTTGTAATATAACCATGTAGCAAGGAATCACAAAGCCTTTTGGCTTTCTGGGTTTTTTTTTTTTTTTTATCATCAGTTATCAATTAGAAAGTCTCTGGCCAGGGCTGGAAAAAATGTTTATTTCCCAGGAAGGGGCAAAAATTTTCGTCAATTCTTTCTGTATATTTTCATGCACAAAAAAAGGAAATTTCCCTTCAGTTGCCAAGATTTCCCTCCAAACACCAAAATTTTCCTGGAAGGAACCTCCCAGCTTCCCAATTTTTTTCCACCCAGTCTCTGGCTGTGATTCTCTTGTGTGTAGCAACCATACAGTCGTACTTCCTGACATTGCGACATCTGTAGAAATACCCTAAGCCAGCTGGCTTAAAAATAGTTCCTTAAGTAATCAGTTAGCCTTCTGTACAGGGAATCACACTGCACTGCAACTTTGACCCTAAGTGTTGAGCAGGTTGCGACAATTTTAAAACCATGAGTGTATGGGTAAGCAAAACACAAAAGCACTTTATCTGGTGTGCCTGTGTTTAGCAGTTATTTCATTACAGTGGCAAATTGACCCAGATCTGTTAGATCTGCTCGTCATTGGTTGGTTAAACACTGTAAATACTTCAAACTTTGTGAGCAAACTTGACCACTGCAACTTTGTACGTGCTGTAAATCATTACTTCACCGTTTTTGTACACTGCTCAAGGGCTACATGATCATCAGGTATGTAGATACAGTAAGGTAGCTCCATTACAGTAACTTACTGTACACTCCAGTCCGTTAACACCAAATGTGCAGCCCCACTGTGGTGAGATGAACCCCGTTGTAATGCCCTGAAGCAAACTGCTAGTATGATTCAGTAAACACAGCTGACCTCCAGAGCAGTAAGCTGTTCACAGTACAGTAAGCTTGGCTCCCCTATGGTATTCTAAACCTCTGTAACATTCAGAGCAGTAAGCTAACCCTCACAGTAGGTAGTACTGTACATCATGTAAAGTGTAAACCGACCCCTCACAGTGCAGTAAGTTAACTCCTCCCCCTGTGCACTATGGCAAGCCCCAGTAAAATTACGTGCCTCAGTACAATAACTGTGTTTTATTTGAAAATCTGCGATTTGATGAACTTGCGTCCCAGGGAAGCAACAGCATGGAAAACTTTGCATCCCATTCAAAACTCGCGTATCGGCCCATATACGTAAAAATGCCGCATGCACAAAGGTGTACATCAGTTTTCTTTGGGAAGCACACATTGCTTTCACTTTGCAGACTCAGAAATGTGACAGTCCCAGACACACAACATTCACAGAAGTTGAAGGAAGTTGCGATACCTATTAAAACACGTTTCCTCCACCTTGATGAAATTGTCTCGTTGGTTCAGTCCCGGGTGTTATTTTAGCACGCTATCCAGTGTGACCAGTGTTGCGCCAGGTACTGTGTGTCTCCAAAAAGACAGCATTAGTACAACTTTATCCATTGCTAAGGCTGTGCCATGTCTTAGGAATAGTTTGAGGCGGAGGAAGTTCCATGAAGGTGTCTGAATGACTGCGTAAGAAGACAGAAAATAAAAACATTGAAACATTTTGTAAAGAAGGATGTATGTACATGAGTTTACATACTTTTGAGTGTACTTCGTGACCAGAGAATTTTGATCTGTACGATGGCAAGTTCAGAGTTTGTTTTTCGTTTTAATTTCAAGTCTACAAATTGCAGTGCAGGAAGTACGCTGCAAACGTCACATCCTGGCTGGCTGTTTACAATAGATTGAGTCTATGGAGATTCCTTTCAAAATTGCTTTCAAAAGTCAAGTGTGTTGAGACCGGCTTCGTGGATGTGAATGACCGATCGTCGTAATAATTATTATGTTTTTTATGAAAGTCCATAGGTGGGAAAGAAAAAAAAACAAAAACTAACAAAATTACACTACTCTTGACGTAATAGCTTGCAATGTGTGAGCCTGAACCATGGAACTTGTACAGTAGGTTACTGTAAATTGTAAACTTGTAAAGAATTTCTGTATCTCTTGAAATGGATGGACAGTGGCAGATGTGCAATGGCAGTTCAGCATAGAGTAAGGTACAGGGTGTAGCATCCTCTGTAACAAACTGTCTAGCTGACTGATTGTTTGTTGATCAATGGTCACTCTGAAACCGACCAACTGGCTGGAGGTGGTTGCTGTGAATAATAAAGACAATTACTGTCTGCTGAAGGTCTAACAAGCATCATTACCAACTTGCCCCGTCCAATGGAGTTGCCCACTTTTCCTTGTAGTGTTTGCAGCAGTGCAAGCCTGTCGCCAAAGTTCGTCACTGGGTTGAAGTTTTTTAGGCTGACGGATTTTTGCATCAGCAGAAAAAAGTTTGAAAAAAAAAAAGCAGACTGAAATATCAGCAGCATGAACTTAAAGCACAAAGTACTGTACCTGTATTTATGATAGTCACCACTTATATGGTACAAATCCGTAGCTTCCCCTCCACAGGTTTTGATTGAATTTCCTCAGGTACAGTTTCAGGAGACTGGAATGAGTGATTATAGCCAATTGACAGTCTGGCTGTAGCAGTCGACTTCACACTGCTACTGCTACTGTGTGTGAATAGAAGTTACCTTTGCTGTCATACTGTAGTTTTCTAGCATTCTAAGAAAACAAAAGAAGAAAACAGACATACTTCAGTATCTTCCGGGCATAAATGGTCTGGGAAAGTCAGAAAATTTGTGGTAACTAAATACAAAGGCACTATTGTTGAGATTTTGTGGCGTCCATATTTTAATAGCAGCGCTCTACTGCACATTTTTTCCATCCCAGGTATACCCAGCCGTTGTGGCAAATTCCTCGGAGGACTGTGATGCTTACTCCATTCAGGATACAGTGCAGATAAGTTCAGATCCAGATAACACCATCTCCCTCAGGTAAGGTTTTTAAATTAAGCAAAACTGTTACTTTTGTAATTTTTTAACCTTATGAATGCAATCTTCCTCAGTGAAGAGGCGGGATGGATTTTATATTTAAATAAAGCTTCAAAGTTCCTATACTTAGCCAAGATATTCACTGATCTTAGCATGTCTTGTCTGTGTTTTCACGTTATCACTAACGGTATCTAAGTACTACTGCATACAATATCCTTTGACATTTCTCACATTTACAATCCTTGCAACGCTGTCATGATTGAGATGGAATCAGTGACTGTTGTGCAATGAACGTAAAGAAGTGATAATTTCAGAGGCATTAGCAAGAGGGTTTTGATGTTTACTGTATATGTTATAATGTTTCTAGCACATCCATCACGGTTCTTTTTAGGGTTGGGCGGTATCTCGGCACCCAAGTCAGTTCTGGTATCCGCAGTACCGGTACTCGCAGTTCTGGAGGAAAAAATTTTTCTGTGAGTACCGGTACTTTTGAATACTTTGCAGTACCGGGAAAAATTCCTTGGTGGCGGTGGTACTGGTACCGCATCCAACTAAATAAAGAAAATTTGGTTTTTTTTTAATGTAGTGTTAATACTTACATATCAACATCAAAATGGACCAAAAATAAATTCCAGAGCCATATTAAAACTTTTTATTTCGAAATCTCTCTGATTTAGTTGCTGTACTGTATACAGTACTGCTCTCAAACCCTGCTGAAGCTGCACAAATGAAACTTTTTACTTCGCTGTTTGATGTTTTTTGTCAATGAATTTACATGAAGACATGATTACAGGTTACTTCATTTCTACCACAGGATTTATCACATTCAACAAGGCCGAGAACCTCTTGTTTTTATAGCGTTGAGCATGTGGTCAGTACCGGTACTTTGATTATTCCCGGTAATGACGCACTGCCAACACCGGTGCTGATTTTCCTGGTACTGCCCAACCCTAGTTTTCTTTATCAGACCATGAACTATTTACACACACACCCTTACACTCACACAAAGACGTGTTATTGTCATCAAATGCTACCTGATTGATATTTTGGGAAGGGTTTTCTAAAAGTCACCAAACCCCCACTTAAATGTAAACCCTGCTGCATAGACATGTTACTCTGATGATCTTGATTATGTACTGTACGTCCTTCTATAGAAAGTGAACATCATATTTACTCAGGACTGATGGTACTGTAGTTTTTGGGCAATTTAGCAAGTTTTGATGTTTTTATACGTAAGTGGATCAGGTGTCTTTAGGCAGTTCAATCATGTGCATGGCTTGATCAAGCAGTAACCAAGCAGTAATCATTCAGTCCGTCGTGGTTTCCTGTAAGTTTGTAAACTCATTTTGTTTCCAGACCTGTACGACTTCAGGTACAGTGACTCTACAGTGTTCCAATCTAAATCATTCCTTGATTTTCTCGATACCAGATGCTTTTCCATCCTGTCGGAAATCCCCCTGTTTCAAGATGGCGTGCCCTCGTTTTGTGATGGTGGCTTCAGTCTCTTCGACCGTTGCAATTTCTCTCCCAGGAGTTGCCCCAACAATAGTGAAGGGACGGGGGATAACAATGGTAATCCTCCACAAGTCACAGAGGTATGTATAGGAGTTCATGGAGTTCTCAATATCCGATGTTTCCGTGAGATTGGATTAAGAGATGAATTGGTAGGATTTTGTGATAGAAGGGTGAAGTACACTGACATTCTTAAGGATTCTTTGACCTCTGCTATGGTTAACTCTTTGTTGTTGGTAGGCTTGTACAGTTTGCAATTCTTCTGTAGAAGGAATATAGCATGTACATCACTATTCACTTACCTGCCTCCTCACAACAAATGCACAGAACTAACCATGGCTTCATGGGAAGAAGGTAGTCTGGTATTAGGAAGGAACTACTGTAGTAGAGGTGTTAAAGGTTACCAGTACTCTTGGCATGGTTGTTGGTAGTGCATTTGTTGTGAGGAGACAGGTAAGTGAGTTGTTTGTAAATAACCAAACTAGGTGAGTCTTGGGATTTATAAATGCAGCAATGGGACTGGTAGTCTCCTTTGTATCTGTTGGTCTTTATCAATTGGAGCTGTTAGTCACCATGTCCTGCAGCTGGGCCACACTGCAAGCTACATCCATGATACGGACGCCTTGAAGGGGCTCATTGAGTTCTTTTATGAAATTCACCAAATATTTCCCACCAATCAAGTTTCCCTCTTGTGCTAAGGATAAATAGTCAAACTGAGAAGATACCCATGTGGCACATGCAAATGAACATTAGTGAGTGAATAAACAATGATTTAATTTGGTTTTTGAAAATTCGTGACCGGATCCCTTTCACAATTCATATATGCACACTGCCAGTATATGCCAGTTTAAAAAAAATTCAAACATTTTGACAGTTTTCAAAGCCAGTGGTTGTGAGACTTCACTAAATATGCTAATTACAATCATTGCCTTTGTGACTGTATCCTTCTACATCCTCATAAATTGAATAGCAACTCAGAGTTCCCCACTAACATTTGCAGTATTGCTTCATTTTTGGACTGTACCTGTTGGTCAGCAATTCTGTCCATTTCCTACAACGCTGTATGTTTTATTACTGTCTGTATATAACTCTACTGTGTAGTTGAAGATCTGTTCTTCTTTGTACGTCTGCACTGCTTGTCTGCACTGTATGACTACTATACAGCTTTAGGTCCTAGATGCAGCTATATTGTGATGAAGTATAAGTTGGTCTGCCAATTCTCTGTAATATGAACACGAACACTTTCTTTGTTATTGTCTCTATTTCTCTCAGCTAATTCTTTACACCATTAAAAGCCAAGTCTTTGATCCCTTTGGTCTGTTGTCAGTGTATTTCTTACTTCTACTTGACATAACACTCAGTAATGTCTCAGCCAAATAGATGTAAATCACAACTGCTTTCTGCTCTTTTAGGATTACGGAGGTGCGAGACCTCGGAGCTATGTCTTCCTCAACTTTGGTTCTTCTGGAGGAGGTCGTGGAGGGCACGGCGATGGGGACGATGAAGATGACAAAAACAGGCCCTCCGATTACAGCAAGAAAAGGCTGAATTGCGACCACAAATCAGTGAGTTTAGGTCTCTCTTTGTTACTAACAGACAAACACAGACAGTGATCACGGTGTAAATTTGATGAAACTGTTACACGTTTAGGTATGAATGGATATTCAAATTATGTGAGATGAGGTTGTCCCGTAATTTGCCATCATCTGGTGATAACCATATGTCAACAACATGTTTAGTCTCAATGGGATACCAAATTGAGTGACGACATACAAGTAGCTGTGGTTGCATGTTTCATCTTGTCATGGTTCACACACTTCTGGTCTTCATCAGTCTCATTAGTCAGTCGGTCTGTCGGTCAGTCAGTCAGTCGGTCTGTCAGTCAGTCAAGTGCCTTATGACATGTACTTGTATGCAGATGGGTTGCTAGATGTTGACCCTTTTAGCAATTTATAGATGTGATAGGGACAGACAATCAAGTCTTTAAATTTTCTCACTTTTGCAGGAGCGAACCAAAGAATTAAAACCAAAGAAAGATGGTCTCTGGAGAGTCCATCGTGGCAGGGGTATGGATACAGATTCAAAATTGGGGCATGGTCACAAACCTCCCACCGGCACTGACGAGATAGATGCCAGCATGGTGGAACAGGCGACCCTCTTGGGCCAGCTATGGACGACACATAGGTACACGGAGGACCGTGTCATATATTCGGCACAACATGGGGCGGTGGTCGCATTCGTCCAGAGACTGTATTCACTGTGGTCTAGAGGGTTATCACTCAACCCTGATGTCAGCGAGGGAGTCATTTTTGACCCGGTATGTTTTGTCTTCCGTTAGTTAAAACAGTTTGTCTCTTCTCTCATATTTGATGAGAGTCGCTGCATATAACTTGCACATTTTGGGCTCAATGTGAATACATGTCAATCACAGTTTCATCCCGTTGATCGAGTAGACCCGGAGGAAGTATATGTGGTACATGCTTGACTAGTTCAAAATAATTCTCTACAGTGCGTGTTAATGTTATAAAAACACACAGTGGAAGATATGCAAGGAGGGGGGGGGGTGGGCAGAGATGCTACTGACGTAGGTGAAGCAAGATTCGCAATGACCAATGAAATGTAAGAAGTTTGAAGTAAAACTCGTCAGTGTCACCCAAGTCGCAAGATTCCTTACCTTTTAGAACAGCAATTATAAAACTGTTAAGTCCATTTGGCATAACTGATTGGGGCAAAATTCTCTCAGGAAGATAGATGAGCGGCATTGTAACTGTGTGGGTCAGCGAGGCCAAGCCTTGACCAACTTTTGCCGACCCGCAATCACACTGCAATCAAGTCACTCCTGCCTCCACTAATTTACCCTCCATCCACCTTAGGCTTACTTCATAGTTCATATTTCTGTCAGTATGTCACTGTTCCATCTCAAGTGTAATAAGTAATGTTAAAGTTCAGATAAAACATGGTAATCAGACAATTAAAGAATGCCTTCATGATGGATACCAGTCAGTGGAAGGGACATTTTCTGCGATCTGGGAAGCTCTGTGATGAAAGATTTTCTTTTATGATTTGCTCTAACATGTGGTGGTACTCTGCTTATATTTATCGTCCATTAGAAGTCTGTTACAATTTCTAGAGGTCCTTGTGAATGAAAAGTCTCAGCAAAAGTTTTTGTCTTTTCATGTAGAACCTTGTCATTGGCGACAGAGGTCAGTATCTGTACGGAGAGCACTTTCAGCATTATGCCGAACTGGGCCGGGGAGATTTCGGAATCACCAGAGCCTGCCAAGATTCTGTCACAGGAGCTAAGATGGCCAGCAAGGAGGTATGCCGTGTGCATGTTCTGCAGGGGGTCATGTTTTCCCTATGGTTGTGGTAAACCTATGTCCCAAAACAACAATTATTCGGGATTGCCGTCACAGATCGTTGTGGATTCGGACAGGAGTGGTTGTACAATATGGACTTTGAGTTAATATCTTCAGCTTTAGAAGTTGCCCGAATACTTATCCCTTGATTGACATAGTTTCAGATCCTGCATTTTGATGTATAATCGCATCAAGAAGGTAGCATTTTTGTTTTGATATCTTCATTGAAAGGTAGTGTCCTTTATATAAGGTAAAGAATAAGATGCCTATAACCATGCTAAGATACTAGATGGTCGTAAAAGGGGTCATAATAAGACCCTTATAACCATGCTCAAGATGATTAACTTCTCTGACCATTGAACATTCACCTTCCCCCTCTTACCCCCATTTTCCAGTCATGGGTTAATAAATCCTCTTATCCTTTGAAAACCCCCCCCTCCAGATTCCTAGGGAACGTTTCCTGCCCTTCGAAGTCCTGCAGTTGTCCAAGCTGCGGTCGCCGTTCATAGCCCAGTTTCTCGGAGCCACAGCCGAGGGCAATTCTCTCTTCCTTCACATGGAGCTGGTGGACAATGCATACCAGCTGGAGCACATCGCCAACAACCTCCCTTTCCTCCTGACCGGCCAAGATCTCGTCGTGAAGATCCTCCTGCAACTCCTAGGTGCCTTGGATTGCTTGTCTCGATGCACCATCATCCATCGAGACCTGACATGTGAGATTTTAGTTTAAAAACTTCCGGTAGTCGGAAGGGTATCGTATCACCTTTGCAATGTCTCCATCCACCTGAGGTAAAATTTCCGTTAAAATATTATTCCTACAAGCAAGAAGTACTAGTTCATCTTAGATCAGCGGTTCCCCAAACATCTGGACTCCCTGTACACCTAATTTGCAACTGCTATATGCTGGTACCACCTTCAGTGTGAGTGTTCCTTAGGTAACCCTAGGGTGTGCAAGGATTTTGGATTCAAGGCTGTTTGCCGTCCATAGAGGTCAAACGGTCAAATCCCCTAAAAAATTGGTTTCAGAGCTCTCAAGTGCCCATTCTTTGACAAAACTCCCCGAAACTCAGACACAATGACCCTTGGACATGAGGCTGATTTTAATATCAGTCAAGTCAAGGTCGCAGGTCATTTAGGGGTCATTGCAAGCAACTGTGTGAAATACTTAGGAATGTATTTCCTCCCAAGGAGAACCTTGCATAATGTTGGAGACAGAAGAACTCATCCTTTCATTATGTGCAAGGATGTGGTATCCGATGTCATTAGCATGTTGAGAAAACTAGACAGACTGGCAAATTATAGTAGCACTTTGAGTTGTTCTTTGTTTTAACTTGATCTGTATACAGCCAGTGCAAAGCAGGGAGGAAAGTTTAAAAATATTGAATTTTCATGTTTATATGATGTGATACTTCACTAATGATACTGATTATGAGCATTATGTGTAGTAGTATGCTGCAAAATTATCACATATTTATTTATAAATTTTGAGCTTCTGCACCATGGTTTCTCTGGTTTAAATTATCTAAGAGACTTCATAGATACCTCCTAAGGAATTTGCTGGTATTCCAGTGGAAGTTCCCAACTGGGGGCTAGTACCCCCCAGTTGGGAACCAGGGTCTTAGATGTTAAGCTCAATGGTTTCCTTTTTGGAATGCATTTTGTCTCTACAAGTAGATATTGCAAAATCTCCACGCTTCATTGAAACACAGATGTCTTGAAAATGCTTCAACTTGAACCTTAGAGTTAATTTTGCTCAGACAATATTGCATTTGAATATGTACTTGTTTAAAATTAGTCCAAAAATGCCACCTTTTGCTGTGGTGATGTGTGTAGACCTTTTCAAACTGTGCAAAAGCCCTCAAAAGAGCTCACTGAGTTGATATTTGTTTATTTTGTGATGAATTTCAAGGAAACCTATGGTTTCTGGAAATGGGAAAAATTGTAGTCTTTGATGATTAGGGATTGTCAATCGTGAATACCATATTGTGAAAAGAGTCTGGTCACAGATTATGTGCAACCGGTGAATATGATCATAAGTTACCTTATCATTGTTGTTTCAGTTGAGTATCAGATGTTCATAGTCTCTAAGTCTGATCATTTACCATCAACTTATGAGTAACACTCGACAGGTGTGGCAAAATATCATGGATTTTGTGAACGAACCCCAATAAGTGCCCTCGAAAGAAGAACATCAATTCTGGTGTCAGGTGGTATTATTTGCTATGGAGCAGCAAAAGTGCCATGTAAAAACATGTTTACTTCTGCTGACTCTGTAAAAACATGGTAAATCTTGTTCCTAACTTCCTTATGTGAAGACATTTTAAGTCGTGGGGTCAACTAAGGCTTGTATTTCATACCTCTGTCTTCTCAGGTCGGAATGTACTCCTCACATCTGCCGAGAGAGTGAAAGTGATCGACTTCAATTTGGCCGTCCCTGCCCCCTACGAACAGAGTACCATGCCTGTAGGGGACATACGCTACCTGGCCCCAGAAGTTTTAGGTGAGATTTTCCATGTGTCATTCCTAACCTGGTTCTGAGCTTTACATTCCAGTAGAGGAGGGGAGGGAAATGAATGTGATTAGTCGTGACTCCCTCATGTCTTCACTATTGTTGGTGCGATTACCAGATCTGATTGCACAATCATTATGTGGTAACATTAATAAAAAAAAAAAAAGTTGCTCTGCAAATCTAGTTTGTTCATGTCAAATATAGGTGGCATATGTGAATAAATGATGAATAAACAGACAGATAGATAGACAATAGCAGAATTTGTAATTACAGATTATTTTGCCCTTGGTCACTCGTTGGAAAGCAAGGTGCAGAGATGACATTGCACTGTGAAAGGACCATCCAAAAACTGAAAAATGAAAAAGAAACAAAAATGTTTGTCAGTTTGTTCGTATCCTATCACAAGTAAAAATTTCTTGTTTTCTAACATTTTTACCAATATCTGTGATGTGTTTTCTTTTTTTAAGATGGCGTAAAGCACCTGACTTGTGCTATCGACATGTGGTCTGTTGGTATCATCATCATATCCCTGCTCAGAGGTTTGCCCCAGTTAGACACCTGCGAGAAGATGGCCATTACAGGCTTCCATCCTCTGAATTGCTGTGAGTACTCACTTAATTGGAGATGAAAAAGTGACTGATTTGCCAAGAATTGTAGCATTTAGTTCTTGGAATGCAAAGAATTGTGAAATATGGTCTGGAAGGGAGAAATAGTCTTCTATGCAAAATTGCGTTTTTTTAATCGACAAAGCTACAGGTGGAGTTAAATCATTAAAATTTCCACGGCTTATAACAGTTTTAGTGATTTGAAAACATTCACTGTCAAAACTTTGTTCCTTTGAATTACCTGGTTGCTGTAATGATTTTTTAATGCACTATAATGCACACATGTTGTTGTATTTCTTGTATCCTGATGTTAGTATCACCTTTTACTGCTACATGTATCTCAATTTTGCCGTTGCTGCCTGTCAATTTTTCCGTTGCTACGGTCACAGTTTAATCGCTTCCACGTCTGTCTATGTGTAAAAGGCAAATTCTTGGACTTACTTGTTGAATGGATAATTCTGTGCTTTATATTGATGTGATAGGGTCTGCATATGTTCTGGAAGGCAAATTGAAGAACAAGTCCTTTTCATGTTATGATACTATAGCAAAGCAAATATTGCCTGCATCAACTTATCACTTAAGGGTTTGTTCAGCTAACTATACTTTGTACTATCTGGGTCATTCCATATAATTCAGTCCTTGAAGGGCAGTTATTTTGTGACAATAAGCGATCACTCAATTGTGGAGGAAGCTATATGGCTTATGTTTTACAACACATCGGGTGACCAAACCAACTTGTGAGTCATCGGGTGCTGTGTGTATTTAGTCATCACTTGGGAATGTTGAGTGTGCCACTGACACTGGCTGGCTCCATTATTTTCTGTTCACCTGTAATTTTGGAGAACTCAACACTACTGTAGGACAATAGTTTGTTTGTTAACCGAACAGAGAAGCAGTCTGACTTCATATAAGCAGGGTTCCTGCAGTCCCAGACAACCTGGAAAAGTCATGAAAAGTTGGAGAATTATTTCAAGTCATGGAAAAATTTTGAAATTCAGGGATGTTGTGTGGAATCCTGGAAATTTTCACAAAGAGACATTGTTTCTTCCTCATTTGTATTGTTAAAATGCATCGTCACCCATAATAATCGAAGTTTCTTATTCTCCTTACGTCATATTTCTTTGGCTTTTCCTGTGATAGTTAATAAGTTAAAGAAATTAGTTGGAATGTCATTCAAACTCTTTATTTGGTCCTAGGATAATCATCGAAAAGTCATGAAAATTTTCCCTAGAAAGCGCACGAACTCTAGAATTTTGTTTTTGTGGTGTCTTCCAGTTTTTAATAGTGGGACTCTCTCTCTCTGCGACTGTTTGCAGTTGATGCATGACAATGCAGTATTAAAGGGAAATAGGGCGTTTAGAATACACCAACATGACATGCAAAAGAAAATAGCAGTAATCATTGTTAAACCATTCAATCTCTTCAGTGAACATCTACCAAAGCTTCATCTTCTCAAAACATTATGCATGTGATGAGTAATGGAAGATGCATCATTTGAATTTTGAAAAGTTTGGGTGAACAAATTAGCGTTGAGTAACAAGTAACTGAATTTCTATCTGTGAGGGGCTTATTTCTTGAAAAAAAAGGCTACTGTCCTTCCTTATTTTGAATAGTCTATCATCTATCGTCCACAAACATTGGTTTTAAGCATATGGATGTTTTTCTCTAAAACAAATGCCCCATTTCCCTTAAAACAGTCTATTCTGCAGGTGAACATAATGTGATCTGTGGCTGTGAGACTGTGACACCAGTCAGAGTGTGCCTCTTTGATTCTGAGTGCAGTGTAATTTTAGCAGATCCAGTTAGTGCAGTCCAACTTCAAATGAGCTTTCCACCCCATTAACCCCTAAAACAGTGCCAGAGGTAATTTTAGTCAGTTTTGGATGAGCAGTGGGGTTCAATGCACAAGTGTCAGGTTGTAACATCCGGGCGCCACCTGGTGTGGGCACATCCCTGTCAGTGTTTCTGTAATCGTGACGTCAGGATGACTGTGGTCTGACCTTGACAGACTTCCCCGTGAAGGTTACAGTTCAATGGTAGCTGTTCATGTGATGGCCAGGATTGTTTGATTCAAATTAAACTGATTAAAATCAGGATCACAATTATGATTTAAATTAAAAAATCATGATTTAAAGTTGATTGATGAGACTTACGTAACTGATATAGGTGATTAATTTTTTTTTTTAAGAAATTTATAACAAAATCACCAACCCTGCCCGACACCATTGACGAGATGTATTGCAGAGGAGGAGACATCTACAGGCTTTCAAGTTGTTTCATCTTAAATTACTTTGCCTTTCTCTTGTTAACATGTTTGCAGGTCACCTGGGCCATGTCCATCCACAGCTCCTTGACATATTACAGCAGGTTCTCCGCTCTGATTGGAGAGAGAGGCCCCCGGCAGCGGAGTTAGTTAAACACCCAGTCTTCCAAGTTGGTAGGTGATACTGTGAAAGAGTTTCATTCACTTGTTACTTTGAAGAGGATAATAGAAGTGCTTGCCTCTGGCAAGGAACCCCAAAATGTCCTTGAAGCAGAGAAATCGTAGACTTTTGTTGGTTTGGATGAAAAGAGAAACGTATGCAGTCATGATTGCATTTGTGTGTGTATGTGCATGCGTGCGTGTGTGTGTTTGTGATGCCCAGTTTGTTATCGCGATATCTCAAGAATTTGTAACTTAGACATTTTTTGAACTTGGTACATAGATGCCTCATATTAGGACCAAGAACCCTATTGTTTTGGTGGAAGTCAAAGGTCATCTGAAGTCATGAGAGGTCAGAAACTGAAAATATTGGTAACACAATATCTGAAGTTTGGAATGAGTGATACTTCTCACACTTAGTATGTGGGTTGCTCGTATCAGAAGGAAGACACATATTGTTTGTGGTGGAGGTCATAGGTCATCTGAGGTCATTAGAGGTCAAGTACGGAAAATCTTGTTAATACAGTGTCTCAAAATAGGAATGAAAGGTCATCTGAGGTTCCCTTAGGTCAAGCACTGAAAAGCTTGTTAGCACAATATCTCGAAATAGAAATGATGGATACGTCACATGCTTAGTATGTTGGTTGGTCATATCAAGATCAAGAACCGTAAGGTTTTTGGTTGAGGTCAATCATCATCTGAGGTCACCAGAAGTCAAACCCTGAAAATCTTGTTAACACAATGTCTCAATAGTAATGGTGAATACTTCCCATACTTAGCGTATGGGTTGGTCATATCAAGAGGCAGACTCCAATTGTTTTTTGGTAGAGGTGAAAGGTCATCTGAGTTTACCGCTAAATATTGAAAATCTTGTTATCACGATATCTCAAGAAGGAAAACTGGCGTTCTCAGACTTGTACATAGATGCCTGATGTTAAGAGGAAGAACCCTATTGTTTTTGGTGAAGGTCAAAGGTCATCTGAGGTCACCAGAGGTCATACACTGAAGATCTTGTTAACACAATATCTCAAGATAAGAATTATGGGTACTTCTCATACATGGTATGTGGGTTGGTCATTTCAAGAGGAAGAATCCTATTATTTTTTTTGGTGTATCTCAGTTCATATGAGGTCACAAGAGGTCAAACACTGAAAATCTTGTCACACAATATGTCAAGATGAGAATGATTAATACTTCCCATTCTTACCGTGTGGGTTGGTCATATCAAGAGAAAGTACCCTATCGTTTTTTGGTGAGGTCAAAGGTCATCTGAGGTCACTCGAGGCTAAATACTGAAAGTCTTGTTATCACGATATCTCAAGAATAGAGACTTTGACAGTCCTCAAACTTGCACATAGATGCTTCATATTAAGAGGAAGAATCCTATCATTTTGGTGTAGGTCAAAGATCATCTGAGGTCACCAGAGGTCAAACACTGAAAATCTTGTTAACGCAATATCTGAAGATTGGAAAGATTGATACTGCCAATACTTAGTATGTGGGTTGGTCATATCAAGAGAAAGAACCCTATTGTTTTTTGGTGACTTCAAGGTCATCTGAGATCACCAAATGTCAAACACAGAAAATGTGAAAATGTGTTTTTAACACAATATCTCAAAGTAGGAATCATGGAAATGTTGATATTTGTTTGTGAATGTTTTACATGAAGTAGAAGAAGCCATTGTTTGTGATGGAGGTCAAAGGTCATTCTGGGTCAAAGGGATTAAGTTGTTAAAATAATATGAACATGATATTGCACAAAGAAAGCATCTACAGGACTCATATGGAGTTTGAAGCTTTGCCTTATTGAGCAAAACTAACCCACTGCTTTCCGCTGAGGCCAATGGTCATTTGGGGTCAACTGTGATCAAGTTGTGAAAACCTTTGTAAAGCTTGGACAAATCTCATATTTAATTTTCAGATACACTTTATTGGGTGCATGATGCCTTTAAATCATGTTAGAGGTCAAAAATCATTTGGGGTCAACATACCCTCACTATATGCAATATGCCAGATTCAAAATACTCATGATTGAATCATCGAAACCACAATACCTTTCGGCTCTCTGGTTAAGGTTTGGTTTCACCTGTCAATGTTGTGGAAAGTTTTGTCTTAACTTGTGGAGTGACTTTCCTGTAATCTTAGTTTTAACTTACACTAATTCTTGGGTGGTTTCTGTGTTGAGAGCTTCCCTTTTTTTTTATTATTCCTGATACATATGATAGGTATTTTCTCTCCACCTGGTATTCTGTCATTTTACAAAGTCAAAGCAAATGGGTGTGACTCTTTGTCTGAATTTCTTTTCATTTCCTCCCTCTCATAAAGACCTTCATGAGGAGTTGGAACAATCACCAGCACGTCCTGACAATGGACAGGACTCGCCAGATTGGTCATTTCTTTATGATGAAAGCAGTGACAGCCAGGATGTAAGCGATGAAGACACTGCTCGTCCTTTGGTTGGTATCGAAAACTTGTCGGAGGTGGCCACCGGTGGTGGTCACATGTCCCTCTTACCAGTTTCAGAACTTTCAGCACACCAACTGAAGGCCCACCAGGACCAACCTCGTTCCCTCCCCGTGGTTGGGGCATCAGCAGTGGATCAGAAGAGCTCTGGTGGTTACCTGCAGGAAAGCAGACAGTCACATGGGGCCAGGAGAAAAGTGAGGAAAACTAGAGGCAGCAAAGTCCAGATAGCTGCCTCATTTATAAAGGAGATGCCCGAAGATAGAAATGAGAACAGTACTATCTCTCACCCAAGTGGGAATTGTGGCAAAGATGATAGCTTGGGGCCTCGCGATGATGCTTTGCAGGCCCAAGAACTGCCGATCACCCAGCAGTCCACTCTTCAGTTGCTTCGAGGAGCAGAAGTGGCAGCCACAAACCGTACCCACCGACAGAACCAGAGAGGGAGAGAAAACTTGGACAGTTTGGCAGATGTCGTCCGTGGGGTGGAAGTGATTGAATTAACCAAAAGTAGGGAGTGGAAGGGCGTGAAAAGAGAGCCAAAAGACTCCAGAGTGCACGGCCACCAAACGCCGTCCAGGAGAAATTACGAAGTACTCTCAGAAAGGGGGGACCAGGTACCCTCACAAGCCATCACTTCCACAGATTTTCAGACGGATCTTTGTGATGGTCCCTATGGCTACCCCGAAAACTGGCTTTACGGTGCAGAGAGCCAGAAGTCGGCCGAAGAGCCACAGCGGGAGCAAAGTGGGGGTTCTAGGCACTCGCCACTCGTGAGCAACGGGGGGAGCTCGGCCAGAGGTACTAGCCTTGATGAAGTTTCCCTGGAGAAAGGTAAGATTCAACGTAAATCAGAGTGGCTAGTTTAAAATGTCAGAAGTTCTCCAGTCGAGAAACGTAAAACGAGGCAAAAATATTTCGGTTGAGTCTTAATTGAAACCACCATGTCGACAAAACGGTCATGGCTCCCAGGGTTTCATACTGTCACCAGGAGGATTTCATGTTGGTATAGAACTTTATGCTCAAGAATTAGATCCCTCCTGATATGGTGCATGCTGTTAGCACCGTTTTCAACAGAACTCTATGGGTGATCGTTCAGATTAGGTATCAAAGGGATGAAGAAGAAAGTTTTCCACAAGGTGTGTGTTTACATTTGCCAGGAATCCTTGCAGTCTTGCCTTTGGGTACATAAAAACGGTGAAAGCTTCTTTGCATGTTCCCTTTTTGGTTCCTTACTTTTGCAAAGGAACCTACGTAATCAAGCTTCTTATGGATAGCCCTTGGTCTTTCTTATTAGTACATATATGCGCATTGTAAACTGTATTGTACCTTACCTGGAATAGTTGTTGAAACTGAAGTTGGCATATGTGGTTGTGTGTGTGTGTGTGTGACACATTGGAATGTGAGGTATGTGGTGTGATAACTCAGTTACCATGTGATCAATTTTTCTCAGACTGATTCGTTTGAGACCGAGTAGAAGTTCCTTATTTATGGCGGAGATCAAAGGTCATTTGGTGTCACCAGTCGACAGAGAAGGTAGAAAATTTCAATAAATTTCGTACCGGATATGTTGGTGTGTTATGGTGAGAAGGTGAAACTTAAGTGGTTTTGGTGGAGGTCAAAGGGTGTTTTAGGTTGCTGCGGTAAAAAGCACTGAAAACCTTGGTAACAAGATATCTAAAGGTGTTGGAAGCTAGGATAGATTTCACTACTTGTTATGAGGATGATAAATCTTGGGAAAACAACTTTACTTATTTTTTGTGCAGTCATAGGTTTTTTGTGGTCATTGGAGGGAGGGGGTCACATACTGAAATCCTTGTAAACACAATGCCTTTAGGTAGGACACTTGGAGTGATTTCATACTTTAGTCTGTGATTGGGTAATAGGTGAGAAAATTTCTCTTTCCAGTTTTTTGGTGGAGGTCTAAGATCATCTGTGGTCACTGGGGGTCAAACATGGAAAAAAACATGGTTAACACGATATCTTAAAACAGGAAACTTGGGTAGATTGAATCGGTAAAAATTCCATTTGAGATTGTAATTGGTGCGTGTAGATATTCATGACAGTTGGACATTTTTAGTCATGTTGAGGTCATCAGGGTTCCTTGGCAGTCAATAATGGATTACTCACTGTAACTAGTGAGGGAAAAACTGAAATTGTTCTCAAACTTGTTATGTGTGTTCACCACAATAGGGCTTGATGGTTACTTGGAGATGAGCAGGCTTTATGTTCAGGACCTTGCAGAATATTTCAAGGTTAAGCTATTCCGTGCCAAAAATTTGGAAGGTCATTTGAAGTCAAACTCCCGATTTCACAACATAACTCGAGTTGAAAAACTCCATTTGAGCTCAGACACAGGTAAACTCATTGGTAGGCACTGAAGTGAAAATAATTCACAGAAGGTCGTGTAGCAGTCACCAGAAGTCTCAATCATACTTCACATTAGCTGATATACTGTTTGTATGTTCATGGCTCAGTTCCACTACATTCAACAGCTAACTGTAGTGACCATTGTACTCTCTCTCTTGTTTTTGATCGATAGATTTTTATTTTTTTTAAAGATTTTTTTTTTTTTTTCCACTTTCGTTTCGCAGATATTTTGATGGAGCAGCTCAGCTTGGATAACAACCCTGATTTGCACGATGAGATTTTGCAACTGGGTAGTAGTATGGAATGAAAACTTTAGACTCTCAAAACACAGATGGCAAATCCTGTATTTTGCCTTTGTCCCTCTTCTACTGATAACCGGAGAAGAACGGCTAATGTCGCCGGTTTCAACCGCAGCTGACACAGATGAAATGAGGATTCGTTGTTCATCTCTTTCCTCTCAGGACCTTGGTACGGTGCCAAGTCTTGATGAATCTTGTCAAAGTGATGATTCTCCTCAGAAGGCCAGGATAGGAAAGAAAAATCATTTTGACCCTCACTGAGGTGGTGACCTCGAAATGTATGATGTCCCGGAGGTGCACCCGTTAAAAATCGGATAGAGATGAATGAAAAGAAAGAAACTGCCATGTTTATTTTTCTGGTGTATGTCCATTTTCTCACGAGGTGACTTTTGAAACACCCAGCGATACCAAGGACTTGCTAGGTGATCTGCAGTGTGCGTGTCACACGGTTTAATCGCCGATCTATCTTTTGTCTCTGTCATCTGTAAGCGTGCCTTGTTGCTCCTGGTGTGGTACGGCATTCACATCGCCATTTTGCAGTGCAGTTAAACGTCTTACGACCGCAGTAGCGTCAGGTTTGGTGTTGAACCGTTTATGGCATGGTTGACATCCGCACATCTCAATTTTGTTGCAGTAGTCACTGCTGATATTTGTCATTTAATTGTGCCGTAGCTGCTTGCCTGTCACTTTCCTGTAATCTGTGGCCGTGGTATTCGAATATTTGCACGTTGCCATGGTTGCATGGTTGAACATTCACACCTTGGTTTGGTGCAACAGTTGATCATTTCTGCAGCATTTTAACTTTTGTTGTTCATTTACCCATTACTGCGGTACCACTGGAGATCACCAGGGCATAGGATGTTGCAGATTGCACCGTTCATGTCATTTACCGCTTCTCGTCGTGATGAGGTCGAGCGACCTCACTTGGTGCTCGATTTTCTGAAGTTTGTTGACAGCAAACAACTGTCTGTCGACTTCTACCTGCACTAGAGCTTCACTCATGAACAAGTTCCTGCTGATATGTCAAAGTAACGTTACAGTATTCGAGGGTTTGATGCAGGAAAATCGCTCTCTTGTCAAGTATGAGTGGGAACGTTGGGTTCTGAATATTCCAACAACTCACAGTCATTTTGTTTTTGATTTGCCTTTTGTTGCCTTTTGTTTTGATGGATTTCACTCAACTTGATCACGTCAGTATTAATGTGATGCGTGTGTGTGAATCAAAGAAGAATGTAAGAGGTATGCCAGATCTTGGAAAGAGATTTACTTGCAAAGCAAAAAAAGGAAAAAAAAAAGAGAAAAGAAATTGCTGAGTAGAGCAATAGTTTTTTTTAAGAATGTACTGTTAAAGCTGAAAACAAGATGGTGTAAATAGTGTAAATAGCAAGTACAATGTAGAGAGAAAAGGATATAGATCTTTTGTGTGTGTATTTTGCCACTTTTCCACCATGCTGTAACTAATAAATGTTGTTTTGTTTTAAATAGAGTGAGATGCTCAAAAAAAAAACATGAAATGGATATTAAGTGGCCACCTGTGTCGGGAACTGTAAAAATAGTGAGCCTACTTGAATATCTAACTAACAAAAAATAAAAACTAAAAGAAAAAAGATGAAAAATATTAAATCAAAGAAGGAAAAACAAGGTTCAACAAGAGGTTGAAAGAGATCTGAATAATGTCAAAATATCTCAAAATTTGAATGGCTGTAAAAAATAATGTTACTGTCAAGTTTTTTTCTGCGTTAGTTTCCATTTGCTTTTCCATTCCTTCACATCGAGGCTGGTCTTTCATCTTGTGGCATGTCGCCCTCCTTTGCACCCTGCGGGGAAGTCCTCTCCGCTCGTACGTGTCCCTGCATCACATCATCAGCCGGGAACGGTAAACAGGGCCGCCAGTCAGAATGACGTTTTCTCTCCCTCTCGAGAACGAGTTTCGAGGAAGAGGGAAATCGACGAGACGAGTTAAAGTTTTTGATATGTCTCACGTAGTCAAGGTCTCGTCAGCATCTATCACATAAATGAATGATACTGTGCAGGGAATGTCAAGACAATTATCTGTCTCAGTTGATTCTCAGAAAAAAAGAGGTTCCATTTACATTTCCTTTTGGCGTCTCGATTCATCGGCATCCATTTTGAGACGACCGACCACCGACCAAAGACTCACAAAAGGATTGGTTCAAAACATTCGAAGATTGTGGATGCTTATTGCTGGAGTTTCCGGAAGACTCGTACAGTTGTGGCCAAGTCATGTTTACGTCAATGGTTGTATTGACAAAAAACGTGTAAAAAAGATAACAAATGTATGGAAATTTTATTATTGTTGTTTGGTTTTGTTTGTATGGAGAAGTGTTTAAAAATATAAAGAAAGCACTTTAAAAAAAATATAAAGAAAGCACTTTAAAAAAAATGAATTGTATTGATATAATATATCCTTGCTTAAAAGTTCAAAAAGTACACTGCTTTTTCTATTTTAATCTGTTTTTTCTTCTTCAGTGGGGTTGTAGAATATTTATTGCATCATAACTCTTTGGTTGTGGGTTGGCACTTTGATAGCAGCATAAATGGCTTTATTTGTTTTAAGAATTGATGAACCTTAAGTGGAGTCACCGTACGTGAGTGAAAAGAAGAACAAAAAAATTACTTTTGTGCTTTTCGTTTTGTTTGGTCATATGGAGTGGAGCATTGCAAGAAGCCAGACTTACCACCACTAGCATTGTCGGCCTGATGAAGGGAAAGAAATTTCGATGGGCAGTGCTCACCTCCTCGTGAGGTGGTACAGCATTGGACAAATAAACATTGAACAGTGCAGAGTTTTGATCACCCAACATTTGTTAATTTCTGTAGAAAAGTGTCACATTAATTCCACCCCCGGGACTGGTGTCGTGTTCCGTGGTATTGCTACATGCAGAGAGAGTGCCTAAACATAGTTCACACAATAGAAGCTATGGAGTATTTGTCAGAGAAATAAAAGAAATCTGGGATTTGCAAAGTTTGTATTCATTTTGTAGTCGTGGCGTTCGTTTGGTTATGCCGTTTGGAGCACTCTTTTCTATGGTACACATCTGCTGAAGTTTGAGGATCATGTTTGTATTTTAATAACGTACCTTCTCTAAAATTTACTGTTTATATGCAACAAATTTTCTGGATTTAGTTTCCATTACAAGGATTCAAATTCTTGTTTCACACCCATATTAAGATGGTTGTGTCAGACTAAAAGAAAAAAAAAAGAAGTTCATCATAGTTCATCAAACCAGAATGCTTTCTGCATCATGGAACCAGAATGCATTTCTGCATCATGGAACCAGAATGCATTTCTGCACTATGGAACTAGAATGCATTTCTGCATCATGGAACCAGAATGCATTTCTGTGCTATGGAACTAGAATGCATTTCTGCATCATGGAACCAGAATGCATTTCTGCACTATGGAACCAGAATGCATTTCTGCATCATGGAACCAGAATGCATTTCTGCACTATGGAACTAGAATGCATTTCTGCATCATGGAAACAAGAATGCATTTCTGCATCATGAAAAATTAATGCATTTTGCATCTTGGAACCAGACTGCATTTCTGCATTGTGGTTTTGTAGATACTCTTGAATACAAGCTCAGGTCATTGGTACTGCTTTTAAGAAACTGCTGCAGTTGTTCAGGGATGAAAAACCTTGCTTCTTTGTATCAATATTCTAACACTGATAGCATTCCGCAATCTCGGCAAGGTTCAATAGCTGCTGTTGTGTCATGAGCTTGTTGTGCTAGTTTGCCAAGTTGAACTGGTGGGCAAATTTGAGTTAAACACAACGGTTGCCTCATGAACAGGCTGAAGACTGGAGCGTGTGCACTGTGCAGTTCCATGTACTGTGTGTACGTCACTACGTGAACAGTCAACTTTTAGTGACAAATCCGTCGTTTTGCAGTGGACAATATGGTAAACTAAAATGCGCAAGTGACACAACAAATTCCAAGGCCCTTGATTCACAAGGGATGATGAGACAATAGATTGCCATTAATAGATCCTACAGAATATGTACTGTGCAAGGAAGTATGCACTCTCTCCTTTGTGTTCTTTTGCCGGTGTTCGGGGTGTACGTTGTTGCTGTACCCATTTAGTCGTTCTAGCTCAACATGGATAGCGCTTGAGTGTACCAGCTTGGTCACCCTTCTGCCAGCTTGTGTTCACGATGGCGGAGAATTGTGATGGTCGAGCGGTTTAAAGCCTCTGGTGTTATTCATCTGTGGATTGCAGATTCTGGTCAGTCATAATGGGTATGTCTTCGCACAAGACACATTCTTGCTTCTATCTACCCAGGTGTGTAAATGGGTACCTATGAGGTGACTAGTCGGCATCCCTGCATGCGGGCACAGACATCAGGAGCCCCTGGGAGGGGGCATGCATTGGAGAGCACATACATCTGATTCAATGCACTTCCTCATTTTGTGAAATATTTGCACACTGTTGTGCGGGTCAGACAAGTGACCAATAACAAGGGAAGCAGTATTTGGTGCTGCTCTCCTTAAAAGAATGGCAACTTTCAAAAAATGTTTTTCTTTCCCGTTTGATATTAATTGTTCCTGAACTCTTGTGCTGAGTGATGTTGCTTGTCCTTGCCACCCAAGTTGGACAGGGTGCTATTGTTTGAGGAACTGGACGCCAGTCATGTCCCACCACCACAGATTGTTTCACTACCATAGTGTATGTAAGGTGTTCATGTGGTATGTTTACGCTGCCATTGATATCAATCTTCACAGAGTGGCACCCTCATCAACATCTTGTGTTGTGCAATGTCTCGAGAGGTAATTGATCAGACGTCGGCTGGCACACAGAATGGCGCCCTCGTCGACATCTTGTGTTGTGCAATGTCTCGAGAGGTAATTGATCAGATGTCGGCTGGCACACAGAATGGCGCCCTCGTCAACATCTTGTGTTGTGCAATGGATCGAGAGGTCATTGATCAGACGGCGACTGGCACAATTAAGAAATGGTAGTTAAATAGGGAATCAACTCTTCAGACATCATGTGCACGAATAGATTCAACAGAATTATGTACAGTAGTATGTCAATATTGAAGAAGTGTCAAAATTGCTAACGTTTTTTTCCCAGACATCTTTAAAGGAGAACTTCCAAAGTGTCCTATCGTATGCAGATTTGATTTAACCAGATTTCCTTTCTTTTTACAATGCAATTGGCTTTCAAAATTGTTCCAATTATATTTTGAATTCAGTTGGTATAATAATGTAATCCTTCTTTTATAATTTCATAGCAAAAAGTATTTTCTGAATAGTTAATACTGCTAATGCCTTTAAAAGGAAAGTATAAGTCGAATTTCTGCTTGACAGGCTAGAATCTGTCAGTTGAAGAAAGTGAAGTCTGTTGGACGTTCTTTCGATCCATTCCTTTTAATCGCCAACCTTTTAGTTTTAAGGTCTCTCAATGGATTTCAACACAGTGAACTGTAACACTGTGAACTTTCATAACTGAAAAATTTCTGTGTGTGACTAGATCACTGATTATCTCACAAATGGTATATTTTATACAAAATCAACGTTGATTCCTCGATGGGAATGCAGTAAATTTTCTAACTCTTACGACAGAACTTCACCCAAGGTTGTGCAAAATTACAAAGTTTTCAAAGTCTGTGATGGTTATGAAGGTACCTGCCAAAAGGAACCCAAAGAAAAATAGCTTGTCATCAGAATAAATCTCTTAATTGTTATTGGTTTCGATGATAATCGTAATCTTTGTAATCATGCATATGTGTGTGTGTGTATGCGTGTGTGCGTGTGTATGTGTGTGTGTATGTCAGTGATGCCCTACCTTGTAAACACAATATCTCAAGAAGTGAAGCTTGGACAGATCTCATATTTAGTATGTAGGTGTACCGTATTGAGAAGAAGAACCCTATTGTTTTTGGTTGGGGTCAAAGGTCATTTGGGGTCAACAGGAGCAAATTGTGAAAACCTTGTAAACACGATATCTCAAGAAGCAAAGCTTGGACAAATCTCATCTTGGTACGTAGGTGTACCACATTGAGTAGCGGAACCCTATTGTTTTTGGTGGAGGTCAAAAGTCATTTGAGGTCAACAGGGGTCAAGTTGTGAAAACCTTTCAAACACAATAT
Source organism: Stichopus chloronotus (assembly GCA_021234535.1). Classification (NCBI taxonomy): domain Eukaryota; kingdom Metazoa; phylum Echinodermata; class Holothuroidea; order Aspidochirotida; family Stichopodidae; genus Stichopus; species Stichopus chloronotus. Next base: position 23,910,469 of record CM037846.1, read on the forward strand.
CTCAAGAAGGGAAGCTTGGACAAATGTCATATGAAGTATGTAGTTGTATCTTATAGGGTACAAGAACGCAATTTTTTTTCAATGGCAGTCAACGGTCAGTTGAGGTCAACAAGGGTCAAAGTGTGAAAACCTTGTACATAAACTGTGTCGATTTACCTGGTATACGTGGGCATGGCATTGACACTTACACCTATAGTATCAAAATTAACAGCTGACAAGTATACCCGGAGAAATGGATAATATGCCCTTAAAAGTAAAGCTGTGTGAAGAAACCAATTCATAACCCCTCGCTTCTCAAGTTAGTCGATCAGAGAGTACGTATCGGAACTGTACGTAATTGGGATAGTCCGTGATTGGGGGTTACGGAAAATTCCAAGACATCCTCTTCAAGTTGTGTACGCAAAAGCTGTGCACCTTGCAGGGCCGCTCAAACACAAATTAGCATTTTAGTAAAAAAGAACAACTTGACAATGGAACATCAAAATAAGTATGTCAGACATAAAAACAAAAGCAAAGTGCGAGACCGAGGGTATTCCGAAGTCCCGTACACCTACCTAGAAAAACAGTTGAAATGCCGATATGGCCGTCCTTGCCACCATGTTAGATACATCAGAATAGCAAAAAGAGGAGTGAATTGAATGCCTGTTTCTATTTCGTTACTACAAATTGGAAAACATGGGTGTTGATGAAACATGGAGTAACATTTTCCCCGTAATTCCCTCCAAAAAGAAACCTCAGTCGTATAAGTGGGGAAAAAAAAATAGCTAAATAATGTTTTCACCTACAGTTTGGAGCTCATCTCCGTATACCATCTCCCTATAATGAGTCAGTTGCACACCTGTGTCTAGTCTGTTTCATTAACGTTTCATAGAATGATAGATTCGTCGAAGTTCATACTGCCCATGTTACTAGCCGACAAACATACAGTACATCGCGTGTGCAAAGCAGTACGGCCGGAACAGGGAGTTGCTCCCTGGTTGGAACGAATGCTTACCCAACGTTTATTCCAAAGACAATTTTCTGTTGATGCAAACTGCGAGTGTTGTTAAGGTTTTAGACTCCCTAAAGATTTCAGTCACAAAAACCTTCGTTATGACTCACACGCTGTTTTGTTGTCTGTGTACTCTTGGTACTGTAGTTACTATCACCATGTTCAGATCGAACGAATGTCGATCAGAGAGATCGAACTTCGAAAGTACAAACAAATACCTCAATCGGTCAAAACTGCCAAAAACATTTGCGTGACATGTGCATAAGACCCCAAACTAGCTTTCCGCATTTTTTTCGCAAACTTAAATTTGAAGGTTTCCTTCTACGAGATATTTTCATCCAGAGTGACTTGTGACTTTTGCTGTAGCCTAACATGCATATGTAGTACTGAGATAGAGCCTAGCCAACACATGTATTACTATTGTGCCCTACGCTTACTGTGGAGGGACAGACTAGACTAAGATTTTCAAGTGAATTGTAACCCAAACTGTTTGAAATGATATTCATCATATCATATTGGCTCACAGCCACTGGGGATGGGGACAAGAATTTACCGGCACTCATAAATGTTCAACTTAAAACGTCGATCCTAATATCTCCCATCCTCATCCTGCACTCCCACCCCCAAATGTGTTTGGCACTTAATTTCTCCATGTTACTGGCTGCATATTGTCCCTTGTATCTAGATTCCTCACTATTTTGTTAAAAGAAAACAAATGCATACTTTTTCAGGGTTGTTACAGAAAGTGTCAGGTCTTGATAGCAGTTTTAAAGAGCGGGATATTTTCCTGGATTTGATGATGGTGACATGTAAGAATAATCATTATTATAACTGCTGTGGTAAAGCTTACTTTAGCCGAGGTAAAGCCATTTAACTTCAGTATTTCTATTGCTGTAGCAATTTTTCTTACTCGAGAAGGCTGTATGTGGTTACCAACTGAACACAGACATTGCGTGTAGAGGGTGTGAGACAACCAGATGGAATGGGTAATTAATGTAGTAAGCAGTGATTTCATGAAATTTCAAGTTACTGCTGCTATGGGTGTACCAAGTATACAGTTCTATAGGAAGTAAGGAACACTGCAGTTAGTAGAGTCGTGGATGAACATTAATGTAATGCATACTCAAAGCAGAGTACACACATGAAACTGAACACATTTTTTTCAAAACGTATTCTCATTTAAAGAAGATCTTGGAGAAATTGACACTGTTTACACAGACATACTGTATGCATGCTCTGTACATTCCTTCATGACAACACTGTGGTACGGACAAGTAGGCCTAACACAGTAAACAGTGATTGCACGATAATGTCCGGTTTACCAGGTATGGAGCAGCCATGTATACCGATGTATGTGTTTGCTCCTACCAACACAGCTGACTTGTAAACACTATATTGCAAAAAAAAGAAGCTTGGACAAATCTAACATTTGATATAAAGCATATGTCGCTCAATGTGACACATACTAATGCTATTAAATCAGATGTCGAAAAAAAATATTCTCTTAATTGGATCATCGGAACCACAATGCATTTCTGCATTCTGATTTTTGATAATGCAATGTTGAATTAATAACAGAATCTTGAGTAGTAAATGTTATTGTTATTTCATGTTGATGAAGTTGCCCATTCTGCCAGTGGGTACTGTGACATTTTCACAGCCCCAATGCTACTGTTGTTCACACCTCAGAGTTTGCCCTCCCATGCCTTTTCTCAGTGGAGAAGATTAGAGAGAACAAAAGAGAACTCTGGCCAGTCTGCATGCAGATACTTTGGTCGGTTTTCTAATCGGCGGTGCTCGCAGCATGCGTTCACAACTAAGGAATCATTTGTCAAGGTGTAATGTCATTTGCAAAGACAAAATATGGGAACCATCGATTGAGAAGGAATGTAAGACTATGAAAGGACACTTGTCATAGTTACATCACCGTTCTCCCATTGTGGACATTTATCTTCAGTTCTCTAGGGTCATTCTGGTAAAAGTGTGTCACATTCCAACAACTATATCAATAGAAGGTACGAACTTTGGTCTACTTTACAGTGCTGAACACTTTTGTCTTTCCTGAAGTGAAATATTTACCGCAACATTTCATCCTGCCAGAATATCCCTTTAAGCAATAAACATGGATCACTGGTAACTATACAGCGGCCATGATTTTTCACAATAAGACAGAACAAAAATAAAAACACCTTTGCAATAAGGGATAAAGGTGACCCGTTTGTAGACTGAAAAGCTGGTGTCATCAATAACTTTTATTTCCGAGCATTTTTAGGCATTGTTCAGATGTGCACATGTTATATTTTATGTTGTGAATGGAGAAATGGCGTTATGACATAGAACAGTAATATTCATTGCTTCATTATGACTGTACTTTGTCATAACCCTTATCATATATGTTCTCTCGTCAATTCCCCTGAAATATTTTCTATATTATCTGATTTTTATCATGGTTGTTTTACTTCGACGATACTTTTTGAAATGCTGTTCAATAAATTCTTGGGTGGACAAACATGACTGAGAATGACTTTATTTTTTTTGTTTGTTGACATTTCATCTCTTTGCATTCATATCTCGGAGTGAACACACTGAGTTAGTAAGACTGCTTGGGTAGTGTAGCATGCCCAACGAACTTTTCATTCCCCATCTCCTGGCTCCATCCCCACAGCTGTTCACAGTTGGTATGGAAGGGCTGTTTACGAAGTGTTTCAAAGTAATTTTCATGTCTTGAAACCGGGGATTGAAGAAAAAACAATGCAGAAAGCATGCTCGCGCCAATATAGTACGAAAACCTATTAGTGCCATCTATATAAATATTTTCAATCTGTAATAACAGATTAATAATCAGTAATTAGAGATTATTAATAATATTATATTATAATAATATACATTTATACTATTGACAACGATATTAATAATTACAGATTATTAATCTTTAATTAGAGATTACTAATCTGTAATTGCAGATTAATAATCTGTTGATACAGATTATTAATCCGTTATTACAGACTAAAATTTTTTAGAGGGCACTAATAGGCTTTCGTATATTTCCACCGCGCGTCGAGTCTTATTTATCGTAAACCACCACAGGCCTGGCTAGGCACCTTTAACTTTGGCGTACCAGGTACGGTGAGTTTTAGTGTTCAGCGACTACCGACGTGCGGAATACACTGTACTCAGGCCGATGTTGTTCGAAACACAAACTCAGTGAATCTGGTGCCATGATATTGTGGCTTTCATTGCTTCCAACGTCAGCTTTTATCTTATGGTCGCTGGTGAAGATGATGAGACCAGGAAAACCGTTGTTTGCTGTGGGGTACAGTACTCATTTTTTCCATTGCCTTTAGACTATTGTCGTATTGACAATGCACAGGTCTGAGTGCAGGGCTAGGCCTAACGATTGATCACTGATTCAGCTTTACTATTTAACTAAATTTAGTTTACATTGTTACTCGAGCATTATATATCAGCCATTAGCCAAATTTCAATGCTTGGTTGTTGGTAGGTCTATTCTGTTCCAGGATGTTTACAGGTAACAGGTCGTTATACCCCCAACCAGTTCGCCCCAAAGACCTATACAGTCCCCCCTAAGTGCAGACTAAGTGCATAATACTAACTTAGTAAAGGACAGAGCTAATGATAGTGTTCAGGTTTTCAATTCAGTTTTGTCTATTCTCAACTTCAAGAGAAGAATGATGTCAACAAAGTCATAATAAAAGAAGTACAAAAGAACAATGTCAGATACCAGGTGTGGGTTTAATTTAATGCTAATGCTATAAGTGTGACACTAAGACCCACTAAATTGAGGGAAGATAAGCTGTTCAGTTAGCTCAAAGGTATTTCATTAATTTTATTAGGTGATCCCCCATTCAATAGCATTCACCCGGTAACATCATCTAAGTCATTTAGTCCTCACACAATCAGTTCGCTCAGAACAATGCTTTGATTCCAGGTGCTTAGCCACTCACATTTTCACAGAAGATGGGCCAAAAGAACTGTTTAATTGACAAAAATGAATAAATTTACTTTGTGACATTGTTAACAATGGATGGCATGCAAATGAACTAAGTGACAGAAGACAAATATTTGGGGAGGGCAGGACTGTCCTCCTCGCACAAATGTTTTATCCACACTTGTTCCCCCAATGAATAAAGCAAAAAAAGAAAGATACCTATGATACCTATCATTGTAACCTGAAGTAGGGATCAAGATTACATATCAGGGGATTCACTGCCTTTCAGTATGCTGAGCATTCAGGTTACTGCAAGCATGTGCTCACCTATGCAAAACAACTGTGGTAGTTGAGGGACAGGTGTACGTGATCAATACATCAGCCATAATGCCATCCGGTCTTTGGTTCTCAGAAAGAATGATCATTACCCGTATGTCTCCTCTCAAACATGGAATCATGCAAAATTTATGAGAGCGCACTTCAATCTCTTCAGACTGTAAGGAATTTTGTGTACTGCTGCACTCTTCTAACACTCACAAGTGCTATCCGAAATCCGAGATTGTGCACTCGCACTGCGCATTCAATCGATGCGCGGAATTGCACTGGTCGTTGCTTAATTGACTCACGCAGTAAGTCGTTGCTTGAGGGGACTTGAGTTGTGATGTTTCTCGAGGGGAGTGTGCACGTGTTTGTGGAGGAATGAAGACAAATATAATGGGATATTTTGATAAATTTCTGGAAAATCTGGTCATGCTGTGCATCACCAAAAGCCTTCAGATGATTTTGTTACCTCACAGTGTTTTACATACAGCTTAATGTACAGTGCTAAACTTAAGTTGTCACTTAAAAGAGAGCTGTGATGTCACTTGAACCATACAGTATGAATTGTGTGCTTGTGGAGGAATGAAAACAAGAAAATGAGAATTGTGAAGAATTTCTGGAAAATCTGTTAATGCAGTACTGTCTATTCCGTTATGATCTTTTTGCCTTGATATTGTTTAACATGTTGTACAGTGGTAAACTTGAGTAGTGACTTTATGGGACTTGAGTGGAGATGATGGGATGGCGTGGGTGTCTGTGCAGGAATGACCAAACCGAACGTAAGTGTTTACGAATTTCTGGAGAATCTGTTCACACTGTTCATGGCTTTATTTGGCCCTCAAATTTGTTACGTTACCTCAACAGCTATCAGCTCTATGCGAAGACGAGAGTAGGAGAGTGGATGCACCAAAAGGACTTGCAAAAGTTTCGAGAGCAGTACCCAGATGGACACTCTAAAGTAACTGCCACAGAGCTAGGAGGTAACTGTATCCACTTTATTTCTATGTACAGCATGGAGTACTTACTGTAATACCAGTCGCTCTTCTCTGACAGTATGATTTTAAAATCCTTTTTTGTCACCTCACATGTTCTTCAGTACCGTGTATTGCACAACAAGCTCATATAACTGTTATTGGTTTTAATGTTCAGATACATGAAATGTATGTTATCATCCAAACAGCACAGTTTACACTTTTTTGTAAACAACGCTCTTGAGAGGTGATGGCCACAGAAACCAATTGTTTCGCAGCATCAGCGTCTACCTAGGGACCGACCCTCATTTTGGGTTTTTCCATTCCTCCAATCGTGGGACACTCTGTTTACAATTGCAGTATGGTATGTAACAGACAGGTTGGGATCCAGGATTTTGAGAACGGGGGGGGGGGGGGGACACATGCACCGTTGGCCTAAGGCCGACTATCGGTGCTGAAGGCACGAAGCCACGTTGGGGAGGGTGGGGGTCCCCTGGCAAGGTAATTTTAATTGTCGATGCTCTTAGATGCAATTTCCCATCATCTGGGAAACATATTCTCCATATCTATTTGCTCATTTTGGTCAAAAAAAAATCTTGGTCATCGAAGAAAGAGGGGGGTATATGCCGGCCCCCTCCCTTCAACAATCACAGTGTTCTCTACAGGGTTTTAGAGATTTGATTGATTTCCTTTTTGAAAGTTGCTACCCTCTCAAATAGCCACAGCCCCTTAAAATAATCCCAGTGTTTCTGCAAAAGCTCTGCTTGGCCGGAAAGAAAAAAATGTTGGCAATAGGCTACTGCCATTTCAAATAGAGCAGGAAATCTCTAAGTGGCTCCATTTTGTGTCAATAACATTCAAGTTATCTAAAGTTTTTGGAGATGAGGGACATTCCCACTTAAATCCCTCCCCAGCTATCACTCTGCAGTCTCATATACTCAGTGCGTGACCATCGTCCTCTCTTGAAAAATCTGTGGAGATCACCGCTGTGAATTTTTCCTCTAACTTCAGTGTTTGCTCACTTCTTGAAAATCTGTGGAGATCACTGCTGTAAATTTTTCCTCTGACTTCAGTGTTTGCTTATATTCCAAAGACATCGGCTGACGGTCGATTATTTGCTTTAAATGTAGATGTCAAAATCGTACCAGTGCCTTTACTGGAGGACAACTACGCTTACTTGGTGATCGACAAATCGACAGACACGGCAGTGGTGATCGATCCTGCCGATGCCATCGCCGCTAAAGTAAGTGCCAAGAAGTGAGGAGGGGAAACAATCAGTAAGTTGCCTCTCTTTTCATCTTGTCATTGTTTAAAGTTCTTTTTTCTTCCGATTGTAGTTTAGCGCTCCGATGAAAAAAGGAAAATGCAGTGAAAATGCTCGAGCTGTCGGCATGCTGGCAGGAAGGATGGGGGAAGGGGGAGGTACATGCACAGGAAAGAAAAAGGCAAATTAAAGGGCATGTAGCATTTGGAAGTGAAATCCAACAGTCATGAATTTTAGAGTTACCTGTAGAGCATCTATCCTCTGTTCCTGATGTTACAGTAATTTCCCGGAAATTGCAGTCGTTGGATGACATGTACATTGACGTTAATCTGGTACTGTCGGCCGTAACTTGCTACCTTTGAGGATTCTTAATTGCACCTCATCATTGCATTTTGCGTGGAATGCGTTTGAATGTACAGTGTGCAGCAAAGTTTAATGGTTCACAACCCAGAGGAAGGTTGTCTTTCTTTTGCCCCAAAGAAGCACACAAAAACATACACACATGTGTGACGGCAATCTTCTTTTAAGGGAAATAGGGTGTTTACAATCCTCCAACATGGTATTCCAACAAAATAGCTTTTATCATTGTTAAACCATTTAGTCTCATCAATAAACATCTACAAAAGTTTCATCTCCCCAAATTATTATGCATAAGTTGGGTTATGGAAGATGCATCATTTGAATTTATGAAAGTTTGGGTGACCAAATTAGCCTGGAGCAACAAATCACTGAATTGCTATCTGTGAGAAATGTATCTCTTGAAAAGAAGGCCACTGTTCCGACTTATTTTGAAAAATTTATCATTCTGTATCCACAAATTTTGGTTTTAACAATATGCCTTTTTTCTGCACTAACAAATACCCTATTTCCCTTAAACATTGCTAGCTCACAGATCATTGGTGACACATCCAGAAGTCATATCAGCTTTGAGCTTCATGTTGATTTTAATATTCGAAATGCCTTTTAAGGTGTTGCGTATGTACTCTGCATATGCAGTATGAAATAAATTCAGAACATTGCTAGTGGCGTTTAACATGGGATTATACCATCCTGTAACCTTTGAAGTCAAATCTGTTGCATTGTTGGTATGGACACAGTATGTACAGTTTGCCTCCATCTATGTCATCCCCCAAAGTCAACTTTCTCCTTCAACAAATCTCTTTGGCATACATGTAAGAAATTGTTAGAAAAAAAGTTAGAAATTCATACTGAAGGGAAAATTTTCCATCCAGTGTTTATAAACATCTGAGCTGTTTTCAGTTTCAGTTTGACCTTGTGAGAAAAATTGCTAAATGGCGCAAACCGCGAAAGCAGCCCAAAATCTCACAGTCACGACAGCTGATCATCCATCAATTAAGAGGTGGTTTTAGTTTTATTGTTCAATTGTCATCATGTGCGGTGTTGTGTGCATAACGATACTTGATGTATATTCAACAGAAAGTGATCGAGGAAGAGAAGGTGAGGCTATCTGCGATATTTACAACACACAAACACTGGTAAGCAGGAAACGTGATGAAAGTATTTTATATTAAAGGTTAAAAAAAAACTCAAATAGAATAGCAAGATCATAGACGAGATAGTGGCCAAACAGCTAAAAGTTAAAAATAAAAGAGTGCAAATGGTTAAAATAATGATTGTTTGTCTCTTCTCGAAAGTTGCTCCATATTATCTGATTTTTAATTATAGTCATTATTTAGACATTATTAAAGCTCACTTCAACATTCACTTTCTGTGTGATCAGTACCATCAACGAATGTAACTGGTAATGTTGATCATATCACTGAAACCACTTTACTCTGTTTTATGTCTAGTGTAAAATAGTTGGTGACTGCAGTAGCCTTCAGCATGTTTCCTCCCTCCCTTCTTCCTTCCTTCTCCCTCCCTTCTCCCTTTCCCCTTCCTCCCTCCATTGAATGACACAGAATTTGTAATAGGGGTAAAGATATTACAAAAGAGTTACCTTTATTGTCCATCAGAGTCAGACACTGGGTGATGCCATACAGTATTCAGTTATTTAGTATACCACTTGAGCTTTAAAGATTGAATTCCTGTTTACGTCGTGCAATAAGGCATAAAACCAGTGGGAGATAAGTCATCTTTCACTTTGCTTTATGCACACACTTTTATTCATCAAAATGTGTAAATGGTTTCTCCCACAGGGATCATGCTGGTGGGAACATAGAGTTGAAAAAGGATTACAAGCATGTCAGTGTATATGGCAACAAAAAAGACAACATTCCAGGATGTACCAAGTAAGTGATCCATGTTAGAGTTAAGCTTGGTCGTTGCTGTACAATTACAGTAAAAGAGAGAAACCAGTATCCACTTTAAAGGAAAAGGAAACCCTGGGAATATATTTGTCAAAATGAAGCAGAAGTGCTTGACCACATGTTCCCAAATTTTCATTCGGAGATATTATTTCCTGTCCAAGTTACACACTTTTGAAGCTCATGGAAGGGGTGCTTCCATTTTTGCTTAAACTGAATGTAAACCAACTTGAGCAAGTCCAATAATGATGTCACATAACTACTGATAGCAGGAATGTCGATGTATTTCTTTGTTTTCTTGTTTTCTTTACCTGTAATTTCTATAATTCCACACACACTCGTACACATTTTGTGTTGAATTACTGATTGAATTACTGAGGTGTGTTATGCTGTAATCAAATCTCAAATCATTAATCCAGTAATGCTCCGATTTGAATCTGTGCATAACTGTTAAAATATATCGACAATGAAATATAAGGAAAAACAAAAGCTTTTCAATTACATGTGATGTCATCACAAACTCAAAATGGCAGCTTCCTGATTCTTCTTTTATACACATTCGAATTGCGATATCTTGGAAAGTAAACAAGATACATAATGAAATTTGGTGATGGTGTTCACCAAATGTTAGTCTCTTATTTAAGATTTTTTAAACTCCTGACTTTCCTTCTCCTTTAAAGTGTGGAATTGCAGTAAACCTTTGAAAAACAAAGCCAGTGTTATTTTCACCAGGAAAATTCTCTCCAAGAATAAGTTACAGTATTTGCATAATGTTTTTTTTTTTTTTTACATTTCCCAAAGTTCTTAGAAATCACAAAGGATAAGTTGATGTAAACAATAGCATATCACTTGCTTAATGAATGATATTAGCAAAACAACATTCCCACTTGAATGGCTTTAGTTTCCATTTTGCTGCTCACAAAAGGTATATTGCGCATTTGCCCTTTGTTTAAATAGTAACAGAAGTCTTAAATGTGGTGCAGAAATAAAACTGAAAATATTTTGCTCTCCCTGAGTGAGCTGATCAGACAAAAAATTACTTTTAATGTTGCGGGCTCAATACATAAATTTGCTGCTCCACTTAACCTCCTTTTTGATTCCTTGCCGTAGGCAGGGGAATCTATGCAGTCCTGATGTTGTGTGTGTGTATGCCTGTGTGTAAGGGTGTGTGTATGTGTGTGTGCGTGTGTGTGTGTGTGTGACGGTTGCTCGTAAACACTCTATCTCAAGAAGGGTAACTCTGAGTAATTTCATTTTTTGCATGTAGGTTGCCCATATTGAGTAGATGATCCCTATTGTTTTTGGTGTCCAAATCTTGCATACTAATGAGGTTATGGGGTAAAACATAAAACATGTTAAAACTGCCATAGTTCTTTATGGGTGGGTCAGATTTGTTTTAAACTTGATAAGGTTGTCTGTTATTAACAGGTTCATGACCCTGTGAAATTTAATGCTTATCAATAGAGAGGAAGGAATAATTGTTCACTATAAAACAATAATAATAGCCAAAACACCATTATTGTGGTTATTATAAACTACCGTACAAATTAGTTGAAAATCATATGGGCTACATTGTGCAAAATTACTATTGGCAGTTTTTGATTCCGTCAGACACAGTTAACTCAATAGGAATTTTTGTCATTGCAAACTTATTTGTGCTTTTTCAGCCTGTGGAAGCCAATCAGGACCATGTCATGTTTGAAATAGCATTTTCAATATGCTGCATTTGTAAGTAGAGAATAACTTTTACTTTTCAAACACTCCCCCAGAGGCTTCCATAGGTTGTCTCAGTAACCGGGAGGTCATGGGGTCAGATAGCTGTCACCTGCGCTTCATTTATCTCTTTGATAGAACAAAGACTCCTGCCCAGTCTACCACTGACTGTCTCCTGTGTATATTAAGGCATTCCATAAATATTTCTTTGTTATTGATGTATTTGCCTTTATTATGAGAATAATCTGCAGTTAGAATATCATCAGAAATACAAGTAGCAAGATGCATTTCTGAGTCTCCAGTGTGTTTTCTCAAAATCTTACAATGGCGATGAAGATGGGATCCTTTTATTAAGGACTCTGAAATCTTCAAGGAAGACCATAATACTAGAAGAAAATTGATTAAATTCTGACAATTAAAATGGCCTATCCACATTTTCCTGAGTTCCGTCTGGGAGATAATTCGGATCATGCAAGTATTGGCATGTGGTGGGAGAAATGGCTACCTCGATTGGAAAACTTCTTCATTGCATTTGATATCAAGGATGAAGCTCGTAAAAGGGCAATGTTACTTCATTTTGGAGGGGAAAGCGTTACTGAAATATTTCAAACACTTAATGAAACTGGAGACTCTACAGATTATGACACAGCAAAAACCAAGCTGACGGAGTATTTTCAACTTATACAATATACTGAATACGCGATTTTCAAGTTTCGTCAAGCGAAGCAAGGGGAAGGCGAAACGTTGGATGTGTTTACCACCAGGCTGAGGCAATTAGCAAATTATTGTCAGTTTATGGATATAGATAAAGAAATCAAATCACAGATAATTCAAAGTTGCAGTTCGTCACGATTGCGTCGAAGAGTGTTGAAGGAACCGAACCGCACCTTAACTGAGATACTTGACTTAGGGAGAGCACTTATGATCTCGGATCAAAATGCTACAGAAATTGAAGGACCAAAAGTGGAAACAGTACAAAGTAAACTACCGAAAAACTGGGACAGCGCCAAAAAGAAATGGTACAAACAAAGCCCAGTGTTGGAAATGTGGTAGTGACTTTCCAGAAGGGTAATGTTGACTGATATCATACTGTACTTGATGTGTGGGTTGGCCATACTGGGTAGGTGATCCCTATTGCTTTTGGTGGACGTCAAATGTCTTGGTCATGTCAGGTTACCCAAAATAAAGATCATTTTGAGTTAAAGGCTTGTGGTGTATCAAGAAAAATAACGGCAGTTGATCTTATACTTGTCATGTGGATAATTCAACTTTGTTATAATATAACCATGTGGCAAGGAATCACAAAGCCTTTTGGCTTTCTGGTTTATGAGGCAGTGATCTGGTCTGGTGCATACATGTGATGTAAACTTACAGCAATAGACTTGCAAACAGCCGAACCATTTATTTTGGTGATTAGATCAATATTGTGAAACCACAGTATGCTTTTCATGCATTCAGGATAGCAGACTGAATCAAAAGTTCGGACATAAATTTACACTTATGTTCTCTTAATCAAGTTGACAGAAAGTCAGCAATTTTTTCCGGCAAAATGATCACCCACAAACACAATTTTCTTCCTAGGCATATTCATCAACTAATACAAGTACTGAACATGATATGCATTATTCCAAATACCTTTGAAATCACTTGAAGTGATGTTACAGTGTATGAGTACTTGGAAAAGGTAGCCAAAATTTGAGACAAAACCTTAGGTTTTCACTTTATACAGTAGTAATATTTTCTGTTTGAGTTTGATTTCTTGGAGACCATACTGTAAATTACATACACTGTGTTGGGTTGTGAATGGTAAAGCTGGAACAAGAGGATCCTTGATGTGGCCAAACTTATTCTCAATGAAACAGAACAATGCAACAGAACCAAACGAATGAGAAATATAACAGTAGTGATCGCCTTCACTGTACTCATTCAGGTTTCTTTTGGAGTGGAAAGACAATGAAAAGACTCATGATGATGAAACAAGACAAAGGAATGGATTGCTATAACGCAACACAAATTGAGGACGCAAAGCACTGATGTACCAATTATTCAGTTTTTGGAGTCAGGAACCCATCCAACACATCATCATCTTGGTCGATATCTGTCACGTCGTAAATCGAATGTCTGCACAACACAATTATTTGCACTATTTAGTAATTCGATTTATGACACGACCTTAATCAGTCAACCCAGCAACACTTATTCGTTAAGTGTCGCGGTGTTAAATCGTTGAGCGGTAATTCGGAATTGTGTTTTGTCGTAAATGGAATTATTTCCAGGATGGAAATAATTGCGTTGTGTAGTAGTCCGATCTGTGACGCAACAGTTATTGTTGCTTTTGACAGTGTCCCGCTGCCATATCAGTCCTCATCCAAACTGATGGAGTAGTAATTGTTTGTGACTTCATAGATGCATCATCGTCAGAATCTGACCAAGAATTATGTAAAGTTCCTAATTATGTCTTCTCCCAGTTACGTTAAAGATGGAGATACGATGCAAGTCGGGAATCTTAACTTTAGGGCCATTTTCACACCAGGACATACAGTCGGTAAGAAATACGAGATTTCTTAAGATTTTGCCTCAAGGCAGCCAGCGGTGTGAATGATCAATGACAGTACATTTAAGGCAGCAGAACGTTTGATAATGTGATACTGTATACACGTAGGTAATAGGGTGATTGATATATGCAACGTGCTATTTACTTGTAGCATTCTGTACGTGTAATATCTCATGGGAAAGCAAAACTATTCAGAACTTATTCTCAATGCATATATACTGTCCATGGTTTTCAGAAGGTCATTTTAGGTTCCTTGTGTCAGCAAAGGAACCTACACAATCAGGTTGGTGTGTGTGTTTGTATGTGTGTGCATGTATATGTGTGTGTCTGTGACACTTGCTCGGGTATGCTCTATCTCAATAGGGGAAAGTTAGGTGAAAGTCAAACTTGGTACAGTATGTATACTTGCCATATTTAGAAGGTGTGCCCTATTTTTTGGGTGGAGGTCCAAGGTCGTCTGGGGACACTGGGGGCGCAACTTTGTGTGTGCGACACTTGCTTGGGTATGCTGTACTGTAACTCAATAGGGGAAAGTCAAATGAAAATCACACTTGGGATGTAGGTTTGCCATGTTGACAAGGTTTGCCCTATTGCGTTTGGTGGAGGTTAATGGTCATCTGGGGGCAAAAATCTGAAAACTTTCGTAACACAATATCTCAAATTATAAAGCTGGTTTAAAGTTTATACTTGCCATATGGATGTATATGGTAGTGGTGACTTTAGGGCATTCAACATTTTTGGGTCCAAGGTCCAAATGGGTCCTATGGGCCATTTTGTGAAATCATGTAAAATGCCTCTTCTCCTACAGATTGTATGGTGTGAAGTTGAAGTAAGTGTCACAATACTTGTATGGTAGTGGTTGTTCCAGGTTTTTCAGGATGATTTTTCTGATTATTTTATGGAATCATGCAAAATGTTTCTTTTCTGCATCTTTTGTTTTACAATGTGAAATGTTCATCAAATTAGCATTGTGGTAGTGGAACCTGAGTTGTGTTCAGGATTGTGGGTCCAAGTTCCAAATGGGCCATGTTATGAAATCATTCGAGATGCTTCTTCTCCTACAAATTGTATGGAATTATGTTGTTGTTGTGTCACATTCCTACTACGATAGTGGTTCCTTCAGGTTGTTCATGATTATTGGTCCCATATGGGCTTACAGGGACCATTTTATAAAATCATTCTTTTCTTCATATTTCTTTTTACAATGTGAACTGTTTGTCAAATAAGCATTGTGGTAGTAAAACCCTTTCCAGTCAGTGTTCAACATTTGTGTGTCCAATTTCAGAATGGACCATATGGGCCATAAATTATTACATTGTTCAAAGTGATAGCTTTTCCACAGATTACATGTTACAATGTTGAGGGTTTTTCAGATTAGTACTAGTGGGACATCTCACTGTTGTATGGTCTTCAAAATAGTGTGGTGTCAAAGAAATAGACATCTCTTGTATTTGCAAATTCTGTCCTTTATTTCAAATTTTAGGCACATTCCTCTGATATGAATGAATGAATTATGAGGAGGCATTCTCAAGAATATTGCTGAGCTCTTGACTATTTCAATGCTATCACAAATTGTGAACTGCTAAGAAGTAAAAGAGATTTTACACACGGGAACTAGCACTAAGGTCACCATGTTTCTAACTGCCCTCTCATGACTGACAAGCCTAGTCGGTTTGAGTAAAACCAGCCTGGGTGAACTACAGGATATATTATCTGGGTCAGTTGAGTTACTGTGAAGAAGTTGCTGTAACTCTAAGTGAAATTGTCGTATCTGTGTGGATGTTAACTACAATTTGACTTCCAAGTCATCATGGACTGGTCATTGTTTATTGGGGGTGGAATGAATGCATGCCAAACTGTCTTAAAGGAGGACTGTTTGTTTCCTGTGAAGCTGCAAGTTTATCTTGGTTCATAGTACACAATGATACAGTAGTTCCGCTGCAAACACCCTTTGTGTAAAGAGTTCCAGAAACCGGCATTTGGTGATAATGTTTGTTGGACATTCTAAACCTTTTGTTGAAGCTCCAAATAGTTGAAATAATCTTCACGCATGGAACTACAGAACCCACCTGGGTCTTGTTGTTACTTGGAATTCCGATGTTTTTTTTTAAGGGGTTCCAGTAATTAAGATTTACAGTACATAGCCGTTGTTCTGCTAGGTACCTCAGTAGGTTTTGTTTTGTGTATTCTCAGCAGCTGTTGTGAGAGAAGATAGGGAGTATTGCTTTTAAAATCATAATTCCTTGCACCTCCTTGAAAAGTCTCTGCAAGAAAATGTATCTAATTGATTTGTTTGACGTATTTACCCTATCACACTGTCTGTGAAATATTTTAGCCTATCAGCCTATATTTAGCCTGTATATTAGCCTATTTGACATATTCAGCCTATCAGAACCCTTCTTCAGAGGCAAGTTGCAAGACACAGTAGGACTTAAGTATAAGTACAGCCAAAATTATTTAAAATGATTTAGATACTTTCTGCACACAGAAATGGTATAAAATATCACTAGGCGTCAACTACTCCAGTGGTTGCTTCTGGTCACTGCTGCAGAACTTCTTACATATGTATAGTAGCTACACTTGTCTCCTCAATATGACTTTCATGTTTTCATGCAGGTGAGACATTTTCATAGGTTTCCTTTTGATCATGTTTTGTCCTCTTTTCATTTTTCAAGGACATACGGTTTATCTGCTAGAAGCCAGGTCAGGTTGCCCTCAGTGTGTGTTTACAGGAGACTGCCTTTTCTTGTCTGGTTGTGGTAAGGCCTTGATTATTTTTCAAATAGATTTCTTGGAATTTCCCTACTTGTGTTTGGATTTTGGATGTTCAGTGTTTTCATAGAAGATAAAGAGCTCCTTCTTATCTCTTCTGAAAGCTAATCGATAGCTGTCATCCTATGCCATTATCACAGGGGGGAAGCCCCGTCACTTTCATGTATTAGGTGATTAGTTAAAAGCTATCTGTTGTTTTAGTGGCCCCAGAATCTGAGGTAAATGTCAGTCTACCATCATCATTGAGTGATTGTACAAATCATACAATTTGCAGTTTAGCACTCACAAAACAACATTAATAGTTGAGCATTAACTAATAAACACAACAATGATAGTGAACATTTACTATAAACACAACAATAACAGTGAACATTAACTACAAACACAACAGTAATAGGGAACATAACTATAAACACAACAATATTGGGGAGCATTAAATCTAAATACAGACAAAAACAGTGAACATTAACTATAAACACACACAATGGGTGAAGCTGATTTTGATATTAAAGAACATGCAACAACATTGCAAAAAGAAAAAAAAATGGAAAAAAAAAAACTAGAATGATGAAGATGGTTCAGGTATGCTCAGAGAGTGCTACTTCTTGGTGAAAATGAGCTGAAGCAACATACCTCAGAAGTTGTCTGTGCTAGAAAGATGTGGCATTCATGTCGATGTGTGTTGGAGTCCTATGAGGCGATGCAAGCCTTATACCACATTGAGTTGTCTTGCGGAATCGAAGATCACTGAATATTTCCAAACCAGTCGAGTTTCCTTCACGTACTCAATGAGACAGGGTCAGACTGAGAGGATCCCCACGTGTCACACACAAATGAACATTGATTCAATTGATCGTTCAATTTGGGTTTTGAAAACTGATGACCAGACTCTTTCAACATTGGTATACACTAATTCATATGCACACAACCAGTGCAAGTCAGCGTCAAAAAATATGTAGTTGGACGGTTTTCATAACTATTTGGATATGAAACTTGGCTATTCATGCTCATTTAACGCATTACCACGTGGATGTATCCTTCAAAATTCTCACAAATGTATCAACTCTATATGCCTCTTTAAATTTCCATTCACCATTGCACTATTTTCCTCATCATTTCCTGCTGGGTGACATAGTTAAAACTGTGGTGCCTGTTTGACAGCGTTACTGGCGTGTTCCATGACTCGTCATGATTCATTAAAATTGATTGAGAGGAAATGTTTTCATTGGATGACAGGTAGAACGTTTGAAGGATCTTGCACCACCATGGTCAGCAGCTTGGACAAACTCTGCGACCTGGATGACACCACTCTCGTATGGCCCGGTGAGTACCCCTCGAAAGAGGCTGAAAAGAGGCGGACGGATTTCGATGAACTGAATGAGAGGTGAACTCAAAAGACGTAGACGCTTGCAAGAGAGCGCAATGTGGAAACGGACTTAACAGTGTGCCTGTGACAGATGCCAGTTCAGTTAGTACCGTCATCAGTGAACAACATTACTATGAAATGTGACATATTTGGAAGAGATATGAGTAGCAAAATAAGTGCTCATGAGATCAATGTCCTGACATGATGTCTCGGTTGCTATAGCGAAAGCTGAAATTGCTGCATTTTTTTTTTTCGTGTGGCACAATTTTGCTTAGAAGTACTGAAGACCTCTCTCTAACCATGGACTGGTGTATAGTTTCCTCATCCAATTAAATTGGGACACCCAGAGGTTATCTGATCTGCCTGTAGTTAGCTCTGAACACATGGTTGATTAACTCCTGGTAAACAAAGATTTTACGTGCACACATGTATGCCACAATGGCTCTGTTTGTGAGTAGCAGTTATATACAGTACATACAGGCTGCCCTGAGGCGTGTGTGTAGTTTGTCTCTTGCATAATCAATCGTGAAACAAGTTCTCTACTGGACTGTAACGTGAGAATGTTTGGGTTTATGTGAACAAGAAATTACAAAGAAATCATTTAAACGAAGTCCTCCATTTGACTTCGGGTCTCCAGGTTCCTAGCTTGAAGCAGCCTGAGAAGTAACGTTGTGAAAATGGAGGGAGATACATTGTCTGAGACATTACCAGGCTGTAAGAATTTCACCTTTCAAATCATTTCAGATTACCTCATTTTTGACAGGAGTTTTGCATATGCTTATGACAGTTTGTGACCTTTGTTTTGTCTTTGGCAGGTCATGAATATGCAAAAGACAATCTGGAATATGCACAGGCATTAGAACCTGAGAACGCTGCAATCACAGTAAGTTTGCATACATTTTGAAATTTTGTGGCAAGATATTTTTACAGTAGAGGACAGAGTCAATGTCTATACAAGTTATCAGAATTGTTTATTCAGGCATTTATTATATGCCATTTTATTTCACCCTGTATTTGCCAGATTTGGATTTCATATGTAACACAGTCGTCTGAGGTCACCAGCGGTAACAATGTAAAAACCTTGTAAACACAATATCTCAAGAAAAGTAACCCTGACAAATCATACACGTGGTGTGTGGGTTGGTCATAGTGAATAGATGATCCCTAATTTCTTGGTGAAGGTCACAGGTCATTTGAAGTAAAAGGAGGTCAAACTGTGAAAACCTTGTAAACACTGTATCTCAAGAAGCATAATCTTGACTAATTTCATACTTAGTCTGTGGGTTGGTCGTAGCAGGTAGATGCTCCCCATTTAATTTTGGTATGTACATGTTCTCCTGTGTTCTTCATGAATATCGGCAAGGAATCACAATGTCCTTCGACTTTTTTAAGCATTTTGGTGTGTGGTCTTCCAACCAGAATAATGTTTGGATAGTAAATATAAAACAAGTGAAATCCCTATCCAACAAGTGTATTTAAAAGGCAGTAATAGATCTTTTGATACCCAATTTGACTTGATTGGTTTACGGCTCTGACATGCCTCTCAACCAATGTATCTAATATAGTCATAGCGCCGGAAGATCGGCAGGAGAACATTTCGTATTTTCAATTGTGTGATGTTGTGTCTTAAAATTGGTCACTTTGTCTCCCCTCCTCCCAATCAGGAAAAGCTGGATTGGGTCAAAGGACAGCGTCTGGAGAGGAACATCACGAGCCCGTCCACCATAGGAGAGGAGAAGTCTTACAATCCATTCCTCCGAACGAAGGAAGGGAGCCTGCTGACTTCCCTGGGCTTTCACGTAGAAGAGTCTGGGGCTGACACGACAGAGCTGAGGAGCCAAGCACTCACAGAGATCAGACACAGGAAGGATAAGTTTAATTACAAGTTGTAATGAGCTCGTGAGGAAAATGACATTTTTTGTCTGAAATGTTTATTTTTGAAAAAGCCAGCTGGCTTGAAATTTGGTATTCAGGTACAGCAGTGAATATGGCAGGCAGGTTTACGGACTCTTCAGAACATGCGAGTTGAAATGATGCAAAAAGTAGCTCAGGTATAAGAGTCATTGTCAACCAGCTCACACTAGTCTGATGTTCTGAGAAAGGTAATGCAACTAGACCTTGTCTCCTTTAGCATGTAGGACTTGAGAAGATTATACCATTTAGGTTAAAGTGGGACCTGCTAATCAGGATTCGCTGCTATCTTTGAAGTGGGAATCCTTTTACTTTAATACATTTAGTTGTGTGTGTTGTAATGTATCTTCTCTTTCGTCATCGTTATCATCATCAGTTATTTTGGTCAAGATTTTCCATCTTACAAAGGGTCACTTTCACGTCATGATGATGATACTCCCAACTTCATGTCTTCCTGTCGTGAGCATCCTCCTCATTTGAACCTTCCTTATCGTTTTCTTTCTTCATCACGCTTTTCCGTGTGAGCCTCGACCTTATATTTCCTCTTATGTCATTCAATTCCAGATCCCATGCTCTTTCCACGGGTTCATCATCTTCCATTCACAACCCATGACCCATCTTTCTCAGTCTGCCTCTCTTTACCACTTCTACGGTTAGTTTCTCCTAGATTTAAGTCTTCGATGGGCTCACTTGTATTCGTTTTATCAGATGGTTTTCACACCACACATGTTCAGGATCATGGCTCTTTCTGTTCCCTTTTAGATTTCTTTTTCTGCCAACTTCAGATTATATGTGAATGTAACAGAGAAATGAAGTACAAACATTGCCTTATGATTTCTGTTGCGGTGGGAGTAATCACATTCCTGGCCCCACGGCACATGGCATTGTCACACGGCAACAAAGAATTTGTGCTATGAAAACTTTTTTCACGGTAACGTTATATCTTTTGTGACCAAATTAAAACGTTATAATTTAGTGGTATTTGACCAATTAAACCGTTTTAACAACTCGCTATAACTTTTTTTCGTATCATAGTTGCAGTTGAAAGAACTAGGCTTTGGCAGGGTTGGCCAAGCTGTTTTAATCAAGTGGCCACATTGCAGTCTTTGAACTTTGTGGTGGGGCCATGCAGGTTGTAAGCCCACCCACTGGTATGGCTGGAAGCAAACATTTAGCCCTGATGGCTAGCAAATGTTGAGTGTTCATGGAGGTGGGGAATAGAGGTGGCAGGCTAGCAGTCTGAAGGTTAGACCAACCTATGGAGGTTCTGTGGCCTTATTGATTTTTTTAGCAAGACCTGTCACTATTGTCAAAGTAGGCGTCAAATACATGACATTTACTTGATAATAATATATATTATATATATATATATATATTATATTATATATGTTTATATTTCTGTTTCAAGGGGAGTTTTGGGGCCGCATGATGCCTCTCACCAGGGTGATTTGGCCCCCATTTGGCCACGAAGAGGCAAAGTAATGTCAGCTATGATTCATACATAGTAGTGTTACATATATTTAACAACGAATGAATCAGAATGTCAAAGGACTTTCTGATTCCTTGCTTATATTCACGAAGATCGTTTCCAGCATGCTGCATTGCAGAGCTGATGTTGTAAGACAATGGAAGAAATAATTACCTTTGCTGAATATAACGTTGATAACTAATGGGGACATTGTTCTTCTATTTAATAAAGTATTGTTCCTTAAAATGTTAAATTTGTAAGAGCTATTTGTAAACAGGCAGATATAGAGGCAAACGTCTATTGAATAAGACATGCTGTACTTGTTGTACGGTCATTTCAGTTCAAAAATCAGCATTAAGTTAATCAAAGCTCGGCGGTATTTGTCACTCACTCTTGTTACGCTGCTTGGTCAACACGGTGCAGCAACCTCTCTGGTTTGGTGTAAGTCGCTCAGTTGACCCTGTGCAGCCCTTCAAGCATTCTATCTATGACTGTCAACATTTGTCATTTAAAACATGAAACTTTTGACTGTTGGAACTTAACATTCCCCCTCCTTAAATGTGGACAAAGATTAATGCCTGTAAGTTGTACATCCAAAGAGGGGCGAAAAGGGGGAAAATTTTTTTTTTTTTTTTAGTTTATTTAGTAGTGTTTGTCAATTACATTTGTGCAATGAGTGATGTAAGATTGCCCGAAATCTTTGCGTTTGAATATTGGATAGTCATTGTTACGTGTGATTTGTCGATTGTGAAATACTTTTATTAAAAATATTTTATTTTCATAACTGTCTTTACAGTAAGATTTATAGTGAAGAGAATTTTATATTAATTGTTGAAGAGTTGTTACATTTCAATAACTGTACAAGAAAAATTCCTGAAGTAAAAATCATGGGCTGAACTTTTATAACATTGACATTGGCATAATGTCAAACAGTATTAAGTAATTACATTGGCTGATTTTCTTGTGTAGATTTCTATGTTTAGTCAATACAGCTGGTGATGAGATCTCATGCCACACTTAAGTAGATGGTAAAATGCTGTTAGGCTGTTCAACAAAGCTGTCACAGGTCGGTAGAGAGCAATAAAGGCACTTTTTCTTATGCTGAGTCACACACCATAGCTTAATTCAGCTGTGTAGAATCGCAAATTCCGTCCCACTTTGACCGAATTGAAAAATCTGTCCACAGCCATGCTGTTCTGGCCAACTTCCTTCCTTGCATATTGGATGGTTCTGCTGCCAGTTCAGGATGCCAAGTTAGTCAACAATCTAATGAGACTTTGTCTGTCTGTTGTATTAAACATTCTTCCTATGCTATTAGTGTTTGCATCAGGTGCTGGGGTAATCGACCGACGATGTCTGTACCTAGATTCAAAAACCGCCACCCGGATCCAAAGTTTCACTTAAAGGTTCACTGCAGGTATGACAAAATTCAGCATATATCCAACAACTTAATTGTATGCTGATATGCAGGATACACAGTGGTGTATTAGATAGGCAAAGCAAAATGTACTATGATGAATTTAACACGACAAACTGGTAGTCCAACAGAAGTTATATTTTCAGGTGACTCGACCAACTGAGAACAGCAGGTACCTTGGTTCAAGCACAGTGCAAGCACTAAATGGCACAACAATGCACAACCTTACCCTATTGGACATTGTCGAACAGTCTTTTTGGACTGTGTGATTTTGGATTATTTGTACAATTCTTTTAGGCCTGTCATAAGGGTTGTCTCTAAGGACAGTGTTTAAGGCAGTCCTCAAGGGTTGTCTTTATGGACAAGTCTTGCAGGACAGTTTTTTTTTTTTTAAGAATACAGTCGTTTAGGACTGTCCTTTTGAGCAGTCACAGTGACTGATGCCTTATCTAAGAGCATACTTGTGGATACAACAGATGTGCCAGATAACCAAGGTAACTAAGGCAATGGTTTTGTTGTGTATGAAGTACTAACAAAGGCTACTTTGGCTGTAAGATGGTGATTATGTTGTCAGCATGAAGCAGATACTAAAAGCACAAAGATTTTATGCAAAAATGATGTTGAAATACATGTTAAAGATGTAATGACGACTGCTGCTGTGTTCATCTCTTTTGAATGTTAGCTGTATTTTCCTTAATACATTTGCAATCCGTACTTTCCTGCAGGTTCACTATAGGTTTTACCCTCTCTCTCATAAACTTTGTTCCCTTCAGTGTGTAGACATGAAAGAGGGATAGATGTTTGCACTTTTTTAAATCTCATCACCAAGCTCTTGTTTGCACTGAAATTGTGGGAGCAGGTAAACTGCTCATCAACTGCTTTTCGAACAGACCATGCCTCCGACAGTACGTCGCTGCAAGACGTCCTTCTCTGACAGGTTGCACCTTCTGTTCACGTCCTTCTTCGAATATACCGCTAACAACTTGTGACTTCAGCCAATCTCAAGAGGTCGTGTGACATGAAAATGACATTTTGGAATGTTGGCTGTATGAATCATTAAAATGTTGAAAATTAGTCACAAAGTCTGCAAAGATCCATTGAATATTGATAATTTCACCAGCACATTCCTGTATTATAACTGCAGCAGCATGAATAAACATTGGCCAAATATGCAAAGATATGATATTAAGAGAGGGACACACATGATATGTCCTATGTTATTCTTTACTTAACTTTATTTCGAGGACATTTAGAGTTTTACATGCCCCAAGGGTTTTGTTTTGGAGGCATGTATTTTCTTCTTTACATGTATTGATATGACGTCAATTTACCAATGTGAAACCCTGTAATTAAGAGATAAGATATATAAGCCCAACAAAAGAAATACTGACCCTGTGCAACATTTCACGTCATGTTTTCATTTTCGTCAAACTTTAGAAAGTCACTTCTCAAATATCTTAATAGACAGAAACAAAATTCCAGCAGATTTTCATTCAGGGTTCCACCCTGCAACTTTTGAATGAAGTCAGCGCTTTCCTAGGGCCATGTCACATGACCTTTACGTATCATACATGGTTATGCCTTCTCAAGAGTAAACAACCTAACCATGACAGCATTTCTCGTCACCGAGTCCATCATGCTAGAAAATTCTCAGGACTTTGTTTTCACACAAAATGAAAAGTCTGTCAGGCTAAGATGGTAACTTTCACTTTTCTTATTTGTCCCATAGGCTGGTTTAACTGGGCTCCTCCATAGATCTGGAATCCTTTTTGGGAACTTGTAGAACTGGGTGATACTGTAGCAGTGTGTGATGGAGGCAGGGAGAAGAGATTGAGTTAATGTCAGGGGATTATTATGAGGTGGCAGGTGGATGAAAGGAAAATAAAACCCTTCATGACATTGTGATTGTGCTAAAATGTTCCATAGACCTATTCCATGCTCAATTACACGTTTTGCGTTTTTGGATGTCGGGTGGACGATTGACTGGGCCATAGGATGGCCAATTAATTACAAGGTGGACAATATGATGATCACTGGATACAAGCGGAAGGTTGACAGATGGAGCAGAGCAGTTATAGGAAATGGATGATGGGTTGTGCATTTGGTGGTATTGAGGTAATTGAGATGCAGTGTTAATGCTTTCAGGCCCTTTGAGCACTGCAGTCATGTTGCTGAAAAACAGCATCATCTTTTAGAATTAGCTTGCTTTTAAGAATAGTGCGTATTTCACAGTCATCATTTCAATGTAACAAGAACTTCGAGTCATCATGCAATTTATAAAACACCAGGAGAAATTAAACAAGATTACAGAAAGACGTTGTGGTTTCGTTGATTTCAATATGAGGAATTTTTTTGATGATTCTGACATATTGCATAAGGCTGTAATTGTAATATGTTTGGTTGTTGTAAAATTATGGTAAGTTATATCACCAATTGAGACTGTACGTACAATGACATCTGCTGACCTAAGTTGATGACTGGAAATGTAAGTAGCATCTATTTGAACATGCACAACTGCATACTACAGGGGTATATCAAATACCAACAAGAAATCTGTGCAAGCTTCCTTTCTTGAGATATCATGTTTACAATGTCGTCTTGACTTGACCCATGGTCATCTCAAATGACCTTTGACCTCAATAAAAAGAATAGGCTTATTTTTACTAAACAAAGTACCGCTACATACCAAACATGAGGTCTGTACAAGCCCCCGCCTTTTGAGAGATTAGTGTACAGGGTTTCCACTATTAACCCCTGTTGAATCCAAATGACCTTTGATCTCCACCAAAAATGATAGACTTCTTGTACACAATAAGGTACACTCACATATGGAATATAACATCTGCACCATTTGACCCCCAACTGACCTCCACCAAAAACTAAGCTCGGGGTTCCATAAGGTACACCCCACTTACCAAGTACAATATGTGCAAGGTTCCCCTCATGAGATATTGTTTACAAAGCTTTGACTATTAAACCCCTTTGAACCTCAGAATTTGACCTTTGATGTTAATAAAATAAACAGGCTCCTTGCACTCAATAAAGTACACCCATATACCAAGCATGAGATTTGTACAAGTTTCCCATCTTGAAATAATGTGTGCACAAGGTTTTCAAATAGTAGGCTTGTACTCAATGTGGTACACCCACATTAACATGAAAAATTTTCCAAGCTTCCCTAGTTGAGATACCATGTTTATAAGGTTTTCAAAATTTATAATACGAGACCTGTACAAGATATGGCGTTTACAACCTTGACCCCATTAACCCCAAATGACCTTTGGCCACCACTAAAAACAATAGGCCTCTTGCACTTAACAAGGTTCATCCACATACCAAATATGAGCTCTGAAAAAGCTTTCCTTCTTGAGATACTGTGTTTTCAAGGTCAGCATCACGAACATCACATAGATGCATGATTAGGAATGTTATGATTTCATCAAACCAAAAAGGGTAACAACAGGCACATTAAAAAATAACCAGAAACATTGGCTATATTGCTCTGCACTTTAATGCATTCCTTTGAGCAGACATTTCACAAATATCTTTGTGAATGTTACTCTCTTCCTTTATTTCAATTTTTTTCCTTTAAATTTTAAACTTTGTAGCTGATTAATATTCTATATATATCCTTGAATCTACTCTCTGTAAATCACTGGTAAATGCTTTTGAATGGTCTTGAATAATATAAACAATCCATTCTATGATGTAATTTTTCTTTACAAATAAACATATTTATAGGTATAAAAAGTCCTTGATAATGTAGAGGATAAGCTCGCTCATGCATACTTTTGTCAAACAATTTTACAGAAGACGAGGATTCCGTCAAGGCAGAAGACCCTCCGATGATTCTCTGCTGTTTTAAAGGTGCACCAGACCAATCACTAAGGGTGTCCTTTATGGCTCTCAAGAGACAGTCTAAAATTATTACACTTTAAGTTATACCACATAGCCTACACTAGTGTGCAACATTACCTGACAGTCTCCGTCAAGTACGAGATTTTCTCAGAGGGTCTTTCTGAATGTAACTTCTCTCGACAGATTTTATCAGAGTGCCTCTTTTGACACGTGACCACTTCCCCACACATAGTGGGGTTGCTCTGCACCCAGCTACGTTCAGAACCTGGCCTTTTCACTCAAGGGCAACATCTAGTGCTACAGGCGCACTGGTAAAAGCCAAATTTAACTCCAACCTCGTATGGCTCGTAAGCTATTACATGATGTACTGTCAGAAAGGTTTGATCCATATATACATATAGGATATAATCACTGCCATACAGAGAGGTAATGTTTACTAGACATCAATATGTAACAGGGAGAGAGAGCAATTTTCAGTTAATGGCAAAAATGTAAATAAAAATGTCTCCCCCCCACCAGTTGGTCTAGTGCAGCAATACCACCCTGGTTGGTCTGGTCCACCTAAAAACAGTCATTCATTATCATACTTTTCATGCACACATCTGACAGTGCCTCCTAGTGGATTCAAAGAGGAGGGAGGCAAGCATATACAGAAATATTTACAAGACTCATGACACAAATATCAAACTTGTCAATGAAAGTACCTATAAAAGTTCACTGCCCACCTTTTACTCAGGCTTGTGTTGCTTGCTTTCTATGCCACTGAAATAAGTGGAGAACAGGTCATCAGGTCAGCAATTTTTTTCTGTAAATATGTGCTTTTGAAATCAGTTTCGAGGATTTTCCTTTTCTTCATCTGTTAAACATAGCTCGAGGGACACTTTTTGCAAAGGAATAATCGGTGGATAATCCCATAGTTTGGAATGACTGTACTTCAAGAGAATTTCACACTATGACTTTAATAACCTGTTTTCATAAATCAAAGTGCACGACAATAAAAATCCATCACACTCCACAAGTATTGCTAAACATGCCATACAGTGGCCCCTTACAGAAACGCACACTTCTAAATTCCCGCTAAAATGGGCACATGATGGGTTTTTTTTTTTAACTGCAAGCAGGAACTGACTGAGGACAATTGGCATGCACAACAGGAAATGAGGACTAGAAAACCTGCAGACAGGCAATGAGGAATATAAACATATGGTACGACCAATGGCTGCATAAATCTCTTAAAGGGCATTTCTGGAATTGATCAAATGGCCACATCAAAGATAAATAGTAAGAAAACAAAACGGAAACCCTCAGGAAGAAATACTGAAAGCTCTTCCCACACTTTAATGTATGTGGCTATCAAACTGATAAAGAGCAAGGTGGTTTGACACACATCAAGGATACAAAGCAAAAAGACAGAAAAGATAAAATGAACATAGCATTGAAGACATGACATAATGTGGTTCTGAGTCTCTTCCCTGGAGGGAAGAAAACCAAGAACTTATTAAAAATGACAAATTTACAGAAATATTAAAGCGATGAATACCAACAATGCAGGTCATCAGGAAGCTGTCTGCGGATTCCCTGTGGACGACGACCAATCCGATCAAATCCGGCATGAGAAACAAACAACTTAAGGCGACAGTTAGGAAAGATACTTCATTAGGAATGGTCAAATGATGCACCATTATATACCATGAACTTCAATGCAGTTCTTGAGTCTCACCCTAAATCTTACACACTTTTGATCACACGGGTCATTTTGATTAGTTTATGAGGGACATTTGGCAGTACCTTCTGATTATTCACTCCACAGTTTGAGCTGAATGAACCCTGTCACACTGACTTCCTCAGCTACTGCAAACAGCAATGTTACACATATGTTCGACAGCCCTGTTAGAAGCGTAAAGATGTCAACCGTTGCTCATAGAATGGCATGTAGCATAGTATTACTTATGTGAGATATACCTTGTCTTTTCTATCGTCTTTTCTACTGTCTTTTCAATTCTCTTCTATTGTCTCTTCTATTGTCTTTTTAATTGTCTTTTCAATTCTCTTCTATTGTCTCTTCTATTGTCTCTTCTATTGTCTTTTCAATTCTCGTCTATTGTCTCTTCTATGGTCTCTTCTATGGTCTCTTCTATTGTCTCTTCTACTGTCCCTTTAATATTACACAACATTCTCTCAAACACAGACTGAAACCAAAACAATGATTGCTGAAAAGAAAGAATAATGGATTTCCAATGCCAAAAAAAAAAAATGCCCATGGAATATTATTTCTAAATGTTGGAAAACCAACAACATTTAGCAATAAAGTCTTATCTTCCATAATGCCATGGCAACGAACAATGTGATAGTGTATTTAACAGGAGACAACCAATACACGGACACTGATGCGCTGCCGACACACTCTGACCATGTCTGATTCTTCCCCATTCGTCCACCCAGTTTCAAATGAAACAATTTTGCAGAATGTGGTGAGACTTTTGTTCACACTTTTGTAGGTACATTGCGGAAGTGTGAGATGAGTATAAAATCCACATGTAGAAACATTAAGCCTCCTCCTCCCCCCCCCCTCCCACAGCGTCTGCCTCCAACAGTGACTTTATACTTTTTGACAACCATGTTTAGCACCAACATCTTAAGCAAGAAATGACAAAAACGAACAACAAACCAATGGAAGCTCCCTGATCAAACATAGTGACACATCATGAACAGTTCTCGAAGGGCATATTGTGAGAGTTCAAAAATCCCCCCATCTCACATCTTTTTTGCTGTATGCTTTCGCTTAAATATTAGATGCCAACAAGGCCCTGTTGTCATGGCAGCGTGGATAGAGACATCGACGATGGATTCACTATGTGGAGCAAAACTGAAAGGTGAAGAATAGATGAGAAAGATTTTACAGACTATTGTGTCAAAGCATCTCCCCCAAATGAACCATTACAGCTATGTATTCAGAAAATATAAAAAGCAGGAATTCTGATAAAAAATGACCCATTCAACAGAAACAAAAAAAAATGGAAATAAAGCCACCCTCTTGGAAGAGTGGGAGAACTGTGGATGCTACTACTACTACTGTAGGTGTATGGTTTCATCTGGAGAAAGATGGCACATGATACTTTGTAATTTCCGGTCATGGATCTAGGGATATTATTACTTTTCTTTCTTCTTTTTTTTTTTGGGGGGGGGGGGCTAATTCACCTTTAACCATCTAAGTGAAGCACCACCATCAGTTGGCATACAGTGAACCAAGAAACTTGTTTGTGCAACACAAACCCCACTCTGCAGGAAATGGCACTTTTTGGGTACATGCTAAAGGCATCCAGTGCTTCTTAAGTTTGAGATTCTGTGCTTCAAAAGCTTACTCTGATAGAATATAGGTGAATGATATAGTTTATGTACATCATTTGTCACTTTTTTAAGAGAGGGCTGACCAAATTTGGAGGGAGGGGGGGCTCTTGTCCTCCATAGAACCGCTCCTGCTCCTTTCACCTGAGACCTGACCTGTGACAGCCGCTCGCTGGAAAAGAGGAAACTGTTGAAAGTTCGACCAACCAAACCATGAGAATGAACTTCGCCTTTTCTGTTTTCATGGTAGATTGAATGTATAAAAGCAAAAAGATGTGACAATGGAAAAGACGATTATTTCAGAGTTTAACAAAATAAGTATCCTGTTGTTGTCTTAAATTATAGGCAATGCACTATCACAGGTGGCCCTGGATTGAACCCAGCAGCCCTTAACATGATTTCTAAATCCCAGAATGCCCACATATACCAACTAATAAATTAAAATAAACATGATTAAAGAGAGTTCCAAATTCTTTCCAATGTAGTGGTAACTGGCATCAGGTGACTTCAATACACACGTCAAACCATAAGCAGATTGAATATTAACTGAAGTTTAAGCTAAAGATGTCTTCACCGGCCATTTTGACAAACCAATCTTCTGTAATTGTCAAAAAAATTCTTGAGACTGGACTCGGATTGGATGCAAACAATAGCAACAGTTAAATAAACAAAAGAACCCTGGGTCTGCTTTTGGTGACCTGGGAAATGTCGAAAGTCAGACCTTGGTATTTAATTCTGGTGAATGTTCTAAAACAAAGAAATGCAGTTCTTAGTCTTCCCCATCATTATAAACAAATTAACACTATTGACACTTTTAAATTACCCACATCAAAAAAAAAAACAGAATTCGTACACAGAAAAAATAGTATCAAAATGGAAAATATCTTGAAATGATAGAAAAGAATTGTTTGCATAGTATAATTTTTTTCACTGATAAATTTTCATTTTTACTGACCATCTGCTGATCTGTACAATCTGCTGTAATAACTACCCCCTCTGCAAATCCCTTCTGTTTTAATTATAATTTCCTTTCATGTATAAAGTTTTAATCTTTAATATGTAAACAGCCATAACTTTACTCTTTTCAATATACTACTTCTACCCGATATTAAAAAAAGGAGAAAAAAAAAAACAAAAAACGAAGAGATTTGCATTAGAATAAACTTTGAATTGCACTGATAATTGACTTTCCAAAAGTACTGCAAATATTCCAGAGCACTTTGGAAAGAACTGAGCAATTTACCTATGAGTGTCAAGTCTGGTTGCAAAAGAACCACTTCCCCGTCATGCTTAACCAGAATACTGCCAAAGGAGTTGAGCATTTCTCAAGAATGTTTTTGCGTCCATTTTTTGAGTTCTTGCAAGACATCAGGGTGTGTCGGCGAACTTTTACCGAAGCTAACAGCTTCACAATTTTTGGAGTTGTTTTCTCTGATTCTGTTCTTTCGTATTTTTACGCTCAGAAGGAGTGAAGCACCTTCTTGAGGGAGAGTTGATGTATCGAAGGAGAGTATATAATACCGATCAAAAAAAAAGATATCGATAAAATAAAAATAAATTCAAAGACATGATACAACAATCACTAGACCTGACTGAGATCCGTCGGTATTGAAAAAAAGTTGATTGATCCGTCTTAAAAATGTCGGCAATATCCGGTATGTGGGATTTTTGCGTGAAATTTCTAGACACTGGTAGACACACAAAACCCCACCGTATAGGGACCATTTCTGGGCAAGATGTCTGCCAATAACATCAGCAAATTGTGTGCCTATGGATTGTACATGATAAACATCGTAAGTCAATGTTTACTTTAAGTATCCGTGAGTGCTTTATAACGTTTTCAGAGCTGCATATAGATGCTCTCTATACATCGGTATGAGCAGATATCAATATCAGTATTATGGGCAAAGAGTGGAATAACAGATATATCAATATCGACGGACCTCGGTTTGACACGGGTGACAGATGAATAAGAATGAGACAACAGTGAGATTTAACAAATTTCTTTGGAATGTAAAAACCTGGAAGGGTATTTTTAAAAGCTTTAAATGAGTTTCTACCTTGCTTTTGATGAAAGCATTTTGGAAGATATGCTTCGGTGATCTATGGTTTGATGTCATCAGAAGCTAACATGATTGTTTTGTTTTTGAGTCTTTACAGCACAGAGAACGCACCCTTAGTTATGTGGCTTTCATGACAACCAGTGGTAGTCAAAACAAGGAAGCAAATATTGCCAGGCTGAGATCAAATCGATGATTTCATGATCCCAGTAAATATTCCCCCACCCCCCCTCTTCTTTGATCTGATTGGTTAGAGAAACGGATGGAAATATTAATTCCGATCGAAGTGATACCGAACTTAATCCACATCCACTCTTCTCGCTCCTTACCCTGGAAGAGCTTCTTTTACAGATTTTCTATATTTGCTTCTGTTTTGAATCACAAGTGCACATTTTGAAAAAAGTAATACTTTGATCTTTTAGAGGACAGTGTCTCCGATACCAACGACTCATTCCGCCATCTCCTCAAAGCTTGGATAAGGGTATTTCATCACTTCAAAAGTAACACCACGAGACTTGTCAAAATGTCATAAGAGTCGTCCATCTCATACCACCAGAGACGATCAGCTTTCTATTTGTAAGTTCAAGATGCAACTTTCATCACTTGACATGACCCAAGGGAAAGTGCGTAAGTTCCCCTTGAATGCTTCGGTGGGGCATTTCCCCAAACCTTGCTGATCCATGAAGCACCAGTAGTCTGACTCCTGGTCTTCACCTTTTCTGACACTCTTCCAATTTCTTTGACATGATTTCTTTGTCTGTCTGACCATTCCGCACTTACAATTACACGGATGCATTACCACAAGCAGTGGCATAGCTGCCTTCTGGACGTAGTAGTTCATCTCTTCACTACCAGGATGGCTACTTCATCAGTCCATGCTAAAGGTACTGGTTTCTTCGACAGCGATGACCAGTTTTTCCAAGAGCATTGCAAAGTTGGGATACGGAGGTAGATCGAGACGATTAAAGCACGTATGAGCTCTGCAGGATTGAAAGTAAGAAAAGGATTACTGCTAATCCTGTGACCCTATCTGGGATTAGTGGGGAAATGGTCCAAAACCTAATCCTGTGAGCTGTGAAAGACTGATAACATGCAGGTATTAGTGCTGATCCTGTAGACTTACGTAGGCTTCTTATCAAACAGAATTGTCCTAATACCATAACCACAGGGATTGCTCACATGTGGGGATAAGTGCTAACACTGAAACTTGTGAGCTTGTTCACATGTGGGGATAAGTGCTAATAAAGTAACCTGTGTGACTGTTCACATGTGGGGATAAGTGCTAATACTGTAACTTGTGGGATTGCTCACATGTGGGGATAAGTGTTAATACAGTAACCTGTGTGACTGCTTACATGTGGGATAAGTGCTAATGCAGTAACCTGTGGGACTGTTCACACATGAGGATAAGCGCTAATACTGTAACCTGTGGGATTGCTCACATGTGGGGATAAGTTTTAATACTGTAACTTGTGGGGCTGTTCACATGTGGGGATAAATTAATACTACAAAATTTTTACTACAAAATAAGTTACCTAAATGCTAGAAAGTACACACAGCAAGCAACAGACCCACCTTGGAAGACTCTTTGTGCTTCCCCACTTTTCTATGCAGAACTTTTTGGGTCCATTGCTACCCCTCAGGGCTGCAAAACCTTCATAAGGAATGCTCGATGTTCCCGTCACGAACTGAAGCAGTCGCAACCTCCTCTCGTTGTCGAATCTCTCCACGGCCGTCCAGAACCACAAAATGACGTGGTGGCTGTTGTGGTATCCTGGTGGAGGAGCAAAAAAACATCAGGATTAATAAACAAATAATGTTAACACTGACAAAGGAATCTGCAGAACACTGTCTTATAGTACAAAACTTGGTTCGGTGTTTCCTCTTATACAGAATGACAGATCAAAAAACTTCAACCACATAAAGACTGTTCTCACTAAAAATATGCTGAACAAACTCAGGCTATTTTAAATGCAGCACGTTGAGTCGATGTTGATAAACTTGTGATGATTTTCAAGAGCACAAAACACATGGCAATGCTTATCGTCAGCCACACTTCACATCTGATAGTTACATAAACTGTCGACATTTTTTGAATGTTCTAATCTGGCTGTCACTGACTGGGTGCATATGACGTAGTACTAAGGTGAAAAAGTATCTTGGGGTCATAAATTTCCAGAAATCAAACTGAACCACCGGTCACTCGCTCATCGATTTGTATCTGAGACATGGGGATCTTCTTAGTCCAAATATTTGTCATTCGTTACTTAACTGAAGGAAACTTGTCATATTCGCAACAATTTAGCAAATCTCACAAAACAACCCAAAATGTCACTTTAACATGCCTACAGCTATGTGGACAGTATGCAGAAGGTAAGTTAACCATCTGCTCGTGGTATAGCGACAAGCAGACCAGAGCTGCTCCGATCCTACGTCTCTAGTCCTGCAGTGCCAGCGTATTGCCCAATTGCTTCATAGGAGCTTCACAGAGCATTTGTAGGTAAATTCGCTCCCCAACGAGAGGGACTCAGATGGATAGTCGGCCAGAGCAACATCAAATCT
The DNA here is from genome assembly GCA_021234535.1 of Stichopus chloronotus. NCBI lineage: Eukaryota > Metazoa > Echinodermata > Holothuroidea > Aspidochirotida > Stichopodidae > Stichopus > Stichopus chloronotus. The sequence continues at coordinate 23,945,258 of CM037846.1, forward strand.
GATCACAATAAAAGTGTTTTTGTTCTTAGGCTTAGCAAAGAAGTTTGTTCAGCAGTTTTCACACCGCATATCAAAACCAAGTTATCTCTTTAACTGTTCATTTGAGAGCAGTATAGACCTTTGTGCCTGACTTGCAAGTACAAAGATCCTTCCAACAGTCTGGGCTATGTTGGCATTTCATTGGAAATTATCGACCAGAAATGTTTTAACAAGACATGAAAATGCTCCCCCAAATATTTTTAGGTTGTTTGAGTACCACATTTAGAAATTTCTTTGTTCTGTTTATGCAATTGGTCAATTTCTGAACTTCTGGTGCCCTGTGGCTAACAAAAAACACGAGCCCAAGGGCACTATGGTTCCTTGCACAGATGGAGAGCACATAATGTAAATTATGAAGTAACAGGGAGCATATTGCATTACTTTGTACGATAGCCCATATGGTCCATTTCTGACCATGAACTCTCACTTTTGTGACATAAAATCTGTAGAGAGAAAAACATATTTCATGCTTTTATAAAATGGCCCATTTCAGATATTGGACCCCAAACATGACAAACATGCACCCACATGGAACCACTTCCATAGCACTAATGTGAACATCAACAGTGTAATAAATGCAATCTGTAAGAGAAGAAGTATTTTGTATGATTTCACAACAGACTATGGGCACTATGGTTCCTTGTAATTGTAATACACATACTGTAAAATTATATGCCTGAATTCATAAATATCAAAAAAGCCATTTCAATTAATGCACTGAATTGAAGATGTTGATTTAGAACTGCAATATACAGCAATATTCCATTCATTTTACAAAACACAAACAGCTGTGAATCTCTGCAAACTGCAATAAGGCTTATCACATCTATGCCCCTTTAAAGTCCATCAAACTCACAACATGCCCTGGAGGGAACTCCTTGGGTCTACTTTAAACTGGTAAGAACACCAACTGACTTATTTTCTTTGTGTTCTGCCCTCTTCACTAATTGAAAAGACACTTACATGAATGCACACATTAGCACTCATGCACAAGGAGGTAAACTGATCCAGCCAAAACTTGTCTGGTGTGACCACCTACAGTACTGCAAACAACACACTGCTGCTTCTTCATTTAATCAAGAAACTGCTAACTCAAGCAGTACTTCCATGATGCACTGGAGAGTGACTGATGGAACATATGAGCATCCATAGCCTAACAAGGTTTTCAGACTTATGCCCCAGTTCCCCCAGATGACCTTTGACCTCCACCAAAAACAATAGGGCACACCTTCTCAATATGGCAAAGCTACATACCAAGTTTGACTTTCATCTGACTTTCCCCTAGTGAGTTACAGCGTACCCAAGCAAAACAGACTTTTGCCCCCAGTTCCCCCAGATGACCTTTGACCTCCACCAAAAACGATAGGGCACACCTTCTCAATATGGCGAACCTACATACCAAGTTTGACTTTTATCTGACTTTCCCCTATTGAGTTAGAGCAAACCTAAGCAAGTGTCACAGATGCACACACACATACACACACACACACACACACGCCAACCTGACTGTATAGGTTCCTTTGCTGACGCAAGGAACCAAAAAATCAACTTTGACAAAATTCCTTCTCTTCTTTCAGTTTCTGATGATTCAAATGTCTCTCTGCAAAATGCTCACTGCTTCTAAAAGTCTACACATATTTGCTATCACTACATGCAGCTCTTCTTCAAGAGGCCAAAACTTACAAATGTAATTAGTATCGGCTTCCTAAGAAACGACCATCAGCTGGACACAACTTGATAGGTTGATTATGGAATTGGTAAACTTTATGACAATAAAATCTGTCTCACCTCCTCTGTACTCTGTGTGTTTTCTCCAGTCATTGATATCAATTTCTGCAGTGCCAGCGATCACTAACTCCAATTCCCTGGCGTCAAAGACGGACAGCATCCTCGGGTCGATGACCTTCAGGAGACAGGCAGAAATGGGAGGAAAACTATTTTAACATGAGAGATTTTCTAGTTGAGAGAAGGACTTCAGAAGGACCAAGATCAGATGTTGCAAAAGATTATTTGCATCCATTTTTTATCGTTTAAAACCGTCGACATTTTGGAACAGGTCAGCCAAGCATGTGACATAGAAGTCATGCAGGAACAAGAGATAACTATGACCATTGTGCGGATTTACATCATCATGTTGTGATTATGAATTATTCATGAGGCTGTTTCCAACATTTTTTATTATGAGGAACGGTTACAACTTCCGACGTTTTTGAAGTGTGTGTTGTTTTACAAGAACATGCCTTGCATGATTGTTATTTTATATTTCACCATTTGTGACAGGAGTATGGGGATGATTTGGACTATTCTTGTATCTATGTTGTAAGTTGCGGTTGCCCATGCCATGGGCACACAAATCTCTGGTCGATAAACCTGCCCGTAAGTCATAATATGAACAATGGTGGAAGTTTGCTGTGACAATTAACGACTCCACACTCAACACTTTACAGATGACAGACTATTCTTAAACTCCTGTCAATGATCAACATCATCAACAAATACAGCCTGATGTCCTCTCACCACATCCGTGTATCCTACACCCAAATTCATAAACCACTGGGTTCAGAAAGGCAAATGTATATGGGCAAAGGCAAATCAGGATGGTGTTAAATGTTATCAGTATGATGAGATAGGTCGAGGAAGATAAAATAGCGATCAAATTCATGACTGGTGGGTGAGAGGCTACGGAACGTTACCGATTAACCCTTCATGGGAGGAAACCCTGTCACAACACAATACATAAGGTGTCAATGTATGCCAATGTATGCAAAGACATATCATGCAAATGCAAAAGTCACTGATAATTCTCTAACAGATGAAACTGACAAACAAAGAAAAAAATGTTTGGCAACATCATACATACAATTGCTTTTAAGTACCACTTCTGTGATAAATTTGATGCAAGCACATTTATGACTGGATGCTGGATAACCTTAATACAAGTGTCCACTTTCCATACACCACTATGGGGTACCAACTTCATAAGAATACATCCCCAAGACTAGACACCATTTTGCCTGGTGCCATTCCCTACCTCGTACACGCCCTTCACCAGTGCCTCAGACTGCTCGGACACTCCCCTCTCGATTCTGAACTTCACCATCTTCATGATGTACTCCTTCTTGTTCTTCTCCGTGACGGTGATGTTCTTCCCGTTGGGCTTCAGCTCCCGCTCGATGATCTGTCCGAAGACCTCCTCGTCCGCCGTGAAGACCAGGTCTAGGACCCCGGTGATGTCGTTGTCCCTCATCCATGAAAGACTCTGGTGGAACTCTGCATCCAGCGACTCCAGGTCGGCCAGGGTGCACATCTGTCTCAGTAAGGCCTTGTAGAACGGTCTCGTGAAGAAGGCATCCAGGAGAAAGTGGTGGATGATGGCCAGACCGATCACCCGGCCACAGAATTTGAACCTGTTGTGATAATAATAATAACAGTGAGAGTACTACATCCTACAATGATCTTATGCTCAGTGCTGATACCATTTGAGATCGAAGAATGCTCAAACTTGGGCAAGATAGCGTGAGAGTGATCGCTGTAAGAGCGAGGCAAATCCGGCAAATCTGGAAATCATCTATCATATCAGCGTTTGCTTGAAAGTTGTCAACGTCTGGACTTACCAATCTGATTATATACCTATAAGATGAAAGGGTAACAGCAGAGGGAGTCACATTATTTTGGACTCACCAATCCACTCAGCTATATGGGGAAGCTGAAATATGACTAAACTTTAGTATGTAATTATCAACAAAACCCACAAACATGATCAAAACTTTTAAAGGATCACCACCAGTCTCTTTGCTTGATTCACGAATGTGGACTTGGAGTCAATCTGAAGATTAAAGTGCGTGGGAGGTCCCTTTAAAGAGGGCTAAAAGTGGTCTGAACTTACCATTCTAAATAACTATCTACAAAAGCGGACATAGGGCTTATCTGTACTGTGTAAGTATCGATGGCTGAGTACTCGAATAGACCATAGTAAGGGTTGAACAACTCCCTCGACAGTAAAAAGAAAAACTCCCTGGAAGGCCCTCCATAATCAAGACTGAGAAGAAAAAAAAAGAAGCAAACATGATAAATATAGGTACAATTTGTGGGTATTGTATGGTAGGGAATTCGTGGGGAGATAAAAAGAGTACCTTATAAATTACATCACACAAGAAGAATAGTGTTGATACGCAACATTCTGCGGTCTATATCTAACTGGCTAAAGCTTTCCTCGCAATTACTGTGAGAAATGAGCCACAGTGGCCATGCCATTCACTGCCCTGATGTCCTGACCATAAAGATTTTCAACCTTTGACAATTCAATACCAAGTTGGTCACTGGAAGTATCTAATTCAAGTTGATGATTCAAAACTGATATTTTGTTTACTTGCAGCAAAAAACAAAAAACTCAAAAAGCCATTAATTAGAGGGAATCTAAATTACGTAACAGCAGTGTTTTTAAAAGCAGTAAGCATCATTTAAATAACCAATAAGACTAAATTACTTGTTTCAGCCAATGTGGCAGATATCTCTCCCTTACAAATAGGGAAAAGTGAAGTATGATGCAAGTTGTGAGGTACTTTCAAGTAGGTCTTGGAGGGTGGTGGTAGTGGTGGTAGATACTTCAAGGCCCAATTCACCAGTGTCTTAGAAATCTCACCGGTGTTACTTACCCTTCTTCTCCAGCGAAGCATATAAACAGCTTACACTTTTGGATGTCCTTCTTTGTGATTGCCATGATTTTACCGAAAGCGTCCTCTAACAGGTGGTCTCGACGTATCGTTAATCTGCGGACCAAAGAGGGACAAAGGAAAAGGCAAAGTATTTGATGAGCTCAAATGCCAGAGCTGGATTAATTTTCAGAATGAAAGACGGTACCGATAAGCATCTAATGATGCTGAAACACAAAGCACAGCAACAGCAGTATCTAATGCATCATTCTCGATGGCGGATGGTTTCTGAGAATGCGATGCCGCAATCTTTTGTCATTGAGCTTGATACGAGGCACAATTTGAACTTACTTGAGTTTGGTAGGGCCCTGGCCATAACCCTTGTACTCTAGCTTCCTGTACAAGTTTCTCAGTTTGGATTCAAAACTTCTCCTGTAAGGAGCGGGGGCGCGGTTAGCTCTGCTGACGACTGCAGGGGAGACATGGAAAGAGGAAAATGTCAAAAAAATGTGAGAAATGTAACATTGTCATGGCATATGCTTGATATATTTCTGATGATTCATACTTCAAAATCGTTAACTCATTTACCTATGACTATGGGGAAAATGACATGTGAACGTCTCGATGTGCTGGAGGGGGCACCAACGAAAAGCTTCGGCTTCAGGTACTCAACTAAAACTGATTTGAGGAGTAACCACGCAAACTCACAAATGAGAAGAAAATGATGTAGGTCATTTTTTAAACCCACCTGGTCTTCCTTTATTCAATGGTACCACAATTCAAGAAAAAAACAAAACAGCTTTAGCATGCATAACAATGACAATAACAAAATACCTAAACTGATACAGGCCCATATACAGGTAAGATTCCGAGCGGGTTGGGCCAAAAAAGAAATGGGAGATGGGCCACTAGCACTTGCCACAACGTCAATAAGTTTTTCCATCCCCAATACTTCTAGGGAGCAAACATCTTTTGTTGGAAATTTGCCCCCTGGGTCCTCCTTGACTATGTTCCTCCAACAGTATTATATATGTGGCTCTGATACTATTACTACTCAACTGTCCTTAAAATTACCTGGAGAGTTTCGAGGTGAGTGGTTTGGCGATTCGTGGGGGGAGATGTTGGCGAGAGATGATCGTATGACCTGTGGTTGAGTGGGAGCAAAGCTGGCTATGCTGTCATCGAACAGACTACAAAAGATGAAGAGAGGAGATACCAGTGGGGGAAGAGAGTTAGTCGAGGAACATGAACAATTCTTGAAGATTATACAGAAAAAAGAAAATATGACAACGCTATTAAAAAGGATTATAAGAAAGGTCTGTTAATATGTGAGGCATAAAACAGAGGAGTTACCGTATTTGTACGATATTTAAGTGGAGGAAAGTACTTGACTTTGACGGTTACTGTACATTTACATCTGAGGGAAGGGGGAGGGGGGATGGGAGTTTGTTAATAGATGTTGCATGCTTGAACAAACAAAGCATTCTTCAAGAAGAAATTAGAAAGTTTAATATTCTTCCATATAAATGACATTTCTGTTCCTGGAGATGGATAGGGTTAGGTGTGAGAAAGACTTTCCTCAAAAACTCCCTCCAGAAATTCCCAGTTGATAAAAATACTTTCTGCATTTAAAATGTAGTCTTCCAAATTTAGACATCTGAATGTCATCTTTTTGCTTTAAGCAGCATCAACTTTTTAGTGTGTACCTCCCTTGATGCAGAAAAAAAATTTAATTTTCTCTTTGACAGTTAATACATTCAACTCATACTTCCATACTGTAGTATACTTCTAACTTCAACAGTAACACAGATCAACATGTTGATCAACATGTAAACAATGTTGTTTTGTTTTCACAATAACAATAATTACTTCTCCAATAAATACCTCTCTCACTACAGACACTCCCCTGTTTCAAACTTAACTCTACCTAATCGGGTGACAAATAAAACTGTACTATTTTCACTCTAAAGCCTCAATTTCAAGCCCAAACATTGAACAAGCTCTACCTATTTTCCTCACAATTATTGCCACCTCAGCAGCAAAGGCATCAGTGTAAAGATGTCCCACGGATGTTCTGTTCTTACCTCAACAGTAAATTGAGCTCAAAGTCGTTGCTCAGTCTTTCAAGGCTTTCCACGCCATCTTGCCTAATGGTGTTGATTTTGTCCCTGAGTGTGAACGTAAAATGGGCCTTGTAAATCTCTGGGTTGAATACCATGAATAAACTTTAATGCACATCAGTTGGCAACTGAGCACTAAATTACAACAACAAAAATCAGTTTGCAGTCCATATTTTTGAGAAACATCTCAACTAATTTCCCTAATTATCTCAGTTGTGAAAAATCATACATTTTCTTTTTACTGAGGCCTACAAATTTGTGGACTGAAAGTTGTGTGACTGAAAAAAAAAAAATCTGACATAATGTCAGCATCAATAAAATGCTAGTATTTGGGTTCATTTGCTGAAAGTACTTTCACAAATGGCAGCTTCGATAAGAGTCCAAAACATTCATGAACACGCACCGTTTTATAAAAAGTAGTTTGATACAAGGAAATGTAAAAATTTCACTTTATCCCTATCATTCATCACCATGGGAACAGCAACAAGACCGTACAAGCTTAACGAGATCTCTCGCACGGAGTCCATCATCTGCTAACAGGGACAAAGTTGATTATTTTGCTTTGACTAGGAAGTGCCTAAACCAATTACAACCATTTACTGAGGGACTCTTATGACTTAAAAAAATTGGATCATGTGGGGAGGTACCTAGGTAACCTGGGACAACAGTTTACCAACAAACCCACTCCTTGTCACCTAGCAACAAGGTTTTTCTGAAAGAGTAATTCCTCTGTCTGGCTTACTTGAGAGCTTGATTCGTTTCTAAGGTAGGTTGCCGCTCCGAGAGAATGTTCAAGATGTTGGGCTGTTTCAGAAATGCTACGACTTTCTCGTTGTAGGCTGAAAGAAACAAAAGAAGGCGCTGATGTTTTCAGAGCTCACAAGAATTTTTCCTTGTGATAAATTCCTGTAAGTCAACAAACTCAACTTTCCCTTACATTCCAACTGATGAATTCATAGAAATGAGAAGCAAGATGAGGGAGGGAATTTAACTTGCTGATAAATGATGTCCTAATCAAGGCTGAGAAAAAAAGGAGCTCAGAATGACATGAAATTTTTGAATAACATGTTCATACACTAAAACATCATCAATGAGATATAAAAAAAGTATAAAACTTCACACATTTTTTTCAACAAACGTTCAAATCTACCTTTCAAGTTAACGTAAACCCTTCACTAGGTCAGTTTTACTGCATCGGCCAACACTACACTATCTCCACATTGCCAAATTTGAAATCACAATTCACTGAAGTGCAGACACAGTGAGCACAGTCATTTCAAAACAGAAAGTAAAATATGAAACTAACTTGATCTCTGTAATGTTCATGCAGTAATGCTATGGCGACACACAATATCAGCCACTGAGCAATGATTGAGCACAAGTTGTGTTCCTTACCCATGGGGACCTCGTCAGCTTGCGTGGAATCGCCGAGTGTCTCCGCTGGCCTTGGTTGCACCGGTGGCCCAGTTTGAGAAGAGGAGACCTGCAAACAACATGTGGTCATAGAAATGTGATTATGAATCCAGCCACTCCTTTATTAAGACTAAATACTACCACACTGGTATCATATTGTAACATGGTTTTGTCCATACCTAGATTTCCTCCACCATCTTATAAGCTTACAGAAACACTACACCCTTGATGAGAAACTAATTCGACTCTCTCGCCTCAATGTCACGACGGAAATTTTGACGCCTCCAGGGCACTTGTACGGTACTTTCACCATAACCGACACTGATGGAATTCACCACTGGTGCTTCTAAGGTCTTACAAAAAATACAGAAAGTTTTACACATGTAATTTAACATTCTTACTTTCAGGAAATATCTCACAAAATTCAGGAAATCTGTAAATAATACACAAATATTTTAGCGAAGTATTCCTAGCAACCTGCTGTGATGTAGTACAGGCAAATCCAGTTTGTTAATCGTTATTTATATAGTGTGGCATTGTGGGGCACAGTACAATTCTGGTCTGATATTTGGTGATAAGACCTTCACGAAGAAAAAATATATTTTACTGAATATACCACATTCATGCAGTTTTCTCAAATGCCGAACAGGACAGGCTTTGCATCACAGAGCCCTTGCTGGAAACATAGAAGTGCAAAAAAAGGGAAAACAGCATTTGCAGGTGCTATGTCACACTATGTCACCACTATGTCACCACTGACAGCTGACAAAGGCTCGTTCTGAATCCCAGCTTTTTAACAGCATTACTTTGCAACTAAGGACACTTCTACGGGCAAAATCGTTACATTCTAGCCCACAGAACAGTCACAGATTGCACATATAACGTGAAATTTTCATGTTGGTTGAGACTTCCTTCAACAGTCACTCTGCCCAGTAAATGACGTACTGTACCATAACCTCATTACATAAAATGATTTAGGGCTGACAATATCATGGCCATGGAGCGAGTAATCACAACTAAAAGGCCATCTACGTAATTTTTTTACCATTTCTACTCATTGCCAAAGTACAAAACCTTAAAGGCAGTGTAATAGAACAATGACCTAGTTACTTTTCAAAGCCAAATTCTACGTAAAATGAACAGACACTAGCTTTAAGAAAATCAGACTTTAATAAACTCTGAACTATCGTTGAAACAAAGATGTGCATATTTTCTCGTTGTTCTGAATTCACAGCTGTCTGTTTGGGGGGGGTATAATTGTACACTTCATGCTCCTCCATGAAAACCCTCAAGACAGAGGCACTTTCCACAGTCTTAGCAAATGATATTTCAATAATCCATCACTTTTTTTTTTCCAGCAGACCTCATTCCAAACCTACCTCACTTCCAAACCCCAGTCAGTTTGAGTCCACTTTGACTTCAACCTACCTAATTTCTAACGTACCTAACTTCACCACAGGTCCATCGCAGCCCAGGCATGCAATATTTCAAACAGAGTACAATTCATTTCTGTTGAACCACATCTCCACACCACATCAGTTCAAGTACTACATCCCAGGATTGATCTCACTTCACTTGTACTGTACCGTATCAGTTTCGAGTCCACCACATTTTTTGACTTAGCTAATTAAATGTCCACCTCACTAAAATGGCCACCACACATTCAGTTTCCTTCCTTCGGTTTCTTTCCTTCGAAGTCTACTACACGTCGAATCCGTCTCAACCGACGCCCATCCTACTTCAAACCCACACTTCATTTCAAGCCCAGCCCATTTTCTTTCCATCTCATCTCGAATCCACTGCTCTCCAGTCAGCTGCAGCGATGGTCTTTCTCATCTCAATTTTTACACAATTCTCTACCTAGTCCCTCCACCATCACCTGAGGGTTTACAACATTCCCACCATACTTCAATTTAAGTTGCATTCATTCCATTTCAGTCTGAGTCCCGACAAGCATCGAGCTGTTCGAGACCGCCCTTGTTGTGCAGAACTGCTCGCCGAGGGGCAGACTCACCGAAACTTGGCTTGCGGAATGACCAATTTCTTCTCCCTCGCTGTGACTCCTTATCCTGCTGTTTGGAATCTGGAGAAGGGTGGCTGGGTCGTCGACTTCGTACGGGATCCTCGGGTCGATGAAAGTAGTGGTTCTTGTGTTGTGGTTGATGAAAAATTCCTGCGGAGAAATGTCCCAGAGAAATATGAAGGCACTGGCGACAGCTGCAACACAATTGACTAACAAACATTGACAACTCTCTCATCATAAACTGATCAGAAGTTGATCTACAATCAGTTCAATTGAACGAATCAAATTTGAAGACCTCCCACCTCCACTCTTCCCTTCACTGGCCATTATCATAGCATTCTGCCACTCTAATGAAGGCTATTTCGTCTGGCACAAATTTTTGTCTCGTCAGGGCATGTCAAACAGAAGAATGTGAGTTTTTTTTTCTTTACAGTACATTACAAATAATGAGTCTTACAAATGTGTCTTTCTCAAAAAAAGTTTCTCTCAAAATATTTAAAATGCTCATGAAGTTACACCAAGTAAGCTTCAAATTTCAGAAAACCAATACAGCTACACACAACCCCTTCACCCCCTCCCTTTCTCCTCTCTGGCACTCTGTCCATTCCAAGAAATTTCAACTCACCTTCCCTCCTTTATCCTTCTTAGACTCCCATCCCCTCGGTAGCTCGGCAGAGGAGTCTGCGAAGAGGTTCATCAAGGCGACCAGGTCCCGGTTGTGTTGGTAGTCCTTAAACTTGTTGGGATCCCTCCTGACTCTGTTTACCATATGCTTCACTGAATTATTGCGTTGGTAGAAGTGCTTCGCAGCCTGTGGATGCAACGGACCAGCAAAAATGATATCGGCCATATCCGGCGTGAACTCCAGGACGGATGTTCCGCACCGATACATGATAGGGTGATGGAAAATAAGACTCTCTACATCAAGGTCAGATTTCTATACCAATCTTTCTTCTTTTTTTTTTAATGGTTTCATACTTTTTGTGATTAAAACACAAACAAAAGTTATCTGAAAAAGGGACTTTTCTAGGCCAAAGTAAAGTGAGAAGCCCATGGAGTCTGTTGGAAAATGAAAAAGGGGCTGGGAGGGATGGTATGGGAGGAGCAGTGGGATTTAAAAGAGAACTTGGTATACTTGTACCTTAACAAGAGATAAATTGCATGAAACTATGGAACATTATGGCCACAGGATGTTCACATCATATGTGCAGAAGGAAGCACATGTGACAAACAACCACAACAAAATGATAAAAGACGAGGGATCAAAGAAAAGGACTACGAGTGAGATCAAGGCAGTAATGAAAGGACTAGGTTGGATCAAGTGGATTTGGCAAATACTAGACGGGTCAAAGTATTAGATGGATCAGTATCAGATGGATCAAAGAGAACAAGGTAATGACATTACGAGAGATTGAATGAATGAATCCATAAAGGGGATCAAGGAGATCAGGACATATGTCAAAATATAATAGAAAATGGGATCAAGGAACATAGGGCAAGGATGAAAAAATAGATCAAAAATGTCAGGATGGGGGGGGGGGGGATTCTGAAGAGCAATACATGTACCAAAAGATGGATAAAAGAGAGAAAATGGTTAAAAGATGGATTAAATGGGCCAGCACTGCCATCACAGGGGATCAATAGGATGCATGTTTAGATAAATGGAGGAATCAGAGAGAAAATGGAAGGTAATTAAATGGATCAGAAAGGATAACAGATGATGGGAGGGATCAAATGGGAGACCGAAAAGGTGACTTACATCGTAGGAATGAAGCACAGTGAAGAAGTCCGGTCTTGTGATTAATTTCACAGCTGGTGCCTCCAGCATCACCTCCTCTCGGCCCGGTGGATCAACATGAATATCGTTGGACGGCCCAGCTGAAGAAAAGAATATTGCAAATTGAGATCCATTGCAGGACTCCATGAAAAGACATCAATTTGACATCAAAGATATATTTACTTTCTTAAAAAGCTGATCCAGTGAGCAGTTTTGCTGTGGCCATACCACACAGGTACTTGCCTCGAATCTCATTTTACATCATTTTGTAAACTGGTCTGGATGGGGCATCCTCACAGCCTTTGTTGTTATGGCTTACAGTTTTTTTGCATCTATGCTTACAATAATTTACTTTTGATGAAAGCATCAGGTACAACTGTCACTATGCGTGAAACACATCCATTGAAGCAGCAGAAACAAAACTCCTGACTCAGTTTTTCTTCTACGGTTTCTTCCACAAATATTCTGAGATGATGCTGCAGAATCTTTGAAGATTTTCAGATGCAGTCGACATTTAGAGCAAAAAAGAAAAAAACATAATAATGCTTTTATTCACAGATTTCAATATACAATCCAGGATATTTGATTTCCCTGACAAATTATGACTGAAATTATGTGGGTGGATGACAATTTGTCTATGTGTTTGCTGCAAGTTAGTAAAGCAATTGCATAGTACACCCTTTATTCCTGGCTAAATTCAGCTCCCTTTGAAGTGAAGGTCAACATTCCCCTAGGTGGATGATCAAATCTATATTTGACGCGTCCTGAATGTTACACGTAGGTGGGTAAGTCACCATGGTTACCCTTAATGTCTTGTGAAGGTCAAGTCATGCTTCTCTCAAGGTCTTTTTGAGACGGTGTTGCAGGCCAAAAAAATCTCTCACATTATTTTCATGTCAGTTTGTTTATGTTATTGGCTTAGCTGCTTCATAGAATCCAAAATGCTGGTGCAAGCACCATCATTCTTTCTAGCTTAATTGACTGTTTTGCAACAAGTAGGAAAAGAAGCAAGTTCACAAATTTATGATGCAGACTGATCCAGTTCCAGTTTGGACCATACACATGTATGTCTTCTCTCATCGAAGTTGACTTGCAGGGAGCAATTTAAGGTTGACTGTTGCCAATTAGCCTAATTTCTCTATACCGAGTTCCCTGGAACTCACCTATCCCCATTATCTGTTCCTCTTTTTCACACTGTCCTCTTTTACCTAATTAATGCTTACAAAGTCACAAAAGTTTTTCATACTTAAACAAAAAAGAAAAAAACATGTCTGTTACATCTCAACGACAATCTACTTTCTTCAATACGAAGAAAGAGAAATATTTCACCTGCGGCAGGCTGTTTGACTCTCTCGTGTGTTCTGTTATCTTCTCGACTCAAGGTGCGGTTGAAGCTTTGGTACCTTCAAAGTAAGATGGGAAGACAAAACAAGATGATTAGTCTGAGCAAAAGGGATCTGTATTTGTCAAAACATCATCACACTTCAACATCATCCAAGGAGAAGATGTAAGCCAATGAAGACCAGATGGAGATTTTAATTGGAGACAATCAACGATAAAAATTTTCCCTAAATCTCCAAACCAGTGGCGCAAAAGGATGGCAGAATGAGGAGGGAGGCGGTAATTCAGAATAAGAACAGATGGCAGCACTAAATGAGTTGCTAGAAAGATTTTTGGTTCTCTTGGTATGGTAGATGGGAGTGCAGTTGTAGTGACTGTTGAGACATGTAAGTAAGGAGTGGAATAAATATGATACATTGACAACATAGTTAAATTTTGAAACAAAAAGAGGATCTAAAATCTATCATGGGGGAGGATGCAGGGAGAGAGAATATTGTAGTCATTTTAGCTGGTAATTTGGAAACATATATACTAGACAGAAGAATATGCTTTTCACCCTTGAAGAGACCAACAGGCATTTTTTTGCAAATCTCAACTGTGTTTGTGGACATCCTCAGAATCAGAAGATAACGGAACACTCTTTCATATCCACGACACGAGCAAAAAAAAACTTTGAGTTAGTATCAGAAAATATCCTAGTCTTCATTGGCTTCACACACTTTTGAACCTACAACACGAGCAAAAAAGTGAGTAAGTTTCAGAAAATATTTGAATCCTCTTTTTTTTAGACCAACTGCAAATATACAGAACGTTCGTCTAAAAATTTGAGTTACAACCTGTCGAATAGCGCATGCATTTTCACACTATGTATGGTGAGCACAGTTGGTGTATCTTCCATTGTTCCCACCATTCCTTGCACTTCACCAAGATTTGCAAAAAGGCTCATTGGATTAGAGACAGATATATTTCCTTTGTATCATGTTCGACCCCAACGACTGGACAGGCATACATCAGTGACAAATGGGTGTTTTATGGCTATGCTGTGAAAGGACTGTACACTTTCTCCCAAAACCTCTTTCAGTTTAGCCAACAGCTTCCAAGAAAGAAACACTGTCACAAAAATATTGTTCCACAAGATAAGAGAAGATTTCTCTGTCTACTGAAATGAACAGAAGTGTTTGTCAGAAGCTGTTGCAATCTTAACTAGATGAATACAGACGCAGCTCAAGTACTAGACCTTAAAGGGAAATAGGGCGTTTAGAATATACCAACATGGCATACAAAGAACATAACCTAAATCGTTCTTAAACCATTCAGCCTCACCACTAAACATCTCCAAAAGTTTCATCTCCTCAAAAAATTCTGCATGTGATGAGTAACAGAACATGCGTCATTTAAATTTTGAAAAGTTCAGGTGAACAGATTATTGTTGAGCAACAGATAACTGAATTTCTCTCTGAGAGAAACTTATTTCTTGAAAAGAAGGCTACTGTCCTTCCTTATTTTGAATAATCTATCATTCTATGTCCATAAACATTGGTTTTAAAAATATATTTGTTTTCTGTAAAACAAACGCCTTATTTCCCTTTAAAGAACAGCTCTTTTATGATGCAAAGCGACCACCCAAATCTGGAAGATCCTGTGGGCTTACATACTACAACTTTAAAACAGGTTGACTATCAACTTCACAATTTTAGATCAACTTTGGCATCTTTACTCTTTTTCAAAAGGACAGTTAACATGGAAAACATTTGATTCCTCTTTGAGGAAAAACTTATCCAAGTGTGACCTGGCTGGGGATTGAACCCAGAACCTCCGGTTGCTAAGCTTCATAGTTTCAAATGCAACCACTATCATTACCCACTTGGCCACAGAACTGGTCAAAATTACTTTTCTCGTGTCTTTTTTTCTTCTCTTTCTCACATTCACCAAAATGTCCCTGCATTAATATGGTAAATCATTCAGTGCTCTGCAATTTGAGCAGAAAAGCGAGAAGGTGAACGAAAACAGGTATAACGGGTCTTTAATTCTAGCATCATGAACGGCAAGACTGACAATATGTCTGCTTAGCACGTCCGACATACGACGTAGAAGAACAATTCGGACAGATGACGTGTGTTTCTGGTCTGACCTTCGATTCAACTGTCTTCGGCTTTGCTCTGGGTCCCTGCTATCCTGGTTAGTCTCTCCTGGCTGCTGATTTGGCTTTGGCTTTCTCCACGTGGTCACGTGGGTCAGGTGATCTATGTAGAATATACGCCCGTACTGGTCGATGCGGGCTTCCCAGTCTGCAAAGAAACAAAAGTGGAAGGCCAAGTGAGATGCAAACAATTGAAAGAGCTCCTTGAAAACTCCTTTTGGGAGGGATGAACGAAAAATGTGGCACTGTGAGATCTTTTGATGGTGCTGACACCGAATCTGAATTTTTTTTGGGGGGTTTTGCGCATTTGTAAAGGACATCACAGGAGACCTTTACTTCATCAACTGTCCTCAGTCTCTGAGGAAGATTACCGAAAATGGAAGAATATTGACGGAATGCCTCAGTGCAGAAATCTTCCGACGGTCGTGAAAGTAGAGTCAGTCCAAGGATTGGCCAAATGTGACCTGTTTACTATTTTCTTCCCACACTTCATGCGGTGGAGCAAGCCACCATTCTCTCATATTTTATTTTGGGTCTTGCTTCATTACTATTTCTGCTGATGAAGGAGAACTCATATTAAACATGGAGTATCTGGCATACTGCGTAATGTGCGCAGGAATGAACACAATTCCAGGGGGACAAGGGAGACGTCATCAAATGCTCGAAAGAGATAAAAAAAAAAAAGTAATGTTTCACCAATTTGTGCTTGAGTGAACCAATGTTTTTACCTCTTCTGTTTTGTTGTCAGTCTATTTGACAGTCCTATGACATATCTTGCCTATTTTTAGGATTAATGAAAAGACCTCCCCCCCCAAAAAAAGCAAATATTCGCTTTGCAAGTTTTTTTTACTCACTGGACGGAAGAGGGGACTCCGACTCCGGAAGCTCGTAGCGCATGTAGGTGGCCCTGTTTGGGGTCATAACGGGGGTGGTAGGTGTTGAATCTGTGTGAGATGCTTCCTGAGTGCTGTCTGGCAATTTGACTGCGGGAAGAGAGGCAAACAAAATACAGTATGGAGTAGGAAGGCAGTTCATACGACACACCAGTGACAGTGGTTTGAATGTCAATAATTGTATTAAATACATCTGCCCACACAGCAAACATTCCACTTTTTTATTCTTACTTTTAAAACGCTCCTCTCTCTGAGCAGCACCCTCGAGAGTCTTTGCCTTAATACCATCCTTCTCGAGGAAGCTAATGCCCATCGATGTGACCGAACAAATCTCACAATGACAATCTTCCCCTGGAACACTCCTCCATAGACAACCCCCCAGACAATCCCCACCCAAACAATTCCCAACTTGGAGAAGTCCCTGTTGAATAACTCCCTCTGACCCCAAAATTTCTTCAGGAAAAGGGTTAAAAAAAAAAGAGGGGAATTGTCAGAGGGGAATTGTCCTGGGGGATTGTCTGGGAACTGACATCAAGATCAACCATTTTGTCTGATTTTCTTGCTTTACACTAAGTTTGGCCTGACACTGTAAATAGCAGGGATCTTCGTCAGAATCAAACACAACCATTTGAGTTTATTCAAAATGACCTGCAGGCTCTCAATGAAAATTCTGATCACACAAAGTTTTCACAGACTCAGTGAAATCATTGAACGTCTATGCAGTCCGTTTGACTATTCAAAACTTTCCCACGCCTCCGATTAACATTTCTTGTGGACATCATAAGAATGAGTTGAACCAATTGATCTATTGCATTGTACGTATATGTAAGACGTAATTTGTCACCCACCACATCACTGGAATGAAAGTTAATCCCTTGGACAAGAGAGGAATCTATTACTCACTTCTGAGGTTAGGATTTGCTGATCTGACCTGTCTCCTCTTCCAAACGACGCTGGTCTTCTTCTGAATAGGTTGTTGGCCCCCGACTGCGCCGTCTGAACCCTCCCCTTGAGTACTATCCGTGGAATGCCCATTAACTTCCCCGTTCTGGGGGCCCTCTGATGCAGTCAAGGGTCGAGTACTGTCACCGCCAGTTTCGCTGTCCTCAGACCTACTGCATTCGCTGCTGTTTTTACTCCTCACAGCCGGACTGTCACCACTCTGTCCTGACGGCCCTGCCCTCGTCCTCATTCGCGAGACCTCCTCTGTAATCTCCTGGTGGAGGCGGCGCACTTCCTCCAAGGAACGTCTGGATTCTGAGCTTTCCGTTGAGGAGATGCTTTCCCTCTGGGAGTGGGTGGAGGAGCTGCTGTCGCGGTGTGACGGTTGATGGTCGGCTGGATGGAGGGCACCGTCTCCTGGCTCCTCCTGAGAGGAAGATTCACCCTTCACGACAGACTCTACCTCCACAAACTGCTGAGCTGTTCTCTGTGGGGAACTTTCCGAGTCAGAGTCTACAACCTCATTTGACACATCTATGGCATACTGTCCCACACGTCTTCTTCTGGTGTTGGGACTCTCCTCTGAGGTTGAGGGTTGGGATACTTGCAAAAGGGGAATTTCTCTAGAAGTTTGCACATTTTCTTCCTCGCCGCCGTCCGAGGCCGGCTCGGTGCCGCTCTCCGAGTTTCGAAGATCCAAACTGAGGGAAGTTGGAACAGGCGTGGTGCTCTGAGAAGAACCGATGCCAGGCTGGTCATGGACGTCCAAGACATCTTGACAGAGAATATTCTCTACATCTGCCAGTGTTTGTCCCCTCTCCTGTGCCTCCTGGGTCACACGGTTTAACTGTTCTTGGGAAATGGGGTTAGTTGTGATGGATTCTGTTGGCGTCGTCGGTTCTTCGCTCACCTGAGGGATCCTGCTGGGGCTCACATCCACCGACAGTTCTGTGGTGGCTTGAGGAGGAGCAGAGACCGTCCTGGTGGCAATGCTGTGGAGGATGTCGACTGCTTCGCTGGTGGGGCTGCGGGGTCTGATCCCCTCTGTCTCCCCATTTTCCGAGGTGAGGGAGACCACTGGGACAGACTGGGAACGGTTCCTCTCAACGTCGGTGGCATCCCCGTTGACAATTGCACCATCTGGAAAAATGAAGATACCATGTGAGAGGATCAGGCAAGAGGTGGAAACTCATCGACTGTCGCCATGGAAACAAAATGTTGACATATTTAACAGGTGTGGAAGTGTCATCATCCTATACATTGTATATGATAAAGACAGTATACCAAGTCAAAATGGATGGCCTTAAAGCAAGGGCAGCCAGAGAGTCAGCAGTGAAGAGATTGTACCAAAGTAATTCTGTGGATCCAACCTCATGTCACTTGACTTTCACTGGTGAGATTACTTCCACAACATTGCAAAATACTTGGTACTCCATTATGACCTTGATGTATTGACCACAGTTAGTGAGCAACTACCTCTACTAGAAGTTTACCCAAGGTTGGAATACTCTCAAGTAAGGCTGTGACGGTTAGTAAAAAAATGGAAACCGGTTATGGTGGTCGTGAGAACCGGTTTTTAAATCAAAACCGGATTTTTCAAAATCTACTCTAACCATATACATAACGCACTTACGTACGCACACGGAGTCCAGAATTCGCACAACTGTTGGTCAAAAGTTAAACGAAAACTCAAGTTTTTCGACAAATCCATCAACACACCAGCAATAAGTAGAAACCTTCCATTAGAAAGTGTGGAATGTCTTATTGAAGTAAAATTTCAAATGGAACAAAAATCACGATAGGTTACTAACTGGTTTTTTCTTCGTAACCTGTTTTTCGGTTTCTCGAAAATTCTAAAAACAGAATCAAACAAAACTGGGTTTAACCGGTTTTCAAATCAAAACCAGTTTTCCGAGCAGCCTTACTCTCAAGTACAATCTGAAAGTATGACAACACACAATGTTATGAATATTCAACAGCTTAGGCCTTAAAAGTAAAGTTCAACTGATAACTGTAAAGTTCAACTCAAATTAAGAGTTACGCCCTCTACTAGGAGTTACCTCTGGCCGGATTATTGTCATGTACAATCTGACACTACGATGACACACAATGTCATGAACGTCCAACGGCTTGGGCCTTTCTTTAAGTAAGGTCTACCTGTCAACAGTTAGCAACATGCATGAACCTTACAATTAGGAGCCAAATGGTAGTATGTAAAATGGTTTAACAGCAACTGCCCATCTAAATACTGCAACTGGAACCAATAACAAATGAAACGAAACTTCACTTTAAAGTGCTGTTACATTATTTTTATACTACTGTTACATTATCAGCCAAAACCTTGCAAAATGGACAGCAACCTTTTTACTTTTTTTTATTCCCTGAGGGGACAGGGGGTAAACCTTGGCATGCCTGGTTTCAATAACCAAACAAATGTAATGGGTAAGCCGACAAACACTCACTGGCTTGTGGAAGTTCTTCGAAATGCATCGTAAAATTGAGTACACCGTTGATGTGGTCCGTCGGATGTCGTTTACCGAGAGGATATGAAACTGTGTGTTCTCTAAAGATAGGGGGTGAAAAAAGACAAAAACAAACTGTCTACACGATAAGACATCTGTAAAACAGAAAATGTGTGGTTTTATTTTTCCAGTGGATACTGTGGAATAATGTGAATCATAATACCACCGTCGTCACCCCTCCGTTATACATTGCAGCAAAACAACTTAAAAAAGAGATCGCGATTTGAGAGCCACGTGGACTGAAGTTGGCAAGCCTATGATGTAACAAAACTGACATGGTCAAAATATGATCTACTTGGCTTACACTGAACTAGTTTTTTTTTTCTGTTGTTTGCCTTTTTGGGTAGATTAAATTTGACTCAGACCCAAAGTTTGTAGGAGTCCTGTGCTGTGTTATCATGACTGTGGGTCTTGACTAGCTGATGCAGAGTAGATGATCCATTCAGTTTTGTAATTCAAAACCTTTTGGGATGAAAAATGAAACCCCTTCTGCAACATTTTTGAGATAAAAAATGTAAACCTTTTGTTGAAGACTTAAAAAAGTGTCTTCTAAATAACCCCAGAAAGCTCGCCTCCCTTTGGCTCACTACTTTGCTATTCCTCCCTAAACCATCGAGAGCTAAATAACTATCGCATCTCCATTTACTTTAGTACTGGTAACCTCTGACCTTTAACACTTCTGGCCTGCTGCCAGTGTCCCATTCCACCACATCAAATGAGGAGTAAATTCGAGAACATTTTGTTCAACTTCCTCTTGTTTGTAAACCGCAGTAAACAGCCTCCCCGTGAAGCATGGATTTGAAAGTTTCCTGGCAGAATTGTTGCACAACCATCTATCACGCTGGATTTTTCAGCATAAACCATACCTCAAATTAAACGACTCACCCTAGAGCTACCTTCTCTAAAAGCCTCTGTATCGGAACAGACACTCTCCCCAGGAACCTGCTGATTATTGGCCTAGATTTGGCAAACTTGTCCTTGACTTCTAACTCGAGGACATCTGTTGGCGTAACCGTGAACTGGAACTCCTGGAGGGGGGGATACGAAACGAACAGGAATTGTTGAAACTTTGAAGTCATTTTTTTGGAACATGAGGAAGTCATGTGCAACTGAAACATCAAAGAGATGGGTCGACTCACATAGGACTTTGACCCCGGGAGACTCCAAAGAGGTCTCGAGATAGCCCCGTCACTTGCAGTAATGGGGTTAACTTCACCACAAAGTACCATGCCAAAAGGATGTCTGTGATCGTAAACACTGTAAACGACTCGATACTGCTTTGCAAAAGTTTTGGTCGCGTAAATAGCAAGCGGCGATTATATCAACAGACTACTGTACATGATTTTTAAGAGACTACAATCTTTCACAAAAATTTTCTGCACTGAGGTCATACAATACAATGTGCCTTTCTTTAAACAACCAGATGGCAAAGATAGGTCTGCACATGGGAGTTGTATTTCTCTCTCTCTCATGTGTCCCATTTAATAATTACAAGAACGACGAGCAAATCTACCGATCTGGGCCTGGCCAAAAAATAACGCAAGAGTTTGGGAGATTCGACTCCTGGAGATTGTATAGGTGTCTCACAAATGTGTGCCACATCTTAGGAGCCCTTTCATGATTAATACGATGAGTCGTGGGTTATCCAACACCGGCCACCACTGAGCTGTGAACGACTGTAATGTGTTTCTGTTTTTTCTTTCAAATGTTGGACCTACACAATAATTTGGCAGTAACATTAACTAATGACCTATAATTTTCTATCAATAGACAATCAAGGATTGTGTCAGTGGGAGAAAAGGAGATTTTTCTCCTGCCCCTTTCCAGAAATATGGGGGGTGAAATCTTCCTCCCCCTTTTTTCTTTCCATAAAACTAAAAAAAAATTCAATTACATTGGTTTGTTACATGGAGGAGGAAACATCACAGCAATGTTTAAACTTAAAATGAATGATGTTTACGACCCTTCAAATTTACACCTTACAAGGAACTTGAAGCAAACTTTTGTCTCCCTCAACCTACTTGTTACTTTCTAAATGGACAGCATTAAATTTGGCAGGATGGCTTAACAGTAATAACTATACACCAGCCCCCCCACCAGTGGGAGTTTCTGGCATAATCCCTGACAACATACTGTAATCTACTAAACAGTCACTATTGACGCAAGCAGGCTGCATACATACAGACAGTAATGTACTTTAGTGTCAGAGCAAGTACAAAAGAAGAGTATGTTTGCATGTGTTTGCTTGTCACTCACGCATCTGAGACATATTGTTCACACAGGGAGTAAAACCAAAAGTAGAACGAATAGCACCTGTTTACGACGGATGTACCTGTACCAGTCGCTTCAATAATTAATCATATGCACCTGTGAATGTGGCAAGAGCTGTCTGTGTCAGCGGTACAGTACAAACTTTTTCCTGAAGAGACCTCAGAGAAATGATGTATGTGTTATTACTAGAAACCAACAAAATTATTTTTTGACAAAGGTGAGCCAACCACAAAACCTCAGTACATGATTCTGAGCGGCAAAGTTTTGACAGCAATGTTTTGAAGAACTAGTAAAACTAAAATACAAAATCATGCTTTCTACTTATGTGGATTCTATAAAAGTACACCAGACACGGAAGGGAAAGTAATCTGTACTACTCTTCTGTATGATAAATACAAGTGGGTCGCATTACACAAGAGGACGGCTCTTAACTTGAAAGCCATTGATTTAATTACAGTGCCGGCAGTAACCAACGCACGTGTCACACTGAACGATCTCAAACGTCACCCACGCTCTGTCGACTGTGTACGGTTTTCCTCTGCAGGGTATGCCATATCCTAAGTCATAGCAAACGGTAATTGGTAACACAGTGTAGGCTACACCCGGCAACATGGCTTTGTAATGGAGGGTGAATGTGTCTCGCTCTGTTGCTAGGGGTGATGTGGCCAAACATATGATGGGTACGCGCTGACAACGTTATTTATCCTTGCTTGTCGTTGGTTGCATCATCAAAATCCAAAGCTACTTTCGGTTTCAACTTTCTTTACAAATTGATTCATTAATTTATTCCCTTCATCTATCCTATCCCATTCAATCCATCCATCCATCCATTCAGTCATTCATCCATCCATCCATCCCTCCGTCCATCCATCCATCTGCTAATGAATTCTAGGGCGAGGTATATTAACGGAGAGTTATTGTAGCAGCTGGAAAAATGATAAATCAGTCCTGAAGTGAAGCAAAGCGATGCATTTACATGTGAATGTCATTTGAATAATTCCGTGCCTGTTTGTTTCTCGAGGGAGTTTAACGGTTCTCAAAACAAAGTTAAAAAGTGATTTATTTGGTTGGAGAATGTTTACAACTTTTGTAACATTGATGCATGTTTACAGCTTTATCTTACACTGATTATATAAACAAGTTCTGCTAATTGTAATGTGGTTATAAGAGATGCATTCAGCATCCTCAAAATATTGCTCTTTTCTCTTTTTATCTCCTCCCTATACGAAGTATACAGGGAGGAGACATTGTACTTCATTGAGGTATTAAGTCCTCGAAAAATTACACTTAAATGGTAGCCCACCAATACATTCCTAGTGGAATTCAACCAAAACTTGGTGGTTCAGTGGTCCTTATGTGGAGGTTCCCATGGTATACAAATGACATGGACCGAGATTACCCAATGGGGTTAGGGGGGTGAGAAAGGGGGTCAAAATGTGTGAGTGTACGAAAGAAGTTATGTCACAATCTCCCCCTAGATAGTTAGTTGGATGAACCTCAAACTTGGTGAGTAGGTGTCTGGGTATGTAGTAAGGTGTCTGCCAGACTGATTTCATAGGTCAAAGGTCAAGGGTCAAGAAAACCAAAACACATTTTTAGCAGTATCTCTATGTGTCAATACCCTAGAATGATAAAACTACCATATATGGATAGCAGATCATACAAGACATTTTTTTAAAATGCTGATGACATCATGAAATCTGCCTGCCTTTGGTAAGGAATCAAAAAGGTTTGTCACGATCTTCTCCTAGACAGTAAGTTGGATAAAGTTCAATCTCAGTCAGCAGGTGCCTGGCCATGAAGTGCAGAGTCCACTAGACTGATGACATCATAGATTATAGGTCAAAGGTCACAAGAACCGCAAACACATTTTTAGCATTATTCCAATGTAGAATCATAAAACTACCATGTATGGATAGTAGACAATACAAGATTTTTTTTTTATAATATTAAAAATGTCACAAGGTCAAGGGCAATGTGATTAAATGTGAAATCCTTTAAAAAGTGTGTCACAGTCTCCCCCTAGATGGTATGTTTGATGAAAAGGTCATGATTACTGTAACGTGATTACTGTACATCTGGGAGCAATGTCATTCCTCATGTGTTGATAAATACCTTCACTCAGTATATGCTTACAACCTATACATACATTGATCTACTGCAGAATTGTTCAAGACCTCCAGATGAATACGCACTGTGAAGAAAATACTGAGCCACGCAAAAAGCGCTTTTCACTGCACACAAAGGATCCACAGTGCGGACATGGGGAACACTCTGACACTCTCGCGTTTTCTGGGAATACTTTGGACGCACGCTCGATTCCTAGGCACATGTGTACCCGCATGCAGGTATTCGTACTGTTTGACGCTTACGCGGTGTGTGGCAGTACTAAACTCGGATCATTAAGTAATTTGAACATTCAGAACTCCTATCCACGACGAGCAATCTGAACCACTGATGAAAATAATATACAGCTCAGCGTACTTCAGGAGAATGGGCATACAAAACGACATGGATGAGATTTTCAACTCCACGGATTGCCTACTTATTTACTGTTTGGAATAGTGTTTGTAACCCAGGAACCCTGGGTACCGGAATGGCATTTTATTACCCAGATCCAAACTTACTACCTGACTCCTTCATAAGGTGAAAAATGACCCAATCGATGTGTGAACACACTGTGTCAGATTTTCCAAATTTCAACTACCATAGACAGCAAAAAGCTCAAAATGGAATTTTCTTTTTTTTTTCTCCAGGAAATTGATGGTCCTATTCATTAGAAGGTATAGGCAAGCGTGCAGTATATATGTAGTTTACTAGTAAATAAGACTGATCTACTTTACTGTGGAAATAGCAATGTGAGCAATTAAGTAGCCATTTTGGTCGGGAATCGGGGTACCTGACAGGTACTAGAAAAATTACCAAATTCCTAGTTTCAGGATTCAAACGAAAACACTAGTTTTGAATAATGAGCTCAGTCAAACTGATGCATAAATAAGCAAGGGGTAAGTATATATGTCTACGATGTGAATTGAGAATATCAACATACTTACTGATTGAGCCAGATAAAAACCCCTCCAACATTGATCACCTTCTTACAACCAAAAGAAATGCCTCATTTGGCCACTAAACGATTACAGCATACATGCTACTTTAAGTATACATGTGCTTCTCTCATAATGGCAGCACACTCTCAAACAGCCTCATGATTTTGAGGTTTATTTTTTTCTACTTGATGAATAAATTTTAGCAAGCAAAATAAACACGAATTCCCAGATGCATATACCATACTTCCAGATCAATACAGTCTTTCTAGGTATTCCCATACATACAGCCTCATTTGCATGTTAATAAACCCTTCAGGTCACATTTTGTTATGCTAATTAACAGGAGATTAACCGGCCTGTTTGCAAGGAGACATGCTCAAATACTCAATGCCGATGCTGCAGATTTAACCCATCCGAGGGAAAAAGCAGATGCAATACATTCAGGCATACATTAATGTCACAGAATGTTGTAATAATATTCAGACAGCTGATCCAACAGGGTAAGAATAATACTGCAGACTCAAAAAAGAAATGATAGATAAATGTTTCAAATTGTTTACAAAGTGCAAGGAATAACCCAAAGAGCAGTACGTGGGTAATGCCCCCCTACTCTATGGAGCTGAATGGTTTACGATGATACTACTAAATATTGCAATTTTAACGCAATTTTGGGTATGAAATACTATGCATGCACCGACTACCTATAAATACTGCTAACATATATAATTTGTAAATACTTTGTTAGACAGTGAGAAGTGCAGAAGTTGTATGGCGACTAACACGTAAGTGTGGAAACAAGTCAAATCTGTACAAGTCAGACAAACTTAATGGGTCACAGGCATCAAGTGTGGGTCTACTTGGGCATACATTTCCTGTACCTATGAGGCCAAAATACCATTGGACAGAAATTCCTTTGTGAAGATACTTAGCAGCAAGTATTACACCAACAACCACAGAACAGAACTGATAAAAGAAGAAACTACCAAATGGTTTCAAGAATCGCAGGGTGAGTACTGTACGTGACAGCAGCGTGCATTATGTGAATCTGAGATATCGGCCAAATTTACAAGCAGTTCTTCAAATGCTAAACAACTTTCGTACTTTAAAAAAAATTTTTGTGTTCTTGGTTTCAGTGTTTTGCAAAAGCAAATTAATGCTACAAATACATCACAAGCTGGCAGCAAATCCTGAGGAACCTACCTCCCTAGTCCACAGAGGCATGCATGTGTTGCCCCTCACTGAGGTCCTCTGGTGCTGCTCCCCGATCATGTGCCGGCTCTGGAAACGTCTGGACTTCCTCTTCTTCCCTGGGTGAACGGACATTTTAACGTAGGGGTCCGGGTTGAAGAACATACCCTTCTTCAAGCTCTCGGCTTTCATGGCTGTCAATAAGGACAGAAGTAAAGGATAAAATTACATACGACAGACCTACGAACAGGAAACTCTTCCTAGAAATGGAGTAGCCTTGAACGATATTGAATGTCTTCCTCCAAAGAAGACAAAGGTGGGGGGTGGGCACATCCTACACAAAGCAAGTCGTGAGAACAGAGAAAGAAAGGAAAAAGGCAACAGCCAAAATGCCTTGAAGAGTAGAGAGAGTTAAAAGAAAAAAGCTGGAAAGTAGAAGGTCAAAGGTTATCACTTCTAGGTAAAGTAAAACAAAAGTCATTTTAGGATAACTTTGAATGCTGCTGTAACTGTTTGATAAAACACTTGTCTCCTGT
The DNA here is from genome assembly GCA_021234535.1 of Stichopus chloronotus. NCBI lineage: Eukaryota > Metazoa > Echinodermata > Holothuroidea > Aspidochirotida > Stichopodidae > Stichopus > Stichopus chloronotus. The sequence continues at coordinate 23,972,162 of CM037846.1, forward strand.
CAACTGTTCATCCATTAATTTTAGCAAATCATCTCTCAGTGAGGGGAAGAAAAAGACTACACTGCAGCAGAAGAAAGAAAGAGCAAAGAACCTTTCCAAAGACACTGGTACCTGATACATGCTGGATCTACCACTTTGAAGGAGGATTCACCCTTTTGAAGTAAGAGAGGAGGTATGTGTATACACTTAGACATACAGCATATACAGTATTCTCATAGAGCCCCCAAAACTTACTGGTTTGGGAATTCGCTAGCGACGTACTCACCTCATACAACCTATGCATTACCGTATTGACCATGGTCTAGCATCTGGCAATTTTGTGTGTGTGTGAGTGTGTGTATCTGGCCACTGCCCTTCCGTAATTGCCAGCCTTTTGGTCTGCCAGCGAAGTTTTCATGCTGCCTTTGCATCTGCTTTTATCTACATCGCATCTTCAAGTTTTCTCCTTCTCCTGTCGAAATCTGAGGAATCCTCATCCTTTCCAACCTTTCCAGGACAGTTTTGGATGAGTATCCTTTTCACTTCCTGTTTTTTGACACGTTTTTCGACACGTGTGTGTTGGGTCTGGGCTTGCCAGATGCTAGACCATGGTCAATATGGTAATGCATAGGTTATATGAGGTGAGGGAGTACGCGCTGTGAATTGCAAAGTTTCACTTGGAGTTTGCAAATGTTGAGAAAGGTAAGTGAGTGTGAATATCATTTAAAACTCTGAAATCTCCACAACTCTCTGGTGTGGGTTTTCATGAGAGACTTTCCTTACACCTTGCTTACTTATGCATCAGTTTGACTTAACTCAAAATGCCACTGAAAACATTTCTGACATAGCACCCTCTAGAAAGGCTAGCCCTCGTTTGTCTTTCGCATTAGCCGTGTTTCAACTCTCTAAAAATAAAAGATGGGCAAAACTGTGAAATGGCCACCATTCTGATTTATGTCAAACAGCATCTCAAGTGCACACCGTGCCAAAACACTTGCCAAGACTCTTAGCATGGAACAATGGAGTGAAGTTGTTTTGTTAAGACAGGTGCTAAAAGAGAAAACTAAACTTACTTGATCATAAAGCAACTCATGTCTGGAAAAGCTACTGTACATCTACTGTTCCATGCCAACGCACTCCCCACAACTCACTGGTATGGGTATTCACGAGTGACTACACTTACCCCTTGCTTCACTAATGGGTACCTTTGGTCTTGCTCTAAATGTCCTCAAAATCAATTCTAGCACTGCGCCCTCAAAGGCCTATCCCACCCCCATTTGCCTTTTACTCCATGCCTACAATGTGAATAGAGGTAGCTTCACTGACACGGAGTTGAGATTTACTGATTCAGGCAAACAGCACAAACACTAAACAAGGTGTTATCAAAGATAAAGAGCTCAGAGAAGCAAATAAGTGACCACGAAACAAAACTTCCGTCTACCATCTACTATGTGTTGCAGTGTTAGTAACATGAAACCACTTCCGTTGTCTATATACCATATATTTAGATTAGCTGTACCCTTGTCATAACTGAGCAAAAACATTAAGCATCCCTCATCTAATTTGAAGTGACAATTTCCTGATGTTAGGGATTTCCTCCTGAAGCCCCAACGAAAAGGGGATAGTTTGTATGTTGCTCACTTCTGTGATACACGAGGGGAAACATTCCCAAATAGCTGTGTATCTTAATTATGTTTATGTACCTACATGACTAGGCACATGAAATTAAATGTGCATTAGCTAACAGTGACTCATACCCTTGGGGTAGACATACCAAGCCCCGGTGTTGACAAAAATAATCTGCTAAATGGAAAACCGCAAAAGTGTTGGCACATGGCAGCTCCTGCAGAAAAATCTGCCGGTGGAGTTTTTCCGAGGAGCACCGTCTTGCAAATTGATGGAAATCCCAAACCTTTGACACCTGGTGAGGATACCTGTATGTACGAGACAGTTTACCGTGCATGTTCCTACGCGACTGCTGCAGGGTAATGAAAGCGGCAGACCGAAAAATAGACGCAGTTCCAGGACACTGCCCCTTCTGAGTGGAATAATGAGGACTGAGCACTCACTCTGAAAAGGGACCAGAACTCATATAAAAGTGAGGTTCAAGGCTACCAGTCACTCACCTACTGTAGCATGGTAAAGAAGGGAGAAAAGTACATAAGATAAGGATGGGATGGCAGTATATTGGGTAAAAAAATACTTTCCATGACTAGCCTCTTATCAACTTGTACCTCTCCATATTTGTCTAAGTACGCTCCCAGAGAAAACCTCTCAAAAGACCACGGGCTACAGAGAGATGAGAGTTTTCATCCATGTATGGAAATTCTCCAGATGGTCTTGAAAAATCTGGATACACAGAATGAAAACTGGTCTGACACACGTTTATGATTGTACTGTATTGCATACTACCAATGTAAGACCAACTAGGGTTCTTGCACTTTCCAGGGAAAACATTTTCAGGAATTTTCCATGACTTTCCCAGGACCAAATTAAGAATTTCCTAAACCTTCCTCCAGACATCTTCAATAAAGTTTTCAGACAGTAACAGAACAATATGAGGTGAAAAGAATAAATTTTGATAGTATGAGTAAGGACACATTTTGATATTACAAGTGAGAAAGAATATCACCTTGTGTCTTTTCTAGAGTTTCAAACAGTTTTCTTGTATTTCAAAGCTTTTCTAGTCCTTGAAATGATTTTCCACATTTACATGCCTGTTCCAGGTTTTCCATGACCGCAGGGACCCTGACCAGCTTAAATTTACTTTAGACTAGTCTCACAGTGTTTGTGCAAGACTGGTCTCAAACAAACAGTCCACTCACATGCAAGCATCATGCAACCATCATTTACTTGGTCAAATTGAACTTAGTGAACAAATGGACTGGGTGTCTCTGAAACGCTTGACATACTCAGGATTAGTCTCGGCTCAGTCTGAACGTGTGCAAGATAAAACTCCACATGGAAGGACACCTGCTTCAAACTAGTCTTTGAGTACTTGTGCTGGTCTCAGAAAATGCTTCACAATATTCAAAATGGTCTCTAATCAATCTGAACAAATTGTCACTCTCAGACCTGTTTAAGTTAGTCTGTTTCTGACTGTGCTGGTCTCTTGGTTCAACACCCCAAAGCAAGTCAAGGATGATCGAATAAGTCACAATTGAACGATTTACCCAAAGACAGAGAACACACAGGACTTCCACACTCCTGGCACATAGGATGGCAGAATGGGAGTGAGAAGCTACAGTCAGTCTGGTATCAGACTGGAAGGTGTCAAAGGTAGTGTTAAATGTAACCAGAGCTCTTGGAGATGAGAGTGCAGTTGTTGTGTTGACACAGGTAAGTGAAGATGAGGTGAATATACTGTGTACTATAAACAATGTTTTAAGATGTATCTCAGGTTTGGTTGAACATGGTCAAACCTGATGGGACAAGTTAATTGCTTGTTAATAGTAATCACTTGTTGTAGTTGTAATTCCATCTGAGACCTTGTACAGTAGTTCCGTCTCCATCTGCAGTAGTAGCACAAGCATCTATGCAGGTCTGGACACGCTTCTGAAACAGCTCCGGCTACATAAGTACTATCACCTACCTCTGAGTTGTGAAACTTTCGGACACAATTAATTACTTGACATCCCAAAAGATGACCATCCCCAGTTTGACCGGTAATTGTATCCATAGAGCATCTATAAAATTTAAGGACTCATCTATGGTATGTATGACTGACAATGCATTATCTACGGTTACATGTACCCTAATTAGCACATCACGTCAACAGGACAATTCACTGAGTGTCCCAAAATGACAGTGGTGACAAAAAATTTTATCACCGAGCCTAGCTGTAACAATTATATTGCTTCAGTTGGCTAACATAGTTCAATCAAAAATATTTAGTGGAATCCTGCAGACAGTTCTACCACTGATCACATAATGGCATCATAATGATATCATGTACGGGACTGACTTTGTACAATAAGACGACATGAAAAGGACGGCAAGACAGCCATCATCCAAATGTCGCACTTGACACAAATTTTGGAAACTTAACGCTACATGTACCTGTAACAGGAGAGGGCATGAACAGGAGCGGGGTTTCTGCAATTTCTGGGCAATCACTTTTCATGCTTTTGGCATAACTTTCACAGGACCAAACATAGTATGTATACATGACCTTAATCCCTATTTCTTACAAAGTTTTCAACTACACCAGAGAAAGCCACTGCACCCTCAGTGCTCTGAATCAACCTGGTTTGATCTTTGCAACAGCAGAATCAGCGTGTATCAATCTAACGTGATTTACTTGTACAGTTTCTACCATGGAGGATGAGGAAGAAGGATAAAGGAGAAACATGTGCTATAAAATGACACTAAGGTATAATTCCTTCTCATAAACCCCTCCTCACCCCTCCTGTAAAAGTTGCATTTTGGGTGCGGCATTCAGACTTTTCCCTCCAAAATTTTTTCATGAAATCAGCCTTTTGTAATTGTATCATTTGCAAGCAGCTCCAAGGATTCACTTCACACGAACTACAAAGACATAAAAGTCTGCAAACACATTACAATGAAAATTGTTTGACTTGCCCTCAAAGAGCTACATTACAGGAAGAAACGCTCAAACAGAACTATGTAGGAGGTCACTTTGCGTCCTTAGAGATGACAGTGGAGGACTGCCATGTTTTAACATATTTGATGCAATCCTGACATCTGAACCCACCACAGTTCCTGACATCACTGTGAAAGTAACTGCGTTAATGGAGCATTTCTAACTTGCTAGTGTTTCACAACCGACAGGACAAAACATGGCAACCACGACACACACCTCTACCTGTAAGTCCCATTATGAGTTTCACTCAAAGAGACTCTAGGGAGGGAGGAACTACGTTGCCAAGGGAGCCTACCAACACACTGACACATTGATCCTAATTGTTTTCAGTAATTTGTTATGTCTTGGTTTTGAACAGTTACAAAAACATATTCAGAAAAAGAAAACGAAGGCCTGTCCCTCCGGCTACATGACAGGCCATGTTCATGTCTGTGGAACAAACTTTCCCCTTGGGCATGAATATTAAAGGTCAAATCATAGCATGCAGATGCAGAGTGATATTTCTCATTGTTTTGATAATTCTACCTTTCCTCAGACATGGACCAGGCAAAGACTTTGGAAAAAAATTTGTATGTAAACCATTGCCAAGGTGTGATGTGGAAGCAATCCATCAGCAATAAACGTCACATTTTTTTTACTAACCCATTGTAATCATAATCTAGTTTCAAACACATCTCTGGAATTTAAAGAGTCTCATTGAGTTGGTTTCCCATGAATTTCATGACATTTTGTTACACCTGTTGAGTATCACCCATATGGGGTTGGTAAATGGCCAAACTAAGAGATTCTGAACATATGAAATGCAACTGAAGCAATAATGATAGAGTAATTATCCCAAAACTCACCTGGTTTGGATATTTATGACCCACTCACTTACCATCTACCGTGCCAAGAGTACTGGTAACCTTTACCACCGACCTTAGCGCCATCCGGCCTAACAACGGAATAGCGCCCCCTTTTCATTCTGCCATCCTTATGTGCTACACTAGGAATGTGGAGGTTCCTCGGATTTTCAATCCCAAACTATTGAAGGTTCTTTCCTCCACCTGCTTACCTATTCATCGTAGTTCACTTGTGGAACTCATTTCCTGCAAGAATCCGCCGGTTTATGCTAAGTATTCTTTCCTCTTTGCGTGAATTTTAGGTCATAGAGTTCTAAGCTTAAGCCACGTTGTTTCGCGCACTTTCTTTACACAGAGCCTAGTTGCGCTAACCTTTGTCGTTATAACCTTGTACACCCCTTGTATACTCTTTGTGGACTTGCTAATCGTTAAAACCTAGCCGTTGGCTCTGACATTCCTGAAAGGCTCAAACTTGCTCGCTCGTACCGGGAGGCTTCTCCCTTTGTTGAGAGGCTTTTACTCCGCTCTTTCATCCGTATTTACAAACTAGTGTTTATATAGCCTAAGCTACTGTATGTTACTGTACAGCCTAGGCTCTATTGTTTAGCCTAGGCTCTGTTACTTTCGTTGTTATCGTTTCGAGCCTGTGGCTCTGTTTAAGGGTGCATTTAAAAACCTAAGTATTAGGAAGTGTATGTGGTTTAGTTGTATTTTCTTAGGTTAGCAGTCTACCAGTAACATTCCAAGCATCACCTTCTTTTCTCACATTCACTCTGGTGTGGATACTCAAGAGTCACTTATACTCATCTCTTGCTCACATTTAGGCATTATTTAAAAGAGCTTAAAATGCACCTAATAACAATTCCATAACCACGCCCTCTTAGTCTAGACTTACCCTCATTTGTCTCACCAAAACTCATTTTCTTTGCATATTTATGAGTGACAAACTTACAGTACCTGTCTCCACACAATTGAAATGCATTAGTTATGGATAGACACGGTAAGTTTGAAACGAAATAAATATGAAAGTACAAGACACCAAACAAAGGAAAATACTGTTGGTAGGAAAGGGGGGGGGAGAAGGACAGCAGATCGAGAGTGGGAAAAACTGATCATGGGTGGCATGGAGCACCTCTGATCACGATGTGGCAAGACTGCTAGAGGCACCGATTTCGACAGGCTATTCAATGTAGGAACAAATCAGATAATTTCAGCCTTTCTAACCGAGTAATGGACTCACCACTGATGGAAGGCAACCGAGGCTAGGCTAGACCTTAGAGGGTGTGGTGGTAGTATTTTATTTTTTTTTTGAGGACATTTAGCGCAAGGCTAAACATATGCATCAGTAAAGCATGGGGTAAGTATATGTCTACGATGTGAATTGCACTCACCCGTGATGGACAGTAACAAAAGGGGGCTCTGATGAACGTCTTCATCATCTGAAGTGTTTTCTTCTGCGAACGGGTTCCTGATGGTAACCGTCGGCGTCGTGGCCAGGAGAGCTGCTGTGGGCCCATGGTAGTACTTGAAACAAGCCTTTGTTACAGCTGAGAAAGGAGGCAAATTGGGTGAAATATGATTTTTTTTGTAGTCAGCAACAACCAGATTGACATATTTAGGGGGGCACATCAATTTTGTAGTTTTGCCGACCTGGGAGAGGGGTCTAAGAGAATAAAATGTCCCCTCCCCTTTGGAAATTTTTTTTACAATTTTTTCTTTAAGGGTTCTAATCTTTTCTCCCTCAATTTGTGTTCCAAAAAAGCAGGATCTTCAACTGAATTTTTTTTTTTGAGGGGGGTGGCACATGCCCTACTTGTCCCCCTGTGGCTTCATTCCTGGTCTGGAATGTATCTCTCTCCCACCATCCCCTGGTCTCACCGTGAGTACTGGCAGCAATCTCTTCCCTGTAACATGCCTGCCTTAAACTTATTGCATGATCTTGTGGTTTTACAGTAGTCCCTTTTTGTGTGTTACTTTTATTGGCCATTAAGGTTCACAGTTTGTTAAACAGAATTTAGTTAATGTTTTTGCACCACTAAGCAGGGTGTTCTCAGCAAACAGGTTTCTTTACCTTTCGTACGTACTACAGTAGTGCTGCACTAAATGTACATGAAAGCACTGTACAATCAAACATACAAGAATTTGATCAATTATGCCACAACCACTGTAATAGAAAGAGAAGTACATCATGACTTTTCCCAGGCTGCAGGAACACCAATGACCTTAGGTGGTCTCTAAAAGTGTAAGACCTGTGCCACATCACTTGGCAAGTTAGAAGCAGAAATCAGTGTTTAACTTACAAAAGCTTTTTTCAGTGGAATACCTCATCACAATGCGGGAATATATTCTGCCTCATCATGATGTAATAATGTGGCAATGTATTCTACCTCAACACAATGTAATAGTGTGGCAATGTATTCTACTTCATCACAATGTAATAATGTGGCAATGTTTTCATCACAATGTAATAATGTGGCAATGTATTCATCACAATGTAATAATGTGGCAATGTATCATCACAATGTAATAATGTGGCAATGTATTCATCACAATGAAATAATGTGGCAATGTACTCATCACAATGTAATAGTGTGGCAATGTATTCTACTTCATCACAATGTAATAATGTGGCAATGTATTCATCACAATGTAATAATGTGGCAATGTATTCATCACAATGTAATAATGTGGCAATGTATTCATCACAATGTAATAATGTGACAATGTACTCATCACAATGTAATAATGTCGTAATGTATTCTACCTCATCACAATTCCAATGATGTGGCAATGTATTCACTCTTCTACCTCATCACAATGCAATAGGCCACATGATGTCGCAATGTCTAACTTACCTTGCAACAAAAGTTAACAGATCATCTTCTAACTGGCGGAAAATGATACATGAACAATGAACTCAAGAAACCTTATTTAAATTTTTACTTGGCCTAATAAGCGCGATAACTATGTCTTTACTATTCACGTTTTTGCTATTCAGTTACATTTGATATTCCTTCGGAATATGGGAGTGCATCTCTTGCGACGAGACAGGTAAGTGAGGGATGACACAAATCCCAACACTCACCAACTTCGGATACTCTCGAGTGAAAAACTTGCCCGTCTCCACAGAACCATTGTAGGTCCCATTATCATGCCAGAAACAGCCGGCAACCTCTGACACCGTATCTACCTTTCACTCAAATCCAGAGTAGACTAGCGCCTCCTTCACGATAGTTGTGTGGAGACAGGTAAGTGAAAAAACAAAGTGAATTTTTTTAAAATAAATGACGAAGATGCAATATTTACCTTTATCAAAACATGAATCTGATTCGATCACCCAGACTATCTGACCTTTCGAAGTGCCACTGACTCCTCTGTTCTTGTAACTCAAATATGCAGATGGATTAGTTTCACCTGAAACAGAAAGTAAGAATAGATGTTGGAATGTTTTGGGGTCTGTTTATGTTCAAAACCACATCCGATGGTGACAAAGAAATATTCCAGCCAGACAAGCCTTTATTGGATAAAACTCTTGTTTTCACTTACTGTGCCTTGTCTGAATTTTTCACTACGCTCAGGTTATTCGCAGGTGCTATGAAAACTTTTAACCAGTGGCAGGTTTAATTCTTTTAACGAATTCAATGGGAAGCATGTAGTGGGTGGACAAGAGCAACACAGGTGTAAGTAACACTGGGGAGATGAATGTAATTATATATTATGTATATCGTATCACAATCTTCTTCAAGATAGAGACCTTCTTCTTTCTCTTTTTGAAAGATGGACATCTTCTTTTGGTCTTGGGTAATTTGTGCTTGCTCATAATCTTCTGAGATTTGTTCCACAGACGAAAGAGCAATTTATGTGTTGATGAGATGGAGGGGTTAAGTACATGGTACTGTGTAAGTACACCAAATAGACCTTGGTACATCGTAGACTTGAATGCAACAATTGCAGGAGACTGATAAGTGAGGAGTGAAATAAATACAATAACACTAGGGGGATAAAATCAGCATTAACATAAATTAGGTAAAATCCTTGATCAGTTATGTTTTCAAAATCTAATTTTACTAATTTGGCCGGTGTTCATCCACGTTCAACATTGTATAGGATCCTTGATGAGTCTTCAGACTTTCTGATCCTCAAATTTTAAACTAAACTAAACTTAAATTTAAAAAATAATAAACAAAACTAAACTAAACATGCTGAGAGCAATGCTACTCTATTTTCACAGCTGACTGCCTGCTCTGTACAAGCATGTTACCGTGAATGTACTGTCAACCCTTGCGTTCTCTTTTAAGTGTTTCCCAGGAGACTACCACGTCTCGGTGATACTGAGTAACTTGAAAATTGAGGGACCCTTTACTCACCATCAGACCTCAAAATTACTACTAGTCTCACAGGACACCAGTCATTTCTAGCATAGATACAGCATGTCTGCACAAACTGCCTGCAGTTTTTAAACCAAACTGGTTTTGAAATGCATCTGTGATAGAAGACTCCATCAATATGACACGATGCTGTATACAATTTCCTATAATATACACAACTTAATTATAAGAGCATTTCCACTGTAATTTATGTTACTATAAACATGGCCAGATAATTAACTAGAGCACCAATGGTGCAGAAGCTCATGCCTTCGACCGAGTGTCTGTAGGGTTGTGTGAAATCCTAGAACACCAAAATCTTTGAAAATCGTGCATTTTGCGGAATTTCATAAAATGAGCCGAAAGACCCACATCATGTGTTTTTGCCTCGCTGTTTGCCTCGCGCAAAGGCGGCTGTTTCAGGACTAAAAACTGAGTATTCTTGTTTTTTCCTTCCATTCATATTCTAGTCGTTCTGCCTGTTATATTTTTCCCCTAAATTAACTCTCGCTTCTCCAAGAAATTTAGGTGCTAATATTTCAGTTTGTGCAGCGTGCCTAGGACCGATATCCTATCGTGCCGCTGCACAGTTTATCCCCTAACACACGTTGAAGAGGCCCTCGAGCGAAAGACAAACGAGGGCGAACTAGGCCTTAGAGGGCGCTGTGTCAGAATTGACCTCGAGGTCAGTAGAGCATAGGTCAAACTGATGCAGTAGTGTGGCAAGGGGTAAGTATATGTCTACGATGTGAATACAGCGTTGTGAGGCACTCGAGGGAAAGGCAAACAAGGGTGGGCCGGCTAAGCCTTAAAGGGCCCAGCGCTAGAATTGGTTTCGAGGACTTTTTGAGCAAGGGTTAATGTATGTGTTAGTGAGGCAAGGGGTAAGCACATGTCTACCATGTGAATCATCAACATTGTATAAAAGAATCTGTAGGAGAAATATTTTGCACAATTTCATAAAATGGGCCAAAGGTCCCAAATTGGACCTTGGACCCAACATTCCTGAACACCCTGAAGCCACCACTAATAGAGCATTATTATGACAAACTATTAACATGATACAAGAGAATCTGTAGAAGGAGAGGCATTTTGCACAATTTCATAAAATGAGCCAAAGGGCCCACATGGGATCTTAAACCCAAAATTCCAAAAAAACGATCAAAAAACGTACCAGACCTCCACACTCCTAGCACATGGGATGGCAGAATGGGAAGGAGGCACTAGTCCGGTATTAGACCGCAGGGCGCCAAGTGCCGTGCTAAAGATTACCAGTACTCTTAGCACGGTAGATGGGAGTGCAGTTGTTGTGTTGAGACAGGTAAGTGAGGAGTGAAGTAAATTTCCTAAACACCCTGAAGCCACCACTAATGGAGTACTGTACATATCATTACGACAAACTATCAACATTGTACAAGAGAATCTGTATGGGGAGCATTTTGCAGATTTCATAAAATGGGCCCACATGGGATCTTAGGCCCAAACTTCCTATACACCCCACATGGCCCACCACCCAAGGAACACTGTGTGTAAATTTTAAACAAATCTGTGGAAGCAGGTAGGAGAAACATTTTGAAAGATTATAGACAGACATAGAGAGACAGATATAGAGACAGATATACTGTAGAGACAAATAGAGAGACAGACAGATAGACAGATAGACAGATAGACAGATAGACAGATAGACAGATAGATAGATAGATAGATAGATAGAGCATGATCGCATAAGCTCACACCAGCACACTGGTATGCGCCAAAACTGCTGATGTTATCGTACAGTCTTTCTTATAATGTAGAAGCCATATGTTATGGCCATTTGCATAATCTGTAGTATTTTGCTTTCTCTTTTGTAAACTAGGCAATCAACATGAAAGACATGCTTAGAGAAATTGAAAGCAAAGTTTGGGTGCTTACAGTAATTCATTCCCACCCTTAATTACAGTAGTGTCTGACAGATTACAGGACAAACCACGTGTATGGATTAATTATGTGCTGGGTTTATAATGATCGTGCCAATGCTGATTACCAATTGTTTTAGACTTGCACCTGACTGTAAACACAAATTCAACACCAAATACAGTACATATATAAACTTCAATTGTAAGCCCACGAAACGGATTAGGCTACATCTACTGTGGTAGAAAAGCACTTGAACAGTTTTAGGAGAGCAATTCGGCAGATTTCCATGGCAACAAAGCCAAGTAAGTCTACAGCACCTACAGTACATCACACTACTGTAGCCCATTATTGAGACATTACCAAAGCAATATATACCATCACCATCTATCATCCGTCACAAATGTCATTCGATCACCGTAATCCGCCGACAGTGAGCTGTTACCAAAATCAAATGACGAAAAGCCAACAAAATCTGCTTTGGCGGGTCAAGAATTTGATTTTTAATCACATTTTCTCTTCCCCCAGAGAATTACAACCTAATTCTACATCCTTATCCACCGAGAGATGCGGCAGATCGAGATGGCCGACATTGGTGTTCTGATGACCGACCACCTCGCTTCGTTCTAATGGACACGATAACAACGACGGGAAGATCCACCAGTCCGACCACACGGTGGCAGATCCACTTCCCGCCGGTAAATGCTGAGAGGCGCTTGTATTTGTGCTGCTGTATATTTCTTTGGGAAAATCTTCCTGAGCACTCTTCATGCACAATATCTAAACACGTATGACTCTGGCATTCAAGCAATCACAGGGGGATGGGCATTTTGAAAGACCAGTTCGGTCATCTGGAAATCTGGATCAATACTGCACACTGGACTGTAAATATGTGGATACCAAACCTGACCGAAGGAAGAGACCGAAGAAAAAGGAAATTCTCCACCTAAAAATTGACTTTATTATTCATTATGTGTGTAGGGGATCGTCAGTGACTAAGATCAACTGACTGATTTTATCACTTCATTTAAAACATATGGATCAGTGTCTGTTTATTTATTATACGTTTTCTTCTCAGTAGAGCAGTATCACTCATCATGAAATAAAACAATAGGCCTATGTAATGTGACAACAAATGACAGATCCAAAATTTGCGACAAAAGTTTACTGCGATCGTCTAGCAGACAAAAAATGACTGAGTGAGCATTTCTACTGTTTTGCATACGATATTGCTTAAATTTATGTGTAACAGTTCTGCAACAGCTGTCTTGCAACTGCCGTGTCACTACAACCTTCACTTATCTTCACCTCACAATCTCCAGCCACGTTTCTCGATGAATTGATTGATGTAATTTGCTTTTTACCACAGGACTCTGTGAACAGACTTTTTAAGTTGTCAATCCTCACCTGCTCATTGTTTTGTTTACATGTTAAATTTGAAAAAAAAAAGTTAAAGCATAAAGAATACTCTAATCTCACTTGTTTTCTTTTTTTTTTTTGGTGCAATTCAAAAATTATGACAATGCTTAACCCATACCTTTTGTAGTAATGCACCTTCATGTTAATAGGATCAAATCCACTTGGCATGATCCCGTTGGCAGCATTGGACCTTCGATGACCACGAACACATTTTTACACCCAATGTTGTCTTCCATCATCAAAAGTAATGTACCCCTTGGAAGGGAAATGTCCGACAATTGCAATAAAAGTATGTGCATGATACTACTGTAAGTTCTGTCCTACGATGAGAATCATATTGTTCTAAATGCAGTTTAGGAACATAGTGCACTTACAATAAACATTAACATGGCAAACAAAGAAAATGTTGCTGAACAATACCGTCTCATCAATGAACATCTGCAAAAGCGTCATCCCCTCAAAACGCTATGCATGTGAAGAGAAATGGAAGATGCTTCATTTGAATTTGGAAAAGTTTGGGTAAACACATTATTGTTGAGTAGCAAATAGCTGATTTTCTACCGGTGAGAAACTTACTTCTTGAAACGAAGGCCCACTGTCCTTGCTTATTTTGAATGACCTATCATTTTATTATTTCCCTTTAAGCTTTGTTCTACAAAGGCCCTGCATGTATAAATTTTTAAACAAATCACTCAGGTTGTAATAGGCACCAATGTAATCATGACCTTTTCAACCAAGTCTACCTTCTTTCATTTTTGTTTTGCTTTCCTCTTGGTTTCTTGTGGCCATGCACTATACTCTACTTTTACTTTTGCAAGAACCAAAATGTTTTGCGAAGTTTTTCCACTAAATCCCAAGGGGATGAAGCACATGCAGACCTACATGTCTTTGATTAAGTATACTTATAACATCAATGTTATAAATAGAATAATTTACCACCATAATGTCAAATCTATTAAGTACTCTGCATGTTCTTAATCAGTTGAAGTTGCATGCCTTACATTTCAGTCACATGACTTTGTGTCGCAGTGGTGCCAATGTTGCATGGGTCTGAGCACTTTGTGCCAGCGTTCTCTGTATTACTGTATCCACCCAGCTTGTGTTCTCACTCTGGAGGCATGCCACGCTGAAAGGTTACATCCATTCCCAGGGGCTAATACACAAATTCATCAGACTGTTGTGAGTCTAATCAAGTTACTCCAACGTTTAATCAGATCGTGCACTGAGACCAACCACAAATTTCTCCCAATAAATAAAGTCAGCGACTTTGAAGCAAACCTCTGCCCATCTTGCTCCCTTTTGGGTTTGGTTTGTTTCTCCTGTTTTGTTATTTTCTTTTCCCCGTGGAGTTTTAAAGTACGAGGACTGGGAATTGACATTTTTAAAGCCTCAGTCACTTGTCTTTACATCTGCTGCCAAGAATTATGAAACATGACTTGAATACTTATATTTACTGATCTGCATGATAAGCTCTGTTAGAACATGTATTAACTGAAGCCAGTGTTGCATGCCTGCATGGGTTTATTGTTTGATATCAGTGCCAGGTAACAACTGATGCATACCTCTTACCATGACACTGGACTGTACTATGCATTATGAGGAACTTCAGAACTACAGTACACAGTAGTTCTATGAGTACTTCTATTACACTGCAATATGCAGGCCTACTGCAGCACAGTGCAAAAAAAGGGTGAACTCAAGGCACCAAACAATATAAAACTGTCACCACACCACTGTACTACAGTATTTTGTATGCGCTACACTACAATCTGCAGTACTATTCTGTAATGTAAAGAATACTGTGATGTACTGTACAACACATACAAGTAATTTACTGCAATGTAATTACACAACATTTAATAATAGATCAAGTTGGGATATACAAATGTATAGGTGCACCACAAATACTGTGACACAGTACAATACTACAATTTACGGTTCATACCATATTAAAGTGTACTGCACTACATAATGGCTGGCACTGTAAATGAATGTTTAAATAACATTGTGCATAAATTTACATTGTCCATCACACATTGATTGCAGTGCTGCACTGCATACGTACCAGTGCACAATTCACTTGCAGTACTGTACATTAAGTCACAATGCTGGATGCACCAAAGTAAATAACAGACATCATAGAATCCTGTACAATACAGAACAACATGCATGTGCTGTATAACCAGTGCTGCATTCTTACGTGCAGAGAACAGCATGTGACAGCTACAGTAGATACAAAGGACCTTGTTATGCTTTATTGTCCAAAGCCTACCTGTGAAGACAACACTATGCATGTCCTTTTCAATTTACTGAATTCTTTAAAAACAAGCTGATATCTGAATGGAACACAATTTATTGAACCAACTGTCTGAATTACTATTCTGAAGCTGTGATGTCTTCATGATATCATCACTCACCAAACTACAGTATATATACAGTATATATACAGTATATATACAGTATTATCAAGACAAGTGTTGTACAACCAAGCTGCATTAACCGTATAAACCAATACAGTGTGTGGCAAATAATTTAGCTAACAGTGTGTACATATATATGCTAGCACACTTATGAAACGCACTAGATCCATTTTGTCACCTTGGCATTATGATAACACCTGAAAAGTGTCACTATATGCTACAGTACTGTAGCTTGTGTGTAGTACTTTAGTGTATATTACAGTGACTGTTCACACAATACATTAAAAGTTTGGTTTCCCTTTCATTCTTCAGGCCGCTGGGCTCAAATTAGGCTGGAAGAAGGGCACCGCCAAAATGAACGAACGTGGCTACACTGTACAGTAGGTCTATGTTATTTCATATGACATTTACTAAGGGGCACCACCGCCATCTGTGAGAGCCGGATGGCCACGACTATCGATGCCGTAGGCTCTATTGAGCCCAGTAGCCTACTGTGAAACTGCACCGGTCTGTTCATCACTCTACTGTACCTGTACTCACTAACAACTGTGCATTCTCCACAATTGTATTCTATAATCAGTAATGTCAAAATAATGCTGTTGGACGTAAATGCAGTCTACTCCTATGGTCCCGCCAGATCTGCTTGGATTTTATTTTTGTTCCTTGACTGAGTATGGTGTCCTTGTACGCCAATTATTTAACATGCATTGTCAACGTCAATCTAACTGAGTACATATTTCATCACTATAGGTTATTTACTCCAACAAAATTACTTGCTACACCATGAACACTCCAACCTGTGCGTTCACTGCTTTCTTTTAATTCATACCTAGATGCAATCAAATGACATCAAAGATTAGTTTTACCAATTCAGTTGGTCTTGTGGTTTTCAACTCTTACGCAGTTCCTCTCAAGGGAGCAGAAGCAGGCAAAACATAAGAAAAAGCATAAAAAGAAGCAACACATACTACAGAGAGACCTACATCATGGTAGATGTACATGTACGCACTTTTGCCAAAAGCACAGTCGTACACTTACAGTATCAGAATGAGACACTTTAAACTGCCTCAACAGAGTCCCAGCATGTACATGATCAAGAATGCAGTAATTAATAATGTGCCCCTGTATGTACAGCAAAGAATTAACATGAATGATTCTTCACATGTGATGGGTTATAGTAGGTAAACATGCATCAACAAAAATTAGTACATGTAAAAGACAGGTGCTGTGCACAAGTGTGCAGTAATTGTGTACTCGATGTTATGAACAATACTGTCAGTGCAAAGTGCAACTTGTAAGTGTTCTAGATACTGCATTGCAAAATGAGCTACTTTACTGTACAGTATATGCTGAACACAGCACCAGCATGGGTCAAATGTATGCATTTGTGAGGCAAGAGGTAAGTACTGTATATGTCTACGATGTGAATACAGCAGTACGGTACTCCACTCCAGAGTACAGTACACTGCATGCAGTACTGTACATGACACTGAATGCAGTACATGTCACTGCATGCAGATGCAGCCCTGAGTTTACATTACATACTGTACTGTAGTCGCATACTGCACACTCAGCACTCAGTGAACTGTTGAAATGTTCAGCAAGTGTAGTACCAGTCCTGGCACTATACATAGCTAATAAACTATATACGGTACGTCTGCATGTGTTATGCTGTACTGCAAAATGTGGTATACATACAGTACAGCACTATCGCATTATGCAGCACTGCAGAGTGCAGTGCAAAACTATACAAGTACGTGTATGCAGTACTAAAGTACTTGTGGTGTCCTGAACATATAACATTGCAATATACAGCACTGGCACACTGCGTTTCTAGATTAGAGAACAGTACTGAAGTGCAAAATGAAATCCTAAACTTTGTACTGTGCAACCTCTCACAGAATAATATGACATGCAATGTAGACTTTCCATGTAAAACAACTTTACTTAATTGTGCTATCAACATAAATTTCACATCAGTAGGGTTAAGAGTTCAAGAGTGTTGAGAGTTCAGAGTGTATCATTCCGATCCCCATAAGGTTTCAATGTTAAGTTTACAAGCAACAAAGTATACATGTGTGTCTTCACAACTCATCTGAAGGGTACAATAGACATAGGACACATTATGTGCATGAATTGCGGAGACAGGTAGGTGAGGAGTGTTCAGTGAGTTAAAGTGGACCTAAAGTCAAAATTGTCAAAAATATATGGCACAAAACATGAAAAATGCATCAAAATGTTCCAACTCCCATCTTTATTGGACATTCCTGAGCTGAGATATAAAATGTTGAAATTTATTCACTAAATTTGGAATCATTGATTGCATAATAGCCTGTGATGGCCTTCTTATACAACTCACATTACCTGCTTTTGTTTCCTTTTGAAATTAAAATGTTTGTTTGACCTTGACGCAATTACTGTTTCTTTGTTAGCATGTTGTAAGGAGAGGACTACTATAGCCCAGTCACCCTATAACTATACAACAATGACCGCATTTTGCAACAATGTGTGATGGCGTTCGAAGAAACAAGGTAAAACAAAGATGGCAATTTGAGTAGTACAAAAATGACATCACAAATTATTGCACAATCTACCTTTTTGAATTTCGTGAATTGGCTTCAAGAGATCTCAGCTCAGGAATGCCCTGTGAAGATGGGAGTTGGAACATTTTGATGCTTTTTTCAAACTTTATAAAATACATTTTTGAAATTTTTGACTTTAGGTCCACTTTAAGTGATGTGCAGCTAAGCCCAAACTATTACAATCAAATTTAATCAAGTTCACAAGCCAAAATCAGCACCAGTATCAGTATCAGTACCTATTTTTGTTATGGAAAACCAACATTGCCTATATTAAAGCCTTAAAATCTGCTTAGACCAGGATAGGTTTTGAATTTAATTTCCACACAACTACACACCAGGTATGTGTCTACAATGTGAATTAAATGGTTCCATTTCACATTCAACTCACAGTTTTATCTTCCAGTTGTTGCAAGGAGAAATACTGTAATCTTGACTTTATCAAAAATGCACATCGGGTACCGAACCCACCCGTGATTCCTGTGATTCCGTCAGAATGGTGGTGGCACAAACAAAACCTAATGATAACCATCAAATCAAACAGGTACATTGACTACCTAGAGTGACATCATTTCAAGGAATAGCAGAAGGTCTTCGAACAGCTCTGCACCCGATGACTCGCGTTGCTACGCAGCTCAACCACGGGCGTCTTGACTCTGGAGAAGTGCACTCAGCAACTGTGTGTGTGTTTACTCTGTATAACAGCTGCATGCAAAAGTCCTTCATATGCAAACAGAATTACAAAGTTAATTCGGTATACAAATATATATGCGAAGACCACAGATGGCATGTACAGTGATTGCCAGTTTGTTGTGCATCAGGCTACAGTACAGGTGAAGAACAAATTAAGTATCGAATACCATACAGGAAAGGGTTAACCTGCCTGTAACATCGTTTCAATGACTGACACAGTACAGTACCTTGCAACAATGCAGCAATTTCTTTTTTCTACCTTTTCTTAGCAAACAGATATATATTAAACTGTATCAATGCAATAGTACTGTAGGAATCTGTAATTTACAGAGCTGCAGAGAACCAGGAACGTGCACTTGTACAGTAGCACACTGAATTAGCTCTACTCGCTGTCAGCAGTTGGTCGTGTACCTGTGCACCCGAAAGTACCACTCACGTTCCCAAGGTTACGACTTCAC
This sequence comes from Stichopus chloronotus, assembly GCA_021234535.1. Lineage (NCBI taxonomy): Eukaryota > Metazoa > Echinodermata > Holothuroidea > Aspidochirotida > Stichopodidae > Stichopus > Stichopus chloronotus. The sequence continues at coordinate 23,991,418 of CM037846.1, forward strand.
TGTGACGCATGCAGCACTTTTGCATGTTACACAGGGGCATGACAACCAAGCACTCTTTTTCAGAACGGGATCTTGACATTGTCGGTCAGGTATTCCATACTGTACATGATGCAAACACTACACAGGAAACCCAGATTTACTTCACTTCTCACTTTAGCTCCCCCAGCAAAACAGCTGCACAGCTATTTCTCACCTACAGTACCTGGAGTGCTGGCAACCATTTAAAATCGTCTATGGTATAATTAGTGTCATCCATTACGTGAATCAGATGCTCCTCCTTTTCATTTCATCCTCCCTGAAGCGCATACAGAGCGTAGAGTTCGTCAGAACTTACATCGAAACGTGTCACTCCTACATCACTGCATCTGGATCAACTAATGCTCACAAGAACTGTACACATATACTGTACAGCTCACACAACAGTACAACCAATGGGCCCCTTTATGGCAAACTTTTTGCTAGTTTCAGGATACTTAGTCAAGAGGTACAGTATCCATGCAGGCCTCTAACTAAAAGCGCTTGAATTTAATTAATAAACACAATCAATTTGAATGACGACTAACATTTAATTGTTTTTAACAAACTTACTGCAAAATTTCATGGATACTGTACATGTATACAGTGTACCCATACAGTAATTAGAGGTAACAGCATATACACTGTACTGTAGTAGCAAATGCTAGACACCCCAGCACAAAACACTGTACCATGAACTCTATACACTGTATGTGCAACAGTCCATTGGGTACAGTACGAACACCCCACAAGTGTGAACTTTCACATTTGACTCCGAAGAATGGCTGCTGTAACGTTAGTGTGGATTAACATTTCATATTTTTAACAAGGTTTCATGACTTCATATCAAAGTTTTCCTGCATTGTGCAACACTGTGTCGCATTAAGTATTTGATGCTGCATTCAAGTTCAATTTAAGTACTGTACATAGCAAACTTGGAAACATGTGCCATGATACTGTTCACCAATTACAGTACCAAAGTAAGCACACATGTTGACTGTGCAGTATACCACACAATACCATCCTTACAAAATGGCTTTGGTAAACTACTATACAAGCCATGTCATAAAGGCCTATTTGGAATATAAAATCTTTCACACACTGAGGCAAGGCAATTGGACAGCCCAGCATTTGTACTGTGGTTAACAAAGCCACAAGTCTGTATACAGTACAATGCAAACTGAAGTCATCATACTGTATTATACAATACAATACACTAGTTTCTGTACACAACACCTCACCCTACATAATTTGTACAATACTACTGTAGGGAAGAATGATGTAATGTGTAAATTCATTGCAAATTGACTTTTTCCTTTGTTATAAGTTTCTTAACTTGATAAACATGAGGCAGTGGGGATGAGGGGAATGTTGCATAAATCATAACTGCCTTATGCAAATTTACAAGCGTGACATGTCAAAAGATGGACATGTTTCCCCTCGATGTGCCGCACTGCCATTCTACAGTGTACTGGCCTGTGCACTTCAGTATATAGTCCTAAGCAGGGTCCATAGACACATTTAGGACTGATGATAAAAAAACTTTTGCTTTTCAAGAACACCAACCCACTTTCAAACATTTCAGAAATATCTGCCACAAGTCTTGCTCACAAGTTTGATGTTGGCAGGGAAAAAAGAGGTCCAGGTCCAATAGGGTAAAAAATGTGTAGCAATATTTCAGATCACTAAAATCAAGCACTTATCAAGGACATTGAGGCCAAAAAAAGCAAATTCAAGCACTTTCAAGGTCTTGAAAATGGCGGACTTAAATTCAAGCACATTCAATTGAGGTTGAATCCTAGCTTACAACAGTAAACAGTATAGACAGCACTGCATGTTACAGTATACTGTCCTTACAAGCATGTGTACATGTGCAACTTCGTCATCCCAGCAAACTACTTATGGAGATGCACAGCTGTACAAAACGCTGGCAATGGGATATGATGACACTGTATAACATAGTACAGTAGCTGCTTAATTGGTGGATTAATTATGTATTGAAAATCAATGGGACATCATGTCTCTCACGTAGGGATTGGAAGTTTAAAAGTTACAAATATCGTAGAATGAAGACTACTGTCTACTTCACTAGTTGACACTGCAATATCTTACATGGTATTTCAGCATGAGGACGAACTGAAGGACTGTATCACTCTATTTGTATGTTCTCCATCCAAATTAACCAAATGTATGTGTACTAATGCGCATTCTACGTATACTATATCAGATGTTAAACGACTGAATACTGTAGAATAGATTGAATCTGGCAAGTGGTTCAAGCACTCAACAGAAGAAAACATGTAAAGTTCAAGTAAAGATCCCTTTATACATGAGCTGCCCACTCTTTTTTGAAAACAAAAAAAATGCTGTTTACAAATTATACTGTAGGTCTTCTGTTGAATAAGAGGCTTACAGTAATTTTGGTCAGAATTTCTGCCACGGAGCCAGCTATTGATCTTTAAAGAATGCATGTCTACAGTATGGTGCATTTGGATGACAATTACAAGCAGCAGTATGTTAAGTTTTTCCCACAACTACATAGTACAGTAACTTTAAGAGTAGGTAACATTCCTTTAAAACTTATACAGAAATGTGCTCTTCATGGGTGCCACGATACTGTATCAAGTGACCTACTGCATTCTTGTGTTGTATTCTTTTTGCTCTCTATCCTAGTACACTTCCATCATCATCAGGTTGTAAAAGAAACGAAAACAAAAGGCTGTACATAAAAACTCAAACCCTAAATGGGGAGACTGGTGGAATGAAAGAAACCAAGCAAAAGCAGGTGGCAGTAAACTTTTTAATGTAATTACTACATCACACACCACACAATATCACCATATGGTTTGGAGAATTGTAGGGTTTATTCTGGGGGGTGAAGTCACAAAAAAAAAAAAACAAAAGCAAGAAGAGCTAGACTTAACAAAAAGATACGATGACTTTTTTTCTTCCACCATACAACTGCAATGAGGTACAGTATGCAGTAGTGTTGTTGCAAAGTAAAATTTTCGTAATCGATATCAAGGGCACTGTTCCTTCCATTTCCAAAACGATGTCGCAATGTCGTAGCAGTATGACTTAACCAACGCACAGCTGAATAAATACATTGAGTTAAATACATTGAGTTAAATACATTGAGTTAAATACATTGAGTTAAATACATTGAGTTAAATACATTGAGTTAAATACATTGAGTTAAATACATTGAGTTAAATACATTGAGTTAAATACATTGAGTTAAATACATTGAGTTAAATACATTGAGTTAAATACATTGAGTTAAATACATTGAGTTAAATACATTGGTTAAATACATTGGTTAAATACATTGGTTAAACTATGTATTCAATTGGATTGCATACAGCAGTTTTCTCTGTTCAGTCTAAATCTAACCTTCTGACAAGAGTTATTGTCATATTAATTAACCTAGCTAGTTGATAAGAATGAATGAATGAATGAATGAATGAATGTTCCATGTATTCCCCCAAACTCACTGTTGTGGGTATTCACCAATGAGTCTATACTTCCCCCTTTCTTCACTAATGCATGAAGTTTCACCTTGCTCAAAGTGCACCCAAGATCAATTCTTACACTGCACCCTCTGAGTCTAGGCTTGCAGTCGTTTGTCTCTTGCTCTGCCCGGACCGATGTGTTTCAAACTGTGTGCAAGGGGTATTAGTTCTGCAATGCGAATCTCATTATTTACATGTGATTCCAATCTGTTTTACATTTATGAACAGCTTTCTTTTTTTCCATCAGTGCACCTACGATATCTTAAGGTCATTTCACAAACAATATCGGGAGCAAAGTCTCATACTGATACAGTATCACATTCTGATACTGCAATATCACAATTAACATTAGCATGTTAATGCAACATGTAAAGGTCATCCATATTATCCCTTTCATGGTCTAAACTGCAATGACATAACAGTACATGTGAATAACAGCTATCTTCTAGTGTGTCGCTAAGTACTGTGCATGCACGAGAATCAGGCAGTAACAAACAATCATACAGTAATCAGATAACAAATGCTTTCCATTCTTTTAGAAGGGCTTTACAGTACATAATGTTGTAATCTCGGACATTTCGTTTCCTAAAACATTCTAATGCCAGATATGGTTGTAAAGTTATCAGTTCACAGCTACAGTAAGGTGGAACAAAATCAGCCAAAATGGATTGTACAGCACTGTTACTGCACACCTACAAATGAATGCCTCGAACCACATGCTGGTTCTACACTGGAAAGATCTGTGGGGCACAACAATGGGTTTTTGTGTTGTTGAACTTGCTCAAACCATTTCAACAAAAAACATCCATTTATTTGAGAGGGGTACTGTAACATGCATGCGGAAAAGGGTGCACATTGTAGCCTACTTGACAGTACTTCATTGTGGAGGAGACTTTGAAAATACTGGACAAATTTACAGTAAGAAAATTGGGTGGTTACCCATAGTAGTGACAGTGCACATCAAGACAGTAACCTACAAAGCAAATTGTAGAACAACGTATTACCACTTTCACACTTCAATGAGATGACAATACAATGAAGGCTAATTATACCATCACATTTTCATGTGCTGTTAAGTGCTCCTTCATTCTGAGAGTTTGCACAATGGCACTGAAAATTGATGCTCATGGCACTTCTTCAAGGTCAAAAATCAAAAGTGGGTTCAAGGTGCAGGTTTCCCACCTCGCAGTTGTATAGCTAGCAGTTTCTGTACGTTGCTACACAGGGAGTCCTGGCTGCTACATGGGAGACAGATTGACAGACTGTACAGTATATGGTGAGGGGTTGTAAGAGAGAAATGCACTGAGAAACACTTGAGTACAGTGCAGTGGTACATCTTGGATGATCCACCAAAACCATCTGTATTTCAGGAGTAAGACAGCCTTGGAAGAAAGGGGGAGAAATGAGGAAACAGACATACTGCTGGAATAACATTAGCCACAAAGCAATGAAGATTAAGGATGGAGAGAGTATTTGGGCATTTTTTTTGGGAGGGGGGGGTTGGGGGGTTTTGATCGTGCTGTATCATTACAGTAAGCCACATGGCATTAAAGCTGGAATATGAGTTGAAATTTGTCAATGAAAATTGAATTCTGCGGAATATGTCATAGCCCCTACAAAGAACATGGTTTAAGTCCCATTTTGGGTACATATATCGATTCCCATTGGTCTGTTTGATTTCAAGTAATGTTGATTGACTGCCTTGTTTTCTTAGAGAGCCAGCAAAAATGTTGAGACAATTTTCATATGCGAATATAAACAGAAGATGAGTGCATAGTTCTCTTTCAGATTTAATCTTTAATCTGAAATCACTCATTGACAAGAAATCAGTGCTACTGTCGGTCATGAAGATCTTCAGGGGCAGTAGAAAAACAGGTTCAGTAAAAGAAGTAACAGTTATTGTAATCTATACATAACTGCAACAATTAACCTTAACTACTGTATGTACAGTATCCTAAGGATGAACAGTGGACAGTTTGATATTGTACTGTACCATTTGGAAGGAATGAAATAACAAATCAGATGCCTTAAAGTTGCCACAGTAAACAGAAATAATTCTTCCCAGAGGAGTAACACCACCCAGCCGTCAAGTGGATGGCTCACCAGAGAGCTGCTATCCTAGAGTGGCAGCTACATACACTTGTCCACTGTGAGAAAGATCATTGTAATTTCAACACATGTTAAAATGCCCTCATGCAGAAAGGAAGATTTTATTAGCATAGTTCGGTACATTGCTGCCTTGTGAGACGATGAAGCTGTGAGTCATTTTGCAATTTTCCAATAGTCCAATCCTGGCTGCTGACTTATTAGAGCTTTGTTACATGCACACAGCAAATTTGTGGAATTAAATGAGTTTAAACGAAACCCGAGAGATGAGAAGACAGGACAAGTTGGTTAACTTCTTTTCCCCTCATTCATAAAGAAACTGAAAGCCTGGCATAAAATATTACCCAACTGTACGGCACATATGGCAGGCTGTGTCACATACTGTAGATGCAATTTACACGTCTTTGACGCTAGATGCCACACACTTTAGTCCGCATTTGATACACAATGGATATGAGCACGAGTGCTTCAAGTGTTTCACATAAATGACGGTTGTTCCAGATGAATGGACGGGATCACAGAGACATGACTTAAATTGAAAAATGAACAGGAGTCGTACAACAAACAGAAGTCTTGGTAAAATATTCATGTTGTTGTGTTCCTCCCCATACCATGCATAAAGCACATGTATGTCTTTGGGAAATGTGCCACGCAGAACTGGTTCCTTTACAACTGGCCTGTTCTGGAAGCTGACAGAGAAATGAGGTGCGGTACTTGAAAGCGTGTACCTAACATGACCATCATAATACCTATAGAGTTTTGTATGATTTTGTAGCTCGGAAAAATTCCAAAACAGTACTGCAGATGAGAGTGCTGTTATGTTGAGACAGGTAAGTGGGGGGTACAAAAAATGCTTAACACTGACACACAGAATACATGTACGTTGGATAGTTGGGAAAGAAAATGTTACCAAAGTCAGAATTGTGACAAGTAGTTTTATATTGACCCCACACTGGATGTTAGTAATTAACCTTGTGGAAACAAAACATACATCTTTACTGTACTTTCATGTGCTGCAAGACTTCAACGTACAACAATGTTTGGGCGTATGACTGGGCATTGGTTCGAAGCACGTAGTGACTGACCACACTGAAACGAGCATGAAGCCCACACTCACCTATGTGGTAGAGTCCGATCCAGTCTGTGGGAGCCACAGCTTCCTTGATATCCCAGTAAATTATAACACTGCTCCCTTCCTCACTCAACGTGATGTCGTGCTTGCTCACAGTTAAATTTGATCGATTCATCAGTTCGGGTCTGGCTAACGAGGAGTCGCTGTTGGACCTATCGTGCACCGACAGTCTGCCCACCCTCCAAAAGGCAGGATTCACGTGGCTGTTTGAGGTCCCGTGGAAGAGCCCCAGTCGGTCCTGGATCGGGCTGTGTGGGGTCGATGCTGCAGTGGCGGCATACTCTGAGCTGGCTGCCATTTTTCTTTGGTCTTTATGCCGCATGCTACTACTGCTGGCGTTTTTGATGAATATTCATAACTAACCAGTCTGACTTCAACACGTCATCATTTTCTGGTTGCAAGATGGCTGCCTTTTTGTTTTTGTGGGCCGCTCATTTGTTCACTGGCATCTTGAGAAATCCTTTCTGAAAATGGAAAGAAGATTGTAAATTTAGCAAAGGGTGACATACTGGATCTTATCTTCAGGGTCATAGAGAAAAAAGTCAGAAACCACTTAGAATGAAATCAGATGGGGAAATGGACCAGAGGAGACTGTGGGGTTGGCATGAAGAGGCAGGAACCTTACAGGTCTAGGGCAGTTCTCAATGGTACCAGTACCACCACATCTCTGGGCAGGGTACAGAAAAGAGGATGTTCATTTCAGAAGACACACAGGAAAAAAAGCAATATCAAATCAGACACTGATCAGAAATGCATCAATAAATTGCTATGGTGCCACAGAGTAAACTGAAACAAAACTGGTGATTCCAGAGCACACTGTTACAGCATTGTTTGAGATGCTTTCAAAAACAATCTGTACATGACGGTACTTCACAACAGGATCACCTACTGTGCATGGAACTGTATGGTACTGTACTTTACTGCCAAGAAGATACATTTGTCAGCATTAAAGTAGAAGAGCTACTTTGGAGGTTGAACACTGTATAGTGCACAGAAGTTGGTAACAGGATTCCCGCATCTTAAGTGAAATAAAATTTCATTAGGGCTGTTTAAGGCTATCTTATACTTATAGCCTTTACAGGCCATATCATCATGATCGAAATGTACAAGAATTTGATCCATGAATACTGGCACAACCATTTGGATATATGAAGCTATTCTCAACCGCAAAAGAAAAGATAAAAAGATAACAGTCTCTTCTGAACTTTCATGACTTAATTCAAGACCTCTGTCATTTTCACAAAATATCATGAGCTTTCCAGGCCCTGGAAAGTCAAAATTTTGTCACAGTGCACTTTTCTTACGTAGTATGTTCTACATGCAAAGGGATGACATGGAGCTTCTGAACAACAACGACGGATCGTGATCGACTGATGTTCCAAATATCTGAGATGGACTGTGGGGAAGAATGTTACACATAGGCCAGCTGCTGTCTACAGTAAAAACCAAAACACCTCACTTGAAAGTGCAGATACAGGATTCTACAATATGGATGTTGCACACAGTACATAAAAGATTAAGTGTGTTCTCATTGGATAAGACCAGGGGGAGTAATCTAGCCATCAAAATTTGCATGGCAGTTTTCAACGTTTATTGGGTGCTTTGTTGCAAAATCTGTGAAAGCCCATATGTTGCAGGTTCAAATACTGCTACACAACATTCCATTTGTGCAGCAAATTTGACCATTTTGTTTTGCAAAATGAGATACTAGATGAATTATTCCCAGGAGGCTTTTAGCTCTGATACTGCTGGGGGTGGAGGGGGAAGAGGGGGGTGGGAATGAGCATTGACACATACCCACCATCTATACAGAACAGTACCTAGTGTTGAGATATCAACTGAAGTGTAATGTTTCTCACCCTGCTATGTATGGCAGATGAACATTCTCAAACAGATTCCCCACAAATTACTGGTGTGGGTATTCACGAGTGACTATACTTACCCCTTGCCACCTACTACAAGTATATGTCTACGATGTGAATCTTCGATGTACAGCATACCCTCAAACAGCAGTTGACATGATCACATTGTTAGGATACATGTATATATGATATGCTGGCTTTATGCACTGACAGCATACAGCCAAAATGCCCCATGCGGTAATAAAACAAATACATGGCGAGACAGACACCAACGGTCGAAGTTTATTTGCTCTGCCTGGCACTCTGTTTCATGTTCCTGTTCGCCGGGAAAGGTTTGGAGTAACCGACAGATCCAAAGGCACGTCTCTGAATGTGACACCTCAATTAAAGGTTGCGATTAAAGATGCAATCAGCCAATCAGCCATGTTATAAATACCTGAATTGTCATAAATGCCTGAATTGCATGACACTGCAGCCACAGTTTGAGACATTGTGTGCATACTACATTGTTGACAGCTCACAAATTTGATCATGAGGAGCATACCTACATTTCACTTCTTTTATGTTTCTTTGCAACACACGTACATATATCAAAACAGAAATGCAGCTAAGGTAAGATAGAAAATAAAAAGCAAGAAATTAGGTTTCTACACATTTTAGGCAACAAAGTTGCGAGAGGAAGCGGTGTAAAACCCTCTAGTGAGGTTGACAAGTATGTATAGCACTACCTACAAATAAGCAAAAAGAAAAACAAAAGATAAAAAAAGATTCAGGAAGTCTAGTACTCCAAACAAAACCTCTTACATCTCTCTCCCCCCCCCACCTCCCCCCACATCCCCTACACACCAATACAACAGTAAAGCATAAAAAATCAATAAGCTTGGATAAAGTTCCAACACAGGAAGGAGCTTTGGTTATTATCTTCAATGATCAAAATGACGTACCTGTAAGTCTGGCAAATCAAGGCAGTATACATGAACATGACGCACCTAAACATCACAAGTAATATGTTGTCTCAAAACAAGTAATGGTTCATTCATTACATATGTGGGTACTGCAATTCTTACATTTGGGGTACCAGATGTGCGAAATTTGGCATACCATTGTGCATCAGTAAATTTTTGTGCCAGTCTCTGGTCATGGAGTCTGCTCAATGTGGACACCAGAGGAGGGGGGTTGCCACACTAAATGCATGAACTTCATGTATTTCTGAGATAATAGCTTCTGAGTAATTCAGTTTAGCATTTTGGTGTCCAATGAACAGCCGATTGACAACCAATGAAGGGACTGTATTTTACAGCACAAACTACTTTTGAGTGTTAAATTTATTTGCATTGAAAATGTCATGCAGCCTCCTCTACAAAAGTATCAAACAAATTTGGTTTCCTGTAGTGAAGAGCAACATTGATTGCAAAACAAACACATGAAGTGGCTGAGTGACTGACTGACTGCCAGTGGTGATCGACGTTTTAATGTACCAAAATGTCACGGCACTGGCCCCCAAATCAGCTGACGGACTGCATGTGATGTCTGATGTTTGCAATGCAAAATTGTCCCGAAGATGGCGGCCCCAAATTTCTAGACCTACAAGTCCAATACAAAAGATACAAGTACTGTACTATACATGCATGTATACGTACCTGTAATTTATAGTTGAACTTCTTGCACTTAAACACAGACTTTGTAATTTAACAAGTTTCTTGGGATGACTTTTTAGCCCTGTATACCAATTTATTGAGTAAAGATTTATTCCCCAGAAAACACAAATTATGGCACTTGTCTCCACAGCGAATGTGTTACAAATGAACAGACTTTGTAGCTCACGGATTTTACGTACTGTACAACAAGTTGTCATGTCAGGTTCTACCTTTATGCTAACATTATCCTTATCAATTTCTGGTTAATCATATTGTTCATTCAAACATGAACATTAGTCAGTGTTTACTGTCTGTACACAGAGCTTGTTTCTGTAAACATCCGAGTAGGAAGATTTACTGAGGCATGTCACCGAACGATGTAAAAACATTAACGCCCATCACTATCACAAGGCAGACACTTCTACTGCAAACTGACTGCTTTCCCGCTATCGGGTCTGGTACGGTATGTAGAGTACTGTACACACACACAGGGGTTAAAGGTCAACACAGCTGTTCTTGGAATACTCACTTGATAGCATCTGTAATAAACATAATGTAAATGAACATTTCTACGAATGTTGGTATGGCCCACAGATGGATTCACGTTCACAGTTCAGACTCATGACTTAAAAGTGAAAGGTTATCTTTTTCTTCTTTTTTTTGAGGTTGTTTCCTCCATTTTCTGGTTCTCAACCACAAATTACTTAACTGAGCATTAAAATTAAGAAAAAGAAAGGATCAAATTGAAGCTCAATGAAAATGTTATTATTTAATGAATTGCACCTTTGGCATGTACCACTATAACATTCCTTTAATTCCCATCTCCCCCCAACTGCAATTTCTCCTGAATACTATCTCTTGCCCCCCCCCCCTCTCCCTCCCAATGGGCACCTCCTCTCCTTCTACATTTATAACACTATGGTTCACAGGTAACTGATCTAATGTTCTTCTGTAACACATCAAACTTCACAACAAGAAAACGGACAAAATAATGGTCAGAATCCAACAGTAATAACTCCCCACAGTCATAGAGGAAACACAGTGTTAGTACAAATTAATGAAGAATCACTTTCAACGTTGCCATGGCAATTGCAGTTCCTATCAAATACTGTTAAAAAGTAATTCTTCCATGCAAAATGCAAATCTGCCCAAATGCTATCCTATACCATACTGTCTACTGTATGTATCAAAGAGTAGCACCAGCCAAAGGACTTGTGGTGTTAACACTATAGCTGTGACTACCTCCCAATTACCCACCACCAACATTTAAAATGATTTTGACCTTGATCAAGTTACTGTAAGGTAACAGGTTGCAGCAGTGACCAACTCATGAGCCAATGCTTTTGCCTGTATGTAATTCCATCCTAAAAATCTTCAAACTGACATGCAAATTTCATACTGTATGTATTTGTCAGTTTCTCTCACTTGACTACTGCACTACAGGTAATCAACTATACTGTCAGACAGTTTGTGAAGCAACTTCACGGGCATCAATTTCTGTATTAAATCATAATTTTGGAAGCCTGCATTTTGTATATTGTGCATATATGTTTGTAAATATGTATGATGTAAAAAACAAATGAAATGATAAAATTAAAGCTCGAACGACACCAAAATGCCATTTGGCAGTGTTGGCTGCACTAATCATAAGACATGTTGAAAATAACTGCCAAATTCCATCAAATATTGACAATTTCAAAAGCAAATTCTTGTCTAACACCTGCATCATGAATTAACTTTGGCTTAAGTATGCAAATCTGTGATGCAAAAAAAGAGACTCGCATGATGAACCTTACGTTAACTCCTCTGTTTACTTCACCTTTATTTCAAGGACATTTGCAGAGGTTCTGATTTTGGAAGCCTGCATTTTCTTCACAAATACTGACATCACTTACTAACACGAAAGAAAGATGGCAAGTCATTAAGAGAACATGCAGAGGCCTAACAAAAGGAATACCGGCACTGTACAACACTCCACGTCATTGAATTTGCATTTTGATCAAACTTTGAGAAGCCACGAATCAAAAACGCTTGTACATGTAAACACGATTTCGACGGATTTTCATTCAGGGATTCGCTCTGAGACTTTTGAATGAAGCCAAACCTTTTCTAGACGCACATCAGATAACCCTTTAACACTGACAGATGTCAATTTAAACTGACACGCCGACTGCCCATATGGACCGCTGGGTGAATCGTTCTCTCATGGAATGTGGTTCTTCGTAGTTTGAACCACAGGATGAAATTTAAATCTGTGTTGTTCAGGTTGATCCACATGTACAGTGTATACAAACCACAGTATTAAGAGATTCATTGGTCAATGTAAAGATGGAAATATTGTGGAATAAATTAAAAACTCAGGGAGAATTCACAATCCTGGATAATATGCCTATAAACTAGGGAAGGAGCTATCCTTCTCCGCACCTTCCTTCCCCTGTTGTTCTTCCGTTCATCTGGAAATGGTTTCACCCAAGTACTGTACAGCACTTTCTAGACACAGAACCAGACCGATATGCATATATATTTACGAGTTTCAAGCACCTGGACTACATGTGTGTAATACAGAGGCATATGCCAGCTACAGTAGATTCCAGAGCAGGGTTTGCTGGTACTGAGGCTATTTCTATCACTCGGAAGGCTGTGTGATCTACAGAGTCTACATGCAATGCGTACTGTAGCATTGCATGTCTATGAGGGTTGTTCGTTACACCACACTATTACCCGTTTTTAACAGAGCACAGAGATAAATGGTCCTCTGCCACTGACTGTCATAGGATGAAAATGAGCAGTGCATTACTCGTGTTACCATTCCACTACATGTACAAAGCACACCAGAGAAGGTGCTTAACTGTGACTGCTGTACATTTTTTAACCACTTTAACAACAGCAATTACAAGCTTAATAACAATTCTGGAGGTCTTTCAACAATATGCATAGCAGTCTCTTCCAGGATCAGCTCTAAGGATTCACGGAAAATTGGCATCTCCATCACCAGTACTGTAAGTTTTCGTTCAAATCCTTAAACTGAGTGACAATTGTATAGATTTCCCAAGTCCATCCACTAAAATGAAAAAAAAAAAAAATGAAAAAGAAAGAAAGAAAAGCAGTGAAACACATTTTCTCTCTCAGTGTCCCTACACTTACAGTATTGTACAAGTGATATTTGGGGTTAATATGTGTACACAATCTGTCAGTAAACAAGTCGTTTCTGCGTTTCCTGCTCTACCTTTCACTGCTTGGTGACAGGATTCTCCTGTCATGCCGCCCCATCTTACCCCGGCTATTCCCATTTTCGGCGAACCAAAGCCAGAAAGGTAAACAAAATGACGCAAAGTGATCAATAGACGATCAACTGTGCACACACGCACAACAGACAAACCAACGGACTGACTTAAGGAAGACATGAAAGCTCGGTTCCTCCCTGACAAAGTACAGTGAAGGGATGGCTGTTCCGGTGATTTAAGCCGCTATTGATCAAACGGTAAATGGAGTGGAGGGGGTAGGGAGGGGGGATGAGATGTTGCGGTTTAGATATTTTTAGTGTCCGAGCCTTTGATTTACATTCATCAATGCCTAACACTGATAAATCTGAAAATTAAAGCAGCGTACAGTTGTAGCTTTTCTGATTAAAGGGGTGTTGTAGTCTGCTTCCTGACAAGAATAACTGATGGTAGGGTTATGAGTACACTAAATAAGTCAAGTAGCTTGCAGAGTTCTTGAATACTGTATACTACTACTTTAAACATGGTTTTGAACAGACTTTCTGAAACGATGTTCACACCTCAGTATATTTATCTCACAATGACTCCTCAAGGTAATACGTCACAGTTCTGAAAATGTAACAGGAGAAAATTACCTTTCTACAGCAGGCTGTATTGACCACTGCAAAATATTACTACATCAACATGAAAATATCATAACAAATAAATCTGATTCCAATTAATGATTTTTTAACCAGAAGTCAAATGACTTTGAGATTCCTTGCCAATATTCATAGAAAACAAAGGACAATACATACAGTACCAACTTTGAAATTCAAAAACACCTTACTCTGTGGGATACCATGTCTACAACTTTACAAGCTATAATCTCAACTGACTTCAAAATGACCCTTGACCTCCATAACAAATGACAGAGCTCATTTGCTCATCAAGGTCTACCAATGTTAACAGCTTAAAGATCCAGCAACATTCAGTGGCAGATATAGGTTTCTTAATTGTTTTTCATACTTCAACCTCTAGTGACCTCAAATAACCTTTGATCTCCATGAGAATGGTAGCGATCATTCACTTACAACGGACTACCAACACACTAAGTTTGAAGCTCCAGGAACTTCAATTGCTGAGATACCTTGCTTAGTAAAGTTTCATACATTAATCTCTGGTGACCTCAAAAGACCTTTGACCTACATGAAAAACAATAGTACTCACAATGGACGACCAACACATTAAGTTTGAAGTCCCTTATTGCGATATTGTGTGTACAAGTTTTCAAATTATGATCTCTATTGACCTCACATGACCTTTGACATCTATTAAAAATTGCAGGAACTATCTACCTATCAAGGGCTACTAATTTGACCTACAGTAGTATGAAGTTCCAGAAGCATTCAGTTGCTGAGATATTTTTCTTAGTAAATTTTAGGCTCTAACCTCTGGTGACCTCAAATGACCTTTGACCTACAATAAAAACAATAGAGATCATCTACTCACAATGCACTACCGACACATCAGCTTGGAAGTTCTGACACCTTTCACTTCTTGAGATATCATGTTTACAAACCAAGGCATCACATACACACCATACATACACACCTATGCCATCATGACCATATAGTTTCCTTGCCTGCCTTAAATTACTGTTGTAATTGCTGGAAGTCCCATATCAAGTGCCAGTTGGCATCAGCCCAAATGTTGTATGAATTAATTGGTAATCATTGCTCACTAACCCTGTAACATGTAATCGGTCACACAATCAGTCAGACAAGAGTGCCAAAGTTCAGCACATCACTGAAGTACTTTCAACAACTTTAATACCACATCAGTCTTTTCTGTATCTTTTAATCTCATTACATCCTGGAAGTTTGATGCTTTCATGTTCCTACTGTCACCTGTTGATCTTTCTTTAACAGTTCATGGTTGTAAAACAATAAACAACCTAGTATACATCCATTTACTAATGTCAAAACAGAAGACTAATATCTACTTCTTTTTCCATGATAGAAACAGCAATTTATGCCTTGCATTTGAAAAAAAGTACTATGTACACGTATAAAGTATGCAGTTGCTTTTTCAAATGTTGAATTACTATTGCACAAAACACCCACAAATTCAAAATCCTGATACGTTGTTCCATCCTATTTATAGGGTAACAACAGTTTAACAAGTCTCAGACTTAAAAAAAAAGTTATGTGCACTTTGCAGTAACTTAGGGGGAAAAGCAGGACATCTTTCACAAGAAATTGTGCACATGTAAACACTTACAGATGAGTGCCACTTATGTACAGTAGTTTGCCAACACAAGCAAACATGACATTTTTCATGACGCTATCAGACAGACAGTTAGAAGTGTCATTTCTAAACGATTGTTCTCCTTTGGCAATTTCTTGTTCAGCCTGCACTGTTTTATGCTATCCTGCTGTAATATACAACACAGTACAATGTAGTTCTGCATAAGCTGCATCAGTTGTATCTATACTGCACAGCACTGGAGATTGATAAAATATGGTTTCCTTCACTGTGCAGTAATACATGGCACTAGCTTTTCACTATAAGCACTAATTGCACTATGTATAGCATAGAGTATGGAGATAAGCTATGGTGTGAACCATGTGATTTACTACCAATTGTAGTTTACAGTAGTGTGCAAATGTACCACTACTTAGTACTATTGCACCTGCATATACAGTAAGTGCTACTGTAGGTGCTGTTCTGTAAACTCTTACTTCAAATGGTACTTTGCTGTGCTTTAATTGCATTGCAGTACTGCACACAGCCTATCAGCTTTGTGATACATTATGGTACAGTCTCCACTGTACTTTTTTAAGTGTGTCATATATCCAAACACTGCTTTGAAAGTGTACAGTGCTGTATACAGTAGCTGTGATATTGCATACAGGTTTAAAAATATAACACTGTGCCGTAATACTACCGTGACTGTACCTAGATACACCTGCCCAGAGCTAAGTATGTATACCATAAGCATACCCTTGATAAATTTGGTCAAGAATTATCTAACACACTCTCAGCTGCATTTGCTGTTGAAAGCTTATCAAAGCTGCTCTGTGAAGTAACTGTGATTAGACTAACTTCCTAAATACTCATATTTTTAGACATTTTACAAAGTACTGTAAATTTCAAGCAAAAATATGTGGACAACATTTCACTAAAATGCAGGGCTTTGATTGGTACAGTACTTTCCATACAAGTACAATAGTTTGTCTTCTGTAGTTGTAAGTGGCTAGATTTGGTGGCCTATATATCTATATATAAATGAAGTGAATAATGTAGAGCAACCAATGCATGCACTAAGGAAGTCTGGACCAAGAAGGTTACAGTTCTTTACTGAAACAAGGCTTGAATTATTTTTGGGGCAAACTAATGACTTACACATACTTACAATTCCAAAAGCACTTACAGTAAAACTTGACTTTGCCATAAGAAGACTGAACAATAAAGGATTGTTGAAATCTGAACAAAAACAGATACATAAACACTAAAATTGTGTCACTATTATTAGAAATATATTCAGCCACAACTGTAGGAAGACTACGTGAAAGGTCTAAAAATGAATCAAATTTTTTTCCCGATTTTTTTTAAATATGCTCTCCGATGTTGCATCCTGGTCTGTAGTGAGCCGGTTGGCTGCAGACAAAGCAATCCTGAGCTGTAAGATAACAATTTCACAGATTGTGGCGAAAATGGATGGTAAACATAAATTTTTTCATGAATTAGCTATGAACCCTGAACAACCAAGCCACGGCTTGCTGGTTTGTACGTGCAACGGCACGGAGCAATCGTCCCCCACGACGCTTCCTCCAAGGCTCACAGCACGGGGCATGAAGATGGGAAAAGGATGTAGAAAAGCAATGGGTTGTTTGATATTTAGGAGTAACATAAATAAACACTGAAGACATGGAGCAAACTTTTTAATGAGAGCCCCTCGGAATTTATGACTGATTGGAGTAAACGGTAATGACTGCTCAAGTTACCTTCCATCCAGGTCCACGTCTAAAAGTAGCCTCGGTGCAATACATCAGCGGAGAGCTGTACCAGGAACGCTACAATAATGGATGGGCTCTGCTCAGAATTATGGCGATGCATCTGTTTTTACCTGGAATTTTCGCCAAATACAAATTACGCGATCTGTTTACTGTAACATTGTTCTCTCATGAGTTAACTTTAAGGCATGCATTTAGCAAATTACGACTGAAACCTGGCACTGCAGATCGACTAGGCCTACAGTATGGTGGGCATGTTCTACAAGGTCTGAAAAAGACATCAGGTCATACAGTACAGTAATGGGAGTACTTTACGAATCAATGATGAAAGTGGTTTCCTCCCTGTGCAGTACCATATCTTAATTCTTCAACTTATTATTTCTGAAGAATGGCGCAGCCAGACTGCACCATTGGGAAAATCGGGAACTGAAGTTTCTATATATCAGACAATTTTCAGGATTCCAAAAATTAAGCAAAAACTGAATGGTTTACTGATCTACCTTTTAAACATTTTATGACCTCACTGTCAATTGTTTAGTCCTTTCTTCTTAAATCCAAAATTTGCCACAATTTGCAACAACTGAACTTGCAAAGGTCACTGGTTGAACTCCAAATCTAACCAATGATGGTTTTTCTTTTATTTTTATATCCATTTTACAAAAAAATGTCCTGTGGATGACTATTCTGTTCAAAGATACCACAACATATTCATACACTGGAACATGGCACAGGATAAAGTTACATAACCCATTATCACCTGGCAGCTGGCCATTATGTTACAAGTGTTATTCCAAACTTTTGGTCCATTGGATTTTTTTAAGGTAAAATTTTAAGGATAAATTGAACACGGTTGAAGACAAATTTGTGGGGGGAACAAAAGGACTTCATTTAGGTTGGGGGTTGAATGGCAGCAGCTAGTGTGGGCTATTTCTGACCCTCACTCACCCAGGAGCTGTACAGGAGCTACAACGCTGGTTAATTTATAATTTATAAACCAATTATAAAGAAGACTAACGGACAGTGACAATTATTGCCTGATATATGCATCAACTGATGAAATCTGAAATTTTGCCTGCCCACCTTCTATACTCACCTCCTTCATCCACCCCTTCCTCCTTCCCTTCTCTCTCTTCTTTCCTTTTCTCTCCTCCCTCCTCTCCTTCCACCCATTCTTCTCCCCCCCCCCTTCCTCTCTTCTCCTTTCCTCTTTCTCCTCTCCTTCCTCCTCATCAACCTCTCCCTCCTCTTCATCCTTCTCCCATCTTCCTTCCCTCCCTTTTCTTATTTCTCCTCTCCTTCGTCCTCTACTTCCATTTTCCATTGCTGTGTCCTCCTCCTTTTTCTTCCATCCTCCCGTTTCTCCTTCCCTCTCCTTAGTGATGGACTATCCTACTGCAGCGACTATTTCACTCTTCCGTCTTGTCTCACAACAAAGTAAGGTTGTCGTATATGACTGAAGTAAGTTTACCACATCATGACACTATATCAGTATCTCTTTGAACATCTGTTTGTCCTCAAACACCACCGCTTTGGAAAACAAACCTATACGATTCCAAAATCACAACAGCTTTCGAATATTAACCTCGATTGCTCAAACTGTGTTCTTCGGTAGAAACAAATTGCTATACTCAATACATATATATACTCTGCATACATAACAAGCTCAGACATTACTTCTTCAGGGAGAAGGAAAAAAGATCTGTTTATGTCTAAAGCAACATACCAGGTAGTACTGTAAGTTCAGTTGTGGACCTCCTCGTCTTTTCAAAACTGCAGAGCTCATTAGAAAATAGCAATTGCGCGGGATGTGGAATCAGTTAGCACTGGGGCAATTTCCAGGTTGCATGTTTCTGGGTCTTTTTTCTTTTTTTTCAAAAAAAAAAGAAAAAAGGAAGACACCAAACATTAATTAAGATTGGATGCATTTTGCGACAAACTGCTTTTGGCACGCAATAACAACATAAACTGCAGAACTGTATATATAGTTGACACATAAAGCAAACAGTGATACAACTTTGTAAAATTTCTTGATTTATCTGCAAGGCAATTCTTGCAAGGTAAAATATATTTTAAAACAGGCCCTGGCTAGTTTTGGAACATGTGAATGCACAACTACAGTAACAACAAATGCAAATGTTGTTATTTTTTGTTTTATTTGAAAAGAAACTATAAATGTTCATATAATGCACTACACAACACTCTTTGGCATCACAGAAAGTGGTTAAGTTTTATAGGAGGAGTCCTACTGTTGGAGACTAAAACCTTATCAGGAAAACCACTATTTGGTACGTGGTTGTCCATAAGTGTACAGGGGTCTGCATTATGAATTTTTAACCAAGTTGTCCAAACTTTTGAGGCTCAGCTTTCTATTCTGGCTCCAGTGGCATCACAATGATTGTTTTGTCAGGGGGGGAGGGGGGTCAAATATTCAAGTTACAGTGTGATATGGAAATACAGTATCTCTATTACAGTGTGGCCCCCTGGATTTTGGACTACGGAGAATTGTGGAAGACTCCTTGAAGTGCCATCATGAGTTGACACAGAGTCTGATAATCTGTATGTCTTGGATCACCAAACTTCACCCTTTAAAAGGCTCCACCAGAGTAGCCATGGGCCCGCCAAAGAGACAGAACTTTTTCTCTTGGTAACCTTATTTGCCCAACTTTGCAAGTATTTTTGCTCAAATTGGGGGGGAGGGCACATGCCTCCCACTCCCTGCTTCGTACCTAGGTAGAGTGCCATCGTCCTTCAGACAACCAAATCATTTGTCTTCCAAGCAAAATTAAGATTTTGTTTGGATGATTATGTCCTCCAGGACAACCTGATTTGTACATGACAAAAACACTTCAAGTTTTGACACCAATTGTGTAGTACATGTGGATCCATGGATTCTGTCAGAGGGGGGAGATGCACGAGGGTGCAACCTGAGTACATCCAGTGATAACGTTAACTGGTTAGTTAACTGTACATGTACAGTACACACAGAAAGTAATAAGAATAAAAACACATTCCATAAAGCTAATTGCAAAACAAAGACAGGTTCTCACTAAACTGCTTTTGAACAGGAAGAATTGGCCCTCTCCTTCTTTCTCCACCCCTACCCCCAGTGTGTTTGGCTGTCTTGCATACAAGATTGTAATTGGAGGGGCAGGGCAGAGCACATACCAACATTTGCAGTAATACTGCCATGGTGCCACCAATGCAGAAGAACAGAATGACAGAAGGGTACAGTGCTTTCTTCACTGTGGCATACTTCGGTGATTGTGCTCAAAAAGTGGCATTACCTGGTACAGCACCATAAATCTGGGTGGCATCCAGTTGCTCTCATTCATAAAATACAATGGTGCATTGTAATTTCCACATCACAATCCGCTATTCACTTACCTACAGATCACCATGTGATGGTCAAATAATGAGCATTTCCTGGTGTTTGTTATATCTGTTATCCTGTTTTGTGCACAAGTTGAGCACTGATACACTTTTGTACATGTATGTGCATGTGATGTTGGTTTGTGTATTTCGCTACAGTACGTACCCTGTACACGTGGACTTGGGTTTGGATGGATGTAAGCTTTTGTTACCAGCAAGAACAAAGGCCACAAGAGACATACAGTACAGGTATGTGTTGCACTGCTGTGTGTTTATAAGATCCTGTACAGTACCATGCACAGTTTTGCACACAGCTTCTTGCTGTCAGCTGTATGCACTGTATGTGCAAGGCTCACTACTGTATGGGCACATCATTTCAGTGAATAACTTAAAGCGGTATTCCCCATCATGTTCGAGACGCTGAACATTTCTGACGAAAAAACAGATACGGTGATAAAGTTCTCTTTCAAAGTTAAAGCAACCAGCATTGCAGATTTTTAGTTATTGTAGGATATTCTGACAAAATGTCATATCTTGCAAAGGAATCTGCATTTTTATTGAAGCATATACGGGGCTGTACTGTACATACGTCCACAATACAGCTCAACATTACAAAGTAAGTTTGTAAAACTGGAAATTCATATGTTTTGGTGGGACAAGTTCCCTTTGGAAAGGACGACAAAATCTTGAGTTATCCCAGTTTGGTATCGACTGTACAGACTGTATTACTGGAAGTTCAACACAGCAAAACCTCAAACAACACAATTCAGCTTTCCCACTTCTTAGCGGTCACTCGTCAGGAGCATTACACTTTGGGATTTGCTGCACATCTCACGATAGATTCGAGTCCACAAATGAGTAAAACGAAGTGATCAAACCAGATTCGGAGGGCAGAATTGATCAACTTCACATGCAAAAGCAGTCAAATGCTGTACAGTATGTTGTGCATCCATTTATTCAAGGCCAGTATACAGTCTATTACTGTACATCAAGCCATTTGACAAGTTTGCATAATCTCTTACAAAACATCAAAGATACCATCATCGCCACTGCTTCACATCTTCAATGATTTAAATCCATCAAATCAGGGTGAAGAGAAGGGGGAATAAAATTTTTTTTTGATCATGTCATTATATCCTACACATTCCATCAACACTAAACTACAGTATGTTACATGTTAAATGTAGCTGATTTTCATGTGAATCATAACTTTGCTGCAGTCACTTTTTTCAAGTCTTAACATCCTCAAGTGGTTGGCAGAAAGAAAAGGAAAACTTACATTCTTGAACTTTGAACCTGTCTCTTTGCAACGATTTGTGCATGGAAAGTACTGCATTCTTGCCATCTGCCAGAGAGAAGTTTCACAGCCAATAACTTGTTTGGCATCAGTCTAGAATGAACTGGGCCAGCCACTTTATTGGTAAAATATTACAACCAGAAAGTCAAATGACTTTGTGATTCCTTGACGATGGATATCTCATTTTTCATACACACACAATCACTTACAAACAAAAGCAACCATGTGGAGAAGGGAAGGGACCATATGAAAATGAAAAACAAAATGCAAGAATGATAACCACATTCAGTATCACTTATGGGTTTGATGTTACCGAGTGCAAATATGAATGAGTAATGTCATCCACTCAGCATTGATGACAATTGTGGTCATGAAGGAGGTAATTCACAAGTTGATGGGGAAAGTTCATGACACCAAATTGTGGTTACAGAACTGACATAGTGCAAGTCAACAAAGCCTCCCTAGGGAGTGGACTAAAACAACAAGGTACTCTGTAAATCTTGACAGGGAGTTTCTGGCAACAGGAATATTCTCTGAAGGCTTAGAAAAAGTGATAAGAGCTATGTTAAGTTCAGTTCAGTTCAATTTCAGTTCATTTTCCTTCCTTTGCAGGTAATGATAACAAAGCAATGCAAACAAGTACAGCATAAAACATGAGTTGTTGTTTGGTGTAGAAAATGTTCCACAAATTGAAAGAGAATGAGACCAAAGTCTACCTAACAGCAACACGCACACACATTGCACACACCCAATCACCATCGCATAGTTTCCTAGCATGCCTTCTGTAATGAATCAAAAACCAAGATGGAAGCATTTACTTAGTACTGACATTTTAGCAATTTCATCTGGTGGACTGGTATTGCAGTTGAAGGGACACCTACAGTAACATGTAAAATAAGCTATCCTTTCCAAACTTTGGTTGTCCTTTCAAAAATTATGTCATTTGTTATTTTTAGGTTGCTGTATGAAGAACACACTTGCATTGTGCCGTCAGCCAATTCATTGCCACATTTTGGGACATTGTTTCCCAATATCGTAAAGGAAAATCTTAATTTGATTCGAGCACTGACAGAATTTGGTTTTCTGAAGGACAACCTTGTAACTGGATTTGGTTGTCCTGTAGAGATTTTGGGCATATTGGATGCAAAGAATGCCACTGCAGTTCATGGCTGTGTGTGACAAACATATGTGGAGAGCTCATCGATACAACAAGGAATTCCCAATACTTATTACAGTTAGAAACTAAATGCACAATTCAGGAAAACATGAATGCCATGTTAAACTTTTACACATCTCAAAATTTACTTTCAATTAAAACCTGAACTTTCTCCTAAAACAAATATGACTTCTGTGTTAATTTACAAGCTATTTAGTAAATTTTAGAATTTTATTGGAATTTGGGATTAACATAAGTAGCACTATACAAAAGGACACAAGAATAGTAGAAATTTTTTTTTTGGGGGGGGGGGCATAATTCCATTCCTTGTGGAAAATTTGAGAAAGCATGTACGTTACATCCAGTATGTGAGTCTCTCAGAAGTGACAGCTATT
Organism: Stichopus chloronotus; assembly: GCA_021234535.1. Lineage (NCBI taxonomy): Eukaryota > Metazoa > Echinodermata > Holothuroidea > Aspidochirotida > Stichopodidae > Stichopus > Stichopus chloronotus. The sequence goes on from CM037846.1 coordinate 24,015,118, forward strand.
CAAGTCTGATCTACAGTACAATAAAGAGGGGTATACAGTAGTGCTAGAATTTAATTAGGGCATGCTATGGCTAGGCTAAACAATGCGTAAGTGCAAGCAAGGGGTAACTGAAGTAATGAGAAGACTGATTTCATTACAATTGGTCAGCTACTCCACTGCTGGTAAACAACACTGAAACTTGGCTGCCACAGCCATGGTGCAATAAACGTTGCAGATGCATTTGAGGTCAACACAGCAGGTGTAGGAGTCACACACCCTCAAGGGGGTGACATCCGGTTAGGGTATGGTGGTTCTGACTGGAATGTGATGTTGACTACTGTACATGCATGAGCCGAGGTAGTCCTGGTACTATATGAAGCATGGACGGGACTCACAGGAGCATGTGCCTTTAAACACACACTAGGAGGTAGCATACCCTGCTCATTAATTTAGATGCCTGTTTTTCCATTCACAAGTTTACGCTGCATGTGCCCACCGCCAGGAGTGTAAAAGTTTAATTTTGGGGAGACATGGCGAAGACTACTACTACAAGGCTTTCAAGAACCAAAATCTGCTCGTTACATATTTAATGTACATGTCAATGGAGCAAATAAATGGGAGGTCACAACAGGTGGCTTTACAGTGACTGCTTTGGAAATTGGATATTTGCAAACATGACACTCACCCATCTTGTCTGCTGAAATGTTCTTTTGTATTCTACCTAAATGCAACTGGTTGAAAGGCTGGCCAGCAGAAGAGCAACCCTTCAAAATCGTTGATAAGAAATTAAGAATTTAGAGAGGCACAACAGGTGGTGACTCAAATGACCATACTGTAGGGTCACTGGAGTGCAGTGCAAAATTATACCAGACCACCTTTCAGTCAGTGTATTACTGTATAAAGATCGTGTTTCACTGTATAATATACCACTGCAGCAACGTTATATTTACGAGGCTTTCTCTTTACTTTGTAATCAAGAAGTGAGAGTGTCTTGAAAATAATCAATGACCCGAACTTTGTCTAAACTTCTCTGAGTGTCTGTCACCTCTCAACAAAGAATGTTCTACATGTACAAAGATACTGTACAGTGGCAGTGTGCACTCGATTTTGGTCAGTTAGCCATCTTTTAGTCGGCTTGTACCTTTGCTTAGAATCTCACATTAAGATACATCAGATGCTGTACAGTGGTATAAGGTTCCTGACAGAGCTGCACTGACTATCCAATCAGATATTATCCTACAGTAGTAAATATTTGTTCCTTTAACTCTTTCTTCTTTTAAAATCTCTCCTCATTCCCTGGGAGTTTGGGTGTACATATCTTATAAAGTACTGTATTTCTTGGTTCGATAAGCACGAACCTTTGCTTTCAGATGGTACAGTAGCAACTCATCAGATAGAATCCTGATTCATGTGACCATATCTTTGTTACCATGGTAACCAACAACATACACATCAGATCCAAAGGTTTCAACTTGGAATGATCAATCACATTGCTTACTCTCGTCACAGATGTTGCAATCACCAAACAACAGCAAACAACAAGAAATGTAGGGTATAGTAGTGAAATCTCGAGCTGGCTAGACAAAACTTCAGCATGTGGAAGGCTATGTGTACCAACATGGGAAATGACTAATTAGCGATAAGGAGTTCCCACCACCATCCATCAATTAACTCGTTAAATTTAAAGGTCACAGATGATACAGTACTATATATCTGGCAGATAAAAATCTGTCTACAAGCATTGTGGGTGAATCTACAGTAACAGAGCATAGAAAGGGTCAATGACTTTATGCCATGAGTCGAATCATGTCTGTACAGTATCTTTTGGTCTGATCTCGTACCAGACATGCTGTAGCACAGGTATGTCACAACTGTAATATAATGTACCTGTGACTCACATGACAGAGCGATACTACAGTACACTGGAGGAAGCCAGACGGCAAGAATACATTGTGGTTTCTATGAAAATCATGTCAGTATGCACAGACAAATGAACCAATTTGTGAAAAACTGTAGAATCACAAAAACTAGCCACAGGTACTGTGTAATATACATTGCACTAAAGTTTTCGCTCTAACTTTTTCCAAATCTACATCACGATAAGAAAAGTTAAAACAATTAACGTTTCTTTTTTCTTCTCTACTGCGGCACTTTCTGACAGAATTTACCATAAGTAAAAAATGATCTACACGCCGGAAATTCTGTCAGGACGTGCCACAGTAGAGGGCCAAAAAAAAAATATTAATTTTTAATTTTTCTTATCTCGATGTCCCCAAGATAATATTCATGAGTGCGTGTTGTGTGCCTCTGTCTAGCTGTGTAGATGGAATGTTGTTAGTTGAAGGTCATCAGTGTTTACCTGCAGAGTAAAGGATAAACACTAGTGGCCTTTGACCATCCAACAACATTCCTAAATTCAAATGTACACAAAAAAACACATCCTCATAAATGATCCAAATATTATCTAGGGGATGCCAAAATCAAAACAAAATTAACTGATCTTTCTCTCTACTGAGGCACTTCAAATGACAGATTGTGCCATAACTGGTAGGACATTTTAAACAAAAATCCGTTAAGGAGATATGATTACACCCAATTTGACGAAGAACGTGCAAAAGCATACTACTGTACCTATACTACTTTAATTTAAAGGTCCAGTGACATAAATGACATTTTGGAGTATTGGATGCATTAAGAATTGAACATATTAAAAACAGTCACAAATTCCATCCAAATCCGTCAATGATTGACCAATTTACATGAAAATTAGTGTCTCACAGCAGTACCATGAATAAACATGTTAATCCTTTGTTTAAATAACCCTTATTTTAAGAACATTTGAGAATTTTATATGCTAAGGGTTTTATTAAGGAGGCAAGTATTTTCTTCTTCAAAAATATTGATTTCACTACCCATGTGAAACTCAGTAATTAAGTGGCAAAGTATATACTGTGGGCTCGACAAAAGAAATACTGACAATAGGCAACATTCCATGTCATCTGTTTTGCATTTTCCTCAAACTTTGAAAAGTCATATCTTAAAAACGGTGAAAGACATAAACAAAGTGTTGACAGATATTCACTCAGGGCTTTACTTTGCACATCTCCTACAGAAAGGGTGCTCTTTTCTAGAAGCATATCACACAACCTTTAAATGTGAAGTTAGTCTTACATGCAAATAGCATCTACTGTATGGCTATTTGCACTCAAAGTGGTACAGTATGTACCTATACAGTACAACAAATTACTGTACAGTACTTGGGAAATTGTGTTCAGGTTTTCACATTTATAAAGCTATGAACCCTAACTGACCTTTGACTGGCACCAAGAAAAATGGGTTTTCCTTCAGTACTCAATGGGGTATACTTGCTCAAATCCACTACATGCAGTACAAAATGAGGTTGGTCTAGCTTTCGAGGGACATTTGAGCCTACAAAGTTTTCATAATTTTACCACTGCTGATTCCAAATTTACGTTTGAACTCAACCAAAGTGAGGTTTTTACTTACGATACAGTAACTCATGCCAACATAATTGCTACAGTATGTACAACAGATCAGCCTGGAAACAACTTTGTGGTAAGATGAAATACAAATGCAAAGCTCACCTCTGATCATCACAGATCCTTCAAAGGTTTGGGTTTGCAAGAAGTTATGTTCCAAATTTCCCTATAGTACTGTAGTTTGATGTCTACAGTACTTACGTTTCCAATTTCCCACAAATGATTTGTCTGTGGCAATTTATTTATTCCCCACTGCTTAAAACTTTCTGGTGCTACATTGACTACCATTTCTCTGAAAATGGGCTTAAAACTGTGACATATGGCTGTAACTCTCTTGAAACTAGAGTACTGGGACAGAGAAGGCACAGTCACCTTCACACTACATAGCATTGTATAATTGAACAAAGGGTATCTGTGACACTTAGCTTGCAGTGATTGTACTGCCCACTCAGGGAGACACCTCTCAAAGACAAAACTTAAAAAAACGTAGAGGCTTTATGTGAATAACATTGATGAGTCACCCTCACAGACATGAAAGGGATACTCTCTGTGTCTGCTCTGACAACTAAGGACAATGTTATCAGGTAGTGGGGGTTGCAACAAGGGATTAATCAATAAGTGCAACAGACATCAGATTCAGGTGGATGTGATGTACAGTACCACCAGCGGCAATTTCGGATCGGTTAACCTTAGCAAATTCCACTTCCTGTTATCTGTCGATGTTCAGCAACCTGAAAATACATTTGCACTAGGTATCATTTACCACCTCTTATGTCACATGCAATGCTGTGAATCATTTGAATTTATTCACTGTATACTTACAGTGCATGACTGCAAATTTAGTCGTAAAATAGTATTTGCTGTGATGATTGTTGTACTACTAGAGACTTTGTGGAGCCTTTTTGAGAAGCCACTCTTGGCAAGTTCAGTTGAGGTATAAGCATGTGGAAGCCTACAGTCTAGGCCTATGTGTAAAGGTTGCCCTATAAACATTTTGCTGTTGGTTCAACATCGCTTTAAACTAAATGAAAGAAGGCTTCTAAGTCGGTCAAAAGTCCACTGCGTCCACATTTGCAGAGTCATTCGACGTTGGATTGACGCCACCAAAGAAGCCCATCAGACGTTGTCTGGACCAAAATCTGACCTTTCTTTGTCCATTAATGTCCTTTGATGTCTGTAAAAAGACTGCGATATTTTTGTACTTCCATCTGATGTTGTTTTTCAATCACAACAAGGAATTTCCTCAAAACGACACCGTTCAAATATCGGACTTACCCTTGAAAACTACCCGTCCATAATCTGACGAATGGACCGACGTCAATCTGACAGCAACATGTTTACAGGATACGGACTTGAGTAAGCTAGCCCTGGCCTAGTACTACCACTAGTAGTAGTAAATAACATGTCATACTGTGGTGTAGGGTAGAACTTGAAAGGTACTATTACTATTACTTAGGCCTGCCAGCTGATCTAACGATTGTCCTTATTCATTCTAATTGCTAACTACGTTATGCCAAGCTCGGGTTACCTTATGTTACTTGTTAGGCCGCCCTGTCTCCTTGGCGTAACTTAGCCTAAACTGTCTCACTGACTCAGTGAAGTGTTTACCAACTTCGAGTAGGACCTATTGCCTAACCTAATACTCTTCATAACATAAACGTATGTTCGTTAGGCCTACCAAGTACCATCAGCCTTGGCTATCGAAACGAATTCAGCTCCGTCACACTTGAAGAACAAGGAATTATGAACGACCGCATCTACTAACCGTACTTCCAAATTGATTTAGGCTATCTTCCCATAAATCTCCATTGAATGTGTAATAATGAAATATGGTTTACTAATAATACACCGACCGTGGGCCGTGAGCTCGTATGCAACCAGGACTTACTAACGTTACAACTTACACTTACGGTAACCTTCGTATGTACGTACAAGGTCACGGTCTCCTTAGCTTTTCACGCCGTGGAAATCCGTAATAAGTGTGTCATGTCGCCACACAGTCTCCAGTTTAGAGGGCGGACTACCTGGCTCAGCTATAAGATGATCATTTTAGACAGTCATACTTTGAAGCGCTCTCCTGTTTGATAAGTTGCTTAATTTTGAAAGTGCACATCAATGTAAGGCACGGGTGTACAGAGATTCTTTGTGTGAGGGGGAAAAATCAACTCATCGTCCCTATTTTTGACCGTCACCCTAAGAGACAAAAGACCCTCTCATCATTAATGGTTCAGTTGTGGAACAGGTGTTGGGCACATTCATTATGGACAATTTATCTTGGAACTTTAATTCGGATGAGATACTGAAAAAGGGTCGCCAGAGACCATTATTTTCTCTCCTAAATCTTTTAAATCCTATGGCGTTAGCAAACGTATTTTACTTAATTTTTACCATGCAATTATAGAAAGTATTTAAGCTACCAATATTTTAGTCTGGTTTGGTCGGGTTACTCAGAGGGATTTGGATAAACTTGAATCTGTTCAGGCCCGTATCCAGGGGCCGGGTTCATGGGGTTCGGACGAACCCCCCCCCCCCCCCACCACAAGATCTGGAGTTCCGCTCAGCCTATGATAATAGGCCTATGTTAGCAACATATATAATGAATTTTAATTTGTCGCTCATAATTGTCGGGTAAAATGTTCCACTTGTGGTAAAATCGAACCCCTCCCCACTGAAAAAGCTGCATACGGGCCTGCTGTTATTAGAAATGCGGAACGCATAATTGGTACAAGCCTTTCTTCTCTCCATTCACTGTACCAGGGAAGAGTACTGAAACGTGTATGATTGTATTCTTAAAGATGATTGCCATCCAGCCTTTGTGTATTTCAAGTTCATTCCTTCTGGCAACAGATTACCGGTTCCAGCCGTGTGACTAATAGTTTTTATCCTTCTGCAGTGAAAACTTTTAATGTGCATAATAGCCGAGAGTTACATTTTTTATGGTTTGACATTTTATTACTAGTCACAGTGGAGTTTTATTTTCTGTTCGCTGTTTTATATGTGTGCGCATCCTTTGGGATACTTTTTTTTTATATCGTTTTATGTTCATCTGTCTTTCTTTTTTTTAAAATACTAACTTCTTGGGTGCAATCTTTGCATTGTTCTATCATCGATCCTTTTATCATTGATCTAGAATTTAAGACTCTATCCATCTATCCATCCATCCATCCATCCATCCATCCGTTCATCCGTCCATCCGTCCATCCGTCCATCCGTCCATCCGTCCATCCGTCCATCCGTCCATCCGTCCATCCGTCCATCCGTCCATCCGTCCATCCGTCCATCCGTCCATCCGTCCATCCGTCCATCTGTCCATCTGTCCATCTGTCCATCTGTCCATCTGTCCATCTGTCCATCTGTCCATCTGTCCATCTGTCCATCTGTCCATCTGTCCATCTGTCCATCTGTCCATCTGTCCATCTGTCCATCTGTCCATCTGTCCATCTGTCCATCTGTCCATCTGTCCATCTGTCCATCTGTCCATCTGTCCATCTGTCCATCTGTCTATCTGTCTATCTGTCTATCTGTCTATCTGTCTATCTGTCTATCTGTCTATCTGTCTATCTGTCTATCTGTCTATCTGTCTATCTGTCTATCTGTCTATCTGTCTGTCTATCTATCTATCTATCTGTCTGTCTGTCTGTCTGTCTGTCTGTCTGTCTGTCTGTCTGTCTGTCTGTCTGTCTGTCTGTCTGTCTGTCTGTCTGTCTGTCTATCTATCTATCTATCTATCTATCTATCTATCTATCTATCTATCTATCTATCTATCTATCTATCTATCTATCTATCTATCTATCTATCTATCTATCTATCTATCTATCTATCTATCTATCTATCTATCTATCTATCTATCTACAGGGGAAGGGTATAAATTGAGGGATGGTACCCTACCAAGACTTAAGCCAGGATTCCAAATCTGTCATTCCACAGATAGGCCTATACGTGGTATGAGAAGAGGCCTAAGGGGATGGAACAGGCCCTCCACTTTGCCTGAAAAAGATAATGTTTGCCCTTCTTAGTTGCCCAGTCATGGTGCAAAATAAACTTTCTTTGGCACTTACACCCATGAACCTAAAATAAAGGTTAAAAAGTATTGGAGGAGGGCTGATTGCCCTCCACTTTGCCTAAAAAAGATAATGTTTGCCCTTCTTAGTTGCCCAGTCATGGTGCAAAATAAACTTTCTTTGGCACTTACACCCATGAACCTAAAATAAAGGTTAAAAAGTATTGGAGGAGGGCTGATTGCCGTCAGTATCTAAGTGGAGCGTCACCATCGGTTGTCGCGGAAGATACGAACATTTTTTGGCTTTCAAACCCTCCATATGGCGGGAAATGGCACTTTCCGGTCTTCCAAGCTGCATGTACCAAGTCTTGAAATAGGGATCTCTTGCCTGCAGTTTCTCAACAATACGTATCAGATGGGTTGAGATGATGTAAGAGTCATACTGAAATATTCACCTGTTTCATTTAGTTTTGGAATAGTTGGCAAATAGCAACTGCAGGGGGTACTGAACGTACCTTTAGACCCCACTTTTTTATTGTTTAATACACTCACAAAACGTAACGGTAAAATAAGAACTCCATAACTTTTAGGTGAAATTTTACACACAGTTAATGTAAGTCTTACAATGTGTATATAACAATTTTATATAACAATTTTGTTTACATTAATTATATGTAAAATTTATGGAGTTCTTACTTTACATAATTTAGCAAAACAGTATATGTCAATTCTACATAATTTTGGTAAATTTTACTACATTTTAGTAAAATTGATTTACATTAACTGTGCGTAAAATTTTATCTAAAAGTTATGGAGTTCTTATTTTACCGTTACGTTTTGTGAGTGTAATGCCATTTCTGAGCTCGAAAATAAAAATGAAAATTAGGGTAGGCCGTTGAATATTATTTTTTCGTTTCAGAAAACTTTATAAGAACCATAGCAAGGCGTAAAATATACAATTACAGGAGAAGAACATAATAATGAAGTGAAAAGATGATAGTTCAAGAGTTCAACTAGGAAGCTATTTAAAGCTTGTGAGGAAGTAAAACCCCAGACTTCAATTGAGACAAATAAATGAAAACTTAAAAATAAGGAAGCCTGATACAACAACCCAGCCAATGCAACGAAGCGAGGCAAAGCCCGATTGGAATTTTGGGGGATTTGAAGATACAGTTCGGGCAGGCGTATTGCCAATGCTCCCGGTGTGAAATAAATATGCCGACCGTTCTTTTGCGGATTTCATTCCCTAGCCCCATACTCGCACACTGCGTATAAGCAACAGGTGCATGTATAGCAAATCGAAACTTCGAACAAGTGATTTCACACCTCCATGAACACCTTGTTTTAATAGCATTGTTAATCTGTTTCATCGTAGTTTCCAATGTCATCAAGACATCACACTTGTGAAGTCCGCCTGTTTATCAGCCCCCCCCCCCCCACTCCTCCCAGTTTAAGCCTACCAGTTCTCTCCAACTCCGTCAACTTATCATCCCTCCCTCCTATCTTCTTTTTTTCTTGCTCTCCTTTGTTTTCCTACATCATCCAACTTTCTGTGAGGGGGGGGGGGGCACTCTATCCCTTCTGCCCTCTTTCTACGCCACTGATGTAAGGGAAGTCTATTCACATCCCCTTAGTCCAAAAATTCCGGATGCTCCACTGTTGTAGGGGCATACCGTATTTCCGCATCTTATTGTAGGTTTCATGGGCTATTAGTCATCTACAGTTATGGAATATGACATCATTATACTATAATGACAACCATATTGTGATTTGATATCGCTGCCGTGTGACCGTGGATTATCAGAAACGATTTTATCGTTATCGTTCATCGTTACAACACTTATAAGACGGCGTTGGGGGAGGGTGACGTCACTGCAAAAACCTCTATTTGCTTAGAGACCACCATCCGACGCGCATAGGACTGAACATTTTTTTGAACATGTTCAAATATCTACGCTACGATAACACACGTGTGCTGGAGTTCGTGCAATATATTATCGTACAAGCCCTCACTCACTGCAATTCTCTCTGATCATCGCGTCACATCTTAGCGTGTCGTTCGATATCAAAGAAAAATCGCAGCGTGTGAGGAAAGGGGAGGGGGGGGGGGGGGTTAATAGAGGAATCGACGCCAATCGCATTCAATGCGTGTATCAGCTCCACGTTTACGTAATCTTACCGTGACGAATACTAAGTGTTTGGTCTGGTTTACATGCACTGGACCTCGTGCGCGCTATCACACGCAACGCTAGGGGTTCAATACCAGAAGTGTAAATAAACGGACTAGACCTATGCGCGACATGCACGCGCGTGACCCTGTCGCCGTGTACGCCAAGTCGTTGTATCTTCCGATATCGGCCAGTGTGACGAAATAATGGTTTGCATATATACGGTGACGACAATGAATTCCTATTATACATAACGTTACTTATGTCGTTTGCTACGCAATCGTTATAGACGTACTTTTAAAAGCTTCTACAAATCTTTCATCAAAATATGATGCAATGAATCAAAAAGTTACTTTTGATTTGCTTCGTTTGGGTGGTAAGTAGAATCAATGTTTACATTTGTGAAATTGATTTTAAATGACAGTATATGCTCTGAGTTTTCTATCTGAAAATTAAACTGTAAGATTTTCTACAGGTCTTTGAAATTTCTAATCTTATACGACACCGTAGCTTCAGTAGTCATAAGGAAGTTTATTGAGTGAGCCTAATGCTTTTCAAGACTCGTTGTCCATAAGTCCATTACGTAATAGAAGCAACCTTTTGCAGGTTGAGCACCCACAAGTCTAGTGCAAATTTGAAAACTTTTCTTAAGTAACATTTTAACATTAATTTACACAAATCTGTTTGATAGGTTTTTCAGTTCCCTTTCCCTATTTAACTATGCGGTTGAACTTTCTTGGTTTGAAGTTGATTTGTACATTAAGTTTTCCATTGTTTTATGCTTAAATTTGCTGCATTACAGGTTATACAACATATCGCCATTACTTTCGATTACATTTCTCCACATTACTCAAGGTTTACTTGGTTTCTGTAAGGATGCAAGAAATCGCCATTGTGGACGGGAGGTAGATTCAGTGTTCAATACACTGGCATCTGATGTTAGTTCTTTGTTAAAGTAAGTGAAACAAAGCTGTTAGTACATTTCCAAACTTATCCTTCCGGTCCAACCAACGTTTCATAAGACAATCAAAACGCTTTCGTTTTCTTCATTGTTCCTTGATTTTTTTCCCCATGTGAAAAAATCTCACGTTAGAGATATTTGGTACGTAATCATTTAAATGTTCTATACATTTACAATCGAAGACAAAACTAGCCATGGCAATTAAACGGGTTTTGCAAGAACGAGAGTATGCTGTAAGAAAAAGAAACCACTACTAGAAACAATGAAAAACTACATAAATGAGAAAAAATATAGGAATAATAAAATATGGCAAAATGAGAAAAAAGTCGTAAAGAGACAGAAATGTCCCAAACAAGATGACTCTCTTAGTGCCAATTTAAGTTTTCGGAAGCTCCCGATATTAGGGAGCTTCGTTACTTATTTGCAGACTGACTAGCTACAAAATAATCATCATTAATACATCATTAATCATCATTAGTCATCATCACCATTAATATTATGACCTTCGTAACTACTAACATCATCATTATGCTCATCATCTTCATCGGTATCATCATCATATTCATCATTATCCTCGTCATCCTCACAATCGTCATATCCCTCATCATCATAGTCATGGTCATCACCGTCCTCTTCTTCATCATTATCATATTCATCATCATGATCCCCATACTCCTCTTATCCATCCATATCATTATCACTATTAATACCATCTCCGTCATTTATCTATGCTGTAGTGTCATTTATATAAAATACTTTTACTTTTTATTTCAGGAACTACCAGGATACTGAAGATCGGAATCGAATGCTGAGACAAGAACTTCATTCCAGATTCAGAAACTACGAGGATATCGAAGGGCAGAATCGCATTCTGAGAGTGGGACTTCATTTCAACTGCAGGAAGCACCAGGACCTCGAAAATCAGAATCAATTGCTGAGACAAGAACTTCGTTCAAGTTTCAGAAGCTACAAGGATATCGAAGAGCAGAATCGTATCCTGGAAGAAGAACTTCGTTCCAACTTCGGGAAGTGCCAGTACCTCGAAAATCAGAATCTGATACTGAACGAAGAACTTCGTTCCAACTTCGGGAGGTACCAGGCCCTTGAAAATCAGAATCTGATACTGGACGAAGAACTTCGTTCTAACTTACGGAAATACGAGGATATCGAAGATCAGAATCGCTTGCTGAGACAAGAACTTCGTTCCTGTAATTGCAGAAGGGCAAGTGATGCCCAGTCTGGTCAGAACAACAGACCGAAAAAGGTAGATTGATACCAACATATCTCTGATGACGAAACTTATGCTATGTGTTAAATGAAATGATCGTTACAAACATGTGACAAGCATTCATTATTACATGAAACTAGCATCACAATAATGTGACATCATGTCCTGCACAATGCATTTATACTTACAATAAGGTGTGTACGGTGACACTCTTACCTTGCAGGTGTGCTGTATTTCGATCACAGTCAAAATGCACTATAGTTACTATCACACTGGACTTAAATCATTTTTAATTATCAACCTTTTCATTCAACTCATCGAGTTTTTTCTTTCATTTTCTCTTTCCACAGCGAAAACGCAATAACGTGTCTTCATCCTCCACTAATCAACAACAGTCTAACAATGAAAGCTCCCGTAGTGGAATTACTGGTGGTGCCATCGGCGGTGCCTTTGGTGGCAGCAGTGGCACATCTACTGCCACAAGCAGCACTAGCAGCAGCATCAGTGGCTACATCGCAGTCAACCAATCCTCCAGGCAGTTGTCATTTCCGAGTGACGTGGTGGCCATGGGGCAGGCAGAAATGCGAAATGCCGGATTTGAGCTCCTCGACCAACTGGGACACGGTGGATTCGGCGTGGTCTACGGAGGAAGATCTCTCGACGATCCCCATGAGGTAAAATTGATAAGTTTGTCTAGATATACGACTTTGTAAAATAGACTGGCATTAGCATTACCCGTGTCTTCATTAATGTGCTACAAAAATAATAATAATAATTATGAAAGTGTCGCTTCCATCACAAAGTTTTTGACTTGCATCCCCATTCGGGGGTTCCTCAGTCGTGGTAAAAGGACGTGACTCGCAACAGAACAGTTTATTCTTTAGGTGCATAATTAATATCGCAATATACTGCGCATAATTTTCTTTTCACTTTCTTGTTATTAATCGTTGTTACTGGTTCTGTTTCCTTTAAAACATCTTCACAGGAGGTCGCCATCAAGTTCACCCTGTGCAGTAGTATTTATTCATGGAGAGATGTCCCCGGTGATAATGTACAGATACCGGGGGAAGCAGCCGCTATCATCGCTCTAGAAGATGTTACCAGTGTCGTGGATCTTTTCGCCTACGGTAGAGTTCAACTTGGTAACGATGACGTGTTCTTTCTTATTATGGAGAAACCGCCCTCTTGTCTCTCTTTCGATGAATATTTGAGACGGCAAGTACCCATGGATGAAGCCAAGGCCTACTTCTTTCTCGACCAACTCGCATCGATGGTGTTGGCTATCCATCAATGCGAATGGGTCCACGGAGATCTGAAACCCAGCAACATGCTGATTTGCGCCCAGGATCAAATTAAGGTCATCGACTTTGGACTAGCCAAGAATGTCGTGAATGGTGAATGCGTCGTAGCCATGGCTGGAGGCACTCCGCTATGGAACTATCCACCCGAACGTCTCTACGGAGCTTATGACCTTGTCAAGGCTACTGTATGGTCCGTGGGTGTCATCTATTTTTACATGATATTCGGACGACGGCCTTTCTCATCTCTGCACAAGGCAAAAAAGCGCCCTCTTAAATGGCATTTCATTGTCTCCAGTGAAGTGAAAACGATCCTTCGGGGGTTACTGGATCCAGATCCCAGGACACGAGTGGCCATTCAGGATTTGGAGCAATTCATCCGGAGAAACGCTCCTACAAATGGCATTTGCTGAAAGCACGGACTGTTCTGTCGGATGTCCAAGCAAATGCAAAACATTTCAAATAGTTGACTGAATAATTCTTTTTAATTCCCTACTCTTTAAAGAACATATTAACAATTCGTCGTTCAAACTTTGATTAAATCTGATCAGACGTATGGACTCATTTGAAGAAGGAAAAAAAGAACTGATGAAATAATTCACTCGTAGCTGGTAGACGAAAACTACTAATCACACGTTAAAGTGTATACTTAGAAATGAAAGCTGAAAGCTTGAACTACGTCATTCATGACTGTGACTCGTGGATGAATTCATAAACATGGAGAAAAGCAGCATCGCCACTTTGCTGACTTTTTCATGGAATATGCAAAACAATTTCTCGGTTGCCATGATTACATCAGATCATAACGTGATCATCATTTCGATAGTCATCCAGGAGCTAAGAAACAATAAAAATGCACACTTGGAGAAGGAGGAAATTACAAAATGTCGGTATCTTCGTGGATGTGACATGTTGACGAAGTTTTTACGTAATAGAGGGCAATATTTCATATTAATACCCATATCCAAATATTTTCCCCGAATTCCACTCACATGTTGTTTTCTTAATTTTTTTTTTTTTTTTCAAGAGGGAAAGAGTAGGGGAGAATGTGAGCAGGAAACTGTGAGTCTGTGTGTATGTGTGCGTGCGTGCGTGTGTGTGTGTGTGGGGGGGGGGGGGGGGGGGAGGTGGGTTTGGGCTGCTTACGCGAGAATGATGTAGCTTTAAGTCTGGAAAAGTGTATTCGTTAGTAAGTCCTGGTCAACACATTCCACTCCTCAATAAATTTGAAGATTAACTTTTTAGACGGCGAAGTGGTGAACTATAGTGTGTTCCATTTTCTCCTAACTCGAATTCGGTAGGGACCTGGACACTTCTACAGATAACTCCATGGAGCAGGTCGATGGTCCAGCTTTATAGTAGTGTGGCAGGGGGTCCTTCCACGTACGTCAGTCTTTCATCTGGGCCCACTGCAATGAAAAAAAAAATCATGAATCAATGAAATCTAATATGCACCGTACTGGGGGATTCAAAGGCCTTTTCCTCTTCTGTATTAAAAGGTAACCATATGTATTTGAGTTGACATGTGCTTGATCGTATTAAAATCACTTTGAAACAATGGAGTGAGTACGCTAAAACAAACCGCGCCCCCTGTATGGATAAAGTAATAACTTAATGAATGAAAAAGTGTACGAATAAGTCGAATTGTGTGCTTTAATTAATTAGCAGTTCTTTTGCTAATCAATGTTTAAATTGGTTAGCAGTCAATCTATTTTGATCAGCAGATGTTGAGCAAATGTGCTGTGTGAATTAGTTACAAGCTTAACTCACTCAAATAAAACACCATAAACAGCCTCGTGATTTTGACTTCTAGAAATTCGAGAATTCAACCACTCAGTTCTAGGAAGGACCACAGAAAATCGATACACAACCATTGCGAGGCAACTATGAAACTGAACCCCAAATGCGCATTCATGGGTGGCAAACTTGCGATACAAACCCAAATACCTCGTTCCATGTACACAGTCACTACACGGAAGGACAACGTTTACAGCTACACGAATCGTGTCGATAAGACAAAAAAATTGGGGTGGGTGGGTGGGTTTGAAGAGATTGAAACTGCAATGCTTCATGTCATGCAGAAATGTCGTTAACTTTACAAAAGAAAGGGGGTTACAGCGCAGGGTGGGGGGGGGGGGTACTTAATATCATGCTTTAACATAAGATAAGATAAGAATAATACCAAAAGATAATGTTTAAAACTTTTCATAAAAGCACATAGAGGGAATTGCACCCAACCTCAAACTTCCAATGCAAAACACATTGAATGCATATTTTTGGTTCCGAAAAAAATTGCAAACAAAAAAAGTGACTGTTGTGATGTTTAGGAGTAAGTTCATGTAACCATTCTGGTGAAAGTTCCATTCAGTTTTCATGCATGGTTCTCGAGATATTATCAGTTGAAGTCACCCCCTTTCCCAACAAATGTGAACATGAAGCAAACTGGAATGACGTCATTTCCTCACATGGCTGAAGAATCTTTTGTTTTCTTCATTATTGAATTTATTACTTTAATCTTGAAATCAAAAGGTGGTCAGATTAAGTACTGGTTATGTGAATGTCGCAAAACTGCCATACCCCTCATACATTCACGTTATGATAGCACTAGATATTGAAATATTGAATGTGGTGTGAAGTTTAAAGAAAAACATAAAATGCTTCTTTATCAATGTGGGGAGATGATATCACTGCTGCTTGCTTCAAGTTCAACTTTCAGTAAAAAATGTGGCAAGTTCAACTGCTCATATCTCGGGAACTACACATGGGAATTGAATGAACGTTACACTGTAATGGTCAGATTTACTTACTCATCAACATATCAAAGCTGTGTTTGTGGCTGGGTCATCCTTTTAACATACTCCACCAATTTGACACTAGGACCTTATAGTTACCACATGATTTTAAAAAAGAGATCGGCAGCTGTCTGGAATCTCTATTAACTTATGCCGTGGTCATCAAATGGAACTCTAACCTTTACGATTTTACATTTTGTCAGCTGCCCAGTACAATAGTCTTAATCGGGAGTCGGGGATCACTGCTTTGCAATCAGAAAATCTCGACAACCGTTCTCATCCGGGAATCCACTATGAATAATTTCTGAAGAAGCAAAGTTTGAATGATTCCAGAAAAGGAAAATGGAGACATAAAACAAAGAATAGGGAAACAAAATGTCCATATAGGTTGTCATAAAATTTTGACTATTATGCAGGCCCGTATGCAACTTTTTCAGAACGGGGGGGGGGGGGGGACTTCGATTTTACCACATGTGGAACATTTTACAGGAACAATTTTGCAAGAACAATTATGACCAAGAAATCAAAACTCATTGTATATGTTGCTAATGTAGGCCTACCATCATAGGCTGAGCAGAAGTTTCCAGATCTTCTGATCCTTCTTCGGATACCGGCCTGATATGCAAATTAAAACATATTAACACGTTCTGCAGTAAATCGTGACCCAGCTCATCAAAAGTCCTGTTCTTGGCCATCAAGTGTTCCTTCAGCCAATATTTACAGTGATAATTCAAATTTCTTTTTTCCATGTCTTTTTTTTTTCATTTTTCTTATTTCTCCCTCGTTTCGTGAAAAAGGACTGCTTTATGACGGTAAGTTAACGATTATCACACAGCGGTTTATAGACTTAATTCGGCAATTGACTACTATATATTTCGAACTTTCTTTCCAAGGTCGATTCCTTCATCAGGCCTAAAACTTGCCATAAAGAATAAATATATATAAAGGATGAGTATCTGAAAATTCTGTTGCAAATATGTGAAAAAACAACCAGCCATGACATAACATCACCCGATGCCTCGACAAAATGTGTATCATTGTATACAGTTGTTATGTATGGTCGAATATGGCTTCCCCAAGAGTTACGTTTAAACATTTAAAGATGGCGCTCGTCAGTTATGTCACACAAAGCCATATATGCATGGCATTTTGAAACACCTGTAAGTAAAACACCACATCAACCTACTCGTCTACCTTTGGGATACCAGCACAGCGCAACCCCGCACACACCTCCCGGAAGGAGGGTTTGTTTATTATGATTCTTGCATCACCTCAAAAAATCATGATATGTACCACTGCTTTCGACAGATGGATTTTCCTTTTCATATACGATTTGAGGAATTGCAGAGGTGATATCCATAGTGCAAAGCTGGGTACAGTAAGCTCAAGTACACCCGGGAAGTGCCGTTTCTGGGTGTTTTGAAAAGCCAACATTCTCTTATACGCTCGGTGCCAACGAATAGTGGCGCTCCGCTTGGATAGTGCTAATTAGTAACAACAATAATTAGGACAAACGATCTCTGCCCCCACCCCTTAAAAAAATCTAGGCGCCTATGTGTTCGGCCACAAAATATTTGCCAAGTACTCAAAGAAAAAACGTGGAAGAGGATGCGTAGTTCATCACCAATCTTGTTTCACCTCAACGCACCTGATATGTAGGCCTATTGGAACTTTTCATAGATTGATTTTTCTTTTCATTTGAATTGAGGAATTGTAGACATGATAATCATGTTTCAAGGCTGGGTACATGCAGCTGGGTACAATTACACAGGGGACGTGCCATTTCCTGTCATGTGAGGAGTTTGAAAGCAAACATTCTTTTGTACGCTCCTCGCCAACCAGTGGTGTAGTTTTGCTTAGACAGTCCTGCCTTTTCTCAGCCTCCTTCCCAAACTTTTTTGTTTTGAGCCTTACAATGCCCTTTTTGTGAATACTGCACTACTTTAATTCTTTACCCCCTCCTGAAGTAGGTATGCCCTAATCTCCTACACTATGTTGTTGGGGTCGCTGCCCAGTTGGACAAAAACACTCAGCCAGTTGAAATTTTTTACCTTCACCCCTCCCTCCCCCCAACCCTCATGGAAAATGTGACCCTAGTTACGGCCATAAGCGAGGCAAATTGGCAAACCATTCATACTGTGTGTAGTTCAAATCAGACTGCGTACGTGATATCGTGCAGTTATACATGAAAACACCGGCTGTATCATTTTCGCTGCTTATACGCCACCATTTAGGGGTAAGAAAGAAAAAGATCTTTGTATCTTTGTATACAGGGTATGGATAACATAAAGAGGAAATTGTTATGGTTGTCCAAACCTTGCAGAGATTTGAAGAGACATTAAAAAGACTTGAAGAGAGGAAAAACTTTGAGTAAGTAACTTACTTTCATACAATCAGTCTGAAAAAAAAACCAAGAATAAAAAAATACTTCCCTTTATTTGGAGGCAATTATGAGGTGGAGGAGGGAGTAACAATCACAGTGAGTCCACTACGTGCACTTTCCTCTCAATTTCCAGTTTAAGTCTGGCCATTGTTCAGGGCAGGAAAGTGCCACCAGCTGTGGCTCCCACCCCATGGTCGTTTTTTTTTAACGGTCCCTGTCACTGTGGTGCCGAAAGGTGAATGAGAAGATGTTTTTATCAAGAGTTGCATGGGCAGTTCCTTTAAATTTAAAACAGTGTGAACCAAACCCTCCCCCGCCCGAAAAATACGAAGAAAAAGAAAAAATGAATAAAAAAGAAAGAAATCTATCCGAGTGTTGTTTTAATCGCCCTCTAGAGATTTCGGTTTATCACGCTGACTGATCGTTACATTTAATAATCAGTTGTCAGAATGTTTTTTGTTGTTGTACCAAGTCATAATCAGGTGTCTCTCCGTAAATGGCAGGAAATATCATCCAGGGACCTAAAAAATTCCACCAAAGAGAGAAAAGCTTCCACGACAGTACTAAAAAAAAAATAAATAAATAAATAAGAAATATACACAGCTGGAAAAACTGCAGGAGTTATCGATCACCAAATGAGTCATAACACTCGCTCAAAAAGTAAGGTTTCCAGTGATCTAGTTTATATTAGTTACTGTATATCTGGTGTTCATTATATAGTTGGGAAGAATCCTCAACTCCTATTGGCCTATTTCAGTCGTAGGGGATACATGTAAGTGCATGTACTATGAAGTTTTACCCCGCTATGGTGTGATTAAAAAGTTCATTCTGCAAAGGCTGACTGTAAAGTTGACATGTCCAGAGTATATGTGGTTCTTACTCTGACGACGGCACTTACAGATGTTTTTACTTTTTTGCAACTTTTCATGAAAAAGATTTTGCCGACTGATTCAGCTGCTTTATGACACTAACAATGAATACTTGAAAAGGTATTATTAACGTTGTTTTTCTTGAATTTCCAAATGCTGATTCTCAAATTTTCGATTAATACTTTGAAACTTCAATTACTTCGATTACTGTTATTTATCCTTTTTTTTATTTCTTTGTTGTTGAACGTCTGATTTTGTTTACTTTATTTTGGAGAAAAACACTTAGAAGAAGTAATGCCATAAAAACAATATGTGAATTATTGGATTAGAACGTCAATTAAAGAAAGTGTTTTGCAACCGCATGTATAGTCCCTGCTTCGTGAAGCTGGCAGTTTAAGTGTGCGAAATTCTAACTTTTTCGACAACTTACAGCGTTAAATGATCGATGGAACAATAATATCAAATGATAATTTTGAGTGACATTTGTATTTCATGAATAAAACAAATTCACAATTTTCCTTCACTCGTAAACAATTAATTGGAAATTATAAATATAAGAGTGTTAGTGTAATATGTAATATTGTTAGAGTAAAGCCCATTATTTAGTTTCACTTAACATACCATCTTAGACCTCCAGCGGTGATGCATCTTCTAAGGCTTGAACGCTCTTCGGTACATGCTACCAACTTTAAAACATTTCGCAGATGTGCTGGAAAGTTCGATCAACCTATCTACATACGCTCAGGAAGAAATTGGAACTTTGCTCTCTTCTATATTTAGTATCATTTTATTGAGCAGGTGCTTCCTAGAAGATTTATATTGCCAATATGCATTACCTTGCATTTACCAATATTGGATAGCATTTGCCACTCCTGAGACCAAGCGAAAACTGTGTCTAAATCCTTCTGAAAACTTTTTGAATCACCTCCAGAGGAGACCTTAAAATACAGTTTATATCATCAGCAAACGTTTTGGCTCTACACACAATATCAGCGTCAATGTCTGAAAGGAACGCAATAAAAAGGAGAGGACCCAACACAGACTCCCGGGGACCCTACTATAGTAACCCCCTGCCAAGAAGAAGCATAACCGTTTAAAACCACGCTCTGCGTCCTATTACATAATCAATTCTGAATGTAGATCAGTAAATTACGACAGATGCCCATATTCTTTAATTTAAGCAAAAGACGGTGGTGTGGAACCTATCAAAAGCTTTCTGAAAATCCAGAAAAACAACATCAACATACTTCTGCCTATCCAATAAACTAGTAACATCTTCTATGAACTCCAAAATATTGGTGAGGCAGCGCCTTCTCTGACAAAATCCATGCTGAGACATTCTGATTAATGAATACCTACTGGAGAAACTAACCATAGCTTTTTAAAAATAGATTCCATGACTTTGCAAACAACACTGGTGAGACTGACAGGCCTGTATTTACAAGGATGAGACTTATCTCCTTTCTTTAAAATGGGGGTGATGTTAGCACACCTTCATAGTCCTCAGGAACATAACCTTCAACCATAAATTCATAAGAGACCAGTGACAGTGGAACGCAGATAATTCCACCCTATCTGAAGAAGCTTCCACCCGATCTGAAGGATACTTCCACCGATCCGAGGAGACATCGCCACCAGTTTCCTATGTGTTAACTTAGTGCCTACAGAATAGAGTCAACAGTGATAGCATATATTCATCTTGGAAGCCATCCTAGACTACAATTTGTGTACAGTCAAGTTGTTGTCACGTTCCTATACCCTGGAATACTGTTTCACTGATTCATCGTCGAGGCTCAAGTTACCGTTAGCCGACGTTTATCGCCAGTCGCATTCTTCCTAAACGTTGTATCCAGACATTCCAGCCTTTTGGTCACCTACACTGCAGTGGTCGTCTACGACTCCACGTACTTGAGAGGTCCAAGCTGTGTTACCATTTACGAGGTATCACTCTAGCTCTAATTAAGTGAAGACCTTTATCATTGTAGCCGAACTAAACTTTTATATTATAATCTGAATCTGTCTGAACGTGAAGTCTGAACGAGTAATTATAATATAATCGAGATTTAAAGCAACGCCCTCGTTCCATCTGTCGTCTGCTCGGGTACACAGTTATTAGCATTCTTTCCTGTCGCCATTCCGTGACAATATTTGTACTAGTAGTAAGGATAACAATAATATTTATACGGAAGTAGTATAATAACAGTAGTATTACCATTCATAGTAGTAATAATAATAATGATAACATTGAAGGAGCCCAATGGTTGTATGTAAAGCTATCGTGTTGGTTGGATGTAGACCCTGTAATTCATATAAGCAATGTGCACACAAACGCATAACATTTACACGTATCTCTCTGGGCGGCCTGATATACTCTGACGGTAATTGTTCACTGAAACACACAAAATTCCCCCCCCCCCCCCAGCACCGTAAAAGTTGTGTTTTCCAAGGCTCGTCAAAGTGAATGTGGCAAGCGATGAAAAGAAATGCCCCCAAAAATTCTCCTAAGTCATGGAACAACATCCACGTGCACAATACAAAGACACTTTTTCTTAATGTGGCGCTGTATTGTTTACCCTGGAAAATCTACGCCTATCACGAAACACTGAACGGTTCATCGGAAGCACATCCACTCCCGATGTACTAAAACATCATCAAATTTGGATGCTGCAAGGAAATACCTTAATTCACACATTACAAATGGTTCTGAAATTCGTAAAATAAATCATAAAAAACTGTTAAGAAATCAACAAAACAAAAAAAAAGACAATAAAATCATCAGATTTGAATCAACAGTCGCAGACAACCCGCAAAAGTTGATACATTTTGGTTTGTTTCTTTGCTTTGTTTTTTTTTTTACCTGTCAATGCTGAAGTGTTATGCAAGCCCGGAAAAAACACTAAATCCAAGCATATTGGCGAAAAGATGTGCCGTTGACAAGGCTCGGTGGTTTTTGTTTTGAATGTTGTTGCTTTTTGCTCTTCGATTATATTAAAATAATGTATACAAAACTGAGTGAGAACAGGTTGTACTATATTGATGCAGATTTTGGATAAATGCTCCAAATATGCTCTAACGAGACATTTCTTTTTATCGTTCTTTTATGTTTTTTTTTCCTTCTTTCTCTCTTCGCGAGTGAAGTCACCCTACTCTAAAGAGGTCACTTGCAATAACACGATAGGTAATTTGAGCTGGTAAGTCATTCGTGTTAGGTACCAGAAGAGACATTGAAACAAGGGCTACCGTCAACTTCGTTCTTGTTAGGGCATCCCACTGCAAGGTAAAGTATACACTTTCTGTCACACAAGAGGTTTTAAGAAGTTGCTCCTATACGATTGTATGAACAAAATGTACCGGTAGGACGTCTTCAATGCGTAGTGGTGATTTTATTTAGGGACTTATGTACCCTACCAGTGTATAGGACTGCAGCCTATACCAGCAACAGCGTGGTGACTAGATTCGTTCAAAACAACGCAACAACGTAAATACATTTGACAGCGATCGCGAAGATATATAGGTCTAGAGACACCGACAGACACGATACGTCAACCCAGAGTCGATTTTTTTGTTGGACTAGGACCTTACGTAATTCAATGATTAATCAAAATAATCGCAAAACGGATTCAGAAGTTGACAGTAAGAACGTGGATTTACATGTAGCCTTCATTTCAAGAGCCTAATAACTGAGGTAAGCATTCAAATTAATAAATTAATATTCTTCAGTTTAAAGTTGGCTATCTGATACACATCTGTGAATGGTCACACGTTATTAATACATTTATTTGGATATGCATATGGCTTCTATGGCCAAATACTTACAGAAATCAGGCACACTTGTAGGTGCAGATTTAAGTTGTATAGGCCTTTACTTAAGACAACAGGTAAAATTAAATGAAATGGTATTCCATCGAAACGAAGTAAACTAAATATCTGTTTAAAGGTTTGCTCATTTAAAGTAGGTCAAAACTTTGTTTTTTGCCGCAAGTTATGCTTCTACTGCAAACCAATGTTAGTATACCGTTAGAGGTACCTCAGATTGTTAATCTGCCATTACAGAGATCATTGAGAAAATGCATGTAGCTTTGTAAGTAGTAAATGTAAAGGACTTAGGTTACCCAAAAGGTATACGATCAGGTCACTAAAGCTACATCTTTATCAACTATTTATAAAAATAGATCAAGCGAGAAATTTAATTTGGTACAATTTTTACTTTCAAATTCGTTTTCTTTGGTGACCACCTACCGGTTACCTTGTCAATGAAGTGCTTTAAGTGACGCTTCTGATATATTACGAGTGTAATAATTGGTCTCTGCGACTTCGTTGCCAATTTTTTTTATGTCAGATTTTGTCTGCATAGGTAAGCTAAGAACAACTGTTATGCAGCTAAGCTGTAATCTATATAAACTTGAATGGGTGTTCTATCTGTCAGTGACTGGGAGGGGAAGGGGAACTGGCGGCACCATGGGAGATAGGGTAATGGGGAAATATCCCCCCACTTTCCAGAGAGGTATTTTTTTTTTTATAATTATCCGAAACTGCATTTATGCTATAATAGGGGTTGGGGTGAAGTCTCCACCAAAGAGACCCATTTTTTCGCTTCAAACGAACCAATGCGACATGATGCACGCAACTTGAAATTTGCTGAAAGTACCGGCACTGCTGATGTGTTATGAAAACACTGTTCGATGAAGGTGAATGTTTTCTAGTAGCTTGAAAGCTGTTCACATGATGCAGCATTCATTAGGTTGTTAGACTAAGGCCCACATGCATGGAAGTAACTTTTACTGGGAAGGGCACATACTTCGATACTTTGTCCAAGGAAATGTCTCTTAAGTAAGGTATGCTGTAGCTGTACGGTAGCGCTACATACCCAATTAAATAGGAATAACAAAATAATTTATGAAAGAAAACGAGTAGAAGAAAATGGAATAAAATAAAGTGGAGAAAAAAGTCGCATGAAAAAGAGCTACCTTTGCAAGAATATCGGAGAGTTTAACCCATACAATCATTCCCTTGGTTCTCACGTATGATACTTCTTTTTCTTCTTCGTTATTACGTTTCTTTATATTGTTCTAGTTTGCTCTTCATGTTTACATCACATCTGGGTGAATAACAAATCATTTTGTTAGCCCCTTTAATGCTGCCGTAGTTGGTGTACCAACATACGATATGATAGAACCAGCAAATTTTGAAATCCTCTATGCTTAAGTATAGTGTTTTGTGCGGAATGCATACAGACACAGGCTTTACCGTAATTCACAAACTGTACGTTGTTCAAGTAAAGGGAAAAAAAAGTATCATCACATATCATCACCTTTTAAACCAGTACAATTTTATGTTCAGGTTCTTCATTCCCGTGAAATTGTAACGCAATTTTAAATATTACACACGATGCAGTTAAGCCAAATTATACCCTTTGTACAGGCCACTGTTCTGGAGAAATGCTCAGCAAAGTCATTGAAAGTGAAATAGCTGGGTTTCCATTAATTGCAACAATATGGATGGGGGTGTGAGGGAAATGAATGGAGACCGAGATCTAGGGGTAAATATAAGTGTCTCATCCAGCTTACGTCACTTGGATATATTTTACTGCTTCAGTTTTATCTTCTCGCCAACTCACTTGGAACTCTAAGGCGCGCGGGCAAAGGGTGGGGAAGGGAGTGTCCCTCTCAGAAAACAGCCATTGAGCCCGACAAAGTCACTTTGAACTCGTTAAGTAGTACAAACACTCAAACAAAAAGTTTGGGGTAGAAACGTCAAAAACACTTTATCGGCCATGCATGACACTTATTCCCTCTTCTACTCTTTAAGAGATAGTAAATCATTACTGTGAAAGTGACAATTATTACAGGTACTTGTAGCTTAACCATGTGAAGAAAGGAAATGGTGTCTCTTGGGGTCGTGCATGCATGTGCCAGTGTGTCATATTTTGGCACCCATGTCATAACATGATATCATGCATTTGATATGTCTCAACATTTGCACCCCCTAACCTTTCGTAATCTCTCTGAGCATAACTTAAACTCGACAGGTCTATCAGGTATAATGTACATGTCTGGAGACATGAATGTGAAACCTAGCAGATCAAAACTATGGATTTATGGAGAGGTCATTTCGCCAAAACGAGAACAAATTGGAATTTGAGCAACGAAAATTCTGGTGCACTTTCCTAATTTTTAGATTGCAATAATTCGGTGTCGAATGCCTAAATGCCTGTGACGTCACCGATGCGGTCCAATCATCATGGAGATGTTTCAACTGAAGGAGAATAGGCTTTTTCAGGACATCGAACGTTGCATACGGACGAACGACCTACAGATGCTCTCCCAACTGTGCAGAGATGGCTTTGAAGAGACAGACAGCGGGACGGACGAATATGGGTCGAACTTATATCAAAAGGCAATTACCTATGGAAATATCGGTACGGTACGATACTGGTGTCCTGCATACAATTTTACTGGTCGATGGCGACCTTGAGTGTTTACGCACTGTGGTTATAAGGTCAAATAGCCCATAAGTGGTTGCTGAGTCGAAAACATAGTACACCACTTACAAGTTACTTAAAAACCATTAACCACATGAGTGGCCTAATTTATATACTGGTATACAAGCGTGTAGCTACGGGCATGCGCATCCGCATCGAAATCGGAGACGTTCCAACGTCACAAGCATCGTGCAGTGGCATTTAAGTACAAACTTTAAAAGAAGAAATGTCCCCTTAGAACCCCCCCCCCCCCCTTTGAATTGTACATAGCAACATAAGGGCGCCCTTAATAACAGTTCATATGGCTAAACTAGATATCAAATGGCAGAGATGGAATGTACAAATTTAGTTGTTATTTTTCTAGGAGGGCGCTTCACTTCACTGTATCTCTGTGATGTCACATGTAATGTTATTTTTTTTTCCAGATTTCCTCTGTAAAAGTGGGTTTTCATGTCACAATCGAGAATACATCGCGGATACGATCGAGGATTGTTTGATCTTTTAGATCTCATCAGTGCAATTCATCAATCTTGCATATATATAAATATATATATATATATATATATATATATATATATATATATATATATATATATATATATATATATATATATATATATATATATATATATATATATATATATATATATATATATATATATATATATATATATATATATATATATATATATATGAGATGAATTTATCTAAAGTAGGTTACAAAGTGCTCTATATGCTAGGCACAGAGCTATGTATATACGATGACTATACACTGTATTTGGACTTGTGGCTGCAACTCAGAGTTTCATGTTTTCCTCGCAATCTTCTTGCAGCCTGAAGATTGCGAGGAAAGCATGAAACTCTGAGTTGCAGCCACAAGTCCAAATACAGTGTATAGTCATCATATGTATGTATATATATATATATATATATATATATATATATATATATATATAGATATATATATATATATATAGATATATATATCGTATATATATATCGTATATATATATCGTATATATATATCGTATATATATATCGTATATATATATCGTATATATATATCGTATATATATATCGTATATATATATCGTATATATATATCGTATATATATATCGTATATATATATCGTATATATATATCGTATATATATATCGTATATATATATGTCGTATATATATATCGTATATATATATCGTATATATGTATCGTATATATATATCGTATATATATATCGTACATATATGTCGTATATATATATGCAAGATTGATGAATTGCACCGATGAGATCTAAAAGATCAAAACAGTACTGTCTGCAGAGTGCCTGTATATAAATATAGTCTTTGTTTTTGGAGGGGTAGCATTGTAGAATTAACGATTCACCGTGGGGGATCACTGGCGAATCCAGTTCCTTTATTTAGGGGAGGCGAAACCGGTGGCAAGTGATACAAAGGAGGGATCAAATGAGAGGGGAGAAACAAAGGGGCGTAGCCTCCATCTCCTCTTTGGAAATCATGTCTATAACTGAATGCCCTCAGATGAAATTGTTCACTAACCCCCCCCCCCGTTCAATATGCGAATTTGCTGGTTACTTGTCATTGTTGTCTCAAAACAATAGACTTGAATGGCGTAGACAGGCTGTTGTGTGGAGATTATAAAAACCTCTAGATGATGTCTGAAGAAAAGCAAGCAAAAAGTAGCAAGTGAGAAAGCCTTTACGGTATCTCGATTGGCGCAATGAATTTTGTGCGCTAAACTGGGCACAAAATTTTATAACGTTCAACACCTTTTTTTCTGAAGACGAAGAAGGTTTAGATGCTCTCAAGACACAGAAACGCAGGTGTGAATTCTCTCTCTTCATTTGCAGTTGATCTCAAAAAGATTTGAATATCTTTTAACGGAATGTTGTTTGGTTAATTTTGGTTTATTAATGTTTATCTGGATTCTGCAGGTAGACATTAATGGCCTTCAACCAAAAATATTCCTGCTGCAAAGCTAGAAAAGCTGGCGTCAACATGAGAAAAATTCAAAACCTTACCTTGACGTTCCCTGGATAACACTAACGAGTATGTGTTTTGTGCCACCTATCCCTGCCTTGAATAAGGAAGGTTGTTTTGTAAAGGGTCATCAATGTTTACTCTGCAGGTAAACACTGGTGACTTTCAATTTAATTCTCATTAGTGATATATTCAATTAATTTATCATTGATTTATCTTTAAACTTTGGTGCTGTAAAAGTCATCGGTGAATCCGTAAATAGTGCTCATTTCAATTTAATAACATGAAATTGTTTAGAGCTGTGTATATGCGTTGTTTTTAAAGTTGTTTGTGATCCTCCTAACTAGTTCTTTCTCCAGTCACCATCCTCTCTCTTATCTTCACACCCTCTTTGGTTTTTACACCAACATGCGAACAAGACAGATGCCTTACGGATGTTGGTAAACTACCAAGTTCCCCATTTCAACGATGGGTTCTTCCATGCGGTGATGACCAAGAGCCCGGAAATGACCAGAGTTTTTGCGGAGTATCTGTCACAAAACAGGGTGAGCGTTACCTTAACGACGGACGGTTTTGATCTCCTCTTGTGCAAATGTAGATTGATTTTCTCACCACCTACCTCTTTCAATGTATATCCAATAAAAATTCTTAACAACTCTCTCAAAATACGTGGACAGTAAACCAAAAAAGACAATTTCTATTGTTACAACACCGCACCTGGAAAAGAAAATGTGCAATGCTCGTCGCGGTCCCAAGGTATTCCCAATTTGATGTTCAACGAAGGTATTTGCAATGCCGTTCTCTCCCAAGGTTCTTACAAAGAGATATTTACCCAAGGTTTTCATAATACAGTGCTTACCCAAGGTAGTCACAATTCATTGCCCTCCGAAGTTAGTCACGATACAATCCTCTTCCAAGATTTTCCCAACGCATAAAACCAGCTTTCTTCCTACATGATCTGTCTTCATAAAACAGATCATGTAGGAAGAAAGCAGTGCGACTAAATTGGTGTAGCATGAGGTAAGGTTACGACCATGAAAGACTGATGACGTAACATGATGAGACGTAATGATGAGAAACTTAATGATGAGAAACTTAAATAAAGTTTCACGATCAGCAAGCCATCCTGGGCTCATAAAGGACCATTTACCAAGGTGACCATGTATTAAGACCGGCGAGATTTGCCTACATTCTACTAGAAGTGTTGAAAGTATAACTAGGCAAGGGTGAACAAAACCAACACAAAGCGGAATCTTCTTCCTGGACAGCCATTTTACCTCCCCATTCGAAGGACGATAGTTTATCCCAGAGTCTCCAGCTATCTTCCCGAAGACTTGGAGGGGGTGGAGAGTTTACCAAACTCAGCAGTCTAACGGCTTTAACGAGCAACTTGAAGAGGACAAGATTTTAATCGGACAACAGGAACCCAAATTGAAATTACAAAATTTCAGATCCTCAGCATCCTCTGCAGGATCTTCTGTCAAATTCCTGACACCCTCAACATCACCGTCGACAGCTTGTCTGAACAAGCAAGTTTTGATCCCCCTCCCCAAAGTTATTAAGTGGTTCCATTTGGATGTCATCCGGGTACCTACGGCCTGCAAGACCGGGACACTCTGTGTTGGAAAAAGGGACTCAACTGTCACCTTACTGTTTTGTTCTTAGTTATCTCTGTGTGCATGCTGTATTGCTTTAACCTGTAGTGAATGTAACCTCTTGAACTCAGTAGGACCATGGCAGATAGACTGCTACTGATAAGAACAATTTATATGTTGATGATTTGAACTCGTGATCTTTTATCAGTTGAAAGTTTCACTGCTGCAAGGATGTAGTTATTTTTCTCACAAATTTGAGGAGTGGTTATCAATCTGTCTTTGGATCTCTTGGGGAGTGGACATACTGTCGACTTTAGCTTGTGAATACATGTACTTCATTTTCAGTATCATACTGTGTCTTGTATTCTGATCTCTATATACTGTGCATGTTTGGTGTACTGGGTTGCTGTTGTAAATTGTACTACCTTCTAAGCTGTATTAGCTCTGCCGTTTTAGAGTGCTAGTTATCGTTGTATTCGAATCTGAACAACACTCTGACCACCAAGCCAACACTTTCTCCATCCGACAATCAACCCCTTTACTGCACTTTGTAATTCGGAAGAGTAGATTGTACCTTATGTATGAAGTAGTAGAAAGCCGTATAGTCTTCTGCTGGTACCTCCGGTGATAATGTCACTATATCACTATTCTACAACAGTGAGACGTGCCGGAACACTTATCTCTAAAATGTTTCCATAAAGAAAAATGACAAAAAAAAAAAAGAAAGAAAGAAAGAAAGAAAGGATATGTAGCGTAATAACTACATTAATATTGTTATAGTAGTCATTTTTCCCTCCATCTATTTGTTCGGTGTCTTCATTACTCCATGTCATCTTTTCTCCAGACGATAGACACCAGCTACATCTTCGCCCAAAATCCTTGTTATCCTCAGAAAATGACACCTTTGATGCTGGCAGCAGAACTGAAAGATCTCCAGGTCATGAAGGTAACTCTCGGAATTAACTTCACAACACAGTTGATTTGTAGCATCCACACAGGCAAGGTAGAGATGTAAGTCTTCTTCCGATCGGGGTGGAAATTCTTCAAATGCTCTCAATCGACAAGGATAATATTCAGAAGTCACTTGCTAGAACTTTCCACACAAGAACCTTCTAGAGAGCAACCGCTCAATAACTTGATACTAAATAGAGAAGAGTGCAAAGTTCCAGTTGCTTCTAGAATGTACGTATTTGTATGTAGAAAGGTTGGTCGAACTTTCTGGCATGTGAAATGTCTTGACGTTAACCAGCACAAACATCAGAGCATTCGAACCTTCGTAGATACATCATCAGTGGAGGTTCAAGATGGTGACTTAAGCAACATGAAATTAAATGTTGGGCATTACCGGCCTAACGATGACTGCTGCGTGAATAGGATGTCAACGTTGCCTTAAATCGATGTTACAGTAACATAATTGCAAAGGAGGGAAAAGTTTGGACTCCTTTTATAACTATATGTACACGTTTCATCTAAAAAAAAGAAATCATCAAACGATAATATTCAAAAGTTTCTATCCTGTTTCCGTCATGATTAGATTTTACTAGAACACGGACATAAATTTCCAGACGTGGATGAAATCATTCAAGGCCTACCCGAAAACGACTACGAGAGGGCGTACTTCAGGGTGCAGTGGTACCGAGCTCGCTGCAGCGACGGGATGATCGTCATGACGAGCGAAGACCCCCTGGCTATGACCTTTGAACTCAGGTACCAATTGAAGAATGAATATTCATTTCATCCGGAACTAGACGAACAACTGGACGAAATTGGGGCCAATCTGGGCGTTTTGGCCAAGGAGTTGTTAGAGTGTGCGCAGACCAAAGAAGAGGCCACTATCATGCTAGAGGTCGGGAGAAAAGTACCCAAAGACAAAAAAGTACGACCCAACACGTGCAAACATAATCGGTTACCGTCGGCTGTTGCCCCCCGGATTAAGAATGGATTGAGCCTAGAATACAAAGAGGTATGCATACACCGTGGAGCGACAAAAAAAAAAAAGAAGAGAGAAGTCATCCATTTTATCTAACTTTTCTCGAGTCAATCTACCGGTCATATCATGAATCATGCTGGAGGTAGTCAACATACTGGTATGGGGGATATTGTATGTTCTATTATGCTCAACACATGCATGCAGTATAGTTACTGCATGAAGCAGGCAGTATTCACCATCCAAAACATCTGTGTGGTTACTCGAAATAATGAAAACACTGGCTGAGACAAAAAGATGCGTTATGTTTTTGTTTTTTTTTCATGTGATGTGGCCATGTACATACTGTCCTTGGTTTTCTTGTGTGTATATTCCGAGCTATATGCATCTTCCCCTTCAACGACTCTATACAGCAAAATTAAAGGAGCTAACACAGCCCTTGAAGCTCAAACAATGTCTCCATCGTAAAGAATGATGATACACATTAGTCATCATATTAGGTCACCAGATGCTGCACCGTATACGCAGTGGTTGTTACATCTGGATATGTAATGTCAATGTGATATCACAAAAAAAAAACCAAGCACACAAACTCGCCTCATGCGATACTTCAGATTCATAAAAAAAGTCTCATAATGAAATCAGAGACACCACATTTCATTTTCGCGTTCTGCTTTCTTTTTACATGTATTTTTGTCTCGTTTCAGTTTATAGGTACACGGAGTGGACAGGAGTACGTAAATCACTTGTGGTACAAATCCTCTATCCGCTGGAGGAAGATGAAGACGCCGACATTCCTCTTGTTGACGATGGCCGTCTGCATTTCTTCTCCCATTCTTTGTCTCTTATTACTTTTCATACCATTTTCAGGGATCAAGAGTGATATCATATCTCCGTAAGTAAATAGTCTGGATTATCTGTATCACCTTCAGTAAGACATACTAGCGGTTGCAGGTATAAACGATATTATTTGTTAGAAGAGGGAAGTTTTCACTCTTTAGTGGTGACAGCCACATCTCCATAGCATGCTCCTGTTGGAAGTTATGGATTTTGAAATAAGGTTAGGTAGTTTTCACATATATCTTACCTAAACTTTTCTTCTTCCTTTTTCCAAATCGGGTGTGATCTCCTCAACAACTTTATTGTAAAAGATCACCTGTAAATGTTTTTGTCATGTTGCCGTCCCACAGATAATATTCATGAGTATGTGTTTGACACCTTCAGCTAGCTGAACTTGGAATGTTGTTTGGTCAAAGGTCATCCCATGTTTACCTGAACTCTTCAGCTGTATACTCTGATGTCAATCGACGTACAGACTTGAATCCAACACCCTTGTGCACACCCGACTTTTACTCGAATAACCGTGACCAGGTGTTAACAAAAATGTACCAAAACATGAATAAAACAATTTGCAGGTCATTTGAACGTCATAACAATTCGATTAAGAATTAAGAAACACTTCAGCGTTTCGGCATGATACATTTGAGACCAGTACTGCAACGGATCGTTGATTATTAAAAGTTTTCAAAAAGTTGAAATTTCAGTTTGGAATTTCTTTTACAGATTATGTTTCGATCTAGCAAAACTGAAAACTCAAGACACCTGTAAGACCGAATCTCTAACCGTGGTTGATGGCGGGGGTAAGGAGGGGGGGGGAGGGGGTTGAACAGTAGCATAAAAATCAAAATGCCCATTAAATCTCGATTTTTAAGTTTTACAAGTGAAGTGGATCCAAAAATCTGTACTTGAAGTGCATCTTCAGTGTTTTCTGATTTCGCAACTGACATAAAAACTCAATCAGTTGAGCTAATGAAGTGTACACAAAGAATAACATGCATAACGAGAATCAATATTATCTCAATTTAGAACACCTGCGGGATTTGTTTGTGCCATTAATGTGACGGATTTCTCCTGTCATGCACGCAAAACATGCTCGGTACAAAGAAAAACGAAAAACTCGACTGCATTAGTACTGAAAACGGAGTTTTTTTTTTTTCAGTGATGAAATGTAATTTGATTCCAATATTGTGCAATTGGAAAGACTTTTTGGCTTTTTCTCGAACTTCTAAATTTAAACATTTTTAAACCGATTACAATACTATTCTAAATGTTAACTGTTACTGTTAAATGTTAACAGATACCGGTTCCAGCATCTTGAGGAATGATCCAAATTAGTACAGTTATAGCAGAGAGCTTCTATTCTGAAATAACAGCTGCTACTATAAAGTAGCAGCTCCTTGCCTGCATCTGGAAATTCGGCAATGATCCTTCCAAGGCAAAATCAGCGGAAGCTTTCTGATCTGGAGTTTGTGGCATTTTGAAACGAAAACATTAATGTACCAATATGTTTGCCGTTGTTTTTTATTTATTTATTTCAATTGTCATACAAGACGTTCGAAATTTACCTACAAAATTTACATACTAAATTTACAGATTTTAGTCATAAAAATTTATATACAGTGCAGAAAAATAGAAAACCAGATATGAACGAATCTAGACAAAAGAAAAAAGAAACCAGATGAAGCTAGTAAGCTTTTCTAGTCTGGATCTTTAAATAGAGCTGAAAAAGGAAAAGTACAAGTCATCTGAATAAATGGAGATGATGTAATAATTCCAGAATTTGCCAGTGTGATGGTGTGCGATAGGATTTGGCGTTGCCCTTATCATTTGGTATGGAGTTGTTGCGCGGTTGTGATGCGCATTGTTGATGCGCTGTATGCCAACGGAATTAAAACCGACACCGCGGTTATTGCCTTCTTGTCAAAATGTTTGTTCCAAGTGATACCAATGGCTGTTCAGTTAATAGATTTTAACGAGCCAGGAGGGGAAATTCGATAGTCTGTCTTCAACGTATTGACAAATGTAAATCATTAACGAGTAATTTTGGATCATTATAAAAGTCGTCCTCTATACTTCTTCCAATCGAATAGATTAACCGGAATTAGAAAATGTCCTATGGTTTCAATGATGCAGAAGAATTTGCTGCTCATTTGAAAATGTACAAAATCTGGATTTGTGGGTTGTATTTCGTAATCTGGATACAAACATCCAAATACGACCCCCGTGCAAGCTTCACTTCTTTACATATGGAAGTTACAAGGTTTTTACAATCTGACCCCTTTTGACCGTAGATGATCTTTGACCCCTATAAAAACAATAGGGTTCTTGCCTTAATTGTGGTACATCTGCATACACATACACACCCTCAATCTTGATTATGAAGGTTACGATTTCATCGTGACAAATGAAAAAAAAAAAAAAACACTCTTTTTTTCGTCCATCAGGTACGTACGATTTCTCTTTCATCTGACCTCTGACGTCTTTTTCATCATTCTGTTGATGTCGACTATCCTTGATTTGCATATGATCATCGACCCAGGGAGTGTCGATCTCGAGGGCATGAGCTCAGCTGAAAAGTATTACTTGTTTAAGTCTATTCCAATGACCATACCTAGAAGAATGATCACTCTTTGGATAATTGGTAAATTTGCGGTTTTCTTCTCTTTCTTCTTTTTTTCTTTTTCTTTTTTGTTGTCATTTTTCACTAGATTCAGGATCGACAGTAATGAGAAGGAAGGCTTTTATGTACTTTCTGTAAAGTTTATAACCTAACAGTCTAACTTCGACTCTAAATGGAATATTATTTTATCGTCTACTGTAGACGAAAATGTGAGACTAATGCTAGGGCCTAGTGTCCATGGTAACTCCCAGTGATGCAAATAAAGGAAAAGTAAGGGGTGAAATAAAATATTTTGTCTTTTTGGCACCTATAACACACTTATTTTATTCATGCCTACACTTTCCAGCGTAACCTTAGATTAATTCAAATCAATGAACTTCAGAGAAAGTTTACTCAAAAAGATTACTTAGAGCATGATCCTTGCCATCGTTTTCTTTCATCAGCGAAATTTCTACCTGGAGTATCTTTTTCGTATTAGTACTAAGATTATTTGTGACGTATATAATACTAACGTACACTTCAAATAGTAACGGTATATTTGAACCAGCTTTAGACGGTTTTAAACGTTTCCAGTATCCAGTGAATCGAATATTTGGTCCCCTGTTCCATGCATCTTTTCTCTTGTCCTCGTTTCGTGATTATTTACTATATATGAGAAAATTAGTAACGCAATACAAAAGCTTTTCTTCACGGTGGTTGCATGCGCTAAATAAATTGCATGAAAACAAGAAGGCTGAGATATCAGTGAGTCAAAGCAAACTTTTTGCCAAGTACAACCTGTCTTTCGGTGAAAATAGACCCCCCCAAAAAAAACACGCCTGGAAATATTTTAACATTTACGTAATACCATCCAAGTTTTCGTCTATCTGTTTCTAAATGTGACGTCACGCGGACTCTTTTGCTGTTTGTCAGGTATGACATGGCGGAATATTTCCCTCGTGTGGCGGAAAGGTGCGACTCGCTTGTTAAGGAACCCCTGGTGTATCGTTGACCATTTACAGATATGCTTTTATTTAGCCGTCCTTGCTGGGACCTTCTCAGCAAACAGACTTGTGAGTATTCATCTTGAGTAGATAAACAATAAGATGAGTCTGAGGGAAAGACAGGGTCGTGAAATAATTTGAAGGACCAGATAGAAGCAGGTGAACTAATTGTAAGTAACAGACAGTAACAGACACAAACATCTATATTGTTGGTGTTACAGTTCTGTCCCTTTTGATTGAGTTTACGTGTTTCCACCTTAGCAATGAAGAAGAAAAACCCAGGATTATAAAGACAGCACGCTATTTTATGAAAAATTCAGAAGCATTTTTACCTCCTCTTGTAGGCAATAAAGGATGCGAAGATCATAGCCACATGTGAAGCCCGTTTGACAAAGCAGGAATCATATTTCTATGAATCAGGTAGTGCAACCACACAAAGGTATGAATGAGAGCTTTAAAATAAGTAAACTTCACTTCTTCAGACTTAAATCTGACCATGGTCTTTAGCCAGTGCATGCATGTATGCGTATGTGTGAGTTTGTGTGAGTGTGTGTGTGTGCTCTTGTTTTCGGGTACGATCGAGGACCGAAACAATAGATTTTAGGTCCTCTGTAGAAAATTCAATAGATTTCTCCGGTCCTCTCAAGATTAACAATAGACAGTCTATTGTTAAGGTTAAGGTTGAGGAAGAAAAAACAAAAGAAAGCACAATGAGGTCCTCGGAATGAATGGAAAACAAAGCTGTGTGTGTGTGTGGAGGTGGCAGGGGTCTAAGGGGACTGTAAAGGTTTCTGTGTCCCCCTGTTTATGCGAAAAGTAAACTTTTGAATTCGAAACATAACGTGTGTATGTTTATCACATTGTGTGATAATAATTACCCGAACAAAAGGACGAGATCGATCAAATAAAAGCCCAAGAGTCGCAGGTCCCCATGTTTCTGCTACGGGAATTTTAAGACCATTTTACTGATAGTCCACACAAGTATCACTGAATAAGTACTACATTAATGAACACGTTACATTCCCATCAGGCAACTACAAAGTATTTTAAAACACAAAAATTCGCATAGAAGAAACGTAACTAATCATCTACTTTTTTCAATTGGCGTTTTGTTCCTTTCGTTGCTATCCCACTTTTTCTTGGGAAAGTATTAGTGAACTATTCGACTTTACTTTACCAATGGATTTTGACGGAATCTTGGAAGCAGCCCCTCCCGTAGTGGGGGAGAGACTAGGTGGACCACGCTTCCAACCTCCATCCCAGGGAAGTGACGCTATCTATCATGGTGGAACTCACCATATGCTGTTGCAATTCAAAAATATGACGAGGTTTAATTGGAAAACTACCGATCCTGTCTTTATTACGGAAATTTGCTTTGCAGGAAAGTGACCTTTTTGTTTTATTTCATCTCCAATCACTTATAACAGTGACCTTAGTACGATATTTCAGTTTGGGCCAACCACATCTTTTACATTTGGCTATGTAGTTCCGTGTACACATTTAAAGCACGTTATTTAAAATGTTTGCTCTGCATACTAACCTACTGTTGAACGTCGTTATCGTAATTATAGTGCCGAATCACCCCTGCACCCATCGCACCATGTGCACGCCACTTGTATAGCATAGCCCTAGTATTGTAAATATTACCGGGTACATTATGATACGGTGCATGGCGGTGCGGTACCCGACGGTGCGATGCGGTATAATGTGGTATGATATGGGATGGGATGGTATATTATTGGCATTTTTACCCTCAGTCATTTTCCCTTTGTTTTCTTTTCGTTCTATTGATTTAGTTTCGAATTCTCTTCACTTTGCATCTACAGTGGCCAATATTCTCACTTTTATTCGAATGATAAACTTTTGTGTCATCTTACGGTTTCTTGGACCTCTCAAGATTTCCCTCGAAGGCATGCTCGTCCAAAACATGAAATTCCTCATCATTTTCTCTTTCGTCTGGATCTCGTTCGCGATGGGGTTTTCCCAGCTTTACCGTGGATTCGAATTGCTTGACCAGTACCAATGTAAAGAAGATTGTCCTAAGTTATACGCGTTTCAGAAGTAAGAGCTTGTACTACAGAATATGTGTTTGGTCACAGTGTGTGTGTGCGTGTGCGTGTGCGTGCGTGTGTGTATGTATGTGTTGTCAGTGTCTCGAATTAGAAAGACCCTAATAATTCGGACTTCTTTATATTACGAATTTCCTCACGGTCTAGACTACCTCTCTTAAGTCAGGAGCAATGGAACAAAATGACGCTTACGATGCCATATTCGTGAAGTTTATTCTTATCGTGTCTTCCCTGTGTAAATTTTTTTGTCCTTTGTCAGTATCTACTACTCGATGTTTACCCTATTTTGGGGCTTGTTCGACTTATTGGACCTCTCCATTTTCGACATCGCTACCAAAGAGATGGCTCTCCAACAAGTTGTAGGGTACCTCCTCTACTCCGCTTACTCCGTCATTGCCGTGATAATCATGTTGAACGCCCTCATTGCGATGATGAGCAACCATTATACAAGGATTGAGGTGGGTTTACAGAAACGGAAATATATTGTACAGAAATTATCGTATCCGTAAAACCAATATTTATGGACGCATCAATTCTTCTCATGAAAATTTTCAATGGGGATGGACTAAAGACATATTCAGCCCCCCCCCCCCCATATTTGTCGCCTTCTCCAAGAAATAAAAAGCGGGAAAAGGAGACTTAATTCATTTATCATAGCAACCCATGCCATATATATTACCAGTTTGTACCTGACGTTCATGTTCTTATTAAAAGGGAAATTGCAAATATGAGATCCCTATTTCAATGCTTGGTACACGCAGATTAGAATACCAGTTAAGTGCTGTTTCCGGACATCTGGGAGTTTTGTAAAGCGAAATATTTCTTTGCACGCTCCGAGCCAACTGACGATGGCGCTCCGCTTAGAGAGCACTTATTGCTCCGGCCCCTCCCTAATATTTTTAGTTCCTCTGCGCCTGTTGTAACCTATACATTGCAGAAATGAAGTAAAATGTTCCCTAATGCAGTTAAACTTCATAATGTAAAAGAATGAACAAATTTAGGTGCTTGTGCCCTTTATAGAGGTCTAACTACGCTCCCGATGACAAGTATATGCTCTCCAACAAAATGTAAGGTTTTATTATCAAATGTTTGCTATATATGGCATTTTGCCTTATATATAAAATTCTTTTCTTATTACTTTGTATTTAGGGGTGGCAGTGCACTCAAGCTTGATGTCACTCCCCAGTCTCTTTTAATCTGTTCACATCTATTTATTTAATTGTTTATTCATGTTTAAAGAGATTGGAATAAAGTTCAAGATACTACTAATACTATTAAAAACGTTTAATTCATTGGTTTGACAAATGATTCTCATATTTCATGATATTTTTAATTATCTTTTTTTTTCTCTTTCCTTTACTTTTTACTCTCAGGAGAATGCGGAAGTGGAATGGCGATTTGCCAGAGCAGATTTTATGATCGATTACATGGAATACGCGTCGGACATGCCAGTACCATTCAACCTTATCTCATCGTTACTTGACTGTGTTACAGCCACGGTGAAAACGATATGGAGATGTACGTTTGGAAGTTTTTCGAAAGAACAGCGGGTAACTACAACGTAACCTACCGCTGGCGATGCGTCTCTTCTTGGTGACTCTCCGCAATCTCTCAGTAGCATACGATTGGTCCTTGCACGTACTTGTGTAAAGTGCATAATAGCTATATATATATATGTAATGTAATAACATACATCATGTATTATTATTATTACATTACATTATTACATTATTTCAATTCTCAATTTATGAAGCGTTGTTTTACTCTCCCTGGCAATGCCTCCTGATGTTTTCATCAAAACCTGTAGACTGCATTCGAAAAAACCGGACTCAAATCTTGGCCTCCAATTTCTACCGGTTTCAGCCTCTGAGTTTCGATGCCACCTCATATGACCGTTTGAGCTCTTTCACAAGGAATAACTTGCTGAGTATACTTTTTGTGTGCAAGCAACATACAAATTATGTGGGTGGATTCCACCTTTCCTTCCGTGAGATTGCATGTGGACAACTTGAGTCTCACTCGCGCACAGATACATCACCATGATGATTGGACAGTAACAACAGTTAATAGATAATACGACCGTGTCACATGGTTCTACTTTTCTCTCTCTCTTCAGCGAACAAGACAGAATGCACAGTCCCAAGAATGCTCTTGCATGGAATATTACAAGGTTTGTATCTGCTGTAATCTCTCTCTCTTGAAAATCTGCGGAGAGCACGATATGAAGTTGTATGAAGTTACATTAAGTTACCCAAATGTAATATTCCTTTGTGAGAAGTAAGGCTCATTCATCGATATACAAAAGTGAATAAGAATGGAATAAAAGGGATTGCAGCCATCCACGCGTACTAACACATATACGTGCAGAGAAGTACTGTAGCCTATTCGACTCAGGTTATGCACCAAGTCCCTTTGTAAAGGGAACTTTAGTTATGCATTGAAAATAGCGCCAGCTTTTTGTGGTCGATTCACCTCACAAGTGTTGAAACTGTCTACTAAGGATGGGCTAGATGCACAGGGTCTTACTTATCGGCTTATCTATTGAACTTTTCAATT
The DNA here is from genome assembly GCA_021234535.1 of Stichopus chloronotus. Classification (NCBI taxonomy): domain Eukaryota; kingdom Metazoa; phylum Echinodermata; class Holothuroidea; order Aspidochirotida; family Stichopodidae; genus Stichopus; species Stichopus chloronotus. Next base: position 24,055,365 of record CM037846.1, read on the forward strand.
GACAAAAGTGAAGCTAAGTCTTGTGATGCAGTTACAAAGTATTTTTTAGCAGGTAGTTTTCTTCTCTTTCCGCCATAACAGAAAACTATTAGCAACATTCGCATTCGATTCTTACAAAAACGATTAATTTTGATTGAAGCTGAGATGAGGCGGGCACAGCAGTCGACTCGCTTGGAAGAAAAACTAGATTCTTGGAGGTAAGCATCGGAAGTTTGATGGTTTGTCATAGCCTATCACGGTTTGGTAAACGTGTTGTGATCGCTTATGTTCGGTTTATGTAGGTTCCAATCAGATTTTCGAATAACGTTTAAAAACTCTGTAAATGTGGTCGTATAGTGACAGGATTTAACAAAAAAGGAAATAACAGTCGTATTGTAACGATGTATGCCTTGATTAATTCTCTAATTCTGAAGGGGGGGGGGGGTGTGATCTATTCTAAACTTCCTTTTCCTATAGTGCAGTAAACTAGGGACAGGGGGAACGACTTTTTTTTTTTTTTGGTGGGGTACTGAATGTCTCCAGGACTATCTACTCGGAGTGCCACCATCGCCTTGGAACGATTTTTCCAAAAAAAAAAAAAACCCTCAATGGCCCCAAACGGTACTTCCAGGTTGTTCCAGGTTTAAGCAAAGAGTTGAAGTAGGGGTAACAGAAATGAATCCATATGGGCATATATTTTCTCTACATAGACTCCATCAAAGCGGAGCGCCACCATCAGTGACTGGCACGTATCGTACCAAGAATATTATTTTGTAAACTACCTCTCAAATTGCAGAGTATGACACTTCTCACTCTCTCTGGCCTAGCTGATTTCAGCTAAATTTCATTTATAGTTTTAGAACACAACTTAGGAAATTTACACTTTCACTAAGAATAATGATTTTTTTATTTTAAAAAAGGGTGTGAGGGACAATGTGTTGGTGTCTCCTCCCTCTCAAAAAGTCAGGGGGGATTCTCTTTGGGCATGTCCCAAAATCTCTCAAAATCGGCGCCGATGTAGAAAATTAATGTAAAAAAAAAAAAAATACAATCGCATTGTTCTATTTCATTATAATTCTCCTTTATAAGTAAAAGAAATCCCTTGTTTCTAATTTCATTTTATCTGCTTCTGCAGGTCCGATCTGAGTGAGATAATTCGTAATACAGAAAGCATAATCAACAAACTGCAGGAGTTACCGACCACAAGAAGAAAGTAACAAATCAGGAACGATAGCACACACAGAAATAATGATCGGTATATCGGTATAGGAGCTTGAGGAGTTATCGATCAGAAGTACAACCCAACAAGAAAAAGAAAGCAACGGGTAAATACAGAAACCTGGTGGAATTAACTGTATTAGTTATCGATCAGATACACAAACCAGAAGAGAAAAGATGACGTAACCATTAATCAACGAGCGGCGAGCTGCATGAGTTACCGATCACATGTATACCGTTAGTGGAAACAAATGGATCACAGAAGCCTGAAGAAGAAATTATTCCTTTGGTATTATTTTTGCAAATGTGTTGATCAAAAATTAAGGATGATTTAATCTAAAATATTTTATCGCATAAGTGTTGGGTCGTTTGTTTGTTAGTCTGACGATTCGCGTTTCATTTCTCACTTCTCTCACTTCATTTGACTCAGACACTGAAGAAGTAAATGATTTCCTGCTGATTAAACTGTAATCGCTGTGTCCACAACTGGGAGCAGTAAAATAATTTGATCCCTAACACATGATTTAGGGCTAGGGGTAGAAACACCAAGCTTGTTTAGTTGAATTGTGGACCAAAATCAAATTGCTGCCTCACTCGTATGTCTTCCAATACAGAAGTAGGGAAATTGATCATCTAAAAATTGTTCTTTTTGGTTCTCCGATCCCCCTCCCCGACCCTTTTCACCCATTGCACAGACAGAAAAGGCTGAAGGTTATCTTACCAAAAAGACCAAAAAAAAAAGGGAAGAAAACCAAATAATTCATCAACTGTAAAGGTAATCACAGTATCGTATGTAACAAGTTTACTAACCTATATATTGATCAAATTTAATCCTTTATCTCCTAAGATGTTAATGTTATGCGGAGCTTGAATTATAGAACAGGTAGTACATATTGTATAAATATACTTGAGAAGTATTTGATTGTTATCACGTTACTATATTTGTAACAACATGTCGTTCCAATTTTAGTCACTACATGCATAGAAATTCGAAAAATCTATTAAATTGTAAATCGAAGATTATTTATTCTTCCGTGGTGAAGAATTTAGACCTTTTTATTGAAAAAACATATTGACTTATGCAGCTTGTGAATATTTATCTTATTCACAGTTGAATTTTCAGTATCTGCCACTACAGTAATTTCAAATCTTTTAAGACTTTTATGGCAATAAGAGCTTTCTTTGCTCGTGGATACAAAGGTAGAAAATTAATCGATCAAAACAAGCCTGAAAAGAAAAAAAAATAGAATAACAATAAAAAGGATGAAAATTAGAAGCCTTACATATTTGCAATAACATAAGGTACATTAACAAATTAAATAGACTTTTACGTCTGTTACTTACATAATTCATAAGAGGTACTTGATTGAGATCGTTTTAGTAAATTAAATAGTATATGAGCTGTTTTTGTTTTCTTTCTTTTACTTTTACAATACATACGGTATGCTAGTATACCGACAATGTAAACTGCTTTCATTTTAGAGATACGTTACATTTTGTTACAAATTGTTCTCTACGTTACTTCATTTTATTATTCTGTTTTTGATGATGTTTTTGATATAAATGGAGAATCTTTTTAAGAATCCCACTAAAATATCAACTGTACGATCATCACAGCAGTTAATGGTATGCCAGCAGTAAGTGACGTAAGAGTGACGTTGACAGGGATTATTTGTTTAACAATTTGCAATCGATTTCACCCAGTTTTAAGTCCTTGCTCATGTAGAAACCTTTGCAAATGTTATTGGTGAATGTTGCACTGACTAGCGCTCTAACGAAGTGGACATTGGTAACTAAAACAGTGAACATTCCCAAAGCATACAATAGTGTTGCCTGTACCCCACCCCAGCCCCCTTCCATTATAGTTCTATGGATCATTGAAACTCTTGCCTTATGTACTCTCCATTCGTACAAAGTAGCCATAGTCAATGTTTTACAATTGGGTAACAGGTCTCACCGTACCTCTGCATTCTCCCTAGTAACGTGCACCTCGAAACCGTTCGTTAAAAGTAGAAAAAAATCACCTTTACTGATCTTTAAACAATTTCTGAGAAAATTGTTTGGGGTAATGACCCCCGCGAAAGAATTCAGGAATTTACAGTTCTCATCGATAGCAATAAACCACGTATCCACGCTGGTGATATTTTAATGAAGATTGCACGAAGCGCATTGTTCTCGGTGTCAACGTAACACGTTAATTATATGTATACAAGGGGGCACCCAACTGAATTATCTGCCATTCAACCCACGGTGGAAAAGTTCTGTCGATTTGTCACCTTTGGAAAACCAACAAACACCTTTCTGGCCGGTGACAATAAAGCGAACTTGATTTGTACCAGGTGCAAATAAAAGCTTTTTGATGGGTAAACGGACAAGCAAAAGGAAGGAATTGAAAACCGTGGCAACTGCACTGTCATACACAGGTGAGAAAGTACCCAGTGTACTTTTATGTCAGAAATGCTATATGCAGTGCCGGGCCAGATTAAGGCGGCGAGAGGCGGGGGGGGGGGGGGGTAGCTATCCACGATGGGGCATAAAACAGAATTGATACCTTTTTTAGAAAAGAAAGCATTTACTTCGTCCGTGTAACTATAATGAACTGTGGAATTTTTCACATTATGTTGACAATGGTGAACGGCACATGCAGTCAGTGAAACCAAATTAAAGCTTGTGTAAGGTATTTCAATTTCCTGCGGGGCCCCCTAGTCAGAGGAAACCGTTATCTATAGGTTAGTTAGGTTACCGGTTAATTAATCCGGCCTAGCAGGCCTTATGATTTCATCATGTGGCAGGTATACTGCAAATATTCATCTTTTTCAAATGCCGCGTGGTATCATACATTGCAAACATGTACCCAAATATTGTTACGTCATGGTATGTTGGTTGAAACGAATTTCAGTGTTTCTCCAAAGACACACAGGGGGCAGGGGAGGGGAAGCTGATATTGGAATTGAGAACCATGTCGGTGGGGGTTCTTAGGTTACATCGTTATTTTATCGATACAATTTCTATATTGGAATTGTAAACGAACGAGAAGCTTCAAATGATCCACAACGTAGAAGACAATTTACAGTTTCCAGAGAACTCGCTGAGAGTGAGAGAATGGTTGTAAACCTCTGATTTTCACCACTTGAGAGTCAATAAAAAATGATTACAGTAAACAGATGGACCGTGCCTCATCCTATCACCATTAAGGAAGTGATGCTGGTGGTGGTGGTGGTGGTGGTGGTGGTGTGGGAGGAGGGGGGTACCTCGTTTCATCCTTCGAATCAGTCACCGGCTATATCGTCGGCGGAAGGTTACCAATACAAGAATAGCGTTAACTTGGAGGTTATCACCTTTGGGACATTAATTATACCTGTAAGTCGTGGCAGTTACTTAAGCGATGTAAAGAACGAAGATCTGATAATGACACCATTCAGTTTTTATATAGGTTATTATTTCAAGTGGCACTAGACTTATCGGTGAGTGTGTATATATTTTTAGGGTTCTCGGAGTGAAATCTCGCATATGATTCTAAGGCGCGGCAGAACCATTGAAGGGCTATTTCTGTCAAGAGCCTAGATTTTAATAGACTGGTTAAATGTTGAAGGCTTAAGACGTGACCTATGAAGCCAAGAGCTTTTTCGTATAATGATTGTCAGGATTTTGATCTAGAATTAAGGAGTTAAAGTCATTATTTTTACACTTTTCTGAGGGGTCGCTTAATGCAGAACATACATCATGGCTCAATAACTCGGTAAAATGAGGAAAAATCGGAACTATGACAATCGATTTATGTTCGGAATGTTTTGGAACGGTCTCGGGGGTATTTTAAGTATACGGACTTACAATATCTGCATCAGTTTTCAAGTTGGTTAGGGTAACTGTTGTTGGTAAACTACAACAATTTTTAACAGAACTTACAATTCAGTATGAAACTTGGAAAAAAAAAACATCTTCTACAGAATTAGGTTTTGATCTTGATTTTTCAGGGGAGAATCTGACACCGTAATTTTCAAGACTTTGGGGAAAATTCAAGTAAACGGAAGAAACGGAGGTGGGAAACTTCCTCTTAGTTCAGAAAAAAAAGAAGATTTTTCTGCTGCTGTTTTTTTTGCTTCACCAATTTGCAAAATCCAAACAGTAACTGCAGGCTACGTACTCTGTATTAGGGTAAATTGAGGAGGTCGTATGCAAAGCCATGTTTAAAGCGGAGCTGTTGAAATCATTCACTGCTTTCACAGTCAACTATACCCTGACAAAATTAGGCTTTAACTCCATAGGTCACTTTGATAGTTTAAGGACTGGCCATTGTAACATTGCTTCACGCTCCTTGGAGGGGCAATAAAGAAAGAAAAGTATATAAGCGTGGAATCTTTGAATAAACTACGTTTGTCAAAATTCTGCATGGTCATTTCCAACTGATGCTATCTTTGAAAGGTCACTTCTCAAACCACTTACACCGTATTGTCACTATTGTTAGTATATGCCATAATTGTTACCATTTATGAAACACACTGAATATGTGGTTTGATTGGGCAATCCTGGGAAACCGCAATAGAATTTGAGATGGGCGAGAATCAAGTGGCAAGTTTGCTGGAAACTTCTTTTTTATGACTTTTTTTATGACACCCGTTAACATAATGACTTACTCTTTAAAGTTTACCAGTCGGATATTCGTAGGAATTCTTTCTCTGACGTATAGGTCGAGGTAATCATAAGCCTTTCCACGACATGAAAGAAGGGCATAGGAAATTTATGCTATACAAAACAAAGATAATGAAATAAAAGGAGCTCATTAATAACTTAATTTGAGGTGGACAACGTCCAATACTAAACGCACGTACGTAAAAGGCAGGAGATTCGTATATAAACGTGTTACTGAATTCGTTTTTGTTATTACTTTCGCACGTTGAATGTCGTCACTAAATACGTAATCACCGCATTTATCGTTTCTTTCTTTGCTGATCTAACCCTACACGTTGTCTATTGCAGTCTATGTAAGTCATCAAAACAAAACGCCTCAAAGAAGACCACACTATGTGTTAAAATAGCGAGGAAAATGTACATCCTCCACTGGTATTCCACGAAAAACATCAATTTCAACACCCTTCGGTTACAGTAAGACACAATGAGCTGATTAGAGATTTTCAGGACATTCTTGTTAAAATTGAGTTGTCAACAGCAAAATCTGCTGACACGGCTTTCGCTGCCGTCAGCTATAGGCCTACCTATGTAAAGGTGATACGTACGGCGATGCATTTTAACACACGACAAAATGATATGCGGATTTTCCCACAAAATCTGGGAAAGTGTAAACTTTTCGCCAAATCGCTGTTTGGATTCGTTGAAAGAAGTGTTTTTTTTTCTTTCTTTCTTTCTTCAGAACCTTTTAGAAAAGAGGTCGTGATTGACAAGCGAAGTGCAGGTTGCAGGCGCTAAAGTAGAAAATAGAACCTTCCTTTTTCACGCTATCTTTATGTCCTGTCGTCTCTGAATTTCTTTTAAAGAGAGCATGCGAATTGTTTTCGGTTACAACATGCCTGTGCAAATCTTATGCTAACTGACAGTCATCACACAGTGGTCCGTCTGTGCACGTGCACGTAAATAGGGAGAGAGAGAGATATATATATACATAGATATAACATTTAGGCTCGGAATCAATTTCTTTTAAATTTGAAACGAAAGAAAAAGAGGGTGCACCGTTCTAATCACATTATAACTCATAAGCGTGAAAGACTCGGGGATGGCTCTGAAAGCTGAGATTTCGTCGGCGAAATCGTACAAAACAGCGCAGCTTTAACAAAAGGCAGGGTCTCTCTTCACGGACAACCTGGAACGAGGTTTTGAATCTTAAACAATTGTGGATGTGATACGAAACATACATCTTGTGCAACCATGGTGAGTTTTGCGTTCTTTTCATGTGTTATTAGAACATATTTATTATAAAATTTTTGTGAGCACAGTTTAAAAGTTGGATTAGCATACCGCAAGCTCCCGGTGTTTGCTGGTGTATAGTAATGCATGGTGCGTATTTCTTTTCCCACCTAAGACAAGAAGGTGTACTTCGTAGATTAAAGGACACCATCTATGTTCCTTAGTTTAGGCTCTATTTCATCACTCTGATACATATAGAGCACAGATCTCCCCTTACGAGGTCTGTTACATGCTCCTAAAATTATAACTCCTAATAATACTATTGTTGTAGGTATATATAACGGAGTGTATAAGGTAACGGAGCATAAGGAAATGAAATATATATATATATAGATATATATAGATATATATATGTGATTTGTTATCTCTTCAAAAATTTTAGGTGTGATTTCCTCCAAGTCTATTTTGCCTTCATGTGATCAATACGATAACGTTCTTAATCGGTAATATCTCTTGTCGTGTATATACGTGTACCATCTGATGTTTTCAAACGCTGTTGACCTTTCATAAGCTGCTATATGGATGTAGAATCCATTGAGTAGGGTAGACATCATTTGTGGTGAAAGCTTTTCACCATGAACCAAGGACGACTTATGGAGCTCATATGAATACATTTCATGTTTGAGTGGACTCGATTCGAAGAGGAGAAGCGTACACGGGAACTGATAAGAGAGTGAAGCCACTGACTTGAACAAAAAAAAAAAGGAAAAAGAAGACTTCGGGCTTTTAACGCCGTTTTTAATTAGCAAAAAGAGAAACGGTTTTGTGATAGCATTGAGCAGAAATATTGCATGCTAGACCTAATTAGATGTTAATCGCAATCACGAAATTGAGAGGAAACATTTGCGATTGTAAAGATAAGGATTAAAAAGCTCTCTGATATTTTTCCTTACGTAAAAAAAAAAGAGAACAGTAAGAATTAAGACTGACGCCTTTTCAAATATGTAAACAGGAGCATTGTCCCGTGACGTCAGACATCACACACCGAATACTTTTCTTAGCCGTTTTTATTTAAATGGTCGCATATATCAAGACCGTGACATTGTGAAACTGGGAATGACAAAGTGGTGCTCGGCTGTATCATGCATGCCGTACAAGGTCGTTGCACTCTGCTAGCCATATTCATTGTTACGTAATCACTGTTTCTTTTTATTTCCGTTTATCGTATTCCATATTAAAAATAACAAACATCTTTCTTAAAAGAAGAATACTAGTTCTGTTTTGACAGTTTCTATTTTATTGTATGTTATATTGATGAGTTGTTGTCACTAAACCCTACCCCACCCCTTACCACTCCGTCCAACCCCCCCCCCCCAAATGAGAGGAAACTAGTCTATGTACCCATGTCTTCCCATCTGAGAAAGCTTTAAGCTGTGAAAGATTTGTTAAAACGATCATTGGATTTGAAATCGTCAGAAAGAAAACAACGGCTACTTAACATCTACCAAATAAGGAGTGCAGGTTTGCAATGGCATGGTCAAGAACTCCTTAATTGCAACAAAAAATGTTCTGTCAACGGCCACAACTTGAATTGCCAATGAAGTAATTACACCAACCGAAACATTAGAGTATTATTAGCAAAAATATTACGCCAATCACGGTCGAAATGACACCTAAGCATAAAGGCAATATAAAAATGTTCAAAAGCTGAAAAAAATAACGCTCTTGACCTCATTAACATCTCCCCATGAGTCCAGTTCTACTATCATAACGAGACAACGAAACTATCAACAACGACACCTACAAAACACCAACATGACGGTACCACTAGTACCACCTATCAACAACGACACCTACAAAACACCAACACTACAGTACTACTAGCTGCACCCACAGAAATGTAGTTATACTTCCAAGAGTAAATCTGAGAAAAGTACACTCACGAGTCCCCAGTTCTGACTTCACAACGAGACAACAAATCTATAGTTTACGTATGTCAACAACGACAACCACAAAACACCAACATATCGGTATCATTAGCTCCACCCACAAAAATGTGTTTGTACTTCCAACAGTAAACCTAAAGAAAGTATATCAATGAGTCTCCGGATCTGACAGCTATAACAAAACTAGGGTAACACCATAAAAACACCATAAATAGAAGACCTCATTTACACTATCAAAAAAAAAAAAGGCAGCCATGAGAGTAAAGCTAGCCTACCAACAATACCTGCAAAACTCCAATTACAAACCCAAAGATAACAGTGCAGTTGCAGCACCAAAAGACTCACAAGACTCCACTCGCAACACTAACACCCACGACAGCACAGTTACACCAGCAAACAGCACCACATTAACTCGATTTATGCCACCAATAACAACAATATGTGAATTGAAGAGAAAACCAAGGGTAATTATCGAAAACAACACCAAGGTCAGAATCAGAACGGATTTTTTCAACAACTTGCCAGCGACCTTTTTCCTCAAGAAGCAAATGTACAAATGGCATTAAAACTTAAAAGCCAATAATAATAATAATATTAATAAAAATATCCCAGCAAAAACACTTCAAATAACAAGTACTATGCAACAACAACTCGACTTTGAGAGGCGTTTTTGTGGGATTGTTTTTCTTTTTTAAGGGAGCTGTAATCAGCTTTAGTTTCTTTTTTTTTCTTTATTTTTTTCCCTTTATTTGGATATTTAAGAATCATCATTACTTTTCGCTTTTGTTTCACGGATATGTTATTATTTTCTACTTATGGCAAGATCGGTGGTTATTCTAAACTACAGGAAACGACGACAGGTATTTCACTCGAATAAAGAACTTCTCAATTACTTTCAATGTATGTAATTTTACATATTAAATAATCCGAACTTCCGGGGGGTAAACAGAGGAGGCAGCAGAACAGCCTGAAAAATTGGGGAGAGGGGACGTGAGGATTTTTGACATATTTGGAAACTCTTAAATTGGCCACTGTAAAGTAGAAATGTAGACTCTACTAGCAAAGCTACAGGACCAACTGGGGCATGAAAGGGTCGGTAAATTAAGTATTAGGAACTATGGGTTTGGTCTAATTGTCGAACGTTGACTGAATGCAAGTCAGTCAATCATGACTCATGAGGGCTTCAAAAGGGAATTATTGATTAAGAATCACAGAAACAAGATGATCGCCAATGTCATTTTGGCTTCTCAGAGAAAAGTACAAATACACCTTTTAGTAAAATCAAAATACTCCTGGTAATTCCTTTGACCGCTTTGCCCCATTTTTCATCCTTGAAAGCACTTAGAGGATATCGCCAGTGACAGTTTGTGAACTACATTCGGAAGATCGCCACTTGGTTCAGAAAGTTTTCCTGTGTATCACGTGTAATCTAGTTTATCAATGGATGACAAAAGACAGTTGGCTCAAGTGAGAAGTCGGTACCGTAGATTAAGAATTCGCTTCCAGCCAAAACAAAAACCGTCATCGATTTTCGTAAAACGGTATCAGAATTTCAGATGGACGTACTTACTAAAGAGAGCATTTGAAATGGCTTACTTTTTTTCAAATTGAGGCGTGAAGCTCCAGATGGGGCATGTTGTTGCAGTGCGTCCTCTATCACACCGTTTTCGCCGACGGCATTTTAGAACATTTGCTCACATGAATTTTACCAACTTTAATAGCGCGAAGGTGTGAGTGTGCTCCGATCGCTGGTCATACACCCACGGTTCTCGATAATCTCATCATTTTGGGGGGTTGACAAATACCCAAACAAAATGGTCAACACTCGTATCGACGATGACAAAATGTAAACATAAGCGGTGGTAACCAAGGTAACCAAGGAAGAAGGTTTTCGTCATCATTTGGGTTTGATTTTCTCACCAGTTTACCAAAAAATACACGAAAATAATAAGAACCCGGTGTCTTTGATGTGGCCCATCCTCATTTTGGCAGATATTTAATACCTTAATGAGGTTAATAAAGTTGAAATTGAACCAGAGTATGCAAAATTTATTTTTTATTTTCCTTTTCCGTTCCAAATATAGCCTTTTTTCAAATACTCATCACCGGGTTAACGGGGGGTGACTTTTCCCTTTGCGTTTATCAAATAGTGGGAGAGGAGGGACTTTTAATAACTTTTCCTCTGCAAAGCCCGTACACTTTGTGATATACTCTCCGTACACCTTGTAATACACTCTGCGTGTACGTAGTCAACTGGAATTGATACTGGAGGCATTAAAGGGTATGCTAAATGACTCCCTTGTTTTTTTTTTCTTTTTCTTGATCCTGTCATTCCGCAAAATGATGTTTGGTTTTGTCCTCTTTGTGGAAGATTGATATAAACCTTCATCACATTTTGTTTATCTATTCACTGATTTCTTATTTTAGATAAACTGGCTTTTAAACTAAATTAAGAGAGATGGGACATATATGCAAAAAACTATAATATACACCATACTATATACTAAATAAGAGTTGAGTTAAACATAATCATCTTTGTTACATCGCGTATCTTAAACATTCATTCAAAATGGCCGCTGTTCATCTAAGTCTCTGTACATAGCAGTAAAAATTCTTGATACCAAAATCCATGCAAGCCTCAAGTTTTTCCCCTTGTGTCCTTGGTTGGTTCTGTAACTTCACGTTCCATTGGTAAATGCCACAGAGCATACGTTTATATTGTTACATCGGTTTGATCAAGTAAGTATACTTCTTCGGATAAAATTCTCGATGTGTTTCTCCCTTGAAACCGAACAGACGTACAAAGCGACAGACAGCGAGACGCAAAGAATAGACACCAAACGTAGAGAATGCTACATGATCTACGTGTGTCTTGCGGTAAACCACAAGACCCTTGCTTTAATACGTTACACTACATTTACGTCGAGTTGATTACTTAATGGATAGAAAAATATCTACATATCGCCCTGTTTTTTTTTTGTTGTCTGTTATTATTTAAATCTTACATTGTTTTAAATCTAATAAAGACTTTAGAAGTACTTTACTTGATTGGTATTCGACTTACAAATGGTTTATAAACGTATTAGAAATATCTATAACTATGCATCAAATTTGGGATGGCCTTGTATAAATCAAAAGGTACATATAAAAACTCGGCAATGTAGGACAAAAGAACATTACATTAATTTGCTCTGGTTGAATGATGTCTCATTCTCTAATTATGAAAATTCAAAATACATGACAGCGCCTTCTTCAATTGTGAATACGCACGGACGGTGCTATTGGTGGGCGGGGGTGGGGGGGGGGGGAAGGGCGAGGTGGAGGAATGTACATGTGCCTCCAGATACGTCGTGATAAGGCGACGGGTGGGGGAATGGTCGTTGGAGTGTCGTGCGGTAGTAACTTACTGCTAACCCAGAAGACATGGGGACATGGATGACTGCTGCGCGTTAATTGCCATGTTTTATTTTGGGAATAGTTCATAATCACTTCTACCTTTGCCGCATGGGTGCAAACTTTATCTTACTGGGCACTAGATATAAACAGTGATATTTTTTTTCCTTCCTGTTAACTTGCAGGTCTTTCATATACACATGCATTGTTCCGAAAGGGATATGCTTTTTTTTTTGTTAGTGCAGAAAGCGGGAGGGGGGGGGGGGAGGGAAAGGAACTGATGGTGAAACTTGTCGACGCTGTCTATACCGATCACGCCCTCAGTTGTAACTTTCTCGACACGTCATTTTTAACACTTGACAAATGATGACTGAAGTTATACCTGTACCTTAGAGCAGCAAATGTGCAACCTCTCCGTGCTGACCCCCCCCCCCCCTTGCCCTCTCTACTTTCCTCAACCTTGTAACCGTCATGTTTGTCCTCTACTCAAATAAGTTTATTTTTGTGCTTGGATTGGCAAGATTGTAACGAAATAAAGGAAGTGCATGCATTTTAACTTCCTGTGAAAACTGTTGTTGGCGAAATTCAAATTGATGAGCACTTTGAAGGCTTCCGTTTCTTGAGACAAATTCATCGGGAAAACGGATGGGATTTATATTTTTGCTTTTTACAAGTTTGTCAAGTCTGACTCAGATGAACCCTGGGTAGTATGACTATCTCTCACAGGCAGATGACGGAATAATTTAATTTATCTTTCTTTTCTTTACACTTCTCCTTTTATGAAGTTTTTACTTCTTTTTATGACAAAGTGGACCTCTAATGCGATACGAAATGTCGAAAAATTTTATCTGAAGTCATAGTGAACTATTCGTGAAGTAATTTAATTTCCTCTCAATTTTTTTTTCCTACCTATGTTTCCCTTCATGCAAAACTAAATCTTGAACTGTGAAAGAACCCCCGCGTGAGTAATTTGAATACCGCCTCTGAATCACGACCGGTAATAGAAGCTGAGTCACGTGGTTTAACCTGCTGGTGTCCATTTTGATTTTTTTTGGCTATGCCGATACTCAGTCAGTAAAAAATAAATATATATATCACAAATTTGGAGGTAGTAATTGGTCATTAGAAAATATAACGATCAACAAGGGGAACTCATACGATTGAACAATCTGGTTCACAAGTCAGCGTTTCCTTTTCTGATGTGGAGGGGGGGGGGGGTGAAGCACATGGGAGGGAGGGGGAGGAGTTGCGTGAGATTTGAAACAATGATCAAAGCCTATGTCTGTGAAAAGGAGTTTTATTTCTAGGTGGGGCCTATACTCCCCAAACATCCCTTTCAGTTTTAAAAAAAGAACATTTAATTGCTGATTATTTAGGGATGACACAAATAGGGACAAACTTGTAGAGAACACCTTCGAAAGAGTCGGCAAATTGTACCTCCGTAGACTACCAAACGAGAATGCTCGCCAGAATTAGAAAAAAAAACTTGAGCGCATTTTTTGTTGGTTGATACATTTCATGCTTAATCTCTATCAAACTGTTAAAAGGTAAAATAAGAGTCAACGACTGTAGTACGTCAACTCTGTTGTTATTATATATGTTTTCGTCTGATCCTTGCTTACTGTTTGTCTAATCACGGAAGTATTGTCTAATAATAACTCCCTTCTTTCAGATCAGGCACCGAAGGAGTTCCTCTTTCCTTGTAACGGCATAATCGATATTGAAAGAGGCCACAAACTGTCTATTTTTGTCAGAGTTGAGCAATGAGAACACAAATATGTAGTTCATAAGTTGCAAATTAATTATCCATACGTGTTCAGCGTTTGTGATTTTGAGCAAACTTCTTTGCGGTGTGAGACGCCCGTTACGGTGTACGATCTGATTTTCCACTCGACTGAAGTGTTAACAATGAGTGGCGCCCTCGTTTGCTCGTCTTATAGCGTGACCGCAATACAGTGAAACAGACCCCCGTGGCCGAGTATTGAAATTTATAAAGCGATTCCTCTTCGTTATGAAATTGTAAAGGAATGTCCTGCCTTTTCTGTCACTATACTTTTTAGTTCTGCCTAAAAGAACAAAATAAAAGGGAAAGAGAAGAAAATGAAAAAGAAAAGACCAAGATAATAGACAGAAACAAGGAAAGAAAAGAATAAAAAGAAAAAGAGAAGAATAAAAAGCAAAAAAAAAAAAGGAAAGAAAAGAAAAGAAAAGAAAAAGAAAAAAAAATAACGACAATGAGAATATATGTAGTACATCCATCAGAGGATCACGTAACAGCCCTCCGTCGAATCACGGCTCTGCACCAGAGCTGATGCATGATACCAAAACTAAATAATATTGGCCACTTATGGAAGTTTTAATTCTAAAAATATGACTAATTTTGAGAAATATGATACAATTAACCCTTTCTGCGTCTGAAAAGACTCATTGCACATCAGTGTAAACGAAGGTTTGACGCAGCTGAGTGAAATTCAAGTTTTGTCTGTAAAATTGCGATAAAATAATATTAAAGACGAATAACATGTTATCCATGACGTATTTTTGCTGAAAGTTTTATTTTTTTTTCAGTCCGAGGGGAGTCACTTCATCACATACTTCAAGCACTTGGAACTGACACACGACAATGCAATACATTTTGTCATGTATACCGTGGCAAAGTGGGAGTTCCGGTATCTGCGCGACGGTTGGCATTATCTTGCATGCATCCAATTCGATACCATTTACATATTTTATTGTAATATAACAAATATCTTCATTAAGACGATGGAAACACCCTGGTTAGGGGATGTCCAGTCAAAAACGTGTACAATATCAGTTACGGAAAGTTCTGGAAATAATTTATTTCAGTGTGAAAGTACGGTACAACACAACCGATGGCAACCCTATAAAACATATGGACCTACAACGTGACTTTAATTCGTATGTTTTATTGATTTCATACTCCCTTCCCTCTCACTTAATTTTGCCCCCCGTACCCCACCTCTATTAAAATGAAACATTAACTTGGTTTATTTGCGTTAGCTTTTTCCTTATAACAGCAATTCATGTACCGTATATAATCATAGCCTACACACAATTTAGTCGCTTACTTTACGATAACAACAACAACGACTAAAGAAAAATGACACAATCCATCATTTGAATCTTTAGATCTTGAGGTTTATTGCCTTGATGCAAAAAGAGAGTTGATCCATTGTACAAAAGTGATTAGGCCTACTGAATAAACCAACGGTTGGTCGAATCTGACTCGTCCACATCCTAGCACATCTCTCAGTCGACATTTTGGCCACATCTATTCAGCCCTGTCAAAAGTCCCCCCCCCCCCCTTTAGACAGTAGATTCAGTGGTTTACCGATGTGTAAAATCTCAGTAAAGCCACACGAGGTGAACCGTCTCGGTTTTTTTTTTTTTTGGAAATCCTTTCTCGTTCTATGTCTATCTATATATTAACACATTCATAGCGTTAAAAACAGTGATATCAGCTCTCGCATACAGGATCCCTTTTTCATTTAAGACCTTCGTTCAACTGTCAGACAACATTGACTCACTTCTTGTCATGGTGTAATTTAAAAGTGTATATATATATATAACAATAATAAAAGAAAGAAGAAAAAAAAAAGTAATTGGAAAGACCTTGAGGCCTATCGTCGCCGTTCACCTGACTGTTGGAAAAGATGAGCTTGTGTGTGACTGCATTTGCACATGTTACATTTTGTGTCGTTGAAACGCTGTGTCTACCTGATCTGCGACGACTCGAAGAGATCCGAGGAAAAGTCCGACAACTGTGACAGAAAAAAAAGAAAATCTTAAAAGACCGAGTCTAAAACGAATCTACTTCTTCTCAAGGTATCTGGTAAGTGACCGATATATAATTATCGTTTGAACATGTGTGTGTGTGGGTGTTGTGTGTGATTTCGTGTGCATTGTATGTAATGTATGGGTTTGTATCGAATGCGTGTGTTACATTTGTTGGAGCTGTTCATACCTGGGGGTCTGGCGTAACCGTTGGTCTGGCGTAACCGTTGCATTTGACGGTATCCTACAGGGGTGAAAAAGTTCGATAACATAATTGTCATGAAATAAGTTGGCGGTGAGATTTTTTTCAGGTTCTGTATATTCTTAGTAGACCAGTGCTACTATTAAGAATCAGCGCACCGGTAGTTACATGTATATACCGAAACGGCGCAAGGTAAAGAACTCTTGACATGACTTCTGCGGGAGAACATTTTCAATTGTTGAATAGACGTTCGAACATTCTTATCGGTTCACTAGTAAGAGAGAACCTCACATTCTTTGTTGTGTAATAAGGAGTATGGAAAGACGAACATGCAACCTATATATGCAGCTTTATATTTAATATCCATACAAGCCGGAATATGCCGTCTGGTTTGCGATTAGTATGACTTCTCTGGTCTCTTCTGTTTAGGACCACTCATATTTAGTAGAACAGATCAATTCAAGAAAGGGTGGATACATGTTAACTTAATATTTTGGAAGTCCATAACCATGAAATAAAAGAATGAAAATTGAATAAAAACAGTCGTTTGTTTCGTAAACCTAAAGCGGAGCACCTTGTGTAACGTTTCTTAAAAATATATAAAAATGGCATTTAAATAAGCTTATATTTACACAATTGCTCTACAGGAAGTTCAAAACCGTATTCGATAACTTTGTTGGCCATTGCTAACATTCCTTTACTACATTTGATCAACATATTATAGGCCGAGATCTGCGGGTTACATCAGTCCATAACATAAATATTAAATATGGTGGAGGGGGGGGGGAGGGAGTTCCTTGTCTTTTTTTTTTGCAGTTTATATCTTTGTCTCCACATGTTGAATATTACTGTACAAAGTTTCACCTACCAGCACGTGAGGGTTGTCACTCTGACCTTGGTCCGGTCATCCGCATATTCTTGGCACTTTTGCACCCTTCCCCCCCCCCCCCTCCTCTTGCCGAGGACAATTTTTACCGACCAAGCGATCTACATGTGCTCTGTAAGTCTCTGTGTTTCCCTCTTATTTCAAGGATTACAGCGAGAAAGTGATCATGGTATGATCTATGGTTTACACGAGGGTGGCGCAGTTGGGGGGGGGGGGTTGGGAGACCGTGGACAATAATAACCGCATCGCATTCGACGTTACACACTTGCCAACTGGTTTGAAGATAATTTTGTAAATGTAACAAAATTTCAAAACTAAGCTGACAGCACAAACTTTCCAGTAGTTAGGACGTCACCGGGTGTAGCAAAAAAACGGCGAAAAGGTTAGCATGCGATTTCACATTTAAACTAATAAACGTTTTGCCCCCAAGAAACAAACTGAATTAATAAAACTATCATTACTCAAGAAAAGTTCCACCAGGAAGACTGTAACTTAGAGATACATAAAACATAAAATGACATGGAAAAAGAAAAACCAGTCTGGTATATTCGTTGGTTAATTTTCCAGGTAAACCTGAAGCGTTTATACAACACTTAAAGTTTGCGAAAGGCAGGGAAAAACCCCGACACTTGAAGTGTAATTCGGTTGAAGTTTCCAAGGGTGTTTGCCGTGGGCGACAGCAGGCTTTAAAACACAAGAATTTATTCAAGTACTTATACGCACATTTTATTCATGACAAGGCCAAGCCATATACTTTGCGCATCATTTCGAGAGTATTAAAAAGGAGAGGGTGGGGGGGGGGGGAAGTGGTTGGGGGGAAGTGGTTGGGTGGGAGCTTGAAGTTTTGCATAAATCTTGTTTTTTTCATAACTGCGTAGTTTTATTGTGTACTTCTGTACTTTTCTTACAAAATTTATTTATTTCAAGGCTGCGGGGTTTATCAATCTAGTTACACAAATGATTAGACAACGGCTTTGAAATTTAATCCCAAGTCATATAATCATTCTCTTATTAATCCTTTTTTTTTTTGCATGTAGGCCTGTCGACATGTTAGGACGCGATACTATTAAAGAGATGGAACACTAAAACTTTGGGCCTTAATTGTCGCATCAATCAGACAATACATATTTTGATTGTTTTATGTTGGTGTGGCGAGCAGTTCCCCCCCCCCCCATGCCCATTCAGCAGTGAAAGGGTAGTTAAGCTGAAAAAGAGGTTTGGAACCTCTGGGCTACAGTATTGCTGAACAACACATGTGACCTTGACACCTATCGCAATGCAGCATTAAAATGAACAACGTGATATTGACCAACAATACAGCCCCCCATCCCCTCACCTCACGCATTCGAGCACGTCAAGTGAATTCCCCCCCCCCCCCTCATCTACCCATCAGGTCACCAAACCACCAGTGATCTACTGGAGGGTCGGGCATAGGACGCAGTTTTCATTTTTATTTTTAGATAGATGATTTTCTTCTCATATCATCGCATCGGCTCGTACGACGTTTTTGTTTGTTTGTTTGTTGTTTACATTAAGTCTAAAAATATAACAATCGACATGACTCATCTATATTTAGGAACAAATCTGATCGGATGATACTAAAAATAGACCATTGTTGCAGTTATTTGTTGGATTCGTGCCAAGATATCAACCCCCCACTGTGTTCTACAATCGAATACACCAATTTCAAATAGTTTTATGACAATAGATTGGTCCTAAAAGAAAATATATCACACAGTCTTTTTAAATCTGAGGTAATGATTATAATATATATATATATATATATATATATATATATATATATATATATATATATATATATATATTAGTTGTTAGTTATTATTGTTGAGAAAGGAAACACTTGATGTCGTATACGATCCTCTATTTAAGGTCCCTACGTATGATACTTTATCTTGAGCACTTACGGAATACCGCGATTTGTGTGTCAACAATTAAAAAAGGAAAATGGAGGGCCGGGAGATGTTCTGTGGACAACCCTATACATAGCGACGCGTAGGTGTATGAGGTGGGTGGTTAGTTGCCTAGGGATGGAGAGACGAAGGTAATATCAACAAGATGATAAGGATCGTCAGTGACACTTTTAGTCAGAGTCAGAGTCGAACATCTGTGTATTTGTTTTCTGAACCCATAAGGCCCGATAAAGAAGAAAGACAATGCAAGTGACCGTCCACTCCCCCCGAGAATGCTTGACCCACGGGATCACATAAGAGAACTGTTTATAGCTTAGAACTAAAATTCAAATTTTGGCCTGACTTACTCTTGCAATGCAACAAAAGTCTGATGAAACTTTCGATAGATATGTTTACCATCGTGATATTAATTATATAAAGCACTGACAGATGTGAGACAAAAAAAAGTTTGTCAAACCTCACTCCCAATTGTCAGTCATTTCTCTTTATTCGTACAGCACATTTTTTCAATGAATTAAAGTGAAATCTGGGGTCAGCGGAAAGCCCTGTGAGCAGTTGAAAGTGATCAAGTTTTCACCATCGTAGGATCGGCTATACGGCGTGAAATGCATGACGTCTTGGTTTACCCTTCAAAACAACTGTGTGAATTACGCAATAACCTATGTAAGAGTGGTACTCCATTTTGTAAAAACCAAGTTTCGAAGATTACGTTTGAGGCTATAAACTACAAAATAGCTGAAACCCACTAAACCATGCAAAAGCATTTTACACCTCAGGCTCGCAGCCGGAGGATGGCTGGGGAGGGGTGATTACGGCCCCCCTATTGTTTTAGCAATGAAAAACATATCAACGTGTAATGTGTTAGTGGCAACCTATATCTATTTTGCACGCTCTCTTTCTCGCTACGAGTCCATCTTTTCTACATGCCCATGCCTTTTTTGGAAACAGGAAACAAAAGAAGAGGCTGAAAATGATGTTGAGATGGAGAGGAGGATGAACAAGGGTGGGAGGGGGAGTTGACGGGGATATTAGACCATTGATTGATCGAACGGAAGGTCGACAATAATTCATCTTTCAATTCTAAATGATGTGCTAACAAAAGACCAGAGAGAGAGAGACAAACGACCAGAAAGAGAGAAAAAAAAAAACATTTTCGGGATTATTTTAACATCATTCAGCTTGAATAAATTTTGAACCATCTTTACATTAGGGTAACTGTGGCAATTATTCCTCTGGACGGTTTACCTTCCAGTCACTGGATAACTAAACCTGGAGTCACGGAGGCCTGTTTACATGTCAGTGTCATATTTACCCCGTTGTTTTGATTTTTACATTCGTTTTATTTTCCCACTTCGTCCACATATGTGGGTCCGCGACATTTGAAATTTAACATCTTATTAACTATAAGGGATAATTTAAAAATCAATGTATAAAAAGGCAATGTACCTACTTATCCACCTCCCACTCATCGAATCCTCTACCTCAATAAATTTGAAGCAAATTCCAGCAGAAGTCCTCCCGCCCCTATTCGGATTCTTCAAAGCACCGTTGATTTTGTTTCATTGCTATAAATTCCAAAAGTCAAATTAAAAATAGCATCTCGTGAAATTTTCGTTTTTCGTCGAGTGCACGCTTCATTGACACTATAATAAACCTTGAAATAGTTCAATACTTGGTACCGTACGCTACCATTTCTGAGAAAATTATTCTGGACCCTGTTAGACCAATCATGGTGGACTTCTTCCCAAAGTCAGGGGGGAGAAACTTTTAACATGGAAAAGTACAATAGCGACTCATCCCCTGGATCAGAGCCAAACTTAGAGAGGGGTCGAACATCAAACTTCAATGGAAGAACAAAAAACAGCTACGATAATAAGAAAAACAACGAATTAACAAAGATGGTAGAAAACATATTTGCCTAATGAAAGTGAATTACTATCGCTTAAAATGCTCATGGTAACAATAGTCAGAAATAATCAGTAGCGTTGATTTGATTTTGAAAGTGTGGAAGTGTGTGTGTGTGTGTGGGGGGGGGCTTGTTTTAGTTTTTTAAGGGATAATCCCCTACTCTGTTAATTTTAAAGGAATCTAAGTCGTTTGTAACACCGAAAGTGAAATCATATTTTTAAAAACCAATGTTTGTGGACCCAGAATTAAAAATTTTTCCAAATAAATACCATATGGACTATGTTTTCACGACATGAGTTTCTCACAGGTAGAAAGTCAGTCAGCCTATTTGTTGCTCAAAATTAATTTTTTCACCCCAACTTTCCAAAATTTAAATGACGCATCTTCCGAAACGTCATGTTTTGTTCGTCATGTTTTGAGGATATGAAGTTTTTGTTGATTTTTTTTCATGAGATTGAAAGGCTTAACAATCATTACAGCTATTTTGTAGGCATGCCATGTCTGTGCGTTGTAAACGTATCACTTCCCTTTAAATCGTGCTTTTTTTTCGCGATCATTTTATACAGTCTGATCCCATAATTCGATCCCTTATCTCTAGGCAATGACTGAGATTATCCCTACCTATAGATGCATTAAAAGTTCTATTCCTTCGGCACCCAACTGTGGTTTTAGATGGTCCTTTCACTAAGTCCAAGATACAACTTCAGAAATGTTAAAAAAAAGTTTAGAGATCTACCCAGTAAATTTATCCTTCATTAATTCCTGTAATATTCACCACTTCTTTTTCCTGTCATATTCACCCTTTTTTTTGTCACTTCTTGCGACCTCTGACATTTTGCCTTACATTAGCCGTTTTAGTCACTCGATGGCTTCCAAAACAAGTTATTTTTTATTGCTTTTTTTTGTTGTTGCGTTCAATTTTCGATCCGATATACCTGAGACTTGACTAGAGGATGATTGGCAGTGTGATCGATATAACACGTAGACAAGGTACCTGAATGAAAAAAAGAAAGAGAAAAAAAAGCAAAATATGAAAGAAAATGAAGAGAACGGAGCTTGGAAAAGACGAAGATAAGGAAAAAAACGACTCTTATGTAATTTTTTAATTAGAAGGTCTCTCTTCTCCATTTTGTTGTGAAGGTATACACACATTAATTTAAGTCTAGAAAGTATGAAATAACAAAAAGTAAAAAGACAAAAAAAAAAGAAGAAAATTTAGACGTTAAAATTACATTACAAGGTTTTTCGCTTCATTGTATATATTGCATGAAAAACCATTGTCTTGCATGTCGTTCTTTAGATCAATTTTTCGTAAGAAGTTTTTTGGTTTTTTACTTGAGTCTCTCTCGCCTTCTAGAGTTTTCCTGTTTGCGCTTTTTTGTGTGTGTGTGTGTTCTCTTAATTGTAGTGGATGGATTCTCGTTTGGTTAAACAGTAATAATCAAAAGTTAACCCTTGCCTAGATAATTGATTTACGCGCGCTTCGGTAGTTGAAAGTGACATTCAGCATTTTTTTTTTTTGGGCAGGTGAGTTTTTTTGTTGTTGTTTTTATTTTACATTTTATGTTGTTTTGTTCAATGTAGACGGTGATACCAGTCACGTGGCACTAACGCGCTTGTTCTCACCTGGTAGTATAATGGCGGAAGTGATCGTCTTTGCGCCCCCCCCCCCTTTTTTTTTCTTTGTAGTATGTTTCATTTTCATGAAACATCTTAGATCCGCGTGTTGACGTGCAGTCTGTCATGTTTGGTACATCCAGACGGAGCATTAAAAAGATGGTGATTCAAAAGATAAGCGGAAGAAAGTGAAGAGAGAATAGAGAAATGCTGCGTCTCTCGGTTTTTATAAGTAAAACGATTTTGTTTGTCCTTCCGGCATTCGAGTCAACCACTATGATGCAGAGAAAATGCACGAATAAAAGTAGGTCAGATACAGTAACACCCAGGCTTAAGTACTCGAGTTTGGCAAAAAAAGGTTCACGTGCTTCATGACGTCACAGTCGACTTGCTCCTCAACGGCTCTACATTTTACGGATCCCGCCAGTTCGTTCCGCCCCTCGATGTCCCACATTATACTAATTTAAGTGTCCCACACTGTTCATTTTTTAAACCCCGAGGACGATATAAGGGTTTCTTGCGCATTGATGAGTCCGAACGTCCTGCTAAGAAAAGAGTCAATCGCTGGGTGGCAAACTAGATCACCGAGTACCTCGTGACATGCTCGAGCAACTGTAAGAATGTAACTCTTTAGAAACGCTTATTTTTATACGGCGTTTGGGATCAAGTGCCCACAGCGCGCGTGGCACATGAGAGACATGCGCTAGACGGAGGCGGAAATGAAAATTCGCAGACGAACATTTATCATTTCCGCTCACATTTACCTAGCGACGTGACAAATTTACATAGCAACTGTGTTGGTTCGATAGGAAACCTCTATTCCCAACGCTTCTGTCACGGTCTGATTATACGCTCATTTGTCCTTGGTTGACCTCTGTTAAATACGTCGTCACGGGGTCATCACGTGACAATGTGTACGTGGCTCCGTCTGAACGTCACATCAACTCAAACTATGTATACATCTTTTGATTACGTAACCTCACACACCACATACCATACACTACATTAGGCAATTCATCACAGGTAATGTAATGTAAACTATTTTACATTACATTACCTTGACACTGCTCTTTGGACGGTATTTTACGTTACGTTACTTTGACATTACGTTTCAACAGTAACGTCATTCAGTCAGTACTTACTCAACCACCGCCAAGTTAGCGTATATACTCTCCATGTAGAGAGGTTACTATGTAGTGACTCGCCACACACCGTCGGAAATTATCTACCATAAACCGCGATGTCGTCACACCGGTACACAATATTTTCATTTTATTCTTTGTTTTTTTTTTTTTGCCACAGGTACCGAGGTGTGTACATGCCATGTCTTTCCTCCTTCTCCTCCTGTTGTGTGCTGCCAATGGGGTCCTGGTTCGCTCGAGGAACGAACGGGAACGGTGCGAACTATTATCGAAGCACATGCTGGCCAGAATGAACTACTACGATAACGAACGGCAACACATGATCCACTGTAGAGACCGAATACGGGTTCAAACCTGTGAGGGATCGTGTCGGTCAAGAACGATACCTGCTGTCGATTATGCTAGGGGGTTTCAAAGGGTGAGCAAAATTAATTTTTTCTTTCTTTATTTTCCGCTTCCGCCATAAAAGAGGATGAATTTTTTTTTTATATAAATTACGTTCGTTGGAAAACCTGTAGGCACAACGGGCCTACAAAAATAGAAATGCCCCCCCCCCTCCTCCCCTTTGAGGTTAATGTCATCCATTTTGATGTGACTTTTTGGACAGTCCAACCTTTACACGCATAAATGTGTGACGACGTTAGTTAATTTAGTTGAGTGTGGTCCAAGTATTGGTAATATCCTTCATATACTCCATGAACAATTCAACAGGATATACTTGAGCTTATTGACAACATCAGTTAAGGCTGGGTTCCAAATACGATCATAATGATGGGAACATATTGTAAAACAACTTGAAGCATTACCAGTTGTTGTTGTTTTTTAATCTGAATATGTCTAGGCAAATGATAACGGATAAAGACACTCAGGGGTGGCACCGGGATTTTAGATCTTTTTGGGACAAAACATTTTTTTCCGGAGCTTAGGGAGAGGGGTGCAGGGGTCCGTCCTAGGACCTGGTGGGAGTCCAGGGACAAAGTTCTGATGGGGTTCCAGAGGGCAAAGTCCACGGAAGCTCTGAGGGCTTAACATATCTCGATGTGAAAAATTAAGTTTCGTGGACTTCCTAAAACAGAAGGTAATGAACATATACATTTATGCATTTGTCGAATCGGCTATCTGAGTGTGTGAGTGGTTGGGGGGAGGGGGGGGGGGCGGGTCGGGGACTCGGGGAAAGTTCTTACAGGGGGAAATGCCTCCCATCCTCTTGGCGGCACCATTGAAAACCAGATGAGAAACCATAAGCATGAAAGACATATTTTGGAGAACTGACCGAATCAATCATTAAAGAGCATTGAAGAAGCCACAATTTCCATCAAAATTCATAAAACATTGACCATTTTAATAACAAATTTCTGTATTACAATTGCATCCTGAATATGCACAGGCTAAATATGCAAATCTGTTGCATCGAGTTTGGGGCTCACGTGGTATGCCTTATGATATCCTTTCCTTTTATTTCACTTTCTTTCAGGGACAATTAAAAATTTTAATCGCCCCAAATGTTTTATTTGGAAAGCATATGTTGTTTCCTTCAAAAATATTGACATCGCATGCTATAAGCCAGATGACACACAAATATAAGACTATATTTACACTGACACTCGGTATACAACACTTGAACCTATCGTCATCTTTGCACTTTTATTCAACTTTGAGAATGCATATCTCAAAAACCGGTATGACACACTAACAAGATTCCAACTGATTGCCACTCCGGGTATAACACTCTGCAGCTCTGGAATGTCTGAATGAAGTCAAATCTTTTTCTAGATGCATGTCACATGGTTTTTAATGCTGATGATGTACCCGCATACACACGTTATTTAGGAACCTCAAAAGTACAGACGACTTTACAATCAAAGTACAAGATTAAGGTTAAAAATCTCGCCCACCTGAGAGAGAGAGAGAGAGAGAGAGAGAGAGAGAGAGAGAGAGAGAGAGAGAGAGAGAGAGAGAGAGAGAGAGAGAGAGAGAGAGAGAAAAAAAGGTAAAACATTTTTGTCCACTTTTCGGAAAGTTTTTTTTCTTTCAACCCCCTTTTTTTCTTTCTGGTGCAATGAAAGGACCGCCTTACCACAGCGGAAGGAATATTTTTGAACTATTTAAAAATGTTCAAGGTAATTCTCATGCACAACAAAGGTTTTAAGTCATTTGAAAGGAAACACAGTCACCGAATGTGACAGTTTTAAAGATGAACATTTCAAAAAAAAAAAAACGATTAGACTGGCACTTCCCCCCCCCCCCGAAGAGATGTTTGTCATTTTTCTACTTAAGGCGTACACAATTTAATGTCACTGCGTGAGTCTACTAACGGACTTACCAAATTCCTTCCCTCCTATGATACATCACAAAAATCTTTTGTGTCTTGAAATCATGAAAGTATATTTGGGCTATAAATAAATATGTATAAAAAAAGTGATATATCCCAAACAAGGTAACCCCAAGGGATTTTGTCTTCGAGTTAGGTTGGATTACGGAGATGATTTTGAATATTATTACCTTTCCCATTTTTTGGTTGTCTCATGGGTGGTATGACGAGGTGGATAAATATCAAACTTGCTTCATTACAGAAGAAAAAAAAGGTCTCACAGTACTTGATCCTCCTGGCTAAACGGCGACACGTTAGAGTATATGTATCTCAGAAACAGACTTGTGTACAAGTTTGCAGTCGGTCGTAGTTGATATTTTTTTCATCGTTCGAACAAGAATCACCTGCACTGAAAAAGATTCAAACATTCCTTCTTCCATAGGAAACAAGAAAAAGAAAAAAAAATGGACGTTGGTGTCACGTCTCCCTTTTAAATTTTTTGATTACATCTTTTGCTAAAATGTACTCGCAACAAGTACTAAGGGAGAGACCACAATTCCAAGACTACTCATTACATCATGTGTATATATATATATATATATATATATATATATATATATATATATATATACAGAAGATCCGGAAAGACGACAAACAGGACATGTCCGAATGAGGGTAGGATCACAAAAGATGATACCGTGCTACACAAAACGTAATAGAAAAGAAACGAGAATAACACAAACTACCCTGCCAAGCTTTCGGACCATACACGGGTCCTTCCTCAAGGCTGTACAAAGCAAAAATGAAGAAAAGTGAAGAGAGGGCAGCAGAGGAAGGACAAAATCACCTACTCGGAATGTTGAGACCATTGAGACCATATATATATATATAGATTTGTAGTATTCTAGACTCTTGGGAGTAAAGTCCTCAATTAGAATACTAAGAGCAAATATATTTGTAATACTAATATGATAACAGTCTACTACACATGTTTCACACTGAAAGCGATTTTCAAGTACTTGAAAATCGCTTTCAGCGTGAAACACGTGTAGTAGACTGCTATCATAGCATATTAGTATTACAAATATATATATATATATATATATATTCACGTTTCTCACACATATTCTCACATAAAAAACATTGACACACGTACACAAACACCCAGATTAAAAGTATATGAACTATGGCCGTCGCCTTAACCCTCATGAGGAGTAGATTTTGGCGTACGCTGACGGCATCTGCAAGATATCAACACGATGAGATATGACAGACAAATTATTAAGCATTAGAACTGTTACAGGGGACAATTACGTAAACGCAAATCAGGCGTTTCATCGGGAACATGACATATTTAAATGGTTCATGGGGGATCCCCCGTTGTGTTGATGTACGTTTCATAAAAACATAATTAGACTTCCATTTGGGATATTTCCACCAAATCAACCGACGTTATTAAATGCTGCCTACGCAAACTTAGCTGTCTTTCCTATCGTAATCATGTTGGTATTTTGAAAAGCCCGTACCTCTTGTCACCTATTAAGGCCCAGATCCCGACATACAGCATGTAATGATGGAATTATTAACTTAGGGACTTGGTTCGATTAAAGCATCCGGGTTGCGGTTGTTCGAAGGCAGTTCCGGGGGTAAGTCGTCATCCATGACCGGATTGAGAGGAAAGGACGATATGGGATCTTAAATTGTATACTTTCTCCCAGAATATCGTTACGTCCTTTAGAACATACCACTGAGATATATTTAAAGAACGTCTTGGTTTAGGAAATATGTCACTACATGCATGGAGGATATGGACTCAGAGTATAATTTTATTTTTAAATACAATGTTAATACTGGAAAATCTCACTGCCATGCCTAGTAACCCTAAAATAGAGTTATAAATGTCTTTGTCTTCTTCTATGTGATAACTAAAATTTCTGTGATATTCTGTCTATTCTGTGATAACTAATAATCTTTACAGGATATTATGTGTTTATGAATTCACCGAAATGTATCATTAAGTCCTATTATACATTAAATACCAACCTCTAGCTCTCCTCTCCTACTTAATCAGCCACCCAGAATGTTCGTCTGTTACGCGCCACGGACAAGCGCACATCGTCTCACGTTTGCTTTTTTTTTTTTCTTTCTAATTTCATATCTTTTGAGACATTAACCTCTGACGACATATCTTCTAGGGGGTATATTGTACTTTGTGCTTCAATAACTTTAAACTTCGAAATGATAGCCTGTAATGCATGTTTAGCATAATATCCCGTTCATTGGCATCGAATTTTACAAGCAACGTGTAATAGGTACGTATCGTATTCGTACCAGTCCGTGTGGCGATATCAACCATACGATCATAGTGCCTTAGCCCAGTACTTATCAAAAGCGAACAAAAATTACCAAGATTAAAGCAATTTCACTTATCGATACAGATGGGAAGTGAATAAATTCATCAGTATTTGCATCGGGTATCCGGGTACCCGATCGACGATGTCTGGACCTGCTCTGGAATTGCCACCCCTGATTCAAAGTTTGACTAACGTATATTGTATAGTGACAAATTTCAGCACGCGTATGCCTAACCATCTCTATCATCTCCTGATCTCTATGGTTATATTAGTGCCCAAAGCAAAATTGAGTACTGTAACTTCACAAGAACTCGCAGCTTAACGGAAGTTACATTTTCAGGTCACCCTGAATTGGACCCGATACAAACACTAAATTTATCTAGCTTCAGTGTTCTCCACAGATTTTTCAATCAAAGAGAGATGGCCACGGAGCGATCACATGGTGTACTTAGACTTATCTTTTAGTAGAGGGTTTTGAAAATTGAGATTTCTAAAGGATGCCGAGACCATTTCTTGCTCCATACTTCCTCCGATATCACACATTTTTTTATCACATTTTGTGAACTTTTTTATCGTTTTTTTTTCTATCATTTTTTATGACATTTTGTGAATTATTTTTTTTATCGGCGTGACTTTGTATGGGAGGTAAGATTTGAGTGTGTGTGTGTGTGGGGGGGGGGGGGTTGGGGAGTTTCGCTTTTGCAATTTGCTCTCGGGAGGATCTTCCCCCCCCCAAGAAACCCCCGTGGGTAACGCTAAGCTCTTTTTATATAGGCCTATGTATGATCGTAACCTACCTCATGCGCCCTTGAAGCTGGTAAACCATTTTCTGGATAAGAAGGTTTCACATGCAAAGAACACTGGGTTTAAATTCATGATTCATTCATTCACGTCCAATCGGGTAATGTTATACTGACAGGGTCGAACTTCATTTTACCGTACATCAAAAAGGTATGGAACAACTCTAACGCTGCCGATTACGCCGTAACGAGGTCGTTCCTCCAAGCATCGCTGTCATTTATACCGTTCATGTTGAATTTATTATACTTTATCATTTATCTTTGTTTTTCTGTCTACTTTGTTTTCAGTTGTGTCGATGTTGCTTTGAAACGAGTACGAGAATGGTCGATGTGTATTTAGGACATTGCTTCTTGGACGGTGAGCGGTTACCGAATGGACGAACTTTCAAAATGAAAGAACCGACATCCTGTTCGTGTTCAAGATGTTAGCGAAAGTCGTCGAACGACTGGCCGAGGGAAAAATCCTCCCCCCTTTTTCATCCAGATTGCTCAGATCTTTTGTGGGGGTTGTGGGGAGAAGGAATATTAAGGAACCATGGACCAAATATCATGTTTTTGAAGGATGCCATATGTACTATCTTCCCCCTTCTACCGACCCTGGAGCTGTGGAGGCCGGGATTTTCAAACCATTGATAAAATAACCGATTATACAGAAACGCATACTGTGGGGCAACGACGAAAACCTTGCTGGATTTTTGACAGATAATATACATACAGAAGTCAAAAGACGTCAAACTTGAGAAGAGAGAGGATGAACTAAACTGCATGAAAGAAAAATGAAAGAAAATTGAGTGACTGATACAATAAGTCTGCCAGTTCGATGATGTGACGTCACACAAAATGGCCACTGTGGCAACGAACCTTTGTTCACCTTGAGTTGTTGTTGTATTCTGTCAGGAAATCGAAGCGAATTCCAATTAAAATTATTAGTTGTAATGAAGAGTCAATAAAATTTATTGACCCGATTATAAGAAGGTAGTCAATGTTGATACTCCTTTCGCAAAAAAAAAAAAGAAAGGGAAAAGAAGAGAAAATGTCAACTTTTTTGCTTAGTCAAGACCTGGTTTTTCTGTCCTTGCCATAATGTTTAGACGAGGTGTGACAATGAGTTGGCAGAGCATTCACACACAAAAGGAAAAAAGAAAGAGTTACAAAATACTGTTAAGAAATATTTTGGGTAGAATACCTTACAGGAGGGCTCTGGCGTAATGAGTGATACATATGTGTGTGTGGGCGTCTGTGTGTGTATGTGTGTTTGTGTATTTGTTTTGTGGGATTCGGGGTCCTCTGCTGGCTGGACCAGCGTTTACATGTGAAAGGCACAGAGGTGTAAAAATATAAAACAGGAGATACTTAGCAATTAATAAGTAATCAGCAGAATGAAAAGGTATATGCGTACTCTACTTTCTCATCACAGCTCGTTACTCAATATTTAAGTGGATTTGAAAGAAGGAACAAACCCCAGAGTACATAAGCTTCTCAATCGATACATCGTTGCTCTTGAGTGTGTCGAAAAGGAACAACACAGTAACGGACGATGCAACTGTCTGCTCTCCTCGCAAAGTGGGAGAAAGTGTCCACCTTTGCAGCAGCAGTGCCAATTCGGCTATGCCCATTACTTTTATTATTAATTATTTAATAGATCAATTTTGAAATATGACAGTGAAAATGTGTACTATTGTGGTAAACTTTGCAGCTTACATTTCTAAGGAGTCTGTGTGAATATCATGTGCAACTAACTCATGGTTGCTGTTTATGCAAACTAGAAATATTGCACCTTGAGACGTTTAAGCGAACATGAATGTTACGTTCGAGGTTTATTTCTTTGGGTTTTTTTGTTTTGTTTAGGCGATATTGTTTAAAAAACTGTAGAAATTATGGACCGGTTATAGTGTATCTGTGTCAACTTCATAGTTTGCCCCGTGTCCCAACTCCCCTGCCACTTTTTTTTCAAACCTTGACTTTTCTCTGACTGGCCTTTCTTTACATATCAGTAATAACCTACGTTATAGCGGGTTTAATTTACCATATAGGTGTGTTATAGGAGATGGTTATTTTGCGTGGAGTGTACAAATTAACACGGACCCTTTTGTGTTGTATGCATGTTTTTTTTTTAAATCGTATTTAAAGGCTTTATGTTCGCTTGTAACTTACATCATGTACGGTAGCCATGAGTGTTTCTTCATTATTGTGTACGGTAGTTGACAAATATCTTGAGACGTAAATGACCTGTGTGGTTACTTTCTTTTTCTATTTGTATGAGCTAGCTGATCACTTAAATGAAAGAGGGGACCGGGGGGGGGGGGGGAGGGTCGATGACAAACCGCAGCGAGATATCTCTTGGGATTCAGCCTTTATCACGATACAACCATTTTATAGTTGGCAGATAAAACAGATGTTCAACTCAGCTGGTAAGCTATCGAGGTTATATTGAAAAAGATGACACAAGTTATTCTGTACACTGAACAAAGGGATTCAAAAATGTAGACATGAAAGGTTATGAGGGGGGGGGGGGTGAAAGAGAATTGAAGGGGATGGGGGAATGCCCTGCCTATCTGACATCCATCCGTATCATTAAGCTCAACGTCACCATGAATGTATTCAGTTACTTGCATTTTACTGTAGTTTCCTCCGTCAATATTGACACCGTATAACCCATACAATGTTCAATCGTCAATGAAATGATCAATTTTAAATTAACCAAACAAAGGAACAAAAACAAAACATTTAAACAAACAAACAAATAAACAAACAAACAAACAAACAAACAAATTTTATGCATTGCAAACGAATGGATCTGGAAACAACGAAGTTTTCAGTTTAGCTCTTTTCCTCCGAAACCAGTTCTCAGTATCTCATGTTTTGATTCTAATTTATCATCGAGGTCTATTGAATCCTTTATATCCCCTTTTTTAATTTACTATTTATTGAATTGTAATTTGCAATTAAAAAAAAAAAATTGAAATTGGACTCACTAATAATGATGTCATGGCAGCCTGAATGAGTGATTTACTGATGATATTATTGTTATGAATGTTCATTTTTCTGTCTATTGTTTAAAGTTAATTACGTAACAGTTCAGGTGGGTTCCGAAATGTGTTCCGACACAGAATCAGGACCATTTACCTTTGGACATAGATAATGCTGACAACGTAAGACGCCTCGGTTCCGCGTGATTCTCCCGTCACCATCGCGTATGGAGTTCGGAGGGCCGATTATATCACGGAGATATTAATTCCTTTTCAAGGCTTTACTAAATTATGAAATCTTTTTTTACTATGCTTTTTTTAATTTCAAATATTTTGTCAAGTATTTTTTAAAAGTAAC
The DNA here is from genome assembly GCA_021234535.1 of Stichopus chloronotus. Taxonomy (NCBI): domain Eukaryota; kingdom Metazoa; phylum Echinodermata; class Holothuroidea; order Aspidochirotida; family Stichopodidae; genus Stichopus; species Stichopus chloronotus. Next base: position 24,088,033 of record CM037846.1, read on the forward strand.
ATAAGAAAATTAAAAAAAAAAAAAACGAAACAATGTTTTCCTCTTCTTCTTACGTAACTTTCAAAATTTGTAAATAACAGAATCAGTATTATGGAATAAAGAGCTATGTGATATTATGTACGTAAAAATGACAGGTTGTTCCTGATAGCTTTCTTGTTTTGTCTGTTTTTTTTTTTGTTTTTTTTTTATTTTTCATAGGTTGGATTAACAATCTTCTAAGGAGGATAGGTCCTTAGTTAAAGCGAAGTAGGGCATTTGCTTTTCAGAGAGAAATCATATTTCTAAAATAAATATCTGTGGACGCAGAATGGTGGATCGTTCCAAAACTGGAAGGACGGTGGCCTTCTTTTTTACGAAATAAGTTTGTCGCAGATAAAAATTCAGTTATTCGTTTGCTCAATAATAATTTGTTCACCCAAACTTCAAAACAGCAAATGATGCATGTATCTACTGGAACTCATCTTATGCACAAATTCTGACCGCTTAAATACTTTGCAAATGCAAGTTAAATTTAGGGTGCAACTTTAAAGAACCAATGTAGAGAGAGCAATTTGTCCAGAGTGCTCCTGCTGAGTTTCTCTGCAGGATGTACTCCCTAAATTCCAAAGAGTAAAATTAGGGATCACAAGATTAACTTGTCACTGAAAAAGAGTGATGTGACTCTTTTTCGATTGAAATATCTCACTTCAAAGTTAGATTCGTCCCTAATTCCACTCTTAAAGAGTGGAACTATGAAATTTTGAAATCATACCGGTCTGGCTGAGAGGGACATAAATTGCTGCGTACTAAAATCGTTCATGTCCCTTGAAAGTCTTTAAATTCTAGTTAGACTATCTACCTTAATAAGGGAAGATTTTTTTTTTGTTCTAACTACAAATCTTTTTGTTGAGCCTACTGCCCAAAACTTCTATCTACAGTATGACTCGTACCATAGAAGAAGCACTGAACGTGAAATAGCTCACGGTCAGGTACTTCGAATTAAATCTATCTTTTCTGATGAAAGTGACTTGCATTTGAACCTTTATTGAACTAACTACACAACAACTTCAGTGAGCAAGTATATAACCCCCTTTCTAGGTTAGTGACAAAATTGACATCGCTGACAAAGTGTCTCGTAATAGTCTGTCATATCCTAAATCTGCTTCAAAGACGTCTCGTGCCCCCCCCCCCCCACCACCACCACCCCAACTCACACTGACGACTACCGGCAGCCGTGGCCTTCTTTCCTTGTTGCAAATTGTTATAAGAAAAGTTTCACAATTTTTCATATGTCAAAAACCTTTAACGATAATTTTTCTCGTCCTCATGCTGTTGTTTCCAGACATCCTCCTAATTTAAAGTCCTCGCTCGCGTCAACGCCAAGCTCCGTTAGTCTTTTAGGTGTGGAGATTAAAGGGTGTTTCAAACTCATTCTAAAACATGTGTGACCTGTTCTGCCCTAAAAGAAAACCGCGGTTGCGCAGAATCACTCTATACTGGTCAACAGTTTAAGTAATTACGTAATTTAGCTTGTGATACAGTAGGACTTACTTTGTCTCATCAATTGTGTGGCTTGTAAAAAGAAAAAAGAAAAAGAAGGGGTTGGGGGAAGGAGGGAGAGCTCAGGATTAGACATCATGGAAGTATGAACTAGAACAAAAATGTAAAAACATACTCTTGGCAAACATTTTCAATCAACATTTTCATTCAAAATTTTGAACTGACATGAATAGAAATGTTATTTAACAAAAGTAAGAAATTTCTGGACGAAGTTGAGTTCAATACAATTTCGTCGGTGGTATGAAGAGAGAAAAAGAAAAAAGGGCAGAGAAAAAACCAAAAAAAAAAAAAGATCTTCTCGTTGTGTCAAGTAGAAAGAAGTGCATGGGAAAAGACGAACACTGCGCTCTATAGAAGGATACAAAGAAGTACGTTTAAACACCTTCACTAAAAGTCACTTTGACTTAAGAGGAAAATTTGTCCATGTTTGTCGGCGGTGGTTACCGTTCTACAAGGCCGGTAACGATGCATGCATAAAAGTAGCACTGTGTATCAACTCTTCCACGTTGTTCGACCTAATTTCGAAACCCCGAAAGGTGTGAGCCCATAGAGAGAAAATCCCAAGGAATGCATGGATGCGTGTAAGTGCGCGCGATATCTAACGCCAAAAGCGTGTTGTATTTGATACAGAGACAAGATAGCCCCCGCTGTAGAAATAATAAACAGGTCCTCGGGAATATAAAGGTGTTTGCAATTCATCGTTAATTTTAACTGTTTTGAGACCAAAATGATTGGCAGCCCGCCTTTCAAATAAGAGATCACAAGACAGGCGTCAGCACGGAAATATTTCGGAGTTTTCACACGGTGTTCAGACTTAGATCAATCCAAAGTTTTCGTGTTATTTTTAGGGTATACCTGTTCATTCGTAATCAGTTCTACCCTTCAAAAGTCATTGCCACTTCAATGGCTCTGACACATGTCACCAGATATCGTGGAACCTATTCCTCGCTTTATTTCCCCAGCTTATTTCGCGCGCATGCTCAGAAAGCTGTATGAAATACGTATACAGTTCATTTTAGTGCAACTTTAGTTCTATCTCAAGTTAAATTTAATGACAGTTATGTAGTATCTAAATACAATCAGTTACATAAAGAATGTTACATATTGGGGAGAAAAGGAGATGAGGAGATAAGATTGAGGAGTGGCAACTGATTACTCTATCCAGAACTCCCCCCCCCCGCCCCAGAAAAAAAGAAATGAAAGAAGAAAAAATGTCAAGCGCATAATCATAGGAGGAATGTTGAAACAGGTTGTATGGGTGTATGGGTGCGTATGTAAGAGAAGTCGATATACGCATGCCCGCTTAAGTCGAACTTCACCCTCTTTTCTAGGTTTGACGAAACTATTCAAATATAACGACGTGAAATATATATATATATATATATATATATATATATATATATATATATATATATATATATATATATATATATATATATATATATATATATATATATATATTCTGTCTTCAGAAACGTTGAAGAAGATAGAAAGGAACATGCAGAGGTCCCCTTTGATATACTTTTCCTAACTTTTTTTTTCTCATAAACGTGATTAAATATCAAATCAATTTGTCTTTTGTCCCACGTGAGATGGTATCACTCGGTGAACCTAATCGAACTCGTATCCACACCCCCGAGGCGATAAAAAAAAAATTTCCCTGGGAAATATAACAAAATATGTAGAAAATATGAAGATACACCGTAGAAACTTGTTTAAGAGGTATACGATTTTGAACCGATTCAAATCACTCGAGGGGTTACATCACAAATGGACTAAACAGGTGAATAAGCGGTCCAGCGAAATTCAATAACAAAATTTCCATCAAAAGAAGATGACCATTGTCCATCCACGGCGATGTAATATATGTATGACGTCACTTGTAAATACCTTGTACGTGACGTTGTTCTTATCGTCCAGGGTCCATCGATTTGACCTATTCTTTTTGGGAGAATAATCCAGTTCTTTGTTTTTTTTTCTCTTGTTAAACAACACATTTTTTTTATGGTCGTCTTTGATGAAACAAGTTTGACAATAAGTGTCTTTGCATAATTAAAAAGACAAAGTAGCATTCACGTGAACATACGGAAGACAAAATGTGATACTCCTTTTACTTGGAAAGCAATCGACGCGTTCTTTGTCAAAGCAAAAAAAAATTAATTAATAAATAAAAGATAGAAAGAAATCAAAGATATTAGGGACAGTTTCAGCGAGGACATATCAGAATATTGACTAAACGCATCCGGCCGGGTTTCGAGCATGTAGCTAAATGTGCTCACTTCGTTAGTGTGAAGTTTGTGACGTGGTTTCAAGAAGAAAAGTTGGATTTCGTACAGGAGAGTGGTACGGCGACTTGGTACACACAACGATGGGAAACGCCTAAGTTTACCTGTGCACGCTCAATCGACGTAGACAGTTTGAAGTATTGATAAAGGGTTAACAACTATGAGACAAAAAGTCTTCCAACCACTCATGACATTGAGATAAATTTCACACACACACACAAAATAGAAATAAAAATAACTGCAGTAGTTCAGTTCTGTGATTCTTCTCTGCCAGTTGAAAACTGAACTTTCGTTGAATTTTTCGGACATTCGGAGTTGAATTTTTCGGACATGTTCATTAATTCTGCAAAGTAATGATGAAATAATCCCCCACCTACTATAGAAAGACACATTTCCTTGAAGTAAAGATGTATGTCGGGTAACACTGAGGTCGAATCGCGTTCACGGAGTTTTGGTAGACTCAGCAAATGAGGGCACAGTGTAACTGCTTGTCAATTGTATTACACTTCCCATCCCTAAATTCCCTTTCTTCTCAAATATAACCAAAGCTATAACCTTCGTCACTACATCTCGCAGTAAATGACATATTTGATTTGTTGAAGTATTCGTGATGCCAACTATTTACGGAAGGAAAGATTTGAACCTTTTCGGTCAAAATGTTGCCGGAGGCGCATAAGCGCACAATGGAGGTTGTTTTTATATTCTAGAATTACAGAAAAGTCGCAGATGGAACCTTTCTTCTTTCTTCTTTTTTTTTTTGGTAATGCATCCGTAATTGTGCGTACTCACCGTAGTATTAGAAGTTGTTATTTTCAAATATCAATAAATATGTTTTTTTTTGTGAGGGTTACGTCAACTCACCAAAGTCGGAGAGACGATACATTTTAATGTATGTGTCGTGGTCTCTGCCGAATACAGCAACTGCCGAACCCGGCACATGGAAGAGAAAGCAAAAATTTACCGTGGCAGAGAGTTAACTTGAAAAGTTTGCCTATAAACTTGAAATTGGAAACAAACGGACAAAAGAGTGATTCGTGGCTTCACGTCCACATACAACAATAACTATGCAACCATTTGGAATCAAATAATGCAAAAAAAAAAAGAAAGAAAAGGAAAAGCTGTATACAAGTAGGGTAGAAAAGTTAAAAAGAAACCCTGATGCATGTGTAAGCTACTTGAGATTGATTATAAATATAAGGATTTATTATTTGATTATGATTATATATTAACCAACCGTTTTTATGGTAGGAAGGGGGGCTGTATGTGGTCACTGCGAAGCGGGTTTGTCTTCCTTTTTCACGGAAAGTTCTGGCTGTGGTCATCGTTGTGACCCTTGATAAATCCTTATCTTTATAATAAATCCTTGCATGCTTCGTAAATAATTTACAAATGCATCAGGGTTTTTTTCACCCAACCCCCCTTTTTAATTTTATTTTTAACATTTTATCTCATTTTCATGAATATATATTATTGGGGTTTCTTTTTTGTCAGATGGTTGAAAAGTAACAGAAACCGTCTTTGGTTGAGCAGTATTGCAATGCTTCTACAGTTACCAATTCTGTGCAAAAGCTAGTTATACAACGACAAATTCACTCTTTTGTTTTAATTTTCCAGGCATTATATGGGGTTAAAGATTCGTTAAGGCTCCAAAACCGTCACTAATAAGAGTAAAGAATTGCCAGATTTCAATTTGGTGAAAATTATCACGGTCAAACACTCATTTCTGCTTATCACAAACAAAATAAATAAAGAACACGCAGTAGTTTTGTCTTTCATTTTTCAACTTTTTAACCAATAATGGAGGTGATCAAACTTTTCATGGTCATGCATGTCCTATTTTTAAACGTCCTTCAAAGGCCCCCCTACAGCTCCTGAAAGTTTGCTGTTATTTTAGATCAACCAGGAAATGACAGAAAAGTCAATTTCGCTTGTGACAAACTCAATTTTGAATACGAAAGGATCAATATCATTTACGTAAATAAGAAAACAGCACTTCAAAGAGACTCCACTTTGATAACCTTTCCAACAAATTTCACTTAATTTATTTCTCTCGTTCGGTATGTAAATGTATACTAATTTTCCTTTCTCTTGAGAATTTTTGAATCTCAAAAAAAAAAAAAAAAAGTCATTAAGGCAATCTTATGAACAATACAAAATGAAAATGAAATAAAGTAAAACCAAAACTAATATTGCGAGTTCTTTGCGTGATTGGTTTTAGCCATTATTCAAAGTGACTTTACAATATGATTACTCTAGCCTAGTGCTGATCGGAGGGATGTGTGACGGAGTGCGGAGACCGACCACAGTCAAAAAGTGCGTTAGGCCAAGAGCATAGGTCGGTTTGTGGCGTGTTTGGGGAGGAGGATTTGATGTACCCACGACGTACCCAATGGCATATGTGCTAACCTATTGAACTAAAGAACATAATTCCATACATTATTAGGAAAGTTCACTTGTCTAAGACATTTTGGATAGATTTAGTCGTTGCTCACGAAATTATGTTGCGTGTATATTTTGCTATCTTTTTGGATCTCAGTTTTCATCAGTTATATTTTCTTAGCCTTCCGTTTTTGGGCCCCGTTTGCCGTTGATTGATTTATTTTATAAGTCTTGAATTGCAACCTTTTGCTTGGGATTTCAAAAAGAGAGAGAGGGAGTAAAAAGAAATGAAAAAAAAGCCAATCACCAGGTATGATCCAAAGTGGAACTAACATCCTTTCCCAATGTCCTCCTTAAAACCGTGAAGTCTGCACGTTAAAGTTCGTGCGACATGAAAATGACATTTTGGAACACTGGATGCATTAACCATTAAAGATGATGTTGAAAAGAGCCACAGATTCCATCCAAATCAGTCAAAGATTGACAAATTTACAGACAAATTGATGTCTCCTACCTGGACCTCTCAGAATTGTAAGAATGTGCTTGAATCATATCTCGAGAATACTTTTTCAACATGATAGAACATGACGTGATAGCCAGATATGCCATAATGGTAAGAGTAGGTACCTCTCGAGAAGGGATAAACATGTATGATATTATTTGACGATTGGCTGTGTCTCACAGCTGTATCGTGAATGAACATTGGCTAAGTATGCAAATTTATGACGTAAGATAGACTCCTTGTCTTATGTTAATCCTTTGTTTTATGTACGGTAACCTGAATTTCAAGGAGATTTGAGAATTTTGCATGCCCAGAGGGTTTTATTTTGGAAGCATGTACTTTTTCCTTCAAAAATATCGATATCACTTACCAATGTGAAACTCAGTCATTAAGAGGCTAAATATACAGGGTTAACGAAAGAAAAATTAACACTGTGCAACACTGCACTTCATATGTTTTACATTTCTTTTCAAACTTTGAAAAAGTCATGTCTCAAAAAAAAAAAAAAAAAAACGATAATAGAGCTCGAAAACGGTGGTAGCAGACGGACAGAAATTCCAACGGATTTTCACTCAGGATTAAACTTTGTAACTTTTGCATGAAGGGTGCTCTTTTCTAGAAGCATGTCACACAACCTTTAGGACATATCCCCATTTGCTTGATCGAGGAAGCTATAAAAGGTTTGGTGTACCCCGTGGGTTTTTTACAAGAATAAAAAGTAGAGTTAAGTTTGAGGCAAAATTACTTTATCCTCTGTCGCAAAAGATTAATATTGGACAATTTCATTCTATTTCCGATGGTTTTGAATACCAAAACCTGACCACAAATATGGCAAGTTATTAATAATTAACGATGGGAGATGTTAGCAGATGCTGAGAGCAATTAGGTACCGTAACATTGTGTAAGTCTAAAGGAAACACGAAGGTCAAGATATGAATTAAAACTTGTCGGAAAATTAAGTGTCCGTGGATTTTCCATCTAGTGAACCTTATGTACTGCGTAACAGTGAACGCGGCCCGATCACCAATCACGGTATTCGAATTGCGCTTCGCCATGTGAGGCCCAGACGTGCACTGATTGCCACTGGCCATTCGACCACATTCAAGGACTTAGCGGTTGGAATTTTAGCCTTGGTGTGAATATTTATAAATTGGTTCAAGGTCGAAGATGATATCGCTTACCATCAAAATATTTATAGGGCAGTGGGAAATATAGGCAAATGCAAGAAATGCAGACCATAGGTCCGAAATGGGAGTTTCGTCTCACCGTGAAAGTCTGTAGCGACTTCGGTGTGTCAAGTTAGATTATCAGATGTGCAAATCCAACCGAGAGGGGGAACATGTGGTTAACGACTAGCACCGTACGCCTGGGGCCACGGAATGCATGATTACTGGTGGCCCCAATGTATTTGATACGCGCAAGTGACAGCCACACGACCTACTATTACACTGAAAAGTCTGAAAACCCCAGTTCATTGCAATGACGTAATGAGCAAGTAATCTCTCCCGAACCCATACCTCACACTTTAGTCCTCGCATTCTACCCTAGTATCCAAATTCTTCACCAGCAAGTAACACTACATCTGTATACACTACATCTGTACCTCATAACATTGTCATACCAATTTCAAGTCCAGCCTGGGGTTTGAAAGACTTTTCTTTCAAGGTGAATATTTTCTTTTGACTTACCTTTATATTTTAGACTTTAAACGTATATCTTTCGAAACCAATATCTTCCTCTCATTTTATCAAACGATTCAAAATTTTGGAAGTATAACCCGACTAAATCTCAACCCCTTCATCATTAAAAGTGTGTCAATTATAGCAATGGATCATACGCACATGTATATAAATATATATATATATATATATATATATATATATATATATATATATATATATATATATATATATATATATATATATATATATATATATATATATATATATATATATATATATATATATATGAGAACACCTTATATACACCTTACTATATATATACACACAAAAGGGAAGTAGAAAATAAATAATAAAAAACGCTGAATCAAACATTTGTAAGGGTTTCCCACAAGGTAAGCAAAAATAATTTGTAGGATCTTCTTTCACACATACATCGTTGTGTTTCCTCCTTTGTTAAAAGGTGTAGACGCTTGGCGTCGTATTGTCCCGTCCTACGGACCGATTAAACACTTAACGAAGTATTTCTTTGCAACCAGTACCTTTCACTCACATCGCAAAGAAACTCTGACAGTTTGAAAGAAAATCAAACATTTTTTCCCTGGCCTAAAATAAAGTCCTTTTCACATATCCCTTTTCTTTTTTCTTCCTTTTTTTTCGCGTAATTACTTGAGGTTGCACGCCATTGTACAAGTGTGTCCCTTTGCAGCGTTATTCTGTCACACCGATTTTGCAAGCTGGCTAACTTTAGCTGTAAACACGTTGATGGTTTTTTTTTTCGGCCTTTTCTTCTTCGTTTAAGAATTGAGTCATTATTTGGCTTCTTTCGTCTATTTTTGTGGTTTGCTATTAACGTTGGAATAACCTCGAACTTGTTCAATTCTGTTGCGGCGGGAGAGAAATCTTTTGTTGTCAATAACTCAAGACGGCACAAGTTGTCCGTATACATAACTTAATAGACGTTGAAGCTACATGTAAATGTATCTGAATATACGTAGGCATACTTGTGGAATAGGCTATACAGCTGTTAGACTTTGTGGGTTGTACAATAGACAAGTTAAAATAGAAACATTACGTAGAAATCGCGGGAAGCTCAAACCTGACCACAATAGAGGAAAAGTGGAAACCAACACAATATTTTGATGGACAAGACCAACCAACGGAGGAAAAATTAAGCTTAAAATGAATTGAGACGTTTAGCAAATAGACTTTTGCTTCGTGCAAAGCTTCCTTGTTCTCCTACATAGGTCGAGCACCAAATTTTCTGCCAAGACACGTTATGAATCGTGAGTCGTTGGTTTGACACAAACAAAGCTTTTTCTTGTCTAATTACATCCACGGAACTAGGAGTGACGTTTCAACACTGCATACACTCCGTAAGTACGATATTAGCACTACTGTCATTCCTTTGTTTTATCACAGACTGATCTTATGACAATTAATGCCATATTGAAGTATTTCTTTGGTAAGGTCAACTTACTAGTTCCCTTGATATTGAATATATATATATATATATATATATATATATATATATATATATATTATATGTATAATATGTGAAAATCCACGTATGCTCCATTTGATATAAATATAAATATGTTAACAAATATGACAATTTTGAAGCACAAACAGTTTTCTTGTAAATTTTTGTGCTTCAAAATTTTCATATTTGTTAACATATTTATATATATATATATATATATATATATATATATATATATATATATATATATATATATATAAATATATATATATATACGTGTTTGGGTATGCACTTGTTTTGGATGGGATTGAGGACCGTAACAATAGGTTTTAGGTCCTCTGTAGAAAATTCAATAGATTTCTACGGTCCTCTCAAGATTAACAATAGACAGTCTATTGTTAAGGTTAGGGTTGAGGAAGAAAAGACAAAAGAAAGAACAATGAGGTCCTCGGAATGAATTAAAAACAAAGCTGTATGTGTGTGTCTGTGTATATATGTATTGTATGTATGGATGTATATTGTAGATCACTAGAAGCCCTCCGCAGTGTTGCTCTCCTAACTCCCTCTACTCAGTCTGAGCTGCATGCAATTGTCAAACTATATTGTAACCATAGATACATCACTAATGGTATTTTCCTCAGTCAAATACCATACGGCTCTAATCATATTCTTCCAACAGTCAGATGCGTTAATACTCTCCATGAGTACTTGGTCATTCTACTTTGTTAACTGTTTTTTTTTTCATTCTTTATTACAACGTCCCCTTTTTTTGTGGTCAAATTGTTCCATGAAGTCGTGTTGGTGCTTTGGGTGTAATGTAATCACGGTAATTTATGCGTACCCCAAATTAGGTTCGACCCACGTGAAAGTATCGCAGACATCACAGGTAGGCTAGATAATCTTTATCACTGGCTTTTTACGAGAAAGAAAAAAATAACGAAAATAACAGAATGTCCCGAGGTTTCTCTTGTTCCACTTAAAAAAAACTAAAGTAAAAAACAAAACCCAACCGGTTTTGTTGTCGTTTACTTTCCGAACGGTTTACGTCTTACTTTGTTGTCACCAGCAGCTACACTTGAGGGTTGCCAGTGTCGTTAAAAGACTAACTGCTGGAAATTTCTGCTTGAAAGATTGACGGAGATAGCCGATAAGAAAGGAGACCAAACAGAATCATTGCAGATTACGTAATGGACCTGCATGCCTCCTCCGTGAATTGACTTCGAATCCTAGAAATAAATCAATACAGCTCTTAGACAATTAAACATTTCTTTTTTTCTGTGAATAAATTATACTCAATCATTACCGAAGTATAAAAAAGCACTTCCCGAATAAATGGTATCGCATAAGAAACATGTCGAAATGGAGAAAAATGAAGATTTACGACGCATTCCAATCTTTAAAATATCCAATGAAAAGGTTAAAGTATGGTCCATATTATTGCGATGGACACTTTTTTTTTTTTAAAGTTGCTCGTCCTTAGAATTTTAACCGTTGTTACGTTTAAAAATTCAGATTTAACATGCTTGTTGTGGTGCATTATTTTTTAATGTCGCACCACAATACTGTTTTACTTATCGATTACTTACGAGGGTCATAAAAATGTGTGAAATTAAGTTCGGGTCACTGAATATCACCCGATGTCCCCCCCCCCATCATTGTGGTCACGTGATGAAATGACAATGATGATCATGATAATACAATTTTTGCAAATCTTCTGGTATCTTATCACAATTTTTTTTTTTAACACTTCACTTCACTTCTTTTGAATTTAATATGGGGCTGGATTGTATCATTTGGTGTAAGTCGGCCTAGACTTTTGGACCCATAGCCCTCATCTCTGATGTCTTATTCTGTTTGTGTGGTATTCCATCAAGTTCACGAACCAAGCTCCTCTTTCTTCCCTTTGTTGATTCAAACAAAGAGATACCAGTATCCCATATAATATACACATAATCGCCGCAACAGCTGTCATAACGGACATTGTCAAGGGAATTAAGCGACAAGTAACAATGCAGTAATTTTTTTTCCCCTTACGTTTGAGAAGATGTTCTTTAGTGTCATCTTCATTTTTTCACATTTTTATTTATTTTTTTTTTTTGGTGGTATCAAGGTCAGATTATCAATTCACATTCACGAATGTATGGCAATGGCACATCTTTGAATTTTGAATTTTTTTTTTTACAATGCGAAACTATGTGATACCATGGGAACCAGTGTAAGAATGCCAAGTTCATGAGCTATTTTTTCAGATGTGGTAGATAAATATTACTGAGCTTTCTTCGTTTTCTTTTCTTATCTTTTCACGAATAGTTTTATTTCGTCAAACATTGATTTTACTTGGCTTGAGATCAATTGGGTATGATCGTGACAGTTGGGATAACGTTTTTTTGTTTGGGACTACTGAGTTAATCCTGACATGAATCGTATCAATCACAATCAATACGGTAGAGCAACTGAAAAGAGAAGTGTCTCCGGGGGGATGTTCTAGTCATTCGGGGTTTGGATAGGTGTGTGTGTGGGGGGTGGGCAGTAAGTCCGATGACAGAGTTTTCTTCTTTTCGGGAGGAGGAGGGGGGGTGTATTGGCCTCAACAAAGATACTGGTCGTCGTAGTCTGGAAGGAAGGGAAATAAGGGGAGGGGACTTTCGCCCGGGCGTTCTCCATCCCCATTACGGTATAGCTACGGACTTGGGAAAAGACGATTATCTCTTTATTCATCATAATATCCATGGAACTATTACTGATAGAAAAAAAAAAACGCTAAATCGATTACTTTTATGTCATTTGGTTTGTGGTAAAACCATACGTGTTCGTCGGGGGAAGGGGGAGGTGGGGCAGAAGGGGAGAGAATTCAAGTGGGAGGAAAGCGGCACTAACACTAAGTAAGTGTCCCCATCAGTTGAGGTGAAGCGCACAAAGACTACAGTATTTCTAGATAAAATATTCAAATTGCAGGAAATGGCACCTCCGTACTGCCTTGCGAGAGTAGCTAAGTAGGCCTATTCCGTGCAGACACTTAAAGTCAAATGGTGGTGTGGAGTGCATCTAACACTTTGCTAAGATTTTCTCGTGCGTTTGGGTTTCACCTATGACGGCGCTACTCGTGGATTGTTTCCCCACAGTCCTGCTTGTCAAATTTCTACAATGCGCCTTTTGAAGGAGAGCCTAGCCTGCGAGTTTTGCGTTTGCGTTTAACCGTCAGTGTATACGCCATATCGAATCTCCGACGGGGACATGATGCAGAGGTTGGTAATATACCTTAACTGGAACGAGAATTTAACGGTTGGTTCTGTCGTATGAATAATAATGGAAATACAGTGGTAAATGGATTTATGCATTTAGAGATTGAAGTAAAATATTCAGAATCGAAACGTTTTTGTAAGTGGTCGTATTTTGTCTTCGCCCGAAATGTTCTGCATAATTGAGCAATTGACGGTTATTATATATAGAACAAAACATCAAAATGCATTCCGCGAGGCGAAGCAACCTTTCACAGCCTCGTTTTGGTAGTTTGTTGAATTTAAGATAGTCGCCCCGAGGTTAACACAGCTCTGCATTTTTGAACTAAGTAATATGCATTTTTCGGGCAAAAAGTGCATCAGTATACCTCGCCGGACCTGTTATATCTTATAGAATATGGACAAAAGTAAAAAAACAAAAAAAAAAAAACAGATTTTCAAAATAATGTATAACGAGTGAACTATTAACCCACGTGAGATGGCTTTCTGGTAATACAATGAAAGGAAATGTTATCTTCTGCATACACCATATATAGTTCCTCCCGTCAGATATTGTTTCCAGTCGTAAGAGCAGTCCTCCTAGACTGATGTCTCAAAGTTGGACGGTAAACAATATATCTGACGACATCGCCATATTTATCCCCGATTTACACTGGATGTTAAAACAAAATTAAGTTGTATCAACCTCCACCCAAAAAAAAAAAAACACAAAAAAACGGTCATTTGTTTAAGGATTACGTGAAAGACTTTAGACAAGCGCAAATAATCGGAAAGCCCTGATAGCGTTCCTTATCTTTTCTGCCATAGGTAAGAAAACCTACAAAATGAAGAAAATTCTGGAACGATCGTTGACGGGATGCTGACGTCAGCATTACGACACAAACTTTAAACGAGTCCTTCCTGGTGAGGAGGATTACTATCGTAACCCTTTCAGCAAAATACATCGGAAAAGAGATCGAGTCCAACTTCTTAACTTTTCAAGTACACTGTTTTCCATGAATAAAAAACCCAAAAAGGGAGGAAGAAAAGTGGACAGGGAAAAAAACAAACAAACAAAACAAAAACAAGACTAAACTACATTTGCGTAGCATGTTGGTGATAACCAGTACCGGAGTAATTAGGTAATTGCTTTGACCTGGAGCAATTTGCAACTAAAACTACAAAAAAAATACATAAGTTGACATAATCGTCGAATAATGATACCAAATAATATATGCAGTGTACACACACACACGCACACACACACAACTTTGTTTTCCATTCATTCCGAGGACCTCATTGTGCTTTCTTTTCTTTTGTTTTTTCTTCCTCAACCCTAACCTTAACAATAGACTGTCTGTTGAAATCTATTGAATTTTCTACAGAGGACCTAAAATCTATTGTTTCGGCCCTCGATCCCACCTGAAACCAAGGGCACACCCACACACACACACACTATATATATATATATATATATATATATATATGAGATATATTTTTCTTCCTTCTCTATACTGTAGTAATTTATGCTCATACAGACAATTTGACAATCACATCCTCGGTTGACCTGACCAAAATTATCTCATTAAAAGAAGCCCTTAAATGCTCACTTTTGTCTGGAATAACGCTGCCCCGGGACTTGTCCGTTGAGACTCCCCATAATGTCTCTGAAGACAAGCAGGGGATTCACCCCCCCCCCCCCCCCCCGCCGAGACACCTTTCTGGTTTTCATTGTAACTGGGATAAGTTGAAGAGTTAACTTCAACAGAATAAAGTCATGTAGAATGCTTCGTCACAACCGAAGGTTCTGCCGTCTCCGGTATAGGTCCCACCATCTAGCTGTCGTAGCATATTCATTTTCTTTTCTGTTATATTTAGCAAAGGTGAACTGTTATTTCCTGGAAATCTACTTCCCCTTGGGGATCTTAATTCTTTTCGATGAATAATCCCAGATATTGATTTCTGGAATTGTTTTAGACTATGGCTCACCGATTAAATTATATTTACCAACTAATTTAATTGTCTGATTGGCTAAGACAGAAAACCGGTGAATCACACTTTGTCTTGCCTTTTTTTTTAAACTTTTGAAAGGTTTGCTGTAAATTATCTCAATGGTCTTTACATCTGGTAGCTGTCACTGTTGACTGTTTGTTATGATACAGTATTGGCAGGTCTAGCGAATGCATTTGGATAACGATAAAATTTGAAGCGATGGATTCTACGCAAGTATATTATATTCGACAGAGAGGGAGAGGGATAGAAGCTGGCTGAGATTTAAAAATAAAAAGAAGGATGACAGGTTCAAAGCCAGGTTCAAACGTGATCGGTCTACCTTAGATGGATTCTATTGCTTCCAAGATATAATTGTATCAGATATTTATTGATGGCCGTTGACTTTCTTCTTACGTAATTACAGGGGTAGGCTTGACAAATGCCTTAGGCTCGAGCAAACCCGTGGCAGTTCAAATTTCACGACGTTTTTGTATTATTTCCTCCTCTCACTGCATTAAGTCGAGAGGAAGCCATCAATGACTGGTGTAGATGTGAACTTTCCCTTTGCAATTTTATATCCAAGTTCAAAGGTTGTGTGTGCGTGTCGTACCTAAGAAATACATCCCTTTACAATTCAATGGGTCGTTTTGAATATATCAACATGACATACAAAGTAAAAAAGCTTTCAGTATCGTTAAACCGTTCTGTCTCATCAATAGACATGCGCAAATTAAATCCTCCTCACCTCAAAACATCATGCATGTGATGAGTAACGGAAGATGCATCATTTGAATTTTGGAAAAGTTCGGGTGAACAAATTATTGTTCAGCAACAAATAGTTGAATTACTATCTGTGAGAAACTTATTTCTTGAAAAGAAAGCCCCTTTCCTTCCTTATTATGAATGATCCATCATTCTTTACCCACAAACATTGCTTTTAAAAATTGATTTTGAAAATATGATCGTTTTTTGTAAAACAAACGCCCTATCTGTTTTTAACTATCAAACATCAAGCCCTCTCGACTCAGGGATATTCAAATAATCGCAGTAAGTGAGACACTGAGATTGTCTGTACCTGACGTAAGCGAAGATTTTCTAATTGTTGTGTACCGACTACCGACTTCGACTTATGATGTAGGCCATTCGATGTAGGCGTCTGTGATACTCTGTACCCAATGTAGACCGTGATGTGTAGGCATGTATCTGTGTAGTGTGTTGTTTGTATGTTGTAATGTTTGTTTCACGCAATGTGCGTCATAGCTGCTTGTAGAATGCGCGCATGCAATGCTGTACATTATCCGTGACACAAGTGATACTCAACGTATGTTGTAATAGCAAATGCATAAACCCGACACATGCTGATGTTACAATTTAGGTCGAAGCTACGACGGCGTGGGGCGGGAACGTTTCCCCTTTCCATCAGAAAATGAGTGTAAGAATCTGTTTGTTTCATGCAATAGATCGGTGCAGAAAAATGGAAAATTTTTCATTTCTATGTAGTTATAAATATGGTTATGATATCCCCCATTCTGCAACTGACCTCCTTTCCCAAGACAATTTTTTCTTTTTTCAGTAGGGATGGACGCCTCCGCCAGGAGTAATAACTTCGGTGCCTCCGGCCACACTTCCTGGTTACAAAGTGCGATTAAAAAAGTGTCATATTCTGCGAGTGTGGTCACAATATAAACGCCTTTTACAGAGCGGTATCGTATATTACAATGTATGTGACTTGCATGTTATGTGAGTTTATGCTTGATGTAGGTTACACTCAGTCTATGTTATTATCCTTGCCTTGCAGCACGAGGTATATAACAGTCGTTTGACTGTAGAGGGTCCACCTGGATATACAAAACACGCCTAATAGCCCACACACATGCACGATTTCCATATCGTAATGGGAATCTGTAAGAATTATATATGGAATGAAATTAGTGGATAAATTAAGCACAGAGGGCATGGAAATAAAAGAAACCAAAGAAAACTGAAATTGTTTACAAGCTTGGGATGGAGAAGAAAACGAAATGTGTGTCGAATGGCAAGGTCAGATCGGAAGGCGTGATATGTATGTGCTACCTGATACAAATTGAACAATTGCAACTTAAAAAAAGAAAGGGAAAAAAAAAGGAAGAAAAAAAATAGCTGTCTCACACAGCTAAAGAAATGAAATGAAACCCTGGAAAATAAAATAAAATGCAAAAAAAAAAGAAAGTATGTCAAAGAGTGACAGAGTTAATGAAACTGCGGGGTTTCATATCTCAGTGTTGAGATTTGTACTTTTTTAAAATAAACAGCAGCGGCGTAAAGAAAAACTCGCCACATCCGTTTAGGAATTTAAACTAAGTTAAATGCTTGTTTTGCAAAAGCAAGTCTCAGTAAATATTCTTACCTATCAACTAACGACATAAAAAAAAGAAGAAAGAAAAAGAAGACGAAAAATGCAAAAAAAAAAAAAATTAAAGAGAAAATTTCCGGGCTAACTAATAGTCTGTTTCAAGTCGTTTTATTCACCGAGTGATGTTCTTAATTCGATAATATTTTTCCAGGCGATCTATATTCTTACGGGGCAAGAGATGTTTGTGGCGCGTTCATTGAATTACATGAGCTTGTGTTGAATTCGATCATTGCTTATAAGTTTATTGTCTGTTGACCTTTCTAAACTGGGGGGAAACATAAAAGAAAAGGAACGAAAAAGTTGTCCCGGAGCACTGGTTTTAGGTAACCCCATAGTTACCGTAGATAATGTATTAAAGGAGAACATGGGGTGAGGCTCGACTATTATCGCGAGCAGGGAATATGACTACAGTCAGTTAAAACTAGGGTAAACAAGACCTCTTCCTGCATTTTTCTCTAAAACCTAAATTTACCGTATGCTTTTGCAAAGCTGTTTTCCACTGAGATACCGTAGCACAAAAACTAATGTGGAACCGTCTCATGTTGCGACCTGAGCTAAATTTTGAAACCAGGGCATGCTTTCACTGACATTAACCATAAACATAACACAAATATTTCTCATTTTCTTATCTTGCCTCTTCCAATCTCTCTTTTCATCCTTTATACTTGTCTGTATCTTTTCTTCTTTTACCAGTGATCGTTTCTTCCTCTTTGTCTATTTTCTTCTCCTCAAACTTTCCTCTCGTTGCCGTTGTGTATCTCTTCATGCTCAACGAGACGTTGGCCCACCGGTCCCCTTTTGATAATGTTACCAAAGACTATCTGCCTATAACACTATTTGACTGGCAACTCCCTACACTTACACAGGTTATCTTTGACGTGAAAACTGCCTCATTGTTATCTTTTGTTCCTTCCATTTGTAACGGATCTGACCCGGCTTCCCCAAATGAGGTATATAAAAGAATGCGGGAAAATCTCTTTTATTTTGTCTCAAAACAATACATACTTCGAAAGTTTCCAATCAAACTGAGAGAGTTTACCCAAAAAGTTTGCAACGTGTTTTAAAAAAAAAAATTGGCCTTTGATGACGAAAATACTTTTCATCATTTTTGCATCTGATCCCCTTCTGTAACAAAAGAAAAGAATGAAAAGAGATCAAAGGAGTATAAGGGGAGAGGGACCCCGTTAACCCCCCCCCTCCCCTCTCAGGAAGGCGATCAGCGATCACTACCCAAAATGACTTCTCCACGGCATGTGGCACTTCATCAAATGTCCTTTAAGATCGCCAGGCATTTGACCCTGGAACTCGTCGATCCCCCATTTTGGCGACAGGGTTTTTGACTTATGGATCGATCCAACACTATGGGGTAACTGACATGAGTCTACATCATTGCGGTATTGACTATATGCTAGGGATCAGTTTATGCTAATATCAATGCGTATGTGATTGTAGTTTTAATCCAAGTATATCAATGATGATTATCTCATACGAGAGCGTAATATAAAGCTATATGTGATTGTAGTGTATGAAGTTTACGTTCAAATTTTGAACCAGCCAATAAAAACTTATAATGGCCACACCCTGCTGCCCCGTGGTCATCATACCCAATTATTCTTCGCTGCACAGGGATCATGCTTTTATCACGTGTTAAAGTCTCATTTCTTTGTTTTAATTCATGACTTTACATGTCATTCAAACGTCATCAAGTCTTTTGGCACTTTCATCACAGACTCTTAAAAGACCACACACATCAGTTATGACAGGACTGAAACAATTTTTTTTTTCTCGAAAGGGGCAAATTCTGCTTGAAATATAAATTCTACAAACGTTGTAGTCATTGGCACCAGTGTCCGATACATTTACCGCAGGGCCCGATTCTGCGAGGCTTAGAAAATAAAACAAAGTGGATAGTCCCAGGGCCAGTCACAAGGCCGTCAATGTGAGGGGTTCGGTTTGTGGATAGGTTAGGGTTACGTGGATAATGGGCTTCAACCATATACAGTTTGTCGTAGGGCGTAGGAGCATATGTCAGGCACTTTACAAGGCTGCCTTGTCAATGACGTCTACCTTACACGTGGTGTTAGTGACCATGCATGTCTTGTGCGATCCCGCTGACTAGGGTGTTTTTTTGTCTAGCTTAACGCTACAGAAAAGAAAAAGGAGCAGAAAAAATTCCAGTCGCGGCAGACACAGAGGGGCGGCAGACAGAGAGGCGCTACGCAGGATATTTCTATATTTGCCATCTATACCACCCCCCCCTCCGTGCAACGTTACAATTAAAGCCTATTAATTCATAGAAGTCCATACACAGTGACTGCATCATATATAGCGCTACACTATAATCATGAATATGCATATTTTTTATACAGAGGTTCACTTTTCATCCAGTAGGAAAAGTTAGTTAACTTGCTAAAGAGTTCTATTTTATTTTCCCCATTAACTAACCATTTGTATTTTTTAGTATTTAATGTTTCAATATCCATAATTTGTGTATTTTTCATGCGTTGCTCCTTACTTAAATATAAATTGGACTGATTAAAATAAAAATGTACATCTCTCCAGTGACCATATTCTACAGACGCATTTAGTAATGAATTTATGCTATTCACAATTGCCATAAAGGGTAATTTTTTTTTTGCTAGGGTCTAATTATCTGATTTCTTGGTGCCGCTGTTTCCTTGATATGCGTTTTAATGGGCCCTGTATAGTTCGATACTCAGTCCTAGTTAGTAGTTAGCCTATATGCTTACAACGACCATACTAAGCAGACACTACACAGTTAATGAGAATTTTTACCTTGTAAATCTCCAACATATAGGTTCAACAGTGACCATACCAAACTCAGTCGTGATCTGAGTCCACGCACTCACAATGACCATATCCCTCCGCTTCATCACTTCATAAAAATCTGCACAATTTGAATCTATATTCCAGTGTGACCATAGCAAACTCGATAGTCATATCAACTGCTACAGTTATACAGTGACCATATAAATCGTCACGTGAAACTTCAACACGTACGTAAGACCACACCAAACTCGACCGTCATATAATTCAATACATTTATTTTAGTGATCATATTTTTCCTACCCCATCGCTATATGAATCTATATAATACGAATCTTTAACCCATAGCGACCATACCCAAGTCGATGGCCATGTGAGTGGATGCAATAATAGAGACCATATCATTCCACTCGAATCGTCATGTAAATATATCTAACCAATGCAGAGACCATACCAAACTCATCGCCATATCAGTCGATGCGGTTATACTGGCTGACTCTGACCATATCCATAGTTGCGTGCATAGCGACCACATCAAACTACATCGGCCATATAGGTGCTTACACGTGTAGTGACCATATCCCTTCATTCCATCCTGATGTAAGTCTATATAAAAACATAATGTGAAATTTAATCCTTAACGACCATACCATAATGGATCGACATACCTTTCGATGCGGTTATACTGACTCTTACCATATCCATCGTTACGTGGATAGCAACCACACCAAACTAAATCGTCATGTGCGTGCATACACGTGTAGTGACCATATCCCTTCATCCAATCGTCACGTAAGTCTATATAACATGAATCCTTAATCCATAGCGACCATAACAAAATCAATCGTTATATTCCTTGATGCGGTCATACATTGACCATATCCAATCACGCGAATGTTTTTCACATATAGTGGCCTTACCAAACTGATAGCCAACCTTTGTGATGGCCACGTTGCCATATTTGAAATTTGTGGAGGGTCGCATAGGTTGCAAGTCGGCGCTCTACGATCCTTCTCTTTACACCAGCTAATGGTATGGGTAGAAGCAAACGTTTGGAAAATAAGTTACCACAAGCTTTTATAGAGGACATGTCTTTATTATTTTTTCCTTTTACGTTCCTTTGTTTTCTTATCCTTTTTAATTTTTCCGTTCAAATGGGGGAAAGGTGGTAAGGGGGGGGGGGGGGGGGCTAGAATGGTGCCTCTCAACTGGCCGTATTTGTCCTGGCGTATCACAGGTTGGCCACCCCTGATTTATAGAGACCATATCCTTATTGGTATCACGCGGGTCCTTTGCAATGTAAAACCCGTAAAACTTCAAGTGACCCTTCTCAACTCTATGCCATATATGGGCCAATGTAATCATATAGTGATCAGACAATCGCAACATGACGCATATTGATCATATCTCTGATACACACCGCCCATGCACTCTCATATTAAATTGCGCGCCTGGGCCCACAAATTTCCTGGAATAAGCCTACGTTTGTAAATTGAACCCACCCCCTCCCTCATTTCTTGAAGAAATATTTTGCTTCAATTTCACTTAAAGCGGTTGCTGAACTTTAGAGTGAAAGTTTTGGAGATTGCTTCAAACTTAAAAGAAACATCCACACACGCGTTTGATCCAGATAGGAAACAAGTCAAGATTATTCCATATAACTATATATAACTATCACTATAACTATCACTATAACTATCACTATAACTATCACTATAACTATCACTATAACTATCACTATAACTATCACTATAACTATCACTATAACTATCACTATAACTATCACTATAACTATCACTGTAACTATCACTGTAACTACCACTATATATAACTATCACTATAACTATCACTATATATAACTATCACTATAACTATAACTATATATATATATATTACTACACGTTTCGTCACTCACAGTTGCATTTAGCAATGAACAATTCATTTTCTTTAAATGTACTCCTGCCCGACACATGGAGAAAGCTCCTTTAAATGTTCACATGCACACTTCCTAATTTCTAACAAGCAGCCAGCATAGAATGGTCGGATCGAACATGTTAAGCACTGCAGTGTCGTTATTTTAACAGGGCATACATGCACACAGTCAAAATCGGATGTAACCGTATTTTCCCAGGGCAGCCTCAAAAAAGAGAGAGAGAGAGAGAGAAAATGAGAGAAACACTTTTTGTTAATTTGCTCTTTTCGAGAAAGGGAAGCAAAGAAGAAAAAAACTTAAATGCGGAAGTTGGAAACCTTAAAATTGGGAATAGAGTGCACTACCACTGTAAGATTATAATGGTATTCACTGGAAGTGGATTATTAAATTTACAAAATATGTCATTCAATAAAGAGTCAGCCGGTAAATGAATATGAAATATTGTAGTATATCTAGTTCAGAAACCACCGTTCAAATTCATTTTTTTTAGTACGTTTTCTCCTTGGTTCGCGGCGACTGTTGGTTTGCTGTCATGCTGGCTATAAGATGGAGAGAATGGTACGGTAGAGGCGAACGTGTTATCAGTCATGTGTGACAATGCACATACGTGCTTAAATGCACGAGACTATGTCACGACTGGGTTGGAAACATTTTCGAAATTTAATTTCTGCTTGCTGGAAGCTGCAGAAGAATGGAATAGTATACGGTAACGTGTCATCAGCCATGTGTGAAAAGTTGCATAAAATGCGTGAAACTATGTTGCGACTGGGTTGGAAACATTGTTAAAATTTTAATTTCTGTCTTCTATATGCTGCAGAAGAATGATATAGACCTAGAACACATGTATACGATACGTATCATCAGTCATGCGTGACAATTTACGTACGTGCTTAAATGCACGGAGTTATGTCACGTAGGGGCTGAAAACATTGTCAAAATTTATTTTCTGCTTGCTGTAGGCTGCTGAACAAAGAAACGTCTTATCAGTCAGTATGACAATTTACCTACTTGCTTAAATACACGGAACTATGCAACAAAATTATTAAAACATTGTCAAAGTTTACGTTCTGCCGCACTCCCCACAACTCACTGGTGTGGGTATTCACTAGTGACTTTACCCTTGCTTCACTAATCCATTCAGTTAGCCTTGCTCTAAATGCCCTCGAAATTAATTCCAGCACAGGGCCCTCTAAGTCAGCATATTGACGTATTCGTCGTCCTTTCCTTGCTCTGGTATGTTTTTATATAAATTCGATATAATTGTGATGAAGAATCTCGTCTTTTGTCTTATAGGCAAGTAGGCAACAAATAAACAAAGTAATAATCTGTAAGCGAATATTTCTAGGTAAACCTTAGTAAATGCATAACATATTGTCACAAAATGTACTTATTGTCATACAGTTTGTAATTCCTCAAACTCTTACGTTTGCGTATACTCCATGTTGTCTTCTTTACTGTGAAATGAGATTGGAATAAAGTTAGAAAATGAATTTAATTAAATTAATTTAATTGTAACAAAAGTTACATTTTGTGACAATATTTTATGCATTTGCTGAAGTTTACCTGCAAATATTCTTATTAGTTTGTGACAACTGATGGGCAAAACAAATGCAACCACTTTTATTTCTTACATCTCTTACTTCGTTGTAAATGTGTAAAAGTTCGGTGTGTCACGTTGATAAAGCTTGAAGGCATTAAATTGTTAGCTGATGCGCCATTGGTGGTTCTTGTCGTTGACTAGAAATGAAGAAAAAAAGTGTCACAAGTTATAAGTCAAACCCAAATCGCGTGTGTAGATATATAGTCCTACTTGGTCCGGATGGGATGGGTGGGTAATTTAGTCCTATTGGGACCCCGAAGGGTTGGGTGGGGGCTGATACATAAAATTTGGTTTATCTCCCTTCCCAATTACATCACATTACCTCCTTATGGAGTACTTGTCACAGCAGCAAGTTGATGCAAGTCATTTGGTTCAAAGTTACAAAGGAAGTGGGTCGATTGCTTCAACTCGTTGGCTTGAGGAAAAACACTATAGTCACAACCTCAGCGAAAATAACTAACCTCCCGATGTATTGAAGATTAAAAGTAAAAAAAATGGATCTGCTTCTTAATACAAAGCTTTCATATTTTATAATAACGTAAAGCCAAAAGTTTATTTATTTTTTTACATTTCAGTCTCTCGTCTCTATCGTAATTACTTACGATTTAAAAAGTGTCCTTCTTATGACCTTTGTGGGAATTCAGTGAGAGCAAGTTTTCTGAAATGTATCAAAAACTAAGCATCATGAGAGAAAAAATGTGCCAAATTCCATTTAAAGGTGGATATATAGTTTGTGAGAAATATTTGACAAAGTTATCCCTAGGGGTCATGTTTTTTTTTCTTCTTGTCTGTTAAGAAAATGACAATGTCGAAACTGACTTGGCATCTGAAATCTTCACCAGTGTATCCTTAATTCCCTGGATACGTAGTATGATTTGTTTTTCTTTTTTTTTTATTTCAATATAGGACACGTACCTACGGAAGGTCAGTCGAAACTTTGGATTTTTTTTAGCCAGTTGTTACTCATAATGTCTGCACAACCTATGGCACTGGCCATTTTGGAGAAGGGATGAGGGTGGGGGGAGGGGAGCCATGGGACACTCCGCAAACACGAGTGTAAAGCCTTCGTCACGAAAGTACATCGCATAAAACATTTCGGTATTGAGATGAATATAGTTAACTAAGCAAAAACTGGGACCACGTGGTATTCACTTAAGGTTATTTGTATAACTAAAGCAAAGGACGTTTGCTGGTTAACTTGGAATGAGGCCAAGTAAAGTGCAAGACTTATCGAGAAAGCTATTGATCATCAAATGTAAAACAAAATTCTTGATTTTGAGAAGGATGACTTAAGCGATGAGTAAGATACCAGACAGATGGTATAATGTTCACGTGACTTCTCCTCATCCCCTCACCTCCCCTTCCCCCTCTCGAGGCCACCTCAATAAAAGAAGGTAATTGAGCACGAGTGCATGGTTGTGTGAAACGGCAAAACATTTCAATGTTTCGTAATTAAACTAGACTTCCCAGCCGTTTCTTCAGGCGAAAGCAATCCGTTCTGATTGTCGCCAACGACCAACGTGAGCGACATATCAACGTCGCCGGGAAACGATTGCCTGACAGATAAGTCGCTATAAATTTAATAAAAAAATTTCGTCCCTAACTTACTTTTCGTCGTCTTCTCCTTAGTAGTTTTGTTTCCATTCTTTCAATCCTTTAGTGACATGCGGAATGACTCAATATATCTGTGGTTTTGACTTGCCTTAAAGAGATATACTTATCTCATGAAAAGAAAAGAAAAAAAAACCTCACTTATCCTACCAGGCTGAGGTCTCCAGTGTCCATATGACCACAAGTCTGGGGTAGTGGGTGGCTAGTTCGGAATTTTAATGAGTTCATGGCGTAATTAGTCCATCCACGGAGCTGTTATCGCGAACTCCATTGTCCATCAAGGATGAAGACGATGTGTTATTCGCGATCGTAAAAAGCCCGCAAAGTTCAAACCGAATAGCGCGCTCGGGATAACATGAAAATGGCGATGATACTACAGAAGCGGGGTGGTGAGGATTTTTGCGATGACCAAATCTGTCTCCCCCCCCCAATTTTAGGTCTCCCTCATTAGAAAGTTGCACTTTTACTTGATTCAACCCATCTTGTGCCTTCGCCACGGTTTAGCTCTCATGTGACCACAAAAACCAAGGCTTTACCTACAAATCATCATTAAGTAGTATGTTCAGGTACTGATCGATTGCAGTGAAATTTAAAATTTGCTCCGACTGGCAATGTTTCTGCATTAATTCCATTAAATGACTGCACGAGGACTGACAAAAATGTCACGTGCCCTTATTTTTAACATGATTTCGAAGTTTCGCTATAAACATTAGAAGTTAAATATTACTGGCCAAAATCCAATCCGTGGCATTGATAAAAAAGGGTGAAAGTAAAATGTGAAAAGCTTCTTAAAATTAAAAAAAAAAGAAGAGGGTTAGGTGAAATGTAACGTGCTGCCTTGAGTTATCGTTGATATTATTATTTGCTATCTTGGTAAACAGAAAGATTCGTATTCTGCCGGGATCGAGGACAACGTATGTGCGTCGTTCATCCTTCTTTAAATTGAGCACGTGACCTTCATTCCAGAAAAGATGCGCCGGAACGGAACTTGAAAGAAAGGACAGAATTAACTTTTGAATACATATATATGTATATATATGTATATATGTATATATGTGTATATGTATATATATATATATATATATATATATATATATATATATATATATATATATATATATATATATATATATATATATATATATATATATATATATCAGGATGTCTGGGCTCATCAAGGATCCCCACGCGACATCTACCCGCTCTAGTCGATAAGTGTTCATGGTTGACTCAAACAATCCCAAGGTAGACCAATGGGCAGCCATGTTACGTTCAAATCCAAATCACGACGGTGTGTCCCTAGTCAAAATTTTCCCCAAAAACTTGGTTTGGGAGGGTTAGAGGACTTGCCCAGCTTATCAGTCTATTGGTTGTGCCGAGGCAACCTGACTAGACTTGGATCGAACGACAGACTGGTAATTTGCCGATATCTTCGTTCACCCCCCCCCCCCCTAACTCCATTGCAAAAGGGTTTGGAGAAAAAGCAATTATGAGTCCGAAGAATTTTTTTTTTTTTTTAAGTGGTCGATTCGAGGACCTATAGATTGCAAGAGAGACAGTCTAACCAGTAAGTTAACACTGAAACTAGGCAAAGCATGTCCAAGTGAGAAAATAGACAAGTGTGATTAATTCTCAACTTTCTATGCTAATTAAAAATGGGTTAAAAAAAAGAACATCCTTGTTGTATTCTGCTAGAGAAATGTTTTAGATCGAGTCAACATGGGAGCCAGTATAAAGCTGTATGCTCCCATATTGGAAGACCTTGTCGTGGTTATCAATGGCGCTACCAGCAAATGGTTCGCAAATGTACTTCAGTGTCATATGTTAATAAAGAGGGGTACCCCCCTCTACTCATGGAGCAACATTGAGTCCGTATTAATAGGTTTATGAGGATTGGAAGGTTACAACTACATGACAATGCTTTCAACTTGCGTAATTTTTCAATTTTTACATCAAACAAGTTCGAAAACTGTCAAACCTTTTGTTTCATTTAACCCTGGCTCGTACAGGCCGTTATGCATATGCATTACTGTATATCGGAAAAAGTGTCCGGTCACGAATTTTCAGAATCAAATTGAATCTAGTTACTCACTCATTGATTTTATTTGTACGTGGCACATGTGGATCCCCTGACCATTTGTCATTAGTTACGTGAAGGAAATTTGAAAGAAAATCAGTGAATTTTACAAAACAACTCAATACCGTAAACCCCCTTAAATTCCCAGAAAAGTACCAACAGTGAACCGTACATGAACGATTTTCATATTTATTTCTCGTTGGCGGTATGTAATCTGGAAGGTCTGCAATTGAATTTACATAAATTTAAAACAAATGAGCAAGTGTATACATAGATCGCAAAGTGGCGAAATGCACAGTGTGGCCACTTTTCACATTTGATCCTTGATAATAGTCAATTGATCAGATTCGGATCTGATCAACTGGCCAGGATCATTTCGCTTTTATACTTGATCCAGCTGGTGGAGAATCAGCTCTCGCACTGATGATCAACGAGCAGGAAGTAAGTGGTTACCCAAAAAATCGGTTGTCATGACAACTAACTTCTCCATTTGCATTGCGCGAAGGTATGTGCGAGCCAAAGATCCCCGAGGTTTCTGTTCACCCTGAGATATTGAGCTTTTACCCACCACATGTGATTTACCGTCATGGGCAGATCAACGTTTCTGGATCAGATAATGACACGAGGAGTTTTCCTTTGACAAAAGTCGATTGATAGATAGAGTGGGTTGGGTGTGTGTGTGTGCGTGGGTGTGTGTGCGTGGGGGGGGGGGGGGCTGGGGACGTGATCAGACGTGAATTATAGCTAACTGCCAGAGTTTACGAGTACCAGTTATATTTCGAACTTCGCTTATCATCGACTTGAAGATAAATCGATCAGCTTTGTTTCTTTCTAGGTAAAGATGGAGCTGATGTCAAGTGATTACTAGTCTAATTCGGGTTAGGTGTATGGGTTATTTATTTCAACAATTCGTTTGTCTGTGGAGGTAACCCCATGTAGACCTTCCAGCCATGTATTTGTTGTCTTATTTACTATACCCATGCGAAGAATTTTATCGATCAAACGATACAAAAAGTAGGAAAAGAAAATGTTCCTTCGGTGAAAATGCTGGCTTGTAACGATTAGCTGTGAAATTGGTTAATACTCTGCAAAATATGTCACTTTTATTAGAAATCATCTTTTTTATTAGGTTAAAGACCATTTGGTAAATGACCTCATTCTCCTACATATAAATACCACATGTCTCCCTCAGTGGAGGAATCCTTTGGCATCCTTCTGTAACTGCAGGACGGGTTACGGGTTGTTTCTGGTATACTGAAGCCATCTTTCACCGAGAGATTAAAACAAGTTAGAGAAAGGTGTATTCGAGACTTTTCTTCCTTGCGGATCAATGACCTTCTGGGTTACCTACGTGTACCGTAGCTTTTGAAAAAACCATTCCGCTGTCTCCATGGGGTATAATATATATATATATATATATACACATATATACCTATATACCTAATGTGACTGTTGGGTTGGTTGCCCCTTTCTATGCCGCTTGCCTGGTGCTACCTGTATTTCCCTTCCCATTAGAATGTTGCAGACTCCACGTTTGAAAGTCTGAACTAACTGCTAGAAATAGGAAATGAAAATCGAGGTAAGTGATAATATTTTCTGGAAATGAAAGCAGCTGTTACTGGCAAGATTTCAGCCATCATGAGGGATTTATGGAATATTGCGCACCATGGCAGTTAAACATCACAGCACATTTTTTTTTTATTTTTTGGTTCCCTTTCATCAAATAGAAAATATCCTATCAAATTTTATTTACGGCTATGTCAGAGAGCATTAGAGTACTGTGATTCGAAAAACTATGCAAACGAATTATGGAAATTAGGACACCGGTTGCAACTTTAACCTACTTCGTTTTTTATTGTGACAAGAAAGGAAACGAATTAAACATAAATGGCCGACGTAAAATTATTCCCCTCTGAGAGAACAGGATATCACAACCTCTCAGACCACACATGGATGAAAGACAAAAAGAAAATATATTTATGTGGGAAATGGTTATTTATAGTTCTAGGTCACCATTCTAATGACTGACGACCTAGAAGGCATGTTAAATGATCCTGTATTGACAAACACCGTG
Organism: Stichopus chloronotus; assembly: GCA_021234535.1. Lineage (NCBI taxonomy): Eukaryota > Metazoa > Echinodermata > Holothuroidea > Aspidochirotida > Stichopodidae > Stichopus > Stichopus chloronotus. Next base: position 24,117,584 of record CM037846.1, read on the forward strand.
CTCTGACATGAAAAACACACGCACGAGAAAATAATGCTGTGGCCTTCTGCGGATGAACTTTCGTAAATTTGGCCAGGGCGCGGTTCTTCGTTTTTACGTATTGAAAATAACATGGTTTTGGTTTGAGAAAAAAGAGAGACGAAACAAGATCAACGTCTATATTATTTATGATATTACTTGGGTTTTACATGTTACAGGGTTTTCTTCGGGCAATTTTAACCACCGTGTATTTTTTTTTTCTTCTTCTTCCTGTCTCTGGTTTGGAAATGTTTGGAAATTGAGTGTCCTGTTTGAGAAATTGTAACGCCCGGTTTAGGAACAGAACACTGCACCGCTCAGTTTTAATTGTTGCAATTAATGATCCACACAACTGAATGTATAAATAAAAAGTTTGTATTAGGTTGACCTACCCTACCCCAGGGGCGTTACCCCTTAATCCCACAAGAGGGCCTTAAGTCAGCCCCCTAGATCCCCCACCCCCTCCCCTCTCCGTCGTGGCGATCGCTTTCCCTCTCGATCGGATTGATTCGCCCGGTTTGAGGAAAACTGACTACAGGACACTGTCCCGGCCTTAATGTCTGTACATGAACATACAACTTACTGCCATTCCATAAAAACGTCCTCATGTATTTTTCTGGGTCAGTGGAGACCTTTCAAAGTAGGTCACTATCTCCAGATACCGGGGCCTCGTCTGCGTGAAAGAGAAGTCATCACTTGGTTATTTTTTTCATCTCTTTCGGAATTTTAGCTATCATGTCGTTGACTCAATAACATCGGGTCCACGAACTTTTTTATCCTTCTTTGTTTTCAATTTTATTTCATATGCGTATAAAATTACCCATAGCCTTTAGATATCTCTTTGGTTCTATGGTCATGGCTTTTACAATTATTACCGTGCAGTCGACACCATTCTCCCTGTGGGAGTTTTAGGGATATTAAGAGCAAACCCATCTCTCTCTCTCCGTCTGTGGTGACTTCTGTGCTCTCTGTCACACCATCTCTTCACCTATGGTGAACAAAAATTTCTGGGATTAGGACCGGTGGGTGGGCCTTCAGAACACGAGGCCGAAAATTTCAAGACGCGGTTAACCGTCAAAAAATTGGACTTAAATGGTCCGATTTAAAGGTGATGATGTACCAACAAGAGACACTTTTATGGCATTTTCTTTTCATTTCCTTTGAACTTTAAGACGAAAAACTTGGCAATGTTAAAAAAAAAAAAAAATTATTTGGTTCAAGATGGGAACAAGGGAAAGGTGTAAATAGTGATGAAAAGCTAAGTAGGTCAGTCTCGTTCATTCATCCAGCAGTTTCATAAAAAAAAGCCTTATCAAAGATTAGGAAGAATCTACCAAAAACGTTTGTGTTAATTTCGCCTCTCACGAAACGTACAGCTATCTGCGAAAAAAATATTATAACCTCCTGTCGAATTGAAGTTTTGTTGCTGAAAATTTCCAGGCTCTCTGAATGAAAACCTGCACCTCTTTATTCAGCGGATAATATCTATGACACCGTGTCAACTATTGCAATGGACCTGACTGGTCAGGCCAAAAAGAAAAAAAAAAGAAAAAAAATGGGTCACGTTGGGCGTTTGTTAGTGAATGAGAAACAGCTGAGAAAGCAGCTTGAAAAGAAAAGACTTAAACACTTTGATGAATTCAAAGTTTAGATCCATTACTGGGCCTTCTGTGGCTGAATGTTCTCGAAAACGATCATTTACCGTAGGTGACATAAACGTATAAACATAGCCGCCGTTTAAATGTATGTTATTCATTGTCTGCCTTTATGTGAAGAACATCTAATAATTTCTGCATTTTTTTTATTTTACATAAGTGTATTTATCTATTTCATTGTTCGCAACAACATTAAAACTAATTTTTTAAGGATTTTCTGTTCTGGAATCCTCTCCCCGTGAATCCGAATGCCGGTAGTTTTCTCAGTCAGCCGGTCTAGGAGTTGTCAGGAGGTAAACATAACCTCAAAAGGCGAAAAAGAAATGAAACAAAAGGGAGACTCTAGTCTTCATACATTAAAAGAAAATGAAAAAAATAGGTGATATTCACTTCGATTTTTGTTTTCTGTGTGTTCTTAAATCGTCAGGTTTTTTTTTTTTTAATTTCTTCTCTTGCGTTTGCTCCATGTATATACCTCCTGCAAATTTGCGTCAGCATCGAGTCGCGAAGGTCTGGTCTCGCTCAGACTCCTTCTCTGTTGACATGTAAATTACCTGGTTCAATGGAACTGTTTTCATTATCGTAAGTCGAATCCATTGTTTCAAAAGAATAAAACGGCGCGCGCGTACGTGCCATCTGTTGTTCATCGAGTTACATAACTGAGGCGCAGAATTGGAACAGAAGATGAATGGAAACCACAAACTGAAATTTGACGAAATGTGCACAAAGGGCAACGATGAAGTAAGTTAAAGAAGAAAATCTGCTGTGTGATTTTCATGTTTGTCATTGGTAATCCGGTTATAACTTTTGCAGACATAACATTTATCACATCTCCTTAACCTTGAACTAGCGGTAGAATACAAAATCAACCAAAAGGACCACAGGTCCTTGTCGCATTCTCAAGAATAGGAAGAGGTGATGATGGAGCAAACGGTTAATGTCGGATGAGCGTACAACAAAATGAATTATATATATGAATAAAAAATGAATAAAATACATGACGTCGATATTTAATAAGAATACACCTTACATCGTCAAGGCGAAAGCAAATTTGAGTGAAAGTACAAGTCAATACATTTAAATTGCAGCTGTTACAGAAGTTAGTAAGTATTACCAGATTAGAATAGTTAAAGATTAAAACTCTGGACATTTCTATTTAGGGTTGGTTGTAAATCATTAATGGAAAGAGACTCCATGATCTTACGTTATTACCAGGGTTTCTCTACGTGGAGAGCTTTAATATCAGCTAGGCTTGTAAGTTTATGTAACGCCGTTTTACAGTGTTCGTGTAAGGAACTGAATTCTTTGCAATAGTCAGCATTCACATCCTTTTGAAATCTATCACAAAGCCTGAGTTTGGATTCTCCAATGTAATTATCCCCACACTATATAGCAAAGTTATAAGTGGGTATGAAATCTCCCACGTGAAAGCTGAAGTGATGTAGATAGCCAATGGCGCATGCAGTCATGGCAGATGGGGATGTGAGGGCCAGGGGTCAATATATGCAACCCAATCATTAGATTGCTCATTACCACCGGACTTCACCCATAACTGTCTTCAACTGAAATGTATGCTACTCTGGTACCATGATCGTTTAAGATTAATGCACCAAACTACTTAAAGTATATAACAGCTGTTTTGAAACTGAAGACGTTTCAAGTGCCATACGTCGAACGTTTGTATTTCAACCGTACGCTAATACAATTTTAGTATAGTTCCTTTTTTAGTTTGGGGTACCGCACAAGAAGTCTATATATCCATATATTTCCAACGTCCAAAAATTGCGTAAGTAAAATATTTCAGGAGTAAGATCTTTTAAGTGAAGGATGTCTCAAGTATAGAGTGTTTCAAGTGTGAGATGCTTCAATTGTAATACGTTTCAAGTGTAGGGTATTTCATTTCTAGGATGATTCAAGTGTATAGGATTCTCACGAGTAGAATGTCTCTAGTGAAAGCTGTCTCAAGTGTAGAATAGTTCAAGTGAAGAATAATTCAAGTGTTGAATGTCTCAAGTGTATGATGCTTCAATACAGAACTTTTTTCAAGTGTAGGATTCTCCCGTGTATAATTTTCAAGTGTCGGATTTTTCAAGTGTATGATGTTTCAAGTGCAGAGTGTTTCAAGTGTAAAACGCTTCAATTATAAGACGTTTCAAGTGTAGGATATTTCACGTCCTTGATGATTCAAGTATAAGATTTTCACTAGTAGAATGTCTCTAGTGTAGACTGTTTCAAGTGTAGAATATTTCAAGTGAAGAATGATTCAAGTGTCAAATGTCTCAAGTGTATGATGCTTCAAGACAGAACTTTGTCAAGTGTAGAATTCTCCATTGCATAGTTTTCAAGTGTCGGATTATAAAGTGTATGACGTTTCAAGTGCAGAGTGTTTCAAGTGTAAGATGCTTCAATTGTAAGACGTTTCAAGTGAAGGATATTTCATTTCTAGGATGACTCAAGTGTATGATACTCACGAGTAGGATGTCTCTAGTGTAGGCTGTCTCAAGTGCAAATGTATGATGCTTCAAGACAGAACTTTTCAAGTGTAGGATTCTCCCGTGTATAATTTTCAAGTGTCGGATTATCAAGTGTATGATGTTTCAAGTGTAGAGTGGGTCAAATGTAAGATGCTTCAGGTGTATGATAACCATCCATTTTACAACTACTTAATTTTACAGCATATGTCAAACGTAGGAATAATTAAATGACAGAAACAGTGGCTTATCCATAGTATAGCCAATATGAAAGAAGTCTACAACCAAATTAATGAATATTAATATTTATTTTCCTTTATCACTTTTTGAGATATCTTTGACACAATTCACTGCTTACATCTGACCTTCACTCTTCACAAATAATTCATCGTTATCTTTTCACTTGTTTTAAATGTATTTCCTCAATGTCATAACCGGATCAATCTTTAGATGTCGCTTTCTAATATTTGCGGCGCGATTCCAGACGTAAAAGCCAATACAATAAGACTCACGTATTCTCACCTCGGACAGCAAATTAGCTCACCCTTTAATAGCTCCACAAGGATGTCATATCATACCACGGACGTATAAACCACGTACATCAGTTGGCATACAATCTATATTACATATTTCGTTTAAACAGCATCTTGTACTTTTACATGTGTCTATAATCGTAACCAAAAAGCGTCTTCGAATTCGCTTTTTTCTCCCATCTTTATAGCTTTCGTACACCGGTTCTAGTACGTCGGGATCTGTGTGTGTAAAAAGAAACAAAAAATTCCCCCCCCCCCCAAAAAAAAAAAAAAAAAGAGAAACGTGCATTTTTTTTCTATGCTACAAGAATCCTGGTAATTTGTGCATGGAAGTATTCAACCCGATCTGGTGCAGGTACTTTTTTTTTCATGATTTTGCTTAACGGTGGAGTGCTCGACCGCTGTACCGTCTCTGATATGGAACAAATCTGATACCGTCTCTCTCTCTCTCCATTGCTGCACACACCGGAGCTGACAGAAATAAACAACATTCGTCATCTCAGCGGTCATCACCGTCAACATCATCATCATCATCATCGTCGTCGTCGTCAAAGATGGTTCGTCCGTTAATAGATCGGTGTTACTCCCGGAATTCAGAGTAAAGCGATCGTCGACAAAAAATGGCATTCCGTTACATCAAATCCGGCTTCCGTTAGATGAAGGTGGCTAGGATGTGAATTGCCCCATCGTGAGCTGGAAGTTACAGGTAAAAATCTTGCTCCTCGTGTATGAAGAGGTTGCGTTGCTCCAGACTAGGACGCATCTCCATCTCTCACCATCTCTCGCTCTACTTCGGAAAAGTTTCGGGATAGTTTGTCGAGGGAGGACCAAGCTAGGCACCGTGTTTCAAGCCCAAGGTAGTCAGCGTTTTTTTTTTTTTTTACCTCCATAGTGTTTTGAGTGTGGTGTGTCGTTCCTAGTGAAGTTTCGTTCAGACGGAAAACGAAAACAGAAAACTCCAGTAAGTTTCGATAAAGGTTTTTTTCACTTTTGTTCGAATTTTTTATTTTTCTTAAAAATGATGTGCGTTTTACAGTTTTTATTGCGTTTTCGTGAATCGTATAAATCACCAGGGAAGAGCGATTGGAATTTGTCGATCAAGAGACCAGCAGAAAGTTGGTTCCTTGTTCGTTTCATATACCGAAAGAAAAGTTAAAATTTTATTGCAGAAATATCGCAGTTATTTTGTCATCAAACCGAATAAACTACCACTGAAACGGTAAAGTGCTACATATAGTTAGGCTCTCTCTATACTGAAACTTGAACACGGTAAGTTTTCACAATTTGTTAATGAACTTTGTTTATGCGAGTGGTCAGATTCTTTCCATCAACTAGTTTTGAATGTAAATAAATCGGAAATGACGTCACATCAAGAAATCAATCTGTCTCTTCTTGAATTTGACTAATTGCCTAACGAACCGGTGTAAATTTGTGTGTGTGTGTATGTGTGTGTGTGTACAGACTTATTTGCTATTTCTTTTTGTTTTAAATGTGCAATTTGCTGATATGGAATAGCAAAGTGGATAAGCAAATTACGAGTTCCTTTAAATACTAGTACAATGTACTTTTGTATTGTATTGCTTTTGACTTAACCTGAAACGCAAACGTAATCGTACACGCTGATTTAACCGTACTGTCGTTAATATTCATTTTCATAGCGTTAATCAAATTCAACAAATATGTCGATTTTCTTCTCGAATATTGATCTGTGTGTTTCCATCACGACGTTTGAACAACAGCCATGAATAAAGTAGCTATGACAACGGTCAGTTATTCCAATGATAGCTGTGCGATCTTGAATCTGCTAATATTTTCGATGTTGCGTGATCTTAAACTCCGCCCATCCAAAAAATAATTACGTAAACAGTCCCTATGAATAAACATAAGGACTATCAATGGCACTTGTGATGCTCGAGAGATCTACGATGGTATCACTGTCTGAAGCTGTCGACGATCTATACGTATATTTGATAACGTCTTAACAATTGTGATGAATATTCATCATTATCTGATATTCAATCACTCAGCGAATCAAAGGATATTGAAAACAATTCAGTTTGTTATTTAGCACTACATATTGTGTTCATGGTTCTAAAAGATACAACATTCCATTGACAATTTCAGATTTTCTTAAATAAAAGGAAATATTTTTTATTTTTATCTTGTTCATAACTCAAAATATATTTGTTTGAAGAAAGTCACTGCAAATGGAGCGTTATATCATATTATATATATATATATATATATATACTTGATACACTTGGTAAACTTAAACGTAATATTTACTTGAACACCATTACCTTAAGACATGACTGACGCAAACACTGATAATACTTGTGCTTTCATTTTAGAACATTTACGGTCTTCATTATTTTGGGTGGATGTATTTGTGTAGCTGTTTTTTCACCAATACTGCAATCTTCACTTGATACGTACGACTTTCTTTTTTTTTTTCAGTCTAGTTCAAAACAATCCGAGGAATGTTCCGATTTTGTATAAGAAAACCTTAATACTTTCATACACAAATATCCTCTGTATATGAGTGTGCTTGTATGTGTGTATTGGTCGAATCTCTACAATTCACACGAATGTCCCCATATGTACTTATAATCTATCTAATTTGTAATAAACTCTTCACGCCAATAACATATGAGAGTAGATATTTCCTTATTACCAGGACATGATGCCATCCAGGAATATTTTGTTCAGTCTCATATAGTTTGTCACAAGTCTGAATGAAAATGACGGGGGAAAAAAGTACATTTTTTGTGTGTGTTCATAAGTAGAAGGAGAACGCGATTCCTTTTCTGTCAATCGACTAAAAATATCTGTTGGTAAAAACCGCTGAATAATTGGCTAATTTGGCTCACCGCAGAACAGTCAAGGGTGCGTCACTCAGCCTATGGCGATTGTCATGTATCATTACAGGGGAGGTAGTAACTGGTGTAGAAAATAAAATAAAAATAAAATAGCAGACCAAAAAAGAAAAAAGAAATTTGAGGAAAAGGTGTAAGAAAGGAAGACGCTGTAGGTTGAAAGTGCGTTTAACTTTGTTGATCATGTCAGTAATTACGTCTAAGGTTATTTCATAGATGTCCCATAAGTTGATTTGCAGCGTTCACCACGAGTCACGACTTATGCCTAAACATGTATGCAAACCCTCGTGAAAGTGTGTCATAAAGTTCATAAATAGTTTAATCAGAACATTATTATTCTGTTCTTGTCTTATGTTTCGCACACACGTACACATGCACGACAAGCAGACGACAGAAAGGAGACGATTTTCAAAGAAATTTATTTTTAGGGGTATTTTCTTTACAAAAACGTGAAGGATTTTTTTCCCAGTGTTGAACAGAGGGTTTATGTTTACATATGTCTCCATAAAAAGTGTCTGTGATATGTATTGATTCTGTGATCAATTTTAAAAGAGAAAAGATGTCATTTTTAATTTGTGATCCACAATTTGGTAGGATTACGACCTTGAGACAAAATTGGAGAGGAACGTGGGAATGTATTTTGTGGGTTATCTGTTTGTAGCCCCCCCCCCCCCCCGTCTTAAAAAGACAAAGTATCGGCGTTTGAAACGTTGAAGATAATCCCAATCATCCAACAATTGTATGCGTTTCCCCTGAATAGTGATTGGTGTGTTTCCCATAAGTTATTGGAAATGAGTCCCAGTGGTACATGCGTAACATTATAGTTCTATTTTATTTTTCCTCTTTTTTTTTTTTTTTTTTGCAAACCCTCAGATTCTTGTCAAAGGTGGCTATGGGCTGGCTGTTCATCAAGATGACGATTTTCCAGGTAGTTCATTTAGCGATGATGTTGTTATCCTACTCCATTTTGACTTATGCACGATGTCAGCGGCAACTAATAACCCAAAAGATCTATCTCAACAACTGCGTAAAGACCATCCAGAGCATCTCCTGTGTCGGTAACTGCGAAGGCAGCTACGCTCAGCCTTCAGATACGGACTTGACTACCATACACCGGAACTGTGAGTGTTGTATGCCTACCGACTTTGCAGAGGTCGTGATACGTTGTGGAGACACGGCGAGATCGATAAGGAAAATGACGGGATGCAGATGCAGACCGTGCAATAGCATAACAGGCGTCGCAGAGACAGAAACCGTGGTCGGTCGTGGTCGAAGGGCGAGCTCGCCGTATGGGAGAAACCTCAACAGGCGCAGACGAAAAAGGGGGCGTAATTAATTGAAAAAAAAAGAAGAAAAAACTGTATGATACGCATCGAACAACAATGTATACCCAGTCAGCTTCATCTTCATTCAAATGACTTGAAATGATGAGGTACAAGAAATGGTAGCCATCTCAAGACGGAATCGATTCGCTTAAAATACAATTACAAAGATTCCGGCAGGGTTAATTACTGAAAGTAAATCAAACTGATCCTCACTGAGATCGAATATCGTTCATCATGGAATGTTTGGGTACAGAAGAGTTTGAGAAAGTGTTCATCAATGCCGGCAAGCACGTTTTCTGTCTTCTGTTTATCTATATGTATATAACGGTATTTTTCTCTTGCGTAGAAGAATAAGATAGAAGCAAAGTTTGATCGGAGGCAACAAAAAAAAAAAAAATTAATGCCATTATGAGCGCTTCAGGTAGTCATTTGAAGAGATTCGCAACAATCCGAATGAACGTTGAAGGAAATTGTAGTGGGAGAAATTAAACACAAAGTTTCAAAATTTGATTTTGCAACAAAATGAGGAAAATCGTATTTCTCTTGCTCTTGAAAAGGATGTAACTTCTCAGACGTATAATAAACCGAACCCTTAAAGATGCGAAGAGGTGTGATGAATTTTTCGACCTTAACATTTATGGTAGAGCAAAAAAAAATATCATTGCCAGGAGATTTTATAAAAGGAAAAACAAACTTAACCTTTAAGGATGTGAAGCGACGTGATGAATTTTTGGAACTTTTCATCTATGTTGAAAAAAAAGCATTGAGTGTTGTAAGGAAATTATTTATATTTATCATTATAGCAATCCACTGTTATAACAATTTTACTGTTGGTTATGTCTGTTGTTAGAATTATGAAATTAATTTATGAAATTATTTGATAACGTAATCGAAATATGCATGACGTTCGTTTGTTAAAGACTTGTGTGCACGCTTGGCTGGTAATGACCTACAATTGTGAGAGGGAAACTTTGGGATGAACTCTCAACAAAGCCATCACATGAAACCAAGGAATGTTAAAGTATAGTTGAAAGCTTTGACAGGTCCAAGGGGAGGGGCAATGTCGCCAGGTAGGCCAAAATATTGTTTCTGATAATTCCCTGAATAATTAAAGAATCACACAATGGAAATCAAGATTCTGTTTTTGAGAAATTAACTTCTCAATTGTACACATTTGTTGCATCAAATCGGATCTGAATTTACCCAGTTATAGGGGGTCCCCCCTTCCTTCATATCACTGTATGACAAGTGTGACTCCTCCCAGTAAAAAAACCTGGATCCCTCAGTGATTGTAAGGTTAACACCCAATTGTGTAAGTACCGAATTGTATGTGTAATGTTATTCTAACACAGGTTGCATGTGTGATTGTACATATGGTTTTACAGTGATTTTATATCCACCATATCAAATAAATGTGTTGTTTCTGTAACATACTATATGTTTGATGGGCACATTCGTACAACACTTGTTGATAGAAACTATACTTCTGGCTAACTGTTATTTTTTTCATCTGTGTGTGGACGTTTTAAACGACTTGATGATGTTGCTAAAGTGAACGAATACGATTCTTCACTTTAGTGTGTCAGAGTGAACACCATGTTGTTGAGGGTATGTTTACAATTTATGCTTCTTTTATTGACCCGTTGAATGGTTGACATCATTCGTAAGTCAGAAGAAAAAACCTAACAGAAATATCGATGACGTATGGAATTAAGTTGTACAAGTGTGCCAAATAGTAACATCGACGATCCGGCAATTTAAGCCTAGGCTGTCATTCCGAATACCCCATATCACGGTAGGTTAAGATTCCGTCTTAGTCCAAGCTTATATCTTTGACGACACCACTCACTACTTTTAACGAGTAGTATGTGTCCAATTTAATTGTAATTCTTACTGAGTCAACTTACAAATGGTACATGGTGATTGATTAGTAGTTGATTCTTCTGAAAAAAAGAGATAATTTCATTTCTATAGAAACTTATAGTAAAAGACGTGTCAAACATAGCTCCTTTCTTTGAGTGTATATTCTTCCCGAATCTAGGCACCAAGTTCACCGTTCAAGGTCGCACATAGCCGATATTATTCATCCAGTGGTTGATCTAATTTTCCACATGGCAGACCTTATTTAATAGTTGGTTTAATTCCCGAAAGCGACGTGAATATAACGTAGTACCTGGGAACATTTGATTACGAATAAAGGTTGGTTCTCAAGGGCAATGTTAAAACAAGTAAAAGAATACAATACACTGACATGAAAGGTTTGCATTTTGACGAGAGGGTTGATGCTACTATGTATTTGCTTTTCTCTTTCAAAGTAAAGTGACAAGGCCATCAATTTCTTAAATGGAAAGATAGCAGTATTTTAAATGGTAATAAAACAAAATGTTACAGGATAACGGCGAGCGATTAGTCGTTAAGGCACAAGTAAATTTGAAGAACAAAAAGCTACAACATGAGAATCTTTTGCATATATAAGCATACACGCATTTTAGGACCGCTCTCTGTTTGTTGCACTTGAGAATAAATTTCACATCAAACAGCATCAAAGAATACCCCTTCTCCCAAACCTGCATGTTGCAAGATATGCATTTCATATTTAACCAACAACGTAATATGTTTTGCTACGAAACTAATAAAGTCAACCACAATCCCACAATTCCTGTGTCAGAGTGCTATTTAAACATAATTATAAGTAGACCAAAAGCATTCACCTAAGGAGATTCAGGCGAGAGGTTGATTATTCACATTCATTCCATGGGAGGGAACGATTTCTGACAGGACAATTAAATTTAAACAGTTTTTTGGCACACTCTAAGATAACCTTTACACAACTGTTATTATATCTTGTACACATGTAAGGGTTTAGTTTAAACGTCATTTGCAATGCCCAAAATATGCTAGAATTCCAAATTGCTCAAATATCTTGTAATATCGTACTGATGAGCTATTGAGTTGTCTGATGTATCGCCCTGACAGTAGTAAAAATGAGTTTAGGAAGTGAAAACTTCTGAGCAACAGTGTTTGCCTATTTTCAGCACAATGATAAGATATTCAGATTATACGAAACAACCACTCTGACAGACGTATTGCAATGCATTGCAATTTTAACTGAAAAAGATACGACAAACCTTCTTTTTATGTAAGGAAATAAGTATTACTAACACTTCTTAGAGAGAAGAGAACAAATGAAAGTTTAACCTTCAGACTTTTCTCTACTTTAAGTTGATGAGTGACACATGCATGCAGGCGACTTTTGTAAGGGGGGGGGGGGATATCCATTTTCATTAAAATGGTCGTCTACAACACGTTGATTTAAATTGTATGCCATAATATTTGAAGAAACACCGTGAATATCAAATATTTCTCCATTTTACAATGCACCAGGTTGCCAAAAGAACGATAAAGTTGTTTTCCTTTTTTCTTCCTATATGGCATATATACTTGCTTGTCAGTACAATTTCTTTTAACTTTGCTGGGTTGAAAGGTAAACCTATCTCACTGAGGGCTTGGAGTGAACCACCAAGAACCGCTATCCCCTTTGATTCACCTAAAATGGGTCGCCATGCTATTTGGGTTTCTAGGTGTTACCGCCTATTTGTTGCTTTTTTCTCGATTGGCTGGTACACCTTCTACAAACCCCATGCACTTTCCTGTCTCATGTGTTAATTTTTCTTTACCTCGACAGGTTGTAAGCTTCACGCAGATGAGTCCGACGTATTTACTCCTGTTTATTCCTGTTTCTTGCCCTTTATCTTCCACTTTAAACTCCTCCACGCCCCCCCCCCCCCTTTTCAAGTTCCATCTCCCTCTCTCTACACTTGGAAATTATTTCCTTGCATGTGTGCAACGTACAGAGCTTCACAAGTTATACCACAGCTTCGTGTAAAGCAGTTTTAAAAAAACTTACATTGAGTATACGATACACCACAGCTTTTCGACTTACAGCTTTGGCAGAAAAAAAAGGTGTCGTCTTTGTAATTGTTGGATTTTTTTCCCCTTTTTAAGGAAGCATCCCCGCAGGTATACATTCTCCTTTTAACATTTACAACAAAATCTTTTCTTTTGCCACCCTGGTAATGTTAATGTCATCTTGAAAAAAAATAAACCAACTTTACTGACGACGTTTCCGTTTTTTTTTTGTCCCCTTATTTTATACAGTAAAATAACTTTATGAAAAATATATTGCGAAAGTTGTTTTTTTTTTTTTGGTCGATGGAAAGTTTTAAGTTTATTATTGATTGTGACGGTACCTGGATGATATATATTGACAGCCTTGGATTTAATCACACATACATCGATGATTCTAGAACATCTACCAAAGAAAGAAAAAAAAAATGTGGGATTATGAGGCAAAAGTCAGAGACACGGTGCCACATCGCGATGGTTATGAAGATGACGTAGAAATGACGTAGAATTTCTTTCATATTTCCTTTGTTTCTCCATCGGCCTGTGTGGAAATGCAACTCTCGTTTCGTTCATGATACCGAATATAAATATTACATTTGATGGATGAAATATCATGTGTGAAAGATTGATGAATATTTACCCGGATGGACAGTGCAAAAAGAAAATCAGAAAAAAAGGAAATAAAAACACTGCTTTCATTTATTTTGTGAAATAATTTCTTCAGGGTAACATTTCTTTTCTTATTTTTTTTCACCGTTGAGCTAACACTTTAGGCTACATCGTAGATAGACGCTTAACTTTTGGCGTATACACGTCGTAATTATCGCAGGTGTTTTTTGCACGTTGTAACACCATTGCATTATTTCCATTTTGTAACTTTTTCTGAGTGATATGTAGTATACGTAGTATGAGTGGGCTCAACGTATACTGGTACCCCTACGGAAGAAATCACCAAAGGGAGAACGAATACCGTGCAAATGCCTGCATTGACTTCTTTTCGTTAGATGTGTGACCTAACTGGGAGATTACCTAAATTTATCACAGGACAGTTACTTAATTAGAATCCTTGAAACTAGCAGAAGTTGCACATTTTAGAGAAAAGTTGAACCCATTAGTAACTAAAAAAAAAAGGCCTACTTTGACAAATCAAACTCACTGTCTGAGAGTGTCTCTGTAGGTTGCACTTTTTCAGCCAATGAGAGAGCGCGTACTGTCATACCTGATGTAGCCATTGTTTTGTCGACAATGGAAGCAGAGGTTCTGAAGAAAGATGAAGTGTTTCGCCCACATTATTTGTGTCAATATTAGACCATTTCAACAGGATATGTGGTTGAAATATCTTCGTTCAGCTCATGCGTGGAAGGAATTAGACAGTAATTAGGCGGAAATCACCAGAAATACATACAAACCTTTTTTTAATAAGTCTCTACGTAGAAGTGGAGAGACCAGAAGATGTGTGATAAATATGAGTCTGATCCCCTGAAGAAGAAGAAGAAGAAGAAGAAGAAGAAGAAGAAGAAGAAGAAGAAGAAAAAAAAAACAACACTGTTAGACGTATATAGCAAAACACAAATTGGGACTTGAATTTAATCGATTTTCAATGCACTTTGTCAAGTTTACTAAGCGGCATGAAAGTTTAATACATGTACGCATCGACACCACAGCGTACAAATGAATATTATATCCGAACTGGTACGCTTTTTTTCCTTTTTTTTTTGCTAGATCGCTATTATTTGCTCGGGATTATTGCTTAAGTGTAGCCTAGGACTGGTTAAAGCCGTACATATGTATATGTAAAACAAATGCTTTGCATGCTGACAAAAGTTCGAAGAGGGACGGTGTATCGCATGTAAGTCCGTATGAGATCAGAGCACGCAATGCCGTCATCGTCTTACACCGACAAAAAAAACAAATAAAGATCAAGAGAACTCGTTGTACACAAATTATGCTCGGTCCCGTTGTAACAATCCCCACCCAATTTCTTTAAATGAGAGAGGGGCATGAAAAAAAAAATGTCCCAGGTAAGAGAGAATCCCTTAGTCTATTCTATAGTACAGAGCAACGTTTGCTTCGTAGCAAACTTCACCTTGAAAACGTCGAGGGTTCAGAATTGACATACTGGCTAAAATAAGATTACCACCACACGGCTGGTAGTTCAAAGACTGGTAATGTAACTGAATTAATGCTGTATTTCACCATCTGGCGCCGGGTTGTCGTTAATGTGGATTAATGATAAAATAAAAAAACGAAACGAAAAAGTAGGACCTGGTGTCATCCGGTCGAGATAATTCTTAGCAATGCTTTTCTTCAACATGTCAGAAAAAAAAAGAAAAAGAATACGAATGGGTTGTGAAAAGTCAAAAAGGTCACAGAAAAGCATTTAATTGTATTTGCTCAGGGTTAGACAACGGTTAAAAGCTTTGACGTATATAGTCGACTACTGAAGTATGCATGGCTGGATTGTACTCACCTCTAGATAGACTTAGTCAAACGATCCTGATAAACAGAGGTCATGCAAATGTGTCATAGCTTACAAAACTCGACTTTTTTTTCTAGGTTTGGTGATGTTTTAGTTTGGTGAATACCAATTGCGCTCATTTAAAAACAAACCACTAATTACAAACCGAGTATTTGTTTATAACCGAGAGCTTGATTGAAAACATTTAAATTTTTCTGCCTTTTATCATCTCTTGGAATATTATCCTTCAATCTATTTTCAAGTTCCAACGGGCCACAACTAAAAGACGGCGAA
The DNA here is from genome assembly GCA_021234535.1 of Stichopus chloronotus. Classification (NCBI taxonomy): domain Eukaryota; kingdom Metazoa; phylum Echinodermata; class Holothuroidea; order Aspidochirotida; family Stichopodidae; genus Stichopus; species Stichopus chloronotus. The sequence continues at coordinate 24,133,120 of CM037846.1, forward strand.
TACTCACTCTCCTGTGGTGACGAAACGTGTCATTTGTTTCACACGGTGAATTCACCCTGAAGTTAGAACCCACGTTTGTAACTTCTAGGCCCACAAATGAACGTTGCCACTCTTTTACGAGGGCACTAAAAGTTCACTCGTCGTTAAAAGACTGAAATCTTTATCGAAGGAGTGATCGCTCCACACTCCTCTCGAAGAATGACTCTCAACGGACAATAGGTAGTCCTGGTATTTTATTTTACATAACCTTTTTGCACTTAAACGAAAAGTGATCACACATTTTTTTTTTTTGATCGAATAATGCGATCACTGTAAATACTATCGAAGAAAAGAACAAAGCGGTCACTCTACACTTCTCTCGAAGAGTAAATAGCTATCATCATTAGAAGTTGAGAGTAGCGATTGAGTCATTCCCCCCCCCCCCCAAAAAAAATAAAATGATACGGATAATGTCACCAATGCAGTGACACCGATCCAAAAGAAATGAGGACCGAAAATCATTTTGAAATTTTCATCATTTTCAACCTTAGAACTGATGGTAGAATAACCTTTCTGCATTTGCGCCTTCTTTTATTAACGTAAATTTCTTTTCTTTTTAAAGAATGAAAAAGAACCATCTCCCAGGATAGATCCACTTTTCATACACGAAAGTGGTCTTAGATAGATAGTACATGAATATTCATGCTATGCAAAATAATGGGTAAAGAAGTTGTTGCATGTACTTACCATGGGGCCTGAATGAGAGAGCCACTTTTTTTTTGCTCTTTTCTAGCATAAAATCGAAAATTCATAAAAGGCTTTCGGTTATGCTTTTCTTTTTGTCACTTTTTAAGTGACGAGCGGTTCCTCCTCTCTTGTCAGGGATTAGATCCCCACAGCTGTCTCCAAAGGTTTCTTCAATTTGTAATTTATCACCAAAAAAAAAAGAAATAATAATAATAACGATTGTTAATCGGTCAGTCAATCGATCTGGTATGTATCATGAATACACTTCATTTTTGTGTTTATTTCATTTAGGTCTTTGTGTCTTCATTTTTCGTTGAGGGAAATGATTTTGTGAAGTTCCCTGAAAGATGATGACCAAAAGGTGTGGTAAAAAGAAGAAACAAAACGAAACAATACATGAGGAGTTGGGGAAGTCTCACGACCTTCCTGGGATTGTTCCCTTACTAAAAAATCGTTGGAAATTTAAGACTCATTTAGGTATTCATCTACCCCAGTTTGGACCGACCTTTTTGAATCAAGGGGCCACATTGCCACCTTTAAATGCATGCCGTACAGTTTCCAAGCCCGCCATCCATAACCTTTCCTGTATATTTTCTTCATGTAAAAAAAGAGGGAAATGTGTAACATGTAATACAGTAGAAGTATATCAATCACTACACATGGAAACATATCAATGACAAGGCGAATGCCAAAAACAAATGAAAAATCAGAAATATCGGCATGTGAAGTGAGTGTAGACTCTTATTCGATAATGCCTCCTTCCGGTTACCAGTTGGCCTCGGGGCCCGGGTTAGTAACCCCTGATCTACCCCTTACTTCAATTAATGTCCAGTGACATGCGAAGAGAGTGAACTGTCTCCCATTGGTAGATCGCCCAAACCTGACCATGTCCACCTCAAGAAGGGGGGGGGGGGTGGTCCAGTATGTTACTCATATTGTTACCCGGTACGAAGTTTTTGTATAGGATGCAAATACTGTCCCATCGGCACAAACATCTGGTTTAATGAAACGTAGCTTTGATTGGCTGAAACCTCACCTTCACCTATGAAGGATCCTCCCATATATAGGGTCTCTGGCGTATAGGTAGTGAAGTCTTTTAGGGAACTGTCGATTTGTATGTACACAAAGTCGACCTGCTATGAGATTACGTCATTTTAAGCCTCTGTGCATGCGTCAAGTCGTCGTGAATATCCGTCGTGGTTTTGATGTACGTCTCAAAAATGCAACGTTAGTTCACACGTCTTACGTCACAGATTGATCAAACCAGAGTTACGTAAGCATTCGACGTTTTCACCTAAGCACGCTGATCGAAGTGAACGCGATCCAGGTTCACTCAATCGAGGGCTCCTTACGGTGAACCAAACCGGACTGCATACGCCTCAGTGATGGGCTGTGATAGGGGGCTCTCTACCACAACGTCACTTAGCAACACTTTACACAGTATGAACTACCTTTAGCTAAAAAACCGTTTTTTTTTTTATTTCATTACTTCATTTTGTGTAACATGTTATTCATAATAAGTAGATAAGACAAAAAATCAAAGTAATGTCTGCATTTGATCACTTTGAAACCAAAATTCGATTTTTTTTTTTCCTTTTCCCTTTTTTCTCCTTGAACATTAGGTAGATGGTCAGTCCAAGCGGTTGCCATGAAGAAATATAGCAATTTACCTGCCGCTTTAAATTTTATAATCATTTTCTTCAACCTTTTTCTTTTTTTTAAACATGCATCCATTTGAAAAACATGACTATAATCTCTGAGCTTATGTTGTAACTATTTTTCTGCTTGTTAAAAAAAATTGTTGCCCGGTTACACACAGGTGTCAAGAGGTCAAAATTTCAAATGTTGTTCCTCTGAATTCGACTGTACTTGATAATTCTAACTGTTAATTGTTATGACGTCACAATTGTAAAATGTGTAAAGAATTTGTCATCCTTGAAAGCGCTATTACCGTCATCACCCTTGGAAAAGAAAATGCTCGGAAAAAAAAATGGTAGAGAGAAGTTTTCCCACAAGGGAAATCTGAAATCAGAATAAATTTAAAATCTAAAATTAATTCGCGACCTGTAGAAGGCAAGGTTCAATACAAATTTGAATAACGGCATATGTAGAGGGGAAAATATTTACAAAACAAACGAAATACTCTAAAAATGCATACACCGATATCAGGAACTACCCTTCGCTTAATCGTTTACATTCTGAATGATATGTACTTCCATGTGTATATGATGTTTGTGATAAGAATCGCATATACCAATTTCCTTTTTCTTTCTAGTTTATGTCATTTCATGAAATTACTATTTTTTTTCTGGAGAAAAGGTTTTAAGTATTACCAAATGTGAACATTTAAGAGGAAGTCGTTTCAATTTAAACCGACAAAACTCTAGGAAAAACCCTTCTTTTTCATGGAACGCCTGGTGTTATCTGGGAAACAGCATGTCTCTCCCTTTTCCGGAAATCAAACCAGATATGGGCAAGCATATCGGAGAAATTGATGGGAATTCGCTGGAAGCTGTACCAAAAAACACGTTGAGGTGTTCTCCATGACGCCAACAGTTTCGCGAAATCGATGCTAATGTCATTATAAAGGCAAAGCTACATGCGTGAAGATAAGCCTGGAGACGAATTTTGATAAGTCGTATAAAAGGTTGATAAAAAACAAAATTTCGACATATAAGGATTTGGAATAAAGAATTTTGTGTGCATGTATATAGGAAAATGCCTTAAACCTGGTGCACTTCCAAAATAATGTCATAATAAAACATGAAAAATATTAACAAATCCTATTTTATAAGAAGAAAAAAAACCGGAAGGTTACATTTACTCAAACTTTTTTTTTCATCTAGCAGTCTAGTTAGTATATTTATGGCTTAAACGTGGCATGGAGAGGCTCCAACTTCTCTCAACTATGTATACAGTTTTTATGCGTCTTTTTGGACTTAAAGGAGAATTCCATTGACAAGGTTTTTTTTTTCAAACGAGTGAGCATATTCTTTCATATCTTTCACGTCAGGTATCTTCAAACTCTACACCAATATATTGTTTAAAACCCAAGATATATTGCTCTTTGAAAACAGTAAGCTCTGTTAAAGAAAGATTTTCACATGCTTTAAAATATGTCAGGTAATGTAGGCAAATTACTTCATGCAACAAGGTTTTGTTTTTCTATGAAAGTGAATTGCTTATTTAACATTGAAAATTTACACTCGTGAAAATTTTGAGTGGGTTAGTTATTCTTAGCGTGCTCTTGGAAATTAAGGACGCATCCCTTAAACTATGCTTCTTTTTAATTAAGGCAGTCAATATTTTTCAATATTGAAAAAAAAAAACATACAAAGGGTATCCAGGTGATCGTGCCTGTGTGACGTCAGAGAGTTCCCACAATGCTATTTTATGGAACCATTTGAACTATTTTGAAGTAGATCTTTCTCTAAGAATTCGTAACTTCCAAGCGGACTATGCTACTGAAATATGGCTTTCAGCAATAAAGCAAGAGTAAACATTCTTACTTTTTCGATATTTTAATCTTCTTCAGTGGCAATTACTTTAAATTTTACTATCACTGCAAGAAGTAAAAGTATACAAGATATTAAAGTATTATGCATCTTTTGGGATAAGAAGGGAAAAATGTTGTCCAATTTTATTTTTAATTAATTTGTGAGTATGGGAAGTATGTGTTTTTCGTCGATAAGCTGGGTTTGCCTTATTCGATAAATTATGTTTATCGAAGAATTAATCGAGGAGAAAAACATTTCTTTGTATTGAAAAGCATTTTATTTGCCGAAAATTCTGATATAGCTTGAGACAAAAATTGGACAACTGAGACGGCTGTCCAAGGAAAACGGTCGAATCATTTATCCATAAATGATCTCTGCACTTATCGGTTCGTACATAGCTTTTTTTAAAAACCGAGCAACCTGACTTTCTTGATGTTTGGGCTTTTGCTTCTCCAAGTCGGCTCACCCGGTGCGCGTATAAAACAACGTAAAAGGAAAACCATTCCAATGCAAATCAATTCTATAGTCGGTAACAGTTGAAAACTCGTGTATTGTGTGATTTCTTTTCAGTGTTTTAGGAGCTTAAGAAGCGTTCGTTTGACATTACTGAAAGGAATTTAGATTACAACTTATACGTTCATTCAAGAATTTACTTTTTCCAAACTGTCAGTTGTTAGCTACCGATCAATCAAGACTTTCACGAAAATTTTGAGTCATGGGAACCCTCTTGTATCACTGAATAGTTTGTGCGTGATATTTTTTTTCAAATAACGTCACAATTGTCTCCCGGGCTGCACGATTAGCTCTGTCATAAGTTTGATTTCAGGAGTGATCTTGACTGTCGTGGCTACAAATCACTGAAGGCGCAACGTGATCATTTCAAGCACTCAAAAGGTTAACCAAAGGAGTTAAATGATTTCATTTTGACAGATAATTCTTCGATTCACTTTTCGAAGAGGAAAGAGTGTGTTCTTCCCCTCTTTAATGGGAATTGCAAATTGCATTCGAAACTGCAGTTCACGGAATCAGGGTGACTTCTCAAATAAGATGAGAAAAGGCCTACATTAACGTTGAACTTTTCCCCTGCGAGCTACAATTAACGAAACCTGTTTGTAATGCTTAGGTTAACGTTCCGGAAATTGGATTAAAATGATGGGTGCGTGTCGGCATTACCGTATCAGCATGAATACATCAGCATTATATATTCGTACACACACACGCGCACACACACACAGGTATATATATATATATATATATATATATATATATATATATATATATATATATATATATATATATATATATATATATATATATATATATATATATATATATTTATCAAACAACAATATGCGCAAACATGCTACAGGGCTGTCTGTACGCACATTGAGTATCTGCATCTCTCATAAGTTACGACATATTTAGCGGCAAAAAGAAACAAGAAACAAGGTATGGTTGAAACACGATGCCCGATGCAAAACGGTTGGTTATGTAAGAAAATACTTAGCGATCGATCACTTTTGTTTTTGATAATACCAACAATTTCGAACCGTGGAAGGTAGGTAAATTGGATGAAACATGGAAAGGAACAATTCCTTCTCCATGTAAAAATCAATTATCTTCTATGAAAATATAAACCAATTTATCTTTCATCCAAGGCTTTCTAACGATCGTTCTGGGTTTTTTTATCTTTCTTCTCCTGAACACGACATATTGAAGAAAACGTTTTCCCCGGGGTTTTTTTTCTCCGATATGCTATGATAGTCGAGGTAAATACCTCAATGAACAACAAAAACGGGAAGTTTGGACCCTGGACTGTAAGGAACTTTTAGATTCTCACAGACGCGCGCACAGTCAAGTTGACACGGTTTAGCAACGCTCAGTATCGTTCTGCATATTGTATTGACATTTGCCACACTCGTGATGTATTGTATCGTCCGTAGCAGCTGTCATAACGGCAGAAGGAGCAGTGGCAGAATGGCTGGAGGGGGGGGGGGGCTTGAGAGGGGGACTCCATCAGAGTTTTCCTTTTGAGTGCCGCAAGAGTGAAAGGGCGCCCATCAAGGCTAGGACAGCGATCTCCTGCGATGTCGCCGGGGGTACTTTTATCCATTTTTTCTTCATCTGATGATGGCGCTCAGCTTACATTGAAGGTTTCTGAAACTCTCTTGAGCCAAAAATCGTTATTTTTCTTCTCACGGAGAATTCAGACTATAACAATCCTAGAAGTGAACCTAGTAGCAAAAGTGAAATACGACGTGAAAGAGGTTCATTTTGTTATTTAGTTCTCATTTTTTTTAGAAGATGATCAAAGCTTTTGTACCAAATTATGAATCTGATATACATTGCTCCACTTTATAGACAAATATTTTTCTTTTATATAATCATCCGAATCTGTATTTAAGCTTTAAATGTCTATAGGCTGTGGGCTGAGGCCTCAAAATAGACCCGGAAGCTTTTGTGCGCTTTGGACGCTATAAAATCCAACGACAAAATTATATTTCCCCCACAAAGAGACCCCGAAGTTTTGGTGCCCCTCTGGCTTTATGTATTTCCAGAAAGAGAGAGAGAACAAAAAAATAATTTCCCTCAGCAAAAGGAAAATATTTTGGCACGCTCATCCGCTGTGTTAGTTACATGTGCATATATTTACAACATAATACGCGTAGTGCGTCATTTTGTGCGTATGTAAATCGAAAGTCATACAATCATCAGTACAAAAGACACCAAATTTCCAACATGCCACCACTTGCCCACCCTGATAAGACCGCACTTATCCATAACTCATTTTATCAAGCCACTCTCCTGGGGCAGACGATTGTCACAATGCTGATAAAAAAATGTTATTCATAATTACTGATTTATGTTGTAATTCTGATTTGATTTTAAGGTTAATTTAAATCATATTTCAGTCAAGAAAGGTATGGGATCTTGGTGTAAGACGTTTTGGTATACACTGCTATGAGAAATTAATACAGAAATTTTGACTGGTGATTTTGTTTTTCCAACGTAATTCTGAGTATTGCATGTACACTGCATTGCATTGTTCCGTATTGCATTGCATTTTACTGCATTGTACTGTGTTGCATTGTTTGGTATTACATTGCTTTGTAAGGTACTTTAATGAATTATGTGATATTGTATTACATTGCAAGGTATTGCATTGTTCTGTACCGCATTGTATTTTAACTGTATTGTACTTGTATCGTACTGTATTGCATGGTATTTCATGGCTTTGCGAGGTACTATAATGAATTGCGTAGTCCTGTATTATATTGTTATTGCATTGCACTGTTCTGTATTGCATCGTTAAGTTGTATTGTATATTAATGTTATCTTTTGCCCTATATTGTAGGGTTTATATTGTATTTCACTACATTTTATTGCATTGAGTTGTATGATTTTGTGATAAATTGTATGGTATTGCATGACCTTGTATTGATTGCATTGAAGTGCTTTGCATTGTAGTGCATTGCCTTGTATTTTAGTATATTGTCTTGCACTGTATACTTTGCGTGGTATTGCACTGCTCTGTATGGTAAGGTAATGAATTGTGTGATACTGGATTGTACGGTATTGTATTCTGCGTACGGTGTTGTACTGGATTGTATAATATTATATTGCATTGTGGTGTATTGCATTAAAAATTTGACAGTGATTCAAAACATAGTATGAATTATGAGATTTAGAAGATAAGGGTCTCACACGAGCTTGCACAGACACCTACTACAGTAAGGAAAATCAAAACAAGAATTTAAACTTAGGGAAGAAGCTGACTGGACATTCTTTTGAATATTTTCAAATATTATCAATGAAAAGATCTTATTATCTGCCATTAAAACTCTGGAAAGAATACGATCAAGTGAGTGATAAGCAATACCATTACAGTGAAGTGCCGAATGCATGATGCGTCTCAGGATGCTATGACGTCACGCCCCCCCCCCCCACCCCTCATATTGATTCTTCAACAATTGTCCGGAAATTGTTCGACGAAGGCCTGCCACGCAATGCTGAAAATTCTGTACAATACAGTACAAAACAAAACAGTGTCATCTGTTTAGAATGTTTCTTCTTTGTCTCCACCAAGTGTAGATTACAAATCATGACTCTGGAAAGTCATAGCCAATGTTGGCAAAAGTTGTCCAGTCTAACGGTGTATCGTCAGCTGCAGCTTGAAGAAACAGCACATTCTTTAAAGATAGATTACGAGTTGAAAAATTGTCACTGAAAGTAAAATTCCACTGAATATGTCACAGCCACTGCGAAGAAAATTGCTCTAGCCCCATTTTTGCATACATGAATATGCAATCCATTGCCATTAGCCTGTTTGATTTCAAGTAACGGCAAATGACTGCTATGCTTTCTTGGGAAAATGAGTGCATAGTGCTCTTTCAGATATTGTGAGGGGTGAACTTTTCCCCTACTTTCTCTTCTCTGAAACATTGATGAATAACTAAGGTAGACGAGCAGGCGATTACCAGCACAACTCATATTCCAGCTTTAAAAGGGGAGGCACTGCATTTGGGATGGCATTCAATCCGTAAATACAACATAAATGTTATTTTCAAATAAATGAAGACCTTATTTAGAACCCCAACATTCTACTTGGGCATATAACCCATACAGCCATCCCTACCTCTTTCCTCCCATACCTCTTCATCCCCTCCCGCCCTCCACTCAATAAAAAGAATGTCGTGATTTATGGCTATCCCAGAAGGTGTATTTATCGTTTCCATTAAAATGTACATGGCATACTCAATTACAAAGTTCATTCAGTAAATGTATTTTGTGATTTTAAATTTAATAAAAAATTAAAATAAAAATAAAATAAAATTTTAATTTCATGATCTGAGTTGATGACAATATTTGACCACAGTGGTCGAGCGATCCCCAAATTTACCCCTCAATGCCTCCACTCCCTCTCCTCCAAACACCTTGCAGTATACATTTGTGTCAAAAATCGTTCTGCAACCTCATCAAGCATCCTTCCATCTCCCCTCCATCCTCCCCACCCCCACCTTCCTCGAATTTATAAAAGTGGCGGGAGGAAACGGACAGTTTCTCAGAATGGTAATCACGGAATATGAAATAAAAGTGATAAAGAATCTTATGGCTCTGAAACTTTTCAGAGTTCAGTTCCTTCGTGTATTTTGTGTTGGCAAAGAAAAAAATGACAACTTTGGAGATCTTTTTCAGCTACCATGCTGAAAGCATGACCAATGTTTACTAAGATGTGACCTCATCACAGACGTGCTCGAAAAAGTCATTACCAGACATATTACCATTTGATGGTTTAAAATTTGTCGAAGCTGATAAAACGCAGAGTGGCAATCTGCGTAATTATTTTATTTTTTGCATAGGCTAAGTGCTATATAGTGCTACAAATTAAGAATTAATTCTTCATAAATCTTATATTTTTAAACGTTAATAAAATATAACATTCGTATACTTTCTGGTGAACCATCACTGCTATAGAGTAGTTATATATTTTCATGATAACTCAGTATGAGATAATATAAGTAACCAGTTAACGTATCCACGTATTGGAAACATAGACCTGTACAAATTCCCGTTATCCCCACACAGGTAGTTCCTTTCAAAGCACCATCCATGCTTAAGTCGATACCTTAACATCCGGGCCAGTTCTCCTCTTGTGCGAACAAAGAAGTTAGTTAAAGGTGACGTAAAGCGAT